>CM022303.1:695362698-696734029 GCA_011799875.1 Thinopyrum elongatum
TTTTTTTTTGTGGGTTGATGAAATGATGTTATCCATGCCAATTTCCCTTTTCAGAGTTATTTGTAGTGCTTTTCAATTCAGGGTCATTTGCCTCAAAAAATCAGTAAATGCATGATAAAAATAATACAAATGAAGTCAGAAAGGGTTTGAAAAAATGTGACGTGGCTTTGAATGGTGCATACTGAACGCACAAAAAGTCTGGAGTTGAAATAAGTTTAAAAAATGAAATGCCTTTGTAACAGATGAGTTTTCGTACGAAACCCGATACTTCGAAAGAGGTTGTCCATTTTGTACACGAAGTGCTTCCAGTTTTTGCCGTAACCCTCTGAAACTTTTTGCATCATGCTATGTGTGTGAAATGATGAAACCATGCAAACTTTGAACCTTTTCAGAGTTCATTTATAGTGCTTTTCAATTCAGGGTCATTTAGCTCAAAAAATTCAGTAAATGCATGAAAAAAAAAACAAATAAAGTCAGAAAGGTTGAAAATTGATGACAGGCTTTGAATGGTGCATTACTGAATGCACAAAAAGTCTAGAGTTGAAATAAGTAAAAAAATGAAATGCCTTTGTAACAGATGAGTTTCGTCCAAAACCTGATACTTCAAAGAGATTGTCCATTTTGACACGAAGTGCATCCAGTTTTGCCGTAAACCTTTCAACTTTTTTGCACATGCTATGTGGTGAAATGATGTTATCATGCCCAACTTTCAACCTTTTCAGAGTTCATTTGTAGTGCTTTTCAATTTCAGGGTCATTAGCTCAAAAAATAGTAAATGCATGAAAAATTGAAAATGAAGTCAGAAAGGGTTGAAAAATGATGACGTGGCTTTGAATGGCGCATACTGAACGCACAAAAAGTTGGAGTTGAAATAAGTTTAAAAAATGAAATGCCTTTGTAACAGATGAGTTTTCGTCCAGAAACCTTATACTTCGCAGAGATTGTCCATTATGTTTACACGAAGTTCATCCAATTTTGCCGTAACCCTCTCAACTCTTTTGCACATGCTATGCGGGTGTAAAATGATGATACCATGCCAACTTTCAACCTTTTTAGAGTTCATTTGTAGTGCTTTTCAATTTCAGGGTCTTTAGCTCAAATTTTTAGTAATAGAATGCATGAAAAATAACAAATGAAGTCAGAAAGGGTTGAAAATTGATGACGTGGCATTGAATGGTGCATACTGAACGCACAAAAAGTCTGGAGTTGAAATAAGTTTAAAAAAATGAAATGCCTTTTGTAACAGATGAGTTTTCGTCCGAAACACTCATACTTCGAAAGAGATTGTCCAATTTTACACGAAGTGACATCCAAGTTATTGCCGTACCCTCTCAACTTTTTTGCACATGCTATTGGGTGATGAAATGATGATACCATGCCAACTTTCAACCTTTCAGAGTTCATTTGTAGTGCTTTTCAATTTAGGGTCATTTAGCTCAAAAATTCAGTTAAATGCATGCAAAATTGCAAATGAAGTCAGAAGGGTGAAAATTGTGATGGGCTTTGAATGGTGCATACTAAACGCGGCAAAAAGCCTGGAGTTGAAATAGTTTAAAAAATGAAATGCCTTTTAAAGATGAGTTTTCGTCCGAAACCCTGATACTTCGAAAGAGATTGTCCATTTTGTACACGAAGTGCTTCCAGTTTTTGCCGTAAACTTCTTAAACTTTTTGCACATGCTATATGGGTGAAATGTGATACCACGCAACTTTCAACATTTTCAGAGTTCATTTGTAGTGCTTTCAATTTCAGGGTCATTTAGGTCCAAAATACTTCGGTAAATGCATGAAAAATAGGAAATGAAGTCAGAAAAGGGTCGAAAAATTATGACGTGGCTTTGAATGGGTGCATACTGAAGGCACGAATAGTCTGGAGTTGAATATAAGTTTAAAAAAATTAAATGCCTTTGTAACTGATGAGTTTTCGTCCGAAACCCCTGATACTTCGAAAGAGATGTCCATTTTGTACACGAAGTGCATCCAGTTTTTGCCGTAACCCTCTCAACTTTTTTGCACATGCTATGTGGGTGAAATGATGTAACCATGCCAACTTTCAACCTTTTCAGAGTTCATTTGTAGTGCTTTTCAATTCAGGGTCATTTAGCTCAAAAAACAGTAAATGCATGCAAAGGCAATGAAGTCCGGAAAAGGGTTGAAAATGATGACGTGGCTTTGAATGGCGCATACTGAACGCACAAAAAGTTTGGAGTTGAAATAAGTTTAAAAAAATGAAATGCCTTTGTAACAGATGAGTTTTCGTCCGAAACCCTGATACTTCGCAAGAGATTGTCCATTATGTACACGAAGTTCATCCAATTTTTGCCGTAACCCTCTCAACTCTTTTGCACATGCTATATGTGTGAAATTATGATACCATGCCAACTTTCAACCTTTTCAGAGTTCATTTGTAGTGCTTTTCAATTTCAGGGTTATTTAGCTCAAAAAATTTAGTAAATGCATGATAAATAACAAATGAAGTCAGAAAGGGTTGAAAATTGATGACGTGGCATTGAATGGTGCATACTGAACGCACAAAAAGTCTGGAGTTGAAATAAGTTTAAAAAAACGAAATGCCTTTTGTAACAGATGAGTTTTCGTCCGAAACACTCATACTTCGAAAGAGATTGTCCATTTTTTACACGAAGTGCATCCAGTTATTGCCGTAACCCTCTCAACTTTTTTGCACATGCTATGTGGGTGAAATGATGATACCATGCCAACTTTCAACCTTTTCAGAGTTCATTTGTAGTGCTTTTCAATTTCAGGGTCATTTAGCTCAAAAATTCAGTAAATGCATGCAAAAATTGCAAATGAAGTCAGAAAGGGTTGAAAATTGATGATGTGGCTTTGAATGGTGCATACTAAACGCGCAAAAAGTCTGGAGTTGAAATAAGTTTAAAAAATGAAATGCCTTTGTAACAGATGAGTTTTCGTCCGAAACCCTGATACTTCGAAAGAGATTGTACATTTTGTACACGAAGTGCTTCCAGTTTTTGCCGTAACCCTCTCAACTTTTTTGCACATGCTATATGGGTGAAATGATGATACCACGCCAACTTTGAACCTTTTCAGAGTTCATTTATAGTGCTTTTTAATTTCAGGGTCATTTAGCTCAAAAAATTCAGTAAATGCATGAAAAATAACAAATAAAGTCAGAAAAGGGTTGAAAATTGATGACATGGCTTTGAATGGTGCATACTGAAGGCACGAATAGTCTGGAGTTGATATAAGTTTAAAAAAATAAATGCCTTTGTAACTGATGAGTTTTCGTCCGAAACCCTGATACTTCGAAAGAGATTGTCCATTTTGTACACGAAGTGCATCCAGTTTTTGCCGTAACCCTCTCAACTTTTTTGCACATGCTATGTGGGTGAAATGATGATACCATGCCAACTTTCAACCTTTTCAGAGTTCATTTGTAGTGCATTTCAATTTCAGGGTCTTTTAGCTCAAAAAATCAGTAAATGCATGAAAAATTGCAAATGAAGTCAGAAAGGGTTGAAAATTGATGATGTGGCTTTGAATGGTGCATACTAAATGCAAAAAAAGTCTGGAGTTGAAATAAGTTTAAAAAAAATGAAATGCCTTCATAACAGATGAGTTTTGGTCCGAAACCCTAATACTTCGAAAGAGATTGTCCATTTTGTACACAAAGTGCATCCAGTTTTTGCCGTAACCCTCTCAACTTTTTTGCACATGCTATATGGGTGAAATGATGATACCATGCCAACTTTCAACCTTTTCAGGGTTAATTTGTAGTGCTTCCCAATTTCAGGGTAGTTTAGCTCAAAAAAACCGGTAAATGCATGAAAAATAGGAAATGAAGTCAGAAAGGGTTGAAAATTGATGATGTGGCTTTGAATGGTGCATTCTGAACGCACAAAAAGTCTGGAGTTGATATAAGTTTAAAAAATGAAATGCCTTTGTAACAGATGAGTTTTCGTCCGAAACCCTGATACTTCGAAAGAGATTGTCCATTTTGTACACGAAGTGCATCCAGTTTTTTCCGTAAACCTCTCAACTTTTTTGCACATGCTATGTGGGTGAAAAGAATCTAACATGTGACTAGGAGCGAAAAGAATTAAATTAAAAACTATTTTTAAACTCAAATTATTCACAATCTAGGGTTTGAAGCAAATTTGAACAAATTCATATTTAAATCATTCAAATTTGAAAACTAATGGCACAAACAGAAACTAGATAAAATTTTGAATCTAATGCAAAAAGAATCACTCAAAAACACCAAATATCCTAAAAGATATAAGAAATTTAAAACAGAAACTAAATTTCAAATTTCAAACAGAAACTAAAAGATATAACAAAAAACAAATGGAAAAACAAAAAACAAGTTTCAAAACCCCTTTAGTCCCGGTTCCATTTGAACTAAAGCCTCAACCCCTTTAGTATCGGTTCATGGCTCGAACCGGGACTAAAGGTCTAACCTTTAGTCCCAGTTTGAGCCACGAACCGGGACTAAAGGGCATCGCACCCTTTAGTCCCGGTTCGTGGATCAAACTAGGACTAAAGGTCCCATTTGAACCAGGACTAATGCCTGCCCAGTGCCCTAGTCGCCCGAACCGGGACTAATGCTCACATTACTCCCGGTTCGTAATGCAACCGGGACTAATGTGTAGATTGAGCTTGGACCAAAGCCCTATTTTCTACTAGTGTAACTACAACCCGCCGTGAGTTAACTGCATGTTGACACAAACAAAAAATAGCATCCTCAACAATTAGGAGTTAAGAACGATAAAAAAAAACTAGCAGCATAAACAAAAATAGCAGCCCGCAATTAGTGCCAATTAACAAAGCCGGTAACAGCTATTACTTAGCCACAATCAGTGAACACTAATTAATTAGCAGTAGTTAACCATGATTTTAGTAGCAGTTAATCCACTTCTTTGCCGCATCCCTAACTGGCCGGTCTGGCCCATTTCCAGCGAACAGGAGGAAACTTGCTCGATGGGCAGATGGTCATCGGAGCAATATGAAAAAAATTCTCCTGAGCGAAGCTAACTGCTAATGGAAAATGGATAACTGAATCCTTTTTTCAGGTTTTGACACATAGCTGCAAACTGCTGCTCCCACTCACCTTGTTGCTGTGTTCAGCAGTGTTGTGGGCCGCTACCGCACGGAGCGTGTTATGGGGACGAGGGCCTCGGCGGCACAGTTGAAGTGGGGCGGCGGCTGCTGCTACGGTGTGGTAGAGGGCAAGGGAGGGCCGGAGGAGGTCGTTGCGGGTGGGAGCACGGGATCCACCTGCTCTCTTCGATCTACAGCTGCGGCCCGGATGGAGGGGCGATCAAGGACAAGGTTCAAGGTGTCAGTGGCTCGCGGCGGTGGTTGGCTTCCGTCCGCCCATCGATGCAGAGACCAGGGAGGCACACGGCTCGACCATGGAAGGCGGGGAGGCGTGCGGCTTGCCTGGAGAAGGCGGGGAGGCACGCCGGCGTGGTGTGTGGTGGTGGGGCACTGGCGGGTGGGTGGTGGTGGTTCACCGTTGGGGTAGGTCGTGGTGGTGGCGTGCCGACGGAGTGGGTGGCGGTGGCGCACCGGCGGGGTAGGATGTGTTGGTGGCGTGGTGGCGGGTGGGTGGTAGTGGGGCACCCGCAAGGTGGGTGGTTGTGGTGCACCGGTGGTGTGGGTGGTGGAGCCGCGCCGGAGGGGTGGGTGGTTCTGGCACGCTGGCGGTGTCAGTTGTGGTGCTCCGCTCGCCTCCGCTCGCATCGCGTGGGGTGCATGGGCAACAGCAGAAACATGTAGGAGGCGGGAGGGGGTTGCTGAAGAAGCTTATTTATAAACTCTAGAAGGGGTTGCGGAATAGTCCCACCCTATATATATATATATATATATATATATATATATATATGGAAAAATGTCAAGGATCATTACAAGCTCATCTTGTATTAATTGGTAAATATATGGTGCTTTCGTTTGCATTGGACTAATAAATGATAACTTTTATTTTCTGACAGGAATCCATTGGTTCAGTTGAAACCGATGACGAGAGCACAGGCATGCTTATAACTTTTTTTACCAACATAAATTTCTTCCAGTATATGTATTGATATGCTAATAAGATGATCATTCTTTCTGCAGTTTATACCATTAAATTTATCGAACAGAAGCAGTGGTTTATTGCAGGGTCAATTAATGGTTTCATTCATGTATATAACTACAAAATGGAGGTGCAGAAAATCACGAGTTTCTGTCCTGACGATTGCGGCTTCCCTGTAACCTCGCTAGCCGTTCATCCAACCCATCCATATGTGTTGTCAGCATGTGGTGGGTATATACAGCTTTGGGACTGGGAAAAAAAATGGGAGTGCATACAAACATTTGAGGAACAACCATGTACCGTATATCAACTCATATTTAACCCGAATGATACCAACTGTTTTGCTACTGCTTCGAGCAATGACACAGTAAAGGTTTGGTTTTCTCCTCTTTTTTCTTCTAACCAAAATAATGATGTTATGAAGATACATTTAATTTTTCTAATAGATGTTGATTCAAACTTCTATACTTGGTGTTCAGCTCTGGAGTATTGATTCACTGAAACCTAAGTATACTTTGCATGGGCATTCAGACAGTGTGAAGTGTCTACATTTCTTCACACGTGATGGTCAGCAGTACTTGATTACTGGCTCTAGTGATAAGACTGCTAAGTTCTGCTACCTATTTAATTGAAAAATACACTAATATAGTATACATGCTTCTTTGCTAAATTTTTTTTAAAATCAGATATGGAACATGCAGACAAAAACGTGTATCTATACACTTGAAGGTTTCGTGTCTTCAGTTATTTCTGTAGTTTTGCATCCCAATATTGCACTTCCAATTACAGGTTCAGTAGATGGTGCTATTCATTTGTGGAGCGCCACAAATTTCTGGTAATTACCTAACTATGCTCGGCGCTCCCCCAATGTGATGGGTTCAGCTGTATCTAAAATATGCCAACTATGCAAATTGCTGATGTGGAAGCCTAATTAATGAGGAAAAATAAGATATATCGAATCTTAATGTAAATACAGCCCTTATGTGGAACCCAAGCAAATTTATGCCTTCTCTCACAAACGGTTCAAATTACAACTACTTCTGAAATTCAGATGCAACAGTAAGATACAAATCACTGCATTAGTTGTGTCTAGATGCAAGTTTTTCATATGATACAGCATAAAATAAAATGCACTGTGAGTGTCCATATGAAACACGCGCACAACCATTCAGATTTGCCCCTCCTAACATCTATGGGTATTGCTATGTGTACTAAATGTAAAATAGATGCCTGGTTTGCATCCAGTTATGAATCTTAGATATGCACAATTTTCTCATGATATAATTACTTCATGTGGAAACTAGTAACTTACTGCTTCATACTCCCCAGACTTATGAGAATCCTTAAGATTGGAAGTTGTCGAGGTGCTCGTGGTCTCACATGTTTGGTGGGGTCAAGAAGGTAATCAACATTTATCTTGTTCATGTTGGTTTTGTACTGCCAAATAGCATTTGTTCGCTGTATGTTCTGCATATGTAACTTTGGTCATCCATAGAGTTTGATCTGGATCTAGCTCTATTCCTTTTATTTTCTGTATTTGTAGCATGCAATTTTACCTTATTCTTGCCTCATACAATGCCAAACTTCTAAATCGTGTATTCTTTATCTATTATAGGGCAGTGATTGGACACTATTCGACACTATCGATAATAGAGATCCATGATGAAGAACCAGTTGGTAGCTAGGGCCACAATGGAAATACCATATGAGCACACATTCGGAGACCCAAACACATGTTGGCTTCATGGCAAAGAGGGTATAGTGGGCACACACCTATGTAATTGACTGGTTTTGCTAGTATAATGCTACATAATATTTTGGCTTACGCAGATTTATGCAGTTTGACACACCTTTTATTGTTCACTAATTATGTCTTGGGGCATGTTGTCACAGACTAGAGTAAACGTAGTGTAAACTTTTCGAAGATAACCTTCTGATGCTTTTTATTTGGTGTACCACTTTATTTATTACATTATTTGTCATGCATTCATCTGTTATTTGTGGAATATGAAAATTTTATTAGTATATGTATATCCATCAAGCAATTACATATTGCATGCCATGCGGTGCCCATGCTCTAGCTCGGCGTGCCAGCGCGCGCATGGTGCCTCTCAGCGCCGATCTCGACGGACCAACAATTAGGGCGCAGTTGGTCCATTGAGCTACGTACGCTCCCACTACAAGGAATATGCTAATTTGCGACCATCAATATTAGTCACTGAATGGTCATTGTTTTCCATTTATGACCTATTTGAGACCAAAAACAGTTGGTCAAAACCTGACCGTCTTTAATGAAACTTAATGGCCTTTTCTGTGAAATGGTCGTAGACGGTTACGACCAAAATAAAAGGTCGTAGGTTTTACAACCAATTGTTTTGGTCACTTGCAACCTGACCACACCACTTCAGATCCAACGTGGCAAGCTGACATGGCAAGATTGTGACCAAATGAATTGGTCGTAGATTAGAATCACCCCGGTCCAATTCGATGCTTTACATGGGCCGAGCCCAACTTTTCCGCCTTTTTTGTTTTTTTGCCTGATTTTTCTGGCTATATGGACCAAGTCAAATATTTATGGGACTTTTCTATCCTGGGCCTCAGCCTTTTTAAAGTCATTTTTTAAAATAAAGAACGTTCCAACCTAATACCGTTTCGGCCAAGGCCTTTTTGCAACCCAAGAATTAATTTGTCCAACATTTTTTCGGCCAAGGCCTCTTTCGGCCCATCAATATTTTTAGCACACTAATTCAAAGGACTTGAAGACAGAGAAACATTTGACTTTTGTTTTCAATTTTGCTATCAAAGCGACATTTGTTTCACCGTACAACATTTGTTTCAGTTACATCTTCATCACATTATATATACATAAGAAGCAGCAACTAAAAGATTATCATCTATAACAAACGACAGCCAAGTTCAAATAACCATGGCAACAAAAAAGATCACCATCACAGCTGTAATGGAAAATGATCCGCGCATTTGAAGAGAACAGTATGTTCCAGCGACTGCTAAGATATACTACAACTTCCGCTTATGTGCAAACCTGCAAGAAGACCAAACAGAAAATGAATCGCTGAAAAGATGATCACTAGCTTAGATATTCGGAGATCAATACCATGCTGTCGATTGGATTTGGTTGCAGCCCTTCCAGTTTGGTAAGGGCATCAGGTGCTCACTACTAGAAAAAAGGCTGTTAGTGGCGCACCTATTTTGGCTACTAATGGCGCACTATAGGTGCGCCACTATTATCACGCCACTACTAATAAATAGTAATGGCGCACGCCTGGTGCGCCACTGTTAATCTACATAACAGTGGCGCACCACCTGGTGCGCCATTACTATCTCAGGTAGTAATGGCGCACCACATGTGCGCCATTACTACCTTTTCAGGTGCGCCACTGGTAACTTTTTTAATTATTTTTTGTCGATTTTTTTTTGAATTTGGAAGCGGGAAAATAGTAATGGCGCACATTCTAACCCCCACGGTGCGCCATTACTATTTTGAATTTTGAATCTGGATCTGGATCGCGATTGTTTTTCCCTTTTTTTTGCTCATTTTTTTTGCTCGTTTTTTTGCATGATATTTTTTCAAATTTTGTTCTCGTTTTTGGATCTTGTACGTTCTTTTGCCAGAGAGGAGTTCGCCGGAGAGGAGTTTGCCGGAGAGGAGTTCGCCGGAGAGGAGGGCCGAGGAGAGACCGTGAGGAGGAGAGGAGGGAGGAGGAGGAGGTCACCGGAGAGGAGCTCGCCTACATCGTCGGAGAGGAGGAGGAGGAGGGTCACCGGAAGAGGAGTCGCTACATCGCTGGGGAGGAGGAGGAGGTCGCCGGAGAGGAGTTCACCAGAGAGGAGGGAGGAGAGAAAACGTGAGGGAGGAGGGAGGAGGGAGGAGGGGAGGAGAGGAGGGAGGAGGAGCTCACCGGAAGAGAGGAAGGAGGAGATCACGGAGAGGAGGGAGGAGGAGCTCACCAGAGAGGAGGAGGGAGGAGAAAACGTGAGGGGAGGGGAGGAGAGGAGGGAGGAGGAGGTCGTCGGAGAGGAGTGGGAGGAGGTCACGGAGGAGAGGAGGAGGAGGAGGTCGCCGGAGAGGAGGAGGGGAGTATGGTGGAGGAGAGGAGGGGAGATGGAGTGGAGGAGAGGAGGAGTGGAGTGGAGGAGAGGACCCGCCAGCCATATATACGGCATAGTAATGGCGCCACCGTGGGCAGGTGCGCCATTACTATCTTTCTTTATTTTTTTGATTTATTTGAATTTTGAAGGCGGGAAGATAGTAATGGCGCACCTTGGGCAGGTGCGCCATTACTAATTTTTTTTATTTTTTTATATAGTTTGAATTTTGAAGGCGGGAAGATAGTAATGGCGCACCATGGGCAGGTGCGCCATTACTGAGTTTGATTTTTTTTGAATTTTTGCTCTCCAGATCTGAAAGCCCGTTACTTTTTTCTGTTAGGTTTTTGAGGATTCTAAAATCTTCAACGGGGTTCCCCCGTTGAATTCGGATATAACTTTTCGAGTAGATGATTTTTCATATAAAAACTTTTCATCGGAGTTCGTATGCAAAACTTACGCCCATTTTACAAATTCTCGAGAGATTTGCAAAAAAAGTCGAAAATTCATGTTTGTAAATTTTGCTAAAACTAGACCACATGAAAAGGCGGGCCACGGGTGGGGGGGGGGGTGCCTTTGGTGAATTTTTTGGCCACCTCAGAAAGTTAGTAGTGGCGCACCGTGGGTGTGGTGCGCATTACTAGTTAAAACTAGTAATGGCGCACTATCCCCAGGTGCGCCATTACTAGTTTTGAAAAAAAAATAAAAAAAAATTTGTTAGTAGTGGCGCACAGAGGATGTGTTGCGCCATTACTAGTTAAAACTAGTAATGGCGCACTTTCCCCTGGTGACCATTATTAGTTTTGAAAAAAAAAATTGTTAGTAGTGGCGAAGAGGGTGTGGTGCGCATTACTAGTTAAAACTAGTAATGGGCACTTTCCCCTGGGGCGGCATTACTAGTTTTGAAAAAAAAAATAAAAAAAAATTTGTTAGTAGTGGCGCACCGTGGGTGTGGTGCGCCATTAGTAATATGGCCATTAATGGCTACCTATCTGGTGCGCCACTGCTATATAGCAGTGGCGCACCACATACATGGTGCGCCATTAATGTCCGTATTAGCTATAGCCGTTTTTCTAGTAGTGGCTCCAGCAGCAGCATCTCTCATAACCTAAAAGAGAGAACAGAAACCAACATAAGAATTTGCAACTTTTTGTCCTGCCAAATATTAGTACTTGTATAAAACAAAGGATTAAGGGCAAAAGTTATTTCCACAGCCATTTGGTGGATACCATGGTAGTTGAGTTGGTAGGCTATTAGTTCAGTAAGTGTGTGAATAACCAGGTGCATTTTTCTCTAAACAGAACCAGGTATATAGTTCAAAGTGTGTTAAGCATGTGACACAAAGCATTTTTTTCTATTTCAGCATGTACACCATAGAAAATAACTGCTAAAGCAGGTTTACAAAAATATAGGTCCTGTTATCGGCAACCAAAAGCATTAGGCGATGAAGAACAATATATTTCCAATGCAATCGGTTAGCCAACCACAATATGATAATCCATGTGGGTATTACATTCGGGACAAGCTAATAGAAAAGTACAGATAACAAGAAACAAGAGCAGAGAGGTCGTACAAAAACATGGCCACATTATATCTCATGACACCAACCAAGCAAGAATGTACAAACAAGAAGCGCACCTTCTTCAGCGTTCATCATCGTTCATGATAGGTGTGTTGGGAGGTGGTTGACGAGCCTTCCTTCTTGTCATGCTTGGTCATGATATGGACAGAGAATAGAGGGAGGGGAGGAACATCAAGTAGAGCATGTATGGAACATCACAATGACAGTACTGAGATCACCAAGTAATCCTAACGAGGCACGAACCTCACAATGTTGCCAATGAGGCAAAAACCTCCTTGATCTTATCCTCGAAGTTCTTAGCTCTAGGTTGTTCCGCTGCAGCTCGGTATTTGTTCAACCGTGTGTGTAACATGCATCAGGGCATACATAAAATATTCAAGTTAATGTTCTCAGCAACTGTGATGTAATCAAAATAATTACTTAAGGACTTGTGTTTAAAAATTGATTTTAGACACGAAACTTTGCAGCGCTCATTTCAACCATGTTCAGATAAACTTGAGGTAAATTAGCAGTAAGGATATTGGTTACAAGTAGGTGAAATGCAAACATAGTCCTATTGTATTGATGTTCCCAACTTGTTTAAACTAGAAACGACATTCAGCTATGGAGCATCACTAGCACTGTTTTGTTTTGCATATTAAAAGCAGTAGTTGTCAGCTATGAGCGACCACTCATTGATCAGATTAGTATGTCAGTAGCAGTATCAGCATGTACTAACTTAGACAAATTTGACATACTAATAATAGAGAAAAATAATGTTTGCACATCATCGTCCAGGACCTTTACACAACTATATGCAACATGATCACAAGTGACATTCACAGAAGCAACACGACAAAAACTGCAACCATTCAATCAATTAGTTAAGAGCCTCAGGACACCCTCATAGCCTGGGCTTAGGTGCAAAGTATAGAATATGTTTAGATCAGGTTATGGAAAAAAAGAGAAAGAACATGATTAAACAAAGAATCAAAGAGAAGTAAGGAAAGAAGCAAGAGGTACTATCTGTTCTTCTTAGATTAGAGAGGAGAGGGAAATTAGATAAGTAGAAGGAATAGGCATATCAGAGAGCATATCTATATAACTTCTACTATGCCGCACATGAGCACAACGCATACACAAACCACTTGTGGCATATGATGTTGCCGGGAGCACCATGTACCACAAGAAAAATCCTAAAAATGCACTATCACTCTTTGTATGTGCTAATCTTTCAAACCAAACTAAGCAGGAAATAATATGGTAAAGAGTAGTAGCAAGTATGATATCATGGGAAGATTAATAAACCAGAACCTGTATGACTAAAGAGTTTAACATAGCATAGAGTTATTTTGTGTTTAATAATCAAACTATAGCTATATGGTAATAGATGATCTTGTACTATACTAAATTAGTAGTATAACCAAATAGACCAGGAATTTGAGCCATATGGAACCAATCAATTTACCTGACTAGAGAATATCTAACTAAACAATAAAGAAGTGATCATGTTATTAAACTAAACACATCCTATAATTTAGAGCACTTATGCAGAGACCGATAGCTAGCATAGTAACCATCATAGCCTAAGAAATTCCACAACATGGTCATTAGGATGATTAGTCTAGCCTAATGAACATTACCCAGAGTAGCAACTTTAAATGATGACGTACCCAAATCCTAGATAGAAGCAGCATGCCCTGCCAAAGCCATCCAAAATAGAGGCATGATCATAGCAGAGAGATCACAAATCATAAACATTTGTGCTTGACACAATGGCCATCACAGAATGAACCATGGCACAAAGCAGCAACCAGAGCACATATAGAAGGTAGTAGAAGAGGGAGCATAGGAGGAGCTCACCATAGCAATTTTTAACAAAGGCCGAATTCAGCGGGGCGCCGGGGTTGCGTGTGCGTCGCGTCCCGCCGACGAGCTGGGCCACCAGCCTTCCACCATGTATGCACGGGAGGCCGTGGATAGACCAAAGAGGAGGCGTCCCGGTGCTCGAGCGAGGATGGTGTCCTGGATCTGGGACGGAGAGAACACGAGCTGAGGAAGTGAGGGGGGCTGTGAGTAGAGGAGATGGAGTGGAGGGACAAACCTGAGTCGCCGGAGCACAGCTGGACGAAACCCTAGCGACGGGGATGGTCACGGGTGCGCGGTAGCGCTGGAGGATGCGCGCACCGGATCTCGCCAGATGGAGGGAGGAGCGGAGCGAGGGGATCCCTGTGGTGTGCTTGGCACCGTCGATTCCCGCCGGAGGTAACCGGGATCGGGCGCCGTTGGTGGCGGCGGCGGGAGAATCGTGCGGGAGAGGAGATGGGGACGAGGGAGGAGGAGTGGGGGCTATGGGTTGGGTGTGGGGTGAGAGGGTGAGGGGGGGTGAGGGCTTGCCGTTGGATCCGGGAGCATTTGACGGTGTGTTGATGCACGAGCCGCGTCAGATGCCCGTAGACCAATCAGAACACAGTATACGCGTACGATGTTATGACCATCTAAATTGGTCATAATGACTAAAAATAATGTAGTAAATCATGTCAGCTTTTTTTGACCTGGGACATTAAAACAAATCAAAAAAATGGAAAACCTTTTCATTGTGTCACCAAATGTGACCTAGTTTCAGGAAAATAACAAACTTGGAATAAGACCAATATCTTAAAAAAGTGTTCCGAGAATGAGTTTTTTAGCAAAAAAAAAATCATTTTCTATTTTTGGAGTGCCAAAAATGATTTGTTTTGTGAATAACCTACCAAATATTTGTTTCAAAATGGCACCGCTCCATTTATCAAAAATACTAGACCACTTTTATGTACAATTAAACAAATGGCTGGGTGCCAAAAGATTCAATCACCTCTCGTCAAAAAGACAAATTTTTCGCCGATTCAGAAGGAAGCGGGTCAAATTTGAACTACAGCTGCCTCATAGTTTGCTCTATATTTTTCCAAAAATCATTTTAGGTACACAAGTATCTATTACATTAGAGATACACCAATGTTGCAAAAGCGCGTTTTCATTTTCTTTGCACGAAAATTTTATTTCCATTTTTCTAGTGCCCAAAATGAGTTTTTGTGAATAACCTACCAAATAGTTGTTGCAAAATTGGACCGCATCATTTTTCAAAAATATTAGATCATATTTAAAGGACAATTACCAAATGCTTAGGTGTCAAAAGCTTTCCATCCACCTCTCGTCAAAAAGACAAATTTCTGCCGATTCAGCGGGAAGCGGGTCAAATTTGAACTATAGTTGCCTTATAACTTGCTCTTTATTAAAAAAATTATTTATAGGTACACAAGTAGTCATTTCATCAGAGATCCACCAAAACTTTTGAAGACTCAACCCCTGGATACGAACGGTCATGCCCGCGCGCCATTTTGACCGCATTTCGAAACAGACATAAAAAATTAAAAAAAAATTGGAAAAATTGAAAATCTTGTATTGTTTCCTATATGTGACCTAGTTTCCAGAAAAAATAAACAAATTGGACTACGACAAATATCTTTAAAAAGTGTTCTCAGAAATGAGGTATCATGTATGAAGATTCATGGCTTTCAAGGCAAATGACCAATGTTATGGCCACATTAATGGCATATTTTGGTCAAATAATCTCATATTTGCAAAAGTATGCTCTTAGAATGGAAAACAATGTGCCAAAGGAAGTTTTCATTTTCTTTGCACAAAAAAAATTCATTTCCATTTTTTGTTGTGAAAAATGGTTTTTGTGAAGAACCTACCAAATATTGTTGCAAAATTGGCCCGCATCATTTTTCAAAAATATTAGACCATATTTAATGTACAATTGACCAAGTGGTTGGGCATCAAAAGCTTCATCCACCTTCGTCAATTTGAAAAATTTCTGCCGATTCAGCGGGAAGCGGGGTCAAATTTGAACTACAGCTGCCTTATAGTTTGTGCTTTATTTTTTTTCAAAAATAATTTCTAGGTACACAAGTATCTATTTTGTTAGAGATACACCCAAAGTTTCGCAAAATCAACCAAGAGCTACGAACGGTTATGCCCGCCATTTTGACCGCATTTTGAAACCGACAGATTCTTGAATAATTATTCATGGACAAATAGATGAATGGATTCAGATCATTTTGGAGGATAGCAATGAATTACAAATTTAATACTTGGGTAAACTTTGAAGGTACTTCCTTCACAAAGCTATATTTTGGACAGGATATTTGATAATTAATTGTGAAGATTGGCAAGATGTTTAATCTGTTTTTGGTTTGTAGTAGTATAATATCAAGGAGAAAGTTTTAGATTATATGGATAAGGGTAAGAGATACTTGGTTCACAAATGTCAAGTTTGGATTGATTCTTTTATAATTATCTTGGACAAATGGATGAATGGATTGAGCTCATTTTTGGAGGAAGTAGTGAATTACAACATTAAATGTCCTGGATAAATTTTAGTCCAGTTGGGTAAACTTTGTAGGTACTTCCTTCACAAATCTATATTCTGGACAGGATATTGATAATTAATTTTGAGCAATTGGCTATATGTATTCATATTTTTTGGTTTGCAGAAGTAATATATGAAGTAGAATCACTCTGAAAAGTTTCTGATTAGATGGATAAGGGTAAGAGATACTTGCTTCACAAATATAACTCTGGCAGATTATTGTATAATTATTCTTGGACAAATGGCTGAGGATTGAGCTCATTTTTGGGGATAGTAGTTAATTACAAAGCTAAATCTCTTGGTAAAGTTTGAGTGTATTTGGGTAAACTTTGTAGGTACTTCCTTCATAAAGCTATTCGGATAGGATATTGATAATAATTTTGAGCAATTGGATGCATGTATTGATCTGGGTTTGGATTGCAGAAGTAATATATGAGTACAATCACTCTGGAAAGTTTCAAATTAAATGGATAAGGGTAAGAGATACTTGCTTCACAAATGTCAACTCTGGAGAGATTCTTGTATAATTATTCATGGACAAATGGATGAATGGATTGAGCTCATTTTTGGACAATAGAAATGAATTACAATTCAAATGTCCTGGTAAATTTTGATGCCATTTGGATAAAAATATGAAGGTACTTCCGTCACAAAGCTATATTCTGGACAGGATATTGATAATTAATTTTGAGGAATTGCTAGATGTATTGATCTGGTTTTTGGTTTTCAGATGTAATATATCAATTAGAATCACTCTAAAAAGTTTTAGATTAAATGGATAAGGGCTGGAGATACTTGCTTCACAAATGTCAACTCCGGATAGATTCTTGTATAATTATTCGTGGACAAATGGATTAATGGATTGAGCTCATTTTTAGAGGATAGCAATGAATTACAAGTTTAAATGTCTGGTAAATTTTGAGGCCATTTGGGTAACTTTGAAGGTACTTCCTTCACAAAGCTATATTCTGGACATGATATTTGATAATTAATTGTGAGGAATTGGCTAGATGTATTGATCTGGTTGGCTTGCAGAAGTAATATATCAAGGAGATCACTCTAAAAAATTTCAGATGAAATGGGTCAAGGGGTCAAGCACTTCCTTCACAAAGTGAATTTGCTTAGGTGTCCGTCTAGTCACCCTTTGTACTGAAAATATAATGTTATTAAATGTTACGACCATGAAAATGGTCATAATCAACTAGAATAATATCATAAATCATGTTAAAAAATTTACTACCAATTTTGTTAAGGAATTATGACCTTTCTGACAAAAATGTTCCTTATGGTTTAGGGTTTGGACCCTCCCAAACAGTTACGACCAATTGTATCTAAATGGTCGTAGATTTATGACTATTTCTTTAGGGTCATTGACAGAAGGTTAGAAGTTAGCATATTTCTTGTAGCGTCCCTCGACAGTTCTTGGTTTCAGGAGATTAATAGGGCACATGAACCATGAGCTAGCTATTGTTCTTACTTTTTTGAAACTTCGGTAGCTTTATTGAATCAAAGAACAGTTACATCTTTGACCAACCACCTCACAATAGATGTCGAGGCTCCTCTATCCAGGTGAGAAAGTTGAATCAGTAGGACGATACAATGATGTTGTATCATCCTACTAATTCAACTTGCTCACATGGATCATCGCTTTAATCTAATATGTGTTTCTTCCACAACCTCTACATTGCTACTGTATAAAAAAATTATAACGGTGCATAATACAACAAAAATGTAATGAAATGAAATACACAAATAGCAGTAGCGTGGGGTGGAGGGGGCGGTTGGTATGCATTAGTAGTAGCGTGGGACAGGAAACGCGCTACCGCTATCAGAATTAGCAGTAGCGTATGAAACCTACGTGCTACTGCTAAGACTTAGCTATAGCGGACCCAGCGCTACTGCTAGGCATTTTACCGGCGCTACTACTAGGGTTTTCCCTAGTAGTGAAACCCGCAGCTGTGCTGTCACGGACGCAAACTATGCTCACAACCAAACCGGAGTTTGGAAATAGCTTACTCTAGTCGGTTGCTAGGGAAACGTAAAAGTGGGAATTAAACTAAGTACTAAAAGGGAACGTAAAATAAATACAAAACTAAATGGAAAAAAAAACTAAGGGGAATTAAGGCGATGTTTGATGAGTAGCGTTGGTGTCTTGGCATGGTCATGTTCCGCCTGAGGGTTGAATAGTGTTGATCTGTCGGACTACAGCACGCCAGGCTGGAGTCAGTGCCGCGCATCATAAGATACGAGTAATCTACCGAGTGGTGGGTGGTCCCTCACATAGTATTGTCTCTTAAGCAGCGCCCATATTGAGATAACTCAATTGTCCTGCATCACCGTTGTCAGAATGTATGGTCGTTTCAGCAAATTAAGTCATTAGAGTGGACAAAGGCAATAAGTTTTGTGGACAACCGTTCTCCCTGATAAATTATGTTCCCCTCAAGAAACCAACGCCTATCACCCAGAGGTCTATTGGTTTGCACAACTACCTATCAACTTCATGTGTGGCCTAGAGGTTGGATGTCTCCGACTATGCCGATGAATTGGACATCCCAATCACTAAATTAACACAAGGTAAATAACAACATGAAGAGGACACACAAAATAGATGGCGTCTATTCAAACAAAGCACTTACTAACGACCACATCATAGCCGACAATTACTCAAATAAAATCACAATTAAAAGGGGGTTCATGTTGTAAATAATGCCCTAGAGGCAATAATAAAGTATTATTATATTTCCATGTTCATCATTAATGTTTATATTTCTGTGCTACAATTGCAATGGTTCCTGGATATGCCTATAAACGAGATTCGGAGGAAAACTCATATGCATGTGTGGAAGTATAAACACAAAAAGATGTTCCCTGTGTCGCCCTCTAAGACTAGCCCATGAGTTGCATGATGATCCTGTTTCCCTGATATAGGGCATAGTGTATGCCTGGTAACAAATGAGAGCACAATGTTAACAGAACAAGGGTGCTAGATAAACCCAAATTGATTGATATACTTTGAGATCACATTGTCACATAGTTATAGTATTATCGCTCAGAAAGTTAAACGTATGCTATATCCTTAGACCATGAGAATGTTGAGTCTCTTCATACCAGATGATATACTTTGAGGTTATCAAACATTACCCATAACTAGGTGATTATAACGGTAACTCTCGGGTACATCCGAAAAGTATGTTTGGGTACTTATAGTTCGAGATGGAAATTTTTCCTTCGACAATGGAGAGATATTCATCGGGCCCTCTTGGTATTACGGTATCCAATATCGTCTGGCCAGACACTCGGTGATTTGATCACGGGGATACCGAATACCGAAATGAGAAAACAGAACAAAACTGGTAACGAGGATAACTTGGTATTGTGATCAAGAGTTGCGTCACACGGGATACTGATAAGTCTCACCTCGGGTTTGTAAGTATAGTGAAGCAAAAGATTAGTTAAGTAAGTACAGGTTCACTCGAAAAGTATTCGTGTAAGTGTAGGAGTCAATAGGGGTGTCTGATACGTCTCCAATGTATCTATAATTTTTGATTGTTCCATGGTGTTATATTATATCTTGGATGTTTACAATCATTTTATAGTCATTTATATCATTTTTTGGTACTAACCTTTTAACATAGTGCCCAGTGCCAGTTGTGTTTTCTGCATGTTTTTTTACATCGCAGGAAATCAATACCAAACGGAGTCCAACGGAGCGAAACTTTGTGGATTTTTTGGACCAGAAGATATACGGTGGGCATAGAAGCACCTGGGGGGGTGCCCCGAGGGGGGCACAACCACCCAGGGCGCGGCTGGAGCCCAGGCGCGCCCAGGTGGGTTGTGCACCACTGTGGCCTCACGCACCGCCTCTTTGCTCTAAATAAAGCATATTCAGAAACCTAGGACAGTCGACGAAAATCAATTCCAGCTGCGCAAGAGTTCCAGAAACACCAAGATCCAATTTAGACACCATCTCGGAGGGGTTCATATGTCCATTGGTGTTTCCGATGATGCGTGTGTTCTTTGTTGACCTATGGGTCGTAGTGAGCTAGATGGCTTTCTCTCTCCGTTTGATTCTCAATACAATGGTCTTTGGAGATGCATGTGATGTAAATTTTTGGGTGTGTTTGTTGGGATCCGATGAACTTTGAGTTTATGACAGATCTATGTTTTTATCCATGAAAGTTATTTGAGTCTTCTTGACTCTCTATATTGCATGATTGCTTATAGTTGTATTTCTTTTCGATATTTGGGTTTTGTTTGGCCAACTTGATCATTATTTACTTGCAAGGGAAGGTGCTTTGTAATGGGTGTGCTTATACGGCGTGATCCCAGTGACAGAAAGGGAAACGACACGTATGTTCATTGCTAGTTAAGGATACAAGATGGGGTCTATTTCACATAATAGATCTATCTACATCATGTCATCGTCTTATTGCATTAATCCGTTTTCTCCAGGAACTTAATACACTAGATGCATGCCGGATAGCGGTCGATGTGGGAGTATAGTAGTAGATGCAGCAGGAGTCGGTTACTAATCGTTGACGTGATTCCTATATAATGATCATTGCTGGATATCGCCATGGAGTATTTGAAGTTCTATCAATTGCCCAACCGTAATTGTTTTCCCACGTTTGCTATTTTTCTCGAGAGAAGCCATAGTGAAACCTACGGCCCCCGGGGTCTCTTCTTAAATATATTTGCCTTTGCGATCTATTTTTTATTGCTTTTTATTTTTAGATCTATATTACCAAAACCCAAAATAACTTGCTGACTTTATTTTATTTTGCATTTATTCGAGATCTATATCCAATCTATTACAACTTTCTCCATCACTAGCCATTTGGCACGTTGCAGTTGGAAGGGATTGACAACCCCTTTAATACGTCGTGTTGCGAGTAGTATTTGTTATTTGTGTGCAGGTGCGTTCACGTAGTGTTTGCGTTTTCTCCTATGGTTCGTTCATAACCTTGGTTCATCACTGAGGGAAATACTACGCGCTGTTGTGTTGCATCATCCCTTCCTCTTTGGGGAAATATCGACGTAGTTCTAGCGACATCAAAAGGAAACCGTGAGGAGGAGAGGAGGGAGGAGGAGGAGGTCACCGGAGAGGAGGGTATGATGAGCTCACCAGAGAGAGGAGGGAGGAGAAAACCGTGAGGGAGGGAGGAGAGGAGGGAGGAGGAGTCTCGGAGAGGAGGGGGAGGAGTCACCGGAGAGGGATGAAGGGAGGAAGGTTCGCCGAGAGAGGAGGAGGGGAGTATGGTGGAGGAGAGGAGGGGAGATGGAGTGGAGGAGAGGAGGAGATGGAGTGGAGGAGAGGACCCCGCCCAGCCATATATACGGCATAGTAATGGCGCACCGTGGGCAGGTGCGCCATTACTATCTTTTTCTTTATTTTTTTGATTTATTTTGAATTTTGAAGGCGGGAAGATAGTAATGGCGCACCTTGGGCAGGTGCGCCATTACTAACTTTTTTTTATTTTTTTATATAGTTTGAATTTTGAAGGCGGGAAGATAGTAATGGCGCACCATGGGCAGGTGCGCCATTACTGAGTTTGATTTTTTTTGAATTTTTTTGCCTCTCCAGATCTTGAAAGCCCCGTTACTTTTTTTCTGTTAGGTTTTTGAGGATTCTAAAAATCTTCAACGGGGTTCCCCCCGTTTGAATTCGGATATAACTTTTCGAGTAGATGATTTTTCATATAAAAACTTTTTCATCGGAGTTCGTATGCAAAACTTACGCCCATTTTACAAATTCTCGAGAGATTTTGCAAAAAAGTCGAAAATTCATGTTTGTAAATTTTGCTAAAACTAGACCACATGAAAAGGCGGTCCACGGGTGGGGGGGGGGGTGCATTTGGTGAATTTTTTGGCCACCTCAGAAAGTTAGTAGTGGCGCACCGTGGGTGTGGTGCGCCATTACTAGTTAAAACTAGTAATGGCGCACTATCCCCAGGTGCGCCATTACTAGTTTTGAAAAAAAAATAAAAAAAAATTTGTTAGTAGTGGCGCACAGAGGATGTGTTGCGCCATTACTAGTTAAAACTAGTAATGGCGCACTTTCCCCTGGTGCACCATTATTAGTTTTGAAAAAAAAAATTGTTAGTAGTGGCGCACAGAGGGTGTGGTGCGCCATTACTAGTTAAAACTAGTAATGGCGCACTTTCCCCTGGGGCGGCATTACTAGTTTTGAAAAAAAAAATAAAAAAAAATTTGTTAGTAGTGGCGCACCGTGGGTGTGGTGCGCCATTAGTAATATGGCCATTAATGGCGTACCTATATCTGGTGCGCCACTGCTATATAGCAGTGGCGCACCACATACATGGTGCGCCATTAATGTCCGTATTAGCTATAGCCGTTTTTCTAGTAGTGGCTCCAGCAGCATCTCTCATAACCTAAAAGAGAGAACAGAAACCAACATAAGAATTTGCAACTTTTTGTCCTGCCAAAATATTAGTACTTGTATAAAACAAAGGATTAAGGGCAAAAGTTATTTCCACAGCCATTTGGTGGATACAATGGTAGTTTGAGTTGGTAGGCTAATTAGTTCAGTAAGTGTGTGAAATAACCAGGTGCATTTTTCTCTAAAACCGAACCAGGTATATAGTTCAAAGTGTGTTAAGCATGTGACACAAAGCATTTTTTTCTATTTCAGCATGATACACCATAGAAAATAACTTGCTAACTGCAGGTTTACAAACTATAGGTCCTGTTATCGGCAACCAAAAGCATTAGGCGATGAAGAACAATATATTTCCAATGCAATCGGTTAGCCAACCACCAATATGATAATCCATGTGGGTATTACATTCGGGACAAGCTAATAGAAAAGTACAGATAACAAGAAACAAGAGCAGAGAGGTCGTACAACACATGGCACATTCATATCTCCATGACACCAACCAAGCAAAGAATGTACAAACAAGAAGCGCACCTTCTTCAGCGTCTCATCATCGTTCATGATAGGTGTGTTGGGAGGTGGTTGACGAGCCTTCCTTCTTGTCATGCTTGGTCATGATATGGACAGAGAATAGAGGGAGGGGAGGAACATCAAGTAGAGCATGTATGGAACATCACAATGACAGTACTGAGATCACTCAAGTAATCCTAACGAGGCACGAACCTCACAATGTTGCCAATGAGGCAAAAACCTCCTTGATCTTATCCTCGAAGTTCTCTAGCTCTAGGTTGTTCCGCTGCAGCTCGGTATTTGTTCAACCGTGTGTGTACATGCATCAGGGCATACATAAAATATTCAAGTTAATGTTCTCAGCTAACTGTGATGTAATCAAAATAATTACTTAAGGACTTGGTGTAAAAATTGATTTTAGACACGAAACTTTGCAGCGCTCATTTCAACCATGTTCAGATAAACTTGAGGTAAATTAGCAGTAAGGATATTGGTTACAAGCTAGGTGAAATGCAAACATAGTCCTATTGTATTGATTGTTCCCAACTTGTTTAAACTAGAACAGATCATTCAGCTATGGAGCATCACTAGCACTGTTGTTGTTTGCATATTAAAAGCAGTAGTTGTCAGCTATGGAGCACCACTCATTGATCAGCATTAGTATGTCAGCTAGCAGTATCAGCATGTACTAACTTAGACAAATTTGACATACTAATAATAGAGAAAATAATTGTTTGCACATCATCGTCCAGGACCTTTACACAACTATATGCAACATGATCACAAGTGACATTCACAGAAGCAACACAGACAAAAACTGCAACCATTCAATCAATTAGTTAAGAGCCTCAGGACACCATCATAGCCTGGGCTTAGGTGCAAGTATAGAATATGTTTAGATCAGGTTATGGAAAAAAGAGAAAGAACATGATTAAACAAAGAATCAAAGAGAAGTAAGGAAAGAAAGCAAGGGTACTATCTGTTCTTCTTAGAATTAGAGAGGAGAGGGAAATTAGATAAGTAGAAGGAATAGGCATATCAGTAGCATATCTATATAACTTCTACTATGCCGCACATGAGCACAACGCATACACAAACCACTTGTGCATATGATGTTGCCGGAGCACCATGTACCACAAGAAAAATCCTAAAAATGCATATCACTCTTTGTATGTGCTAATCTTTCAAACCAAAACTAAGCAGGAAAATAATATGGTAAAGAGTAGTAGCAAGTATGATATCATGGGAAGATTAATAAACCAGAACCCTGTATGACTAAAGAGTTTAACATAGCATAGAGTTATTTTGTGTATTACTAATCAAACTATAGCTATATGGTAATAGATGATCTTGTACTATACTAAATTAGTAGTATAACCAAATAGACCAGGAATTTGAGCCATATGGAACCAATCAATTTACCTGACTAGAGAATATCTAACTAAACAATAAAGAAGTGATCATGTTATTAAACTAAACACATTCCTATAATTTAGAGCACTTATGCAGAGACCGATAGCTAGCATAGTTAACCATCATAGCCTAAGAAATTCCACAACATGGTCATTAGGATGATTAGTCTAGCCTAATGAACATTACCCAGTAGCAACTTTAAATGATGACGTACCCAAATCCTAGATAGAAGCAGCATGCCCTGCCAAAGCCATCCAACATAGAGGCATGATCATAGCAGAGAGATCACAAATCATAAACATTTGGTGCTTGACACAATGGCCATCACAGAATGAACCATGGCACAAAGGCCAGCAACCAGAGCACATAGAAGGTAGTAGAAGAGGGAGCATAGGAGGAGCTCACCATAGCAATTTTGTAACAAAGGCCGAATTCAGCGGGGCGCCGGGGTTGCGTCGTGCGTCGTCCCGCCGACGAGCTGGGCCACCAGCCTTCCACCATGTATGCACGGGAGGCCAGTGGATCGACCAAAGAGGAGGCGTCCCGGTGCTCGAGCGAGGATGGTGTCCTGGATCTGGGACGGAGAGAACACGAGCTGAGGAAGTGAGGGGGGCTGTGAGTAGAGGAGATGGAGTGGAGGGACAAACCTGAGTCGCCGGAGCCACGCTGGACGAAACCCTAGCGACGGGAGATGGTCACGGGTAGCGCTGGAGGATGCGCGCACCGGATCTCGCCAGATAGGAGGGAGGAGCGGAGCGAGGGGATCCCTGTGGTGTGCTTGGCACCGTCGATTCCCGCCGGAGGTAACCGGGATCGGGCGCCGTTGGTGGCGGCGGCGAGGAGAATCGTGCGGGAGAGAGATGGGGACGAGGGAGGAGGAGTGTGGGGCTATGGGTTGGGCTACGTGGGGTGAGAGGGTGAGGGGGGTGAGGGCTGCCGTTGGATCCGGGAGCATTTGACGGTGTTTGATGCACGAGCCGCGTCAGATGCCCGTAGACCAATCAGAACACAGTATACGCGTACGATGTTATGACCATCTAAATTGGTCATAATCGACTAAAAATAATGTAGTAAATCATGTCAGCTATTTTTTGACCTGGGACATTAAAACAAATCAAAAAAATGGAAAACCTTTTCATTGTGTCACCAAATGTGACCTAGTTTCAGGAAAAATAACAAACTTGGAATAAGACAAATATCTTTAAAAAAGTGTTCCGAGAAATGAGTTTTTTTAGCAAAAAAAATCATTTTCTATTTTTGGAGTGCCAAAAATGATTTGTTTTGTGAATAACCTACCAAATATTTGTTTCAAAATGGCACCGCTCCATTTATCAAAAATACTAGACCACATTTTATGTACAATTAACCAAATGGCTGGGTGCCAAAAGATTTCAATCCACCTCTCGTCAAAAAGACAAATTTCTGCCGATTCAGAAGGAAGCGGGTCAAATTTGAACTACAGCTGCCTCATAGTTTGCTCTATATTTTTTCCAAAAATCATTTCTAGGTACACAAGTATCTATTACATTAGAGATACACCAATGTTGCAAAAGCGCGTTTTCATTTTCTTTGCACGAAAATTTTATTTTCCATTTTTCTAGTGCCCAAAATGAGTTTTTTTGTGAATAACCTACCAAATAGTTGTTGCAAAATTGGACCGCATCATTTTTCAAAAATATTAGATCATATTTAAAGGACAATTACCAAATGCTTAGGTGTCAAAAGCTTTCCATCCACCTCTCGTCAAAAAGACAAATTTCTGCCGATTCAGCGGGAAGCGGGTCAAATTTGAACTATAGTTGCCTTATAACTTGCTCTTTATTTAAAAAAATTATTTATAGGTACACAAGTAGTCATTTCATCAGAGATCCACCAAAACTTTTGCAAGACTCAACCCCTGGATACGAACGGTCATGCCCGCGCGCCATTTTGACCGCATTCCGAAACAGACATAAAAAATTAAAAAAAAAATTGGAAAAATTGAAAATCTTCGTATTGTTTCCATATATGTGACCTAGTTTCCAGAAAAAATAACAAACTTGGACTACGACAAATATCTTTAAAAAGTGTTCTCAGAAATGAGGTATCATGTATGAAGATTCATGGCTTTCAAGGCAAATGACCAATGTTATGGCCACATTAATGGCATATTTTGGTCAAATAATCTCATATTTTGCAAAAGTATGCATCTTAGAATGGAAAACAATGTTGCCAAAGGAAGTTTTCATTTTCTTTGCACAAAAAATTCATTTTCCATTTTTTGATTGTGAAAAATGAGTTTTTTTGTGAAGAACCTACCAAATATTTGTTGCAAAATTGGCCCGCATCATTTTTCAAAAATATTAGACCATATTTAATGTACAATTGACCAAGTGGTTGGGCATCAAAAGCTTTTCATCCACCTCTCGTCAATTTGAAAAATTTCTGCCGATTCAGCGGGAAGCGGGTCAAATTTGAACTACAGCTGCCTTATAGTTTGCTCTTTATTTTTTTTCAAAAATAATTTCTAGGTACACAAGTATCTATTTTGTTAGAGATACACCAAAAGTTTCGCAAGAATCAACCAAGAGCTACGAACGGTTATGCCCGCCATTTTGACCGCATTTTGAAACCGACAGATTCTTGAATAATTATTCATGGACAAATAGATGAATGGATTCAGATCATTTTTGGAGGATAGCAATGAATTACAAATTTAAATACTTGGGTAAACTTTGAAGGTACTTCCTTCACAAAGCTATATTTTGGACAGGATATTTGATAATTAATTGTGAAGAATTGGCAAGATGTATTAATCTGTTTTTTGGTTTGTAGTAGTAATATATCAAGGAGAAAGTTTTAGATTATATGGATAAGGGTAAGAGATACTTGGTTCACAAATGTCAAGTTTGGATTGATTCTTTTATAATTATTCTTGGACAAATGGATGAATGGATTGAGCTCATTTTTGGAGGATAGTAGTGAATTACAACATTAAATGTCCTGGATAAATTTTAGTCCAGTTGGGTAAACTTTGTAGGTACTTCCTTCACAAATCTATATTCTGGACAGGATATTTGATAATTAATTTTGAGCAATTGGCTATATGTATTCATCTGATTTTTTGGTTTGCAGAAGTAATATATGAAGTAGAATCACTCTGAAAAGTTTCTGATTAGATGGATAAGGGTAAGAGATACTTGCTTCACAAATATCAACTCTGGACAGATTATTGTATAATTATTCTTGGACAAATGGCTGAATGGATTGAGCTCATTTTTGGAGGATAGTAGTTAATTACAAAGCTAAATCTCTTGGTAAAGTTTGAGTGTATTTGGGTAAACTTTGTAGGTACTTCCTTCATAAAGCTATATTCTGGATAGGATATTTGATAATTAATTTTGAGCAATTGGATGCATGTATTGATCTGGGTTTGGATTGCAGAAGTAATATATGAAGTACAATCACTCTGAAAAGTTTCAAATTAAATGGATAAGGGTAAGAGATACTTGCTTCACAAATGTCAACTCTGGAGAGATTCTTGTATAATTATTCATGGACAAATGGATGAATGGATTGAGCTCATTTTTGGACAATAGAAATGAATTACAAATTCAAATGTCCTGGTAAATTTTGATGCCATTTGGATAAACTATGAAGGTACTTCCGTCACAAAGCTATATTCTGGACAGGATATTTGATAATTAATTTTGAGGAATTGGCTAGATGTATTGATCTGGTTTTTGGTTTTCAGATGTAATATATCAATTAGAATCACTCTAAAAAGTTTTAGATTAAATGGATAAGGGCTGGAGATACTTGCTTCACAAATGTCAACTCCGGATAGATTCTTGTATAATTATTCGTGGACAAATGGATTAATGGATTGAGCTCATTTTTAGAGGATAGCAATGAATTACAAGTTTAAATGTCCTGGTAAATTTTGAGGCCATTTGGGTAAACTTTGAAGGTACTTCCTTCACAAAGCTATATTCTGGACATGATATTTGATAATTAATTGTGAGGAATTGGCTAGATGTATTGATCTGGTTTTCGGCTTGCAGAAGTAATATATCAAGGAGAATCACTCTAAAAAATTTCAGATGAAATGGGTCAAGGGGTCAAGCACTTCCTTCACAAAGATGAATTTGCTTAGGTGTCCGTCTAGTCACCACTTTGTACCTGAAAATATAATGTTATTAAATGTTACGACCATGAAAATTGGTCATAATCAACTAGAAATAATATCATAAATCATGTTAAAAAATTTACTACCAATTCTTGTAAGGAAATTATGACCTTTCTGACAAAAATGTTCATTATGGTTTAGGGTTTGGACCCTCCCAAACAGCTTACGACCAATTGTATCTAAATGGTCGTAGATTTATGACTATTTCTTCTAGGGTCATTGACAGAAGGTTAGAAGTTAGCATATTTCTTGTAGCGTCCCTCGACCAGTTCTTGGTTTCAGGAGATTAATAGGGCACATGAACCATTGAGCTAGCTATTGTTTTCTTACTTTTTTGAAACTTCGGTAGCTTTATTGAATCAAAGAACAGTTACATCTTTGACCAACCACCTCACAATAGATGTCGACGGCTCCTCTATCCAGGTGAGAAAGTTGAATCAGTAGGACGATACAATGATGTTGTATCATCCTACTAATTCAACTTGCTCACATGGATCCATCCGCTTTAATCTAATATGTGTTTCTTCCACAACCTCTACATTGCTACTGTATAAAAAAATTATAACGGTGCATAAATACAACAAAAATGTAATGAAATGAAATACACAAAAATAGCAGTAGCGTGGGGTGGAAGTGGGCGGTACTGCTATTTAGTAGTAGCGTGGGACAGGAAACGCGCTACCGCTATCAGAATTAGCAGTAGCGCTATGAAACCTACGCTGCTACTGCTAAGACTTAGCTATAGCGGACCCAGCGCTACTGCTAGGCATTTTACCGGCGCTACTACTAGGGTTTTCCCTAGTAGTGAACCCCGCAGCTGTGCTGTCACGGACGCAACTATGCTCACAACCAAACCGGAGTTTGGAAATAGCTTACTCTAGTCGGTTGCTAGGGGAAACGATAAAAGTGGGAATTAAACTAAGTACTAAAAGGGAACGTAAAATAAATACAAAACTAAATGGAAAAATAAACTAAGGGGAATTAAGGCGATGTTTTAGATGAGTAGCGTTGGTGTCTTGGCATGGTCATGTTCCGCCTGAGGCGTTGAATAGTGTTGATCTGTCGACTACCAGCACGCCATGGCTGGAGTCAGTGCCGCGCATCATAAGATACGAGTAATCTACCGATGGTGGGTGGTCCCTCACATAGTATTGTCTCTTAAGCAGCGCCATATTGAGATAACTCAATTGTCCTGCATCACCGTTGTCAGAATGTATGGTCGTTTCAGCAATTAAGATCATTAGAGTGGACAAAGGCAATAAGTTTTGTGGACAACCGTTCTCCCTAGATAAATTATGTTCCCCTCAAGAAACCAACGCCTATCACCCAGAGGTCTATTGGTTTGCACAACTACCTATCAACTTCATGTGTGGCCTAGAGAGTTGGATGTCTCCGACTATGCCGATGAATTGGACATCTCCAATCACTAAATTAACACAAGGTAAATAACAACATGAAGAGGACACACATAAATAGATGGCGTCTATCAAACAAAGCACTTACTAGACGACCACATGCATAGCCGACAATTACTCAAATAACATCACATTAAAAGGGGGTTCATGTTGTAAATAATGCCCTAGAGGCAATAATAAAGTATTATTATATTTCCATGTTCATCATTAATGTTTATATTTCTGTGCTACAATTGCAATGGTTCCTGGATATGCATATAAACGAGATTCGGAGGAAAACTCATATGCATGTGTGGAAGTATAAACACAAAAGATGTTCCCTAGTGTCGCCTCTAAGACTAGCCCATGAGTTGCATGATGATCCTGTTTCCCTGATCATAGGGCATAGTGTATGCCGGTAACAAATGAGAGCACAATGTTAACAGAACAAGGGTGCTAGATAAACCCAAATTGATTGATATACTTTGAGATCACATTGTCACATAGTTATAAGTATTATCGTCAGAAAGTTAAACGTATGCTCATATCCTTAGACCATGAGAATGTTGAGTCTCTTCATACCAGATGATATACTTTGAGGTTATCAAACATTACCCATAACTAGGTGATTATAACGGTAACTCTCGGGTACATCCGAAAAGTATGTTTGGGTACTTAATAGTTCGAGATGGAAATTTTCTCCTTCGACAATGGAGAGATATTCATCGGGCCCTCTTGGTATTACGGTATCCAATATCGTCTGGCCAGACACTCGGTGATTTGATCACGGGGATACCGGAATACCGAAATGAGAAAACAGAACAAAACTGGTAACGAGGATAACTTGGTATTGTGATCAAGAGTTGCGTCACACGGATACTGATAAGTCTCACCTCGGGTTTTGTAAAGTATAGTGAAGCAAAAAGATTAAGTTAAGTAAGTACAGGTTCACTCGAAAAGTATTCGTGTAAGTGTAGGAGTCAATATGGGTGTCTGATACGTCTCCAATGTATCTATAATTTTTGATTGTTCCATGGTGTTATATTATCATTCTTGGATGTTTTACAATCATTTTATAGTCATTTTATATCATTTTTTGGTACTAACCTTTTAACATAGTGCCCAGTGCCAGTTGCTGTTTTCTGCATGTTTTTTTACATCGCAGGAAATCAATACCAAACGGAGTCCAAACGGAGCGAAACTTTTTGTGGATTTTTTTGGACCAGAAGATATCCGGTGGGCCATAGAAGCACCTGGGGGGGTGCCCCGAGGGGGGCACAACCCACCAGGGCGCGGCTGGAGCCCCAGGCGCGCCCAGGTGGGTTGTGCCCACCTCAGTGGCCTCACGCACCGCCTCTTTGCTCTATAAATACCGCAATATTCCAGAAACCCTAGGACAGTCGACGAAAATCAATTCCAGCTGCCGCAAGTTCCAGAAACACCAGATCCAATTTAGACACCATCTCGGAGGGGTTCATCATGTCCATTGGTGCCTCTCCGATGATGCGTGAGTAGTTCTTTGTTGACCTATGGGTCCGTAGTTAGTAGCTAGATGGCTTTCTCTCTCTCGTTTGATTCTCAATACAATGGTCTCTTGGAGATGCATGTGATGTAACTCTTTTTTGCGGTGTGTTTGTTGGGATCCGATGAACTTTGAGTTTATGATCAGATCTATGTTTTTATCCATGAAAGTTATTTGAGTCTTCTTTGATCTCTTATATGCATGATTGCTTATAGCCTTGTATTTCTTCTCCGATATTTGGGTTTTGTTTGGCCAACTTGATCTATTTATCTTGCAATGGGAAGCAGTGCTTTGTAATGGGTTCGATCTTACGGCGCTTGATCCCAGTGACAGAAAGGGAAACGACACGTATGTATCATTGCTATTAAGGATAACAAGATGGGGTCTATTTCTACATAAATAGATCTTGTCTACATCATGTCATCGTTCTTATTGCATTACTCCGTTTCTCCAGGAACTTAATACACTAGATGCATGCCGGATAGCGGTCGATGTGTGGAGTAATAGTAGTAGATGCAGGCAGGAGTCGGTCTACTAATCTTGGACGTGATTCCTATATAATGATCATTGCCTGGATATCGCCATGAGTATTTGAAGTTCTATCAATTGCCCAACAGTAATTGTTTTCCCACCGTTTGCTATTTTTCTCGAGAGAAGCCACTAGTGAAACCTACGGCCCCCGGGTCTCTTCTTAAATATATTTGCCTTTGCGATCTATTTTTATTTGCTTTTTATTTTTAGATCTATATTACCAAAAACCCAAAAATAACTTGCTGCACTTTATTTTATTTTGCATTTATTCGAGATCTATTTATCCAATCTATTACAACTTTCTCCCATCACTAGCCATTTCTGGCACCGTTGCCCGAAAGGGATTGACAACCCCTTTAATACGTCGTGTTGCGAGTATTTGTTATTTGTGTGCAGGTGCCGTTCACGTAGTGTTGCATGGTTCTCCTACTGGTTCGATAACCTTGGTCTCATCACTGAGGGAAATACCTACCGTCGCTGTGTTGCATCATCCCTTCCTCTTTGGGGAAATATCGACGTAGTTCTAGCAGACATCAAAAGGAATTTCTGGCGCCGTTGCTGGGGAGACATCATCAACATCTACCAGGTTCCTAATCACAAATCTCATCTCCTCGCAATTTACATTATTTGCCATTTGCCTCTCATTTTCCTCTCCCCTACTTCACAAAGAAATGCCGTTTTATTCGTCCTCTTTTTCGTTCGCCGTTTTCTCGTCAGATCCATCCTTTGCTTGCAATCATGAGTGATTTCGGTATGGCAGAAATAGATGATGGCCTAACTACTAAAATGGATCGTACGGGTAATCTGGATGCCAAAACTTTTGTTTTGGGCAGGGGAATGTTATGGGAAAAGAACATATCCAAGAATTTTTCAATTGTGTTGGAAATTTGAGTCTTGATGATGCTCCTATACTTAAAAGCACTAAATCTTATGCGGAAGCTATTTCAGCGCTAGTTCTGAAACTTGAAAATAGATTTATTCGTACTCATCCTACCTTGCAAAGATTGTTTTATGAGTTACCCGTTATAAAGAATCCTAAAGCTAAAAAGTTGGCCACTCATGTTCTTTTGAATGAATTTGACTACATGATACGGGAAGCTAGGGATATCTTTGATTTTTATGGTATGAATCGTGAAAAACCCGTGATAGATGAAATTCTCTATAATAGTGATTATGATTTAAGACATTTACTTGGGGATAATCAAATCTTTGATGAGAATCTTAAAAAGCAAGTCCCTGTTTTAGATAATATCCAACAAGTTTTTAATGATGTTAATCAACATTATTCTTGGATCACTGCCGAAAATCAAAAGGGATATGATGATAAGCAACTTGGTTGTGCTAAAGTTTCCATGGATAATGTGTTTTATGTTGTTTTTGCAAAGCCTCCTGAGAAAAACACCTCCAAGGAAAACAAGAACAAAGTTGACAATACTTAGATCCTTTCTTTATGCCTAGCTAGGGGCGTAAAACGATAGCGCTTGTTGGGAGGCAACCCAATGAATAATTTTTTTTTGCCTTTTGCTTTCTGTTCTTGAGTGTTAGCATAATAATGCTACTGTTATGATTGAGTTTTTTGTGTTTTAGTTAGTGTTTGTGCCAAGTAAAGCCTTTAGGATTATGTTGGGTGATAGTTGATTTGATCTTGTTAGAAAACATAAACTTTTGGGTCCAGAAAAGTAATTGTTTAGAATTACAGAAGAGACGAACAATTCTGAATTTTTTACACAAGATTTATATACAAATTTTTTCAGAATTTTTTGAGTTACATAAGTATTCGAAATATTCAGATTGCTACAAACTGTTCTGTTTTAGACAGATTCTGTTTTCTTTGCGTTGTGTGCTTGTTTTAATGATTCTATGGTTTTCTTTGAAGAGTTTTTGCCATAGAAAAGTTGCAATACAGTAGATATAATGCAAGAATAAAAGATGAATTGGTTTTCTATAGTACTTATAGTAGTGATTTGTTTTCTTATACTAACGGATCTCACAAAGGTTTTGTTGAGTTTTGTGTGATTGAAGTTTTCAAGTTTTGGGTGATTTTACGATGGATGAAGGAATAAGGAGTAAGAAGAGCCTAAGCTTGGGGATGCCCCTGGCATCCCAAGCTATTATCCAAAGAGAAGCAAGCAACTAAGCTTGGGGATGCCCGAGTGGTATCCCCTCTTTCTTCTAACGATCATCGGTATTTTACTCGGAGCTATATTTTTATTCGTCACATACTATGAGTTTTGCTTGGAGCGTCTTGTATGATATGAGTATTTGCTTGTTTTTCTTTTTGTTTTAAGTCTTGAATCCTTGCTGGACACACCTATTTGAGAGATCCAAAATTATTCCATGACTTGTTAGAATTGCTCTCTATGCTTCACTTAAATCTTTATGAGTTATGGAATTGCTCTAGTGCTTCACTTATATCTTTTTGATCACGGTGTGCTTTATTATTTTTGAAGAAATGCTCTCATGCTTCACTTAGATTTATTTGGGAGTTAGTAATTTTTTTAATAAATTCTCCCTTGCTTCACTTAAATTAATGTGAGAGAAAGAAATATTATGCTCATGATCTTCACTTATATTTTTTTGAGCTTATCAAAAGCAACACATGAAAATTAGTCCCAAAGTGATGCATATCCAAGAAGGATATAATAAAAACTTTCATGAAGATCATTGGACAAAATAAACTTGATTCCTTGTAATAGTTTTGAGATATGATGATGTGATATGTGAGTTATGTTGATTAGTAATTATGCTTTAGAAAGAATATTGCTGTTAAGGTTTGTGATTCCCTATGCATGCACGAAAGTCAATAGTTATGCAATGAAATTATATCCTACTTGTGGTGCATTATTCGGTGTTAATTATGCTTAATGCTCGCTTATGAGATTTTTCGTTTCTTGGTTGGTCGCTTCTCAATCTTTTGCTAGCCTTCATTTTGCACTAAGTATGATCACTACTTGTGCATCCAAAACCCTTTAAACCAGTTTTGCCATATGAGTCCACTATATCTACCTATATGCCGTATTCTTTTGCCATTTTAAGCAAATTTGCATGTGCCATCTCTAATTTTCAAAATAAAATTTTATTTTGTGTGCTCGTACCGCTCGCGAGGCGGTGAGGGGTGGCCGATATTTTCCATGCTAGATGTGTTATTCTCACAATGAGTGTTTATTCACTTGTCATTGCACGAGAGTAAGGCAAAGGTATTAGGTATGCCCAGTCCCAAAATGAATAAATGAATTTACTTTATGATGTCAAATAATAAATTCCTTGGAAAGTGTTGGTATGGAGGGCACCCGTGGATACGGCTAGCCATGGAAAGTGAAAGAAATGGTGGAAAAAGGAATAAACTTTATTTTCTGTTTGGGAACCGCCTATGATATATCTAGCATGGAATGTGTGGGGAACTCTAAGTCGTTTTTGTTGGTGGGAAAAGTATACCTCCCAAAATGTTTTTATCTCTCAATTTTCGCTTTGAGCTCTGGCACCTCTACAAATCCCTAATTCCCTCCGCGAAGGGCCTTTCTTTTACTTTATGCAATTTTTATTTTGAGTCTCCATCTTCTCTTATAAAGCACCAACTAAGGGGCACTATGATCCTACTTGAGCATTGGGTGTAGCTAATATGCGAGTGTGTTTCATGAATGGATCAATGATTGAGCATAAATGGGCTAGGGATAAGTTATTTTAGCGTTGATATTTTGAAAGACATGGTTGCTTGTTGATATGCTTGAGTATTTAAGTTATCATGTCAAAACTAGACTATTGCTTTGAAACATATAAAAGTCCATGCTACAAAGAAAAGAATATGTGAAAAACATGTTAGGCAGCATTCCACATCAAAAATTCTGTTTTTATCATTTACCTACTCGAGGACGAGCAGGAATTAAGCTTGGGGATGCTGATACGTCTCCAATGTATCTATAATTTTTTATTGTACCATGCTGTTATATTATCATTCTTGGATGTTTTACAATCATTTTATAGTCATTTTATATCATTTTTTCGTACTAACCTATTGACATAGTGCCGAGTGCCAGTTGCTGTTTTCTGCATGTTTTTTTACATCGCAGGATATCAATACCAAACGGAGTCCAAACGGAGCAAAACTTTTTTTGGATTTGTTTGGACCAGAAGACATCCAGTGAGCCGGAGAAGCACCTGGCGGTTGCCCCGAGGGGAAAACCATTTCATTGTGTCACCAAATGTGACCTAGTTTCAGGAAAAATAACAAACTTGGAATAACACAAATATATTTAAAAAAGTGTTTCGAGAAATGAGTTTTTTTAGCAAAAAAAAATCATTTTCTATTTTTGGAGTGCAAAAAATGATTTGTTTTGTGAAGAACCTACCAAATATTTGTTTCAAAATGGCACCACTCCATTTTTCAAAAATACTAGACCACATTTTATGTACAATTGACCAAATGGTTGGGTGTCAAAAGATTTCAATCCACCTCTCGTCAGAAAGACTAATTTTTGCCAATTCAGAAGGAAGCGGGTCAAATTTGAACTACAGCTGCCTCATAGTTTGCTCTATATTTTTTCCAAAAATCATTTCTAGGTACACAAGTATCTGTTTCATCAGAGATACACCAATTTTTTTGCAAGATTCAACCCCTAGCAACGAACGGTCATGCCCACCGTTTTGACCGTATTCTGAAACAAGCATAAGAAATTCAAAACAAATTGAAAACATTCGCATTGTGTCAATTATGTGACCTAATTTCCAGGAAAAATAACAAACTTGGACTACAACAAATATTATAAAAAAATGTTCTCAGAAATGAGCTATCATGTATGAAGATTCATGGATTTCAAGGCAAATGACCAATGTTATGGGCACATTCATGGCATAATTTGTTCAAATGATCTCATACTTTGCACAAGTGTGCATCTTGGAATGGCAAGCAATGTTGCCAAAGCGAGTTTTCATTTTCTTTGCACGAAAATTTTATTTTCCATTTTTCGAGTGCCTAAAATCAGTTTTTTTGTGAATAACCTACCAAATAGTTGTTGCAAAATTGGACCGCATCATTTTTCAAAAATATTAGACCATATTTAATGTACAATTGACCAAATGCTTATGTGTCAAAAGCTTTCTATCCACCTCTCGTCAAAAAGACAAATTTCTGCCGATTCAGCGGGAAGCGGGTCAAATTTGAACTACAGCTGCCTTATACTTTGCTCTTTATTTTTAAAAAAATTATTTATACGTACACAAGTAGTCATTTAATCAGAGATCCACCAAAACTTTCGCAAGATTCAACCCCTAGATATGAACGGTCATGCCCGCCGTTTTGACCGCATTCTGAAACAGGCATAAATAATTCAAAAAAAAATTGAAAAAATTGAAAATCTTCGTATTGTGTCAATATATGTGACCTAGTTTAAAGAAAAATAACAAACTTGGACTATGGAAAATATCTTTAAAAAGTGTTCTAAAAAATGAGCTATCATGTATGAAGATTCATGGCTTTCAAGGCAAATGACGAATGTTATGGCCACATTAATGACATAGTTTGTTCAAATGATCTCATATTTTGCACAAGTATGCATCTTAGAATGGAAAACAATGTTGCCAAAGGAAGTTTTCATTTTCTTTGCACGAAAAATTCATTTTCCATTTTTTGAGTGTCAAAAATGAGTTTTTTTGTGAAGAACCTACCAAATATTTGTTGCAAAATTGGACCGCATCATTTTTCAAAAATACTAGACCATATGTAATGTACAATTGATCAAATGGTTGGGCGTCAAAAGCTTTCTATCCACCTCTCGTCAATTTGACAAATTTCTGCTGATTCAGAGGGAAGCGGGTCAAATTTCAACTATAGCTGCCTTATAGTTTGCTTTTTATTTTTTTCCAAAAATAATTTCTAGGTACACAAGTATCTATTTCAGTAGAGATACACCAAAAGTTTCGCAAGAATCAACCAAGAGCTACGAACGGTCATGCCCGCCATTTTGACCGCATTTTGAAACCGACAGATTCTTGAATAATTATTCATGGACAAATAGATCAATGGATTCAGATAATTTTTGGAGGATATCAATGAATTACAAATTTAAATATTTGGGTAAACTTTGAAGGTACTTCCTTCACAAAGCTATATTTTGGAGAGGATATTTGATAATTAATTGTGAATAATTGGCTAGATGTATTAATCTGTTTTTTGGTTTGTAGAAGTAATATATCAAGGAGAAAGTCTTAGATTATATGGATAAGGGTAAGAGATGCTTGCTTCACAAATGTCAAGTCTGGATAGATTCTTGTATAATTATTCTTGGACAAATGGATGAATGGATTGCGCTCATTTTTGGAGGATAGCAGTGAATTACAACATTAAATGTCCTGGTAAAATTTTAGTCCAGTTGGGTAAACTTTGTAGGTACTTCCTTCACAAATCTATATTCTGGATAGGATATTTGATAATTAATTTTGAGCAATTGGCTACATGTATTCATCTGATTTTTTGGTTTGCAGAAGTAATATATGAAGTAGAATCACTCTGAAAAGTTTCCGATTAGATGAATAAGGGTAAGAGATACTTGCTTCACAAATGTCTACTCTGGACAGATTTTTGTATAATTATTCTTGGACCAATGGGTGAATGGATTGAGGTCATTTTTGGAGGATAGCAGTTAATTACAAAGCTAAATGTCTTGGTAAAGTTTGAGGGTATTTGGGTAAACTTTGTAGGTACTTCCTTCACAAAGCTATATTCTGGATAGGATATTTGATAATTAATTTAGAGCAATTGGCTGCATGTATTGATCTGGGTTTTGGTTTGCAGAAGTAATATATGAAGTAGAATCACTCTGAAAAGTTTCAAATTAAATGGATAAGGGTAAGAGATACTTGCTTCACAAATGTCAACTCTGGACAGATTCTTGTATAATTATTCGTGGACAAATGGATAGATGGATTGAGCTCATTTTTGGACAATGGAAATGAATTACAAATTCAATTGTCCTGGTAAATTTTGATGCCATTTGGATAAACTATGAAGGTACTTCCTTCACAAAGCTATATTCTAGACAGGATATTTGATAATTAATTTTGAGGAATTGCCTAGATGTATTGATCTGGTTTTTGGTTTTCAGAAGTAATATATCAATTAGAATCACTCTGAAAAGTTTCAGATTAAATGGATAAGGGTCGGAGATATTTGCTTCACAAATGTCAACTCCGTACAGATTCTTGTATAATTATTCGTGGACAAATGGATTAATGGATTGAGCTCATTTTTGGAGGATAGCAATGAATTACAAGTTAAAATGTCCTGGTAAATTTTGAGGCCATTTGGGTAAACTTTGAAGGTACTTCCTTCACAAAGCTATATTCTGGACATGATATTTGATAATTAATTGTGAGGAATTGGCTAGATGTATTGATCTGGTTTTCGGCTTGCAGAAGTAATATATCAAGGAGAATCACTCTAAAAAATTTCAGATGAAATGGGTCAAGGGGTTAAGCACTTCCTTCACAAAGATGAATTTGCTTAGGTGTCCGTCTAGTCACCACTTTGTACCTAAAAATATAATGTTATTAAATGTTACGACCATCTAAATTGGTCATAATCGACTAGAAATAATATCATAAATCATGTTAAAAAATTTACTGCCATTTCTTGTAAGAAAATTATGACCTTTCTGACCAAAATGATCGTTATGGTTTAGGGTTTGGACCCTCCCAAACAGCTTACGACCAATTGGATCTAAATGGTCGTAGATTTATGACTATTTCTTCTAGGGTCATTTACAGAAGGTTACAAGTTAGCGTATTTCTTGTAGTGTCCCTCGACCAGTTCTTGGTTTCAAGAGATTAATAGGGCACATGAACCATTGAGCTAGCTATTGTTTTCTTACTTTTTTGAAACTTTGGTAACTTTATTGAATCATAGAACAGTTACATCTTCGACTAGCCACCTCACAATAGATGTCGGCGGCTCCTCTATCCACAAAGATGGTGGCATTGAGACTGCTAGCCTAACAAATTCATAAGAGACCACATTCACCTTTCTTGGACGGTGAACGAAAGAGACTGAAGTATATCCTAGAGAGAGAACGTTACAATCGGCATAGATGGCAGCCGCTCCTGATGCTGTGAAGCCTCCTCCTTGCATCGTGTTGATTCCCTCCATACAATCTGGTTCGACAATCAAGTTCCATATTCCGAGTTGTTGTGCTAGAAGAAGTCCATCCCTGAGTGTATCGGCCTTCACCATTGCCGCCTCCGCCACATGCTCCAAATCGTCATTTGATGCAGCTATTAGATGTTTTCATACTTGAGTGGCCCGATCGTGGCTTTCGTTTCTCGATAGATGAAATCTAGGTGTGACGATATTAAACCAAGATAAGTTCGCCTTACAAGTCGTGGGCAGTGACGACGACGTTCACGGCGGCAAGGACCACCACAACAACGATTGGATCATCAGGTACGGCCAACGAGGTCCACCCCTGACAAAGATGGTCATCGTGGCAGATGTGCCCACTATTAATTGCATTTGCATGTACCAATCAATCGCCCCAAAATCTCAAACTTTATTTCCGAGGGAAAATCTCAAAGTTTTTGAAGAATACTACTCCTACCACACGTATAAGCTCCATCAGTCTCCACGTCGATGTATGCTACAACTATAGTATTTCGTTCTTGGCGAGCGCTACAAATCATCCGGCTGATCCCGCGCGTGGATCAGCCGGGTCGATGGCCGTTCGATGGTGTGCTTCTGGCCCTAGGATCCGTGAGTTGCGATGCGAAAGAATTACAAACCACGTGGGTGGAACCCACACAACAGATTCGTGGACACAAAGCTCTCGCTCTCTGGTGGCTGGCTTGCTGCTCACGTGCGGCAACTGAGCGCAAGCAGACCCAGCAAAAAGTGACTAGGAGTACAAGCTCTCTTGCTGCTAAGTGCTACATCCACCTACTAGAGGAACTACTAACAAATTCTATGCATATGAATATTGTCACTCATTCTTTTGTGGTCTATATGTGTCAAAGACCTAAAAAATAGTATAAATATTTGTGCGTATATATTTTGCAATCCTCATTGGTCGCAACAAAAATCGTTCAAAAATAATAATAGCAAAAATACATGCAAATTACAAGCATAAAAATCACACAACGGTGAAACCACTTTACAACACTAAGCTAGTACTACCTCCGTCTGGGTTTATTAGTCCCATCGTATTTTGAGTCAATGTTTGACCACATATTTAACTAGCAAAATGGTAATGCATGTCATAAAAACTTATATTGATGGATTCGTATTTGAATGTAGTTTTCAATGATACTATTTTTACTACGTATAGGGGCACTGTGAGGCACGAGCAACAAAGGCGGTCGAAACATAAACCGCATTGCAATTGGGAACCTTTTATTTACATGAACCATAGAAAACAGTTCAATGGAATACAACACGACTCGTGTTGCAAAGCCCTGAACGCAACACGAGCCATGTTAAGAATGGGCTCGGGCGCACGGCCGACACGAGGACAGATCGAATAGCTATCCTACACTCCATCCAATGGTTGCCGAGGCGGTTAATGTGATTCGGTTATCACCCAACCGACATGTAGCATCGCCCATAATATTTTACTAGAACTTTGTAGTTTGCCACAGATGTGCCGTCCGGTTTAGAAGCAACCATGGTTTAGCTTGCAACATCACGACGGGCTTTGTAGCCCGTCCTTCTAGTGTCACGTGCCCTGCTTGCAGCAGCGACATCGACCATTGCAACGTCATGTGTCGGGGCCTACCCTCGCAACGCCGAGCGGCCCGTTTGCAACATCATATGTCCCACCTTGCAGTAGTGGCATTGACCATTGCAGCGTCATGTGTCGGGGTTTACCCTTGCAACGTCGAGCGTCCCGCTTGCAGCGTCATGTGTCGGGGTCTACCCTTGCAACATTGAGCGTCGTGCTTGCAACCTCATGTGTCCTGCCTTGTAGCAGCGGCCTCGACCATTGCAGCGTCATGCGTCGAGGTCTACTCTAACAACGTCGAGCATCCCACTTGCTGCAATGACAGTTGACCCATGCAACATCACGTGCCCCTGCTTGCAGCAGAAGTACCGACCATTGTAGTGTCATGGGTCCCGCTTGCAGCATGGGAGTCTACCCTTGCAGTGTTTAGCGTCCCACTTGCAACAACGACAGTCGCCCCTTGTAACATCACGCGTCCGTCCTTGCAGCATTAGTGCCGACCATTGCAGTGTCATGTGTCCCGCTTGCAGCAACGTGGTCTACCCTTGCAGCGTCGAGTGTCCTGCTTGCAGCAATGGCTTTCAATCCTTGTAGTATCACACATCCCGTATTGCAGCAGAGACACACTGTATTGCAACGTAGCACGTCCCAACTTTCCGCAACAACAGTGAGCCTTGTAGCAGTGGTGACTAGCTGTTGCAGTGTAGCACGCCCCTCTTATAATGCGGCAGGGGCGGACCCACGTTGAAGAGTGTGGGGGCAGCTGCCCCCACTCGATTTTTCCAGCGACGTATACTTGTTCGTATGTATAGCTACGTGCCCCCACTCAGCCCAACACCTTGCCCCCACTCAGCTCTGTTCTTTGGGTAATTACGGAAGCCCGCGTAATCTAAACTCAAAACAAGCAGCCCATTAAAGAAATAGGAATTGCTTCAGCCTGCAGCCTACGCACGTCCTCATTGCGTACGTACTCAATCGTGGCCAGATTTCAGGTTTACACGGACATGCAGCCAGGCACGGAACGGAATCACGGACTCCCCGACTTCGCCGCTCATGGGGTCCCCCAGTCGTCCGTTTGCTGCGCCCGTCCACCGCGGGACGCGCCGCCTCGCGGCCTCGCAACCTCGCAACGCCGCCGCCGCAGCGGCAGCAGAACCAAATCACCAAACAAGGACCTCAATTATGCAATTCCCTAATTCCAAATGACATCAAGGTAAGCTTATCTAGGGTTATTTTCTTTTCCAAATTTCTGTTTGTTTGCAATCTATAACTTAGTAATCATGTTAATCTCATCAAGTTATGTATATTTACTTACTTAGGTGATTATTTCAGTTCAAACAGTTTTATCTGTAAACATAAATTTTACTATGTTACTTTCTACATACGCTCAATGGCCAATCCACACTGAAAAACTCCAATTTGATTGAGATCATCTTTTACTACTTCCCAATTTCTAGCACACTCCATATTCGTTTATGATATATGTCAACTTGACATTTCATTTAACATTTTTGTTTTTAGCACTTAAAGTTGCAGCTAAGCTAATGGAGAGGTTTTTTTCTTATGAAAAATGCTCCAAGTAACAAAATCAATGATAGTTTTATGAACCATAGCCTTATCTACTTTGTAGAAAAACAATTATTGAACGAAAATCCGGATGAAGTGACATTCAATCATTTTCATGCATGAAAGATCTTCGTGGGATGAAACGAAAGGTAGTATGCTAACACTATTTTTTTTTAATATTGGTATTCTTCAATGTTGTTATTCTCTCTTTATTTGACATTGCTTTTTTTTTGTTGCAAGTTGTAGGCTAGATTGTAACAATGTGTCAATGCTCCTTTGCAACTTCAAAACAAGTTATTATCATATTGACGCAAGTCAATTTACCGCAAATGGTTAGTTTTCTTTCACTTTTCATTGAATTTGGTTACCACATGAAGAATAAACGAACGTATATGTTTAAATTTTATATGGCTACTTGCTTTGTTGGTTCATAAATATGGCCATATATATTTGCCCCCTCTCAATATTTTTTCTGGGTCCGCCCCTGATAATGCCTCGTGTCCCGGCTTGTAAAAGCGCAGCCTAAGAGGCTATTTGGTTGTTGCCCAGGAGCACCAAGCCAAATCATGGGCGTCGCGGGCGCACCAAAAAATTGGCGGCCAATTTGGCCGCCCACAGTTTCGCCAATGAATTGGGGCAGAACAACATAGGAAAAGGCAGGGTGAGTTGGCGAACCAAAACTTTGGATCCCATCCAAACAACCTGCAATGCTCCGGTTAACGCCAAAATATCGGCTGGGCGTGCGGGAGATCCAATCCAAACAGCCCCTAAGCCTCGTAGGGATGCCCAGATTGCAACAAAATGTCAACACATTTTTTTTCATTTTGGCAATACTAGCTGAGTCTTGTAGTAGCTGGAGCGTAGCATCAACTCAGTAGCATGTGATGCAGTGTGAAATGATTGTAGTAACTAGCCACGCAGGTCAAAAGGCAGGTCCACGCTCGGCGATTGGACAGCGCAGTGGACGGTTGACGCGCTCGCTGTAAAGCGAGTCGCTGCAGGACAACGTGAGGGGATAGGACCACGGACGCGTGGAAAGCGAGGGACGCGGCTGATTTCTTTCCAGAAATCACCCGTCTTAAATTAGGTGTTTTCCTTCTTTAATAACATGTCGATTAAGTTTTGAACTCCAGAATTAGTAGCTGTGTTGACATATTTACTTGTATGCATCCCCCAAATTTGTCAGAGAGGGGTGAACATTTTTTTTGCAAAAACGATCCATGTCTATTATAAAGATTCAGTGCCTTAAACATAATAAAAATTACATCGAGGTCCATGGACCACCGAACGACCATTGCCGCCGCCAGGATGAGCCACTGATGCACCGTTGTTGCCGCTCCTATACCGGAGCCGGCCTGACCTTGTCGATGAGGGCTGGGAAGTCTTCGTGCACGTGCCCCCAAGGGCCACCGCCCCGGAGCTACAGTCATCGCCGTTGAATCCTTGAATCGATTTGAAGAAGTTGACCCAAATCTTGCCGCCGCGTACGCACGGCGAGAAACCCTAACCTCACCGTCAGAAGGACCTGGCAGGAATCTACATCGGAGCTCAGTCTAAACCGTCCCGACAGGCGAACTTGAGGAGGATCGGAGCCCGAAAGACTGACTCGAAGTAGTAGCGCCGTCATCCGTCTGAGCACCGCCCCTCCGAGGACTAAAACCCTGCCTATCTACTAGCCGGAGCTGAGGCACCAGGATTCCCTGCCCCGTCACCGCCTCCGAAGCGGCAGACAAAGGGGAGGTGAATTCCACGGGCTCGCTGGCGGAGATCGAGTCGAGGAAGTATTTGCCCTAGTTGTCTTGCAAGAAGGGGAAGAAAGTTGTGGGCTTCTATGGCCTACTAGAGAGAGGTGAACATTTGATCATAGGTCATATACAGTTAACACCGGCGAGCATGCCGGAAATTGCTTTTGGGTCCCGTGCGCTCCATGGAGCCCGAATTTTAGAAAAATACAATAATCATATATTGAATTTTCAAAAAAATCTGAAAGAAATTACACATGAACCTAGGGATGTATACTACATCTCCGTAAATTTTCATCATGAAATACGTTGTGTTTCAAGCTACACACAAAAAATTCATGTCTTTCTAGCACATGCACTATTCACTATGAAAGTCTCTGGTTTTGTTTTTTTATACAACTCACACGAAAGTGTATTTGATAATGAAACTTTACATAATGTAGTATACATCTCAATGTTCTTGTGTATTTGTTTTAAAAAAAATTAAACTTTAAAAAATGATTTTTTTTTCGAAAACAGGGCTGCATGCAGCTTGGGAGCAAGAAATCTACTCTATTTGCTCGCTAAAACCACCTCAAATAAGTGCGATATTAGTAAAATCGCTTCCGAATCAATTTAAATGGTTATTTTACGAGAGGTGTTTTGGCTCTCCGAGTGCACATGCACCTGGGATGAACATTAAAGTTTGAAAAATACTTTCAAATGAAAAAAAGAATCAGGAATCATTAATCATTTTTGTGGTCTAATCAACATGGTTGCGAATTTTGTGTAAAAAAATACTCGCATGTCTTAAAAGAAGAAGAACATTGGTTCTTAAGAAGAAGAAAAATCACTAAACACGTTTGTTTGCGTGGTGCACAAATTTGATACTTAGATGAAAATCTACAAGCACATATGCCAATTGAACATTAATATTTTTAGACAAAGGCAAAAAAGTGCCCAGCTTTAAATTAATAAAGCCATAAGGAAGGCAGTCATACAACAAGTTCTAATGAGCTGAGAACGATTGAATATTAATATGTGTAATAGTTTTTCAAAAAAAATTAGGATGGAGAACATTGATACTTTTTCACACATTCCTTCCCGAGCTGAGAACATTGATACTTTATTCGGTTTTGTTACTTCAAAGATTAAATGACTAAAAATTAGATTTGAGGTAAAGTGTCTCCACATCAGTTATTAAGAAATTAAATTTTGTGTATGTGACACATAGTTAAGTATGGCCTGTTCTACTAAATAATTGGCCCAACTAGAATGATGAGTATCTCTGGCTGGTTGTGGAGAGTATCATATACTAGTATCATCCATATGATACTACTGTATGATACTACATTCGTAGTGCATAATATCATACTATTGTATAATACTGTAGGTCAGTTTCTTAGATGATTTCATTTATTGTTTTGCATGACATATAGTAGCACATCATTTATGATGATACGTTATCATGATATGATACTAGCACCTTCTCTTTTCTTAATTAATACTATGCCATGTCATAAATATACCTAGTTGCATTGCATGTGGTGCATGATACTAGGTTATGATACCCACTCTGACAGATCTAAATGACATGGCAAACAAATCATGACTTTTTCCTCAGGGCATCTTCAACGCTGTCCCTCAAAACGCCCGCAAACATCCGAACCGACGCGTCCGGACCATTTTTGCCATTCAACGCGGTGCCGCATATGTCCACGGACGCGTCCGCACATCCGAATTCTTGCAAACCGGATGCAAATCTGGGGGGGGGGAGGTTTGTGGGAGTCCGGACCACCGTCACGTAGCCGGTTCCTACAACCCCGGCGTACCCAAAACCCCACCCCGGAGCCCGCGCATTTGGCCACATCCGCACTGTTTCCGCGGCAAAGCCCGCACATTCTCACCCTCACCATCCGATCGCCGACGCCATCCACCCCGTTCTCGCCCTTTTCGCCGTCCACCGCCACATGGACCCATTCGGAGTGTCGCCGGAGGCAGAGGCGGAGGATCCAAAGACATCGGTCGCCCACAAAATAACCTTAGCGACCAGCAACACGCGTCGCTGCGTCCAAAGGAGCAGGGAGCAAGAAGCTTTGGCAGCCGGCCGCCCGCCACTTCCTAAGAAGGGCGGGGACAGGGGCCAGGGGCCGAACGGGGACGGGGGACGCCGCCGCAACCGATGCACTCACCGCCCAGGCCGGTGGAGATGGAGCCACCGTACTACTATGCTGCCACGCAGCTCGGTCAACATCACCAGTCCCCGACCACTTCCGTCACGTCTGTGCCATGGAGTGTCGATCTGAACGTGCCCCTCCATTTCGCCGATTCGCTATCGCCGCAGCTTGTCCGGTTGTGGACGCCGGGCATGGATTAACTGGGTATCCGCTCTCTGTTTGTCGGTATGTCGCAACCGAGTGCGACGCCGGCTGATGACGGGGAGATGATGGACATCATCCATTACGGAAGTGGCTTCGAGGGCGGACAAGTGGATGACTCCCAGCTGGGGCTCTACACCGGGCAGCCAGGCACGTACACCCAACAGCCAGACTCGTCCACCCAGCAGCCGAACTCGTCCACCCAGCAGCCGGACTCGTACTCCCAGTAGATAGGCCTTGATCCGAACGATTGGCTGGCCGGTGCTGACCCAAAGAAGAAGTGTAGGGGAGAAAGTTTCAATTTGAGGGAGGACAACTTGTTGTGTGATGCTCTGTTGGCCACTAGCGTCTATCCGTTTGAAGGCACGGAGCAAAGGGGCTCAACCTTTTGGTCGAATATTCATACTTGGTTCCATGAGCACAAGAACTTTGATCTGCACCGCACGGAAGTGACCTGAGATCGTACGCCAAAGTCCCTCACGCTTCGATGGTACACCATCCAAGAGTCCGTGAGAAAGTATTGCGGCCATCTCAATTCACTCATAAAACGGTGGCCAAGTGGTGCCCAAATATCCAAACGGGTAAGTTGTTCTATGTGTTGGTCATTTGGCTGGATATGCTCTATGTGTTGTCATTTGGCCGGATATGCAACTTGTTGACCATGTCCTCTTTTGCTAGCCCTCCCGTGCATGCACATTGTATGTGAATGTGGAGAAGAACTTCATCCTCATTCATTGTTGGTTGAAGTTGAATGGGCAACCCAAGTGGGTCCTATCCATCGCCCATAACGTCCAGAGCGCCGGCATCGGCAAGGAAGACGAAGGTGGTGATCCACCGGACCCAACAAAAGGAGAGTCGGCCAAGAAGGTCAAAAGGGGGATCCGTGGGAGGAAGTGGGAGGAGAACACTAGTAGAAAACGGGCCTTTAGTCCCGGTTCGTAAGGGCCTTTAGTCCCAGTTGCCCAACCGGGACTAAGGAATCAGGACTAAAGGCCCCCCTTTTTAGTCCCGGTTGTGTTACGAACTGGGACTAAAGGGGCTCCACGTGGCCGCTGTCTGGAGCGGGGGCTGGAGGACCTTTAGTCCCGGTTGGTTCAAAAAAAAATCAATTTTTTTTAATATTTTTGATTTGTTTTTAAGTTTTTTCCGATTTTTAAATCTTTGAATTACTTGACAATTTAATCTCTAATCATCCCTCCTCACTGCTCCAGCGTGAAGCACTCATTCCAAATCGTCTAACTTCCCGGCCAGTCACCCATCCTCTCACTGCTCCAGCCCGAGCACGTTTAACTTCTCAATTATATCTCCCCTAGTTTCCAAGTCTGCACTTGTTGCTTTCCTGACAATAGTAAGCTATCAATCCTATTAACCCTTAGGTCTTGATGTCACATGATTTAATTTTTTGAATTCCAAACAATTATTAAAATAAACAATAATGATTAACAAACAACAATGATTAATTTAAAAACTCAAAATAGCTTTAAAAAAGGCAACAATTTCAAAAAAAACAAAAAAATTCTAAAAAAAATCCAAAATAATATAAAAAGTTCAAAATAAAATAAGTAATCATAATATTGAATTTCAATGAAAATAAAATAAGTAATTATATTATTTTATTCATTTTTTGCCATTTATTTATTTAATATGGCATAATTAATATCTTTAAATATGTAAATCAAAATTTGACAAATAATATATCCATTATTATCAGAAAAATGTGAGGAATCCAAATATGACATCATTTTTTTAAATAAAATTAATTTTTAAATTTTTTTCTCATATGATGGAATCAATTGCTTCTTGGTGATGTGATTAGGGTGAGAACTAATGAGCTTTCTATGTTTAGCTAAGCACAAGTGCCTGATCTGGATTCATTGATAAAATGGTTATATGTTGATCTGGTACTAGCTTAGGTATAAAATGGTGAATCTCAAATTATCAGCAAATCTCAAATTCGAACATTTTTACATTACCATGATGTCCATTGTCCAAGTATATTGCGGATTAGGTCAATACACTTGATAGTTTACAAGATTGGGGTTAATACATGCACACTAGACATTTTATAAGCCCGGGGTTAATACTTTATGATATTCTTTTGTTTAAAGGAAATTGTTTAAATAGTTCTTTCTTGCTATTGTGATTACACATAGATTGGTGTTAGATAATAATTTATTGTCCGAGGTAGATTAATGAACATATCAGTAAATTATAGATGTTTCTTGTGATTTATATATGAAAATGAAAATTGTTTTATTGTGTTGTCCAGTTGCAGCAACTGCTGTTATTTGATTTTAGGAGTTGAACTTTAGCATGATGTCACACGTTTCACCGTTTGAGTTTGAAACTATTATTCTAAATAATAATAATTATTTAGTAACACTAATATTTATTGAATAAGTAGTTTGACTATAGTTTGACCAGAGTTTGACAAAAAATTCAAAAAAACTTAAATTTGAGGACAACTTTTTTCCTTTCAGAATTTGAGGATTCTAAAAATTTGGAAAACGGCCTACGGCCATTTCCATCGGAACCGGCTTCTCGTGTTGAACATTTTGATATATTAAAAAAAATTCGACATCGTATGCAAAAGTTATGGCCATTTTACTTTTTCATAACACTTTTTTGCAAAACATGTTGAAATTTATGTTTTTTAATTTTCCTAACTAGTAGATGTAGTAACATAACTATATCTCGAAGGATTTTAATTTTTGAAATATTTATCATTTCTAGTTTTTTCTAAAACTGAAAAGGCGAGGGGGATGGGTAGAATTTCAAATTTTCAGAAAGGCTTTAGTCCCGGTTGGTGTCTCCAACCGGGAGTAAAGTTCTATCTTTAGTCCCGGTTGGAGACACCAACCGGGACTAAAGGGGTTGCGGCTTTAGTCCCAGTTGGGGTCTAAAACTGGGACTAGAGACATACCTTTAGTCCCGGTTGGAGTCACCAATCGGGAATAAAGGGGTTGCGCCAGGAGCGAGGCCCTTTAGTCCCGGCTGGTGTCTGGAACCGGGACTAAAGGTCCCAGTCGAACCGATACTGATGCCTGCCGGGGCCCGGCCGGCGTCCTAGCCGCTCGAACCGGGACTGATGCTCACATTAATCCCGGTTCGTAACATGACCGAGACTATTGCTCTGATCTGACCAGAACCAAAGCCCTTTTTTCTACTAGTGAAAGAAGGAGAAGCGAGAAGGGGCGGCGGCCAACATGACGGAGAAGTTCGAGGACATCATGGTGAAGAAGGAGAAGCGAGAAGGGGCGACGGCCAAGATGATGGAGAAGTTCGAGGACATCATGGTGAAGAAGGAGGAGGCATGTGTCAAGCGCCATGACATCAAGGAGGAAAAGAAGGCGAAGAGGTTTGACATCTTCATGGTGGCGACAGAGAAGAAGATCGACCTCGAAGAGAAGAAGACCAAGCTTGAAGAGAGGAGCGTTGAGTTCACAGCCGCTTCGGAGGAAACCAAAATGTTGACTATGAAGATGGACGAGTTGGATCCCGATGCGGCGAAGATCGTGCAAGCCATCCGTGCAAGGATGTTGAAGCGCTTGGCGGCACAGATGCAGGAGGCAGACGCTACGGAGGAGCCGGCGGCAGAGTGATGAGGGAGGAGGCACAGACAGCCGGTTCGGGAGGGCGAAATTGACGGTTTTTTGAACGGACTACCGGACTGGAACTTCTGTGATCGGGTGCATGTAAAAATTTATGAACATCCGCCCTTTTTTTTGTGAATATTGCATACGTATGCACTTTTATTTGCTCATCAAATTGCTATTGATCAACATATGCACTTCAAATGTATCCGGATGGGGCCAAACCTGGCATGGACGTTTTGAGCATGCGATTGGATGGCTGGCTCCCGTATCTCTGTCCATGGACGCGTCCGCAGATGGATAGTGAGTCCGATTTGTGGAACGGGCGTTGGAGATGCCCTTAGGAAGCAAACAAAGGATGACGGCCACAAGAAAGGTCGTTGATGCCTTAGCTAAGTTAGGAAAAAATATCGGTCTGGTTTCACTGGTCCATGTATAATAAGAGCAATAACCGGAGGAGCAACAAGCGAGAAGGATAAACCCGCAGAAAAGTTTGTGTGGCGGGAGAGAGGTCGGTCCATGGGCACCTCTACATGCGCTTTGAACGCGGCATGCACTTGGAGTGGTTTGAGAAGAGCTAGACCAAGTAGACTATTCTTACCCAGCCCATCCAGTCTTCATTTCTATACAACCTGAATAGAGCTCGATAGATCGTTCATCCCTTCAGATCTAACATCACTAGTGGAAAAAGGGCATTTAGTCCAGGTTGGAAAAGACCTTTAGTCCCGGGTCACCAACCGGTACAACTAAATCGGGACTAAAGGCCCCCACCCTTTAGTCCCGGTTGGCCATGACCCGGGACTAAAGTCCCTCCAAGTGGCCGCGAGGGCGCGCCGTGGGCTGGAGGACCTTTAGTCCTGGTTGATGACACCAACCGGGACTAAGGCTCCTCCACGTGGCCGCGAGCTAGCACCGGGGGCTGGAGGACCTTTAGTCCCGGTTAGTGAAACCAACCGGGACTAAGTTTAGGGTTTAGGGTTTATGGTTTATTTTTTCTTTTAATTTTGTGTTTTTCATTCAATTCTTTTTCATTTCAAACATATTTTACTCTACTACATACTGTATACATTATGCATATATAATATAATTTCTCGTACGACCATACACATATATATATATATATACACAATTTGGTATATACAATTTCTCCTACAATTTGGAGATCATTACATGTAGGCATTAGCAGCAATGGTATTCTCCTCTTTCAGATATGACCTCCTTAAGCAAAAATCCCGCAATTTCCTCTTCAATTGCTCGTGTGCGGTTCTCTGGTAGGAGCCTATCCCGCATCTCGACAATCTTTAAAGAAGGAGATCAATATGAATATATTAGTTGTGTGTATATATATTAGATCATGATAAAAAAATTGTGAATAGTATTTACATACCCGAAGTTGTCTTACATCTCTGCGCCTTTCGGTCGTAATGCGAATGTTCTCGCAAACATAGTATGCACATAAATTAGTCCCCCGTGGCTGCCTCATGAACTTTGCGAGAATAGAATTCAATCAGATAATAATCAAGCATGATAATGGTATTGAAACTAGAATTAAAGAGATGCGCGGACCTAGCTAGTACTACTTAATTACCTTGGTCTGTCACCATTTCAGCTTCGGTTTCCATTCACCGACAACCTCTTTGATGAACCGTTTTCAACCCTTCCCGGCAAAGAAAATGAATAAAGGAGTTATTAATTACTTGATATCAGGAAATGAACGAAAGAGGCCGATATAGTGCGATAATGATTGAAATTACCTGTCGAGCATCAAAACCAAGCTGGTGTATTCTCGAGGGTCTTTACCTAGTGAGTCCAGGGTTTCAACAGTTCCAGCGTCAACTCTAATGATTAGCAGGATCCAGTGGAACCTACGCACACGTTTATATAAGCAGGCTTGCATAACTCATCAACTACACTTAACATCGAGTAAGCAAAATAGAATTTGTAGTACATGACAGTAATACTCACTTGAAGTTGTAAGGGAAAAGTATTTCTATTCTGGTATTTAGTTCCTTCATAAACCTTAGCAGGTTCTCCTCCGAGTCTTTGGCGTGGTTTTGTATCGTAATTTCATTAATGGTATATGGGTCAACGAACCCAATGTCATAGATTCCATCTCTTTTGCATTCGTCAATCTTCATTCTGTATAATAGCGTACAAAAGAATATAGTGAGAATAATTGCAGGCAATGAATGACCTGAGCTAGAGACTTAAATTACAGAAAGAAATCACTTACAGACAATAGCAACTGACGATAGATTTGTCGAGTGCGTCTTGATTGTATAACTGAAAATTTTCTGGAAGCTCAATGCATAGATCGTTATCATAGAAGTAATTCTCTTCCTTGACTTTCACCATGAGCATCTCTCGCCCGTTCTTTACTTCTTTCATGTACCACTCATGTAATCTTCGCATTTGTGTTGGTAGATGTGGGACCTGCTCAGGTCTGACTAGAGGGTTCCCGGGGACATATTTCCATGCTAATGCAGCCATGGGGGCTTCCTCGATGCCTAGGAGTTGATCAACACTGATACCCATCTCTCTAGCAGCGTCGGTTACCGCCTTATCGGTAATCACCTTGAGTGGGGGGGTCGATTGCATTGCCTGTTCTCCGAGCTAGGGAACTGTTTTCCCGCTTTTATTACTACTTGTACTTTTCGACTGCTGCATTTGATCATGATATGACTTGCTAATAGAGCGTTCATAGTCTGATGATGGCCTATTTTCCACATGTGCTGGGGGTCGCTCTAGAAGATCGACAAAGTGTTGTACGGTTTTCGTAGGTATTATCTCCTTTAGCGGCGGGGGCAGTTTCGATGCAAAATGGGACTTCACTTCGGAAGCCACGACCGATCTGGTTTCCTCCTCAGTCATCTCGTAAGCTAACTTCTTTTTGGCAGGAGGCTCGGGTTTGTTCTTTCGTGTTCTCTTCCGCTTGTGGCCCTGCTGCTGGGACATAAGGGGTAGAATCGGCTGATGCGGCGGAGATCGATATGGCAGACTCGCGCTGGGCTCCGTCTCAAGGTGGGGTGGAGTCGGCTGACGCGGCGGACTTACAGGTGTATTGCTACTCGGAGGAGTCGGTGGCCTTGGCGCCGAGTTTGGAAACACGATGCAATCCTTTCTCCATACAATGAGACCATGTATGACTTCTCCCAGTGTCTGCTTCCCTTGACCTCCAGGAATGTCAAGCTCTAGTGAGTCATATCCCGACAGAACTTCATCCACCCTGACAAAAGCATAGCTAGCTGGAATCGGATTGCCATGGATGATCGCTTCAGGTGCATTCGGTAAAGCAAAGCCGACCGCCACCTTCATGGATATGTTCTTCATTATCATGTGTAGCTCACAACTTGTCATCTCTTTGGTATCATCCACAGGGTAGCGAGACAGCAGTGCATCATCCACCGGGACCCCCATGGAACCCATGCTGCTTTTCCGCATAGATGGGATGGTACTATCCAATGCTGGATCTGCTTGCTCCTGCCGCTGGGACACCCTTTGCTGGCTAATTGTGTCGATCTGCTCCTGCTGCCTCATTAAAATGCGTTCCAACTCCGCGTTCTTTGATTCTATCTTTTGAAGCCGGTCTGCATCCTGCTTCTTTTTTCTCGCACGGCTTCTATAAATGTCATTCCACTCCGAAAACCTCTGAACCACGGAACAACGCCTTTGCCTCGTGTTCGTCCTCCGTGTTCAGGATTCCCGAGGGCGCGTGTAAGCTCGTCGTTCTCTTTCTCGGGCTGCAACACCCCCTTTTGAGCATCTTCTATTGCTTGAAGTAAAGCGTCTGAGGCTGTTTTGAGAGATACCTTTTCAATAATCCCCCCTGTCGCTGGGTCCAACTTTCCTCCATTCGTATAAAACCAGTTCCTGGACCTCTCGGGCCAACATCAAACAAAACACCACAAGTAGGATATAACTTCATTGCGTAACTATTGACTTTATGTGCTTGCATAGGGAATCATAAACCTTAACATTAATATTCATACTAGATCATAATTGACTCACTAACATAACTCACATATCGTCATCCACATATCTCAAAACTATTACAAAGAATCAAGTTTTTCATGTCCCATAAATTTTTTGTATGCTAGCTTTCATTATTCTACTTGAATATTCATCACATAGGGACCAAGCATCATATCTTGTACCAATTACCAAGACTATTTTCACACTCTCAAAAAGGTATAAGTGAAGCAAGAGAGTGGATTTCTTCAAAATTTCAAGCATTCTCAAAAAGATATAAGTGAAGCATGAGAACAAGTTTCTTCAAAACATTTAGCATTCTCAAAAATATATAAGTGAAGCATGAGAACAAGTTTCTTCAAAGCATTCACACCACCATGCTCAAAAGATATAAGTGAAGCACTAGAGCAACCACCTAGCTCAACAAATTTAAGTGAAGCACAAAGAGCAATTCTAACAAATTATGATGACGTGAGGCCATTTCAAGCAAATATGTTCAGAGGTGATGATTGTGATAAATTAAAAAGCAAAGACTCATATCATACAAGACGCTCCAAGCAAAAGTCATATCATGTGATGAATAAAAATATAGCCTCAAGTGTGTTACCAATAGTCGTTAGAAGAAAGAGGTGATGCCTTCCGGGGCATCCCCAAGCTTAGATGCTTGAGTCTCCTTAGATATTACCTTGGGGTGCCATGGGCATGCCCAAGCTTTGGCTTTTGCATATCTTCATTCCTTCATCCATCGTTGTCACACCCAAAACTTGAAAACTTCAATAACACAAAACTCAACAAAACCTTCGTGAGATCCGTTAGTATAACCAAACAAATTACTACTATAAGTACTGTTGCAAACCCATTCAAATTTTATAATTGCATTATAGGTACTGTATTCTAACTTTCCCATGGCTTGCACCCACCGATACAATCCATTGATTCATCAAAATAAGCAAACAATGCAACGAAAACAGAATCTGTCAAAAACAGAACAGTCTGTAGCAATATGACGAAAAGCTAAACTTATGGAACTCCAAAACTTCTGAAAAATTAGGAAAACGTGGAAAATTTGTATATCAATCTTCTGTAAAAAATTCAGACATGTTTGACGCTCTGATGAATTTTAAAAATTCCTGGACTGGGCGTCAAAGTTTCTGGTTTGACAGAATTGCATTCACAAGCATCCACATCATCCCAAAGGTCTTACTTGGCACAAACACTAATTAAAATATGAAAAACCAACTTAAAATAGAGGCAAATAAAGGATAATCAAATGGAACAGAAAGAAAAAGTGAAAAATAAAAATTTATTTTATTTGTTGGGTTGCCTCCCAACAAGCGCTATCGTTTTACGCCCTTAGCTAGGCATAAAGCAATACATCAAGTGTTATCATCCTTGGACTTTAATCCATAGGTAGCCCTCATAATGGATTCATAGGGCGGTTTAATCTTGGTCCTTGGGAAGTGTTCCATGCCCTTTTTCAAAGGAAACTGAAACTTAATATTTCCCTCTTTCATGTCAATAACCGCACCGATGGTGCATAAAAATGGTCTACCAAGAATCAAAGGGCAAGACGGATTGCAATCTATATCAAGAACAATAAAGTCCATGGGTACATAGTTCCTATTTGCAACAATAAGAACATCATTGATCCTTCCCAATGGCCTTTTAATGGTGGAATCCGCCAAATGCAAATTGAGAGAACACTCATCCAACTTGGAAAAACCAAGAACATCACAAAGAGATTTCGGAATAGTGGAAACACTTGCACCCAAGTCACAAAAAGCATAGCACTCAAATTTTTTAATCCTAACTTTAATAGTAGGTTCCCACTCATCGTATAATTTTCTAGGAATAGAAATTTCTAACTCAAGTTTTTCTTCCAAAGCTTTCATTAAGGCTTCCACAAATATGTTTAGTAAAAGCCTTATTTTGTTCATAAGCATTTGGTGAGTTCAACATAGATTGCAACATACAAATACATTCAACCAAAGAGCAACTATCATAATTAAAGTCTTTGTAATCCAAAATAGTGGGTGCATCACTAGCTAAAGTCTTGACCTCTTCAAACCCACTTTCATCATTTTTAGCAACTAGAGTTTCACCCTCCGAATCATGGAGACGACCTCTACCTAAAGTGGACTCTTATTTAGTCTCCTTTTCAACAAGATTAATGTTACTAAATAAAGAATTAATAGAGGACACACCAATCATTTTAACATGCTCATCTTTATTGCTACGAAAATTTGTAAGAGAGATTTTCTCAAGCAATTCCCGCTTAGCGTTCAACATAGTGGTTCTCTTCTTACTTTCATCAATAGAAACATACATAGCTTTGATAGATTCATTAATATCAACTCTAGGAGGCAATGATTTTGCCTTAAGGTTTTCAACATCAAGAGAAAGTCTATCAACACTGTTAGTCAAATCATCAATCTTATTCAACTTTTCTTCCATGGGAGTGTTGAAAACCTTTTGAGCATTGGTAAATTCTTTAATAGTATTCTCAAAATCAGAAGACATCCTTTTGTTATTATAGGAAGAATTACCATAAGGATTTCCAAAAGCATTAGATGAATTTCCCGGATATGGCCTAGGATTAAAATTTCCTCTATAAGCATTATTATTGAAGTTACTACGAGAAACAAAATTCACATCAATAGGATCACTATTTTGTTCAATCAAAGTAGACAAAGGCAAATCATTGGGATCAATCGAAGCATTCTTACTAGAAACCAATTTCACAAGAGCATCAACTTGATCACTCAAAGAGCTAATCTCCTCAACGGCATTCACCTTTTTGGTTGTAGGTGCCCTTTCGGTATGCCATTGGGAGTAGTTAGCCATAATATTGTCAAGCAATTTAGTAGCATCACCCAAAGTAATCTCCATAAAAGTTCCACCCGCGGCGGAATCCAAAAGATTTCGAGAAACAAAATTCAAGCCAGCATATTTTTTTTGGATAATCATCCACAAGTTCAAGCCATGAGTAGGGCAATTTCTCAGCATCAATTTCATTCTCTCCCAAGATTGCACAACATGTTCATGTTCAAGTTGCTTAAAATTCATAATCTGGTTACGAAGAGAGATGATTTTTGCTGGAGGGAAATACTTAGTAATAAAAGCATCTTTGCATCTATCCCAAGAATCGATGCTATTGCGAGGCAAAAAAGAAAACCAAATTTTAGCATGATCTCGCAACGAAAACAGAAAAAGTTTCAACTTGATAATATCATTGTCCACATCTTTTTTCTTTTGCATGTCACACAACTCAACAAAAGTGTTGAGATGTGATGCCGCGTCCTCATTAGGACTTCCAGAAAATTGATCTTTCATAACAAGATTCAATAAAGCGGCATTTATGTCAAAAGACTCCGCACTAGTGGCGGGAGGAGCAATAGGAGTGCTAATAAAATCATCATTATTGGTATTGGAAAAATCACACAACTTGGTGTTCTCTTGATTGATGATGTCTACGCAAATAAAAACGAACCAAGAAAAGGTGAATAGAAAAACGGAGAAGAAAAAGATGCAAATAAAAATGGCGAGAGAAAAGGCAAATATTTTTGTAATTTTTTTTAGAAGTGAGGGAGATGAAAACGAGAGGCAAATGGCAAATAAAGTAAATGCAAAGATAAGAGTTGAGAGTGTAGGTACTTGGTAATGTTGATGATGTCTCCCCGTCAATGGCACCAGAAATTTTTCCTGCTACTTGTAAACTGCGCTGAATCCTATGTTGATGATGTAGCACAGTGGAGTAAGTATTTTCCTCAGTTAAGAAACCAAGGTTATCAATCCAGTAGGAGAACCAAGCAACACCACGTAAACAGCACCTGCACACAACACGCAAACCTTCGCACCCAACGCAAATGAGAGGTTGTCAATCTCTCAGCGGTCAAGAAACGAGATTAAATGATATATGATAGATTGATAAATAAATAAAAGATAAAATATTGCAGCAAGTATTTTTGGTATTTTTGTATCAGTAAACAAGATAGATCTTATAGTAAAGGTAGACCCGGAGGCCATAGGATTCACTAGTGGCATCTCTCTCAAGAAAATAGCATACAGTGGGTAAACAAATTACTGTTGAGCAATTGATAGAAAAGAAAATAATTAGGACGCTATCGAAGGTAATGATCATGATATAGGCATCACATCCAAATCAAGAAGACCGTCTCCTGCCTACATCTATTACTATTACTTCACACATTGACCGCTATCCAGCATGCATCTAGTGTATTAAGTTCATAAGAACGAAGTAATGCATTAAGAACGATGACATGATGTAGTCAAGAAAAAAGCATATAAGAATTCATCCCAACTTGTTATCCTTAATGGCAACAATACATGCGTATCAACTCCCCTTCTGTCACTAGGACTGAACACCGCAAGATCGAACCCATTACCGAGCACCTCTTCCCATTCCAAGAAGATCTAATCTAGTTGGCAAAACCAAACCAAAACTTCGGAGAAGAAATACAAGGCTATACTAAATCCTGCATAAAAGAGATCAGCAAAGAACTCAAATAAAACATGGATAGATCTGATGATAAACTCACAATTCATCGGATCTCAACAAACACACCGCACAAAGTCATTACATCGGATGGATCTCCATGAAGATCATGGAGACCATTGTATTGAGAATCACAAAAGAGAGAGAGAGAGAGCCATCTAGCTACTACCTACGGACCCGTAGGTCTGTGGTGAACTACTCACGCATTATCGGAGAGGCGGCAAGGATGATGTAGAGCCCCTCCATGATGAGTTCCTCCTCCGGCGGAGTACCGGAAAAGGCCTCCAGATGGGATCTTGCAAGAACCGAGGCTTGCGGCGGCGGAAAAAATATTTCATGGACTCCCCATAGAGTTTTGTAATATTTGGGAATTTATAGAGCTGGAGGTAGGTCGGTTGGAGCATGGAGGGGCCCACACAACACTGGGGCGTGCCCTCCCCCCCGGGGCGCGCCCTGGTGTTGTGTGGGGCCCTCCGGCTTGATCTTCCATAGCCTCCAAGTTCCAGGTGATCCTTATCTTCAATAAAAAATCCTCAAAAAGTTTCGGGACGATTTGATCTTATCTGATATTGATTTTCTGCGAAACAAAAACAGGGCCGAAAACAGGAACTGGCACGTGGCACTAAGTTAATAGGTTAGTCCCCAAAAATGATATAAAAATGTATAAAATGATAATAAAAACATCCAAGAATAATAATATCATAGCATGGAACAAGCAAAAATAATAGATACGTTGGAGACGTATCAACCGTCATCTGGTTCATTCTCTGGGTTTTTGGAGGAGCGTATCATGTCGAACATGATATCCTCTGCATGGTCTCTGCCGCTATCGTCCATAACTTAACTAATCCAGAAGAAAGATAAAACAATTAGAATGCATTCAATAAGCAAAAACTGAATCATAGTATCGAGAAGGACAATACCGGAGATGCAATCAATACACAGCAATGCAATAATATGACGCATGATCATAACATGGAGATATGATGTGGTTTGAGCTTATGCAACTAACATCAGGGTCGTCGGTGACGTAGTCGATCACACAGGCAGCATCAGTCTTGGAGTCTACCAGAGAGAAGAGGGGGGGGGGGAGAAACAATAAATATAAAGCACACAGATGCATGACATGACAACTTGCAGTGCTAGGGGTGTTCTAACGCGGTACTACACATTGCAGACGGAGAGGGAAAACATCCGGAGGGGTTTTCCCGGCGTTTGGCATTTTTCGGACAGATGAAAAGAGGGGCACGGTTCCATGTACAGCATGCTAGGGGCATGTGACAGATGAATGGATTGCATATTCTGAGTAGACAGATGCATCACTAAGCATGACACGACAACAAGTAGTGCTAGGGGTGACCTAACGTACTACCACACGTTGCAGATGGAGAGGGAAAACATCCGGAGGGGTTTTCCCGGCGTTTGGCATTTTTCAGACAGACGAAAGAGAGGGGATGGTTCTATGTTTGCAATGCTAGAGAGGTGTGACAAATGAACGGGTTGCATATTCGGATTCGTTGGATTTTTCTGAGAAATTTTTATATGTAAATTATTTTCATCCGAGTTACGGATTATTTATTATGATTTTTCAAAGTTTTAAATAATTAATGGAGTTTTAATCTAATTAGAAATTAAAAGAGAAAACGCTATGGGTACACAGATAGTGTACCCAGCTGTTTGCTAGTGAGGCTGACAGTGGGGCCACTGAGCTGAGTCAGCAGCCTATTCAGTAGTCAACATTTGACTGGTTGACTGGTCAAACCCGACAAGTGGGCCTCACTGGTCAGTGAGACAGCTATTAAATCAGGTTTTAATTTAAACTTAACTAATCTAATTAAGTGTGGGGCCTAGTTGTCAGTGTCTTATTCATTTAAACTAATTAAGTTAATCATTTTAATTATTTAAGGGGGTGGGCCCTACATGTCAATGAGCCATGGGGGGTTAGTGGCCTGGGACCCACCTGGCGGTGACCCAGGCGGCGGCCGCGCGGTGGCACGCCGGCGGTGGCCAAAACAGCGGCGAAGCCGCGCCGGACTCCTCCGGAAATGCCCGAGGGGGGGTCCTTTTGGCCCGGGGTTTGGGGAGTTCGGTCGCGGGCGTCGAGCCGCCCCGAAGTACGATGGTGGCCGGGCCGGGAGCGGCCTGAGATGGCGCCGGTGATGAGCGGAGGCGGAGGTGTTCTCGGGTGCTCGCCGGGATCAACGCTACGGGGCTCGGGTTGATGCGCGGCTTGGCGCGTCCGAACATGGGCACGACGCCGCATCGAATGGTGGTGGTGGCAGCCGCGGGGGTGGCCGGAAACGGCACCGACTTCGAGCGTGGGCGTGGGCGGCAACGTTGAGCGTGGGCTACGGGCACGGAATCGAAGGGAAAACGGAGGGGTCTTGACAAGGGGCTCACCGCGAGGTCGAGGCAATGCTCAGCAGGCTCGGGGAGGGGCCGGAGCGAGCGGGACGCCGTCGGCGATCTCCGGCGTCGGAGGTTGAAGACGCGCGGCCTGGCGGCAAGGTGTTCGATCTGTCTCCCGAGTGGTGGCTGGCCCCGGGACACAACTTATATACGTGGGACCTTTAGTCCTGGCTCCACCCATGCACCGGGACTAAAGGTCTGTTTTCGGCGGCCCAAATTACGCGCGGGAGAAGGACCTTTAGTCCCGGCTGGTTGTGGCAACCGGGACTAAAGGTGTTTTTCATGTTTTTTCTTTTTTTTTGCTTTATTTTTTGCTTTTGTTTCTACTTACAAGCAACATTTAGAGTTTTTGAGTTAATCTTTTTGCTTTAGGTCACAAAAATTATAAACTTTCTGTTAGTGCCAATAGTTTTCAAATTTGAATAGTTTAAATTTGAATTCTTTGAAATTTGTGTGAATCGCTAGTTTGTGAATAACATTAGTTTAAAAGTAGATTTTTAGTGATTCTTTTTTCTGCTATTTAATATTAGTGTGTTTTATCTGTACGTTCAATTTTGGAATTTTTAGGATATTTTAAATAGGTGTTTTAATCAAAAACAGATTATGTTTAGCTCTTTTAGTTTTATACCTTTTTCCTTTGTTTTAATTATTTTAGTTTATGTTTTCTTGTTATTCTTTTGCCAAATTATATTATGTTTCTGTAAGTCAACATGAGGAGTTTTAATTTTCATCAGAGAGTGACAAATAGTTCTATCAATTTATTTTTCATAGGTACCATTGCCACATCATTTCACATTGAAAGGCCAGCATCAAGTGGTGGTTTGTCAATATGTTTTTGAAAATATGACACAAGGCGATCAATGCTGTCAAAATCTTTCTCATGATGTGGGTTTGTACTCCTGATGTAAGATAATATAAAGGTGCCTGGATGTTCATGAGATATGCCAAAACAATAGACAATTCAACAGGACAACACACTTGCATTGCCTCTTTTGCCGTCAATTTCTGAAAGTGAGGATGAACAATCATCCTGGGCTTGAAATGTTTCTTCGCTTCCTTTTGTTTTCGAGCCTTGTCATCCTAGGTCGGAACCACCTTTTGTGCACGATAGTATGGATCATGGTTATTTCTCGAGAATGGCCATCTCTTCATTGCTCTCTGCTTGCATGTTAGGTAAACTATGAACCTATTTTTATTCACATTCTTAATTTTGCCAGTCAATACATCGCCTTCATGTAACTGCAGTGATTCTAGATCAAAGCCATCATCAGAATAGTTGTCTCCCATAACTATGTCAATCAACCCAGGATCAATGGTGCAAAATATTCGGTTATCTTGTATATGACGAACAGTTACTTCAACAATCCTACCTTTTGATATGTTATCCTCACAGTAGCTCCAACTTTATGTCATACAACGTTTCTCTCTTATCATCTCCGATGCTTCTGCTGTATTCATCTATGTCAAGACGTATAAGCCAAGTCCAGAAACTCACTAGAGAGAAAGTGATGACGGTGAAGCCGGTCACATCCCAAAGTGGGATCTTGGGGTATAAAACTTTTTCATCGCGTGTGGCCCTTGCTTATGATTGCGCCATAACCATGGAGAATCTTGATCATTTAACAGGAAGCTTGGGTTAGTCTTCACTGTGAAGGGAGGAATTTCATCAAACTTTTCGTAATCTTCTCACATGTCTGTCTTGTCCTCCACTCCCACGATGTTTCTTTTCCTTGAAAGAACTATGTGGCGCTTTGGCTCATCGTATGATGTATTCGCTTCGTTATCTTTTCTTTTTCTCGGTTTGGTAGACATGTCCTTCACATAGAAAACCTGCGCCACATCATTGGCTAGGACAAATGGTTCGTCTGTGTACCCAAGATTGTTGAGATCCACTGTTGTCATTCCATATTGCAGGTCTACCTTTACCCCGCCTCCTGTCAGATTGTCCCATTTGCACCGAAACAAAGGGACCTTAAAAGAAGGTCCGTAGTCAAGTTCACATATCTCCTCTATGTAACCATAATATGTGTGATTTTTCCTATTGTTGTTTGTTGCATCAAAGTGGACACCACTATTTTGGTTGGTGATCTTTTTATCTTGGGCAATCGTGTAAAATGTATTCCCATTTATCTCGTACCCTTTGAAAGTCAATATAGTCGAAGATGGTGACTTGGCCAACAAGTACAACTCATCTCCAACAGTGGTGTCATTCATGAGATGTGTTTGCAACCAACCATCGAAAATCGCCATGTGTGTACGTTTAATCCAGGGGTCAGACTGCTCCGGGTTCTTGGAGCGTACAATATCCATGTGTTCCTCGATATACGGAGCCACCAAGGTGGAATTTTGTAGAACTGTGTAGTGTGCTTGAGTGAAAGAATGTCCGTCCATACATATTACTGAATCCTTTCCTAGCGTGCCTTTTCCACTCAGTCTCCCCTCATGCCGCGATTCAGGAACACCAATCGGCTTAAGGTCAGGAATAAAGTCAACACAAAACTCAATAACCTCCTCTGTTTCATGGCCCTTAGAGATGCTTCCTTCTGGCCTAGCACGGTTATGAACATATTTCTTTAAGACTCCCATGAACCTTTCAAAGGGGAACATATTGTGTAGAAATATAGGACCCAGAATGGCAATCTCTTCGACTAGGTGAACTAGCACGTGCATCATAATATTGAAGAAGGATGGTGGGAACACCAACTCGAAACTGACCAGACATTGGACCAAATCATTCTGTAACCTTGGTAGGATTTCTGGATCGATTACCTTCTGAGAAATTGCATTGAGGAATGCACATAGCTTCACAATGGCTAATCAAACATTTTCCGGCAGAAGCCCCATCAATGCAACCGGAAGTAATTGCGTCATAATCACGTGGCAGTAATGAGACTTTAGGTTTTGGAATTTTTTCTCTGCCATATTTATTATTCCCTTTATATTCGACGAGAAGCCAGACGGGACCTTCATACTGAGCAGGCATTCAAAAAAGTTTTCCTTCTCTACTTTGGTAAAAGCGTAGCTGGCAGGACCTTGTGTTGGGGAACGTTGCATGGGAAACAAAAATTTTCCTACGCTCACCAAGATCCAGTCTAGGAGATAACCATCTATGAGAGGAGAGATTGAATCTACATACCCTTGTAGACCGAAAGCGTTAGCGTTGTAACGCGGTTGATATAGTTGTACTCTTCACGATCCAATCGCGATCCAATCCGATCTAGTGCCGAACGGAGGGCACCTCCCAGATTAGCACACGTTTAGCTCGATGGCGTCCTCTCCTTCTTGATCCAGCAAGAGAGGGGGAGGTGGTAGATGAGATCGGAACCAGCACACCGGTGAGGTGGTGGTGGTGGCAGCGGAAATCCGGCACGACTTCGCCAAGCACTGACGGAACGTGGAGGAGGAAGAGAAGGAGGGGGCGGCCAAGGGTGGAAGCGTACTGCCCCGGGCGCCCCTCCCCACTATATATGGAGGAGGAAACTTGGAGGAGGAGGAATAGTGCTGCATGAACAGTACCATGTGAATAGTAATCCTCTTTCCCAAGTAATGCCTTTTATCTCCTATTTTAAAGGGATTTGATCTTATCACTTGGGACGGCCGCAGGGGCCAAGTGGGGCTACTGTGCCTGGCCCATGAAGGGCTGGTGCGCCCCTCCTTAGAGTCCATGTAGACCCTCCGTGGACTTTCGGACACCTCTGGAACCTTCTAGAAGCTTCCCGGTACAATACCGAAAAAAACCGAACTTTTTCCGGAACCCAAAATATGACTTCCCATATATATATCTTTACCTCCAGACCATTCCGGAGCTCCTCGTGATATCCTGGATCCCATCCTGGACTCCGAACAACTTTCAGACTTTCCAATGTTAATATCTCATTACTACCCTAGCGCTACCAAACGTTAAGCGTGCGACCCTACGGGTTCGGGAACATGCAGACATGACCGAGACTCCTCTCCGATCAATAATCAATAGCGGGACCTGGTTGCCCATATTGATTCCCACATATTCAACGAAGATCTTTATCGGTTGAACCACGATGTCAAGGATTCAATCAATCCCGTATGCAATTCCCTTTGTCCAGCGATATGTTACTTGCCCGAGATTCGATCGTCGGTATCTCCATACCTAGTTCAATCTCGTTACTGGCAAGTCTCTTTACTCGTTCAGTAATACAAGATCCCGTGACCAACTCATTGGTCACATTGTTTGCAAGTTCATTGTGATGTTGTATTACCGAGTGGGCCCTGAGATAACTCTCCGTCGTACGGAGTGACAAATCCCAGTCTTGATCCATGCCAACTCAACAGACGCCCTCGGAGATACCTGTAGAGCATCTTTATAGGCACCCAGTTACGTTGCAATGTTTGATACACACAAGGTGCTCCTCTGGTGTCAGTGAGTTGCATGATCTCATGGTCATAGGAACGGATACTTGACATGCAGAAAACGATAGCAATAAACTTGACACGATCATATGCTACGTTCACAGTTTGGGTCTTGTCCATCACATCATTCTCCTAATGATGTGATCCCGTTATCAAATGACAACTCATGTCTATGACCTGGAAACCATGGCCATCTTTGATCAACGAGCTAGTCAAGTAGAGGCTCACTAGGGACACGTTGTTTGTCTATGTACGCACACATGTATTTGAGTTTCCAATTAATACAATTATAGCATGCATAATAAACAATTATCATGAATAAGGAAATATAATAATAACCATTTTATTATTGCCTATAGGGCATATTTCCAACAGTCTCCCACTTAAACTAGAGTCAATAATCTAGCATTACATGGTTATGAATCAAACACCCATAGAGTTCTGGTGTTGATCATGCTTTGCCCGTGGAATAGGCTTAGTCAACGGATCTGCAACATTCAGGTCTGTGTGCACTTTGCAAATATTTATGTCCTCTTCCTTGATCGCATCGCAGATGGCATTGAAGCGTCGCTTTATGTGTCTGGTCCTCTTGTGAAACCTTGGTTCCTTGGCTAGAGCAATGGCACCAGTGTTGTCACAGAACAGAGCCATTGGGTCCAATGCATTGGGCACAACTCCAAGATCTGTCATGAATTGCTTCATCCAGACACCTTCCTTCGCCGCCTCCAAGGCAGCTATGTACTCCGCTTCGCATGTAGAATCAGCTACCATGCTTTGCTTGGAACTGCACCAGCTTACCGCTCCCCCATTAAGAATATATACGTATCCGGTTTGAGACTTAGAGTCATCCGGATCAGTGTCAAAGCTTGCGTCGATGTAACCCTTTACGATGAGCTCTTGATGACCTCCATAAATGAGAAACATTTCCTTAGTCATTTTTAGGTACTTAAGGATATTCTTGACCGCCGTCCAGTGTTCCACTCCTGGATCACTTGGAAACCTTCCTGCCATACTTATGGCAAGGCTAAAATCTAGTCCTGTGTATACCATTGCATACATGATAGAGCCTATGGCAGAAGCATAGGGGATGACACTCATCTTTTCTCTATCCTCAGCAGTCACTGGGCATAGAGTTTTACTCAACTTCACACCTTGCAAAACAGGAAAGAACCCCTTCTTGGACTGATCCATTTTGAACTTCTTCAAAACTTTATCAAGGTATGTGCTCTGTGAAAGTCCTATTAAGTGTCTCGATCATTCTCTATAGGTCTTGATCCCTAATATGAAAGCAGCTTCTCCTAGGTCCTTCATTGAAAAACTCTTGTTCAAATATTCCTTCACGCTATCCAAAAGTTCTATATTGTTTCCAATCAGCTATATGTCATCCACATATAATATTAGAAACGCTATAGAACTCCCACTCACTTTCTTGTAAATACAAGCTTCTCCGTAAACTTGTACAAACCCAAACGCTTCGATCACCTCATCAAAGCGACGATTCCAGCTCCGAGACGCTTGCACGAGCCCATAAATGGATCGCTGGAGTTTGCAAACTTTGTCAACATTCTCCAGATCGACAAAACCTTCTGGTTGCATCATATACAACTCTTCCTTAAGGAAACCGTTAAGGAATGCTGTTTTGACATCCATCTGCCAAATTTCATAATCGAAAAATGCAGCTATTGCGAACATGATTCAGACGGACTTAAGCATCACTACAGGTGAGAAAGTCTCATCGTAGTCAACTCCTTGAACTTGTGAATAACCCTTTGCCACAAGTCGAGCTTTATAGACGGTGACATTACCGTCCGCGTCCGTCTTCTTCTTGAAGATCCATTTATTCTGAATGGCCTTTCGCCCTTCAGGTAATACTTCCAAAGTTCATACTTTGTTTTCATACATGGATCCCATCTCGGATTTCATGGCTTCTAACCATTTGTTGGAATCCAGGCCCACCATCGCTTCTCCATAGCTCGTAGGTTCAACGTTGTCCAACAACATGACCTCCAAGACAGGGTTACCATACCACCCAGGAGCAGTATGTACCCTTGTCGACCTACGAGGTTCGACAGTAACTTGATCCAAAGCTTCATGATCATCATCATCGGCTTCCTCTTCAAATGACGTAGGTTCCACATAAACATCTTTTTGCGCTGTGCTACTCTCTGGTTGAAGTAAAGGTTCAACAACCTCATCATGTTCTATCTTCCTCCCACTCAATTCTTTCGAGAGAAACTCTTTCTCGAGAAATGACCCGTTCTTAGCGACAAACACCTTGCCCTCAGATCTGAGATAGAAGGTGTACCCAACCATCTCCTTTGGGTATCCTATGAAGATGCATTTGTCCGCTTTGGGTTCAAGCTTTTCTGGCTGGAGCCTTTTGACATAGGCATCGCATCCCCAAACTTTAAGAAACGACAACTTCGGTTTCTTGCCAAACCACAGTTCATACGGTGTCGTCTCAACGGACTTAGATGGTGCCCTATTTAAAGTGAATGCAGCTGTCTCTAACATATAACCCCAAAATGATAGTGGCAAATCAGGAAGAGACATCATAGAACACACCATATCCAATAAGGTTCGATTACAATGTTCGGACACACCATTACGCTGTGGTGTTCCAGGTGGCGTCAACTGTGAAACAATTCCACATTGTCTTAAGTGATTGCCAAACTCATAACTCAGATATTCTCCCCCTCGATCAAATCATAGGAACTTGATCTTCCTGTTACGATGATTCTCAACTTGACTCTGAAATTGCTTGAACTTTTCAAACGTTTCAGACTTGTGCTTCATTAAGTAAATATACCCATATATACTCAAATCGTCGGTGAATGTGAGAAAATAACGATATCCACAGCGTGCCTCAATGCTCATCGGACCACACACATCAGTATGTAACTATGTATGATTTCCAACAAGTCACTTGCCCGTTCCATTGTTCCTGAAAACGGGGTCTTAGTCATCTTGCCCATGAGGCATGGTTCGCATGTGTCAAGTGATTCAAAATCAAGAGACTCCAAAAGTCCATCGGGATGGAGTTTCTTTATGCATTTTACACCAATATAATCTAAGCGGCAGTGCCACAAGAATGTGGTACTATCATTATCAACTCTACATCTTTTGGCATCAATGTTATGAGCATGTGTATCATCACTATCGAGATTCAATAAGAATAAACCCCTCACAATGGGTGCATGACCATAAAAGATATTACCCATATAAATAGAACAACCATTATTCTCTGATTTAAATGAGTAACTGTCTCGCATTAAACAAGATCCAGATATAATGTTCATGCTCAACGCAGGCACTAAATAACAATTATTTAGGTTCATCACTAATCCCGATGGTAATCGAAGAGCGAGTAAGCCGACGGTGATCACATCAACCTTGGAACCATTTCCCACGCGCATCGTCACTTCGTCACTTCGTCCTTCCCCAGCCTCCGTCTATTCCGTAGTTCCTGCTTTGAGTTGCAAATGTGACCAACCACACCGGTATCAAATACCCAGGCACTACAACGAGAGTTGGTAAGGTACACATCAATAACATGTATATCATATATACCTTCTTAGGCGTTGGCCCCCTTCTTGTCAGCCAGATACTTGGGGCAATTCCGCTTCCAGTGGCCAGTCCCCGTGCAATAGAAGCACTCAGTTTCCGGCTTGGGTCCAGCCTTGGGTTTCTTCATGGGAGGGGCAACTGCTATGCCACTCTTCTTGTAGTTACCCCTCTTGCCCTCGCCATTCTTCTTGAAACTAGTGGTTTTATTGACCATCAACACTTGATGCTCCTTCTGGATGTGTGACTCAGTGACTTTCAGCAACGCGAACAGCTCAGAGACTGACTTGTTCATCCCTTACATGTTATAGTTCAGCACGAAGCTCTTATAACTAGGTGGTAGAGATTGAAGAACTCTGTCAGTAATTGCATCTGGTGGGAGCACAACTCCCAACTCAGCTAGACGGTTGTAATACCTAGACATTCTGAGTATGTGCTCACTGACAGACCCGTTCTCCTCCATCTTGCAGGCAAAGAACTTATCAGAGGTCTCATACCTCTCGATCCGTGCATTCTTTTCAAAAATAAACTTCAACTCCTGGAACATCTCATATGCTCCATGATGTTCAAAACGTCTTTGAAGTCCCGGTTCTAAGCCATACAACATAACACACTTAACTACTGAGTAGTCATCCACACGCGCCTACCTGGCGTTCATAACGTCCACAGACGCCGGAGGGGGTTGCGTACCAAGCGGTGCATCACGGACATAATTCTTTTGGGCAGCCGTGAGGATAATCCTCAGATTACGGGCCTAGAGTACAAAGGTACTTCCATCATCTTTCAGCTTGGCTTTCTCTAGGAACGCATTGAAATTGAGGGGAGCTACTACGCGAGCCATTGGTCTACAATATAAAATTTGCAAAGACACCTTAGACTATTGTTCATGATAAATTAGTTTAATTAATCATATTACTTAATACTCCCACTCAAATTGACATCCCTCCAGTCATCCGATTGTAACATGATCCAAATTCACCAACCCAAGTCCGATCATCACGTGAGATGAGGTGGTTTCAATGGTGAACATCTCCATGTTGATCATATCTACTATATGACTCATGTTTGACCTTTCGGTCTCTTTTGTTCCGAGGCCATGTCTGTACATGCTAGGCTCATCAAGTTTAACCCGAGTGTTCCGCATGTGCAAAACTGGCTTGCACCCGTTGTATGTGAACGTAGAGTCTATCAGACCCGATCATCACGTGGTGCTTCAAAAACGACGATCTTTTGCAACGGTGCACACTTGGGGAGAACACAATTTTATCCTGAAATTTTAGTGAGGGATCACCTTATAATGCTACCGTCGTCCTAAGCATAATAAGATGCATAAAAGGATTAACATCACATGCAAATCATAAGTGACATGATATGGCCATCAACTCGTGCTTTTGATCTCCATCTCCAAAGCACCGGCATGATCTCCATCGTCACCGGCATGACACCATGATCTCCATCATCGTGTCGCCATCGGGGTTGTCACACCAACCATGCTTCTACTACTATTGCTACCGTTTAGCGATAAAGTAAAGCATTACATAGCGCTTAAAGATTGACACGCAGGTCATACAATAAATAAAGACAACCCTATGGCTCCTGCCGGTTGCTGTGTGCATCGACATGCAAGTCGATATTAACTATGACAAAACATGATCATCTCATACATCAAATATATTTCATCATGTATTTGGCCATATCACATCATAACATACCCTGCAGAAACAAGTTAGACGTCCTGTAATTTGTTGTTGCATGTTTTACGTGGCTGCTATGGGTATCTAGCAAGAACGATTCTTACCTACGCAAAACCACAACGGTGATATGCAAGTTTCTATTTAACCTTCTACAAGGACCGCCTTTGTCGAATCCGATTCAACTAAGGTGGGAGAGAGAGACACCCGCCAGCCATCTTATGCAACAAAGTCACATGTCTATCGATGGAACCGGTCTCATGTACGTGGACATGTAAAGTTGGTCCGAGCCGCTTCATCCCACAATACCGCCGAATCAAGAAAAGACCAAGGAAGGAAGCAATATGAATATCAATGACCATAAACTCCTTTGTGTTCTACTAGAGATGTCATCTACGCAAGACTTAGCTCCGATACCACTGTTGGGGCACGTTGCATGGGAAACAAAAAAAAATCCTACGCTCACCAAGATCCAATCTAGGAGATGACCATCTACGAGAGGAGAGATTGAATCTACATACCCTTGTAGACCGAAAGCATTAGCATTGTAAAGCGGTTGATGTAGTTGTACTCTTCACTATCCAATCGCGATCCAATCTGATCTAGTGCCGAACGGACGGCACCTCCGAGATTAGCACACATTCAGCTCGATGGCGTCCTCTCCTTCTTGATCCAGCAAGAGAGGGGGAGGAGGTAGATGAGATCGGAACCAGCATGACGGTGAGCTGGTGGTGGTGGCAGCGGAAATCCGGCAGGGCTTCTCCAAGCACTGACGGAACATGGAGGAGGAAGAGAGGGAGGGGGCGGCCAAGGGTGGAAGCGTACTGCCCCGTGCGCCCCTCCCCACTATATATGGAGGAGGAAACTTGGAGGAGGAGGAATAGTGCCGTATAACATCATGCATGAATAGTACACGCGTGAACAATACCATGTGAATAGTAATCCTCTTTCCCAAGTAATGCCTCTTATCTCCTATTTTAAAAGGATTTGATCTTATCACTTGGGACAGCCACATGGGCCAAGTGGGGCTGCTGCGCCTAGCCCATGAAGGGCTGGTGCGCCCCTCCTTAGAGTCCATGTGTACCCTCTGTGGACTTCCGGACACCTCCGGAACCCTCCGGAACCATCTGGAAGCTTCCTGGTACAATACGAAAAAAACCAAACTTTTTCCGGAACCCAAAATATGACTTCCCATATATAAATCTTTACCTCCGGACCATTCCGGAGCTCCTCGTGATATCCTAGATCCCATCCGAGACTCCGAGCAACTTTCAGATTTTCCACAGTTAATATCTCATTACTACCCTAGCGCTACCAAACGTTAAGCGTGCGACCCTATGGGTTCGGGAACATGGAGACATGACCAAGACTCCTCTCCGATCAATAATCAATAGTGGGACCTGGATGCCCATATTGATTCCCACATATTCAACAAAGATCTTTATCGGTTGAACCACAATGTCAAGGATTCAATCAATCCCGTATGTAATTCCCATTGTCCAGCGATATGTTACTTGCCCGAGATTCGATCGTCGGTATCTCCATACTGATACGTCTCCAACGTATCTATAATTTTCGATTATTCCATGCTATTATATTATCTATTTTGGATGTTTTATATACATTAATATGCTATTTTATATGATTTTTGGGACTAACCTATTAACCTAGAGCCCAGTGCCAGTTCCTGTTTTTTCCTTGTTTTAGAGTTTAGCAGAAAAGGAATACCAAACCGAGTCCAAACGGAATGAAACTTTTGCGATGATTTTTCTTGGACCAGAAGACATCTAGAGGACTTGGAGTGCACGTCAGGAAAGCCACGAGGTGGCCACAAGGTTGGAGGGCGCGAAGAGGGAGGTAGGGCACGCCCCCCACCCTTGTGGGCCCCTCGTGACTCCACCGACCTATTTCTTCAGCCTATATATTCTCAAATACCCCAAAACCTATCAGCCATGAAACCACTTTTCCGCCGCCGCAACCTTCTGTACCCGTGAGATCCCATCTTGGGGCCTTTTTCGGCATCCTGCCGGAGGGGGATTAGATCACGGAGGGCTTCTACATAAACACCATTGCCTCTTCGATGAAGCGTGAGTAGTTTACCTCAGACCTACGGGTCCATAGCTAGTAGCTAGATGGCTTTTTCTCTCTCATTGATTCTCAATACAAAGTTCTCCTCGATGTTCTTGGAGATCTATTCGATGTAATACTCTTTTGCGGTGTGTTTGCCGAGATTCGATGAATTGTGGATTTATGATCAGCTTATCTATGAATATTATTTGAATCTTTTCTGAATTCTTTTATGCATGATTTGATATCTTTGCAAGTCTCTTCGAACTATCGATTTGGTTTGGCCAACTAGATTGGTTTTTCTTGCAATGGGAGAAGTGCTTAGCTTTGGGTTCAATCTTTCAATGTCCTTTCCCAGTGACAGCAGGGGCAGCAAGGCACGTATTGTATTGTTGCCATCGAGGATAAAAAGATGGGGTTTTCATCATATTGCTTGAGTTAATTCCTCTACATCATGTCATCTTACTTAATGCGTTACTCTGTTCTTCATGAACTTAATACTCTAGATGCAGGCAGGAGTCGGTTGATGTGTGGAGTAATAGTAGTAGATGCAGAATTGTTTCGGTCTACTTGACACGGACAAGATGCCTATATTCATGATCATTGCCTTAGATATCGTCATAACTTTGCGCTTTTCTATCAATTGCTCGGCAGTAATTTGTTTACCCACTGTAATAATTTCTATCTTGAGAGAAGCCTCTAGTGAAACCTATGGCCCCCGGGTCTACTTTCCATCATATAATCTTTTACTTTCCGTCATATAAGTTTCCGATCTACAATTTCAGTTTCCTATTTACTTTCTTTACAATCTTTTACTTTCCGTTCCATAAACCAAAAATACCAAAAATATTACTTTACCGTTTATCCATCTCTATCAGATCTCACTTTGCAAATAACCATGAAGGGATTGACAACCCCTTTATCGCGTTGGGTGCAAGTTGGTGTTTGTTTGTGCAGTTATTCGGTGGCTTGCGCGTTGTCTCCTACTGGAGTGATACCTTGGTTCTCAAAACTGAGGGAAATACTTACTCTACTTTGCTGCATCACCCTTTCCTCTTCAAGGGAAAAACCAATGCAAGCTCAAGAGGTAGCAGGAAGAATTTCAGGCGCCGTTGTCGGGGAGATCTACGCCAAACCGAGACATAGCAAGTACCCATCATAAACTCTCATCCGTCGCATTACATTATTCGCCATTCGCCTCTCATTTTCCTCTCCCCCACTTCTAAAATGATTTTCAAAAAGATTTGCCTTTTCTTCGCCCCTCTTCCATTCGTCTTCTCCGCTTGCTTTTTGTGTGCTCGTGTGTTGGATTGCTTGCTTGTCATGATGACTCAAGAGAATACCATATTGTGTGATTTTTCCAACACCAATAATAATGATTTTATTAGTACTCCGATTGCTCCCGCTACTAATGCGGAATCTTGTGAAATTAATGCCGCTTTGCTGAATCTTGTTATGAAATATCAATTTTTCGGCCTTCCTAGTGAAGATGCCGCATCCCATCTAAACAATTTCGTTGATTTATGTGATATGAAAAAGAAAAAAGATGTGGATAATGATATTGTTAAATTGAAGCTATTTCCGTTCTCACTACGAGATCATGCCAAAACTTGGTTTTCATCTTTGCCTAAAAATAGTATTGATTCATGGAATAAGTGTAAAGATGCTTTTATCTCCAAGTACTTTCCTCCCGCTAAGATCATCTCCCTTAGGAACGATATTATGAATTTTAAGCAACTTGATCATGAACATGTTGCACAATCTTTGGAGAGGATGAAATTGATGATACGAAATTGCCCTACTCATGGTTTGAATTTGTGGACGATTATACAAAAAATTTATGCTGGATTGAATTTTGCTTCTAGAAATCTTTTAGATTCAGCTGCAGGAGGCACTTTTATGGAAATTACTCTAGGAGAAGCTACTAAACTCCTAGATAATATTATGGTTAATTATTCTCAATGGCATACCGAAAGTTCTTCCACTAGTAAAAAAGTGCATGCAATTGAAGAGATTAATGTTTTGAGTGGACAGATGGATGAACTTATGATATGCCTTTGTCTACTTTGATTGAGAATAATAATGAATCTATGGATGTGAATTTTGTTGGTAGGAACAATTTTGGTAATAACGCGTATAGAGGTAATTTTAATCCTAGGCCGTTTCCTAGTAATTCCTCTAATAATTATGGCAATTCCTACAACAATTCTTATGGAAATTATAATAAGATCCCCTCTGAATTTGAGAATAGTGTTAAAGAATTTATGAGTTCGCAAAAGAATTTCAATGCTTTGATTGAAGAAAAATTGCTTAAGATTGATGATTTGGCTAGGAACGTGGATAGAATTTCTCTTGATGTTGATTCTTTGAAACTTAGATCTATTCCACCCAAGCATGATATCAATGAGTCTCTCAAAGCTATGAGAATTTCCATTGATGAGTGCAAAGAAAGCACCGCTAAGATGCGTGCTAAAAAAGATTGGTTCATAAAAACATGTTCTTCTAGTTTCCGTGAAAATAATGATGAAGATCTAAAAGTGATTGATGTGACTCCTATTGAATCTTTGTTTTCTAATGTGAATCTTGATAAATATGGGACTGGATATGAGTCAACATTAGTTAGAAGGCGTCCCAATAATTCGGAGTTTTTAGATCTTGATGCAAAAATTGATAAAAGTGGGATTGTAGAGGTCAAGACTTTAGGTAGCAATGAACCCACTATTTTGGATTTCAAGGACTTTAATTATGATAATTGCTCTTTGCTATATTGTATTTCCTTGTTGCAATCCATGTTGAATTCTCCTCATGCTTATAATCAAAATAAAGCTTTTACTAAACATAACGTTGATGCTATGATGCAATCTTTTGAAGAAAAGCTTGAATTGGAAGTTTCTATCCTAGTATACTTTATGATGAGTGGGAACCTACTATTAAGATTAAGATTAAAGATTATGAGTGCCATGCTTTGTGTGATTTGGGTGCTAGTGTTTCCACGATTCCAAAAACTTTATGTGATGTGTTAGGTTTCCGTGAACTTGATGATTGTTCTTTAAATTTGCATCTCGCGGATTCCACTATTAAGAAACCTATGGGAAGGATTAATGATGTTCTTATTGTTGCAAATAGGAATTATGTGCCTGTAGAGTTCATTGTTCTTGATATAGATTGCAATCCTAAATGTCCTATTATTCTTGGTAGAACTTTCCTTAGAACGATTGGTGCAATTATTGATAGGAAAGAAGGAAACATTAGATTTCAATTTCTGTTAAGGAAGGGCATGGAACACTTTCCCAGAAATAAAATTAAATAGCCTTACGAATCTATTATGAGAGCCACTTATAGATTGCATGCCAAAGATGATAATACCTAGATCTATTTGTGTTTTATGCCTAGCTAAGGGCGTTAAACAATAGGGCTTTTTGGGAGGCAACCCAATTTTATTTTTTGTTTTTGCTTTTTTGGTTCTGTTTTTCAATAAATAATTCATCTAGCCTCTGGTTAGATGTGGTTTTATGTTTTAATTAGTGTGTGTGTGCCAAATAAGACCTTTGGGATAGCTTACGGTGATAGTTGATTTGATCTTGCTGAAAAACAGAAACTTTTGCGTCCAGTACCAGAATACTAATAATTCACGGGAGCGTTGAAATACCCTGAATTTTCTATACGAGTTTATATACAAATTTCATCTTTTCTCCTAATTTTTCAGAATTTTTGGACTCACAGAAGTATTAGAACAATTCGGATCTTCGCAGACTATTCTGTTTTTGACAAATTCTGTTTTCTTTGTGTTGTTTGCTTATTTTGATGAATCTATGGCTAGTATCGGGGGGTATGAACCATGGAAAAGTTGGAATACAGTAGATATTACACAAATATAAATAAAGAATGAGTTCACAGCAGTAGCAAAAGTGGTGATTTATTTTCTTATACTTACGGAGCTTATGAGATTATCTGTTGAGTTTTGTGTTGTGAAGTTTTCAAGTTTTGGGTAAGGATTTGATGGACTATGGAATAAGGAGTGGCAAGATCCTAAGCTTGGGGATTCCCAAGGCACCCCAAGGTAATATTCAAGGACAACCAAGAGCCTAAGCTTGGGGATGCCTAAGGCACCCCAAGGTAATATTCAAGGACAACCAAGAGCCTAAGCTTGGGGATGCCCCGGGAAGGCATCCCTTCTTTCGTCTTCGTCTATCGGTAACTTTACTTGAGGCTATATTTTTATTCACCACATGATATGTGTTTTACTTGGAGCGTCTTGTATGATTTGAGTCTTTTCTTTTTAGTATGACACAATCATCCTTGATGTACACTCTTTTTGAGAGAGACACGCATGAATCGTGATTTATTAGAATGCTCTTTGTGCTTCACTTATATCTTTTGAGCTAGGCAATATCGCTCTAGTGATTCACTTATATCTTTTTAGAGCACGGCGGTGGTTTTATTTTATAGAAATTGATGAACTCTCGCACTTCACTTATATTATTTTGAGAGTCTCTAAACAGCATGGTAATTTGCTTTGGGTATAAAATTAGTCCTAATATGATAGGCATCCAAGAGGGATATAATAAAAACTTTCATATAAGGTGCATTGAATACTATGAGAAGTTTGATTCCTGATGATTGGTTTGAGATATGAAGATGGTGATATTAGAGTCATGCTAGTGGGGTAATTGTGAAATTGAGAAATACTTGTGTTAAGGTTTGTGAGTCCCGAAGCATGCACGCATGGTAACTGTTGTGTAACAAATTTGGAGCATGAGGTATTTTTTGATTGTCATCCTTTGTGTGGAGGTCGGGATTGCGCGATGGTTAACTCCTACCAACTCTTCCCCTAGGAGCATGCGCGTAGTACTTTGTTTCGATGACTAATAGATTTTTGCGATAAGTATGTGAGTTCTTTATGACTAATGTTGAGTCCATGGATCATACGCACTCTCACCTTTTCGCCATTGCTAGCCTCTCTTGTACCGCGCAACTCTCGCCGGTACCATACACCCACCTTATACCTTCCTCAAAACAGCCACCATACCTACCTATTATGGCATTTCCATAGCCATTCCGAGATATATTGCCATGCAACTTTCCACCGTTCCGTTTATTATGACACGCACCATCATTGTCATATTGCTTTGCGTGATCATGTAGTTGACATCGTATTTGTGGCAAAGCCACCTGTCATCATTTTTTATACATGTCACTCTTGATTCATTGCACATCCCGGTACACCGCCGGAGGCATTCATAGAGAGTCATATTTTGTTCTAGTTTCGAGTTGTAATTTTTGAGTTGTAAGTAAATAGAAGTATGATGATCTTCCTTATTAGAGCATTGTCCCATGTGAGGAAATAAAAGAAAAAAAGGGAAAGAAAGAAAAAAGAAAGAAAAAAAAAAGAAAGAAAAAAAAAGAAAGAAAAAAAAGAAAAAAGAAAGAAAAAAAGAAAAATGAGAGAAAAAGAGAGAAGGGGCAATGTTACTATCCTTTTTCCATACTTGTGCTTCAAAGTAGCACCATAATCTTCATGATAGAGAGTCTCCTATGATATCACTTTCACATACTAGCGGGAATTTTCATTATAGAACTTGGCTTGTATATTCCAATGATGGGCTTCCTCAAATTGCCCTAGGTCTTCATGAGCAAGCAAGTTGGATGCACACCCACTTAGTTTTCTTTTTGAGCTTTCATACACTTATAGCTCTAGTGCATCCGTTGCATGGTAATCCCTACTCACTCACATTGATATCTATTGATGGGCATCTCCATAGCCCGTTGATATGCCTAGTTGATGTGAGACTATCTCCCTCTTTTTGTCTTCTCCACAACCACCTTCTATTCCACCTATAGTGCTATGTCCATGGCTCACGCTCATGTATTGCGTGAAAGTTGAGAAGGTTTGAGAACATCAAAAGTATGAAACAATTGCTTGGCTGAAACCGGGGTTGTGCATGATTTGAGTATTTTGTGTGACGAAGATGGAGCATAGCCAAACTATATGATTTTGTAGGGATAAGCTTTCTTTGGCTATGTTATTTTGAGAGGACATAATTATTTTATTAGTATGCTTGAAGGATTATTGTTTTTATGTCAATATTAAACTTTTGTTTTGAATTATACGGATCTAAACATTCATGCCATAATAAAGAGAATAACATGGATAAATATGTTAGGTAGCATTCCACATCAAAAATTCTGTTTTTATCATTTACCTACTCGAGGACGAGCAGGAATTAAGCTTGGGGATGCTTGATACGTCTCCAACGTATCTATAATTTTTGATTGTTCTATGCTATTATATTATCTGTTTTGGATGTTTTATATGCATTAATATGCTATTTTATTTGATTTTTCGGACTAACCTATTAACCTAGAGCCCAGTGCTAGGTCCTGTTTTTTCCTTGTTTTAGAGTTTCGCATAAAAGGAATACCAAACAGAGTCCAAACGGAATGAAACTTTCGCGATGATTTTTCTTGGACCAGAAGACATCCAAAGGACGGGGAGTGCATGTCAGGAAAGCCACGAGGCGGCCACTTGGTTGGAAGGCGCGCCCAGGGGGGTAGGGCACGCCCCCCACCCTTGTGGGCCCCTCATGACTCCACCGACCTATTTCTTCAGCCTATATATTCTCAAATACCCCAAAACCTGTCAGGGGAGCCACGAAACCACTTTTCCGCCGCCGCAACCTTCTGTACCCGTGAGATCCCATCTTGGGGCCTTTTCCGGCATCCTGCCAGAGGGGGATTCAATCACGAAGGGCTTCTACATCAACACCATTGCCTCTCTGATGAAGCGTGAGTAGTTTACCTCAGACCTACGGGTCCATAGTTAGTAGCTAGATGGCCTTTTCTCTCTCTTTGATTCTCAATACAAAGTTCTCCTCGATGTTCTTGGAGATCTATTCGATGTAATACTCTTTTGCGGTGTGTTTGCCGAGAACCGAGGAAATGTGGATTTAAGATCAACTTATCTACGAATATTATTTGAATCTTCTCTGAATTATTTTATGCATGATTTGATATCTTTGCAAGTCTCTTCGAACTATCGATTTGGTTTGGCCAACTAAATTGGTTTTTCTTGCAATGGGAGAAATGCTTAGCTTTGGGTTCAATCTTGCGATGTCCTTTCCCAGTGACAGCAAGGGCAGCAAGGCACGTATTGTATTGTTGCCATCAAGGATAAAAAGATGGGGTTTTCATCATATTGCTTGAGTTAATTCCTCTACATCATGTCATCTTACTTAATGCCTTACTCTGTTCTTCATGAAGTTAATACTCTAGATGCAGGCAGGAGTCGGTCGATGTGTGGAGTAATAGTAGTAGATGCAGAATCGTTTCGGTCTACTTGACACGGACATGATGCCTATATTCATGATCATTACCTTAGATATCGTCATAACTTTGCGCTTTTCTATCAATTGCTCGGCAGTAATTTGTTTACCCACCGTAATAATTTCTATCTTGAGAGAAGCCTCTAGTGAAACCTATGGCCCCGGGGTCTACTTTCCATCATATAATCTTTTACTTTCCATCATATAAGTTTCTGATCTACAATTTTAGTTTCCTATTTACTTTCTTTGCAATCTTTTACTTTTCGTTCCATAAACCAAAAATACCAAAAATATTACTTTACCGTTTATCCATCTCTATCAGATCTCACTTTGCAAATAACCGTGAAGGGATTGACAACCCCTTTATCACGTTGGGTGCAAGTTGGTGCTTGTTTGTGCAGGTATTCGGTGGCTTGCGCATTGTCTCCTACTGGATTGATACCTTGGTTCTCAAAACTAAGGGAAATACTTACTCTACTTTGCTGCATCACCCTTTCATCTTCAAGGTAAAAACCAACGCAAGCTCAAGAGGTAGCATATACCTAGTTCAATCTCGTTACCGGCAAGTCTCTTTACTCGTTCCATAATACAAGATCCTGTGACCAACTCATTGGTCACATTGCTTGCAAGCTCATCATGATGTTGTATTACCGAGTGGGCCCTGAAATACCTCTTCATCGTACGGAGTGACAAATCCCAGTCTCGATCCATGCCAACTCAACAGACGCCCTCGGAGATACCTGTAGAGCATCTTTATAGTCACCCAGTTACGTTGCGACGTTTGATACACACAAGGTACTCCTCCGGTGTCAGTGAGTTGCATGATCTCATGGTCATAGGAATAGATACTTGACATGCAGAAAATGATAGCAATAAACTTGACACGATCATATGCTATGTTCACAGTTTGGGTCTTGTCCATCACATCATTCTCCTAATGATGTGATCCCGTTATGAAATGACAACTCATGTCTATGACCTGGAAACCATGGCCATCTTTGATCAATGAGCTAGTCCGGTAGAGGCTCACTTGGGACACGTTGTTTGTCTATGTACCCACACATGTATTTGAGTTTCCAATCAATACAATTATAGCATGGATAATAAACGATTATCATGAACAAGGAAATATAATAATAACCATTTTATTATTGCCTCTAGGGCATATTTCCAACTGTCTCCCACTTGCACTAGAGTCAATAATCTAGCATTACATGGTTATGAATCTAACACCCATAGAGTTCTGGTGTTGATCATGCTTTGCCCGTGGAAGAGGCTTAGTCAACGGATCTGCAACATTCAGGTCCGTGTGCACTTTGCAAATATTTATGTCCTCTTCCTTGAACGCATAGCGGATGGCATTGAAGCGTCGCTTTATGTGTCTGGTCCTCTTGTGAAACCTTGGTTCCTTGGCTAGAGCAATGGCACCAGTGTTGTCACAGAACATAGCCATTGGGTCCAGTGCACTGGGCACAACTCCAAGATCTGTCAGGAGCTGCTTCATCTAGACACCTTCCTTCACCGCCTCTGAGGCAGCTATGTACTCCGCTTCGCATGTAGAATCAGCTACCACACTTTGCTTAGAACTGCACCAGCTTACCGCTCCCCCATTAAGAATATATACGTATCCGGTTTGAGACTTAGAGTCATCCGGATCAGTGTCAAAGCTTGCATCGACGTAACCCTTTACGACGAGCTCTTGATCACCTCCATAAATGAGAAACATTTCCTTAGTCCTTTTTAGGTACTTAAGGATATTCTTGAACGCCGTCCAGTGTTCCACTCCTGGATCACTTTGAAACCTTCCCGCCGTACTTATGGCAAGGCTGACACCTGGTCCTGTGCACAACATTGCATACATGATAGAGACTATGGCAGAAGCACAGGGGATGACACTCATCTTTTCTCTATCATCTGCAGTCACTGGGCATTAAGACTTACTCAACTTCACACCTTGCAAAACAGGCAAGAATCCCTTCTTGGACTAATCCATTTTGAACTTCTTCAAAACTTTATCAAGGTATGTGCTCTGTGAAAGTCCTATTAAGCGTCTTGATCTATCTCTATAGATCTTGATGCCTAATATGAAAGCAGCTTCTCCTAGGTCCTTCATTGAAAAACTCTTGTTCAAATATTCCTTCACGCTATCCAAAAGTTCTATATTGTTTCCAATCAGCAATATGTCATCCACATATATTATTAGAAAGGCTATAGAGCTCCCACTCACTTTCTTGTAAATACAAGCTTCTCAGTAAACTTGTACAAACCCAAACGCTATGATCACCTCATCAAAGCGAAGATTCCAACTCGAAGACGCTTGCACCAGCCCATAAATGGATCGTTGGAGTTTGCAAACTTTGTCAGCATTCTCTGGATCGACAAAACCTTCTGGTTGCATCATATACAACTCTTCCTTAAGGAAACCATTAAGGAACGCTGTTTTGACATCCGTCTGCCAAATTTCATAATCGAAAAATGCAGCTATTGCTAACATGATTCTGATGGACTTAAGCATCGCTACGGGTGAGAAAGCCTCATCGTAGTCAACTCCTTGAACTTGTGAAAAACCCTTTGCCACAAGTCGAGCTTTATAGACGATGACATTACCGTCCGTGTCCATCTTCTTCTTCAAGATCCATTTATTCTGAATGGCCTTTTGCCCTGCAGGTAATACTTCCAAAGTCCATACTTTGTTTTCATACATGGATCCCATCTCGGATTTCATGGCTTCTAACCATTTGTTGGAATCCGGGCCCACCATCACTACTCCATAGCTCGTAGGTTTACCGTTGTCCAACAACATGACCTCCAAGACAGGGTTACCATACTACTCAGGAGCAGTACGCACCCTTGTCGACCTACGAGGTTCGACGGTAACTTGATTCGAAGCATCATGATCATCATCATGGGCTTCCTCTTCAACTGATGTAGGTTCCACAGAAACATCTTTCTGCGCTGTGCTACTCTCTGTTTGAAGTAAAGGTTCAACAACCTCATCAAGTTCTATCTTCCTCCCACTCAATTCTTTGAGAGAAACTCTTTCTCTAGAAATGACCCGTTCTTAGCGACAAACACCTTGCCCTCAGATCTGAGATAGAAGGTGTACCCAACCGTCTTCTTTGGGTAACCTATGAAGACGCATTTGTCCACTTTGGGTTTGAGGTTTTTTGGCTGGAGCCTTTTGACATAAGCATCGCATCCCCAAACTTTAAGAAATGACAACTTCGGTTTCTTGCCAAACCACAGTTCATACGGCGTCGATATTGAAGAATGCTCTTTAAATTTGCACTTGGCGGATTCTACTATTAAAAAGCCTATGGGAAGAATTAATGATGTTCTTATTCTTGCAAATAGGAATTATGTGCCCACAGATTTTATTGTTCTTGATATTGATTGCAATCCGCCTTGCCCAATTATTCTTGGTAGACCGTTTTTACGTACTATTGGTGCCGTGATTGATATGAAAGAAGGCAATATTAAATTTCAATTTCCACTAAGGAATGGTATGGAGCACTTCCCTAGGACAATAATTAGGCCACCTTATGAATCAATCATTAGAGCATCTTATGGATCTCGAAACAAAGTTGACAACACGTAGATCTTTTGCGTTATGCCTAGCTAGGGGCGTAAAACGATAGCGCTCGTTGGGAGGCAACCCAACTTGTATCTTTTTGCTTATTGGTTTTCTTGCTGTTTTCAATAAAATACCCAATTATGCCTCTGATTAGATGTGTGTTTTGTTGTTTAAATTAGTGTTTGTGCCAAGAAAGCCTTTGGGTTGATTTGGGTGATAGTCGATTTGATCTTGCTGAAAAATAGAAACTTTTGCGCTCAGGAAAACAATTCTTATTTTTAACAGAAGAGTGATTTTTATTTGATTATTTTTGCAGAAGATTAATAAACAAATTTCTCACGTTGTCCTAATGTTTAAGAATTTTTAGAGTTATAGAAGTATTCAAAGTTTTCAGATTGCTACAGACTATTCTGTTTTTGACAGATTCTGTTTTCTTTGCGTTGTGTGTTGTTTTGATGATTCTATGGTTTTCTTTGAAGAGTTTTTGCCATAGAAAAGTTGGAATGCAATAGATATATTGCAAAAATAAAATATGAATGGGTTTTCAACAGTACTTAAAGTAGTGATTTGTTTTCTTATACTAACGGATCTCACGAAGGTTTTGTTGAGTTTTGTGATTGAAGTTTTCAAGATTTGGGTGATATTACGATGGATGAAGGAATAAGGATTAGCAAAAGGCTAAGCTTGGGGATGCTCGAGGCACCCCAAGATAATATTCAAGAAGTATCAAGCAACTAAGCTTGGGATGCCCACGAGTGGCATCCCCTCTTTCTTTTAACGACCATCGGTATTTTACTTGGAACTATATTTTTGTTCGTCACATATTATGAGTTTTGCTTGGAGCGTCTTGTATGATTTGAGTCTTTACTTGTTTTGTTTTTTTTATTTTAAGTCTTGAATCCTTGCTGGACACACCTTTTTTAGAGAGCCAAAAACTATGCTATGCTTGCTCCTATGCTTCACTTCAATTTTTAGAGCCTTGGAGTTGCTCTAGTGCTTCACTTATATCTTTTTGAGCACGGTGTGCTTTGTTATTTTTGAAGAAATGTTCTCATGCTTCACTTACATTTATTCGGTGTTACTTATGGTTCATTATTCGGTGTTACTTATGATTAATGCTTGCTTACAAGATTATTCATTTCTTGGTTGGGCGCTTCTCAATCTTTTTGCTAGCCTTCATTTGCACCGAGTATGATCACTACTTGTGCATCCAAAACCCTTTAAACCAGTTTTGCCATATGAGTCCACTATACCTACCTATATGCGGTATTTCAGTGCCGTTCTAAGCAAATTTGTATGTGCCATCTCTAATTTTCAAAATAAATTTCTCTTTTGTGTGCTCGTATCGCTCGCGAGGCGGTGAGGGGTGGCCGATATTTTCCATGCTAGATCTGTTATTCTCATGATGAGTGTTTATCCACTTGTCATTGCACGAGAGTACGACAAAGGTATTAGGGATGCCCAGTCCCGAAATGAAAAATGAATTTACTTCATGTTGTAAAATAATAAATTCCTTTGAAACTGTTGGTATGGAGGGCACCCGTGGATACGGCTAGCCATGGAAAGTGAAAGAAATGGTGGAAAAAGGAATAAACTTTATTTTCTGTTTGGGAACTGCCTATGATATATCTAGCATGGAAAGTGTTGGGAGCTCTAAGTCGTTTTTGTTGGTGAGAAAAGTATGCCTGTCAAAATGTTTTTATCTCTCAATTTAAGCTTTGAGCTCTGGCACCTCTACAAATACCTACTTCCCTCCGTGAAGGGCCTTTCTTTTACTTTATGCAATTTTTATTTGAGTCTCCATCTTCTCTTACAAAGCACCAACTAAGGGGCACTATGATCGTACTTGAGCATTGGGTGTAGCTAATATTCGAGTGTGTTTCATGAATAGATCAAAGATTGAGCATGACGGGCTAGGGATAACTTGCTTTAGCGTTGATATTTTGAAAGACAAGGTTGCTTGTTGATATGCTTGAGTATTTAAGTTATCATGTCAAAACTAGACTATTGCTTTGAATCGTATAAAAGACCAAATGTCCATGCTATTAAGAAAATAATATGTGATGAACATGTTAGGCAGCATTCCACATCAAAAATTCTGTTTTTATCATTTACCTACTCGAGGACGAGCAGGAATTAAGCTTGGGGATGCTGATACGTCTCCAATGTATCTATAATTTTTGATTGTTCCATGTTGCTATATTATCATTCTTGGATGTTTTACAATCATTTTATAATCATTTTATATCATTTTTTGGTACTAACCTATTGACATAGTGCCCAGTGCCAGTTGCTGTTTTCTGCATGTTTTTTACATCGCAGGAAATCAATACCAAATGGAGTCCAAATGCAGCGAAACTTTTTGTAAATTTTTTTGGACCAGAAGACATCCAGTGGGCCGGAGAAGCACCTGGGGGGGTACTCCGAGGGGAGCACAACCCACCAGGGCGCGCCTGGAGGCCCAAGCGCGCCCAGGTGGGTTGTGCCCACCTCGGGGGCCTCCCGCACCGCCTCTTTGCTTTATAAATACCCCAATATTCCAGAAACCCTAGAGGAGTCGACGAAAATCAATTCCAGCCACCGCAAGTTCCAGAACCACCAGATCCAATCTAGACACCATCACGGAGGGGTTCATCATCCTCATTGGTGCCTCTCCGATGATGCGTGAGTAGTTCATTGTAGACCTTCAAGTCCGTAGTTAGTAGCTAGATGGCTTTCTCCCTCTTGTTTTATTCTCAATATAATGGTCTCTTGGAGATCCATATGATGTAACTCTTTTTTGCGGTGTGTTTGTTGGGATCCGATGAACTTTGAGTTTATGATCAGATCTATCTTTTTATCCATGAAAGTTATTTGAGTCTTCTTTGATCTCTTATATGCATGATTGCTTATAGCCTCGTATTTCCTCTTTGATATTTGGGTTTTGTTTGGCCAACTTGATCTATTTATCTTGCAATGGGAAGAGGTGCTTTGTGATGGGTTCGATCTTACGGTGCTTGATCCCAGTGACAGAAAGGGAAACGACACGTATGTATCATTGCCATTATGGATAAAAAGATGGGGTCTATTTCTACATAAATAGATCTTGTCTACATCATGTCATTGTTCTTATTGCATTACTCCGTTTCTCCATGAACTTAATACACAGGATGCATGCTGGATAGCGGTCGATGTGTGGAGTAATAGTAGTAGATGCAGGCAGGAGTCGGTCTACTAATCTTGGACGTGATGCCTATATAATGATCATTGCCTGGATATCATCATGAGTATTTGAAGTTCTATCAATTGCCCAACAGTAATTTGTTTCCACCGTTTGCTATTTTTCTCGAGAGATGCCACTAGTGAAAACTACGGCCCCCGGGTCTCTTCTTTAATATATTTGCCCTCAAGATCTATTTTGCTATTCGCTCTTTTATTTGTTTGCAACTTATATTTTCAGATCTATTAATCCAAAAACCTAAAAATAACTCGCTGAATTTTATTTTCTTTTATTTGCATCTTTCAATCTACTACAATTTTATCTATCTCGTTAGCCGAAAGGGATTGACAACCGCTTTAACACGTCGGGTTGCAAGTATTTGTTCTTTGTGCGCAGGAGCTGTTTACGTGGTGTTGCATGGTTCTCCTACTGGTTCGATAACCTTGGTCTCATCACTAAGGGAAATAACTACCGTCGATGTGCTGCATCATCCCTCCCTCTCTGTGGAAAAACAGACGTAGTTCTAGCAGACATCAAGAGGAGTTTCTGGCGCCGTTGCCGGGGAGACATCATCAACATCAACCAGGTTCCTAATCACCAATCTCATCTCCTTGCAATTTACATTATTTGCCATTTGCCTCTTGTTTTCCTCTCCCCCACTTCACAAAAATTTGTCGTTTTATTCGCCCTCTTTTTCGTTCACCGTTTTCTCGTCAGATCTGTTTTTTAGTGCAATCTTGTAGCGAAGTCACCATGACTCAAGAGAACACCAAATTGTGTGATTTCTAAAATACCAAGAACAATGATTTTATTAGCACTCCGATTGCTCCTCCCGCCACTAGCGCGGAGACTTGTGATATTAATACTGCTTTATTGAATCTTGTTATGAAAGATCAGTTTTCCGGTACTCCTAATGAGGATGCCACGTCCCATCTTAACACATTCGTGGAATTATGCGATATGCAAAAGAAAAAAGATGTGGACAATGATGTTGTGAAGTTGAAATTATTTCCGTTTTCTTTGCGAGATCACGCAAAAATTTGGTTTTCCTCTTTGCCTCGCAATAGTATTGATTCTTGGAATAAGTGCAAGGATGCTTTTATCACTAAGTTTTTCCCGCCTGCGAAAATCATTTCCCTTAGAACCCAGATCATGAATTTCAAGCAACTTGAGCATGAGCATGTTGCACAATCTTGGGAAAGGATGAAAATGATGCTAAGGAATTGCCCAACTCATGGGTTAAATCTTTGGATGATCATACAATTTTTTTATGCGGGATTGAATTTTGTTTCTCGTAATGTTTTAGATTCCGTCGCGGGGTGTACTTTTATGGAAATTACTTTGGGTGAAGCTACTAAATTGCTAGATAACATCATGGCAAATTATTCACAATGGCATACCGAAAGGGCTCCTACTAGTAAAAAAGTTAATTCGGTAGAAGAAATAAATTCTTTGAGTAAAAAACTTGATGCTCTTATGAAGTTGGTTGCTAATAAAAATGCTCCTATTTATTTTAATGATATGCCTTTGTCTACTTTGATTGAGCAAAATAGTGATGCCATAGATGTGAACTTTATTTCACGAAACAACTTTAATAACAATGCTTATGGAGGTAATTTTAATCCTAGGCCTTTTCCTAGTAATTCCTCTAATAATTATGGTAATTCCTATGGTAATCCTTCTTATAATAATAATAGGAACACCTCTGATCTTGAGAATAATATTAAAGAATTTATTAATACTCCAAAAGTTTTCAATGCTACAATCGAAGAAAAGCTGAATAAGATTGATGATATGTCTAGAAGTATTGATAGAATTTCTCATGATGTGGAAAATCTCAAGATGAATTTTTTTGTGCCTAAGGTTGAGGAATATATTAAACCTCTTTATGTTTCTATGGATCAAAGTAAGAAAAAGAACCACTATGATTAGAGCTAGACGAGGATTTTTAGAAAAAGCGTTTTCTAGTGATTGCTTTCATAAAAGTGATGAAGATCTTAAAATGATTGGTGTTTCTTCTATTGATTCCTTGTTTAGTAAAATTAAGATTGATGATAAAGGGACTGGAGAAGAGTCAACTTTAGCTAGAAGGCGTCCCGATAATTTGGAGGGTGAAAATCTTGTTGAAAATTTTGATAAAAGTGGGTTTGAAGAGGTCAAGACTTTAATTAGTGATGTGCCCACTATTTTGGATTACAAAGACTTTAATTATTATAGTTGCTCTTTGGTTGATTGTATTTCTTTGTTGCAATCCATGATAAATTCACCCCATGCCTATGAACAAAATAAAGCTTTTACTAAACATATTGTTGATGCTATGATGAAAGCTTTTGAAGAAAAGTTGGAATTAGAAGTTTCAACTCCTGGAAAACTACATGATGAATGGGAACCTACTATCAAAGTCAAGATTAAAAATTATGAGTTTTTTTGTTTATGTGACTTGGGTGCTAGTGTTTCTACAATTCCTAAATCTTTGTGTGATGTGCTTGGTCTTACCGATATTGAAGAATGCTCTTTAAATTTGCACTTGGCGGATTCTACTTTTAAAAAGCCTATGGGAAGAATTAATGATGTTCTTATTCTTGCAAATAGGAATTATGTGCCCATAGATTTTATTGTTCTTGATATTGATTGCAATCCGTCTTGCCCAATTATTCTTGGTAGACCGTTTTTACGTACTATTGGTGCCGTGATTGATATGAAAGAAGGTAATATTAAATTTCAATTTCCACTAAGGAAGGGTATGGAGCACTTCCCTAGGACAGGAATTAGGCCACCTTATGAATCAATCATGAGGGCATCTTATGGATCTCGAAACAAAGTTGACAACACGTAGATCTTTTGCGTTATGCCTAGCTAGGGGCGTAAAACGATAGCGCTCGTTGGGAGGCAACCCAACTTGTATCTTTTTGCTTTTTGGTTTTCTTGCTGTTTTCAATAAAATACCCAATTATGACTCTTATTAGATGTGTTTTTGTGGTTTAAATTAGTGTTTGTTCCAAGCAAAGCCTTTGGGTTGATTTGGGTGATAGTCGATTTGATCTTGCTGAAAAACAGAAACTTTTGTGCTCAGGAAAACAATTCATATTTTTAACAGAAGAGTGCTTTTGATTTGATTCTTTTTGCAGAAAATTAATAAACAAATTTCTCACGTTTTCCTAATTGTTCAGAATTGTTTGATTTTCAGAAGTATTCGAAGTTTTCAGATTGCTACAGACTGTTCTGTTTTTGACAGATTCTGTTTTCTTTGCGTTGTGTGCTTGTTTTGATGATTCTATGGTTTTCTTTGAAGAGTTTTTGCCATAGAAAAGTTGGAATAAAGTAGATATAATGCAAAAATAAAAGATGAATGGGTCTGCAACAGTACTTAAAGTAGTGATTTGTTTTCTTATACTAACGGATCTCACGAAGGTTTTGTTGAGTTTTGTGTGATTGAAGTTTTCAAGTTTTGGGTGATATTACGATGGATGAAGGAATAAGGATTAGCAAAAGGCTAAGCTTGGGGATGCCCGAGGCACCCAAGATAATATTCAAGAAGTATCAAGCAACTAAGTTTGGGGATGCCCCCGACTGGCATCCCCTCTTTCTTCTAACGACCATCGGTATTTTACTTGGAACTATATTTTTGTTCGTCACATATTATGAGTTTTGCTTGGAGCGTCTTGTATGATTTGAGTCTTTGCTTGTTTTGTTTTTTTATTATAAGTCTTGAATCATTTCTGGACACACCTTTTTGAGAGAGCCAAAAACTATGCTATGCTTGCTCCTATGCTTCACTTAAATTTTTAGAGCCTTGGAATTGCTCTAGTGCTTCACTTATATCTTTTTGAGCAAGGTATGCTTTGTTATTTTTGACGAAATGCACTCATGCTTCACATAGATTTATTTGGGAGTTAGTTAAATTTTGAAGAAATTCTCTCTTGCTTCACACAGATTAATTTGAGAGAAAGAAATATTATGCTCATGTTCTCCACTTATATTTGTTTGAGCTTATTACAAGCAACATATGAAACTAGTCCCAAAGTGATAGATATCCAAGAAGGATATAATAAAACCTTTCATGAAGATCATTGGACAAAATAAACTTGGTTCTTTGTAATAGTTTTGAGATATGATGATATAATATGTGAGCCATGTTGATGAGTAATTGTGTTTCAGTAAGAATATTGATGTTAAGGTTTGTGATTCCCTATGCAAGTACGAAAGTCAATAGTTATGCAATGAAATTATATCTTACTTATGGTGCATTATTAAATGTTACTTATGCTTAATTCTTGCTTACGAGATTATTCGTTTCTTGGCTGGGCGCTTCTCAATCTTTTTGCTAGCCTTCATTTGCACCAAGTATGATCACTACTTGTGCATCCTAAACCCTTTAAACTAGTTTTGCCATATGAGTCCACTATACCTACCTATATGCGGTATTTCCGTGCCGTTCTAAGCAAATTTGTATGTGCCATCTCAAATTTTCAAAATAAATTTCTCTTTTGTGTGCTCGTACCGCTCGTGAGGCGGTGAGGGGTGGCCGATATTTTACATGCTAGATGTGTTATTCTCCCGATGAGTGTTTATCCACTTGGCATTGCACGAGAGTACGGCAAAGGTATTAGGGATGCCCAGTCCCGAAATGAAAAATGAATTTACTTTATGTTGTCAAATAACAAGTTCCTTGGAAAGTGTTGGTACGGAGGGCACCCATGGATACGGCTAGCCATGGAAAGTGAAAGAAATGGTGGAAAAAGGAATAAACTTTATTTTTTGTTTGGGAACCGCCTATGATATATCTAGCATGGAAAGTGTTGGGAGCTCTAAGTCATTTTCGATGGTGAGAAAAGTATGCCTCTCAAAATGTTTTTATCTCTCAATTTAAGCTTTGAGCTCTGGCACCTCTACAAATCCCTACTTCCCTCCGCGAAGGGCCTTTCTTTTACTTTATGCAATTTTTATTTGAGTCTCCATCTTCTCTTACAAAGCACTAACTAAGGGGCACTATGATCGTACTTGAGCATTGGGTGTAGCTAATATTCGAGTGTGTTTCATGAATAGATCAATGATTAAGCATGACGGGCTAGGGATAACTTGCTTTAGCGTTGATATTTTGAAAGACATGGTTGCTTGTTGATATGCTTGAGTATTTAAGTTATCATGTCAAAACTAGACTATTGCTTTGAATCATATAAAAGACCAAATGTCCATGCTATTAAGAAAATAATATGTGATGAACATGTTAGGCAGCATTCCACATCAAAAATTCTGTTTTTATCATTTACCTACTCGAGGACGAGCAGGAATTAAGCTTGGGGATGCTGATACGTCTCCAACGTATCTATAATTTTTGATTGTTCCATGCTGTTATATTATCATTCTTGGATGTTTTACAATCATTTTATATCATTTTTTTGGTACTAACCTATTGACATAGTGCCCAGTGCCAGTTGCTATTTTCTGCATGTTTTTTACATCGCAGGAAATCAATACCAAACGGAGTCCAAATGCAGCGAAACTTTTTGTGGATTTTTTTTGGACCAGAAGACATCCAGTGGGCCGGAGAAGCACCTGGGGGGTACTCCGAGGAGAGCCCAGGCACGCCCAGGTGGGTTGTGCCCACCTCGGGGGCCTCCCGCACCGCCTCTTTGCTCTATAAATACCCCAATATTCCAGAAACCCTAGAGGAGTCGACGAAAATCAATTCAAGCCGCCGCAAGTTCCAGAACCCCCAGATCCAATCTAGACACCATCACGGAGGGGTTCATCATCCTCATTGGTGCCCTCCGATGATGCGTGAGTAGTTCATTGTAGACCTTCAGGTCCATAGTTAGTAGCTAGATGGCTTTCTCTCTCTTGTTTGATTCTCAATACAAAAGTCTCTTGGAGACCCATATGATGTAACTCTTTTTTGCGGTGTGTTTGTTGGGATCCGATGAACTTTGAGTTTATGATCGGATCTATCTTTTTATCCATGAAAGTTATTTGAGTCTTCTTTGACCTCTTATATGCATGATTGCTTATAGCCTTGTATTTCTTCTCCGATATATGGGTTTTGTTTGGCCAACTTGATTTATTTATCTTGCAATGGGAAGAGGTGCTTTGTGATGGGTTCGATCTTACGGTGCTTGATCCCAGTGACAGAAAGGGAAACGACACGTATGTATCGTTGCCATTAGGGATAACAAGATGGGGCCTATTTCTACATAAATAGATCTTGTCTACATCATGTCATCGTTCTTATTGCATTACTCCGTTTCTCCATGAACTTAATACACTAGATGCATGCTGGATAGCGGTCGATGTGTGGAGTAATAGTAGTAGATGCAGGCAGGAGTCGGTCTACTAATCTTGGACGTGATGCCTATATAATGATCATTGCCTGGATATCGTCCTGAGTATTTGAAGTTCTATCAATTGCCCAACAGTAATTTGTTTCCACCGTTTGCTATTTTTCTCCAGAGAAGCCACTAGTGAAAACTACGGCCCCCGGGTCTCTTCTTTAATATATTTGCCTTCAAGATCTATTTTGCTATTCGCTCTTTTATTTGGTTGCAAATTTTATTTTTAGATCTATTAATCCAAAAACACAAAAATACCTCGTTGAATTTTATTTGCTTTTATTTGCATCTTTCAATCTACTACAATTTTATCTATGTCGTTAGCCGAAAGGGATTGACAACCCCTTTAAGACGTCGGGTTGCAAGTATTTGTTCTTTGTGCGCAGGAGCTATTGATGTGGCGTTGCGTGGTTCAATAACCTTGGTCTCATCACTGAGGGAAATAACTACCGTCGCTGTGCTGCATCATCCCTCCCTCTCTGTGGAAAAACCGACGTAGTTCTAGCAGACATCAAGAGTAGTTTCGGGCGCCGTTGCCTGGGAGACATCATCAACATCAACCAGGTTCCTAATCACCAATCTTATCTCCTTGCAATTTACATTATTTAAAATTTGCCTCTCGTTTTCCTCTCCCCCACTTCACAAAAATTTGCCGTTTTATTCACCCTCTTTTTCGTTCGCCATTTTCTCGTCAGATCTGTTTTTGAGTGCAATCTTGTAGCGAAGTCACCATGACTCAAGAGAACACCAAGTTGTGTGATTTCTAAAATACCAACAACAATGATTTTATTAGCACTCCGATTGCTCCTCCTGCCACTAGCGTGGAGACTTGTGATATTAATACTGCTTTGTTGAATCTTGTTATGAAAGATCAGTTTTCCAGTACTCCTAATGAGGATGCCGCGTCCCATCTTAACACTTTCGTGGAATTATGCGATATGCAAAAGAAAAAAGATGTGGACAATGATGTTGTGAAGTTGAAATTATTTCCGTTTTCTTTGCGAGATCACGCAAAAATTTGGTTTTCCTCTTTGCCTTGCAATAGGATGCTTTTATCACTAAGTTTTTCCCGCCTGCAAAAATCATTTCCCTTAGAACCCAGATCATGAATTTCAAGAAACTTGAGCATGAGCATGTTGCACAATCTTGGGAAAGGATGAAAATAATGCTAAGGAATTGCCCAACTCATGGGTTAAATCTTTTGATGATCATACAATTTTTCTATGCGAGATTGAATTTTGTTTCTCGTAATCTTTTAGATTCCGATGCGGGGGGTACTTTTCTGGAAATTACTTTGGGTGAAGCTACTAAATTGCTACATAACATCATGGAAATTATTCACAATGGCATACCGAAAGGGCTCCTACTAGTAAAAAAGTTAATTTGGTAGAAGAAATAAATTCTTTGAGTGAAAAAGTTGATGCTCTTATGAAGTTGGTTGCTAATAAAAATGCTCCTATTGATTTTAATGATATGCCTTTGTCTACTTTGATTGAGCAAAATAGTGATGCCATAGATGTGAACTTTATTTCGTGAAACAACTTTAATAACAATGCTTATAGAGGTAATTTTAATCCTAGGCCTTTTCCTAGTAATTCCTCTAATAATTATGGTAATTCCTATGGTAATCTTTCTTATAATAATAATAGGAACACGCCTGATCTTGAGAATAATATTAAAGAATTTATCAATACTCAAAAAGTTTTCAATGCTACAATCGAAGAAAAGCTGAATAAGATTGATGATATGTCTAGAAGTATTGATAGAATTTCTCATGATGTGGAAAATCTCAAGATGAAAATTTTTGTGCCTAAGGTTGAGGAATCTATTAAAGCTCTTTATGTTTCTATGGATGAAAGTAAGAAAAGAACCGCTATGCTTAGGGCTAGACGAGAATTTTTAGAAAAAATGTTTTCTAGTGATTGCTTTCATAAAAGTGATGAAGATCTTAAAATGATTGTTGTTTCTTCTATTGATTCCTTGTTTAGTAAAATTAAGATTGATGATAAATGGACTGGAGAAGAGTCAACTTTAGCTAGAAGGCGTCCCGATAATTTGGAGGGTGAAAATCTTGTTGAAAATTTTGATAAAAGTGGGTTTGAAGAGGTTAAGACTTTAATTAGTGATGTGCCCACTATTTTAGATTACAAAGACTTTAATTATGATAGTTGCTCTTTGGTTGATTGTATTTCTTTGTTGCAATCCATGATAAATTCACCCCATGCCTATGAACAAAATAAAGCTTTTACTAAACATATTGTTGATGCTATGATGAAAGCTTTTGAAGAAAAGTTGAAATTAGAAGTTTCAACTCCTAGAAAACTACATGATGAATGGGAACCTACTATCAAAGTCAAGATTAAAAATTATGATTGTTTTGCTTTATGTGACTTGGGTGCTAGTGTTTCTACAATTCCTAAATCTTTGTGTGATGTGCTTGGTCTTATCGATATTGAAGAATGCTCTTTAAATTTACACTTGGCGGATTCTACTATTAAAAAGCCTATGGGAAGAAATAATGATGTTCTTATTCTTGCAAATAGGAATTATGTGCCCATAGATTTTATTGTTCTTGATATTGATTGCAATCCGTCTTGCCCAATTATTCTTGGTAGACCGTTTTTACGTACTATTGGTGCCGTGATTGATATGAAAGAAGGCAATATTAAATTTCAATTTCCACTAAGGAAGGGTATGGAGCACTTCCCTAGGACAAGAATTAGGCCACCTTATGAATCAATCATGAAGGCATCTTATGGATCTCGAAACGAAGTTCACAACACGTAGATCTTTTGCGTTATGCCTAGCTAGGGGCGTAAAACGATAGCGCTCGTTGGGAGGCAACCCAACTTGTATCTTTTTGCTTTTTGGTTTTCTTGCTGTTTTCAATAAAATACCCAATTATGCCTCTTATTAGATGTATTTTTGTGGTTTAAATTAGTGTTTGTGCCAAGCAAAGCCTTTGGGTTGATTTGGGTGATAGTCGATTTGATCTTGCTGAAAAACAGAAAATTTTGCGCTCAGGAAAACGATTCATATTTTTAACAGAACAGTGCTTTTGATTTGATTCTTTTCGCAGAAGATTAACAAACAAATTTCTCACGTTGTTATAATTGTTCAGAATTTTTTGAGTTACAGAAGTATTCGAAGTTTTCAGATTGCTACAGACTGTTCTGTTTTTGACACATTCTGTTTTCTTTGCGTTGTGTGCTTGTTTTGATGATTCTATGGTTTTCTTTGAAGAGTTTTTGCCATAGAAAAGCTGGAATACAGTAGATATAATGCAAAAATAAAATATGAATGGGTCTGCAATAGTACTTAAAGTAGTGATTTGTTTTCTTACACTAACGGATCTCACGAAAGTTTTGTTGAGTTTTGTGTGATTGAAGTTTTCAAGTATTGGGTGATATTACGATGGATGAAGGAATAAGGATGAGCAAAAGGCTAAGCTTGGGGATACCTGAGGCACCCCAAGATAATATTCAAGAAGTATCAAGCAACTAAGCTTGGGGATGCCCCCGAGTGGCATCCCCTCTTTCTTCTATCGACCATCGGTATTTTACTTGGAACTATATTTTTGTTCATTACATATTATGAGTTTTGCTTGGAGTGTCTTGTATGATTTGAGTCTTTGCTTTTTTTGTTTTTTAATTTTAAGTCTTGAATCCTTGCTGGACACACCTTTTTGAGAGAGCCAAAAACTATGCTATGCTTGCTCCTATGCTTCACTTAAATTTTTAGAGCCTTGGAATTGCTCTAGTGCTTCACTTATATCTTTTTGAGCACGGTATGCTTTGTTATTTTTGAAGAAATGCTCTCATGCTTCACTTAGATTTATTTGGGAGTTAGTTAAATTTTGAAGAAATTCTCTCTTGCTTCACTTAGATTAATTTGAGAGAAAGAAATATTATGCTCATGTTCTTCACTTATATTTGTTTGAGCTTAATAAAAGCAACATATGAAACTAGTCCCAAAGTGATGGATATCCAAGAAGGATATAATAAAAAAAATCGTGAAGATCATTGGACCAAATAAACTTGGTTCTTTGTAATAGTTTTGAGATATGATGATGTAATATGTGAGCCATGTTGATGAGTAATTGTGCTTTAGTAAGAATATTGGTGTTAAGGTTTGTGATTCCCTATGCAAGTACGAAAGTCTATAGTTATGCAATGAAATTATATCTTACTTATGGAGCATTATTCGGCGTTACTTATGCTTAATGCTTGCTTACGAGATTATTCATTTCTTGGTTGGGCACTTCTCAATCTTTTTGCTAGCCTTCATTTGCACCAAGTATGATCACTACTTGTGCATCCAAAACCCTTTAAACCAGTTTTGCCATATGAGTCCACTATACCTACCTATATGCGGTATTTCCATGCCGTTCTAAGCAAATTTGTATGAACCATCTCTAATTTTCAAAATAAATTTCTCATTTGTGTGCTCGTACCGCTCGCGAGGCGGTGAGGGGTGGCCGATATTTTCCATGCTAGATGTGTTATTCTCACGATGAGTGTTTATCCACTTGTCATTACACGAGAGTACGGCAAATGTATTAGGGATGCCCAGTCCTGAAATGAAAAATGAATTTACTTTATGTTGTCAAATAATAAATTCCTTGGAAAGTGTTGGTATGGAGGGCACCCGTGGATACGGCTAGCCATGGAGCGTGAAAGAAATGGTGGAAAAAGGAATAAACTTTATTTTCTGTTTGGGAACCGGCTATGATATATCTATCATGGAAAGTGTTGGGAGCTCTAAGTCATTTTTGTTGATGAGAAAAGTATGCCTCTCAAAATGTTTTTATCTCTCAATTTAAGCTTTGAGCTCTGGCACCTCTACAAATCCCTACTTCCCTCAGCGAAGGGCCTTTCTTTTACTTTATGCAATTTTTATTTGAGTCTCCATCTTCTCTTACAAAGCACCAACTAAGGGGCCCTACGATCGTACTTGAGCATTGGGTGTAGCTAATATTCGAGTGTGTTTCATGAATAGATCAATGATTGAGCATGACGGGCTAGGGATAACTTGCTTTAGCGTTGATATTTTGAAAGACATGGTTGCTTGTTGATATGCTTGAGTATTTAAGTTGCCATGTCAAAACTAGACTATTGCTTTGAATCATATAAAAGACCAAATGTCCATGCTATTAAGAAAATAATATGTGATGAACATGTTAGGCAGCATTCCACATCAAAAATTCTGTTTTTATCATCTACCAAACCGATGACGAGCAGGAATTAAGCTTGGGGATGCTGATACGTCTCCAACGTATCTATAATTTTTTATTGTTCCATGCTGTTATATTATCATTCTTGGATGTTTTACAATCATTTTATATCATTTTTTGGTACTAACCTATTGACATTGTGCCCAGTGCCAGTTGCTGTTTTCTGCTTGTTTTTTACATCGCAGGAAATCAATACCAAACAGAGTCCAAACGCAGTGAAACTTTTTGTGGATTTTTTTTGGACCAGAAGACATCCAGTGGGCCGGAGAAGCACCTGGGGGGGTACTTCGAGGGGAGCACAACCCACCAGAGAGCGCCTGGAGGCCCGGCGCGCCTAGGTGTGTTGTGCCCACCTCATGGGCCCCCCGCACCGCCTCTTTGCTCTATAAATACCCCAATATTCTAGAAATCCTAGAGGAGTCGACGAAAATCAATTCCAGCCGCCTTAAGTTCCAGAACCACCAGATCCAATCTAGACACCATGACGGAGGGGTTCATCATCCTCATTTGTGCCTCTCCGATGATGCGTGAGTAGTTCATTGTAGACCTTCGGGTCCGTAGTTAGTAGCTAGATGGCTTTCTCTCTCTCGTTTGATTCTCAATACAATGGTCTCTTGTAGATCCATATGATGTAACTCTTTTTGGCGGTGTGTTTGTTGGGATCCGATGAACTTTGAGTTTATGATCAGATCTATCTTTTTATCCATGAAAGTTATTTGAGTCTTCTTTGATCTCTTATATGCATGAGTGCTTATAGCCTCATATTTCTTCTCCGATATTTGGGTTTTGTTTGGCCAACTTGATCTATTTATCTTGCAATGGGAAGAGGTGCTTTGTGATGGGTTCGATCTTACGATGCTTGATCCCAGTGACAGAAAGGGAAACGACACGTATGTATCATTGCCATTAAGGATAACAAGATGTGGTCTATTTCTACATAAATAGATCTTGTCTACATCATGTCATCGTTCTTATTGCATTACTCCATGAACTTACTACACTAGATGCATGCTGGATAGCGGTCGATGCCTGGAGTAATAGTAGTAGATGTAGGCAGGAGTCGGTCTACTGATCTTGGACGTGATGCCTATATAATGATCATTGCCTGGATATCGTCATGAGTATTTGAAGTTCTATCAATTGCCCAACAGTAATTTGTTTCCACCGTTTGCTATTTTTCTCGAGAGAAGCCACTAGTAAAAACTATGGCCCCCGGGTCTCTTCTTTAATATATTTGCCTTCAAGATCTATTTTGCTATTCGCTCTTTTATTTGTTTGCAACTTTTATTTTCAGATCTATTATTCCAAAAACCCAAAAATACATCACTGAATTTTATTTGCTTTTATTTGCATCTTTCAATCTACTACAATTTTATCTATCTCGTTACCCGAAAGGGATTGACAACCCCTTTAACACGTCGGGTTGCAAGTATTTGTTCTTTGTGTGCAGGAGCTGTTTACGTGGTGTTGCGTGGTTCTCCTACTGGTTCGATAACCTTTGTCTCATCACTGAGGGAAATACCTACCGTCGCTATGCTGCATCATCCCACCCTCTCTGGGGAAAAACCGTCGTAGTTCTAGCAGACATCAGCGTCAAAAGTGAAACAATTCCACATTGTGTTAAGTGATTGCCAAACTCATAACTCAGATATTCTCCCCCTCGATCAGATCGTAGGAACTTGATCTTCTTGTTACAAAGAATCTCAACTTCACTCTGAAATTGCTTGAACTTTTCAAACATTTTAGACTTGTGCTTCATTAAGTAAACATACCCATATGTACTCAAATCATCAGTGAAGGTGAGAAAATAATGATATCCATCGCGCGCCTCAATGCTCATCGGACCGCACACATTAGTATGTATGATTTCCAACAAGTCACTTGTCCGTTCCATTGTTCCTGAAAACGGGGTCTTACTCATCTTGCCCATGAGGCATGGTTCGCATGTGTCAAGTGAGTCAAAATCAAGAGACTCCAAAAGTCCATCGGCATGGAGTTTCTTCATGCGTTTTACACCAATATGACCTAAGCGGCAGTGCCACAAGAATGTGGTACTATCATTATCAACTCTACATCTTTTGGCATCAATGTAATGAACATGTGTATCAACACTATCGAGATTCAATAAGAATAAACCCCTCACAATGGGTGCCTGACCATAAAAAATATTACCCATATAAATAGAACAACCATTATTCTCTGATTTAAATGAGTAACCGTCTCGCATTAAACAAGATCCAGATATAATGTTCATGCTCAACGCAGGCTCTAAATAACAATTATTCAGGTTCATCACTAATCCCGATGGTAATCGAAGAGCGAGCGTGCCGACGGCAATCACATCAACCTTGGAACCATTTCCCACGCGCATCGTCACTTCGTCCTTCGTCAGCCTCCGTCTATTCCATAGTTCCTGATTTGAGTTGCAAATGTGAGCAACCACACCGGTATCAAATACCCAGGCACTACAACAAGAGTTGGTAAGGTACACATCAATAACATGTATATCATATATACCTTGTTTGGCGTTGGCCCCCTTCTTGTCGGCCAGATACTTGGGGCTATTCCGCTTCCAGTGGCCAGTCCCCTTGCAATAGAAGCACCCAGTTTCCGGCTTGGGTCCAGCCTTGGGTTTCTTCATGGGAGGGGCAACTGCTTTGCCACTCTTCTTGGAGTTACCCACTACTAGGGAAAAGCCTAGCAGTAGCGCGGGTATTAGGTATATTAGTAGCGCGCGGTCCCGCGCTACTGATACGGCGCTACAGCTAACCTGTATCAGTAGCGCGTGATGGCCCGAGCAACTGCTATACATGCATAGCAGTAGCGTGCTCTGCAGCAACGCGCTACTGCTAATAGCTGCAGCGCTTTGTGTTGAGCCGCGCTACTGCTATACTTCGGTAGCAGCAGCGTGCTTTGCAGCAACGCGCTGCTGCTAATAGCTGCAGCGCTTTTGGTTAAGCCGCGCTGCTGCTAGTTTTAATAGTTTCTGAATTTTTTTTCTGCATATTTGTTTTGTATTTGAACAGGCTTTATACAATAATCTTTAGCACATACAAATTTCATCATCATACACATACAAATGTAATCATAGCCTACACATACAAATAGTCTCGTCAAATCATGTCATCATCATAATCATCATCCAACACAAAGTGGTCTCTCGTCATCATCTCGAAAATAGCGATACAAGTCTCGAATACTTGCAACTACATCGTCATCCATCTAAACAATGATATACATGAGAACCTTAGCAGTCTCGAATACTCCTGGCGTAGCACTTCTTCGCCATCGATGATCTATGCACCTGCATCATCACATGAGTCGATGATATGCAACATATATAGTTGAGCAACAGAAAGAGACAGACTTGGCAAAAATAGAAGCAACATATCATAAGCATAAATAACAAAGTTCATTGTACCCAAAATGCCCTAACTAGAGTGATCTTCGCTAGTTGAGGAGGACGGTTTAATTACATCACAAATAAAGTTTCGTCGTGCATAACTCAAAGTTTCGTCATACAGAAAGTATGGACTAAACGGACACATTGTCTTATATCGTCAATCACTCCAACATGTCGTGCCATCCATCCAAGTCAGGGAGATAGTCCGCGAGCTTAGTGAAAGGCTTCACGTCAAGACCCTGAGCCGATACGCGTGTTCGGATGTCTTCCCGCGACATTTGCCCTTCTTCGTAGAACATCCCTATTTTTTCGATGACCTCCTTCATGATAATTTGGGCAAGTTCACGTTGGATGTGATAGAACTCAGCTCGAACTCGACGATCCAGGATATCTTCTAGGTTCTTTGCCCATTGCAGAATATGGGCATCGCCGGATGTAGGTGACATGCGAAGGTTCTGCTGATCCCGTCTGTACTCCAGCATGTGGTGGAGGACATAGAATCCATCACTAAGAGTACCACTCGGTTGCTGGATGCAGCAGAAGTCCGTCTTATGGCCGAAGCAGGGCCTGCGGTCCCTTGTCTTCCTGGTCTTGATCTCTCCACCCCGTCCGCCGTAGATAAAGATAGCACTGTCGAGAACAGACTTGATGTGGGTGTAATCCTTTTTCTTCATGTTCAACGACGAGTCCAAGTAAAGAGCGTGGGAGAATTGGGGGTAAAGGATGATGAGGACGGTGCACCCGTTGCTGCGCAAAATAAGTACACCACAAATTAGCCTCCACCGTGCAAATGAATGATTGAAATCGAAGGAAGGATATCCGCGCGGGTGACTTACATGGGATGATAAGGCACGAGAATCGTCTCCTTGTCCTTATTGGCGACCATGAAATCGGCGATGTAGTTCCTCGCGTATTCAGGGTGCTTTGGGCAGACTGCCAAGAAGGCCTCGTGCATGAAGTACGGGTCAGCGATACAGATATGAGGTATCTACTCAATCCTGATGATGTAGTTCATGTGCAAGGCAAAAAGGCGGACAAACGTAAAATCCAGCTTTTTCAAGTGAAACATGTCGAAGATGTAATCGAATCGAAGGAAGAACTTCTCCGTGGGGAATGTGTCGACGTACAACCTTTGCCGCGGCACATTAACCACGTAGAGTGGGTATCCTGGATTTTCCGAGGCGATTAGGCTTTTCTCTCTCCGCAGCACATCGTCATGAAGTCTCGTTAGATCGCCGTATATGGCCTCTACCGCTGCATTAGGTAGGATCCGATGACCGGTGATATGGTGTTTTGCCACACCGGGGATAGCTATACGGTCTTGAACCCGAGGCTGCGGAGGCGGTTGGATCATAGAAGCAGCTTTGTTGCCTTTCCTCGCTCTCTTCTTATGCTTCTTTGGTACTGGAAGGTCATCTATAATACGTTTAGCCTCCGGAGGCGGCAATTTAGGCACCGACTCATGACACTCAAACACTGAGTACTCATACTGCTGAGCCATCAATCCTCCGTCATCATAGGCGCCAATATTGAGATACTATAGGGTGTAATCGTCATCCTCATCCTCATCCATGGCATCGATATCATGCATTGCTTCTTCGACCATGGCGACGTCATCAGCGACTAATGGAGCCTCTTCCTCACCCCGTCCGCTATCACCCGGCACGACAGGCGACGCTAATTGGGTAGGTGGGGTGTTGATGTTCATACCTTGTTGAGGCTGCGTGGTTGTGGGTGTGCTCCCGGCCGCCTCCAGACGAAGCAGACTCTTTGGCCACAATAGGAGCCACCTCTTGCAATCGCCAAGCAGCCGCGGGGTCTCGTCGTCATCTCCCCCTAGTACTGGAGGAGCCAAATTCTCGTGGCCCGGTTTGACACTGGTCACGGAAACCTTGAAGACGTCAGGTGGGATCGGCCAGCTGTGGAACAATTCTTCCTTCGGCTTCACTATCGTCGCCTTCCCCATGTCCACCTTCTGGCCGTTGATGGTGTACAATATGGTGCACGGGGTTACGTCAGCCTGCAAAGACATGTCTGTGACGTGAGACATCCGAAAGGCAACAGAAACGGGAGATTATACATTTATTGAAGAGGGTCGGTGTGACAGGTACCGTGAGGGCGTCGAGCTCAACCAAAGACGAAGCATCGCCGAGCATGTCCGAGACGGAGGACGGGCTGCTATGAGCAGGTGCGGGAGCCGGTGCAGGAGCTGGTGCGGGAGCCTGTGCAGGAGAAGGTGCGGGAGCAGGTGCTGGTGCAACGCTAGTCGAGCTGCTCCCGAAGAAGTTGGAAAGGGGAAATTCCGCTGCCTCTTTATTTGGATTTTCCCTGCTCCAACTGACAATAGCCGGAACCAAGACACCATACGTAGCTGCAATCTCCTGTTTTGCAGCAGCTACCGCTGCTGCGACTGTCTCAACTGATTTCTCCTCAACCGCAATCTCAACCTTCTTGTCGATGTTTTCTTCATTTAACCTCCGTCTTTCCTTTCTCTCCTCCGTGGTCTCACGGTAGTACTTCTTCCATGTGGCGCCATCTCTGATGCCGTGCACGCGTCCATACGACGGCCGAGTGTCCACCGGGAGTCCTTTCAATATGTTCAAGGCCCGGTTGAATGGGGTGTCCCACTTGGGCCTCGCCAACGCCTCAGACAGCGAGTCGCTTTTGGCTGCAATCCTGTGGTGCTCTCTCTGCAAAAGGAACAAGGATCGTTTACAAATATGACTAAACGTGCAGTCGAATTGATCAGAAGCTAAAATTACCAGCAGTCTCATGAACTCCATCGTGACCGCGTCCGTCTCGAAAACCTTGTTCAATGGGTCCGAACGGTACCGGGCCCTGAGGACGTCACGCTCCTGCGGGACAGTGAACTCTGCCAAGCGGTCTGGGATGCCCAGACTTTCACGTTCCGCGTCCTCCTTGGCCCATATGGACCTCTTCCCCGGGTAACCATGGCTTCCGAGGTGGTGGCACCCCATCTTCCTCCCTTGAAGCCCCTTCATGTACTTCGACTTTTCTTTGGCAGCTTCGGCAATGCAAGCCGCCTTGAATATTTCAAACTGCTCTTCCGTAATTGTCGGATTATCCTTTACAATCTCGAAGTAGGGTTCCTTTTTGTTGATGATCCTTGCTTTCAGCCTTACTTTCCAGGCGGCCAACACATCGCTAAACTTGCTCATGGTGCATTTGTTTATCTCCTTCATTGCCAGGTCTTTATCTGGATCAGTATATTTCTTTTCATCCCGGCTCGGGAACAAGAATACCTGGTGCAGCTTTGTTAGGAGGGAGTGCTTCATATTTTCTATCTTTTTTAGTTTCTCATCGTTGATGGTGGCGGTTGTCCATACGATGTAGCCTATACGATTGCCGTAGCACGCTCGCGCTTCCGCAGGCGCTTTTGGCTCAAAATTGCCGTCGTCCACCTCCGTGACCACTAGTCTAGTAGTGATGAGCTGGTTTGGGCGTCGACGTCTACTTTTCGGCTTCGGTTCTATACCGGCTTCGCCAGTCTCGGTGCCGGTCTCGGTCTCAACGCTAGTCTCGGCGCCGGTCTCGGTGCCAGTCTGGGTCTCAAAGCCAGTCACGGCGCCGGTCTCGATGTCGGTCTCGGATGTGACAGGTGGGCCCTGCAACAACCGTTGCTCATCGAGAAAGTTCAAATAAGCGTCTGCCGCCACGTAGACATTGCAATCACCAGAACCCTGTCCTTCATCGTTGCTAGCCATGTTTCCTATGTTTAAATCTAGTCAATTAATTCTAGACCTAATAAAATGAATAATGACATAAAAAAGGCCTATGTTTTGTAGGAACATTGATTCCTTCCCGGTGCGTCAAATCATGGGCACTCGATATGTCCTAGTTTGTAGCACAAGTCATGCCAAAACTAATGGAAAATTTCAGCATGACCTTTGCTAAAAAGTGGACAAATCGAGCACGTGAAATTTGCCGGAATGGAAATGAATCAACATTCCGGCAAAACATAGGCCACTCGGCTTCATTCCCTGGAAACAACAAAAGGCCACTTGGGCATAATCGAACCACTTCAATGTTGCATATAACATTAGCAAACACTATTGAGGAATTTGCATATAACATGACCACTTCAATGCAAAGATATAATCAACAATAATGGAATATGCAAATGAACATCAATGACATATATCATATAACATCAATCTTGTTTTCTGTTTACATAGAAACAATTACTTTAACCAAGTTTTTGAAAAGAAAAACATTTCTGTTTTTAGTTTATAGCTAAATGCCATAGCTACTATTTTTTATTTATAGCTAAATACTTTTGTTTTTTGTCTAAAGCTAAAAGTCTAGGAAGGGATCATCTTTAAAATAAAACATGCCTAAATTCTTTTCCTTGAAAAATAGTGTTCTTTTCAAAAACCAAAAACCTTTGCAAAATGACCTCACTAAACACTTCTCTGCCTAGGACAAAACCCAAATTCTGTTCTAGCTATTCCTGTCACACACACACACATTATTTTCTCTAACCTTTCTCTGCCTAGGACAGAACCCAATTAAATTGCAAAGGAACTCCATTTTCTCTAACCCTTCTGACCTCACCAAAATTTCCATAGTCCAAATAATTCAAATTTCATTTGAATTAAATTTGGACCAGATTCAGGTCCATAGTCCAAATAATTTTTGCTCTAAACCCTACTACCCTATTTAAACCTACTGCCCTAACTAAATTCTTGCTCTAAATTAAATTTTTGCTCTAACCTAGCCAACCTAGTTAACCTAGCTTGTTAACCTAATCAACCGAATGAACCTAATTAACCTAGCTAGTTAACCTAGTTAGTTAACCTAGTTAGTTAACCTAGCGAATTAACCTAGTTTACCTAGATAATTAACCTAATTAAACTAGTTAACCTAGCTAGTTCTCTGTCAAAGCCCTAACTAAATTTTTGCACTAACCTATATAATTAACCTAATTAAACTAGTTAACCTAGCTAGCTGGTTCTCTGTCCAATGTTTGTGCTATGCATGAGAGAGAAAGGAGGGGTGGGGGCTTACAGAGGATGGCTCCGGTGGTGGCGAGGGAGGCAGGGGCGTCTCCGATGACGGCGAGGGAGGCAGTGGTGGCGAGGGAGGCAGGGGCGTCGAGGGTGGCTCCTGTGGCGGCGAGGGTGGCTCTGGTGGCGTTGATGAGGCCGCGCGTCTTCGGTGGCGTTGGGGGCGGCTCCGGTGGCGTCGACGGTGCGCGGCTCCGGTGGCTCCGGGGGCGTTGACGTCGGCAGGAGACGGCGGTGAAGTGGGGCGACGGCGAAGTGGGGAGACGGCGGCGAAGTGGGGCGAGGGATTTGGGGGAGAAGTGGTGGCCGGGGGGGGGGGGGAAACCGCGGGGGGTTAAGTGTTAAGTCAAACGTAGCGGTAGCGCTGGTAGGCAAAAAGCGCTATAGCTAAGTTAGCTATAGCGCTTGTTGCAAAACGCACTACTGCTATAGCTATTTATTTTCCTTTTTCTTTTCTTTTTTCCTTTTCCCTTTCTATAGCGGGGGTCTACAAAACGCGTTGCTGCTATATTATCTATAGCACCTGTTCTGAACAGACGCTATTGCTATGCCTTTCTCCTTTATTTTTCTTTTTCTTTTATTTTTCTTTACATTTTCTTTTTTCCTTTCTCCCTTTTCTATTTCTTTAATTTTCATTTACTTTTCTATTTGTTTTTCATTTTATTTTCTTTTCATTAGCAGTAGCGCTTTTCACAGAAAACCCTCTGCTACAATAATCTTAGCGGTAGCGCGGTTTGCCCAAGATCGCTACTACTATTCGTAGCCTACCGGCTTAGTAGTGGGAATTTTAGTAGTAGCGCTTTCCCCAGAAGAAGCGCTACTGCTACACCCGTATCTGTAGCGCGGTTCATGTGCACGCGCTACGGGTAAGTAGCAGTAGCGCTTTCTTTTAACAAGCGCTACTGGTAAGATTCTGTGTATAAGGTTTTCCCTAGTAGCTAGTGACCCTTCTTGCCCTTGCCATTTTTCTTGAAACTAGTGGTTTCATTGACCATCAACACTTTATGCTCCTTCTGGATGTCTGACTCAGTGACTTTCAGCATCGCAAACAGCTCGGAGACTGACTTGTTCATCCCTTGCTTGTTATAGTTCAGCACGAAGCTCTTATAGCTAGGTGGCAGAGATTGAAGAACTCTGTTAGTGATTGCCTCTAGCGGGAGCACAACTCCCAACTCAGCCAGACGGTTGTAATACCCAGACATTCTGAGTATGTGCTCACTGACAGACCCATTCTCCTCCATCTTGCAGGCAAAGAACTTATCGGAGGTCTCATACCTCTCGATCCGGGCATTCTTTTCAAAAATAAACTTCAACTCCTGGAACATCTCATATGCTCCATGACGCTCAAAACGCCTTTGAATTCCAAGTTCTAAGCCATACAACATAGCACACTGAACTACTGAGTAGTCATCCACACGCACCTGCCAGGCGTTCATAATGTCCACAGACGCCGGAGGGGGTTGCGCACCAAGCGGTGCATCAAGGACATAATTCTTTTGGGCAGCCGTGAGGATAATCCTCAGATTACGGACCCAGTCTACAAAGTTACTTCCATCATCTTTCAGCTTGGCTTTCTCTAGGAATGCATTGAAATTGAGGGGATCTACTGCACGAGCCATTGATCTACAACATAAAATTTGCAAAGACACCTTAGACTATTGTTCATGATAAATGAGTTCAATTAATCATATTACTTAAAAACTCCCACTCAAATTGACATCCCTCCGGTCATCCGAGTATAACATGATCCAAGTTCACCAACCCCAGTCCGATCATCATGTGAGATGAGGTGGTTTCAATGGTGAACATCTCCATGTTGATCATATCTACTATATGACTCATGTTTGACCTTTCTGTCTCTTGTGTTTCGAGGCCATGTCTGTACATGCTAGGCTCGTCAAGTTTAACCCGAGTGTTCCGCATGTGCAAAACTGGCTTGCACCCGTTGTATGTGAACGTAGAGTCTATCACACCCGATCATCACGTGGTGCTTCGAAAACGACGAACTTTCGCAACGGTGCACGCTTGGGGAGAACACAATTTTATCTTGAAATTTTAGTGAGGGATCACCTTATAATGCTACCGTCGTCCTAAGCAAAATAAGATGCATAAAAGGATTAACATCACATGCAAATCATAAGTGACATGATATGGCCATCAACTCATGCTTTTGATCTCCATCTCCAAAGCACCGGCATGATCTCCATCGTCACCGGCATGACACCATGATCTCCATCATCGTGTCGCCATTGGGGTTGTCACGCCAACCATGCTTCTACTACTATTGCTACCGTTTAGCGATAAAGTAAAGCATTACATAGCGCTTAAAGATTGACATGCAGGTCATACAATAAATAAAGAAAACCCTATGGCTCCTACCGGTTGCCGTATTCATCGACATGCAAGTCGATATTAACTATTACAAAACATGATCATCTCATACATCAAATATATTTCATCATGTCTTTGGCCATATCACATCACAACATACCCTGCAAAAACAAGTTAGACATCCTCTAATTTGTTGTTGCATGTTTTACGTTGCTGCTATGGGTATCTAGCAAGAACCATTCTTACCTACGCAAAACCACAACGGTGATATGCAAGTTGCTATTTAACCTTCTACAAGGATCGCCTTTGTCGAATCCGATTCAACTAAGGTGGGACAGACAGACTCCCGCCAGCCATCTTATGCAATAAAAGTCACATGTCTGTCGATGGAACCGGTCTCATGTACGTGGACATGTAAAGTTGGTCCGGGCCGCTTCATCCCACAATACCGCCGAATCAAGAAAAGACCAAGGAAGGAAGCAATCTGAATATCAACGCCCATAAACTCCTTTGTGTTCTACTCGAGATGTCATCTACGCAAGACCTAGCCCTGATACCATTGTTGGGGAACGTTGCATGGGAAACAAAAAAATTCCTACGCTCACCAAGATCCAATATGACCATCTACGAGAGGAGAGATTGAATCTACATACCCTTGTAGACCGAAAGCGTTAGCGTTGTAACACGGTTGATGTAGTTGTTCTCTTCCCGATCCAATCGCGATCCAATCTGATCTAGTGCCGAATGGACGGCACCTTCGAGATTAGCACACGTTCAGCTCGATGGCGTCCTCTCCTTCTTGATAAAGCAAGAGAGGGGGAGGAGGTAGATGAGATCGGAACCAGCACGATGGTGAGGTGGTGGTGGTGGCAGCGGAAATCCGGCAGGGCTTTGCCAAGCACTGACAGAACGTGAATGAGGAAGAGAGGAAGGGGCGGCCAAGGGTGGAAGCGTATTACCCCGTGCGCCCCTCCCCACTATATATGGAGGAGGAAACTTGGAGGAGGAGGAATAGTGCCACGTGACTGTACCACGTGAATAGTACATGCGTGAACAGTACCATGTGAATAGTAATCCTCTTTCCCAAGTAATGCCTCTTATCTCCTATTTTAAAGGGATTTGATCTTATCACTTGGGACAGCCGCATGGGCCAAGTGGGGCTGCTGCGCCTGGCCCATGAAGGGCTGGTGCGCCCCTTCTTAGAGTCCATGTGGACCCTCCGTGGACTTCCGAAACCCTCCGGAACCTTCTGGAAGCTTCCCGGTACAATACCAAAAAAAGTCAAACTTTTTCCGGAACCCAAAATATGACTTCCCATATATAAATATTTACCTCCGGACCATTCCGGAGCTCCTCGTGATATCCTGGATCCCATCCGGGACTCCGAACAACTTTCGCACTTTCCACTGTTAATATCTCATTACTACCCTAGCGCTACCAAACGTTAAGTGTGCGACCCTACGGGTTCGGGAACATGCAGACATGACGATCGTCGGTGCAGATCCCCGCAGCTAGGATTTACAACCTCCCAACCGCGAGGATGTAGACCCTCATCCGCCACCCGGACAGCCCTCCGGGAGGCGGTCGGACAGTCCCCGGACGGTGTCGCGGACAGCCCTTTGGGAGGACTCACAGAACTCGGACCGTCACATGGACAACCCTTCGGGAGGCACTCACGAACAGCCTCACGGGCACTAAGATCGAAACTACGACCTCTCTACACAGGTGCACACATACGGTGTCATCTATCCGGCAGGGCTTCGCCGTCCAGAACTAGTTCCCACCGGAACCCAGACAGCCTTTCGGCTCACCGAAACTCTTTTCGTGGGAGGGAGAGAGAATGCCAGATCATGCATGGCTTGAGTATGAGAGCAAGGGGATGAAGAAGATGGCAGCCCCAACTCCTCCTTTTATAGGCCAAGGCAAGGGGTGGGGTGGGATGTTGAAATACCAAAATACCCAAGCTTCATGTCAAACATGAAAGGGCATAATGGTAACACAAGGGGGGCACCAAGGGGACACCACCATGGCAGCCCTTGGGCCGGCCCACATCTTGTCCACCCCCACCAACAAGCCACCAACATGTCTCCATGAAACATGCATGCTCCCTAGACAAAAAGCCACCAAACATGCAACCCCCGATTCGTGGGATCTTGTCCCCTCGCGCTGAGACAAGATGTTTTCCGCGAAACTTTTTCTGAAAAATTCCAGAAGGTCCAAGAACATTTCTAGCACCCTAAAAAATTATTCTGGGCACGATCCGAAACATTTTCGGTGCGGTGGTTTTTATCAGCGGAAAGCATCAACAGCGGTTACGGCAGTTTCGGAACATTTCCGGTTTTTCTCTCTGAAAATTCCCAGAAGTTCCCAGACCAATTCTGGCATCCTCTGAAAATTTCCAGGCGGTGCCGAAACCCTTTTTGACCAAATAATATATTCCGAAACAACTTTTCGATTTTACCGAAACTCTTTCGGTGTTCTCTCTCTCGGAACTCTTCCGTTGTCTCCGAAACATTTTCGGTGACTTTCTCTCAGACTCCCTGTCTAGCGTTCAACAGATAGATGACCCTTAAGCATGTGACCCTATAGGTTTGGTGAAGTATAGACATGACCGGAACTCTTTCCGATCAATGATCAACATCGGAGCCGTGGACACCCATATTGACCCCTATACCCACACGAATGAATATTCGAGTGAACCTCCAGTTGCCGTGTGCTATTCCTGTTGCTTCGCGATATGTTACAAATACCCGAGGTGAGACATGATGGCATCCCCGTGGGTCAACAACTTGTCCACTATGCCAGTTACCTCGTTACCGGTATTTGTTCTCTTTTCTCGTTCCCGTGTTCCGGCATCCCCGTGATCAAATCACAAAGTGTCTGGCCAGACGATGATGGATACCGTAACACCGAGAGGGCCCAGAGATATCTCTCCATCGTCGGAGGAGCAAAGCCCAATCTCGAACTATCAAGTTACTTGACACACTTTTCCATGAACATGTAAGCCGCCGTAATAGCCACCCATTTACGGATGACGTTTAACAAACCCCAAAGTTCATGAATCAAGCATGAAGAAACTCGATACTCTCATGGTCTGAGGAATCATGCAAATGTTAACCATCTCTGTGTTATTAACCATTAACTTGTGATGAAAGTATCCCATAGCATAACATCAATTCGGGTCGATTCAACAGAAATGTTCTTCTAACATTGTGCCCTCAAAGTTGCCGGCATAGTCATGCCCATGATCAGGAAAACAGAACCATCATGCAACACTTGAGCTAGTCTCTGAGGCCAGACTAGGAATACTTTTTACCGTTTATTATTCCACACGTGCATATGGGTCTTCCTCCGAGCCTCGTGGTTATTGTAGACTCAAGAACCATAGCAGTTATAGCATGGAACATAAACCTAATTATGAACAGGGAGATAATCAATAACATTTATTATTGCCTCTAGGGCATATCTCCTACAGACTCCCACTTGCACTAGAGTCAATAATCTAGTTAATGCTAATGCACTTTACACCTGTGGCACACCGGTGTAAATATGCTTCGCATGTGGTATAGCCTGATGTCCAACGGATCTGACGACTTCAGCTCCGTGTGTATCTTTGCGTATCCTCGCATTTTCACGCTTTCACAAAATTCATATTTTGTGTGGACTTGGCCTCGTATGTATGTGAATCACAGGTCGAACCTGGATTCCTCAGACTGAGTTACGGAGCAACTACCTGCAGTAGTGTCCCATTGACCAAAGCCTTCTTGGAACCATACTAAGTTCATGAAAGAACTATATGATTCAACATCTTGTTTGTCGCTTTTAAAAGCGGCAACATACTTCGCCTCTGTTATAGAATTCACCACAGTAACTTGTTTGGAACAATTTCCAACTACCGTGCCACCATATTGTGTGTTACACAAAACCCTCAATTTAAATCGAAAATCGCTTGGAGCATGGATGAAGACTGTATCGATGTAACCTTTTACAACGAACTCTTCATGATCTCCGCTTGCGAGAAAACATGTCATCGGTGCTACTATAGTACTCAATGACCCTTTTTCACTGTTGTCCCATGATCAGAACTTTTGATCACTTTGGTATCTATACTCGCAACAACTTTGGGAGTATTGGACATATCTGGTTGTTTTTACATACCATGGAATACATGATTAATCCAAACACAAGAGTGTGTGGAATCTCCATCATGTATTTTGCTCATCAGTGTTTTGGGACACCGAGTCTTGCAAAAACTCTTTCCATGTGACTTCGGCAAGAATCACTCCTTGAAGTTTTTAATGCTAAAAGGTTTTAGCATCTAGTCAATATGTATCTATTGCTTAGCCCCATTAGGTAAATCTATCTCCATAGATCATCATGCCTAATATTGAGGCTATTTAGCCTAAGCACTTCATCAAAAAACTATTTTCAAACGAAGTCCTAATTCATGTCAAGAAATTTATTTCCAATTACCAATGTGTCAAGCACACAAGGTTTTTAGAAATATTATTATGCTCCCACTTACTTTCTTGAATCATAAGCATCTTCGTTACCCATTGATGAAGTCAAACCCCTTTGACCATTTCATCAAAACACGAAGATTCCAACTCCATTTTGCTCTCTTCTGTCCATTGCTGGAACTCTGAAGTTTGCATACTTACTAGCATCCTCTGGAATGACAAAATACCTTGGACTGTAACACATGCAAGTCCTTGGTTTCATTTCCATCATATGGAAATACTATTGTCATCCATGTTTCATATCTCATGACTGAAATATGTATTAATTGCTAGTTCAACCCAAACCGACTTTAAGCATCGCTACGGTGAAACAACCTCATCGTAGTCAACTCCTTGAACTTGTTATTGCAACAAGTCGAGCTTTATGGATAAAACATTTTTATCCGTATCAGTTTTAAGTTCCATAAAATTCGTTAGACTCTAAGTCTTCCGAAAGGTGTATCAAGATTTTAATCTTGAAACATTTATATGGAAACTATCTCGGATTGTATTGGCATTTAGCAAATTCCGGAGTCAGGGCCCATCAACGCTTCCTTGTGTATTGTAGGTATACTGTTGTCTAACAACAATATCTCGTCTGCGCACCTGAGAGGTTTGCACGAGCCTTGCCTACGTGGTTCAGCTGCAAGTTCGACCGAAGTCCATACATTTTATTGTAGAGACTTCCGTATCAGTCGCAGTAGGAAACTCTGGAATTTCTTCCAAGGTCTCTTTCCTTTGATCTGATGATGAAGATATTGTTTATCTCATCGAGTTGCACTATTCTCCCACTCACCTTTTTGAAAGAACCATTTTCTTCAAAAAGCATACCGTCCTTTGTGGCAAACCTATTTGCCTCGGTATAGTGAGGGAGGAATACCCAATGACTTGGGATAACCTACAAAGTAGCACTTGTCTGATTTGGAATAGGTTTGTAACCTTTTACACAAGCCCCATATTCCAAATGTTTAAGAAAAGATATAACATGGTTGGGCGTACCATACCATGGTGTCATTTCAACAGACCCGATGGAGCTCTTTTCGGTGTAAAAGCCGCAGTCTCTAAAGCATCACTCTTTAAAAGGGATATTGGCAAATTTATTTATGTCATCTTTGATCTTACCATGTCATAAATGGTTCGATTACATCTTCACGGACTTTCCACTTGCAGTGGTGTTCCGGAAGGTGCAAGTTATGAAACCCCTTTCACAACACATCAGACATTCGCTAAACTTGTAACTCAAATATTCCTTTCTGCAATCGAATTGTAGAAACATAATTTTCTTGTTACAATAACTTCTACTTTATATTTGAATACCTTTCGAATGATTCCAAAAGATCCAGACTTACGTCTCATCAAGTAAATATCCATATATCTACTTGAGTCATTTCTGAAGATAGATAAATCAACTACTTGCAACAACATTTATTGAACTACACACATCAAAATGTATGATCACCAATAAGTTTGTTGCTCATTCCTTATGGCCTGTGAACGGTATTTCAGTCACTTCACTTTTCGGAGGAAATTTGCAAGTGTCAGATGATTCAAAATCAAACGACTTCAAAATCCATCATAATGGAATTTTCCATGCGGGTTTCTCCAATGTGACCAAATGCAGTGCCACACTTGTGTGGTATTCTTTTAGTCTTGCGACATTTACCGTCAGTGTTACGGATGTATCATATTACCATCAATATTCATAACATACGTCCCATCTTGGATGGAAGCATGGCCCTTCATGTTATTCATAATACTGAACAACAATTGTTGTTTTTATGAACAACTCTTTTGCAACAAACATTGTGCAATGGGTTAGAGTGTATGAAACTCTAAAATGAATTATGAAAGTAAACCCAGAGGTAATGTATTATTATCAATATTCATAACATACATCTCATTCATAATGACAGTATGGCCCTTATGTTATTCATAACATCGAACATAAAAAGTTCTCTTATGAACAACCTTCTTGCAAGATACCTTATGCAAAGGGCTAGAGTGTAAAACTCTAAAATGAATTATGAAAGTAAATACAGACGGTAATACACTGATGGAAGGTATAGTAACATTTACTATGTTCCCTGTGTATACCTAAACCACATTCCTGGCTAGTCTTTCAGGCCATAGTAGTTCTTACATCGAGTTGCAACAGAAAGCAATCGAGCGGGTATCTTTGTGATTAACTCACAATACCCAAGAATTAGTGATTAACAATTTAATCATAATTCCCAAGAACTATATCTTTGACCAGCCTTCTGTACATCAAAAACTTGTATGACATTCATACATGAGCTGGATATTCCAGTCTTCTTTCTTTCGCCTTTATACTTCTAACAGTTTAACTTTCAGTATTTCTCCTACTCTCAGAAGAAGCACTCAACTTAAGAGTGGCGTTAGCCCCGGACTTCCTAGGTGTGTTATCACACTAACACCCTTCGGACACTTTCTTTCTCTTTAAGTTGTTGTTTTATTCACCTTTCATCATATGATAGGCGTTCTTCTGGATCCCTCTCTTATCAGTCTAATGCATAGTAAACTCCTTTACTAATAGTTTGCAAACAAACACTGCTTTGGATATCTCATATCTTTTAGCCTTTGTTTGTCCCTGAAAATGATTTTCAGATTCCATGAATATCACATAACTATCCAAACTTTCGAAGTTCGGGTCTCATGGAAGCAAACATATTGCACTTGACTGAAATGGAATTCTAGCTTTTGGATCAAAGGACGAGAGTCACATGATCCATAGCATAAGCGAGAGAATACCGAAAGTATGCGATAGGACAATGTCCTTCTCGGCACTCTTGAGGACAATCCTCACATTACGTTACCAACCGTAAAGTTTTAACCAGATATTTACCAGCTATTCAATTTTAACAGGGAAGGTGGAAACGCGAGCCATTATTCTACAACTATTTTGCAAATCACACTTAGACAGAGTTCATAATTAATTGCACTAAGAATTAAACAAGTCAATTCAAAAGTGCGCTCCCACTCAAATCAATATCTCTCATAATTGATTGTGAGTGATTCAAGATCCACATTTCAATTCAACGCCATTGACGGGTTCATCACTGATGACGTGAATTTCAATCGGTAGGCCAACTTGCCAATCACATCTCTATGTGACTCTTGTCCATCTTTCGATGCGTGTGTTCCGAGCTCAGGACTGTCCTGCCTGAATGTCAAGACAACCAAGTGATCACGCAGTGAGGTCTGACCTTCACCCGCCTTACACCTCTCTAATCGTTCGTGCTCATGTGTACATGGCGCACCCCGAAAAGATACGTGTTGTAGACGGTGCTACACTTGGGAGAACACTACCTACTTGATATTTTTTGTGAGAGATCACCCTAATAAAAGCGACTACCGCGCAATCAAGGAGGGTGCATCATAAGGGATAAACATCTCAGGCAATTCATAATAGCTTGATATGGTATAGCCCTTTCTGACGGAGAAGTCTTGTATTTCTTCGTCTTCGGCATTTGCGTCGGTGTTCACCTTCGCGAAGATTGCCACCACCTTGTCGATGCACCAGATAATATTGCTTTCTCTATAGCTAATAAAATAATGCATTACACAAGATTGACACGCAGGTCATTTAAAGTGCAATCATATGGCTCCAGCCATCATGCCAAATCATGACACGCAGGTCATGTTAATCAATTTACATCATATAGACATCTCATACATAATCAAATTATTATGAGCACTGCTATACCACATCATATGCACATGCAAACCCTCCTACAAAACCAAGTTAGACGCCTCTAATCGGTTCATGCATAAAACTAGTTTTTCGTGGCTTCTAAGGTTTCGAAACAAACCGAAGCTACCAACGTCCATCATCAAGTATGATAATTCAAGTCGCTAGATTAACATTCCAGGGTGTATGAAAACCGAGATAATAAAATCTCGAGCCCCATACTAAACTTCGTCATACGCATGACCCCCGTGCAAATCATATCTCCATTGCCCTTTCGTCTGCGAAATTTCATCTTTCTTTTTAACTACGATGGAATTCAATGAACTGTTAGCACTTCATTGATCAATCAGGATCGCGGATTGCCAGAACATTGAAACTCCACCATGCTGTTATCAAGATCAGAAATATGAAAATTCCAAGGAAGCAACAAGAATATCGGGTAACAGATTTCATCTGCTACCCGCACAAATAATTTTCAGTAATAGAACTCATCTACTACCTAATTATATTGTGCAACACCCATACATCACTATGTATTCTAGATCGCAACCTGCATCTACGCATAGCACGGCTCATGATGCCACTGTAGGGTAATGCAGCAAAAAACAAAAAAATTCCGCCCTACGCACCAGCCCAGGACCACTATGGAGACTGCATACAAGGTTTTGATCATTTCGTTACCGACTCGTAGCGCAGCGGAAGTAGAGTCGATGATGATCGTCGGTGCAGATCCCCGCAGCTAGGATTTACAACCTCCCAACCGCGAGGATGTAAACCCTCATCCGCCACCCGGACAGCCCTCCGGGAGGCGGTCGGACAGTCCCCGGACGGTGTCGCGGACAGCCCTTCGGGAGGACTCACAGAACTCGGACCGTCACATGGACAGCCCTTCGGGAGGCACTCACGAACAGCCCCACGGCCACTAAGATCGAAACTACGACCTCTCTACAGAGTTGCACACATACGGTGTCATCTATCCGGCAGGGCTTCGCCGTCCAGAACTAGTTCCCACCGGAACCCAGATAGCCTTTCGGCTCTACGAAACTCTTTTCGTGGGAGGGAGAGAGAATGCCAGATCATGCATGGCTTGAGTATGAGAGCAAGGGGACGCAGGAGATGGCAGCCCCAACTCCTCCTTTTATAGGCCAAGGCAAGGGGTGGGGTGGGATGTTGAAATACCAAAATACCCAAGCTTCATGTCACACATGAAAGGGCATAATGGTAACACAAGGGGGGCACCAAGGGGACACCACCATGGCAGCCCTTGGGCCGGCCCACATCTTGTCCCCCCCCCCCCATGGGGGGGCCCCCCCAACAAGCCACCAACATGTCTCCATGAAACATGCATGCTCCCTAGACAAAAAGCCACCAAACATGCAACCCCCGATTCGTGGGATCTTGTCCCCTCGCGCTGAGACAAGATGTTTTCCGCGAAACTTTTTCTGAAAAATTCCAGAAGGTCCCAGAACATTTCTAGCACCCTCTAAAATTATTCTGGGCATGATCCGAAACATTTTCGGTGCGGTGGTTTTTATCAGCGGAAAGCATCAACAGCGGTTACGGCAGTTTCGTAACATTTCCGGTTTTTCTCTCTGAAAATTCCCAGAAGTTCCCAGACCAATTCTGGCATCCTCTGAAAATTTCCAGGCGGTGCCGAAACCCTTTTTGACCAAATAATATATACCGAAACAACTTTTCGATTATACCGAAACTCTTTCGGTGTTCTCTCTCTCGAAACTCTTCCGTTGTCTCCGAAACATTTTCGGTGACTTTCTCTCAGACTCCCTGTCTAGCATTCAACAGATAGATGACCCTTAAGCGTGTGACCCTATAGTTTCGGTGAAGTATAGACATGACCGGAACTCTTTCCGATCAATGATCAACATCGGAGCCGTGGACACCCATATTGACCCCTATACCCACACGAATGAATATTCGAGTGAACCTCAAGTTGCCGTGTGCTATTCCTGTTGCTTCGCGATATGTTACAAATACCCGAGGTGAGACATGATGGCATCCCCGTGGGTCAACAACTTGTCCACTATGTCAGTTACCTCGTTACCGGTATTTGTTCTCTTTTCTCGTTCCCGTGTTCCGGCATCCCCGTGATCAAATCACAAAGTGTCTGGCCAGATGATGATGGATACCGTAACACCGAGAGGGCCCAGAGATATCTCTCCATCGTCGGAGGAGCAAATCCCAATCTCGAGCTATCAAGTTACTTGACACACTTTTCGATGAACCCGTAAGCCACCGTAATAGCCACCCATTTACGGATGACGTTTAACAAACCCCAAAGTTCATGAATCAAGCATGAAGAAACTCAATACTCTCATGGTCTGAGGAATCATGCAAACGTTAACCATCTCTGTGTTATTAACCATTAACTTGTGACGAAAGTATCCCATAGCATAACATCAATTCGGGTCGATTCAACACAAATGTTCTTCTAACATTGTGCCCTCAAAGTTGCCGGCATAGTCATGCCCATGATCAGGAAAACAGAACCATCATGCAACACTTGAGCCAGTCTCAGAGGCCAGACTAGGAATACCTTTTACCGTTTATTATTCCACACGTGCATATGAGTCTTCCTCCGAGCCTCGTGGTTATTGTAGACTCGAGAACCATAGCAGTTATAGCATGGAACATAAACCTAATTATGAACAGGGAGATAATCAATAACATTTATTATTGCCTCTAGGGCATATCTCCTACATATAGTCACCCAGTTACGTTGTGACATTTGATACACACAAGGTACTCCTCCGGTGTCAGTGAGTTGCATGATCTCATGGTCATAGGAACAGATACTTGACATGCAGAAAACGATAGCAATAAACTTGACACGATCATATGCTATGTTCACAGTTTGGGTCTTGTCCATCACATCATTCTCCTAATGATGTGATCCCATTATCAAATGACAACTCATGTCTATGACCGGGAAACCATGGCCATCTTTGATCAACGAGCTAGTCCGGTAGAGGCTCACTAGGGACACGTTGTTTGTCTATGTACCCACACATGTATTTGAGTTTCCAATCAATACAATTATAGCATGGATAATAAACGACTATCATGAACAAGGAAATATAATAATAACCATTTTATTATTTCCTCTAGGGCATATTTCCAACACCTTGATACTGCTTTGGATGCATGCCGTCTTTCTCGTGCATACGTTGCTGGTCCTCCCGTGCCTCCGGTGTATCTTTTGTCTTCCCATACACGCCCAAGAAGCCTAGCTGGTTCACGCAAAGATTCTTCGTCACGTGCATCACGTCGATTGCAGAGCGGACCTCTAGGACTTTCCAGTAAGGTAGGTCCCAAAATATAGATTTCATCTTCCACATGGGTGCATGTCCATCAGCGTCATTCGGAACAGATTGTCCGCCAGGACCCTTTCCAAAGATTATATTTAAATCGTTGACCATATCAAGTATATGATCACCAGCATGGTGGTCAGGCTTCTTCCGGTGATCTGCCTCACCTTTGAAATGCTTGCCTTTCTTTCTTAAGAGATTCTTTTTACATTTATCCAAATATATACTTTCAGTTTCATCTAAATAGTGCGAGCATGCATTGTATCCCTTGTTTGTCTATCCTGAAAGGTTACTAAGAGCAGGCCAATCATTGATGGTTACAAACAGCAACGCTCGTAGGTCAAATTCCTGCTGTTTGTGCTCATCCCACACACGTACACCTTTTATATCCCACAACTGTAAAAGTTCTTCAACTAATGGCCTTAGGTACCCATCAATGTCGTTGCGGGTTGCTTAGGGCCTTGGATAAGCACTGGCATCATAATGAACTTCCGCTTCATGCACAACCAAGGAGGAAGGTTATAGATACATAGAGTCACAAGCCAGGTGCTATGATTGCTGCTCTGCTCCCCAAAAGGATTAATGCCATCTGCACTTATACCAAACCATAATATCCTTGCGTCAGCTGCAAACTCCATCCACTTTCTCTCGATTTTTCTCCACTGCGACCCATCAGCGGGTGCTCTCAACATCCCGTCTTTCTTACGGTCTTCTTTGTGCCATCGCAACAACTTGGCATGCTCTTTGTTTTGGAACAAACGTTTCAACCGTGGTATTATAGGAGCATACCACATCACCTTGGCAGGAACCCTTTCCTGGGGCGCTCGCCTTCAACATCACCAGGGTCATCGCGGCTGATCTTATAGCGCAATGCACCGCATACCGGGCATGCATTCAAATTCTCGTACTCCTCACTACGGTAGAGGATGCAGTCATTAGGGCATGCATGTATCCTCTGCACCTCTAATCCTAGAGGGCAGACAGCTTACTTTGCTTCGTACGTACTGTCGAGCAATTCGTTGTCCTTTGGAAGCATCTTCTTTAACATTTTCAGCAACTTTTCAAATCCCTTCTCAGATACACCATTCTCTGTCTTCCATTGCAGCAATTCCAGTGTGGTACCCAGCCTTTTCTTGTCATCTTCGCAATATGGGTACAACCATTTTTTGTGATCCTCTAACATGCGCTGCAACTTCAACTTCTCCTTTTCACTTGCGTAGTTTCTCTTTGCATCAGCAATAGCCCGACCAAGATCATCAGCGGGCTCATCTGATGCCTCTTCTTCAGCTTCTTCTCCCATTGTAGTACCATCGTATTCAGGGAACCTAGGATAGTTATCATCATCCTCTTCTTCTTCATTCTCTTCCATTATAACCCCTCTTTCTCCGTGCTTGGTCCAACAGTTATAGCCGGACATGAAAATGGACTGAAGCAGGTGGCTGTGAAGGATTTTTGAGGTAGAGTAATTCCTAACATTCTTACAGACACCACATGGACAACACATAAAACCTTTCCGCTTGCTTGCCTCAGCTGCACGCAGAAAACTATGCATGCCAATAATGAACTGGGGAGAGCGTCGGTCATCGTACATCCATTGTCGGCTCATCTTCATTACACAACATCGAAAAGACCAAATTAATACAAGTTCATACACACTTATTCTCATAAAACAACATACAACTATCTAACTAAAGCATTTAAATGCAACAACAAATGCGATCAAAATCGCAACTAAGGTAATAATTGATCCAACAGCATAATGATACCAAGCATCTTTATTAATGGCATATTTTCTAATCTTTCTAATCTTCAAGCGCATTGCATCCATCTTGATCTTGCGATCATCGACGACATCTGCAACATACAACTTCAATTTCATCTTCTCTTCTTCAATTCTTTTCAATTTTTCTTTGAAATACTCGTTTTCTTTTTCAACCAAATTTAACTTCTCGACAAGAGGGTTGGTTGCAATTTCTGGTTCACATAGCTCCAAGATAAAAATATCTATGTCAACTTGATGGGCATAATTGTCATAAACAGGAAATGCAACAAATAGTTATAAAAGATAATATACCACATCTGAATCATAAACCGGACGAGGGCCGACAGGGACGGATATCAAAACCATGGCACTATGTATAACAAACAATCATACAAGTAAGAAAATTATACAAGTACCTATCTAAATCATACAAATAAATTTTTTTTTACAGAAAGGATAAGAACAAGAGGCTCACCAAGGTGGTGCCGGCGATGGGATGTTGCGGGCGATCGACGGCGGTGAAGACGGGGACGGGAAGGCACTAAGTAAACCACACCTACACATATGCAAACTAAGAAGTTAATTTGAGCTCAAATTGCATATAAATCAAATAAACTCCCACACAATTACTCCCAAACTAAAACCCACAAATCACTATACTTAGAGCATGAAACGAGCTAAACTAGCAATGAGAGATGAAAGGATAAAGTTGCTAACCTTTTAGAACCCTTGGATAGATGGGGTGCCTCCAATCTTGACAAATCTTAGCAACAATGGAGGATGAGCTCGAGCTAGGGGAAGGAAGCAGAGAGGAGAGAAATGAGAGCTTGGGCTCGGGCTGGACAAAGCATCTATATATAGGGAGATCTTTACTCCCGGTTGGTGATACAAACCGGGACTAAAGGTCCATCTCTAGTCCCGGTTGGTGATACCAACCGGGACTAAAGGGGGCACACCGCTCCTAGCCGTTGGAACCGGGACTAATGATCACATTAGTCCCAGGCCCAAACCCGGCCGGGACTAATGCTCCGTATCAAAGTTAAGTTTTCTACTAGTGCATCCCCGCTCCAGCTCTTTTGGAAAACGTTTGCCTGAAGCCTTTCACTTTTACTTTACAGCTTGTATACATATACATGCATGCATGCATGTTGTTTTGAGTTCTCTCTCGGCACTTGAGATTTCAGAGGTACTAGAAAAACTCTATCCCTCAAACAATTGCTTGGAACGTATATGTCTCATCTAGATTTCCAAGGGATAAGAGGAAAAAATAAAATAGCAAGGAACAAAACTGTTTGGGGTGGTATTTTGTAAGATGAACCAATGGATTAGTTAGATGCGAACACTTGTTCTACTGTTCTGAGAGGCTAGGCGGTGCCAGGAATCCAATCATGCATGTGTAGTCAATTGAACCTTGCGTTAGTCATGACTCATATGCATATGCATATGTAGGATTTTTAAATTTTTTTTTTGGCATGATGTCTACATGTTGTAGGACGTTTTTGCAAAAATCTGCGTAGTCAATGGACTACACAGCTCATGTGTGGCTTGGCCAAGTATTTTGTCACTGTGAATTCGAGAAGCACGCAACAAATATGACAAAAGAGCAAGTTCTGAGAAACAACTTTGTGCTGGACACACGCACGCATGCACGCACGCACAAGCATGCCTTTTTCTAGATCCACAAGTTAACCAAGCTTCCTAAGAGTGAAGTGCATCTCAGGTCCTAGAACTATTTCAGAGGTTTCATGTAGGTCCTCAACAATTGAAGAGGTGTCATGTATGTACACACTTACTGCACTTTGAGAACCTTCGAGGATCTGGATGACACTTTTGATAGTTCGAGAACTTATCTGACACCTTTGAAATAGTTTAAAGACTTAGGATGCACTTCAAGTTTGCGAAGCAGCATCCTCGTTTAATTGGTAAGATGGCATGAATGCATCTTATAGCTATTGCGCCTTTTTTTTTATTACTAACTCGTAATTTACTTGGATCCTCTGGTTGGAGTAACACTCGTGACCAAGTGTAGTTATACGTGGAGGCTTTAGCCTTCAAAGTGGGGCTCTAAAGTATTATCAATTGACAAGCACGGCATGAGTCAAATATTTATTCTAGACCCCAGATCGCAAATATTTCTTCATCTTCCTACGTATTTTTGGTCTGGCTCTCAATTTCCCTTCCATCTTCGTTGATACAGACTGTTGGCGAACAGTCTCTTTTCCCTAACCTAGCCGCCGCCACGTGAAGGTGACTAGGGAGGCGATCCTCTACCCCCCAATCTCCACCGGCCAGGGCTGGTCCCCTCTCCCTCCGACTGCTGCTCCGGCGGCAGGAGGGAGGGGGGACCCCGTTCTTCCGCTCTGTAGTTAGGGTTTGGTTTTGTAGGTCGTGGTGCGTCGTTGGGTGGTGGGAGCGGCGTCCGGACGAATAAATCTGTCTCAACTCCACTCCCAAACCGGCGGTGTCCTTCATGGCGGAGTCTAGGAGTTGATGGCATCGTGTGTTTGCCGATCCTTCAGATCGGCGGCGTTAGGGTTCATAGATAGTGTCGGCGAGGCGGGGGTGGCGACCCCTTCAGGTGTGTCTATCCTTCTGCTCTGCCTCGTTGCGGCGGTGTTGTCTCCGACATGACGGTGGAGCAGGAAGGTTTTGTCGTCCGGGAGTACGCGTAGATGGTTGTCTACGCAGGTGACAGCTGGAAGAAGGTGCATCCTGTGCAGGGTTGGTGGTTCGAGGCTGACAGTTCTGATTTCCTCCTCCGACGTTGTAGTCGTGCAGGGGTGTCAGTTCTAGAGTTCGATGACGTGTCCGGGGACATGTTGCCCCGGTCTGATTCTTTCAACGGCAATGGTTTTGCTTCAGGCAAACTACTTTGGAGGTCCGTAAAGCTGCAGATCAGCGATGGAGCCTCGTCGAACTCGGGTGAAGAGGTGATCTGTCTCCTTTTCCTTGGTGGAGAGGGACAGGTGCTGGTTTTGTGCGTAGGATTATTCTTTCTTTTCAGTCTTGTAATGTCGGTGTTTACGTGGGTTGTAACTGAATCTTTATTTTATTAATGAGACGCGTATTACTAGAAAAAAAAAAGACTGTTGGCAACGCGCTGCCATTGAAGCGTTCCCTCAGAAAATATTTATCGGTGTTTCTTATCTGGGCTTGGCAGGATGGGGGCTTTTTTTTTTGCGGGGTGGCAGGATGGGGGCTATGCCTTGTAAGAACAACTATCGGCACTAGGCAGGTATTTGAAGCACTTGTCATTATATTATGTTGAAGAGGGTCATAAGAGGATGCCCTCTAAACAAGATGAACAGAGGAGAGATAAAAGCGTAATCGTACATTTGTACCTCAAGAATGTCCTGTGCACTTTGCTCTAATATTGAAATTTTAATGTTATTTCTTGAAATTTTAATGTTAATTCTCTCTTCCAAAAAGCATATTTCAATGTTATTTAACGAGCACATGTCTAAAATTTGTAAATTCTTAATTAGCAGTATTAGGAATAGCCGAAGACGTAACAATTGTATGTGTACTCGTCGTAGTCCTTCGAATCTAGCTAGTTAGGTGTAAAGAAGTCCCTCAATTATGCGTCTTTTTTTCCGAAAAAGATCTAGATCTATTATGAAAGTTCATCAGAAGTACAAAACACTTCAACATAATAAAAATTACATCAAGGTTTCTAAACCACCGAATGACCACTACCGCCACCAGAACGAGCCGTCGACGCGCCGCTGTCGCTGCTCCCCATCGGAGCCGGCTTGACCTTGTCGAAGACAGCCACGAAGTCTTCGTGCACATGCACCTAAGGACCAGCGCCCTGGAGCCGCAATCCTCACCGTCGAACCCTTGAATAGATCTGAAGGAACTGACATCAAATCTCGTTGTCGCACATGCACGACGAGAAACCTTAGCCTCACGTTCCAAGGAGATGACAGGAATCTACACCGAAGCTCCATTGACTATGTCTAAATGGACGAACTCGAGGAGGATCGGAGCCCCGAAAACAAACTCGAAAAAGAAGTGGCGCCATTAGCCAAAGCGCCGTACCTGCAAGGACTAGAAAACCCTAACCTAATGTGGAAGCCGGAGCGAAAGCACTAGAATTTCCCTTCAAGCCACCGGCTGCCGGAGTGGCTGGCAGAGGGGAGATGAATCCACGGGCTCGCCAGCGAAGCTTGGAGGGGTAGTTTTTCCTAGCCACCAAGTGCAAGGAGAGAAAACGCTTGGAGAAAAAGTCTCTTGGAGAAGAGATATGTTGTTAGCCGTCTTATAATGTTGACCCTTTCTTTAGAGATGCAAACAATATATGTCATGCATTGTGCTCATAATGCAACTGCTAATATTAGATGAAAAATCATGTTGCTACCATGGTCGACATTCTTATACTGGCAAATACTATATTCAACTGGTATACTCATAATATGTCCAAAAGAGTTTGTACTTGCTTTTCCTTCTAACAATTTTCTGTAACCAGAAATCGCTAGCAGACATGCTGAGTGGGAGGAGAAACTACTGGATTCGAATGCTGAACCAGGGTCTTTTACACGAGAATTTTTTAAAGCCGCCACACATGATTTTTCCACGAGTAAGATACTCGGTAAAGGTGGATTTGGAGAGGTTTACAAGGTAGACCCAATTCATCTGGCTCTAGTTTTCAAACATTAACAACAATGGTTATTCAAAGACACATGTACATCTTATGGAAAGGTTTAACTTACAACGCAGGGAGTTCTTCCAAGTGGGAAAACCATTGCAGTTAAAAGGCTTTTTGGATTTTTTGGAACAGATCCGTACGATGAGATGTTTACAAAAGAGCTCAATATACTTATGGGCATTAAGCATCAAAACGTGGTGCAATTTTTAGGTTTCTGTGCCGAATCATCATCTGTACTGGTGCTAAATGAAAGTGGGGAGAAGATTCTTGCTCATAAGCTGGAAAGGTCTCTCTGCTTTGAGTATATATCTAAAGGAAGCCTCGACAGACATATTTCTAGTATGGTTACCAGTTACACATATGTACATTATTTATCTCAATTTTCCATTTCTGAAGTTTCCTTCGTTCGAATAAAAGCTAAAGATTACATGGTGTCTACTATGCTTTGAAGAAAAAATGTGCTAGATACTAGGCTAAGGACGAGTAGTCTATACATAGCTTGGCATACTAGAAACTATATATCAATTTTATGGTAAGAACTAAGTAGTTGCAGTAACGGCACACCACACAGTACACACACATGTATAGGGAAGAGAATGGTTTAAAAAAACTAGGTAACTTTTTATGAGGAAACTACATATAGGCATATTTTGGTACAGAAAGAAAACAAAGGCACAAAAATTATAAACTGAAGAGTACTTAAACCTAGGTCATTCTAGCACACACCACAACTGAGCAAGCTCAGTTCCACTTGTGTTAGGGAATATACTCGTATGTACCACAGGTGTAACCAGCGAACGGGTCTAGAATTTATTTTCCATATTGGGTTTTTACAGATGAATCTTCGGGCATTGAGTGGAATATTAGATACGAGATAATAAAGGGGATTTGTAATGGTTTGCATTTCCTCCACGAGGAATGCCATATCGCTCATCTAGACTTGAAGCCGGAAAATATATTGATGGACTCTGCTATGACACCCAAAATCGCGGATTTCGGTATGTCGAGGTTATTTGGCGAGAAACAAACACGAACTGTGACAGCTAAGCCTAAAGGAACACCGAATGCTATGCCTTTTGCACCTCTATTTTCTTTAGTCCCCGCAACTACTTCCCATCTCATTGTTTATGTTTGTATTCATACCTCTTTATTATGTGTAGTGGATATATGGCACCAGAATTCTTTATAAACGGAGTAATCTCAAACATGGCTGATATCTTCAGTCTAGGTGTTATAATCATAGAGATAATCACGGGGAGTAGGCGCTGGCCAAATTTCCAGGAAGTTAGTCTCGAAAGTATTGCCACATCTGTGCAACGGTTTATAGAGGAAGTAAGACGAATTAATCTCGCCTTTGCATGTGTACTATCATTCAAGCTCACTACTGCAAACGTGTAGGTACATGGAAACTGGAGGAACAAATGCATATCCACAGCAAAATATGAATCAATGGAAAGATATACCCAACAAGTAGAGCAATGCATCACCATAGCTCTAAAATGTGTGGACCCAAGAATGGAGAAAAGGCCCACTGTAAAGGATATAATCCAAATGATTAATGCACTAGACCAGGTACTATCATTGGCTTGTTTTATGCGGTGTCTAAATTAATTTTATGAAACCTATTACATGGGTTTGCCTAATATCACACATGTGTTTCTGTTTATATTCTACTGATTTTAGTACTCTATAATTTACACAATAGCAGTGCTAGCTAGTAGGCATACATCAAGCCTTCTTCTGCTTCTTTTGCATTTCCCATTTATTAAAAGGAAGTCCAAGATTCATAGAATGTCAAATGGGTAAGAAGAAATTTAGGTACTATGTGAATCTGGAATGCGGGTTGAGTATTTTTACTTTGTAATGTAATTAGTGCACTTAAACCAAACTGAGCTTAGTTTGTTACAAATTTAGTTGCATATGTATATTTTGAAACTATCTATTTTGACTTATAGAGAGAAAAGTATAATGTTTTGAACTCCCTCTGCTGCTCCAGAAGTTGGTGCCCGTGGGGTGCTGTGCCCCTTGTTTCTGACCGCCCGATCCCAATCGTAGGGAGGGCGGTAGACATTACTTCTTGCAAGGGAAACTTGGGTTGTTAAGCTAAACATCACCATAGTTGTGTACGTGGTACAGACGTGAGCAAAGCACGGAAAGTATGTTGGCCAGAGGAGAGAATGGAAAGTACGTTGCCTATGGAGAGTAAATAGCAGAAGCATATATATATATATATATATATATATATATATATATATATATATATATATATATATATATGCATGGCCATGGCACTTAAGTGGCGTGCATGGCTTGGCGCGCGCTCTCCCTCACTCAAAGAGGATTGCAATTTTCAGTTCTCATCAAATTTGGAAAATTTCAGTTTATCGGGCGAACTTCACGGATCTTCAGTTTTTGGGAAAAAATTACAAATTTTTAAGTTGCAGTAATAGAAAAGTTAGACTGCGAAATTTATTTTTTCGGTTTTTAAAAACTACAAACGCAGAACCAGGTTGTACTTACCATTGGGTTCCACACCCGTATCTTCTATCCAGCTACCAACTCCCTTTCGTATTTGGTCTCTCTCTCTCTGCATGAAGTACGATATTAGTCACTGATTTATAGTCGTCAACCCATGCATAAGCACGGGCTAGATTTTTTGTTAAAATGAATTAGTTACATTTTTAAATGGCATTTATTAAGTTGATAATGAAAAGGAAACCAAGGCACTATGGAAGAACTATATGCACACACATGTTTGAGGTACACGAACATTCCTACATATTGGGCAATGCTCTAACAGTTAGTACGGGGTCATAACCCACAGAAATAAAGTAACAATATTTTCCAAAAGGATCAAAATACATACCAACATCGACATATATTTTGAAACTTCCATTAGATGGAACCCACTTGGACACAGAGGTTCAAATCTTTTCGGTAATTCTAACTCCAAGATATCAAAATCTGCAATAGGATCATTTTCCGTGTTTCATCATTGGGGCACTTCTCAAAGCCCTCATGTAGCACCGTGTGCAGTTATATTTATAAACATAACTCCATTGAACTTTGTACCATCTCGTTAACAAATAAGAACAATGTGCCGAGGTAAAACATGCATGTGTGATTAGGTAGGAGAATTATTCAGAGAAGCATGCCCATGATAAATGAAAATTAAATGAACAAAATACTCTTTATTTGCAACTTTGTAATTTACTCTGATGTTCCTCAAATCTAATCCAATAATTGTATTATTATATATGAATTCATGAAATAAATCTTAACAAAAAGAAGAATTTGGGTCGGAAAATCAAGCCTTTGAATAGATTCAGACCTACAAATGCTTCATAATGAGGGGCAAGACAAAGATGTAATTTAGAAACCTGAAACTAAAGTAACCTGCATATTATAATATGTGCGGTTTTGGCGGGTTTACCTTTTGTCAAGTTAGTCATGAGAAAAACTCCCTGGTAAAGTACAAATAGAAGATAAGAGTAGGACTACAAAGATAGACAAAAAAGTACATAAGACTTCCAGTTCTTAGACTATATTACATAACATTCTTCTAAACCACAACATGTATCCTTATCTCTCAAATACTCGAATTCCAACTTATTGTTGACCTATGTAAAATGCAAACATATGACAAACAGGATCCCAAAATGGAATGAACATAGACCATCTGTAAGACGATTATTTGTAGGGGAAAACAATGAAACCTAAAAGCTCCTGCAATAACCAAGAAGTATCGGATCATTGCCAAGCATGAGGGCAGCAATGTGCCGATCAGCCGTAATAATGCCTAAGCATCTGAGAACACTTAACTAACTCTCAAGGCATCAAGGGACAGGGAGAAGAAACTGAAATTTGAACAAAATAATTAATTTCCTTCGTTCCTTCAGAATTTGTTAGGACCACATTCTCTTAAGAGGTATGCAAGGGTGTGCATGTGAACTTGAAAAGATACAATTTGGATAAAAATTTCTAGGCAATTACTTGAGGATTGCTTGAGCTGAATAAAATTCCTCAGACTCAACTATAGAAACCATCATATTTATACTGTATTTGGTTTTGGACAATTTTCCTTTGGCCAATTTAGTCATGTTCAAAATTACCCAGTGAAGAAGAAAGCTGTGAGAAAGCCCACGAAAATAGACAGATAAATAATACTTCCAAGAATATCTTGTTATCTTACATAGTTAAACAGTTGAAGTAGTGTAAATCACAGTCTTATCAATGACCCTAGCTAGCTTACTTTTCTAATCGCCCAGAGGATCCTGGAAAAATAGACAAAAAATTACCTTTAATAATATCGTACACACTTAAACACTTATAGTAGTAAAACACACTCGTGTTGATGACCCTGGAAATTTCCATTGTTCTCGCACACATATTGTACATCTATATGTTCCCAATATCTCCATCTGTAAAACAATTATTTTGAGCGCAAAACTCCCGTATTAAGTCTCTGTGAAATAACAAATTAAGAAGAATCAGTAGAGTGCATGAGGGAAAACCCATGATTTCAAGTGGCTAACTTAGAGCACGCCAAGAGAACGTGGAGTCCAAAACAAACCCCTGCATTGCATCAATAGTTATTAGTGCCACACAGTATACAGGTTATGTAAGCCCACAGCCACATACATGTTTTTAAACTCCAAAACATGCAATTTGGATAGAGTAAAGATGATAGTGGTAGCACATTATATGGTGTAAACATAAGTATAATTATATGTAATTGTACTAAAGCTAATTACGTACACATGCAGCTACACGCGGACATCTTCGTGTAATTCCGACTACGATCCTTGTCCCTGAACAACACGACCACATCTCACCATTCCCAGTTTCCCACACGTAAGCTCAATCAGGGAGTCATGAGGAAGAAGTGTAAAAGCATATGACGGTCAGTCTTTATATCATTCAAATATATACATTGTACACAGACTTTGACATCCAAGCGCTGTCAGATTAATCAGTAGAGACCTTTAATTCAAGTTTAGTGAGTAGTGAATGCCCATATATAGTAGCAACAGAGTTTATAAAGATACCACAAATCACTGTCAGATTGATCAACAAAGGCATTTAATTCACGTTTAGTGATTGTAAAGAAGCAGCAGATTTGATATAAAACAACTTTAGTTGGACTGCCATCAAAACATAAAAAATCCATAGTTGACACTCAGATTAAAATCTAAAAGATTGGATCAGTCGTATGTTGGAAAATTAGGCAAGTTGATGATTAATTCCAGTAAATAATTCATGACTAGAACAGATACTAGCATGCAACAATCTAGCAAACTAGAAGAACAACAAGACATGCATAACAGCAGCGAACACGAAACAATAGTTGTAGAGACAGACATGAACAGATGATGTTGGACGTACTGTTCGTTAGCTATTGTGGGTGCGACGGTGTTGATGATGATGTTGGCGACGATCTGCTGCTGACGGCGATGAAGACGACGATGAGTAGCACCGCCCGACTTGGACGGTAGACGACCCATGATGACGAATTTGAGCAGTCGCGCAGAGCGCTTCCCCAAAACCTAATTCGTCCTCTCCCGGTGCAGGATCGCAAGGACGCACGGTTCCGGAGACCTGCTCTCCCACGCGCCGATGCACGCCGGCGTTTGGGATGAAGTAGACTACGACGGCGGCGCAAGTTGCGAGATGAGGCAAAACCCTAGGTGTTTTTCGATGTGTCTTTGGCCACAGCCGGTAGCTGTATATATATTAGGACCAGAGGCGGTATTGTGTCGCGATCACAATCCCAAACCGACTCGGTTTCTAATTCGTATACTTACCGGACAAGAAATCAAAAACTTGTCTGCCAAGACATAAAAAATAAAACGGCAAAAGGAAGCTGCGCCCCTGCAAGGAGACGGATCGAATTTCGGCGGACCATTCACGCGCATGTCGCACGTACGTGCCGCCTCGCCTCGCCACGCCACGGCACGCCACGCCACGGCCCGGCCCGGCCCGGCCAGGCGAGGCGAGGCGAGCGAGCACGTGTGGTCTTTCCTTTCTCTTCTCACACACCACTTAGAGTGGTGAAGAGAACCCACTATATAAAGAGGTCCAACTCTTCTTCAACTTCCGGGGTGGGACTAAACTTTAGCACCACCACTTGCCATTTTACACATGGGCTTTGAGATTTCAGAAATTGCTATGGGCCTAGCCCATTAATTCTAACAATCCCCCACCAGATCTCAAATACCCATTTAGAGATTTGCCTTCTCTCATCACTTGTTTAATATACCAGTGTTTCAGCAGAGACTGTTAAGTTGAACTTCTGCCTAGAACTTTAAGCTACATCCATTCACAACTTGACAATGGACTATGCCTTGAATTGCTAGTTTTGTGTGAACAGGTTTCACTCAAAGTCTTAACCAGTACCTGACCGCCAATAGGCTACCCCGTGGTTTAGAGCTTATACGTCATACTCCCTGGTCTCTTCGTGAGCTTACTAGAGATCACCCAAATCTCATAGACTGCGACATTTACAGTCAGAACTCATATAGGTGTGTTCTTTCAAGACTGCTCTGTAGGACAGCATCTTTGCTAATTATAGCCAATAGAACCACATTAAGGCATGTTGCCAACCTGCCTTACAGCCCTGAGCCTTACAGCTCTGAGAGTTTTGCATCTTCACTTAGAGACGGTCATTAGTTATTACTCTCCTCAGTTAACCAATAGCTTGTTCTTCCCAGATTCTAATTCACGGGATCTTCGATCACAAAGGTTGGGTTACTGCTATGGTGTAACATCTATGGGTCTCATACCCATCTCCCTCGATGCAATATCTATCACATTTCATGATAGTCCCTTTGTAAAGGGATCTGCCAGGTTTTTGTCTGTTTGAATATACGTAACAGTTATTACTCCGGAGTTTCTCAACTTCCTGACAGACTTCAAATGTCTCTTCACGTGTCTTGATGACTTCGCATTATCTTTAGAATTGTTTACTTTAGCGATAACCGTTTGGTTGTCACAATTCATAAGAATAGCCGGTATAGATTTTTCAACCACAGGCAAGTCCATCAAGAGCTCACGCAGCCATTCTGCCTCAACAGTAGCTGTGTCTAAAGCAGTTAATTCTGCTTCCATAGTTGACCTCATTAATAAGGTTTGCTTGCAAGACCTCCATGACAGTGCGCCACCTCCATGAGTAAATACATACCCACTTGTTGCGTAGAGTACATCAACATCGGAGATCCAGTTTGAATCACTATATCCTTCTAGCACAGCAGGATGCCCTGAATAAGTAATTTCGAAACTCATAGTACCTCTCAGATAGCGCAAGACCCTTTCTAGTGCATGCCAATGATCATCACCCGGGTTGGACATGAACCTACTCAGTTTGCTCACAGCAAAAGAGATATCTGGTCTTGTAGCGCTAGCTAAGTACATGAGTGAACCGACAATTTGAGAGTATCTTAATTGATCTCTTGTTTCTTTCTTATTCTTTCTGAGTGTCACACTGGGATCATAAGGTGTTGGAGAAGGCTTGCTATCCATAAATCCGAACCGGCTCAAAACCTTCTCAACATAGTGAGATTGCGTTAGAGTAATCCCACTCTCATCCTTAATAAGTTTGATGTTTAGAATTACATCGGCTTCTCCCAGATCTTTCATGTCAAAACTTTTTGATAGAAAAGACTTGACCTCATTGATCGCATTAATATTTGTACCAAACATCAGTATGTCATCCACATACAAACATAATATGACACTATTTCCCCCACCATGGCGATAGTAAACACACCTATCAGCCTCGTGAATGACAAATCCTGCAGAAGTCAGAGTTCTTTCAAACTTCTCATGCCATTGCTTAGGTGCCTGTTTCAGGCCATACAAAGATTTTAACAACTTGCACACTTTTCTCTCTTCACCCTTTACCACAAACCCGTCAGGCTGATCCATATAGATTTCCTCTTCCAACTCTCCATTGAGGAAAGCTGTCTTTACATCCATTTGATGAATGATAAGACCATAAGAGGCAGCCAATGAAAGTAACACTCGAATGGTGGTCATTCTAGCAACGGGTGAATAGGTGTCAAAGTAATCTTCGCCTTCTTTATGAGTGTAGCCCTTGGCCACTAGCCGCGCCTTATACTTATCAATAGTACCATCAGGCTTTAGCTTCTTTTTGAACACCCACTTACAGCCCACAGGTTTACAACCATATGGTCTATCAGTTAGTTCCCAAGTTCCATTAGAAAGAATTGAGTCCATCTCATTATGAACATCTTCTTTCCAATCATCTACATCCGGAGATGCATATGCCTCTGCAATCATCTTGGGTGTGTTGTCCACAAGGTATACAATGAAATCATCACCAAAGGATTTTGCAATCCTTTGTCTCTTGTTCCTTATAGGAACTTCATTGTTATCCTTCTCAAGGACTTCCTCATGTGATTGTTCGAAATATTCATCAGTTGTACTAGATTCAGGAATTATCTCAGAAGAAAATCTAGCAATGCTATGCATATCTTTCATAGGAAATATGTTCTCAAAAAATGTTGCATCACGAGATTCCATTATAGTATCAACATGCATATCAGGTACTTCAGATTTTACCACTAAAAATCTATAAGCAATGCTCCGTTGAGCATACCCTAGAAAGACACAATCCACTGTCTTTGATCCAAGTTTGCGTTTCTTAGGAATAGGAATATTGACCTTTGCCAAACATCCCCAAGTGCGCAAATAAGAAAGTGATGGTTTTCTCCCAACCCACTACTCATAAGGGGTTTTCTCCTTATTATTGTTAGGAACTCTATTCAGGACATGACATGAAGTCAATAGAGCCTCCCCCCACCATGCCTTAGATAAACCAGCAGTGTCTAACATGGCATTCACCAAGTCAGTCAATGTGCGGTTTTTCCTCTCGGCAACTCCATTTGATTGAGGTGAATAGGGAGGCGTCCTCTTATGAATAATACCATGTTCCTCACAAAATTCATCAAATACTTTGGGAAAATACTCTCCATCACGATCGGACCTAAGACGCTTGATCTTTCTCTCTAGTTGATTTTCAACTTCAGCATTATAGATTTTAAAGTAGTCTAATGCTTCATCTTTAGTTTGCAACAAATAAACATAGAAAAATCTAGTCGCATCATCAATCAAAGTCATGAATTATCTCTTTCCACCTTTTATCAACACACCATTCATCTCACAAAGATCAGAATGTATGAGTTCTAGAGGTGTCAAGTTTCTCTCCTCGGCAGCCTTATGAGGCTTTCGAGGTTGCTTCGATTGCACACAACTCTGGCACTTAGAACCTTTGGCAACAGTGAAATTCGGAATTAAAGTCATATTGGATAGCCGAGACATTAAACCAAAATTAATATGACATAAAGGAGAGTGCCAAATACTTGCATCATCATTAACACTAGCACAAATTTGGTTTACTGACTTATTGCAAAAATCTGAAAGGGAAAAGCGGAACAAGCCTCCGCACTCATAGCCTTTACCTATAAATTGTCCAAATCTTGACACGATTACTTTATTCGACTCTAAAACTACCTTAAACCCATCTCGACATAGAAGGGAGCCGCTAACTAGATTCCTGTTCATAGTAGGGACATGCTGCACGTTCCTTAATTTCACGATCTTTCCCGAAGTAAACTTCAGATCCACCGTGCCAATGCCACGAACAGAAGCATGTGACCCATTCCCCATTAGGACGGAAGAATCCCTTGCGACCTGATAAGAAGTAAACAGGGAGACGTCAGCACACACATGAACGTTAGCACCCGAATCAATCCACCATGAAGATGATTGAAATACTGAAAGCACAATAGGTATTTTACCATACCCATCAGTATTGCTAGCGGTCACCATGTTGATAGTCTTGGAGCTCGTTTTCCCTCTACGGTCTGCACGTTCAGGGCATTCCTTGGAAAAGTGTCCAGGCTTCCCACAGGCGTAGCACTCTAGCTCAGCCTTGTTGAACTTCTTCTTCTTGAAGGTAGTAGTCTTGGTAGGCTTGTTGAAAACAGGTTTATTTTTTTTCCTTTGTTCTTGTTCTGTGGGTACCTCTGCACCATATTGGCGGTAGGCTGAACCTCACCTCCTTTCTCAGTAGTGTCTTTAGCCCGAGCTTTTTCTTCAACATCAAGAGATGCAATCAGATTTTCAACTGATATCTCCTGTCTCTTATGTTTCAGAGTTGTGGCAAAATTCCTCCATGAAGGAGGCAACTTTGCAATCATGCACCCAGCCACGAATTTGTCGGGTAGAACACACTTAAGAAGTTCAAGTTCTTTCACAATGCACTGTATCTCATGAGCTTGTTCAACCACAGAACGATTATTCACCATCTTGTAGTCATGAAAACTCTCCAAGATGTACAGTTCACTGCCTGCATCTGTTGCACCGAATTTTGCATTCAGTGCATCCCACAGAGTCTTTCCGTCATCTATGTGCATATACACATCACACAGACGGTCAGCAAGAACACTCAGAATGCATCCCACAAACATAGTATTGGCTTCCTGGAATTTTCTCTGATCTTCGTCAGACATTCCCTCTGGAGCACCAACACTAACGTGGAAAACTTTCAGAGCAGTAAGCCAGAGCGTGGTCTTCACCTGCCACCTCTTAAAGTGCACACCGGTAAATTTATCCGGCCTCAGTGCATCAGCGAATCCAGCCATAGTTAACTCAGGAAATTGCCTACAATTAGGTTTTTGGATTGTTGGAAAATTAGGCAAGTTCATGATTAATTCCAGTAAATAATTCATGACTAGAACAGATACTAGCATGCAACAATCTAGCAAACTAGAAGAACAACAAGACATGCATAACAGCAGCGAACACGAAACAATAGCTGTAGAGACAGACATGAACAGATGATGTTGGACGTACTGTTCGTTAGCTATTGTGGGTGCGACGGTGTTGATGACGATGTTGGCGACGATCTGCTGCTGACGGCGATGAAGACGACGATGAGTAGCACCGCCCGACTTGGACGGAAGACGACCTGTGATGACGAATTTGAGCAGTCGTGCAGAGCGCTTCCCAAAAACCTAATTTGTCCTCTCCCGGTGCAGGATCGCAAGGACGAACGGTTCCGGAGACCTGCTCTCCCACGAGCCGATGCACGCCAGCGTTTGGGATGAAGTAGACTACGACGGCAGCGCAAGTTGCGAGATGGGGCAAAATCCTAGGTGTTTCTTGGTGTGTCTTTGGTCGCAGCCGGTAGCTGTATATATATTAGGACCAGAGGCGGTATTGTGTCGCGATCACAATCCCAAACCGACTCGGTTTCTAATTCGTATACTTACCGGACAAGAAATCAAAAACTTGTCTGCCAAGACATAAAAAATAAAACGGCAAAAGGAAGATGCGCCCCTGCAAGGAGACGGATCAGATTTCGGCGGACCATTCAAGCGCATGTCGCACGTACGCGCCGTCTCGCCACGCCACGGCCTGGCGAGGCGAGCGAGCGCGCGCGTGTGGTCTTTCCCTTCTCTTCTCACACACCACTTAAAGTGGTGGAGAGAACCCACTATATAAAGAGGTCCAACTCTTCTTCAACTTCCGGGGTGGGACTAAACTTTAGCACCACCACTTGCCATTTTACACATGGGCTTTGAGATTTCAGAAATTGCTATGAGCCTAGCCCATTAATTCTAACATCGTAGACTGCAGCCAACATTTGTCAGTTCATTATTATAAAGAACAAAAATTCTCTCCTATTTAGAGATAAAATAACTTTAATCAAATACATATGTTTGCAACAAAAGCTACATTGAGCTAAGCCTCTGTCGAGATTAAAGCCTCGCAACCAAATACCTAGGTTTGCAACAAAAGCTACCTGACGTATCATGATTTATTTTTACCTATATGTTCCACTTTTAATCATTGCTTCCTTTAAATGCTTTGGTAAAGTGATCAACCACACGTACAGAATTATCTTAGAGAAGAAAATAACAAACAGAAATATCTAACGGACTATGTTTCCATCTTTAAGAAGTAGCAGTCCACACAATCAGTGTACAAATACATACCCATGAGGTATCCATGTAATACATTGCCTGTTTCATTCATAATCAGCTAGAAATATAAAACATGATGATCTATAAGGAGCGAGTACCTGATGTGAGTGCCAACAATATCAACATGCACACTGGACAAAACGATGCTCTGTTGTTGCTATTGCTTCCGCGAAATATTACTTGTCCCTGGTTAGATGTGTGGGCCGCCGTCTTCTACATCCCTGTAAATAAGATTTGAGGTATCTGTGTACTGGTGCCATCTTAGATATCCTCCGGGAAAATCTGAAGAAGACCATCAGATTTAGGGACATTAGCTAAAGAGAATAGAAACAGGACGGGAGTTGTCGACAGAGAGAAAGATAGGATTTTGAAAGTACGGGTTGACTCACATTGCACGGACGGAAGCATGTAAGCTGATTTTCTAAGCAGGTGACCTATTCCAGCCATACGTTGTTCCATCCAAAAAAATCCGGCCAGATGAGTACGTACCTACATACCAGTATTGGAAATATATTTCCTCGGGCTGCCAACACAGATGTGAGAGACACGGTTGATTCTCAACATAATCACGATTGTACTGGCCCCTATGAACGGCGATGGATCCTTCCGACGTGATCTATTTGTCCGGCGAGATCCACACGACCTCCTGTACATAGGCGTACACCGCCGGATCGATGATGCACTTGATTCATCCTTTTTGCTGGAAGCGTGCTGGAAACAGAACACACATGACCATGATGTGTTTAAATCTAACAAATAGATCTCATTAGGGTGGGAGAGAGAAGAGGCGGAGTAGATGCGCTGTCAATTTTGAGAGTCAGCGGCGGCGTGGCATTGGCGAGGATGCGCTAGGTAGTTTTTCTTGTTTGGACGCTATATGTGGTAGGCACGTGCAGATTGGATTCTTTTTGTCTCATTTTTTTTTTGAACTTTGTCTATTTTTTTACTTGTTCTAGATTGATTAGATCGTTGTAGTTCCATGATCAAAAAAGATAAACACAGGATGAGCCGTACATGATGGGATGAGGCGTACATCATATGGACTTTTATTTAATCTGAGTTTTTTTTTAGATTCAAGGAGTCATCTCGGATAGATCTAGGCCGTAATAACTCGGTCCTACCAGATGAACGGCTCGTAAATTCTAATTAATTTGGTAATTTCTTGGGAGTCCGTAATTAGTATAGGTAGGTATATAGATCTCGGTAGATCTAGGCCGTAATAACTCGGTCCTACCAGATGAACGGCTCGTAAATTCTAATTAACCTGGTAATTTCTTGGGAGTCCGTAAGTATAGGTATATAGATCTCGGGTAGATCTAGGCCGTAATAACTCGGTCCTATCAGATGAACTTGGGAGTCCGTAATTAGTATAGGTATATAGATCTCGGGTAGATCTAGGCCGTAATAACTCGGTCCTACCAGATGAACTTAGGAGTCCGTAATTAGTATAGGTATATAGATCTCGGGTAGATCTAGGCCGTAATAACTCGGTCCTACCAGATGAACGGCTTGTAAATTCTAATTAACCTGGTAATTTCTTGGGAGTCCGTAAGTATAGGTATATAGATCTCTGGTAGATCTAGGCCGTAATAACTCGGTCCTACCAAATGAACGGCTCGTAAATTCTAATTAACCTGGTAATTTCTTGGGAGTCCGTAATTAGTATAGGTATAGAGGTATAGATTTATAGTCTTAACTACTACTTCTGTACTAATATAAGACGTTTTACAATTTAATTTAAACTGCAAAATGTCTTACATTACTATACAGTGGGAGTAGTTGCTAGAGACTAACCACGCCCGGCCCCGCGTCGCCTAACCCTAGGCCACACGGGCGGCGTCCCCCACAGCGCCGCCGCCGGCCCCCCCACCCTCCCGCTCCTTCCCTCGCCGTCGCCGGAGGCCACCAGCAGGCAAAGCCTGTATAGTGGCAGCGGTGGCGGGGCCTCTCACCCGTGGCTGCGACACCGCGGCGCCCCCCTCGGCGCCCAACCACACCGATGCGATCTGGAGCAGCGCTCCCCGCCCGGCGGCGACCCCTGACCGGCTGCAGCTCCTCCGGTGGCTGGGCGCATCCCTCGCGATGCGGCTCCCTCCCTCCCCCAAGTCGAGCTTTGGGTCGCCCCCTCCCTCAGGCGGCCGCCATGGAGACTCTGGTGGTGTCCGGAGGCGGATGCCTCTTGCAGCGTGCCGGCCGGGACCTTGGTTTGCGCTTGTGCTTCACCCCTCCCCCCCCCCCCCCCCCCCCCCCACCCCCCCCCCACACACACACAACCACACACACACACACGCAGGGGTGACTCCTGCCCGACGGCCATGGACCTGCGCCCCTCTTGCATCCATGGCTGACCAGGGCGGCTCCGGGTCCGGCGCTCCCTCCGGCTCCTTGGGCTCGCCTGCGCCTCGGCGCCTCCTCACCACACCCTGCTGGTGCCCTTCGTTGGCCGTCCATCCCGGCGCATCTTTGATTCTGGCGCACTCAGGGAGCTGCATTCCCTTTCGGCTCCTTGGGCTCACCGGCATCCTTGCTGCTTCGATCCTGGTGACCAGGCTCTGCGCTACCCTCAGGGTTCTTGCTCCCCCGGGCCTCCGCCCACTGTCGCATCCCCTACCGCCTCTCATTTCGTGCAGACGCCCACCTCTGTGCCCCGTCTGTCCCTTCGTCGCTCCGTTGCTCACGCGTCCGGCGGCGCCCGATGCCTCCTTTGGTGGTGGGCGTGGCTCCCCTTTCTTGCGGTCGTGGTTTCGGCCTTTGCTCGACTTCCTCTTCTCCGATTCGTGCTCCGACGGCATGGTATTGCTCGGACATCCCTGCATCGTATGGTGGCAGCGGCGACACCTACGGGGGCCATCCCCTTCTTGGAGGCTCTGTCACGGCCATTATCTGTGCCCCTATTCGATCATCAGGGGAAACACTAGGTCCGGTTATCCGGATCGTACGGCGACGGCGTCTTGGCGTCGTTCTCCTTCGTGAAGACGCTGTCTTGTTTGCTCGCGGCGTCCTCGGTTCTGGATTTGGAGATGTGAGTTGTCTTGTTGTTGGTCTGGGCTACTTCTCAGGATGGCGAGTTTAGCTGTGTTTTTCTTTGTTTGTGCTGAGCATCCCATTTCTCTCTGCTCCGGGCACCATGTTCACGCCTATTGCGTCCGTGTCATGTGTTGTACCATATCTTGTACTCACTCTAACTTCTTCTATCAGGGGAATGATACGCAAGCTTTGCGTATTCGTGAAAAAAAAGAGTAGTTGCTAACACTCAAACATTGGATGAGCGTTGGACAAAAGGGTGAATCGAATGGTGGATGGTGTGGTGGGGTAGTGTCACCGTGGACACCTGATGAATTCAAACGTCAAGCTTTTTATCCTTATAATGTATTTTTGTTGGTTGGATATTTGAAAATAGCACGTAAGCTTGTGTGCATCACTCGATGTACGATGCAGAGGCCAAGGGCGTTCTTATTTTTTTATTTTTTTATTGATAATCACACGTATGAATCTGTTTCGAAAAGCACTTTGTCGCAGTACTTTTGTTGACTCGCAAGGTGATACCATGATTGGTCCTCTCCGCGTCCGTGGACTTCCTCTTCACCCTCGCTGCTGTCACCGGAGGAGGCCGCCCGGGCCACTTGCCTGAGTAGCCACTCCTACTTGCCGGACAGCCATACCTTGTGTCTCTTTTCAATTATAGCTTCGTTTCCGTGTATGTACCTGCATGTCTTTTCGTGATGGTTTTCCCGTTTAAGCGCAGAGTTGGACATCTCCATCGGCATCGCCGTCCACGAGCAGCACGACAACAACACGCACGCTGGCCGTCGACTGCGCGCGTGGTCCAGCCTTGGGGGGATCAAAGGATCTAATTCTGCACAGCTAGCTATGCATGAGCAAGGGCTTCTTCTGCAAGATATTGTTTGTTTTGCTACATCCTATGCTATGAAAGGAGGACGCCAAACTTCTGTCGAGTCTACAAGGTGATTAATTCGCCATGACATAAAAGTTCTCTCTTTTGCGATGAGCTTTCATGTAATAAGTCAATTTGGATGATAACAGCACATGATTTTCCATGTGAAGGGAACTGTAACTGTTACTCGCGCGGTGTGCATCCTCGAATATGCTGGCTTTGAAAACCATGGTTGAATCGCCACACTCGTGGAAGGGCAGGGGAGACCTTTTTGAGCTGCATGGAGCCATAGCGACCGTTGGGTGTTTTTTTTTTTTCTGAGGAAGCTGCAGTTGGGTGCATGCTACTCCCTTTTGGACGTTGCCTTTTTTTTAGGGTAATAGTAAGTGTGCCCGTATGTTGCAACGGGAGAAACAGATCCTCACACGCCCCAAGCGACTCATCCTTTTTGTCACTTCTCTTCACCACCATCGCCGATGGTGTCATGTTGTTCACCTATCCACGACGAATGTGATCCATCCCACCTTGCATCGACTTGTTGTTTCGTGAACTTGTAATCCCATTTTTGTTGCCGCTCCTCCTCGCTGGTGACAGCCCCTCCTTGCACATACTCGTAATTACTTGAAATGATGGTGAACATCACCACCGTTTGACCTGCATCTGGTGCATTTGCCGCCCCCTCCTCCCCGCGCCCGCCACACAACACAAACGACAAAGAAAGAAAGAAAAATCGTGAGCCGACGTAATGAATGAATGGGTTTATGTCATTCAACACTTGAAGGCGCATAAACGGCGTACCTTGAGTGGAGCATAGACATGCAAAGTTCCGGCGAAGTCCACGAGATGGATGCTTCGGGTGATGCAATGTCGTGCACGAGAACTTGCGATTCTGCTTGGGTTACAGTTGAGGGAGGCCTTTTTTTAGGGAGACTGCTTTGGTAGACCCCCCTCCACAAACCGTATAAGGACAGTATGGCCATTTCATCAAACCGTATACTCATACAGAGGAGTTAATCAATGCAATTATGTCCAAACAAAATATGACTGCCTTCTGAGCATTCCAGATAAGCCGTTTGAGGTTGACAGGCATAGGCCAAACACCCTCACCAGTTGTAGTGATTTCAGTCCCAAGTTTTGCTAGATTCCACCCCTACTGTGTGGTTTCTCTGATCGGAGGACCCCTTATGCCGAGCCTAGTCCAGATGAGAGGAGTTCTGGTTGTTTTCGGGTGAAATTAAGGACAACATATCAGATGGTAGGACTGTTCAAGTAACTGTTTGGCATATACAGAAAAGAAAATATAACATTATTAGGTTAACAAAAGGTATTTTATAATATTCTTCAATAGCAAAAAGAATAACCTAAAAAGCTTTCATAAAACTCTAGTTATGATCAAAATAATATTAACTTAAATATAAAAAAATCAACTAATAATACAAATTGTTTCTAATCTAAAGTAAAGTTAATAGAAAGTAAAATTTATCCAACTAAAATTTTCATAAAATACTTTTTGTTAAAAACTTTAATAGCAAAAAGAATTAAATCAAAACTAGGCATGTATGCTACTGTTTTTGAATCTGTTTAAAACAAAACTCAAATAATTTTATAAATTAGGTTAGTCCCGGTTGGTGGCTCCAACCGGGACTAAAGGCCTTTCCTTTCACGCCCTTTCGTCTGCGGCCAAAAATAGGTTTAGTCCCGGTTGGTGGCTCCAACCAGGACTAAAGGCCTACCTTTAGTCCCGGTTGGAGCCACTAACCGGGACTAAAGACCCTTTCGTCCCGGTTGGTGGCCGCAACCGGGACTAAAGGGCTGGCGGTATTTAAGGCCCCCTTTGTCGAGGGAACAGATCTGACAGTAGAGAATAGGGGTACGTATGAGTGGGCAGAGCCTAGCTACGGCGAGGTTGTACACACGGATATACGAGTTCAGGCCCCTCTCGGAAGAAGTAAACACCCTACGTCTCGGTGCTGCGAGAGCTTTGTTTTCTGGTGTGATGAGTTACAGGGGGTGCGAACCCTTGTGCAGGAGTGGAGGGGCGGCTTATATAGAGTCCGCTGGCCCCTCAAGAATGCCCCGTTACCCAAGGGTTCGATGGAGAAGTAAAGGATCGAGCGTTACTGGTAACCTCTGTATTTGGTGTCATTTATGGTGATGAACTGATTGCCCGACTGTTGCCATCCCAAGGTGGCTCTAGGTATTCCACCTTCGAGTGACGCTTGGTACTCCGAGTGAATAGGGACTGTCGAGTGATGGAGAAACTTCCGAGTGGATCCCGTGTCCGAGTGACTTGTACGCTGCGGTCATTTCAGTCGGTGTCTCCTTCGTAACTTTGTAGGTCTTGGATTCTTGTATGTAATGCCTTTGGGTAGAGTATGTAGGTCAGGCATGGGACCCTAACCTAGGTACATGTCCTCATCATTAGCCCCCGAATGGATCGGGGTTCGAGTGAAAAGGATTGGTGTGGGTTCTGTCTAGACTCGGTGCCTCGGAGGCGCTTTAGAACCTTGCGGACACCCGCGCCGTTTTAATTTCTTGTCAGTCACCCTGATCAATTCTGGTTTGATGCGTGACCGAGTGATCCCGAGTGTCTGGTCGGACCCGACTGGACAAGGAGATCTCTCAACGCAATCGATTGTTCTGTCAGGTCCGGATTCCACGGGATTCGAAAATTTGGAGAAGCGCGCGGGACGGCAACAACGCAGCAAGCGGGGAAAGTGGGGCGGGACTCCTCGATTATCGCTCCACCTTTATCGCCACGTACCATGTAGCCCCTGTTAATGGGATGCGCTAGGATCTCATTGGCCCACAGGTCAGTGACCCAGTCAGGCGGTTATAAGGGGCGACGCAGTTAAGGGCTGGAACAGTGCTCCTCCCCTTTTCCCCACTTCTCCTCGCCTCTCCGCCTCTTCCGCCTCGGCACTGCGCCGCCCGGCTCGGCTCCGACGACCACCACAGAGATGGCGAAGGACAAGACGGCGAAGCTGGAGCGTGCCAAGAAGGCGGCCAAGGGGAAGAAGGCATCGAGTTCTCGGGCCGCGCTACCACCGGGTTGGATCCAGGGCGACTTTCTGCCATCGACGGTCAGGGCGGAGGACCTAGACGGGCTCGCCGCCGATGGTCTGCTGGTTCCTGGGTCTTGGAGGCTGCCGGAGGGGGAGGTCGAGCCTGCGCCGCGCCCCGGCGAGCAGGTCCTCCTCCTCACCCACGTGGAAAGAGGTTTCTCCTTGCCTCCCTATCCATTTTTTCGAGGGTTTCTGAATTTCTTCGGAGCGCAAATCCACCACCTTCCCCCGAATGCCATATTGTATTTTGCCGCCTTCCTCTTGATGTGTGAAAATTTCTTGGGTTGTCATCCTCACAAGGAGTTGTTCAAACATATCTTCACTTGTCGATCCCAGTCAGTCAAGAAAGCAAATCCGAGTGATGAGAGGACCCATGTGATCCAGATGTGTTGGGGTTTAGGTGTCCAGGTGAGAGGTAGGAGTGCATTCCCTGCAATGACTTTTCCTGATTCGGTTCGGGGCTAACAGTCAACCTGGTTTTATTGCAATGACGTTCCATCTCCTGGTATGTCGAGTGGCCTTCCCCCCTTCTCATTGGCAGGGCTCAATGCTCCCTGTTCGCTGACTGTGGCTGAGGAGGAGAAAGCCGAGGTAGGAATCTTGGTAGAAGCTGTAGTCGAGCTGATCTGAGGCGGAGTGACGGGCTTGGATCTATTAGAGGTGTTCCTCAGTCGACGGATCCAGCCTCTGCAGGTGCGGGGGCATCCCATGTGGCAGTACATGGGTCCGGACGATTCCACTCGGATGCATCCAGAGGAGGTCAAGGACGAGATCGTCGCACAATGGTTTGGCAGCATCACCGGAGCTCGTGACAATCCTCGTGGATCCAAGCGAGTTCTGCCTTTCGACGTCGAGCACCCACCAGGGGAGGTGAGACATATCTTCATTGAGTGTTTTACTTTTTGTTTCCAACATGCGACTGGATTGATAACCGACTGACTTTGATATTTGCGCCTTGCAGGAGTTTACGAAGATGCTTTCGCCTGTGCCGAATGGAGAACGGCTCATTGAAGGAGCAGAGAGCAAGGGCAGGAGTGCAGATATTAGGTATGCCAAAGACAGTGATGGCAGCAGCGACGACTCGGAAGAGAGTGAGGAAGTCGAGTCTCCTCCGTGCACCGAGCGTCGAACCAAGCTGAACCAAGATCCGGCAGCCAACCAGGGTAAGGCCGAGGTGTCGAGTGTCAGGAACCCGAAGCGCACCCAGATCGCAATGCTAGATCCGACTGAGAAGGCTGCGAAATAGCCCAAGGTCGCTCCATCGAAACCCCGGAAGGCTCTGCCCAGAATAAAGGTCGCCATGCCTATCGCTTCAACGTGAGTGTCTTTTCTTCCTTTCTTATTGTTGCAGTACTTCATGTCTTTGCTGACCGAGTGAAAATTGTGTGCCAGAGCCACCACTTCGATAACGTCGCCCATGTGGATTGATGAGGACCATGTGGCGAGGTATGACAGGTTCTCACTCTGCTCTATTTTACTAGTCGATTCGACGATTGAATGAGTTGTTGTTGTTGTTTGGTGACTGCAGAGCCAACAGATATCATCCACCTTGCTGACGATGACGAAGACAAGCCTCAGAAGGATGTGGGTGGTGAGGGTATGACCTCGACCGCCCCCTGTACCTTCACTTGGAGAGTGCCGTCGAGCCAGACGCCCTGTGCGCCGCTTGCTGCAATGTCCGAGGAACCAGGCGGTTTGTCCCGAGCCAGTGCCGATCCTGTTGTCCCTCTGTCGACTGCTCCACCTTTGGTGCCGAATCCCCTGGCCCCGGGGCCGACTGATCAACCTCAAGCGCCGATTCCTCCGGCTGCATCACCGACTCCTCCGCCTCATACATTCACTCTGCATCATGTTCCGGAGGACCAAACTGGGGCCAGCAAAGAGGCCATTATTCAAGCTGATCTAATGATGCAGTGTGTGAAGGAGGCATATGAATCCAGCAGGTTGGCTTATGACACCAGTACGGCTCTTCAAGCGAATGTCCGAGTAAGTGCGATTGTAAGTTGATTTCTGATTGGGTTATTTCCTATCCATCTCTACTCTATACACCCACTGGGTGTTTTCGTCGTTCGGTGCATATTTGCTCGTTTTTCACTCAGACTGGTCAGGCCGGGCTGAGTGGTCATTGATCTAGTGGGGGCATGCTGAGTGCACCCACTAGGTGTAGTCCCCGAGACCGCCGTCGAATGTTTGCATCGGCAGAGGTCTTAGACAGACTTTTTTTTTACTCGGACCGGTCAGGCCGAGCCGAGTGGTCATTTATCCAGTGGGGGCACGCTGAGTGCACGCACTGGGTGTAGTCCTCGAGACCGCCGTCGAATGTTTGCATCAGCGGGGGTCTTAGACAGAAGATGCTCCTTTCTGCTCGGAAGCGGAGAAATATCTGTGTCGACTGAATTGCTTCTTTGTTGATTTCAGAAAACTTGTGAGCTCGGGACCCAATACGTTGCCTTGGAGAAGGAGAAGATCTAGCTCCAACTGGATCTAGAACTAGTGAAAAGGAACTTGGCTCGTGCCAAGACGTATCTGAAGACCATGGGAGGTAACTCTTGTCAACCATGTGCACCGTCTTTTTTTTTATTTCTTTCTTTCGTCCTTTGAGCCGAGTGGTTTCACTTGAACAGACATGTGTAGTGAGAACCGTCAGCTTCAAGCATGACTCAGGAATGTTGTTTCTTTAGGCACCATGAAGCAGGCTCTCGAAGACAAGGATAAAGCACTCGCGGACACGCAGAAGGTGGCTAGGGAGAAGACCGAGGCCGCTGAGGCAAAGCTAGCCTCAGCTTGCAAGTTGGAGGAGGAGAACGCATCTCTGAAAGCTGCCGTTGAAGAGGCAAAGAAGGAAGCTGCCAACCTTAAGAAAGAGCAAGCCGAGTGGACCAAGAAGATCGAGGACCAGGCGAACGCCTTTGAGTCGGAGAAGACAGCCCTGAACAACAAGGTTGACCTGCTCGCCCAGAAAAGAGATGCACTGGAGAAGTATTTGGGAGGTTTTGCGAAGAAGATATACAGCATGCTCGACGGTATCTTTCTTTGCTCGAGTGAATTCCTTCGAATCTCAAAAACAATGGCATAACCAATCTTTTCCTTACTCTTCATACATAATTCTGTCAGAGCTTCGAGCTGGAGACTGATCGGATCAAGACAGACCTAGATCCCACCAACTCACTCGTCAAGGATGCAGTGGCTCTGAACATGTTGCGACTTGAAGCTCGTCTTGACAATGTCTTGGGGTACATTATGCATCTGAGGGCTGCGCTAGCTAAGATAGACAAAGAATTGTGGCCTGAAGATACACTTCAGAATGATCTTGAGTCAATGATGACTCGACTCAATGAGATCCTTGGTCGAGTGCAAGCATGGAAGAAATCTGCTGCCCGCTGCAGGGCCGATGTGGCACTCTCACTCGTCTGGGTCCATTGTAAAGATGCCAAAGAAGAAAACTTGAAGGCTCTCCAGGTGGCAAACACAAAGAAGCTCCCATTTGAAGACTTCATGGAGTCTTTCATTGAGGCGGCCACTCGAATTGCGGATGGCATAGACCTGGACACCTTCGTCGAGCCTGCGAGTCCCACCGGCGCTTGAAAGAAACCATTATGACTTGAGATTCTAGCAGTCGGAACTTATTTGCCTCGGTATGCCGAGTGATTTTGTAATCGTTAAAACTCGTTCGGGCCTTCAGCCCGAGTACTTTTATCTACACTTGAGATTCTGAATTTATCCGAATGTTGCTTTTCAGTTCCTTGCATGGTTAAGTTTATTTTGGCTGGTTCGCAACTAAACTTCCGAGTGGGAAGGATGCTCGTCACTCCGAATAATTTTTAACTTAGGTGAGGACTGGCTCGCATCTAAGCCCCCGAGTGAGACGGATGCTCGTAACTCGGAGTAATTTTTAACTTAGGCGAGGACTGGCTCACGGCTAATTCCCCGGGTGAGAGGGATGCTCGTCACTTGGAATAATTTTTAACTTAGGCGAGGACTAACTCGCGGCTAAGCCCCCGAGTGAGAGGGATGCTCGTCACTCGGAGTAATTTTTAACTTAGTCGGGGACTAGCTCGCGGCTAAGTCCCCAAGTGAGGGGGATGCTCGTCACTCGGAGTAATTATTAACTTAGGCGAGGACTGGTTCGCGGCTAAGCCCCCGAGTGAGAGGGATGCTCATCACACGGAGTAATTTTTAACATAGGCAAGAACTGGCTCGCGGCTAAGCCCCCGAGTGAGAGGGATGCTCGTCACTCGGAGTAATTTTTAACATAGGCGAGGACTGGCTCACGACTAAGTCCCCGAGTGAGAGGGATGCTCTTCACTTGGAGTAATTTTCAACTTAGGCGAGGACAGGCTCGCGGCTAAGCCTCTGAGTGAGAGGGATTCTCGTCACTCGGAGTAATTTTTAACTTAGGCGAGGACTGGCCAGCGGCTAAGCTCCCGAGTGAGAGGGATGCTCGTCACTCGGTGTAATTTTTAACTTAGGCTAGGACTGGCTCGCGGCTAAGTCCCCGAGTGAGAGGGATGCTCATCACTCGGAATAATTTTTAACTTAGGCGAGGACAGGCTCGCGGCTAAGCCCCCGAGTGAGAGGGATGCTCGTCACTCGGAGAAATTTTTAACTTAGGCGAGGACTGGCTCGCGGCTAAGCCCCCGAATGATAGGGATGCTCATCACTCGGAGTAATTTTTAACTTAGGCGAAGACTGGTTCGCAGCTAAGCCCCCCGAGTGAGAGGGATGCTCGTCACTCAGAGTGATGCGCTTGTGTGATTGAAATCATCGAAGGACCGCATGAGTCATATCTTTGATAAGCAAATACTTCTTAAAGTACTCTTATTACATCCTGACAATTCAATCATCAAGTATAGAATCGACGAAGCAGATCTGCGTTCCAGGCGCGCGGCTTGTTGATCTTCTTCACGAGATTGTAGAACTGGTAGGCCCCATTATGTAACACCTTGGTGACGATGAAGGGGCCTTCCCACGCGGGGGCGAGCTTGTGAGGCCGTTGCTGATCCAGTTGGAGCACGAGATCTCCTTCTTGGAATGCCCGACCCTTGACGTGTCTTGCATGAAAACGACGAAGGTCTTGCTGATAAACAGACGACCATATCAGGGCCATCTCTCGCTCTTCCTCCAAGAGATCCACAGTGTCTTGTCGCGCCTGCTCTGCCTCGGCTTCTGAATTGAGTTCCACTCGGGGAGAATTGTGGAGGAGATCACTCGGCAACACGGTTTCAGCTCCATACACCATGAAGAAAGGGGTGCGGTCAGTGGACCGGTTAGGAGTCATCCTTAAACCCCACAAGACAGATGGTAGTTCGGTCACCCAAGCTCCAGCTGCATGTTTTGAGATCACGCATGAGTCGTGGCTTCAACCCTTGAAGGATAAGACCATTCGCCCTCTTAGCCTGACCATTCGACTGTGGGTGCGCAACGGATGCGTAGTCCACCCGAGTGCCTTGAGCGGCGCAAAACCGTCTGAATTCTTCCGAGTCGAAGTTCGAGCCGTTGTCTGTGATAATGCTATGCGGGACTCCATATCTGAATATCAACTCTCTCATGAACTTGATGGTTGTGCGTGAATCTAGCTTCTTGACGGGTTTGGCTTCAATCCACTTAGTAAATTTGTCGACTGCTACGAGTAGATGAGTGAAACCACTCGAGCCTGTACTGAGCAGTCCAACCATATCCAAACCCCACATGGCAAGCGGCCAGACGAGTGGTATGGTCTTCAAGGTGGGCGCAGGCTTATGGGACTAGTTTGCATAGAACTGGCATCCTTCGCAACGCTGAACGATTTCTTTAGCAGCTTCATTGGCACGTGGCCAGAAAAAACCGGCCCTGTACGCTTTGGCTATGATCGACCGAGAGGACGCATGATGACCACAGCTTCCCTAGTGAATCTCTTCTATAATCAACCGACCTTCCTCTGGGAAATATATCGTTGGGCCACGCCAGTGACACTTTCTCTGTAAAGCTGTCCGTTCACCACAGTGAAAGCTTTGGACCTACGGACAATCTGACGCACTTCGACCTCATCCTCTGGGAGTTCTTACCTGAGTAAATATGCAATGTACGGCACTGTCCAGTCAGGTGTAATTACTAGAATCTCCATAACCAAATCGATGATTGCAGGAACTTTGACATCAGTCGGGTTGGAGGAACTTATCGCCTGTGGGGGCTCTTCAGTGAAGGGATCTTCCTGCACTGATGGGGAATGGAGTTGTTCAAGGAACAAGTTGCTGGGAATGGGCTTCCGAGTGGATCCAATCTTCGCCCGATCATCAGCTGCTTGATTTTTGATTCGGGGAATGTGATGAAGCTCCACCATCAAATTTCTTTTCTAACTTCCTCACTGCATTACAGTATCCTGTCATAGCGGGGTTTCTGACATCCCATTCCTTCATCACTTGATTGACTACGAGATCTGAGTCTCCATATACCATCAGGTGACAGACGCCGAGTGAGATGGCCATACGGAACCCGTAGAGGAGCGCTTCGTATTCGGCCTAGTTGTTGGAGGAATCAAAGTGAATCTGCAGGACGTAACTGAGTCGATAACCTTTTGGGGATACAAAGACCACTCTGGCACCAGAACCATTCAACATCTTAGAGCCATCAAAGAACATGGTCCAGTGTTCCGGGTGGATTTGAGTTGGTTGTTGCTGTTCTATACATTCAGCCATGAAATCTGCAAGTGCTTGGGACTTGATCGCCTTCTTCGCTTCAAACTTGATGTTGAAAGGAAGGAGCTCAATGGCCCACTTGGCCACTCGGCCGGTTGCATCCCAATTGTTCATGATTTCAGACAGCGGGGCATCACTGATGACTGAGACCGAGTGTTCTTGGAAATAGTGCACAAATTTCTTCGCTGTTAGATAAATGTTGTAGACAAGCTTCTGGTAATGAGGATACCTCTTCTTAGACGGAGTCAGAACTTCAGAGATGTAAAACACTGGTCACTGAACTTTGTAGGCTTTGCCTTCTTCTTCTCGCTCCACTGTGAGGACTGTACTGACGACTTGGCCAGTGGCCGCAATGTACAAAAGCTGGGGTTCTTTGCTGTTCGGGGCAGCAAGCACCGGCTGGGTGGAGAGTAGGGCTTTGAGCTCAACAAACACAGCTTCTGCTTCGGGGGTCCACTCGAATGTGTCGGACTTCTTCATCAGTCGGTACAAAGGCAATGCCTCTTCTCTGAGACAAGAAATGAACTGACTCAACGTTGCGAGACAGCCTGTGAGCTTTTGGACATCGTGCACGCGCTCAGGACGCTTCATTCGGAGAATCGCGCTAATTTTCTCGGGATTGGCATCTAGTCCTCGTTCGAAAATGATAAAACCGAGTAACTTGCCCCCAGGCACTCCAAAGGTGCACTTGGACAGATTCAGCTTGATGTCATACCTTCTCAGGTTGGCAAAGGTTTCAGCAAGGTCGGTCAGCAGGTCCGAACCTTTGCGAGATTTGACCACGATATCATCCATGTAAGCCTCAACTTTCCGATTGATCTGAGTGAGTAGGCACTTTTGAATCATACGCATAAAGGTAGTGCCAGCATTTTTGAGACCGAATGGCATGGTGACATAGCAAAAACACCCAAAAGGGGTGATGAAGGCAGTTTTTATTTCATCTGGCCCATACAGTCGAATTTGATGGTACCCTGAGTACGCATCAAGAAAAGACAAACGCTCGCACCCCGCAGTGGAATCCACTATCTGGTCGATGCGGGGGAGCGGAAAATGATCTTTCGGGCAGGCCCGATTGATATGTTTGAAATCAATACACATACGAAGTGACTTGTCCTTTTTGGGAACCATGACGATGTTGGCGAGCCACTCGGAGTGGTAAACTTCGCGTATGAACTCAGCTGCTAGGAGCCGAGCCACCTCCTCGCCAATCGCCTTTCTCTTCTCTGCTGCAGATCGACGCAAATGCTCCTTCACAGGTTTGGCCTTCGAATCAACTCTTAATCGGTGCTCAGCCAGTTCCCTGGGTACACCTAGCATGTCGGAAGCTTTCCATGCGAAGATGTCCCAGTTCTCACGGGGGAACTGGATGAGCGCGGCTTCCTATTTGCCGTCGAGTGTCGTCGAGATGTTAGTCAGAGTAGTAGTAGGGTCTTTCGGGTGGACATGAACTTATTTCATCTCTCCTGCCGACTGGAAAGTAGATTCGGAGGTTGGCTTCTTGGAACGGAGCAAATCAGTCGGATCAGTACTCTTCTTGTATTCCTCCATTTCCACCATTGCCATCTGCTGATCAGCAATTTTGGATCCTTGCTGAAGACACTCCTCACCTCTCTGCCTATTCCCCGTGATTGTGATTACACCCTTGGGCCCGGGCATTTTCAGCTTGAGGTACACGTAACATGCACGGGCCATGAAGCGGGCACAAGCTGGTCAGCCAAGGATAGCATGGTAGGCGTTGTGGAAGTCCACCACTTCAAATGTCAACTTCTGCTTCCAAAAATTCTTCGAGTCACCAAAAGCCTCGTCTAAAGCAATCTGACCGAGTGAACTTGCCTTGTTCCCCGGGATGACTCCGTGAAACTGCATATTGCCCTCGCTTAGTCGGGACATCGGAATGCCCATCCCTTTAAGGGTCTTAGCATAGAGAATGTTCAAGCCACTCCCGCCAACCATGAGGACCTTGCGCAATCGAGTGCCTCCCACAATTGGATCAACCACCAGAGCTTGCCACCCAGGGGTAGCAATGTGAGCTGGGTGATCTGACTGATCGAAAGTAATGGGAGTTTTCAACCACTTGAGGTACGTCGTAGTTGCAGGAACAGCCGTATTCACCTCTCGGTTAATGACTTTCAGTCAACTTTTACTCTCAACATCAGCGAAAATCATCAGCGTGGCATTGACCTTCGGGAAATCCTCGCCCTTTTCTTTGTCGTCATCTTTGTCAGATGCCTTTTCACTCGGCTTACCTTCAAGGAACTACTGAATCAATAACCTGCACTGTCGAGTGGTATGCTTGGGTAATATCAGATTTCCCTTTCATCTTTCTTCGTGTGAATGGCACACGGCAAATCAAGGACGTCCTGTCCTGACTGATCTTTCATTTTCTTTGGTATCCACTGTCCTTTAGGCTTTCCTTTGTTCTTACCCTGCACAGCCAAAGCAGCCGCTTCTGCTTGGCCAGAACCTTCGGCCTTGCGCTTCTGTTTCCGACTGAGATTACTGCCGCCGGAATCAGGATCAACGGCCTTTCCTTTGCCACTGCGGAGGTGGCCTTCTTCCTCACCTTTCGCGTACCGAGTGGCTATCTCCATCATTCTGCTCATGGTCAAAGTTCCAGACCGACCAAACTTCAAGATGAGCTCTCTATACCTGACGCCAACCTTGAAAGCACAGACGGCCTGATGCTCGGTGACATTCTCAACCACATGGTGAAGTGTGGTCCAACGCTGAATATAAACTCTCAGAGTTCCATTTGGCTTTCGAACACAGTGTTGCAATTCAGTCAGTCCGGCGGGATGCTTGCATGTGCCCTCGAATGTTTTGATGAACACTTGAGCTAGATCCTCCTAGCAATATATACTAGCAGGAGCCAACTGGTTCAACCATGCCCGGGCCGACCCTTCTAACATCAAAGGAAAATGCTTCATGGTGACATAATCATTTCCTCCGCCAATCTGCACTGCCACTCGGTAATCCTCCAACCAAGTCTCTGGTTTTGATTCGCCAGTGAACTTGTTGACCCCCGTGGCCAATCTGAAGTTGGGGGGTATCTCTGAGGCCCATATGGCTCTGCTGAAACACTCGGGCATAGAGATGTACGCGCCACTTCCACTCGGGCGATCTCTGTCCAAGCCTTCTCGGTGAGCTCTACCTCTGTCGACTAGATTCTGCATGAGGACTGACCTTGCGTCGAACCCAGGATCTAGGGGGTCGAGTGGTTTTCTCCGCGTGTCGCCGTACAGGCGTCTGTCATAGTATCTCTGGGGCACGTACGAATCACCTCGCGGAGGAGGTGTCAGCATCCGACGGCGGTCGTCACGGTGAAACTGAGGGGCGAATTGGCCACAGCCCTTATCCGGGTACTGATCCTGGCGGTAACCATGATCTTCGCACCACGGAGGCGATCTCGCGCTGTGGGCTGACTGGACTGTCTCTGCTCTGGGAGACCTGCCGTGAATCCTGTTGCGCGACTGGGAAACGGTCGAATTCTTTTCCCCGGCCACTCTGAGCAGTGCTTGGATCTGCTCAAGTCCTCTCCCAGCTTCGGATCGGGATGGCTAGATAGAATCCGCAATCCTCGCGGCTGCCGCCACATTCTGAATCGGAGTGTGGAATACCTATAACTCGTTTTGGGATTCAGTCGGGAACAACTACCGCTGCCGTCGACTGGAGATTGGATGCTGCCTGTGAGCATGATCGTCAAATGACTTCTGAATTTCCTCGAGACAAGTGCGCTCGGCCAAAGTGGCTACGCGCACGGCCTCCAAAGCCCGGGCCTCGGCGGTCATGCCAACGATGGGAGTCCGGAAGAATTGCTCGTTCCTGCGCTGCAGTTCTTCTCTCTGCTTAGCGGTGAGGGGTTGCGGGTAGTACTCGTCGTTCGATGGACCACCGTCCGCACCCCCACCACGGCCGTACCCTGGCGGGCTATGCCGAGAGCCGGCCATAAGTACCTCCGTCGCCGGGTCACTGCTCTCGCAATCGGAAGGAACGTCCGAGTGATCCGACACCGGGTCGAGCAAGTCGTAGAGGGATTCGTCGGGCTTAATTGCTGCGATCTGCAGAGTGGATGACTGGCGAGCTGCCGTGTGCCTCACCCACCACTGGAGCCGAGAGCAACCGGATCGCTTGCGATGGTGAACAGCAGGGAGGGCAGACGCCACCGGGCCTGACAGGTACTGAGTCGACGGCTGCCGAAGGAGGACGCCGCAGGAGCTTGCGCGGAAGTGTGCTGCCCCGCGAATAGGGAGCGCCTCAACGTCCAAAGGGGCTTCTTGAAGCCACGCCGATTCATCGGCGAAAAAACTAAGAGTGCCGAGACGGATCTTACGACCCAGGAACAGTCCGCTGCCGGAAGTCACGGTGAACATGATGAAAAATGCAACCACGCCGGAAGTCGCTTAGACGCCAACCCCATGGTGGGCGGCAACTGTCGAGGGAACAGATTTGACGGTAGAGAATAGGGGTACATATGAGTGGGCAGAGCCTAGCTACGGCGAGGTTGTACACACGGATATACGAGTTCAGGCCCCTCTCGGAAGAGGTAAAGACCCTACGTCTCGGTGCTGCGGGAGCTTTGTTATCTGGTGTGATGAGTTACAGGGGGTGCGAACCCTTGTGCAGGAGCGGAGGGGTGGCTTATCTAGAGTCCGCTGGCCCCTCATGAATGCCCTGTTACCCAAGGGTTCGTTGGAGAAGTAAAAGATCAAGCATTACTGGTAACATCTGTATTTGGTGTCATTTATGGTGACGAACTGATTGCTCGACTATTGCCATCCCAAGGTGGCTCTAGGTCTTCCACCTTCGAGTGACGCTTGGTACTCTGAGTGAATAGGGATAGTCGAGTGATGGAGAAACTTCTGAGTGGATCCCGTGTCTGAGTGACTTGTACGCTGCGGTCATTTCAGTCGGTGTCTCCTTCTTAACTTTATAGGTCTTGGATTCTTGTATGTAATGCCTTTGGTAGGGTATGTAGGTCAGGCCTATGACCCTACCCTAGTTACATGTCCTCGTCACCCTTCTCCCACCCAATCTTCCTCCATTTCCCTCTCACGACGCCGTCAGGCTGCCCGACCACGCTGTCGACGCGTCCGCTCCCGCCGCCGCTTCTCCACGCGCGCGCGCCCGCCTCGACGTCGTGCCCCTGCGCGCCCCTATCGGCGCCGCTCTCCACCACGCGCCTGTGTCAATGTCGTGCCCCTGCGCGCCCCTGCCGGTGCCGCTCTCCTCCACCCACACCGCCCGAGCCCGCGCCGCTTCACCATGCCGGCGCTCCTCCACGCGCGCGCCGTCGCCCGTACCTCCTCCGAGCCCGCGCCGACGCCCCAAGTACTCCCCCCGCCCCGACGAGCCCATCCCGATGCCGGTGCTCCTCCACGCCCGGCCCCCGTCCCCAACGACCGAGCCCCCTCCCCGCGGTGAGCTCCGGCCTCTTTCCTTCTGCAAGCATGTACAAAATGTATATAAAATGTGTATGAATAAAATTGGATGTGTGTAAAATGTTTTAGATGTATACAAAAATTTACAATGTGTATGAATAAAAATTGGTATTAAAACATATATTATAAAAAATGTGAATCGTGTATTTGATAGGTGTATAAAAAATATAGACATGTGGTCAGAGAAAAAAAGAAAAATTAAAGAAATATGATGCAAACAATGAAATAAAGGCGAGCCGGAGCAACGCTCGGCGGAGGAGTCCCCGACGATCGGCGGTGAGGAGGCCCCGACGATCGGCGGTGATGAGTCCCCGATGATGGTCGGAGGAGTCCCCGACGATCGCCGGTGAGGAGTCCCCGATGATCGCCGGTGAGGAGGCCCCGACGATCACCGGAGGAGTCCCCGACGATCGCCGGTGAGGAGTCCCTGATGATCGTCAGAGGAGTCCCCGACGATCGCCGGTAACGAGTCCGCGAGGAAATGTGAATTTGTTTATAGCATTGAAATAACTTGCAAGTCTTTGCAGAAACTATAGAACACGGCAGAGACGAAGAACAAGAACACATGTTGGGGGAAATAATCCGCGACAGAGATGATATAACCTCACAGTTTCTGAATGACTCCGGTGAGGGAATTGAGGGAGAAGATGACGGCTCCGGTGAGGGAATGGAGGGAGAAGATGACGGCTCCGGTGTTGGAACCTCAGTTATTACAAATTCCAGCGAGGTATACTAATTAAGCCTCTGCTGACTAGATGCATTAATTGATTTGTATATACATATATTAACGCTTCTTTCTTCTTTTAGCCCTCCGGATCGAGCCAATCTTCTATAAAGAAACGAGGCCCGAAAAAAGGTTGGGCGATAATGAAAGGTTCAAGATCGAAGAAGTCGCTGGAGATGGCAAACCGATTCGTCCCGCGTAGAATGCAAAACGATTTATAAGTCAGTGCGGAGTTATTATTAGGGACAGCATCCCGATCAGCATTCAAGAATGGAATAAGCCAAAGGCGGATGGAGTTACTTATGTCGACGATAGATCCAAAGAAATGCTTTGGAATACGCTCATGACAAATTTCACCCTACGGCCAGAGGTGGATCCAAATAACAAAGTTATAGAGCGAAAAGTCAAGGCGTGGACTCTTAAGAAGATGGCCGCACAATTCTGCAACTGGAAGAAAAGATTGCACCAAGACTATGTCCTGAAAAACAAGACTCCAACATTCACCGGAGCAAATGAGAAGATAAAAGATCACTGGCCCGCATTTGTGAAGTAGAAGACATCAGATGAAGCTAAGAAAAGGTCAAAAATAAATAAGCAAAATGCTTCAAAGAAGGAATATCACCATGTTATGGGGTCAGGTGGCTACAAGGTTGCCAGGCCTAAGTGGGAGAAAACTGAGAATGACCTGATTGATAAAGGGATCGATCCAGAGACATTGGAGTGGACCGAACGGGCAAAGGCTTGGTTCTATGGGCATGGGCGAAAGTTGGACCCAGAAACAGGGAAGTGTATTTATACAAAAGATCAACTTGCAACACCCCTCAAAGCCCTTCAAGCTGCAATGAAGGATGTGCAGGATGGGAAGTTCAATCCCGATAGAGAGAACGATGAGCTGACACGCGCCCTCAGGAATGCTGAACATAGTGGACGAACACGAGGCACATCAGGCTCCGTTCCATGGAAGGTTGGGTTTCTCGACTGCAGTGACACTTATAGAAGCCGAGGGAGAAAAAAGAAATAGGATGCAGACCGGATGCAGCAGATAGAAGAAAAATTAGTGTGGCGGCAGAAGCAAATAGATGCACTTACCAGCCAGCAAGTTACCAGCCCATCTCAATGGAACGAAGATCCCGCATTCGATACTGCCGGCCCACCATCTCAGCAGAAAAGCAGCGTGGCTTCCATGGAGCTCGTTAGGCCCATAGATGATATCACGGCTCCACGCTACCCCGTGGATGATATCACGCAGAGGAAAAATTGTGAGCTACATGTGAAATGCATGAACATATCCGTGAAGGTGGCGGTCGGCTTTGCCTTACCTCCTATACGTAATGGAACTTACCATTGCTCGTCGATTCCAGATGGCTATGTTGTTGTCGGGGTGGATGAAGTTATCAAGTTATTTGAACAGCTGGAGCTTGACTTCCCTATAGGTGAAGGGGAGACTAAACTGGGAGATGCCAGAAAAAGTACCATTCTATGGAAAAAGGAACACATCGTGCTTCCACATTGGACGCCAAGGCTATCGACTCCTCAGAGTAGCAATCCAACTCTATCTCTGCCGCCTCAGACATCTCTGCCATGTCAGCAGACTCCGCCGCCTCAGCCGTCTCCGCCGCGTCAACAGAGTCCGCCGCCTCCGCCGCCTTAGCCGTTGATGTCTACTACACAACTTGTTCTTGTAGACTCGTGTTGGGCCTCCAAGCGCAGAGTTTTGTAGGACAGCGGTAATTTTTCCTCAAGTGGATGACCTAAGGTTTATCAATCTGTGGGAGGCGTAGGATGAAGATAGTCTCTCTCAAGCAACCCTTCAACCAAATAACAAAGAGTCTCTTATGTCCCCAACACACCCAATACAATGGTAAATTGTATAGGTGCACTAGTTCGGCAAAGAGATAATGATAAAAGTGTAATATGGATAGTAGATATGAGTTTTTGTAGTGCGAGCAATAAAAAACAGCAAGGTAGTAAATGATAAAAGTGAGTAAAAACGGTATTGCAATGATAGAAAATGAGGCCTAGAGTTCATACTTTCGCTAGTGGAATCTCTCAACAATGCTAACATAATTGGATCATATGATTATCCCTCAAAGTGCAATAAAGAATCACTCCAGAGTTCCTATTAGCGGAGAACATAAGATAGAAATTGTTTGTAGGGTACGAAACCACCTCAAAGCTATTCGTTCTGATCGATCTATTGGGCTAGTCCTATAAGTGTCACAAATAGCCCTATAGTTCGTACTAAAATAGCACCATATGACACACATCAACCAACTCTAATGTCACCTAGATACTCCAATGTCACCACAAGTATCCATGAGTTGATTCTACGATATGCATCAAACAACTTCATGATCATTATATTCAATCCACACAAAGAACTACAAGGAGACTCCAAAGTTTCTATCGGAGACAAGATAATGAAAACGTGCATCAACCCCTATGCATAAATTACCCCAATGTCACCTCGGGAATCCGCAAGTTGAGTGCCAAAACATACATCAAGTGAATCAATATGATACCCCATTGTCACCTCGAGTATTCATATCGCAAGACATACATCATGTGTTCCCAAATCTGAATATTCAATCCGACAATAACAAAACTTCAAATGGAAAAGATTCAATTCATCACAACAAGGATGGAGAGTGTAGAAACATCATATGATCCATCTATATTAACAAAGCCCATGATACATCAAGATCGTGACATCTCAAGATCACAAGAGAGAGAGATCAAACACATAGCTACAAGTACATACCCCTAGCCTCGAGGGTGGACTACTCCCTCCTCGTCATGGTGGCCGCTGGGATGATGAAGATGGCCTCCGGTGATGATTTCCCCCTCCGGCAGGGTGCCGGAACGGGCTCCAGATTGGTTTTTGGAGCATACAGAGGCATGCGGCGGCGGAGTCCATGTTCTAGGCGAACTTTTGGGGTTTCTGTATATATATGATTTCTTGGCGTTGGAATCACACGAAGGGGGGGTCACGAGGGGCCCACATGGCACCAGCACGCTCCGCACCCCTGGGGCGTGCCCAGGTGCCATGTGGCCACCTCGTGGCTCTTCTGGTCCTTCCACGAAGCTTCGGGGGTCTCTTTTTGTCCAAAAAAATCGTCAAAAATTTCATCCAATTCTGAGAACTTTTATTTCTGCACAAAAATAACACCACGGTAGTTCTGTTAAAAATAGCGTCAGTCCGGGTTAGTTCTAATCAAATCATACCAAAACCCTATAGAATAGTTATAAACATGGTATGAATACTTCATAAATTATAGATGCATTGGAGACATATTGTAACACCCCAAAAATTTAATCATATTTTTATTAAGTAAAATTTGGCCAGAAATAAAATTTTGATTTATAATAGGTCCTTTAATAATTATTGAGTCTCTTTTGTCTCTATTTTCCAAAAATTTTCCCTCCATAGAAAATTATTTGGATATAATATTGCAGCTTTGGTAGTTTTCTCAAATCATTTCAATTATATTTTAATAATAGTAGGAATTATTTTCATAATAAAATTTGCCCAAAATAATTCTTTTAATAGCATTTTCAAACCCTGAAATGCTTATGTTGCCCTACAACTATTTCAAATAATTCATTCAAAATTCCACAAAAATTATGAGGGGTCATTTGATGCCTATATATCACTTTTATGTAAAGACCCAACTTGGTCTTTTGAAAAATTTGATCACAACTTCCTCTTTTCATTTCTGACCCATTCTTCGGTTATAACTACAACCCCAATTTTCCTTGCTCCTAAAGTTCTCAAAATTGGCCACCTTATAGTCCTTACAACCAAACCCTTAAATCCAGAAGATCAGCTCCAATTCCATCATTTTAGCTCACCAAATTAATCCTCCAAGTTTCTGTCTAGAACTGAATTTCACTCAAACTTGCACTTGCAAGTTTCCCTTCTGATTCATCCAACTCCACCATCATATCTAGCATCTAATGAGACATCATCCTGGCAATTTTCGTAGTCAACAAAAATGCCTAGATTGCCTTAGCATTTTGTCAAGCAGGTTGTGTGCATGACAGAAATTCTACCTCCTTCTCAACTACATTAGAAATATGGTCTTCTGGCCAAAATAACTTGTCCACTATCCTTTTCATCCAAGGTAGCACTATCCTGCCAAATTTCATCCAAATTGGACCAATGTAGCATAGCCCACCCAGGCATTTTATCGAGCACCTTCTGTGCATGTCCAGAGCGCGGGCAGAGCGCCTGCGTTGCAGCCACTGGCATCGCGCTGCTGCCACACTCCTGCTGCTGCCCTTGCTCGGCCAAGCCTCCATCTGGACCATCCCGACCACCCAGAAGCTTGCCGACACCTCCCCTTGGCCGCTTGCACCGACCACAGCCGCCCACGATGACCGAAGCCGCTGCCCGACGACGGCCACTCTGCCACGTCTCTCCCCGGACCTCTCTCTCCTAATGGCCATCGGCCGAGCCTATCCGCAGCTCCCCACCGACCCCGTATCGGCCTCGCGGACCTCCGCACCGTCCTCGCTGGCCTCACCACCGACCGCGCTCACCATAAATGGCTGCCACCGCAGTCTGCTGTGGGCGGCGCCGTCCGGGCCACCTGGCGCTCCTCTGAGCCCTCCAGCCCAGCTGGAGGTCAGCTGCAGACAATCGACCACCTCACCGACCCAACGGCCTCGCCGGCGACCTCTATCCGCCATTAATGGCCACCACCAAGTCTGTTGGAGCAGATCCCACCTGAACCGACCTCCTCCAGCTATATAAGCCACCCCGAACCCCGCCTTGCATCCATAACACCTCACTCTCCCTCCCAGCTTCCCCCTGGCCGAGTACCTCGAGCTCCCGTGCTTGTCCCCTTCATCTCCAACCGCCATCGCCGTGGCCGAGCCCCGGCCAAATCCCCCGCCACTAGAGTCTCCCTCCCTCCTTTTCCCTCTCCAGCAGCCTTCCCTTGCCCCCATGAACCCAACCCTCCTCTCAATTGCTCTCAGGAGTCACCGTAGTGAGAACTCCATCTTGTCCGACACCGCCGTCCGCCGGGAACCTCGTCGCACCCCACTCCGGCCATTTTCGGTGTTGCCTAGACCACCTACGGGCGCGGAATGGAGTGGCGGACCCATCCCAGCCGTCACCCGAGGCCACTGAGCCCTCCATCAACGGCGGCGAGCAGCGCCGGCGCTCCCCTGTTCTGTCGCTAGGAAGAAGAGAGTGCCCACGTGAACCAGTCAAACATGACAGGTGGGCCAGCGGGACCCACCGTTAGTGACTAGGGGTCATGCCAGCGCAGATAAGTGGAAGCGGCTTCCCTAGAAGTTGTCTTCATGTGGGGAAGGCGTATTTCCGGAATACGCCTTTGACGTCGCAGCTCTTCCGCGCAACCGAACTGCTGGCTTTGGCCCACTAGCGCCAGGCGGCTATACCGCGCTCAGGGCGCGCCTCTGCCTCTTTACCTTTTTCTTTTCCAACGTATTTCAAATAATTCCACAACAGTCATTTCTACAGCAAATAGGATGATTCAAATTTCTACATATTTCTAAAATCATTCCCTATTAATCCAACTATGGTGAACATTTTTATCAAGCTTTTTCCCTGTTGGAGTTATTAATGGTCCATTTATTAATTTATTTCAACTTAGAAATTCCCTAGGAAAATCATATGAGCTCCAAATAAATTGATTCTTTTTCTGTTATTTTTCATTTTTTGTCTAGTTTATTTTAGTATTTATTTCAAAATTTTCTAGACAACTTTTTAGCACTGTTGTTGCTATATGTGGTAATTTAAATATTTTTGAAAATAGGAAATGGAGGGAAGATATATATTTCAAAACTTTTGGAGTGCACCCAATGTTTCTGCATGATCAAGGCAAGCATTTTTTAACACTTGATATGGTGAATGTTTGATAATAGCTAGCTAGAATATTTGAAGCATGGTTTTGATAATTTTAATAGAGATTGCATATGGGTAGTAACATTGCATGCATGCATGGTCATGTATATATTTTCTCTTGCATGCATTCCACTCAAGTTCTGACATGCATAAGTTGTGAGAATCCAGGAGTGTGCTCCTGCCTAGGACGTGCCGATGGGCACGGGGCATATTTGACACGGTGGTGTCACGTGATATATGTGAAGCATACCGGTGATAATAAGTAACACCTCCTGAGTCGACCGTAGATCGAGTCTTGTCACCGGTAACACCCATACTTGATTCATGCTGCCACTTGTCCTTGCCACAGGTGGGGTATGGTTCAGTAAGTTGTTAACCCCTTTCCGTGCACACACCAAATAGAGGGCTACGATGAGGGTTTCCACGATGGTGGACTAAATCCTGTCATCGGGTCAGGGGTCATGGGTGTTTCCGGTTGTAGCCGAGAGGGGGGCACCCCTTGTAATCCGAGCGTATAAATAGTGATCCCATGCTAGTCGAGGCGATGGTCTCCCCGACTTAGAGTTTTTATGGAAAGATGCTTTGGGTGATTCCTGGCATTCGAACGGTTAATCTGCTGTGTGCTGGTTAGGCGTGTTTTCAACCGAAAGACCGTAATGGGGATTAGTCAATGTCACGGTGCTGACTGAAGAAACCTCATACACCTGGGTAAAGAGTACACCCTCTGCAGAATTATATCTATTCGAATAGCCGTGTCCGCAGTTAAGGACTACAGTCTGGGTTGGTCAAGTGTCGGTCTTAGTGTCAGTCTCCGGAGGAAATAATTAAATGGTACATGATTCATTTTTGCAGGATATTATTGTCATCACTAATGCTGTCATGAATTTTTTCTATGATTACTATTGTTGTGAATATTATTGATGCCATGATTATTATTGTGGACTAACCCGTTTATCTTATTTTATTTTCTGAGTGTCTCAGGGGCTGGCTAGACTACCCCGGGTATTCAGTTTTATTTTCAAGACCTCTCGTGGCGTCCCTCGAGTTCTCAAGCGGTTCTATCTCGCCACTACTCTTGTGGATACCCGATTGGCATTTCTTTTCAAGACCTCTCGTGGTGTCCCTCGAGTTCTCAGGCGGTTCTATCTCGCCACTACTCTTGTGGATACCCGATTGGCATTTCTTTTCAAGACCTCTCGTGGCGTCACTTGAGTGCTCAGATGGTTCTGTCTCGTCCGATTTCTCTTTTAGACACCCGTTTGGCATTTCTCTTCAAGACCTACCGTGGTGTCACTTGACATCCGACTGGCATTTCTTTTAATTATTTTCCTTTAACCTTCCTTGTTGGTCACTAACAATTTTTATACCCATTTTTCCTGCTCATGCCCATATTTATGCACATATCAATAATAGTCATGTCATGTTAAAATTTGGATCAACACCTGCATATCACCTAGTCCAGCATGAGCATATGCATTCGGTATATCATTTGTTCTTTATGTTTGCGAGTACATTCCAACGTACTCACAGGCTTGTCCCTGGCTATTTACTTGGCCAGGTCAGGGTTTCTACAAGGAGTGCCACAGTGACGTCCGTGCGGAGCCCAGGATAGCAGCCACGCGGGATAGGAATTATCCGGCTCAGCTGTTCCTGTGGGAATGGAGCCCCATCGATGTTGGAGACCACGAGTCATTTCTGTCACCCCTCACCAGATATCACTTATCATTGGACCTTTATGGTCTTGTATCCAATTCTTGTAATAGCTTGGTAATCTGTAAAAAGGACGTGTCCACCAGTAACAGAAATCCTGGGGCTGGTGATGACACGAGGGGTTAATTTCTGGGATGTTGCGTTCCGAAAATCCGGCCCCGACACGTATCAGCATCCCCAAGCTTAATTCATGCTCCTCCTCGAGTAGGTAAATGATAAAAGAAATAATTTATGAAGTGTGAATGCTAGCATAGTGCATAAGTTTGATCAATGATAATTTCAATCACTTTTCCTAGCATCATAACAGCAACTTATTCTTATAAAACTCATCATGACCAAGTAGCAACTAATTCACATGTTATGGTTCAAACAATGCATTCTCTTGAAACTCAACAACCTATGTTCTTAGTCACCAAGCAATTGCAATTCAACTTTATTCAACAAAGTCTAAGAAAGAGCTCCACATAGTCAATTATCATTTAGTCTTCCATGATTGCTATTACTCAAAGCATATTTTTAGAACAAATGGCATCCATCAAACACAGAGAAAGATAGGGGCATAATGTTTCGCCTCCCAACTTATTTAGCATAGAGATAATTGTCAACAATAATAATTCATGATCAAGTATATTTGACTGGTCATATGTGCATAGATCTTTCCCCACCACATGATGCTTACCAACTAGAGAATAGGTTGGGATAAGGAATTGACTCAACATGAAAGTAAATAGCATAAAAATAAATAACATGAAGTAAAAGATAGGCCCTTCGCAGAGGGAAGCAGAGGTTGTCATGCGCTTTTTATTTTTGGATGCACAAACTCTTAATGCAAAGGAACGTCACGTGATATTGCCCCTTGTGATAGCAACCTTTATTATGTAGTCCATCACTTTTATTGCTTTACCATCACAAGTTCGTACCACGCTTATTTTCCTTTACAATAAAAGATCGTATTTAATTTAGGAGCAATTTTTATTGCTTTTTGAACCGATGACAACTTACTTGAAGGATCTTATTCAATCCATAGGTAGATATGGTGGACACTCATGGCAAGAAACTGGGTTTAAGGGTTTTCGGATGCACAAAGTAGTATCTCTAGTTAGTGCGAATTTTTGGCTAGCAAAAGATCCTAAGCAAGCACCACATGTTAGAGGATCCATAACAATATAACTTCTATGCAAATATACCCAAACATAAATCATTATGTTGTCTTCCTTGTCCAACTTCAACTAATTTGCTCAGGTTTGAAAATAATTAATGGGTATTCACAATCATAGAAGATGTCGAATATAATATATTTATATGTGAAAGTTCTCTTCCTCATACTAATCATTCATGAATTGCTTGTATGACAAATATTGCGATTATCAAGCTTCAAAAGATTTCACCATCTAAACCCAATGTGAAGCTACTACTAGGCATGATACAAGCCTATGAAGAACATATAATTTCAACTTTATGATATTCAATTCTTTCACAATTTACTCATAGGATAAAAGTGAAGCACAAGAGCAAATGACAAACTACTCCAAAAAGATATAAGTGAAGATCAAATGAGTAGTCAAACAATTAAGTAGCTAAGTGAGGACTCTATCTCATTCAAAGATTTCAGATCCAAGTATATTATTAAAACAGCAAGCAAATGGGAAATAAAAGGACACACCAAGCATAGCACAACTCATGTGAAGAAGTAAAAGCTTATTCTCAATGAAAATTGACCAATAGTTGTTGAAGAAGAAAGGTGGGATGCCTACCGAGGCATCCCCAAGCTTATTTGCTTGAGACTTCTTGAAATATGAACTTGGTATGCCTTGGGCATCCCCAAGCTTGAGCTCTTGTGTCTCCTTAATTCCTCTCATATCACGGTGTTTCTGAATCTTAAAAACTTCATCCACATAAAACTCAACAAGAACTCGTGAGATAAGTTAGTATAGATCAATGCAAAACTTTATCATTTTCTACTGTAACAAATCACTAAAATTATAATTTAACATTTACTACTAAATGCCTCTGCATATGTAATACTCCTATCCTCAAATAGAACCATTAAACAAGCCAGCATATGCAAACAATGCAAACATAATAGCAATCTGTCTAAACAGAACAGTCTGTAAAGAATCAAGCAAGATCCATAATTAATTAACTCCAAAAATTCTGAAAACTTACCACACTGTAGATAATTTATAAGATCATGCTGTGTAAAAATTTCAAGATTTTATGACATACTCACTTTTCTAGGGAATTTTTGCAATAACAGCAAACTTTCTGTTTTGAAACAGCAACTCATTCATTTGTAAATTGAGCATGGTAAAGGCTATACTTGACACTTTTATTGAAATAAAGGATAAAAAACATTATTCTAAATAACAGCAAGCAAAATTTAACAAAATAAAATGATGCTCCAAGAAAAACACATATCATGTGACGAATAAAAATATAGTCCCATGTGAGGTTACCGATAATGTTGAAGACGAAAGAGGGGATGCCTTCCGGGGCATCCCCAAGCATAGTTTCTTGGGTATTCCTTGAATATTACCTTGGGGTGCCTTGGGTATCCCCAAGCTTAGGGTCTTGCCACTCCTTATTCTCCTCATATCGATATCTCACCCAAAACATGAAAACTTCAATCACACAAAACTTAACGGAACTTCGTGAGATGGGTTAGTATGATAAAGAGAAAATCATTCACTTTGGTACTGTCAAAACAAGATCCAAAATTGTTCTCACATAAATCCTACTGTAATCTATCATTTCCACAATTTATATCACTTAACATAAGCTATGGAAATGCTAAAACAAGCAAACTATGCAAACAAGGCAGATTCTGTCAAAAACAGAACATTCTGTAATGATCTGCACAATGACCTTACTTCTGCAACTCCAAAAATTCTGAAAAATTAGGACAACGTGGGAAATTTGTATATAAATCATGTGTAAAAAATTCAGAAGCTTTTGACAATCTGGTGATTTTTGATAATTTCTGCACTGGGAGCAAAAGTTTCTGTTTTTACACAGAATCAAGTCAACTATCATGCACACTATCCCAAAGGCTTTACTTGGCACTTTATTGAAATAAAACATATAAAAAATGATTAATAAAGTAGGTTAATCATGTGAACACACAAAAACAGTAGGCAAAAATGTTGGGTTGTCTCCCAACAAGCACTTTTCTTCAATGCCTTTTAAGCTAGGCATGATGATTTCAATGATGCTCACATGAAAGAAAAGAATTGAAACATAACGGGAGCATCATGAAGCATATGACTAGCACATTTAAGTATAACCCACTTCCTATGCATAGGGATTTTGTGAGCAAACAACTTATGGGAGCAAGAATCATCTAGCATAGGAAGGCAAAACAAGCATAGTTTCAAAACTTTCAACACATAAAGAGGAAAGTTGATATTTTTGCAATATGTAAAAGCATATGTTCCTCTCTCATAATAATTTTCAGTGGCATCATGAATGAATTAAAAAATATAACAATCACACAAAACATTTTTTTCATGATCCACAAACATAAAAAAATTATTACTCTCCACACAAGAAAATTTCTTCTCATCAATAATAGTGGGAGTATCATAATAGTAATCATCACTCTTTTTCATAGCATAAGTTGTTGGGGAACGTTGTAGAATTTTAAAATTTTCTACGCATCACCAAGATCAATCTATGGAGTCATCTAGCAACGAGTGAGAGGGGAGTGTATCTACATACCCTTGTAGATCGCGAGCGGAAGCGTTCAAGAGAACGGGGTTGATGGAGTCGTACTCGTCGTGATCCAAATCACCGATGACCGAGCGCCGAACGGACGGCACCTCCGCGTTCAACACACGTACGGAGCAGAGACGTCTCCTCCTTCTTGATCCAGCAAGGGGGGAGGAGAGGTTGATGGAGATCGTCGGTATCTCGATACCTTGTTCAATCTCGTTACCGGCAAGTCTCTTTACTCGTTTCCGTAACACATCATCCCGTGAACAACTCCTTGATCACATTGAGCTCATTATGATGATGTCCTACCGAGTGGGCCCAGAGGTACCTCTCCGTTACATGGAGTGACAAATCCCAGTCTCGATTCGTGCCAACCCAACAGGTACTTTTGGAGATACCCGTAGTGCACCTTTATAGCCACCCAGTTACGTTGTGACGTTTGGTGCACCCAAAGCACTCCTACGGTATCCGGGAGTTGCACAATCTCATGGTCTAAGGAAAAGTTACTTGACATTGGAAAAGCTTTAGCAAACGAACTACACGATCTAGTGCTAGGCTTAGGATTGGGTCTTGTCCATCACATCATTCTCCTAATGATGTGATCCCGTTATCAATGACATCCAATGTCCATGGTCAGGAAACCGTAACCATCTATTGATCAACGAGCTAGCCAACTAGAGGCTTACTAGGGACATGTTGTGGTCTATGTATTCACACATGTATTACGATTTCCGGATAACACAATTATAGCATGAATAACAGACAATTATCATGAACAAGGAAATATAATAATAACCATTTTATTATTGCCTCTAGGGCATATTTCCAACAGTCTCCCACTTGCACTAGAGTCAATAATCTAGTTACATTGTGATGAATCGAACACCCATAGAGTACTGGTGTTGATCATGTTTTTCTCGTGAAAGAGGTTTAGTCAACGGATCTGCTACATTCAAATCCGTGTGCACTTTACAAATATCTATGTCTCCATCTTGAACATGTTCACGTATGGAGTTGAAGCGACGCTTGATATGCCTGGTCCTTTTGTGAAACCTGGGCTCCTTGGCAAGGGCAATAGCTCCAGTGTTGTCACAGAAGAGAGCCATTGGACCCGACGCATTTGGAATGACTCCTAGGTCGGTGATGAACTCCTTCATCCATACTGCTTCGTGTGCTGCCTCCGAGGCTGCTATGTACTCCGCTTCCCATGTAGAACCCGCCACGACGCTTTGCTTGCAACTGCACCAGCTTACCGCTCCACCATTCAAAATATACACGTATCCGGTTTGTGACTTGGAGTCATCCGGATCTGTGTCGAAGCTAGCGTCGACGTAACCCTTTACGACGAGCTCTTCGTCACCTCCATATACGAGAAACATATCCTTAGTCCTTTTCAGGTACTTCAGGATGTTCTTGACCGCTGTCCAGTGTTCCTTGCCGGGATTACTTTGGTACCTACCTACCAAACTTACAGCAAGGTTTACATCAGGTCTGGTACACAGCATGGCATACATAATAGACCCTATGGCTGAGGCATAGGGGATGACACTCATCTCTTCTATATCTTTTGCCGTGGTCGGGCATTGAGCCGAGCTCAATTTCACACCTTGCAATACAGGCAAGAACCCCTTCTTGGAAATATCCATATTGAACTTCTTCAATATCTTATCAAGGTATGTGCTTTGCGAAAGACCTATGAGGCGTCTCGATCTATCTCTATAGATCTTGATGCCTAATATATAAGCAGCTTCTCCAAGGTCCTTCATTGAAAAACACTTATTCAAGTAGGCCTTTATACTTTCCAAGAATTCTATATCATTTCCCATCAGCAGTATGTCATCCACATATAATATGAGAAATGCTACAGAGCTCCCACTCACTTTCTTGTAAACACAGGATTCTCCATAAGTCTGTGTGAACCCAAACGCTTTGATCATCTCGTCAAAGCGAATGTTCCAACTCCGAGATGCTTGCACCAGCCCATAGATTGAGCGCTGGAGCTTGCATACCTTGTCAGCATTCTCAGGGTCGACAAAACCTTCCGGTTGTATCATATACAACTCTTCCTTAAGAAAACCATTAAGGAATGCCGTTTTGACGTCCATTTGCCATATCTCATAATCATAGTATGCGGCAATTGCTAACATGATTCTGACGGATTTCAGCTTCGCTACGGGTGAGAAAGTCTCATCGTAGTCAACCCCTTGAACTTGTCGATAACCCTTAGCGACAAGCCGAGCCTTATAGATGGTCACATTACCATCCACGTCAGTCTTCTTCTTAAAGATCCATTTATTTTCTATGGCTTGCCGATCATCGGGCAAGTCAGTCAAAGTCCATACTTCGTTTTCATACATGGATCCTATCTCGGATTTCATGGCTTTAAGCCATTTGTCGGAATCCGGGCCCGCCATCGCTTCTTCATAGTTCGAAGGTTCACTGTTGTCTAACAACATGATTTCCAGGACAGGATTGCCATACCACTCTGGTGCGGAACGTGTCCTCGTGGACCTTCGAAGTTCAGTGGTAGCTTGATCATGATCATTATCAATAACTTCCTCTCTAGCCGGTGTAGGCTCCACAGAAACATTTTCCTGTGCTGCGCTACTCTCCGGTTCGAGGGTCATCTCATCAAGCTCCACTTTCCTCCCGCTTACTTCTTTCGAGAGAAACTCTTTCTCTAGAAAGGATCCATTCCTGGCAACAAAGATCTTGCCCTCGGATCTTAGGTAGAAGGTATACCCAATAGTTTCCTTAGGGTATCCTATGAATACGCATTTTTCTGACTTGGGTTCGAGCTTCTCTGGTTGAAGTTTCTTCACATAAGCATCGCATCCCCAAACTTTCAGAAACGACAGCTTAGGTTTCTTCCCAAACCATAATTCATACGGTGTCGTCTCAACGGATTTTGACGGTGCCCTATTTAAAGTGAATGCGGCAGTCTCTAAAGCATAACCCCAAAAGGATAGCGGTAAATCGGTAAGAGACATCATAGATCGCACCATATCCAATAGAGTGCGATTACGACGTTCGGACACACCATTACGCTGAGGTGTTCCAGGCGGCGTGAGTTGTGAAACAATTCCACATTTCCTTAAGTGCGTGCCAAATTCATGACTCAAATATTCTCCTCCCCGATCTGATCGTAAGAACTTTATTTTCTTGTCACGTTGATTCTCAACCTCACTCTGAAATTCCTTGAACTTTTCAAAGGTCTCAGACTTGTGCTTCATCAAGTAGACATACCCATATCTACTCAAATCATCGGTGAGGGTGAGAACATAACGATAACCACCGCGAGCCTCAACACTCATTGGACCACACACATCAGTATGTATGATCTCCAATAAGTTGGTTGCTCGCTCCATTGTTCCGGAGAACGGAGTCTTGGTCATCTTGCCCAAGAGGCATGGTTCGCATCTGTCAAATGATTCATAATCAAGAGACTCCAAAAGTCCATCTGCATGGAGTTTCTTCATGCGTTTAACACCGATATGACCAAGGCGGCAGTGCCACAAGTATGTGGGACTATCGTTATCAACCTTGCATTTCTTGGCATTCACATTATAAACATGTGTAACATCACGTTCGAGATTCAATAAAAATAAACCATTCACCAGCGGGCATGACCATAAAACATATCTCTCATATAAATAGAACAACCATTATTCTCAGATTTAAATGAGTAGCCATCTCGCATTAAGCGAGATCCAGATACAATGTTCATGCTCAAAGCTGGTACTAAATAACAATTATTGAGGTTTAAAACTAATCCCGTAGGTAGATGCAGAGGTAGCGTGCCGACGGCGATCACATCGACCTTGGAACCATTCCCGACGCGCATCGTCACCTCGTCCTTTGCCAGTCTACGCTGATTCCGCAGTTCCTGCTTTGAGTTACAAATATGAGCAACCGCACCGGTATCAAATACCCAGGAACTACTACGAGTGCTGGTAAGGTACACATCAATTACATGTATATCATATATACCTTTGGTATTGCCGGCCTTCTTGTCCGCCAAGTACTTGGGGCAGTTTCGCTTCCAGTGACCGCTTCCCTTGCAATAAAAGCACTCAGTCTCAGGCTTGGGTCCATTCTTCGACTTCTTCCCGGCAGCTGGCTTACCGGGCGCGGCAACTCCCTTGCCGTCCTTCTTGAAGTTCTTCTTACCCTTGCCCTTCTTGAACTTAGTGGTTTTATTCACCATCAACACTTGATGTTCCTTTCTGATCTCTGCCTCCGCTGACTTCAGCATCGCATATACCTCAGGAATGGTCTTTTCCATCCCCTGCATGTTGAAGTTCATCACGAAGCTCTTGTAGCTAGGTGGAAGCGACTGAAGGATTCTGTCAACGACCGCGTCATCCGGGAGATTAACTCCCAGCTGAGACAAGCGGCTGTGCAACCCGGACATTTTGAGTATGTGCTCGCTGACAGAACTATTTTCCTCCATCTTACAGCTGTAGAACTTATCGGAGACTTCATATCTCTCGATCCGGGCATGAGCTTGGAAAACCATTTTCAGCTCTTCGAACATCTCATATGCTCCGTGATGCTCAAAACGCTTTTGGAGCCCCGGTTCTAAGCTGAAGAGCATGCCGCACTGAACGAAGGAGTAATCATCGGTGCGTGTCTGCCAAACGTTCAAATCGTCTGGCAGTGCTGGGAGAGCAGGTGGGTCACCTAACGGTGCTTCAAGGACATATGATTTCTTGGCAGCTATGAGGATAATCCTCAGGTTACGGACCCAGTCCGCATAGTTGCTACCATTGTCTTTCAGCTTGTTTTTCTCTAGGAACGCGTTGAAGTTGAGGGTAACATTAGCGTTGGCCATTTGATCTACAAGATAGATATGTAACATTTAGACTAAGTTCATGACAATTAAGTTCATCTAATCAAATTATGTAATGAACTCCCACTCAGATAGACATCCCTCTCGTCATCTAAGTGATTACATGATCCGAATCGACTAGGCCGTGTCCGATCATCACGTGAGACGGACTAGTCATCAACGGTGAACATCCCCATGTTGATCGTATCTTCTATACGACTCATGCTCGACCTTTCGGTCTCTTGTGTTCCGAGGCCATGTCTGTACATGCTAGGCTCGTCAAGTCAACCTAAGTGTATTGCTGTGTAAATCTGGCTTACACCCGTTGTATTCGAACGTTAGAATCTATCACACCCGATCAACACGTAGTGCTTCGAAACAACGAACCTTCGCAATGGTGCACAGTTAGGGGGAACACTTTCTTGAAATTTTAGCAAGGGATCATCTTATATATGCTACCGTCGTTCTAAGCAAATAAGATGCAAAAACATGATAAACATCTCATGCAATCAAAATAGTGACATGATATGGCCATTATCACTTTGCTCCTTTTGATCTCCATCTTCGGGGCTCCATGATCATCATCGTCACCGGCATGACACCCTGATCTCCATCATCGTGTCTTCATGAAGTTGTCTCGCCAACTATTACTTCTACTACTACGGCTAACGGTTAGCAATAAAGTAAAGTAATTACATGGCGAATTTCAATGACACGCAGGTCATATAATAAATTAAGACAACTCCTATGGCTCCTGCCGGTTGTCATACTCATCGACATGCAAGTCGTGATTCCTATTAAAAGAACATGATCATCTCATACATCACATATATCATTCATCACATCCTTTGGCCATATCACATCACAAAGCACTTGCTGCAAAAACAAGTTAGACGTCCTCTAATTGTTGTTGCAAGTTTTTACGTGGCTGCTATAGGTTTCTAGCAAGAACGTTTCTTACCTACGCCAAAACCACAACGTGATATGCCAATTTCTATTTACCCTTCATAAGGACCCTGTTCATCGAATCCGATCCGACTAAAGTGGGAGAGACAGACACCCGCTAGCCACCTTATGCAACTAGTGCATGTCAGTCGGTGGAACCTGTCTCACGTAAGCGTACGTGTAAGGTCGGTCCGGGCCGCTTCATCCCACAGTGCCGCCGAATCAAGATAAGACTAGTAACGGCAAGAAGATTGACAAATCGACGCCCACAACTACTTTGTGTTCTACTCGTGCAAGATACTAAGCATAGACCTAGCTCATGATGCCACTGTTGGGGAACGTAGCAGAATTTTAAAATTTTCTACGCATCACCAAGATCAATCTATGGAGTCATCTAGCAACGAGTGAGAGGGGAGTGTATCTACATACCCTTGTAGATCGCTAGCGGAAGCGTTCAAGAGAACGGGGTTGATGGAGTCGTACTCGTCGTGATCCAAATCACCGATGACCGAGCGCCGAACGGACGGCACCTCCGCGTTCAACACACGTACGGAGCAGAGACGTCTCCTCCTTCTTGATCCAGCAAGGGGGGAGGAGAGGTTGATGGAGATCCAGCAGCACGACGGTGTGGTGGTGGAAGCAGCGGGATTTCAGCAGGGCTTCGCCAAGCGCTACTGGAGGAGGAAGAGGTGTCACGGGAGGGAGAGGGAGGCGCCAGGGGCTGAGCTGTTTCTCCCATGCACCTCCCCACTATATATAGGGGTGGAGGGGGCTGGTTTCTTGCCCTCCAAGTCCATTGGGGCGTTGGCAAAGGTGGAAGGAAAGAAATCCCATCCTTTCCCTTCCCCACCGATTGTTATCCCCTTTTTTTTTAGGGATCTTGATCTTATCCCTTCGGGATATGATCTTATTCCTTCTAAGGGGGAATCTTGGTGCGCCTTGACTAGGGGTGTGGGGCCTTGCCCCCACTACCCACGTTCATGTGGGCCCCCCCATGCAGGTGGGCCCCACTCCGGAACCTTCTAGAACCTTCTCGGTACAATACCGAAAAATCCCGAACATTTTCCGGTGGCCAAAATAGGACTTCCCATATATAAATCTTTACCTCCGGACCATTCCGGAACTCCTCGTGACGTCCAGGATCTCATCCGAGACTCCGAACAACCTTCGGGTTACCGCATACTAATATCTCTATAACCCTAGCGTCACCGAACCTTAAGTGTGTAGACCCTACGGGTTCGGGAGACACGCAGACATGACCGAGACGACTCTCCGGTCAATAACCAACAGCGGGATCTGGATACCCATGTTGGCTCCCACATGCTCCTCGATGATCTCATCGGATGAACCACGATTTCGAGGATTCAATCAATCCCGTACGCAATTCCCTTTGTCTATCGGTACGATACTTGCCCGAGATTCGATCGTCGGTATCTCGATACCTTGTTCAATCTCGTTACCGGCAAGTCTCTTTACTCGTTTCCGTAACACATCATCCCGTGAACAACTCCTTGATCACATTGAGCTCATTATGATGATGTCCTACCGAGTGGGCCCAGAGGTACCTCTCCGTTACATGGAGTGACAAATCCCAGTCTCGATTCGTGCCAACCCAACAGATACTTTCGGAGATACCCGTAGTGCACCTTTATAGCCACCCAGTTACGTTGTGACGTTTGGTGCACCCAAAGCACTCCTACGGTATCCGGGAGTTGCACAATCTCATGGTCTAAGGAAAAGTTACTTGACATTGGAAAAGCTTTAGCAAACGAACTACACGATCTAGTGCTAGGCTTAGGATTGGGTCTTGTCCATCACATCATTCTCCTAATAATGTGATCCCGTTATCAATGACATCCAATGTCCATGGTCAGGAAACCGTAACCATCTATTGATCAACGAGCTAGTCAACTAGAGGCTTACTAGGGACATGTTGTGGTCTATGTATTCACACATGTATTACGATTTCCGGATAACACAATTATAGCATGAATAACAGACAATTATCATGAACAAGGAAATATAATAATAACCATTTTATTATTGCCTCTAGGGCATATTTCCAACAGTACTGTTGGGGATCGTAGCAGAATTTTAAAATTTTCTACGCATCACCAAGATCAATCTATGGAGTCATCTAGCAACGAGAGAGAGGGGAGTGCATCTACATACCCTTGTAGATCGCGAGCGGAAGCGTTCAAGAGAACGGGGTTGATGGAGTCGTACTCGTCGTGATCCAAATCACCGATGACCGAGCGCCGAACGGACGGCACCTCCGTGTTCAACACACGTACGGTTGGGAGAGACGTCTCCTCCTTCTTGATCCAGCAAGGGGGAAGGAGAGGTTGATGAGGATCCAGCAGCACGACGGCGTGGTGGTGGAAGCAGCGGGATCTCGGCAGGGCTTCACCAAGCACCAACGAGAGGGAGAGGTGTCACGGGAGGAGAGGGGGGCGCCAGGGGCTGGGGTGTGTCCTCCCTCCCACCCCTCCACTATTTATAGGGGGAAGGGGAGAGGGGGCCGGCCCCCTCAGATCCAATCTGAGGGGAGGGGCGGCGGCCAAGGGGGTGGCTTGCCCCCCAAGCCAGGTGGAGGCGCCCCCCACCCCTAGGGTTCCCAACCCTAGGCGCAGGGGAGGCCCATAGGGGGGCGCACCAGCCCACCAGGGGCTGGTTCCCTTCCCACTTCAGCCCATGGGGCCCTTCGGGATAGGTGGCCCCACCCGGTGGACCCCCGGGACCCTTCCGGTGGTCCCGGTACAATACCGATTACCCCCGAAACCTTCCCGGTGGCCGAAACTGGACTTCCTATATACAATTCTTTACCTCCGGACCATTCCGGAACTCCTCATGACGTCCGGGATCTCATCCGGGACTCCGAACAACTTTCGGGTTACCGCATACTAATATCTCTACAACCCTAGCGTCACCGAACCTTAAGTGTGTAGACCCTACGGGTTCGGGAGACACGCAGACATGACCGAGACGACTCTCCGGTCAATAACCAACAGCGGGATCTGGATACCCATGTTGGCTCCCACATGCTCCTCGATGATCTCATCGGATGAACCACGATGTCGAGGATTCAATCAATCCCGTACGCAATTCCCTTTGTCTATCGGTACGATACTTGCCCGAGATTCGATCGTCGGTATCTCGACACCTTGTTCAATCTCGTTACCGGCAAGTCTCTTTACTCGTTTCCGTAACACATCATCCCGTGAACAACTCCTTGATCACATTGAGCTCATTATGATGATGTCCTACCGAGTGGGCCCAGAGGTACCTCTCCGTTACATGGAGTGACAAATCCCAGTCTCGATTCGTGCCAACCCAACAGATACTTTCGGAGATACCCGTAGTGCACCTTTATAGCCACCCAGTTACGTTGTGACGTTTGGTGCACCCAAAGTACTCCTACGGTATCCGGGAGTTGCACAATCTCATGGTCTAAGGAAAAGTTACTTGACATTGGAAAAGCTTTAGCAAACGAACTACACGATCTAGTGCTAGGCTTAGGATTGGGTCTTGTCCATCACATCATTCTCCTAATGATGTGATCCCGTTATCAATGACATCCAATGTCCATGGTCAGGAAACCGTAACCATCTATTGATCAACGAGCTAGTCAACTAGAGGCTTACTAGGGACATGTTGTGGTCTATGTATTCACACATGTATTACGATTTCCGGATAACACAATTATAGCATGAATAACAGACAATTATCATGAACAAGGAAATATAATAATAACCATTTTATTATTGCCTCTAGGGCATATTTCCAACAGTCTCCCACTTGCACTAGAGTCAATAATCTAGTTACATTGTGATGAATCGAACACCCATAGAGTACTGGTGTTGATACCACTGTTGGGGAACGTAGCAGAATTTTAAAATTTTCTACGCATCACCAAGATCAATCTATGGAGTCATCTAGCAACGAGTGAGAGGGGAGTGTATCTACATACCCTTGTAGATCGCGAGCGGAAGCGTTCAAGAGAACGGGGTTGATGGAGTCGTACTCGTCGTGATCCAAATCACCGATGACCGAGCGCCGAACGGACGGCACCTCCGCGTTCAACACACGTACGGAGCAGAGACGTCTCCTCCTTCTTGATCCAGCAAGGGGGGAGGAGAGGTTGATGGAGATCCAGCAGCACGACGGTGTGGTGGTGGAAGCAGCGGGATTTCAGCAGGGCTTCGCCAAGCGCTACTGGAGGAGGAAGAGGTGTCACGGGAGGGAGAGGGAGGCGCCAGGGGCTGAGCTGTTTCTCCCATGCACCTCCCCACTATATATAGGGGTGGAGGGGGCTGGTTTCTTGCCCTCCAAGTCCATTGGGGCGTTGGCAAAGGTGGAAGGAAAGAAATCCCACCCTTTCCCTTCCCCACCGATTGTTATCCCCCTTTTTTAGGGATCTTGATCTTATCCCTTCGGGATATGATCTTATTCCTTCTAAGGGGGAATCTTGGTGCGCCTTGACTAGGGGTGTGGGGCCTTGCCCCCACTACCCACGTTCATGTGGGTCCCCCCATGCAGGTGGGCCCCACTCCGGAACCTTCTAGAACCTTCTCGGTACAATACCGAAAAATCCCGAACATTTTCCGGTGGCCAAAATAGGACTTCCCATATATAAATCTTTACCTCCGGACCATTCCGGAACTCCTCGTGACGTCCAGGCTCTCATCCGAGACTCCGAACAACCTTCGGGTTACCGCATACTAATATCTCTATAACCCTAGCGTCACCGAACCTTAAGTGTGTAGACCCTACGGGTTCGGGAGACACGCAGACATGACCGAGACGACTCTCCGGTCAATAACCAACAGCGGGATCTGGATACCCATGTTGGCTCCCACATGCTCCTCGATGATCTCATCGGATGAACCACGATGTCGAGGATTCAATCAATCCCGTACGCAATTCCCTTTGTCTATCGGTACGATACTTGCCCGAGATTCGATCGTCGGTATCTCGATACCTTGTTCAATCTCGTTACCGGCAAGTCTCTTTACTCGTTTCCGTAACACATCATCCCGTGAATAACTCCTTGATCACATTGAGCTCATTATGATGATGTCCTACCGAGTGGGCCCAGAGGTACCTCTCCGTTACATGGAGTGACAAATCCCAGTCTCGATTCGTGCCAACCCAACAGGTACTTTTGGAGATACCCGTAGTGCACCTTTATAGCCACCCAGTTACGTTGTGACGTTTGGTGCACCCAAAGCACTCCTACGGTATCCGGGAGTTGCACAATCTCATGGTCTAAGGAAAAGTTACTTGACATTGGAAAAGCTTTAGCAAACGAACTACACGATCTAGTGCTAGGCTTAGGATTGGGTCTTGTCCATCACATCATTCTCCTAATGATGTGATCCCGTTATCAATGACATCCAATGTCCATGGTCAGGAAACCGCAACCATCTATTGATCAACGAGCTAGTCAACTAGAGGCTTACTAGGGACATGTTGTGGTCTATGTATTCACACATGTATTACGATTTCCGGATAACACAATTATAGCATGAATAACAGACAATTATCATGAACAAGGAAATATAATAATAACCATTTTATTATTGCCTCTAGGGCATATTTCCAACATAAGTATCATCACAATAATCATCACAAATAGGAGGCATCTTTCATCATAATAAATTTTCTCATCAAAACATGGGGGACTAAAAATATCATCTTCATCAAACATAGCATTCTCAAGCTTGTGGCTTTGCACATCATTAGCATCATGGACATTCGTAGAATTCATACTAACAACATTGCAATCATGCTCATCACTCACATTAAACATTTTATAGAGTTCTTCTTCTATCAATTGAGCACAATTTTCAGAATCCTTATTTTCAAGAAAGACATCATAAAGGTAAAGCATTTCATGCAACTTCAATTCCATTTTTTTGTAGTTTTCTTTTTATAAAACCAAACTAGTGATAAAACAAGAAACTCCAAGATTCAATTGCAAGATCGAAAGATATACCTTCATGCACTCACCTCCCCGGCAACGGCGCCAGAAAAGAGCTTGATGTCTACTACACAACTTGTTCTTGTAGACTCGTGTTGGGCCTCCAAGCGCAGTGTTTTGTAGGACAGCGGCAATTTTCCCTTAAGTGGATGATCTAAGGTTTATCAATCCGTGGGAGGCGTAGGATGAAGATAGTCTCTCCTAAGCAACCCTGCAACCAAATAACAAAGAGTCTCTTGTGTCTCCAACACACCCAATACAATGGTAAATTGTATAGGTGCACTAGTTCGGGGAAGAGATAATGATAAAAGTGTAATATGGATAGTAGATATGAGTTTTTGTAGTGCGAGCAATAAAAAACAGCAAGGTAGTAAATGATAAAAGTAAGTAAAAACGGTATTGCAATGATAGAAAATGAGGCCTTGGGTTCATACTTTCGCTAGTGCAATCTCTCAACAATGCTCACATAATTGGATCATATGATTATCCCTCAAAGTGCAATAAAGAATCACTCCTGAGTTCCTATTAGCGGAGAACATAAGATAGAAATTGTTTGTAGGGTACGAAACCACCTCAAAGCTATTCTTTCTGATCGATCTATTGGGCTATTCCTATAAGTGTCACAAACAGCCCTAGAGTTCGTACTAAAATAGCACCATATGACACACATCAACCAACTCTAATGTCACCTAGATACTCCAATGTCACCACAAGTATCCATGAGTTGATTCTACGATATGCATCAAACAACTTCATGATCATAATATTCAATCCACACAAAGAACTACAAGGAGACCCCAAAGTTTCTATCAGAGAAAAGATAATGAAAACGTGCATCAACCCCTATGCATAGATTACCCCAATGTCACCTCGGGAATCCGCAAGTTGAGTGCCAAAACAAACATCAAGTGAATCAATATGATACCCCATTGTCACCTCGAGTATTCATACCGCAAGACATACATCTTGTGTTCCCAAATCTGAATATTCAATCCGACAATAACAGAACTTCAAAGGGAAAAGATTCAATTCATCACAACAAGGATGGAGAGGGGAGAAACATCATATGATCCATCTATATTAACAAAGCCCATGATACATCAAGATCGTGACATCTCAAGATCACAAGAGAGAGAGAGAGAGAGAGATATCAAACAGATAGCTACTAGTACATACCCCTAGCCTCGAGGGTGGACTACTCCCTCCTCGCAACGGTGGCCGCCGGGATGATGAAGATGGCCTCCGGTGATGATTTCCCCCTCCGGCAGGGTGCCGAAACGGGCTCCAGATTGGTTTTTGGAGGATACAGAGGCGTGCGGCAGTGGAGTTCATGTTCTAGGTTAACTTTCAAGGGTTTCTGTATATATAGGATTTTTTGGCATTGGAATCACGCGAAGGGGGGTCACGAGGGGCCCACATGGCACCGGCACGCTCCGCACCCCTAGGCGCGCCCAGGAGCCATGTGGCCACCTCGTGGCTCTTCTCGTCCTTCCACGAAGCTTCGGGGGTCTCTTTTGGTCCAAAAACAAATTGTCAAAAAGTTTCGTCCAATTCCGAGAACTTTTACTTCTACACAAAAATAACACCATGGTAGTTCTGCTGAAAACAGCGTCAGTCCGGGTTAGTTCTAATCAAATCATACCAAAACATATAGAATTGTTATAAACATGGCATGAATACTTCATAATTTATAGATACTTTGGAGACGTATCAGCCGTCTCCGCCGCGTCACCAGACTCCACCGCCTCCGCCGCCTCAGCCCCGGGTGGATATAAGGAAGAGAACCGCCGCTCCGGCGGCTAGTACTACAACTGCGAAGAAATCCAAAGCAGGTACAAGGAACAGTGTCAAGGAGGCTCCTGCCAAGTTATCATACGAACTGACTGGTGAGGAAACCATGAAGGTTGTGGATGCCGATCTGAAACGGCAGCTTGCACCGAAATGGCCTGAGCCAAAGGAGAAAATAGATCCAACAAAAGCGAAGCAGTTTCTGGAAAACCTTACGTGACCACCGCCTTCGCTGCCATCAAACTATGACCGCTCTATTATGAAGTCACATAAAGAACATCGGCACCGGTCGGGAAGTAGTAGTGCAAGGGGGAAAACAATTCCCTTGCTCGGAGAACAGAAAAACCAATCGTGCCCCCCCGCTCAAAGTGTTTCCCGATATCGATTATGTTCCGGAGGTAGCAGCTAGTGATCTTGGTTTCACTCTTGGTCAATACTTAGGTGACGTAGAGTTCCCCATGGCTGATTTAGCATACAGATACTAGCACGGGAAGCCTCTCGTCGGACCTGAGGAGGTCCGGCTTCTACCAACACAAATGCAAAGATTGCATGAGTGGCACCTGGAAGCCTCAAAGGAAGGGAGCAACTGGCTGATGGTGGGAATTAGAGATGGGCAGTACTTCAGTGGAAACAAGGAGATAAACATTGAATTTGAAGAATAATTTCAGTTATACAATCAAGATGCCATCGACAAATCTATCGTCAGTTGCTATTGTCTGTAAGTATTATTTCTGTATTAAGTCTCTAGCTCAGCTCGTTCATTGCATGTATAATTATCCTCACTATATTATGCAGACTGAAGATTCTCGAATGCAAAAGAGGACAAATCTATGACATTGGGTTCATTAACCCAAATAACATACATGAATATACGGTAAAAAAACAATGCAAAGGACACAGAGGATAACTTGCTAAGGGCGTTAATTAAACAACAAACCAGAAGGGAAATACTATTTCCTTACAACTTCATGTGAGTGTTACTGTCTTGTACACATTCTGTTTCTCTTACTCGATGTTAAGTGTAATTGATGAGTTATGCGTGTGCAGGTTCCACTTTATTCTGCTAGTCATTCAGGTTGACGCAGGAGTAGTACTTGTCATGGACTCGAAACGTAAAGACCCTAAGATGTGGGCGGACCTGAGTGAAATGCTCCAGAGGTAATTTCAATCATTATCGCACTATATCGGCAAATTTCGTTCATTTCCTGATATCAAGTAATTAATAACTCCTTTATTCATTTTCTTTGCAGGGTAGGGTTTGGAAACGGTTCACCAAGAAGGTTAGGGGTGAATGGAAAAAGGAGCTGCAATTTCGATAACTCAATGTAAGTAGTACTAGCTAGGTCCGCGCATCTCTTTGATTCTAGTTTCAATACCATTATCATGCTTAATTATTATTTTGATTGTACTCTATTCTCGTAAAGTGCATGAGGCAGGGAGACGGGAATAATTTATGTGGATACTACGTATGTGAGTTCATTGGCCAGACGACCTGTGAGAAGGGTAGAATTTTAGAAAAACTTGAAGTACGTAAACAATATTTACAATTTTATTTTATTACCATCAATTGTGTTGAGTTTCATTCATATATATTGACCCCCTTCTTTAAATTAGATCGAAGGGATGCGGGACAATATCCTACCAAAGGATCGCTAAAGGCAATTCAAGAGGAATTGGCGGGATTCTTACTTGAAGAGGTCATATCTAAAACCGGAGAATACCATTGGGAATTGGTAGGGAATTTTGATAATTAGATATTAGGGATCATAAGAGATATTATATTGTATATATGCATGAATGTGTACTATATATATTAGTGTCGAATATATATACGAAAACTTGTTGTTCGACCAAGCACGCAGAAAGAGGTCACTTCTCTATATTCATGATGATGTTGTGTAATGGTTCCTTCATTGCTATATGTAGTAGTGTCGAGTTGAATGGAAAACATAAAATGAAAATGAAAACCCTAAATGAAAAAGAATTGAATGGTAAACATAAAAAGAAAAGGGAAAAAGAAAATGAAACCCACAAACCCTCCAAAACCCTAAACCCCAGCACTTGGCAGCGCCTGACGCGTGGAGGCCTTTAGTCCCGGTTGGTGTTACCAGCCGGGACTAAAGGTCCTCCTGCCTGAGCACTCCACAGCGGCCACGTGGAGCCCCTTTAGTCCCGGTTCGTAACACAACCGGGACTAAAAACGGGGGGCTTTAGTCCCGATTCCTTAGTCCCGGTTGCCCAACCAGGACTAAAGGCCATTACGAACCAGGACTAATATCCCTTTTTCTACTAGTGGCTCGCCATTGTTCTTGGCGACTCGAGTGGACCTTCGACCTCGGCGGCAGTACACCGGTGCTGCGCCCCTCGGTCTCGGTGGCGTGTTGCCTTCTCGGCTTCGCCGGTGGCACACCGGTGCCGCCGCTCGAATTCGGCTATCCGACGCTATTCGTTCGCACCAGTGATGCTTCTCGGTATGCTTCTACTTCGGTGTCTCCTATCCGTCAGGGTTGTACTTCATGCACTAGTAGAAAATAGGCCTTAAGTTTTCACCTTTAGTCCCGGTTTGGTTTTGGCCCGGGACTAATGTTACCATTACTCCCGGTTCCAACGGCTAGGAGCGGTCAGGGGCACGGGCATCATTAGTCCCGGTTCATTTGGGTGTCAGTCTGGGGCCCCCACGAGCCCCTTTAGTCCCAGTTTGTATCTCAAACCGGGACTATAGGTGGACCTTTAGTCCTAGCTTGTATAACCAACCGGGACTAAAGACGTCCCTATATAAACCCTTCGTCCAGCCCGAGCCCATTCTCTCTGTTTTTCCCCTTCCTCTCCTCTGTTCTTCCCCTTGCTCAAGCTCACCTCCATTTTTGCCAAACATTTGTCAAGATTTGAAGGCACCCCATCTATCCAAGTGTTCACAAAGGTTAGCAACTTTGTCTTTTCATCTCTCATTGCTAGATTAGCTCATGCAATGCTTTATAAGTATAGTGATTTGTGGGTTTTAGTTTGGGAGTAATTATGTGGGAGTTTATTCGATTTATATGCAATTTGAGCTCAAATTAACTTCTTAGTTTGCATATTTGTAGGTGTGGTTTACCTGATCTAGTGCCTTCCCGTCCTCTCCTTCGTTGATCGCTCGCGTCGTCCGGTCGCCGGCACCACCTAGCTAGCTTGGTGAGGCTCTTATCCTTTTTGTGAAAAAAAATCATATTTGTATGATTAAAGATAGTTGAGATAGTTTCTTGTATAATTTTCTTACTTGTATGATTGTTTGTTATACGTAGTACCATGGTTTTGATATCCGTCCCCATCGGCCCTCATCCGGTTTATGAGTCGGATGGGGTATATATATATATATTCTCTTTTATAACTATTTGTTGCATTTCGTGTTTATGACAATTATGCCCATCAAGTTGACATAGATATTTTTATCTAGGAGGTATGTGAACCGGAAATTGCAACCGACCCTCTTGTCGAGAAGTTAAATTTAGTTGAAAAAGAAAATGAGTATTTGAAAGAAAAATTGAAAAGAATTCAAGAAGAGAAGATGAAATTAGAGTTGTATGTTGCCGATGTCGTCGATGATCACAAGATCAAGATGGATGCAATGCGCTTCAAGATCTGAAAGATTAGAAAATATGCCGTTAATAAGGAGGCCTGGTATCACTATGCTGTTGGATCAATTGTTACCTTAGTTGCGATCTTGATCGCATTTGTTGTTGCATTTAAATGCTTTAGCTAGATAGTTTGTATGTTGTTTTATGAGAATAAGTGTGTATGAACTTGTATTAATTTGGTCTTTTCGGTGTTGTGTAATGAAGATGAGCCGGCAATGGATGTACGATGACCGACACTCTCCCCAGTTCATTGATGGCCTGCATAGTTTTCTGCGTGCGGCTGAGGCAAACAAGCTGGATAATGGTTTTATGTGTTGTCCATGCGCTGGCTATAAGAATGATAAAAATTACTCTAACTCAAGAGTCATTCACGTCCACCTGTTTACGTCCGGTTTCATCTCCGACAATAACTGTTGGACCAAGCACAGAGAAAGAGGGGTGCTAATGGAAGAGAATGAAGAAGAAGAGGATGATGACAACTATCCTAGGTTCCATAAATACAATGGTACTACAATGGGGTAAGAGAATGAAGAAGAAGAAGCTAAAGAAGAGGCATCAGATGAGCCCGCTGATGATCTTGGTCGGGCCATTGCTGATGCAAAGAGAAACTGCGAAAGTGAAAAGGAGAAGTTGAAGTTGCAGCGCATGTTAGAGGATCACAAAAAATTGTTGTACCCAAATTGCGAAGATGACAACACAAAGCTGGGTATCACATTGGAATTGCTGCAATGGAAGGCAGAGAATGGTTTATCTGACAAGGGATTTGAGAAGTTACTGACAATAATGAAGAAGAAGCTTCCAAAGGACAACGAATTGCCCGACAGTACGTATGAAGCAAACAAGGCTGTCTGCCCTCTAGGATTAGAGGTGCAGAAGATACATGCATGCCCTAATTACTGCATCCTCTACCGTGGTGAGGACTACGAGAATTTGAATGCATGCTCGGTATGCGGTGCATTGCGCTATAAGATCAGCCCCGATGACCCTGGTGATGATGTTGAGGGCGAGCGCCACAGGAATAGGATTCCTGCCAAGGTGATGTGGTATGCTCCTATAATACCACGGTTGAAACGTTTGTTCCAAAAGAAAGAGCATGCCAAGTTGATGCGATGGCACAAAGAAGACCGTAAGAAAGACAGGAAGTTGAGAGTACCCGCTGACGGGTCACAGTGGAGAAAAATTGAGAGAAAGTGGCAGGACTTTGTAGATGACGCAAGGAACGTATGGTTTGGTTTAAGTGTAGATGGCTTTAATCCTTTTAGGGAGCAGAGCAGCAATCATAGCACCTGGCCTTCGACTTTATGTATCTATAACCTTCCTCCTTGGTTGTGCATGAAGCGGAAGTTCATTATGATGCCAGTGCTCATCCAAGGCCCCAAGCAACCCGGCAATGACATTGTTGTGTACCTAAGGCCATTAGTTGAAGAACTTTTACAACTGTGGGACATAAAAGGTGTACATGTGAGGGATGAGCACAAACAGCAGGAATTTGACCTACGAGCGTTGCTGTTTGTAACCATCAATGATTGGCCTACTCTTAGTAACCTTTCAGGACAGACAAACAAGGGGTACCACGCATGCACGCACTGTTTAGATGATACCGAAAGTATATATTTGGATAAATGTAAGAAGAATGTGTACCTGGGACATCGTCGATTTCTTCCGATCAAGTATCTCTTAAGAAAGAAAGGCAAGCATTTCAAAGGTGAGGCAGAGCACCGGAAGAAGCCTCGCCACCGTACTGGCGGATAATCTGTTCCGAATGACGCTGACGGACACGCACCCATGTGGAAGAAGAAATCTATATTTTGGGACCTACCCTATTGGAAAGACCTAGAGGTCCGCTCTGTAATCGACGTGATACACGTGAGGAAGAATCTTCGCATGATCCTGCTAGGCTTCTTGGGCGTGTATGGGAAGACAAAAGATACACCGGAGGCATGGGAGGACCAGCAACGTATGCACGAAAAAGACGGCATGCATCCAAAGCAGTATCAAGGTCCTGCCAGCTACGCTCTTACCAAAGAATAGAAGGATATTTTCTTTGAATGCCTGCTCAGTATGGAGGTCCCGTCTAGCTTCTCATCAAATATAAAGGGAATAATAAATATGGTAGAGAAAAAGTTCCAGAACCTAAAGTCTCATGACTGCCATGTGATTATGACGCAATTGCTTCTGGTTGCATTGAGGGGGCTTCTACCAGAAAACATTCGATTAGCCATTGTGAAGCTATGTGCATTCCTCAATGCAATCTCTCAGAAGGCAATCGATCAAGAAATCCTACCAAGGTTACAGAATGATTTGGTGCAATGTCTTGTCAGTTTCGAGTTGGTGTTCCCACCATCCTTCTTCAATATCATGACGCATGTCCTAGTTCACCTAGTCGAAGAGATTGCCATTCTGGGTCCTGTATTTCTACACAATATGTTCCCCTTTGAGAGGTTCATGGGAGTCTTAAAGAAATATGTTCATAACCGTGCTAGGCCAGAAGGAAGCATCTCCAAGGGCCATGAAACAGAGGAGGTCATTGAGTTTTGTGTTGATTTTATTCCTGACATTAAGCCGATTGGTGTTCCCGAATCGCGGCATGAGGGCAGACTGGGTGGAAAAGGCATGCTAGGAAAGAATTCAGTAATATGCCAGGACGGGCATTCTTGGGCACAAGCACACTACACAGTTCTACAAAATTCCATATTGGTAGCTCCGTATATCGAGGAACACCTGGATAGTGTATGCTCCAAGAACCCGGAGCAGTCTGAGCCCTAGATCAAACGTACACACATGGAGTCATTCGGCGGTTGGTTGCAAACACGTCTCATGCATGACGACAGTGTTGGAGATGAGCTGTACTTGCTGGCCAAGTTACCATCTTCGACTATATCGACTTTCAAAGGGTACGATATAAATGGGATACATTTTAAACAATCGCCCAAGATAAAAAGAGCACCAACCAAAACAGTGGTGTCCACTTTGATGCAGTAAACACCAATAGGCCAAATGACACATATTATGGTTACATAGAGGAGATATGGGAACTTGACTATGGACGTGATTTGAAGGTCCCTTTGTTTTGGTGCAAATTGGTCAATCTGACAGGAGGCGGGGTAAAGCTTGACCCACGGTACGGAATGACAACAGTGGATCTCAACAATCTTGGGTACACATACGAATAATTCGTCCTAACCAATGATGTGGCGCAGGTTTTCTATGTGCAGGACATGTCTACCAAACCGAGAAAAAGGAAAGATAAGGAAGCGAACACATCATACGGTGAGCCAAAGAGCTACATAGTTCTTTCAGGGAAAAGAAACATCGTAGGAGTGGAGGACAAGACAGACATGTCAGAAGATTATGAAAAGTTTCATGAAATTCCTCCCTTCTCAGTGAAGGCTGACCCAAGCATCCTGTTAAATGATGAAGATTGTCCATGGTTATGGCGCAAAGGGACACACACAAAGAAAAAGTTTTATACCCCAAGATCCCACTCTGGGATGTGATCAGCTTCACCGTCATCACTTTCTTCTCTAGTGAGTAGCCGAGATAGGCCAGTTTGTATACGAAGTGCATCCAATTTTTACCGTAACCCTCTCAACTTTTTAGCACATGCTATGTGTGTGTAATGATGATACCATGCCAAGTTTCAACCTTTTCAGAGTTCATTTGTAGTGATTTTCAATTTCAGGGTCATTTTGCTCAAAAAAAGCATTAAAAGCATTAAAAGTAGCAAATGAAGTTAGAAAGGGTTGAAATTTGAGGATGTGGCCTTGAATGATGCATATTGAATGCACAAAAAATCTGGAGTTGAAATAAGTTAAAAAAATGAAATGCCTTTGTAACAGATGAGTTTTCATCCGAAACCCTCATACTTCGAAGGAGATGGTCCTGTTTGTACACGAAGTGCGTCCAGTTTTTGCCTTAACCCTCTCAACTTTTTAGCACATGCTATGTGTGTGTAATGATGATACTATGCCAAGTTTCAACCTTTTCAGAGTTCATTTGTAGTGCTTTTCAATTTCAGGGTCATTTTTCTCAAAAAAATCATTAAATGCATGAAAAGTAGCAAATGAAGTTAGAAATAGTTGAAATTTGAGGATGTGGCTTTGAATGGTGCATATTGAATGCACAAAAAGTTTGGAGTTGAAATAAGTTTAAAAAAATGAAATGCCTTTGTAACAGATGAGTTTTCATCCGAAACCCTCATACTTCGAAGAAGATGGTCCTGTTTGTATACAAAGTGCGTCCAGTTTTTGCCGTAACCCTCTCAACTTTTTAGCACATGCTATGTGTGTGTAATGATGATACCATGCCAAGTTTCAACCTTTTCAGAGTTCATTTGTAGTGCTTTTCAATTTCAGGGTCATTTTGCTCAAAAAAATCATTAAATGCATGAATAGTAGCAAATGAAGTTAGAAAGGGTTGAAATTTGAGGATGTGGCTTTGAATGATGCATATTGAATGCACAAAAAGTCTGGAGTTGAAATAAGTTTAAAAATGAAATGCCTTTGTAACAGATGAGTTTTCGTCCTAAACCCTCATACTTCGAAGGAGATGGTCCTATTTGTTCACGAAGTGTGTCCGGTTTTTGCCGTAACCCTCTCAACTTTTTAGCACATGCTATGTGTGTGTAATGATGATACCATGCCAAGTTTCAACCTTTTCAGAGTTCATTCGTAGTGCTTTTCAATTTCAGGGTCATTTTGCTCAAAAAAATCTTTAAATGCATGAAAAGTAGCAAATGAAGTTAGAAAGGGTTGAAATTTGAGGATGTGGCTTTGAATGGTGCATATTGAATGCACAAAAAGTCTGGAGTTGAAATAAATTTAAAAAAATAAAATGCCTTTATAATAGATGAGTTTTATATTAAAACACCTATTAAAAATAACCTAAAAATTACCAAATTGAACATACTGAAAAAAACACACTAATACTAAACAGCAGGAAAAAGAATCACTCAAAAATATATTTTTAAAGTAAAGTTATTCACAAACTAGTGATTCACACAAATTTCAAAGAATTCAAATTTAAACTATTCAAATTTGGACACAACTGGCACTAGCGAAAATTTTATAATTTTTGTGACGTAAAGAAAAAAGATTCACTCAAAAACTCTAAATATTTTCTGTTAATTAGTAGAAACTAAATTAAAAAAATAAAGCAAAAAAGAAAAAAGAAAACATGAAAAACACCTATAGTCCCGGTTGCCACCACCAACCGGGACTAAAGGTCCTTCTCCCGCCTGCCGCCCACCACAGACCTATAGTCCCGGTTGGTGGTGGCAACCGGGACCAAAGGTTGGACCTATAGTCCGAGTGCGTGGCACCAACCGGGACTATAGACCCTATAGTCCCGGTTGGTGCCACGAACCGGGACTATAGGTCCCTGGGTATTTAAACCGCGCGCTCATTCTACCCCAAATCCTTCCTCTCCCTCGCCTGATCGACCACACTGCTCTCCTCGACGCGTCCGCTCTCGCCGCCGGCCTCCACGCGCGCGACGCCGTTAGGCTGCCCGGCCGCGCCCTCGACGTCAGCTCCCGCCGCCGGCCTCCCACGCGCCGCCCGAGCCCGCCGGCGCCGCTCTCCTTCATGCGCCCCGACCGCCTCACCTCGCCGGCGCCGCCCAACGCGCCGCCCGAGCCCGCCGACCTCCCCGCCCCGACGAGCCCGCGCCGCTCCTCCACGCCGCCCGGCCCCCTCCCCGACAACTGAGCCCCCTCCCCGCGGTGAGCTCCTCCGGCCATCTTTTTTTTCATTTGTTCATCTTTTTTTTATGTGTAGATGTATAGGAATTTGTGTATTTATGTATGTAGTATGTAGTATGTATGTAGGAATTTTTATATGCATGTATGTAGGAATTTTTGTATGTATGTAGTATGTATGTAGGAATTTTTTTTGTAGTAGGAATTTTTGTAGGTATGTATGTATGTATGTATGTATGTAGATGAATGTTAGATTTATGTAGATGAATGTTACATGTTACCAAAAATTATGAACAATGTATCGGTACATTAGCATACCAAACTATTTCAAATTCATCATTCTATTTAGGGTCCCTTCTATTTACTATGATGATTGTATTGATGTATATGTAGAATGATGATCGATGTATGTGTGTGATGTCTCTGCGTCGTAGAGAGTTTTGCAAATTTGCCCATCTACTATAAAGTTGTAAAAGTTTCTTAAATACGATCGAGTAGCATAATATGCCCGGACCGCATCCTCGTCGTCGACTTGGCGGCGACTACCTGCTTGAGAGGGGCCATGTCCGGGACTGGGCTCCACCGGGCTGGCACTGGGAGGTGCTACCTTCTGGGGCGCGCAGCTTGGTGAGGAGGGCTCCCATCGTCGACCCGGAGCTTCTTTGGTGGCGGTCGCGTGGGCCACTATCGGTGTGGAGGCAGCCGGCCCCCGAGGAGGTGGTACGTCGCCGTGTCAGGGAGGAGGACGAGCACATCCGTCGCTACATGGTGGCATTGGACGTCAGGTTCTCCAATGCCTGGCAGGTTCTTCGGGGATCTCACCTGAGCTATGATCCTGTGATGGTTCCTTCTCTTTGGGTGTCCACCACCCGCACCTCAAGAACCGTGATTGAACTAGATTATTCGATAATATTCGATCTATATTAGCTAGTGATGATATATGATAATATTCAAGATGTATTAGTGATAATACTCAAGATGTATTCGAGATTATATTCGATAATATTCGATGATGCATTAACTAGATTATTCGAGATGTACTAGTGATAATATTCGAGATCTATTCGAGAATATATTCGATAATATTCGATGATGCATTAACTAGATGTATTCGAGATGTATTAGTGATATTATTCGAGATGCATTCTAATTTGAATACTAAATTGTTTTATCTTTCTTCTGGATTAGTTAAGCTATGGACGCTAGCGGCAGAGACGATGATCAAAACGAGATCATGTTCGACATGCTCTGAAACCCAGAGGGTGAACCTGATCAAGATGATGGCTCACAATATCTTAACAATTCCGGTGAGGGAATATTTCTAGAAGAACCAACAGACGCCGGCGACACAAACATTGATGGCGATGGAATTGATCTTCAATTAACAAAGACCGGTGAGGTATATATAAGGCCTCTAGTGATCATTACGTGTATTAATTGATTTGTATATATATATATATATCATGACGAATCAATCTTTTTTCTTTTAGCCCTCCGGATCGAGCAAATCTTCTACAAAATCAAGCAGGGCAGTACGAGGCCCGGCCAGAAAGTTGCCGGCTGGCATAAAGTACAACATCGATGAGATCAAATCAAATCGTGAACCGCTTGCTCCTAAACATAATGCGGACAAATTTATTCGTCAGTGCACAGTTATTGTCAGGGACCAAATCGCGATCTCCGTTCAAGAATGGAATAAGCCAAAGGAAGATCGAGGAGTTAGTTTTGTCGACGAAAGAGCAAAAGATCTGCTTTGGGATACGCTCAAGTCACATTTCACCCTGCCAGATCATCTCACAGATGCAGAATGGGAGAAAGTCAAGAAGAGTGCTCTTAAGAAGATGGCGACACAATTCTCCAACTGGAACAAAAGATTATGGGGTGCGTACCTCGACGCAGAAAAGCAGACTCTAGAATTCACTGGACCAATGGAGAAGGTAAAAGAACACTTGGACTTATTTGTGGAGTTCAAGGAATCAGAAGAAGCTCAGGAACGGTCGAGGAAAAACAAGCTCAATGCTGCGGAAAAAAAGTTTCACCATGTTCTGGGTCCAGGTGGCTACAAGACTGGCCTGGCTAAGTGGGATGCATCCGAGGCCGAGATGATTGCTGCAGGGGTCACTCCAAAAACTTTGCATTGGCCCGACAGGTGCAGGACTTGGTTTTATGCGCATGGGGGAAAGTTGGACCCAAAGACAGGGGAGATTATGGTGCAGGCAAGTCTTAAAAAAGCCTCGGAAGAATTACTTGATGCAATAGAAGCGGCTCGAATGGGGGCGTTCCAGCCCGAGAGAGAGAGAACGATGAGCTTACATGCACCCTCAGGAATCCTGAACACCCGGGACGAACACGAGGCAAAGGCGTTGTTCCGTGGTATGAGGGGTTTGCAGACTGGAACGACACTGACAAAAGCCGTTCGAGAAAGAAGAAGCAGGATGCAGACATGCTTCAAAGGGTAGAAGCAAAGAACGTGAAGTTGGAACGAGCTTTCAAGGGGCAGCAGAAGCAGATCGACACACTTAGCCATCAAAGGGCATCTCAGCGGCAGGAGCAACCAGATCCAGCATTGGATACTACCATCCCATCTATGCCGAGAAGCAGCGTGGGTTCCACGGGGGACCCGGCCAATGATGCACTGCTGGCTCGCTACCCCGTGGATGATATCCAAGAGCCGACAACTTGTGAGCTACACATGAAAATGAAGAACATATCCATGAAGGTGGCGGACGGCAATGCTTTACCGAATGCACCTGGAGCTACCATCCACGACAATCTGATTCCACCTGGCTATGCTCGTGTCGGGGTGGATGTAGTTCTGTCGGGATATGACTCACTGGATCTTGACTTTCCTGGAGGTGAAGGGGAGCAGACACTGAGAGAAGCCATACGTTGTCACATTGTATGGAGAAAGGATTGCATCGTCTTTCCAAACTCGGTGCCCAGGGCATCGACTCCTCCTGATCCAAGTACACGAGAGGGGCCATGTCCTAAGACGGAGCCGACTCCAACCCACCCCGAGACGGAGCGCATCGCGAGTCCGCCACATCGCTCACCGCCGCGTCAGCCAAATCCACCAAACCGTGAGACGGAGCCCAGCGCGAGTCTGCGATATCGATCTCTGCCGCGTGAGCCGACTCCAAAGCGGAAGAGAGCACCAAAGAAGAAACCAGATCAGCCTCCTGCCAAAAAGAAGCTAGCTTACGATATGACTATGGAGAAAAACATAGCTTACATGGATGCCGAAGTGAAGGCCCATTTTGGACCGAAACCGCCCCCGCCGCCGAAGGAGAAAATACCTGACAAAGTTGTACAACACTTTCTGGATCATGCTAAACTGTCTCCGGAGAAAAGACTACGATCAGACTATGAACACTCTATTAGCAAGTCATGTCATAACCAACAAAAAATCAGCAGTCGAGTGGTTCAGGCAGTAATAATAAATGCAGGAAAACTGTTCCCCAGCTCAGAGAACAGGCAGTGCAATCAACCCCCCTGCTCAAGGTGAGTACCGATAGGGTGGTAATTATCGAGGCTCATAGAGAGAAGGCTAGAGAGTGGGGTATCACTGTTGAACAACTCCTAGGCATGGACGAAGTTCCCGGGGGGGAACTAGCATGGACATATGTCCGCGGGCAGCCTCTGCTCAAGCCTGGGGAGAGGGGTATCACTGTTAAACAACTCCTAGGCATGGACGAAGTTTCCGGGTGGGGGGAACTAGCATGGACATATGTCCGCGGGCAGCCTCTGGTCAGGCCTGGGGAGGAGAAGCTTCTATCAACGCAGATGTACAAATTGCATCAATGGTACCTCAGAGCAGTAAAGGCTGGGCGGGAGAGCCTCATGGTGAAAGTCAAGTTAGAGCATTACTTCCATGAAAAAGATTTGTGGGTTGAATTTCCAGAATTGTTCCAGTTATTCAATCAACAAGCACTCGACAAATCTCTCGTCAGTTGCTATTGTCTGTAAGTGATTTCTTTCTATAATTTAAGTCTCTAGCTCAGCTCGTTCATTGCCTGTAATTATCCTCACTATATTCTTTTGTGTGGTATTATGCAGAATGAAGATTTTTGAATTGAAAAGAGATGGAGTCTATGGCATTGGGTTCATTGACCCAAATACCGTTAATGAAAGTGTATTGGAAGACCACCCCCAAGACACAGAGGATAGCTTGCTAATGTTTTTGAAGGAACTTAATACCAAACCAGAAATACTTTTGCCTTACAACTTCAAGTGAGTGTTACTGTCTTGTACTACAAATTCTATTTTTGCTTACTCGATGTTAAGTGTAGTTGATGAGTTATGCATGCCCGCTTATACAAACGTGTGCGCAGATTCCACTGGATCCTGCTAATCATTAGAGTTGACGAAGGAACTGTTGAAGTACTGGACTCACTGACTAAACCCCTTGAAGAATACAGGAGCCTGTATTTGGTGCTCAACAAGTAATTTCAATCTTTATCGCACTATGTCGGCCTTTAGTTCATTTCCTGATATCAAGTAATTAATATATAACTCCTTTATTCATTTTCTTTGCCTGGCAGGGTTTGGAAAAGGTTCATCAAAGAGGTTGTGAATGAACGGAAACCAGAGCTGAGATGGCGACGGGGCAAGGTAATTAAGTAGTACTAGCTACGTCCACACACCTCTTTACTTCTAGTTTCAATACCATTATCATGCTTGATTATTATCTGATTGAATTCTATTCTCGCAAAGTGCGCGAGGCAGGAATCGGGGACCAATTTATGTGCATACCATGTTTTCGAGAACATTCACTCTTTGACCGAAAGGGGCATCGATAACAGAAGTCTTTGGGTATGTAAACACTATTCACATTTTTTTTATCATGATCTAATATATATACACACAACTAATATATATATTCATATTGATCTCCTTCTTTAAAGCTGATGGAGATGCGGTCGAGGCTCCTAACAAAGGACCGCATACTGGCACTTCAAGAGGAAATGGCAGGATTTTTGCTTGAGCAGGTCATATCTCCCGACGGAGAATACCATTTCACCGATCCATAATTATGATCTGCAAATTGTAGGAGAAATTGTATAGACCAAATTGTATATATGTGTGTATGTATGCATGGTCGTACGAGAAATTTGATGGCAGAAGAGGCAGTGGATGTGTTGTCATGTCAGTCAACTCGTGCTCTACAAACGGAAGTCAGCTCCGTGGCACTTGCATGCACTCTATTGTCATCCTTCGCGTGTGCCGCTCTGCTCGTGCTCTGCATGCAGTGGCACTTGACGACTGCAGTAGCGTAAAATATGTTTGAAATGAAAAAGAATTAAATGGAAAACAGAAAATCAAACGGAAAAATAAACCATAAAACCATAAAACCTAAAACCCTAAACCCTTGAACCTTTTAGTCCCAGTTGGTGACACAAATCGGGACTAATGGTCCCCAGCCCCCGGCGCGCGCTGCGTGCCACGTGGCAGGGATTTAGTCCCGGTTGGTGTCACCAACCGGGACTAAAGGTCCCCAGCCCCCGGCGCGTGCGGCCGGCCACGTGGCAGGGATTTAGTCCCGGTTCGTGGCCAATCAGGACTAAAGGCGTGGACATACTGGGGTGGCCTCAGCAACACGCTGCCCTTCGACCTCTGCGGCGGTACACCGGTGCCACGCCCTTCGGTCTCGGTGGTGCGTTGTCTTTTGGGTTCCCTGGCGCACACTGGTGTCACCGCACGAACTCGGCTATCCGATGGCCTTCGTTCGTGCCAGTGATGTTCCATTGCGAGTTGTTGTTTTGGTGCCTGTCTTTTTCTCCCTAGGCCTTGTTGTGGTTCATGGTTGTGGTGAAGCAAGCTGCTCAGCGGAGCTCGCTACCCGAGATGTCGGCCTCCAGGGGTTTCGGTTTGGTTCTATTGCAAGCCTTCCCCTCCGTTTGTTTCTTTCTTCTAGTTTTGGGCTTTCTCTTGATGCCTTCCTATGTAATTTTCTTTTGCGCCTTATGTGCGCTTACATGTATCTGTACTGACTGCCAAGTCACCTTCGAGTTGAAATATAACAAACGGTGTGTTTTGCGCCGCCCCCCCCCCCCCCCCCCCCCCCCCCCCCACATCAATCTCGAAAAAAAAATATCCCTACATAATATGAGAATGAGCACATATTTTATTCTGCTATATCATTATTACAATATAATCTACTGTAGCAGCCCTAGTGTATGTAGTTTAAACTGTTATGCTTTTTTTCTTTTGATAAAAAGGTCAAGTTTTATGGAGGATGAAATAAAATGAAGAAAATTAATCATCAGATCTTAATTATATTTGTTGAAAAGTCTCACTGTTGCATGTATATATATAGGTGGAAGCCTGTGAAGAGTTGCTGTCGGCTATGCAGTGCACAGACCAGTTGCTGGTACTAAACACTACTATGAGCAAGGATCTCATAAGGGAGAGATTCACTGAAGACTTGTTCAACTACATGACAGATAGTGAAGTGTTGGACGATCGAAGCAAAATCTGAGAGCTTTTCACCAATGCCTTGGTCGTTGTTTTTTTTTTTCGAAACGGATGCGAAAGATTTGCCTCATCCATTAATTAAGCAGAAGAGAATTGCCCGGTTAATTAGCCTTGGTCGTTGTCGAGCACAGGCAATCAGAATTATCAAGATGCGGCGAAGGAATCTAGCGAGCCACAACAAGCAAGTGACACAGCACCTTGGGTGAGCTCACTAATTAGGAATAATAACGTGCACTTTAGTACTGGACAACTAAAAGATATCGTGAGTTGGCTTTTGTGAATGACTGTTGTTTGGACTGGGTTGTTAAAAAACTAGACGATATTACATATAATCAAAACAGAAATAGAGTACTCCCTCTGTAAAGTAATATATTACCTTTTAGATCCCTAAGGTAGTGATCTTTTTTTTTTTGAAAAGGAGGAGCAACCCCGGCCTCTGCATCAGCACGATGCATACGGCCATCATATTAAAATCCAAACAAAGTGCATAGTTCGGTACAGCTCACAAAAGGAGCAATAAAAATGAAAAAAGAAAAAAAGCCACAACCGGCGGTGTAAAAAGGCTAGATGACTAAACACCTATCCTATTAATGGACCGCTATCCAAATCGGTTGTAGATAACCCGAGCGACCATCTCCCATCGGTTGCACCCAGTAGCCAAATGCTCCATGGAGGCCGTATGATTGAGTGGCAACCACGAACGGATCCAAGCTGTAGCCCTGTATATTACCTGTAGTCGCTTCGATGTCACGAAGCTTGGCTGCCCGCATAGCACGCCCTAACTGCAGATCGTCAGCATCAGGTTAGGCCTGAACCCGGTGACTCACGCGTCTATCACCGGATGTCGCCTCCACAATCCCTCCATAAGCAATGACCTCCTCCATAGTCCATCACGTATGGGCAGCGGCGCCTGCCATGTACCCAACTGGTGGCGCCTCGACCATCGTGTGGGAGGTGGGGTTAACCTTCGGCGAGAAACCCCCCGCCGGAACGTCCTTCCTCGCACTATGGAAAGACGACGAGCGAGCCACCCCAGAAGTCGGAAGGGGGAGACCTCTTGCACTGAGAGACCGGTGATGGAGAGAGAGAGAGAGAGAGAGAGTAAGGAGCCACCTGCCCTTGACTCCCCCCCCCCTCCCTCGGCCTCAGGCTCGATGGCCGCCCCAGACTACAGCGTAGCGGTTTCTGGCGCGGCTACCTGGGGCGACAGAGGGAGAGGGTGGGATAGGAGGGCCTCCTGCCCGCAGCTCCCCACCCCAACTGCCCCGACAGCTGGGACGCCCAGTCGCGCACGGCTGCCATCAAGACCCGCCCGTATGTTGCCGATGTCATCGATGATCACAAGATCAAGATGGAGAAAATGCGCTTGAAGATTAGAAAGATTAGAAAATATGCCATTGATAGTGAGGCTTGGTATCATTATGCTGTTGGATCAATTGTTACCTTACTTGCGATCTTAATCGCATTTGTTGTTGCATTTAAATGCTTTAGCTAGAGAGTTTGTATATTATTTTATGAGAATAAGTGTGTATGAACTTGTATTAATTTGGTCTTCTTGGTGTTGTGTAATGAAGATAAGCCGGCAATGGATGTACGATGACCGATGCTCTCCCCAGTTCGTTAAAGGCGTGCATACTTTTCTGATTGCGGCTGAGGCAAACAAGCGGGCAGATGGTTTTATGTGTTGTCCATGTGCTGTCTGTAAGAATGATCAGAATTACTCTAAGTCAAGAACCATTCACGTCCACCTGTTTGAGTCCGGTTTCATGCCCCACTATAATGTTTGGACCAAGCACGGAGAAAGAGGGGTTATGATGGAAGACAGTGAAGAAGAAGAGGACGACGACAGCTATCCTGGCCATGGGTTCCCTGAATACCAATGTTGGGGATATCGCTTGTCGGGAACTTATCAGTCGACCCATGATAAGGGGTAAATCGGCCAGTTTATCGGCATATCGGCCGATTTATCGCCCTATCGGCTGATTTATCGGCCGATTTATCTTATCGGTCAGATAGCGATAAGCGACAAATCGGCCGATTTATCGGAATATCGGAAGATATCTTGAACAGTGCTGAATACGATGGTACAACAATGGGGGAAGAAGCTGAGCCGGCAATGCGGGAAGAAGCTGAAGAAGAGGCATCAGATGAGCCTGCTGATGATCCTGGTCGGGCCATTGCTGATGCAAAGAGAAACTACGCAACTGAAAAGGAGAGGCTGAAGTTGCAGCGCATGTTAGAGGATCACAAGAAATTGTTGTACCCAAATTGCAAAGCTGACAAGAAAAAGCTGGGCACCACACTGGAATTGCTGCAATGGAAGGCAGAGAATGGTGTATCTGACAAGGGATTTGAAAAGTTGCTGATAATGTTAAAGAAAATGCTTCCAAAGGACAATGAATTGTCCAACAGTACGTACGAAGCAAAGAAGGTTGTCTGCCCTCTAGGATTAGAGGTGCAGAAGATACATGCATGCCCTAATGACTGCATCCTCTACCGCGGCCGGTGAGTACAAGGATTTGAATGCATGCCCGGTATGCAGTGCAATGCGCTATAAGATCAGCAGCGATGACCATGGTGATGTTGAGGGCGAGCGCCCCAGGAAGAAGATTCCTACCAAGGTGATGTGGTATGCTCCTATAATACCACGGTTGAAACATTTGTTCCAAAACAAAGAGCATGCCGAGTTGATGCGATGGCACAGAGAAGACCGTAAGAAAGACGGGAAGCTGAGAGTACCCGCTGACGAGTCACAGTGGAGAAAAATCGAGAGAAAGTGGCGGGACTTTGCAGATGATGCAAGGAACGTATGGTTTGGTCTAAGCGCAGATGGCACTAATCCTTTTGGGGAGCAGAGCAGCAATCATAATACCTGGCCTGTGACTCTATGTATGTATAACCTTCCTCCTTGGTTGTGCATGAAGCGGAAGTACATTATGATGCCAGTGCTCATCCAAGGCCCTAAGCAACCCGGCAACGACATTGATGTGTACCTAAGGCCATTAGTTGAAGAACTCTTACAGTTGTGGAAAGAAAAAGGTGTACGTGCGTGGGATGAGCACGGACAGAGGAATTTGACCTACATGCGTTGCTGTTTGTGACCATCAATGATTGGCCTGCTCTCAGTAAACTTTCAGGACAGACAAACAAGGGATACCGCACATGCACGCACTATTTGGATGATACCGACGCACTATTTGGATAATTGTAAGAAAAATGTGTACCTGGGACATCGCCGATTTCTTTCGAGCAGGCATCCCGTAACAAAGAAAGGCAAGCATTTCAAAGGTGAGGCAGATCACCGGAAGAATCCTCGCCACCATACTGGTGATGATGTACTTGATATGGTCAAGGATTTAAAAGTAATCTTTGGAAAGGGTCCTGGCGGACAATCTGTTCTGAATGACGTTGATGGACGCTCACCCATGTGGAAGAAGAAATCTATATTTTGGGACCTACCCTATTGGAAAGACCTAGAGGTCCGCTCTGCAACCGACGTGATGCACGTGACGAAGAATCTTTGCGTGAACCTGCTAGGCTTCTTGGGCGTGTATGGGAAGACAAAAGATACACTGGAGGCACGGGAGGACCAGCAACGTATGCACAGAAAAGACGGCATACATCAGGGTCGTGCCAGCTACGCTCTTACCAAAGAAGAGAAGGAAATCTTCTTTGAATGCCTGCTCAGTATGAAGGTCTCGTCTGGCTTCTCGTCGAATATAAAGGGAATAATAAATATGGCCGAGAAAAAGTTTCAGAACCTAAAGTCTCATGACTGCCACGTGATTACGACGCAACTGCTTCCGGTTGCATTGAGGGGGCTTCTACCGGAAAACGTTCGATTAGCCATTGTGAAGCTATGTGCATTCCTCAATGCAATCTCTCAGAAGATAATCGATCCAGAAATCATACCAAAGTTAGAGAATGATATGGCGCAATGTCTTGTCAGTTTCGAGTTGGTGTTACCACCATCCTTTTCAATATCATGACGCACATCCTAGTTCACTTAGTCAAAGAGATTGCCATTCTGGGTCCTGTATTTCTACACAATATGTTCCCCTTTGAGAGGTTCATGGGAGTCTTAAAGAAATATGTTCATAACCGTGCTAGGCCAGAAGGAAGCATCTCCAAGGGCCATGAAAATGAGGAGGTCATTGAGTTTTGTGTTGACTTTATTCCTGACCTTAAGCCGATTGGTGATCCTGAATCGCGGCATGAGGGCAGACTGGGTGGAAAAAGGCACGCTAAGACCGAAATCAATAATATGTATGGACGGTCATTCTCTCACTGAAGCACACTACACAGTTCTAAAAAATTCATCCTTGGTGGCTCCGTATATCGAGGAACACAAGAATATTCTTCGCTCCAAACACCCGGAGCAGTCTGATGACTGGATTACACGTGAACAAACAGGGACTTTCGCTGGTTGGTTGCAGACACGTCTCATGCATGACGACGCTGTTGAAGATGAGTTGTACTTGCTGTCCAAGTTACCATCTTCGAATATATTGACTTTCAAAGGGTATGAGATAAATGGGAATACATTTTACATGATCGCCCAAGATAAAAAGAGCATCAACCAAAATAGTGGTGTCCGCTTTGATGCAGCAACCAAGAGAGGAAAGGACACATATTATGGTTACATAGAGGAGATATGGGAACTTGACTATGGACGTGGTTTGAAGGTCCCTTTGTTTCGGCGCAAATGGGTCAATCTGACAGGAGGCGGGGTAACGGAAGACCCGCAGTAAGGAATGACAACAGTGGATCTGAACAATCTTGAGTACGCAGATGAACCATTCATCCTAACCAATGATGTGGCGTAGGTTTTCTATGTGAAGGACATGTCTACCAAGCCGTGAAAAAGAAAAGATAAGGAAGCGAATACATCATACGATGAGCCAAAGCGCCACATAGTTCTTTCAGGGAAAAGAAACATCGTGGGAGTGGAGGACAAGACAGACATGTCAGAAGATTATGAAAAATTTCATGAAATTGCTCCCTTCACAGTGAATATTGACCCGAGCATCTAGTTAAATGATGAAGATTGTCCATGGTTACAGCGCAAAGGGACACACACGAAGAAAAAGCTTTACACCCGAAGATCCCACTCTGGGATGTGACCGGCTTCACTGTCATCACTTTCTTCTCTAGTGAGTTTCCGGACATATATATCTGGGAAGTCCCACTTCGGACTAACCGGAGGGAATCTTTGTAATAGTTAGGGTGCTTATGTGTTTTGGCATTTGAAACGCGAAGAAATATTATGTACAAACAAATTTACAACCCTTTCTGACTTCATTTGCTATTTTTCATGCATTTACTGAGTTTTTTTGAGCTAAATGACCCTGAAATTGAAAAGAACTACAAATGAACTCTGAAAATGTTGAAAGTTCGCATGGTATCATCATTTCACCCACATAGCATGTGCAAAAAAGTTGAGAGGGTTACGGAAAAAACTGGATGCACTTCATGTACAAAATGGATAATCTCTTTCGAAGTATCAGGGTTTTGGGCTAAAACTCATCTGTTACAAAGGCATTTCATTTTTTTAAACTTATTTCAACTCCAGACTTTTTGTGTGTTCAGTATGCACCATTCGAAGCCACGTCATCAATTTTCAACCCTTTCTGACTTCATTTGCTATTTTTCATGCATTTACTAATTTTTTGAGCTAAATGACCCTGAAATTGAAAAGAACTACAAATGAACTTTGAAAAGGTTGAAAGTTGGCATCGTATCATCATTTCACCCACATAGCATGTGTAAAAAAGTTGAGAGGGTTACGGCAAAAGTTGGATGCACTTGGTGTACAAAATGGACAATCTTTTTCGAAGTATCAGGGTTTTGGGCTAAAACTCATCTGTTATAAAGGCATTTCATTTTTTTGAACTTATTTTAACTCCAGACTTTTTGTGCATTCAGTATGCATCATTCGAAGCCATGTCATCAATTTTCAACCCTTCCTGACTTCATTTGCTATTTTTCAGGCATTTACTGATTTTTTGAGCTAAATGACCCTGAAATTGAAAAGAACTACAAATGAACTCTGAAAAGGTTGAAAGTTTGCATGGTATCATCATTTCACCCACATAGCATGTGCAAAAAAGTTGAGAGGGTTACGGCAAAAACTGGATGCACTTCGTGTACAAAGTGGACAATCTCTTTCGAAGTATCAAGGTTTTGGGCTAAAACTCATTTGTTACAAAGGCATTTCATTTTTTTAAACTTATTTCAACTCCAGACTTTTTTTGTGTTCAGTATGCACCATTCGAAGCCACGTCATCAATTTTCAACCCTTTCTGACTTCATTTGCTATTTTTCATGCATTTACTGATTTTTTTTAGCTAAATGACCCTGAAATTGAAAAGAACTACAAATGAACTCTGAAAAGGTTGAAAGTTGGCATGGTATCATCATTTCACCCACATAGCATGTGCAAAAAAGTTGAGAGAGTTACGGCAAAAACTGGATGCACTTCGTGTACAAAATGGACAATCTTTTTCGATGTATCAGGGTTTTGGGCTAAAACTCATCTGTTACAAAGGCATTTCATTTTTAAAAATTTATTTCAACTCCAGACTTTTTGTGCGTTCAGTATGCACCATTCAAAGCCATGTCATCAATTTTCAACCCTTTCTGACTTCATTTGCTATTTTTCATGCATTTACTGATTTTTTTAGCTAAATGACCCTGAAATTGAAAAGAACTATAAATAAACTCTGAAAAGGTTGAAAGTTGGCATGGTATCATCATTTCACCCACATAGCATGTGCTAAAAAGTTGAGAGGGTTACGGCAAAAGCTGGATGCACTTCGTGTATAAAATGGACAATCTCTTTTGAAGTATAGGGTTTCGGACGAAAACTCATCTGTTACAAAGGCATTTCATTTTTTAAATAACCTAAGAATTACCAAATTGAATATAATGATAAAACACACTAATATTAAACAGAAAAAAAGAATCACTAAAAAATCTATTTTTAAACTAAAGTTATTCACAAACTAGTGATTCACATAAATTACAAATAATTCAAATTTAAACTATTCAAATTTGAAAACTACTGGCACTAACAGAAAGTTTATAATTTTTTTTACTTAAAGCAAAAAGATTCACAAAGAAACTCTAAATAAAGCAAAAAAACAACTCAGAAACAAAAGAAAATAAATAAAGCAGAAAACAAAAAAAAAGAAAAATAAATAAATTGAAAAAAGCCCGCCTACTGGGCCACAACGGCCTGCATACGACTAGAAACCCAACCTGTGGTTGGGCCAGGATGCAGGCCCGCAAGGCCTAGTAGGCCCACGAGGGCAGCGCAGGTGAGGTAGGCCCAGAAGGCCTGCATTAGAGAGGAGCTCGATGCAGTGCCTGCGCCGGGGCTTATAAACAGGTGCTGGCTCCCCTCAACTAGCGAGGTGGGACTAAATGTCCACCGCGCCCCTCGCCTGGCAGCGCACCACCTTTAGTCGCGGTTTGTGGTCCAACCCGTGAATAAAGACCCCCCACCCCCTTAGTCCCGGTTGAGCACCAAACCGCGACTAAAGGTGGTGCGCTTCTCGCCGCTTCGGCTGGCCAAAAGTGATCTTTAGTTCCGGTTCGTGGCTCCAACCGGGACTGAAGGGGGGCGCATATATATAGAGCACTTCAAAATTTTCAGTTTCTCTGCTTTCTTCGACATCGCCGCGCCGTCTCGCATCCACGACGCCGGAGCTCGTCGCCGCCCCCGACGCCGGACGCCCGCGCCTCCTCGCGCCGATCCCCGACGCCGCCCGCGCCTGCTCCTCCCCGAGCCCGGCCTGACGCCGCCCGGGACGCCGCCCGCGCCCGCTCCTCCGGCCCCGAGCAACTCACCGCACCACCAAGGCCGTCGCCGCCCCCAACTCGCCTCGCCTCGCCGTCGCCCCGCTGTGAGCTCCCCCCTCTCCCTCGCCCCCTATGCCGCCATGGCCGCCCCTCCCCGAGCCCACACACACACACACACATATATGCATGAACACACACACACACACATTTTCTTAAGTTAGATGATTTATATGCATTTTTGTATGTTTTAGTATATATGTATAGCAATTTTGACATTTTTCAGAAGAATTTTGACATTTTTTTTCACTAGATGATTAGATGTATAGAAAAAATTTCAGAATTTTTAACATTTGAGGAATTTTTACATTTTGATCCAATGTGTATAGAAATTAGTATATATATATGTATGAATACAATGTATTGAAAAAAGTTGATGAATTTTGACATTTGATCCAATGTATAGCAATTAGTATTTGCAAAAGTTGCATATTTTAATGTTGTATTTGCAAAAGTTTGTTATGTATTTGCAATTAATTAGCATATGTATGTATACAATAGATTCTGTTAGTCCTTTAATAAGGGATTTATCAAGAATGCCCCCATTATGGATGTGCACAAGTTGATCCAATTTTTTTCTGATCTCATCTACGTACCCTTCTATATGTCACGTTGCCTTGTGTCAAAGTATTGAAGAAATCCATGCATGGCTTCATCATTAGCCGGAAGTAACAGGCGCATGATGATACGAAGCTCTCCAAAGTTGTTTTGGAACAGAGTTCCTGATAGGATAATTCGCTTTTTGGTACGAAGTTCAGCAAAGGCCTTCCAAATAGCGATATTCGGAAGGCTCTTGCTGAACTTCGTACCAAAAAGCTAATTATCCTATCCAGGACTCCATTCCAAAACAACTTTGGAGAGCTTCGTACCATCATGCGCCTATTACTTCCGGCTAATGATGAAGACATGGTTTTCTTGAATCCTTTGACACTAGACAACATGACACATATATAAGGGTAGATGAGATCAGGAAAAATATGGACCATTTTCTGCACATCCAGAATGGCGCCATTTTGTTAAATCCCTTAAAGGTTAAGAGAATCCGTTATGATTCTGAATCCTGTTCCTAGCCAGGGACTAAAGGTTCCTCGATCGTATATAAGTAATCACAATCCAAGCATTTAAAAAATGTTAAATTTGCATAGAATTTGTTCTCGACGTCAACGATGCCCGGCCCGCATCCTCGTCGTCGACTCGTTCGCAACGACTTTCTGCTTCAGAGGCGCCATGTCCGGGACTGGGCTCCGCCGGGCTGGCACTGGGAGGTGCTACCTTCAGGGGCGCGCATCTTGGTGAGGAACCCGGGTCCCGTCGTCGACCCGGAACTTCTTTGGTGGCGGGTGCGTGGGCCACATTCAGTGCAGAGGCTGGCGTCCCCCGCGGAGGTGGTACGTCACCATGTCAGGGAGGAGGACGAGCACGTCTGTCGCTACATGGTTGCGTTGGACGTCAGGTTCTCCAATACCTGGCAGGTTCTTCAGGGATCTCACCCGAGCTATGATCCTGTGATGGTTCCTTCTCTTTGGGTGTCCACCGCGAGTGAACAAGATTATTCGATAATATTCAATCTGTATTAGCTAGTGATGTATTCGAGATTATATTATTCGATAATATTCGAGACGATGTATTCGAGATTATATTCGATGATGCATGTTAATTATCTGGATTATTCGAGATGCATATTATCTACTATGATTCAGTTTTTCCTTATTGATTGCATGCATGCATTCTAATTTGAATACTAAATTGTTTTATCTTTCTTTTGGATTAGTTAAATAAAAGCTGTGGACAATACCGGCAGAGAAGGAGAAGAGACTCTGTTCGACATCATACGCTCCCCGAGCCCAGATGGGAATGAAAAAGATGACGGCTCGCAATATCTGAACCCTACCGGTGAGGGTATGATATTTGATGAAGACGAGCAAATAGATGAAGTCCAGAACAATGATGATGACGGAAATGTTGTTCTTCAAATAACAAAGACCGGCGAGGTATATTTATATAAGCAGGCATCTGGTGATCATCACATATTTTAATTGATTTGTATATATATTAACGAATCGATCTTTCTTTTTTTAGCCCTCCGGATTGAGCAAATCTTCTACAAGCAGCAGGACAGTTCGAGGCCCGGCCAAAAAGTTGAAGGATGGCGTAAAGTACAACATCGATGCCATCAAACCTAATGGCGAACCGCGCGAACCTAAGAAGAATGCAAGCAAGTTCATTCATTAATGCGGAGTTATTGTCAGGGACCAAATCCCGATCTCCATTCAAGAATGGAAAAAGCCAGCAAAGGAAGATCCAGATGTTACTTTTGTCGACCAAAGAGCAAAAGATCTGCTTTGGGAATCTCTCATGTCACATTTCACCCTACCAGATCATTTGACAGATGCAGATCTGGAGAAAGTCAAGAATTCTGCTCTTAAGAAGATGGCGATAGCATTCAACAACCACAAGAAAAATATATGGGTCGCGTACGTCAATGCGGGAAAGAAGACTCCAGAATTCAAGGGAACACTGGAGAAGGCAAGAAATCACTGGGACGCTTTCGTGAAATTCAAGGAATCGGAAGTAGCTCAGGAACGGTCGAGAATAAACAAGATTAATGCCGCGAAAAAGCAGTGGCACCATAAGCTGGGGCCAGGTGGCTACGAGGTGGCCCGGCCTAAGTGGGATCTCGCTGAGCAAGAGATGATGGATGCAGGGGTCACTCCAGTTACATTGAGCTGGCCCCCCAGGTGCAGGACTTGGTTCTACGCGCATGGGGGGAAGCTGGACCCAAAGATAGGCGAGGTTTTGGAGCGGGCAAGTCTTAAAGGAGCCACCGACAGTTTACTTGTTGCAATAGAAGAGGCTCGAACGGGGGTGTTCACACCCAACAGAGAGAACGACGAGCTTACGCGCGCCCTAAAGAATCTTGAGCACGAGGCAAAGGCGTTGTTCCGTGGTTTGAGGGGTTTGCGGACTGGAACGCCGACTACAGAAGCCGTGCGAGAAAGAAGCAGCAGGAGGAGCAGAAGAGGAAGCTGGAGGAGGAGCAGAGGAAGCAGGAAGCAGACCGCCTTCAAGGCCTAGAATTAAAGCACGCGGAGTTGGAACTCGCTTTCAAGCGGCAGGAGCAGCAGATCGACTCACTTAGCCAGGAAAGGGGGTCTCAGCAGTGGCAGCAGCTAGCGGATCCAGCATTGGATAGCACCGTCCCATCCATGCCGAGAAGCAGCGTGGGTTCCGCCCCGGGCGATGATGCACTGCTCGATAGATACCCTGTGGATGATATCATAGATACGACAACTTGTGAGCTACACTTTAAAATGAAGAACATATCCATGAAGGTGGCGGACGGCTATGCTTATACAAATCTCCCTGAAGCAACCTTCCATTGCAATCCGATTTCAGCTGGCTATGCTCATGTCGGGGTTGATGAAGTGGTGGCAGGATATTCGGGGCTAGAGCTTGACATTCCTGGAGGTGATGACGAGCGCACACTGGGAGAGGCCATACATCATATCATTCTATGGAGAAAGGATTGCATCGTCTTTCCAAGGCCACCGACACAGCGTCAGCTGGCTCCTCCTCCAAGTCCGCCACCGCGTCAGCAGACTCCCGCTCCTCCAAGTTCGCCACCGCATCAGTAGACTCCTGCTCCTCCAAGTCTGCCACCGCGTCAGCCCACTCCTCCTCCTCCAAGTCCAGCACCGCGTCAGCCGACTCCTCCTCCTCCAAGTCCGGCACCGCGTCAGCCGACTCCTTCTCCAAGTCAGGCACCGCGTCAGCTGTCTCCGCCGCCTCAGCGGGCTCCACCGCCTAAGCAACAGTGGAAGAGAGGCGCCGTAGCTACGGCGGCTAGCGGTACAACAGGAGGCAAGAAATACAAATTTGGTCCAAGCCTCAAGCCTCTTCCGAGGTTGCCTTACCACTTGACTGAAGAGGGAAATGAAGCTGAAGTCGCTGCCCAAGTGAAGGCCCGTTTTGGACTGAAACCGCCCCCGCCGCCAGAGGAGAAAGTACCTGAGCATGTCATTCAGCACTTTATTGATATGGCTCAACCAGCTGTCAAGCATAGGGACTCAGACTATGAGCGCCAAATCAAGAAGTCATATGAAGCACAAAAAAAGGAGTCGAGCTCGAGCTCGAGCCAAGCAGCTGCCAAAAAAAGCGGGAAAACTGTTCCCCTGCTGGGAGAACAGGCGGTGCAATCGATCCCCCTGCTCATTGTACAAACACATGTGAGTACCGGCGCCGATCAACTGGTAATAACCGACGATCATAGAAGGCAGGCTGAAGAGGCCGGTGTCACTGTAGAACAACTCCTAGGCATCGAGGACTTCGAAACATTTAAAGAGGAGGAAATACAATGGAAATATGTCCGCGACCAACCTATGGTCAAGCCTGAGCAGATCCCTCGGCTATCAACGAGAATGTATGAATTGCATTAATGGTACATGAGAGAAGTAAAGACTACCGATCGAGAGTCCATCATGGTGAGTGTCAAGGCAGAGCATTACTTCCATGAAAAAGATTTGTGGGTTGAGTTTCAAGAAATGTTTCAGTTATTCAATCAAGACGCACTCGACAAATCTATCGTCAGTTGCTATTGTCTGTAAGTGATTTCTTTCTGTAATTTAAGTCTCTAACTAGCTGTAGTGCTCGTTCATTACCTGTAATTATCCTCACTATATTCTTTTCTGTGGTATTATGCAGAATGAAGATGTATAAAATGAAAAAAGCTAGACGCTATGGCATTGGGTTCATTGACCCAAATACCATTAATGAAAAGACATGGTTACAAGAATATGATCGACCATACACAGAGAAAACCTTGCTATAGTTCTTGAAGCACCTAAATACCCAACCAAAAATACTACTTCCTTACAACTTCGGGTGAGTGACACTGCCTTGTACTACAAATTTTGTTTTTGCTTACTAGATGTTAATAAGTGTAGTTGATGAGTTATGCATATGCCCGCTTAATTATACAAACGTGTGCGCATGCAGTTTTCACTAGATCCTACTAATCATTGAAGTTGACGAGGAAAAAGTTCAAGTACTGGACTCACTACTTAAAAAAGTTAATGACTACGCAATCGTGAGGGGGATGGTCGACAGGTAATTTCAATCACTATCGAACTATATGTCGGCCTCTTTAGTTCCTTTCCTGATATCAACTAATTAATAACTCTTTTATTCATTTTCTTTGTCGGCGGGCAGGGCTTGGGAAAAGTTCATCAAACAAGTTGAAGGCTCATGGAAACAAAAGCTGAAATGGTGTCGACCCAAGGTAATTAATTAAGTAGTACTAGCTAGCTACCATCTCTTTAATTCTAGTTTCAATACCATTATCATGCTTGATTAATTATTATCTGATTGAATTCTATTCTCGAAAAGGCCCTGAGGCAGGCGCCGGAGAATAATTTATGTGCATACTACGTTTGCGAGAACATTCGCATGATGACGTCCGAAAGGAGCACTAGATCACTTTGGGTTCGTTTGCCAGAACACTATTCACAATTTTAACATCATTATCTAATATATATATATATATATACACACACAACTAATACATTCATATTGATCTCCTTCTTTAAAGGTGTCGGAGATGCGTGATAAGCTCCTACCAGAGGATCGCGTACGAGCAATCAAGAGGAAATAGCGGGATTTTTGCTCGACCAGGTCATAGTCCCAAAGGAGAATACCATTACAAGATGTAATGCCTCCATGTAATGATCTGCAAATTATAGAAAAAATTGTATATACCAAATTGTATATATATATATATATATATGTATGAATGGTCGTGCGAGAAATTCGATGATATATATATGATCGGTTCTACGAGAAATTCTATTTATATATATGCATAACGTGTACAATATGTAGTAGCGTAAAATATGTTTGAAATAAAAAAGAATTAAATAGAAAACACAAAATTAAAAGGAAAAATAAACCATAAACCCATAAACTCCTAAACCTTTTAGTCCCGGTTGGTGTAACCAATCGGGACTAAAGGCCTCCAGCCCCCCGGCGCGGGCTCATGCCACGTGGTGGGCCTTTGGTCCCGGTTCGTGACGAACCGGCACTAAAGGGGGGGGGGCTTTAGTCGCCACCCTTTAGTGCCGGTTGCAGAACCGGCACTAAAGGTCCTTACGAACCGGGACAATAGCCCGATTCTGCACTAGTGCTAGGTGACTCCAAGAACATCAGCTCAGGACAGCATACACCATATATCGTAACCACTAGCTTAGGCCCTAGGAGGACCGGACACTCTCCAGACCCATGCCGCGGGTTGAGACATGTGTCACATAGCTCCGTGGTGCATTCAGCAATAAAATGTCCTGGCTCCCGACAGCGGTAACAAATCATTTTCTCTTTCTTGCAAGCCCACTTCGTAGCTCGTTCACCATCTGACTTATCAAAGCCTTTGTCTGAATCCCGAGGCTTCGCCGCAACTTGCTTGGCGGCAGGAACCTTCACGGCCGCCAATGCACGCACCGTATCCAAGGCCGCCCAGATAAGACCGGCGAAACAGCCGTTACCGGTTCCGAAGTGTTCTCCACAGAAGGCAAGTCCTCGGAGGTCTTCGCCGGTGGCGGAGGCAGCCTTGGCGGAGGAGGCCGCCTGCCCCCTCCTCGGCCCCCGCGGAACAAACGGTGACCGCACCGGTGCCGGCAGTCAGCTCCGGAAGCTCCTTCCACAAAGTTGCCCGGTGGTCCATGGAAACCCCGACCGGCCCCTCCGCCGCCGTGCCAAGCATATCCCGGCCACCGCCCATAGACGACGACCCGCGATGTTGGCCCTTGCCGTATGCATCATAGCCATCATCCCCCCACTGCCCACGCGGCGAATTCCGGCTGCCATCAACCTCGCCGTAGTGCTCCTGGCCGGGACCACCATCGCGACCACGGCCGGTGCCCTGAGGAACCGCCCATGCTGCAAACTCTCGCCCGTCCCGAGCTTGCTGCCTTGGTGGGCCATCCGTCCGGTCTTGCAGCGGCACACCTCATGGCGGCGGGGGCCCTCTGGGCTGTGGCGGCGCCACTCTGGGAGGCGGCGGCTGCCCCGCTCCCCGGCCGGCCATGTTGGCGAGCACCGGACAGGAACCGGCGATCCTCGCGGCTCGCCCCTGCCCGAGCTTGGGAAAACCAGGCACAGCAACACGACGCCCAACCCTAGCGCTATCCACACCCACTAAGGTAGTGATCTAAAAGATCTTATATTAGTTTACAGAGGGAGTAAAAAACTAATAATGGTGGACGGAAGATGGCTGTGTGCATCTCATGATGCATAGGCAAGTATATTTTCCATCATCTAAAAGAGAAATGGTGCAAGAGGAACAGTTGAAGGAACAGAGTGGGAGAAGTCTGTAGGTTGTAAACATTTTTTTTCCTCAATATTTGCAGTACTTTCACTCTGGCGACATTAGTTATCTCGCCCCAACTTTCTGATATTACATCTCAATAACAAAGTCCTTTCTTTCTTGAAACTTACAATTATGTTAACAGCGTTAATTCTTCTGCAGGTAACCCTACCAGGCTCTGTTGAGCTTGTTAACGCCTCCCCACATATGCTCCGCTTCCCTTTTGAACCCAACGAGTTGATCCCGTGCTCACTGCACCTAAGAAACAATACAGATGCACATGTGACATTTATGCTTATGAAGAAGAGCAATAAGAAAGGGATGTGCTTCGTAAGGCTGCCACTGTATGGCGTTGTGCCTCCGAGATCCACTTACACTCTCGTGGTGATAATAGATAAAATAGGAAAACCTACCAGAAGAAAGAGAAGATGAACTAATCCTTCGGAGCATTATAAATGTCGAGTGTAGCTGTACTGCTGTACGGCTGGCTTGCGAGGGACTCTTTGAGGAAGCCGAAAAGTCAGGAAATACTGTGGTGCATACAGTGAAAGCTGTTTATGCTCGGCAAGAAGAGACGACATGTGAGGTGAGTTACTTGTAACAAAACATTTTTGCTCATCTGGGATACTTGCAGTAGTAGTATTGACTAAACATGGCTAGTACTATATAAGGCTGCAAACCTGATGTTTGACAAAACAACATAAAATGCAGTGGTCATGTCGACAATAATGGGCCCTTGACTGACATAATTAGTCTCCCAAGTTTGCAAATAAAAATACATTATTGTGGAGAAGACTTTGTTATGAAGGGAAGTCCACAACCACAGCTTAAGTACCTGCCAGGTCATAAATATGACTCATGACTATGTCAAATTTGTCAAGTCGTTTCTGAAGCAATTATTGCCATTTGTCAAATGAGAAAAACTTAGTAATTAATTAAATCTAGGATTATCAGAAAGAGACTCCGAGATGAATTAGATTTGGAAGGAGAGAAACCTGAAACTCTTTGAAGGACCCTCTCCTACTGTTTTCCGGTAGAAAAAGATAGGCATCCCACGTGAATTACTCTCTCTGTTTCTTTTTACTTCGCATATTAGGTTTGTTTTAAGTCAAAACTTTGTAAGGTTTGACCAAATATATATTAAAAAATATCAACATCTACAATACCAAAATAAATGCATTCCATGATGAATCTAATGATATTGATTTGATATTATAAATGATGATATTTTTTTCTTCTATAAACTTGATCAAATTTTAGAAAGTTTGACTTAAGACAAACCTAATCTGTGAAGTAAAAAGAAACGGAGAAAGTACATTTAAGAGGCTAATTGTGTTGTGGCATTGAAATATAATGGTGCTTCAATGATGAGTTGACATGATATGCTGATTGATGCGTCTCTTTTTTCATGCATTTACGATGTTGCAGGCAATCCCGCCTCCAGTAAAGGTATGAACTTCTATTCTCTTCATTACATCTTTCTCCATTGAGTTGGTTTCTCTAATGCTCAACTAAGTTTTGTTGGATCAGATCATGCGTATGGATGATACTTACCATACTAGTAACATTTTCTGTCTAGATACACATCTGTCAGAGCCATGGTGAGTTTGTAGCATTATATGGCTAGTAGAATATTTAAACATCTTTGTTCAAGTGAATGGATTGGATGCCATGATCTGCGTGTGCTAAATATCTTCTCGTCTCACAGGATTATAACAAGTCACTGGAGCGGACAAGTTATCATACGGAACTGTAACACACAGGCAAGTTAATGTAGTACTCCCTCCGTCTCATAATATAAGACCTTATTACATCACATATACCCACATATGGTATGTAATAAGGTCTTATATTATGGGACGGCAGGAGTATTATCTAAGCAGTTAGTACTGGAGTAACTGGAGAACATACTAATTTTGTTAATGATTGCCAATGTTTGCAATCAAGAAAATCATATATCTGGTGATGGTCGATGTAAGCTGTAAGTCCCGTAACAAAATGTTAAAGCTTTTGCTGACAGACTAAAAAATTCATGGGAAAAAGTAAATAGTCATCACAAAATACTCAATTTGTACCAGAAGATGTACCGTAGTTTTGTAATGACTTGTTTGTATTTACCAGCAGGAAGTGATGGTTTCTCGGAATATCGGAATCGGACAAGGTATGCTCTCTGACTATATACATTTTTTCCCATCATACACTGATAATACTAATAACACCATCGGACTCTTTCTGCAGTTTGCTCCATTAAATTCATTGCACGCAAGCAATTGTTTGTTGCTGGGTTCACTACCGGTTTCATCCATGTTTACAAGTATCAAACTGGACAACTCAAAAAAATAAGACACATCAAGCAGATCTCTATTGATAATGGTCTCCAATCACTAGCTGTTCACCCAACCCAATCGTATGTACTGTTAGTATTTCATAGGTTCATAAACCTTTGGGACGGGGAGCAAGGGTAGAAGTTGGTAAGAACATTCACTGGTCACAGCGGGTTTGTAAGGCAAGTCACATTTAACCCAATGGACACCAACAGTTTTGCTAGTGCTTCGGAAGATAACACGATAAAGGTCTGGGGGAATTTTCTCAGCCCCAACCAAATATTGACATTATAAGGATACATTTAACTTTCTATCAGACCTTAACTGCAAGCGCATATGCTTGATTTTCAGGTTTGGAATGTGGGTTCACCCGAACCTAAGTATACTCTATCTGGGCATTCCGGCGGAGTGAACTGCCTGGATTTTTTCATGCGTGCCGGGCAGCAGCATTTGGTTACAGGCTCCAACGATATGAGTGCCAAGGTTTGCTACTTCCTTAAAGAAATCCATATATACTATGCACATGACATTGTTAATAATGCATGCTTTTATTTATTTATTTATCGAAACAGATATGGGACTTGAAGGAAAGAATGTGTGTTTATACACTGAAAGCATTCATGTCTCCGGTTGTTTTTGTCGTTTCCCATCCCACTCTTCCAGTTCTAATTGCAGGTACAAAAGATGGCACTGTTCATTTGTGGAGCTCCACTGATTTCAGGTAATCACCAATGTATGTCCTTGTGAAATACCACTAGTAGAAAACAGGGCTTTGGTCCAAGCTCAATCTACACATTAATGTGAGCATTAGTCCCGGTTCGAGCGGCTAGGGCGCTGGGCAGGCATTAGTCCCGGTTCAAATGGGACCTTTAGTCCTAGTTTGAGCCACGAACCGGGACTAAAGGATGGCTCAAACCGGGACTAAAGGTAGTCCCGGTTTGAGCCACGAACCGGGACTAAATGGGTTGAGGCTTTAGTCCCGGTTGGTGGCTCCAACCGGAACTAAAGGTTATGAACTGGGACTAAAGGGGTTTTGAAATTTGTTTTTTGTTTTTTCATTTGTTTTTTGTGTTTAGTTTCTGTTTTAAATTGCTTATATCTTTTAGGATATTTGATGTTTTTGAGTGATTCTTTTTGTGTTAGATTCAAAATTTTGTCTAGTTTTTGTTTGTGCCATTAGTTTTCAAATTTGAATGATTTAAATATAAATTTGTTCAAATTTGCTTCAAACCCTAGATTGTGAATAATTTGAGTTTAGAAATAGTTTTTAATTTAATTCTTTTTGCTCCTAGTCACATGTTAGATTGTTGTCACAGTAAGATTTATTTTGTTATTTTTAGAATAATTTATATTATGATTTTAATTAAAACAGTACTGTTTTGCTTATATATTTGTTTTAGTCCTTTAATTGTTGTTTTCAATTATTTTTAGTTAGTTCTTTATGTAGATTTTAACATGTTGTAGTATGCTTCTGTTAGACAACAGTAAATAAATTTTTATAATTAATTAATATTAATTTTTCTAAAGTTTTGTATTAATAGTTGTTTAGCCTTTAATAATAGTTGATAGAATTAGTTTTGCTATATTAAAAGTAATTCTTTTTGCCACTTTAACAGAACATGACTCTGGCTTGGTTAACCTTAGTTGTGACTCTGGCTGGGACGGTGCTAGCAGATGTAGTCGACGGTAGGATTGGATGGACACCATGTTGTAGTATGCTTCTGTTAGACAACATCAAACTCTACCCCCCCCCCCCCCCCCCCCATCCTAATACGCATTTCGTTTTAAAAAAACAAAAGAAAATGATAAAAACTTTAAAAAATAAAATCCTTCGAGATGTAGTTATGTTACTACATCTACTAGTTAGGAAAATTAAAAAGCATAAATTTCGACATATTTTGCAAAAAAATGTTATGAAAAAGTAAAGCGGCTATAACTTTTGCATACGATGTCGAAAAAAAGTATAATATATCAAAATATTCAGCATGAAAATCCTGTTCCGATTTTGACTGCCATAGGTAGTTTTGCAAATTTTTAGAATCCTCAAATTCTGAAAGGAAAAAAGTTATCCTTAAATTTAAGTTTTTTTGAATTTTTGGTCAAACTCTGGTCAAGTTCAACTCACACTGTTTCAAACTCCTAAGGGTTAATAGGATTGACAGCTTACTATTGTCAGGAAAACAGCAAGTGCAGACTTAGAAACTAGGGAGAATAGAACTCGAAAGTTAAGCGTGCTTAGGCTGGGGTAGTGAGAGGATGGGTGACCAGCCGGAAAGTTAGACGATTTGAAATGAGTGGTACATACTTGAGCAGTGATGAGGGGTGATTAGAGATTAAATTGTCAAATAATTTAGAAATTTGAAAATCGGGAAAAATTTAAAAAAAATTCAAAAAAAATCAATTTTTTTTTAAAGTTTAGAAAAATCAAATTCCAAAAAAATTCCTTTAGTCCCGGTTCGTGTTACCAACCGGGACTAAAGGTGGAGCTCCAGAAACCGGCCGCGTGGAGCTCCTTTAGTCCCGGTTCGTAAGCAAACCGGGACTAAAGGTTTTGGGCTTTAGTCCCGACCCTTTAGTCCCGGGCCCTCTGGAACGGGGACTAAAGGCCCGTTTTCTACTAGTGTACGTCCACACCCCTTTATAACCTGCCAGTCCTAACATTTGTACATGTGTGAATTTATAATGATATCATGGATTGTGTGTTATTTATGTGTATCTTACAAACTTAACACCCACTAAGCATTTATTTTTTTGTTAAATGTAAGAACAGAGACCTAATTTGATCAAGTTGCTTATTGGTACAATTTCCCATATGATATAATTAAATTTGTGAGAAATTAGTCAGTTGCTTCATATTCCCCAGGCGTATGAGAGTCCTTCATGTTAACAAGAGCAGATTTATTTCTGGTCTAGCATGTTCTACGGGGTCGAGAAGGTAACCAATTTTTTCTATCATTGTATTATTTTTTTTACTTCTAATACCATTGCACTGCATTACTTCTACGGGATCTAGCATGTTCTGAAGTACTTTCTCCAAAGCAGATTTTATGAATATAGGTTCATATTCACCCTTTCATGAGTTTTACATTTAATATAAAAAATAGAAAGTATGTGGCGCCACAAAACGTAAACGCAGGTGCACATGGAGAATTTCATTAAAAATGAAATATGGGAAAGTCTCATTTTTACTACAATCAGGTATTTGCAGTTGTTTAGGTAACATACTGATATACTTTTTGGTCCACTTTACTCTCTTCCAAGTTTCAATAGTCTTGAATCACTATACCCTGGTTTTAGACCCTTGTTTTGCTGACATGGATACGTGTCGGCGGTTTTGTCCACATCACCATTTTGAAGGGTGCCATCTCCTTCTATTCACTCCCATGTTACCTTCGACATGAACAAATGCTCTTAACCAGTGGGTCTACCTGGTCAGAGAGACATAACAGATGAGGTTGCTTCCCTGGGAAGCCATGTCGGCGATGAATTGAAGAGCTGGCCAGTAGTGGGATGTTGTCAAACTCATCTTGGCTTAAACAAAAATGAAACCATGGAGGTTGTTGACAATGGGGTGGTGGTGATGATACATTAAAAACCAGTGACATGGCTGCCACACGTGGACAATATCTATGATTATTAATGTATATACCTGAATAATACATGAACGCTTTGTGATTATGTCATGATTTCCTAGAAACTTTCCATCGGACACTCTCACTCACCCTTCCGGCATCGGCTCAGAGCTTTGTCACACACCTCTATCATCCGCCTTCAGTTATTGGAGCGTTCGCTACCAGGCAAGACAAACAAAGTGCAATCATAAATATAAAAGATTCGTAGCATGGAACCAATCATGAACATTAAGAACTGTGAGGCTACACATCCACCCATGGCCTAAGTGGATTCCTCACGTATTCTTGCAAACGCCACAAAACAAACAGTATATTAAAGCACAAGGATTGCAACAGGAAGAATACATTTCTCAAGATGAATGCTTAAACCATCTTAAAATCTTCCTCGTGACAATTGAAAAATTGAGACTATATGGTGATTCAAAACTACGGTAGTAGCTATGGAGATGGTGATGGCGGCAGCAATAGGCTAGAGCAAGATTTCACGGGGAGGAGTCTTTTTGTTGGTGTGTGAAAGATGAGTCTGAAATAGAAAATCAAGCGGTTAACTAAACACTATTGTTACTTGGGTGGAGTGAAGTGTCAACTACCTGCAATATCTGAGGGGACTAAAAATGATTTTTCCAAATATAATCATGTGTACTAAAAAGGAAAATAAGAGACATTACATGAATTAATTTATCTAAGTTTACATTTTGTGGCACCATGAATTAATTTACAGGGATATAAATCCCGTGCAAATGAACATATGTTCATAATAGAAATTTCCGTGCTAGTTTCATCTATTTATGCTAATTTTCCTGTACACACTTGTGTAAATAAACTATTCTCATTTCCTTTTTTATTTCGGCAAACATGTAAACCAAGTGTTCTTTATCTATTAGGGTTGTAATTGGAGATAATCATACAGTGTCAATGGTGGAGATCCATGGTGAAGAACCAGTTGCTAGAGAGGGGAACAATGAAATTCTATATGAACTACCGTGCAGGTGCACCTGGCGGCGAAAAAATGAATGTCAGCGGTTGATCCGGGGTTTCGCTTGTGGCACCCCGGCTCAGAGAACCAAATTACCAGTGTTTCCAGCCCAGAGACCATGTCTTCTGGAAACACACAACAACTTGGAACAGAACTGAACTGATCTTTATTGATAAACTTCGGGTACAAGCTCATATTTTACATTGATAGCGAGGCCAAAAGCACGCCCGGTGCTATGACAATATCTACATTATTTATGAAACATAGCGGGCCTCCAAACTACTAGGGAAACTCTACGGCATAGCGGAACATAGCAGAAACTCCATCCACAGGGACACTGCTAGGACACAGCCTAGTTAGCATAGCACAAACCATCGGGACCTCTGTCCTCGACTTCTCCTGCATCTGGCATGATACGCCAGGTGAGTACTTTGAATGTACTCGCAAGCTCATGACAACCAAGTAACGCAGCAAACAATAGCATGGCAATCAACATGTTCAATTCTTAAGTGATTCACTTACTGTCATCGGTTATCAACTTACTCTCTTCCGGGTTGTCCCACAACCCTCGAAATACTCATAAGCCATCGAGTACTTCCGATCATACGACTAGTTCTTCCATCATTATTATCAGTATTACGGTTGACCACCTAGTGAGGCCTGGACGAACTGTCCAATACCGTGGATGCGGCTATTCGAATAGATTTTTCACTCTGCAGAGGTTGCGCACTTTACCCACACCATGGAGCACCTAGCCTCGTGATCCCATTCGGGTGGACCAGTGTTGCTCCAACGAAACATGCCTGACCCGTGACTCCTCCACCGTACCACCGGAAATCATTCTCCCCCGGAGTCCTGCCCTGGGTGGCCCCTGTGTCACCTCGTGACACCTGCCACCGTCGTGGCCAACTAAACTGTCCCAAACGGGGACGCCGGCACAATACTCAACTGGGCTCACAGGGTTATCGCCGTCTACCTGATCAGGGCAGCACGCACGCACAACCCTCCCTGTCAGGAGGTACCGATGAAAGAGCACGGAGCCAGACCAAGTCAAGTCCGTCCCATACCGGCAAATGTGGTTGCACGAATAAGTCCGGACAGGTGACTCTAGATCAACCGACTAAGTTTCATTTAGCAAGCATAGTAGTTTATCACAATAACTTGAGATGGCAGCAACTAGGCATTTAAATTAGTTTACTATGAATTATTATATAGCAAGTAAATGAAAGTAATTCATTTAAACAAGCAATGCTGTTGAAATGCTTCATAAAATGGATGTCCTGGATTGTCTTGCTCTGTTGGGTTGCCCAAAAACTCCTAGTGTTCAATGTAGGAGATATGCCCTAGTGGCAATAATAAATGTTATTGACTATCTCCCTGTTCATAATTAGGTTTATGTTCCATGATATAACTGCTATGGTTCTCGGGTCTGCAATAAAACGAGGCTTGGAGGAAAACTCATATGCACGTGTGGGATAATAAACGATAAAATGTATTCCTAGTCAAGCCTCTATGACTAGCTCAAGTGTTGCATGATGGTTCTGTTTTCCTGATCATGGGCATGTCTATGCCAGCAACTTTGAGGGCACAATGTTAGAAGAACATTTGTGTTGAATCGACCCGATTGATGTTATGCTATGAGATACATTCGTCACAAGTTAATGGTTAATAACACAGAGATGGTTAATGTTTGCATGATTCCTTAGACCATGAGAGTATCGAGTTTCTTCATGCTTGCTTCATGAACTTTGGGGTTAGCTAAACGTCATCCATAAATGGGTGGCTATTACGGCGGCTTACGGGTTCATGGAAAAGTATGTCAAGTAACTTGATAGCTCAAGATTGGGATTTGCTCCTCCGACGATGGAGAGATATCTCTGGGCCCTCTCAGTGTTACAGTATCCATCATCGTCTGGCCAGACACTTTGTGATTTGATCACGGGGATGCCGGAACATGGTAACGAGAAAAGAGAACAATACCGGTAACGAGGTAACTAGCATAGTGGACAAGTTGTTGATCCAGGGGAATGCCAACATGTCTCACCTCGGGTATTTGTAACATATCGCGAAGCAACAGGAATAGCACACGGCAACTGGAGGTTCACTCGAATATTCATTCGTGTGGGTATAGGGGTCAATATGGGTGTCCACGGCTCCGATGTTGATCATTGATCGAAAAGAGTTCCGGTCATGTCTATACTTCACCGAACCTATAGGGTCACACGCTTAAGGGTCATCTATCTGTTGAACGCTAGACAGGGAGTCTGAGAGAAAGTCACCGAAAATGTTTTGGAGACAACGGAAGAGTTCCGAGAGAGAGAACACCGAAAGAGTTTCGGTAAAACCAAAAAGTTGTTTCGGAATATATTATTTGGTCAAAAAGGGTTTCGGCACCACCTGGAAATTTTCAGAGGATGCCAGAATTGGTCTGGGAACTTCTGGGAATTTTCAGAGAGAAAAACCGGAAATGTTCCGAAACTGCCGTAACCGCTGTTGATGCTTTCCGCTGATAAAAACCACCGCACCGAAAATGTTTCGGATCGTGCCCAGAATAATTTTAGAGGGTGCTAGAAATGTTCTGGGACCTTCTGGAATTTTTCAGAAAAAGTTTCGCGGAAAACATCTTGTCTCAGCGCGAGGGGACAAGATCCCACGAATCGGGGGTTGCATGTTTGGTGGCTTTTTGTCTAGGGAGCATGCATGTTTCATGGAGACATGTTGGTGGCTTGTTGGGGGGGCCCCCCATGGGGGGGGACAAGATGTGGGCCGGCCCAAGGGCTGCCATGGTGGTGTCCCCTTGGTGCCCCCCTTGTGTTACCATTATGCCCTTTCATGTGTGACATGAAGCTTGGGTATTTTGGTATTTCAACATCCCACCCCACCCCTTGCCTTGGCCTATAAAAGGAGGAGTTGGGGCTGCCATCTCCTTCATCCCCTTGCTCTCATACTCATGCCACGCAATTATCTGGCTTCTCTCTCCCTCCCACGAAAAGAGTTTCGTAGAGCCGAAAGGCTGTCTGGGTTCTGGTGGGAACTAGTTCTGGACGGCGAAGCCCTGCCGGATAGATGACACCGTATGTGTGCAACTCTGTAGAGAGGTCGTAGTTTCAATCTTAGTGCTCGTGGGGCTGTTCGTGAGTGCCTCCCGAAGGGCTGTCCAAGTGACGGTCCTAGTTCTGTGAGTCCTCCCGAAGGGCTGTCCAAGTGACCGTTCGAGTTTCGAAGGTCCTCCCGAAGGGCTGTCCGCGACACCGTCCGGGGGACTGTTCGACCGCCTCCCGGAGGGCTGTCCGAATAGAAGACGAGGGTATACATCCTCGCGGTTGGGAGGTTGTAAATCCTAGCTGCGGGGATCTGCACCGCCGATCGTCATCGACTCTTCTTCCGCTGCGCTACGAGTCGGTAACGAAAATGATCAAACCTTGTATGCAGTCTCCATAGTGGTCCTGGGCTGGTGCGTAGGTCGGAAAATTTTTGTTTTCTGCTACGTTACCCTACAGTGGCATCATGAGCCGTGCTATGCGTAGATGCAGGTTGCGATCTAGAATACATAGTGATGTATGGGTGTTGCACAATATAATTAGGTAGTAGATGAGTTCTATTACTGAAAATTATTTGTGCGGGTAGCAGATGAAATCTGTTACCCGATGTTCTTGTTGCATCCCTGGAATTTGCATATTTCTGATCTTGATAACAGCATGGTGGAGTTTCAATGTTCTGGCAATTCGCGATCCTGATTGATCAACGAAGTGCTAACAGTTCATTGAATTCCACTGTAGTTAAAAGGAAAGATGAAATTTCGCAGACGAAAGGGCAATGCAGATATGATCTGCACGGGGGTCATGCGTATGACGAAGTTTAGTATGGGGCTCCAGATTTTATTATCTCGGTCTTCATACACCCTGGAAAGTTAATCTAGCGACTTGAATTATCATACTTGATGATGGACGTTGGTAGCTTCGGTTTGTTTCGAAACCTTAGAAGCCACGTAAAACAAGTTTTTGCTGAACCGATTAGAGGCGTCTAACTTGGTTTTGCAAGAGGGTTTGCATGTGCATATGATGTGGTATAGCAGTGCTCATAATAATTTGATTATGTATGAGATGACTATATGATGTAAATTAATTAACATGACCTGCGTGTCATGATTCGGCATGATGGCTGGAGCCATATGATTGCACTTTAAATGACCTATGTATCAACCTTGTTGTAATGCATTATTTTATTAGCTATAGAGATAGCAATATTATCTGGTGCATCGACAAGGTGGTGGCAATCTTCGCGAATGCCGAAGACGAAGAAATACAAGACTTCTCCGTCAGAAAGGGCTATACCATATCATGCTATTATGAATTGCCTGAGATGTTTATCCCTTATGATGCACCCTTCTTGATTGCGCGGTAGTCGCTTTTTATTAGGGTGATCTCTCACAAAAATATCAAGTAGTTAGTGTTCTCCCAAGTGTAGCACCGTCACGGCACCTAACTTTTCGGGGTATCACAGGATCTCCCTGGGTACAAACGATTAGGGATGTGTGAGGCGGGTGAGTTGAGACCTCGCAGCAAGATCACTTGGTTGTCTTGACGTTCTGGAAGGATCTCCCTGAGCTCGGAACACGCCCATCGAAAGATGAACAAGAGTCACATAGAGATGTGATCGGCAAGTTTGCCTACCGATTGAAGTTCGCGCCATCAGTGTTCATCTCGTTCAATGGCGTTGAATGGAAATGCGGGTCTTGTATCACTCACAATCAATTATGAGAGATATTGATTTGAGTGGGAGCGCACTGTTGAATTAACTTGTTTAATTCTCAGTGCAATTAATTGTGGACACTGTCTAAGTGTTATATGCATAATAGTTGTAGAATAATGGCTCGCGTTTCCACCTTCCCTATTAAAAATGAATAGCTGTTAAATATCTGGTTAAAACTTTACGGTTGGTAACGTAATGTGAGGATTGTCCTCAAGAGTGCCGAGAAGGACTTTGTCCTATCGCATACTTTCGGTATTCTCTCGCTTATGCTATGGATCATGTGACTCTCGTCCTTCGATCCAAAAGCTAGAATTCCGTTTCAGTCAAGTGCAATATGTTTGCTTCCATGAGACCCGAACTTCGAAAGTTTGGATAGTTATGTGATATTCATGGAATCTGAAAATCATTTTCAGAGACAGACAAAGGCTAAAAGATATGAGATATCCAAAGCAATGTTTGTTTGCAAACTATTAGTAAAGGAGTTTACTATGCATTAGACTGATAAGAGAGGGATCCAGGAGAACGCCTGTCATATGATGAAAGGTGAATAAAACAACAACTTAAAGAGAAAGGAAGTGTCCGAAGGATGTTAGTGAAACTTTCACGCCTAGGAAGTCCAGGGCTAAACGCCACTCTTAAGTTGGGTGCTTCTTCTGAGAGTAGGAGAAATACTAAAAGTTAAATTGTTAGAAGTATAAAGGCAATAAGAAAGAAGACTGGAATATCCAGCTCATGTATGAATGTCATACAAGCTTTTGATGTATAGAAGGCTGGTCAAAGATATAGTTCTTGGGAATTATGATTAAATTGGTAATCACTGATTCTTGGGTATTGTGAGTTAATCACAAAGATACCCGCTCGATTGCTTTCTGTTGCAACTCGATGTAAGAACTACTATGACCTGAAAGACTTGCCAGGAATGAGGTTTAGGTATACACAGGGAACATAGTAAATGTTACTATACCTTCCATCGGTGTATTACCGTCTGTATTTACTTTCTTAATTCATTTTAGAGTTTTACACTCTAGCCCTATGCATAAGGTATCTTGCAAGAAGGTTGTTCATAAGAGAACTTTTTATGTTCGATGTTATGAATAACATAAGGGCCATACTTTCATTATGAATGAGATGTATGTTATGAATATTGATAATAATACATTACCTCTGGGTTTACTTTCATAATTCATTTTAGAGTTTTATACACTCTAGCCATTGCACAATGTTTGTTGCAAAAGAGTTGTTCATAAAAACAACAATTATTGTTCAGTATTATGAATAACATGAAGGGCCATGCTTCCATCCAAAATGGGACGTATGTTATGAATATTGATGGTAATATGATACATCCGTAACACTGACGCTAAATGTCGTAAGACTAAGAGAATACCACACAAGTGTGGCACTACATTTGGTCACATTGGAGAAACCCGCATGGATAAATTCCATTATGATGGATTTTTTGAAGTCCTTTGATTTTGAATCATCTGACACTTGCAACTTTCCTCCGAAAAGTGAAGTGACTGAAATACCGTTCACAGGCCATAAGGAACGGACAACAAACTTATCGGTGATCATACATTTGATGTGTGTAGTCCGATAAATGTTGTTAGTAGTGGATTTATCTATCTTTAGAAATGACTCAAGTAGATACGTGGATATTTACTTGATGAGACGTAAGTCTGGATCTTTTGAATTCATTCGAAAGGTTTTCAAAAATGAAGTAGAAGTTATTGTAACAAGAAAATTCTGTTTCTACAATTCAATTGCAGAAAGGAATAATTGAGTTACAAGTTTAGCGAATGTCTGATGAGTTGTGAAAAGAGTTTCATAACTTACACCTCCCGGAACACCACTGTGAGTGAAAAGTCCGTGAAGGTGTAATCGAACCATTTATGACATGGTAAGATCAAAGATGACATAAATAAATTTGCCATTATCCCTTTTAAAGAGTGATGCTTTAGAGACTGTGGCTTTTACACTGAAAAGAGCTCCATCGGGTCTGTTGAAATGACACCATGGTATGGTACGCCCAACCATGTTATATCTTTTCTTAACATTTGGAATATGGGGCTTGTGTAAAAGGTTACAAACCTATTCCAAATCAGACAAGTGCTACTTTGTAGGTTATCCCAAGTCATTGGATATTCCTCCCTCACTATACCGAGGCAAATAGGTTTGCCACAAAGAACGGTATGCTTTTTGAAGAAAATGGTTCTTTCAAAAAGGTGAGTGGGCGAATAGTGCAACTCGACAAGATAAACAGTATCTTCATCATCAGATCAAAGGAAAGAGACCTTGGAAGTAATTCCAAGTTTTCCTACTGCGACTGATACGGAAGTCTCTACAATAAAATGTATGGACTTCGGTCGAACTTGCAGCTGAACCACGTAGGCAAAGCTCATGCAAACCTATCAGGTGCGCAGACGAGATATTGTTGTTGGACAACAGTATACCTACGATACACAAGGAAGCGTTGATGGGCCCTGACTCCGGAATTGGCTAAATGCCAATACAATCCGAGATAGTTTCCATATAAATGTTTCAAGATTAAAATCTTGATACACCTTTCGGAAGACTTAGAGTCTAACGAATTTTATGGAACTTAAAACTGATACGGATAAAAATGTTTTATCCATAAAGCTCGACTTGTTGCAATAACAAGTTCAAGGAGTTGACTACGATAAGGTTGTTTCACCGTAGCGATGCTTAAAGTCGGTTTGGGTTGAACTAGCAATTAATACATATTTCAATCATGAGATATGAAATATGGATGACAATAGGATTTCCATATGATGGAAATAAAACCAAGGACTTGCATGTGTTACAGTCCAAGGTATTTTATCAGTCCAGAGGATGCTAGTAAGTATGCAAACTTCAGAGTTCCAGCAATGGACAGAAGAGAGCAAAGTGGAGTTGGAATCTTCGTGATTTGATGAAATGGTCAAAAGGGTTTTTTGACTTCATCAATGGGTAACGAAGATGCTTGTGATTCAAGAAAGTAAGTGGGAGCATAATAATATTTCTAAAAACGTTGTGTGCTTGACACATTGTTAATTGGAAATAAATTTCTTGACATGAATTAGGACTTCATTTGAAAATAGTTTTTCGATGAAGTACTTAGGCTAAATAGCCTCGATATTAGGCATGATGATCTATGGAGATAAATTTACCTGATGGGGCTAAGCAAAGATACATATTGACAAGATGCTAAAACTTTTTAGCATTTAAAACGCCAAGGAGTGATTCTTGCCGAAGTCACGTGGAAAGAGTTTTTGCAAGACTCGGTGTCCCTAAACACTGATGAGCAAAATACATGATGGAGATTCCACACACTCTTGTGTTTGGATTAATCATGTATTCCATGGTATGTAAAACAACCAGATATGTCCAATACTCCAAAGTTGTTGCGAGTATAGATACCAAAGTGATCAAAAGTACTGATCATGGGACAACAGCGAAAAAGGGTCATTGAGTACTATAGTAGCACTGATGACATGTTTTCTCGCAAGTGGAGATCATGAAGAGTTCGTTGTAAAAGGTTACATCGATACAGTCTTCATCATTTCTCCATGTGATTTTCGATTTAAATTGAGGGTTTTTTGTGTAACACACAATATGGTGGCACAGTTAGTTGGAATTTGTTCCAAACAAGTTACTGTGGCGAATTCTATAACATAGGTGAAGTATGTTGCCGCTTTTAAAAGAGACAAAGAAGATGTTGAATCATATAGTTCATTCATGAACTTAGTATGGTTCCAAGATGGCTTTTGTCAATGGGACACTACTGCAGGTAGTTGCTCCATAACTCAGTCTGAGGAATCTAGGTTCGACCTGTGATTCACATACATACAAAACCAAGTCCACACAAAATATGTATTTTGTGAAAGCGTGAAAACGCGAGGATATGCAAAGATACACACGGATCTGAAGTTGTCAGATTCGTTGGACATCAGGCTATACCACAAGCGAAGCATATTGACACCGGTGTGCCACAGGTGTAAAGTGCATTAGCATTAACTAGATTATTGACTCTAGTGCAAGTGGGAGTCTGTAGGAGATATGCCCTAGTGGCAATAATAAATGTTATTGACTATCTCCCTGTTCATAATTAGGTTTATGTTCCATGCTATAACTGCTATGGTTCTCGGGTCTGCAATAAAACGAGGCTTGGAGGAAAACTCATATGCATTGTGGGATAATAAACGATAAAATGTATTCCTAGTCAAGCCTCTATGACTAGCTCAAGTGTTGCATGATGGTTCTGTTTTCCTGATCATGGGCATGTCTATGCCAGCAACTTTGAGTGCACAATGTTAGAAGAACATTTGTGTTGAATCGACCCGATTGATGTTATGCTATGAGATACATTCATCACAAGTTAATGGTTAATAACACAGAGATGGTTAATGTTTGCATGATTCCTTAGACCATGAGAGTATCGAGTTTCTTCATGCTTGCTTCGTGAACTTTGGGGTTAGTTAAACGTCATCCGTAAATGGGTGGCTATTACGGCGGCTTACGGGTTCATGGAAAAGTATGTCAAGTAACTTGATAGCTCAAGATTGGGATTTGCTCCTCCGACGATGGAGAGATATCTCTGGGCCCTCTCGGTGTAACGGTATCCATCATCGTCTGGCCAGACACTTTGTGATTTGATCACGGGGATGCCGGAACATGGTAACGAGAAAAGAGAACAATACCGGTAACGAGGTAACTAGCATAGTGGACAAGTTGTTGATCCAGGGGAATGCCAACATGTCTCACCTCGGGTATTTGTAACATATCGCGAAGCAACAGGAATAGCACACGTCAACTGGAGGTTCACTCGAATATTCATTCGTGTGGGTATAGGGGTCAATATGGGTGTCCACGGCTCCGATGTTGATCATTGATCGAAAGGAGTTCCGGTCATGTCTATACTTCACCGAACCTATAGGGTCACACGCTTAAGGGTCATCTATCTGTTGAACGCTAGACAGGGAGTCTGAGAGAAAGTCACCGAAAATGTTTTGGAGACAACAGAAGAGTTCCGAGAGAGAGAACACCGAAAGAGTTTCGGTAAAACCGAAAAGTTGTTTCGGAATATATTATTTGGTCAAAAAGGGTTTCGGCACCGCCTGGAAATTTTCAGAGGATGCCAGAATTGGTCTGGGAACTTCTGGGAATTTTCAGAGAGAAAAACCGGAAATGTTCCGAAACTGCCGTAACCGCTGTTGATGCTTTTCGCTGATAAAAACCACCGCACCGAAAATGTTTCGGATCGTGCCCAGAATAATTTTAGAGGGTGCTAGAAATGTTCTGGGACCTTCTGGAATTTTTCAGAAAAAGTTTCGCGGAAAACATCTTGTCTCAGCGCGAGGGGACAAGATCCCACGAATCGGGGGTTGCATGTTTGGTGGCTTTTTGTCTAGGGAGCATGCATGTTTCATGGAGACATGTTGGTGGCTTGTTGGGGGGGCCCCCCATGGGGGGGACAAGATGTGGGCCGGCCCAAGGGCTGCCATGGTGGTGTCCCCTTGGTGCCCCCCTTGTGTTACCATTATGCCCTTTCATGTGTGACATGAAGCTTGGGTATTTTGGTATTTCAACATCCCACCCCACCCCTTGCCTTGGCCTATAAAAGGAGGAGTTGGGGCTGCCATCTCCTTCATCCCCTTGCTCTCATACTCATGCCATGCAATTATCTGGCTTCTCTCTCCCTCCCACGAAAAGAGTTTCGTAGAGCCGAAAGGCTGTCTGGGTTCCGGTGGGAACTAGTTCTGGACGGCGAAGCCCTGCCGGATAGATGACACCGTATGTGTGCAACTCTGTAGAGAGGTCGTAGTTTCAATCTTAGTGTCCGTGGGGCTGTTCGTGAGTGCCTCCCGAAGGGCTGTCCAAGTGACGGTCCTAGTTCTGTGAGTCCTCCCGAAGGGCTGTCCAAGTGACCGTTCGAGTTTCGAAGGTCCTCCCGAAGGGCTGTCCGCGACACCGTCCGGGGGACTGTTCGACCGCCTCCCGGAGGGCTGTCCAAAGAGAAGACGAGGGTATACATCCTCGCGGTTGGGAGGTTGTAAATCCTAGCTGCGGGGATCTGCACCGCCGATCGTCATCGACTCTTCTTCCGCTGCGCTACGAGTCGGTAACGAAAATGATCAAACCTTGTATGCAGTCTCCATAGTGGTCCTGGGCTGGTGCGTTGGTCGGAAAATTTTTGTTTTCTGCTGCGTTACCCTACATTCAAAAGCACCAAAGTTTTCTTCTGAAAATATTTTAAAATAGCAATTTAAAATGTCACATATCACTGTTTTGTCCACCAGAAATTCTGTGAGTGTGAGAAAAATACCAAACTTTACCAGAAATTAGAGGAGCTCAAGACAAACCAAATGCAAAAAGAATCAATTGATTTGGACTTATGGTTAAAAAGTAACAGCTGGTCAAAGTTGCTGGTCAAAACTGGAATTTAAACAAAAAACAGAAAACCTCCTAGCCGGCCACGTCGATGGCGTAATCTCCGAAGGCGCCTTCACTTAAAAATGGTTCGGGCGCAGACGGGTCGATGATAGGTGGGGTCCCTGGCGATTTAAAAGAAAGGATGGAGGGAAACAGAGGCGAGGCGGCTCACCGGCGGCGGTACTCCGACGTGGAGACGGCGACGGGGCTGGGAGTTGGCGGGGATGGGTCGGGCGTGAGGAGACGAGTCCGTAGGTACCCGCAGTTTAGCCGGAGACGGCCGGACGGCGACGTCCCCTTCTTCTCCGGCGGGTGGAAGCTACGGGCGTCGGCGGCGGCAGCGATTCCGGTAGCGGTTCGACTAGGGAGGAGGTCGTGGAGGACCAGGGGAACGCTCTGAGCTCGTGTGCAGGGTCGGGCAGGGCTGGGGTTGGCCGGAGCTTGGTTGGCGACAGGAGGGGATCTTGCGGCGGTGCCTTTACCGGAGCTGAGGGAGACGAGCTCCTGGCCCTCCCTAGGGCGCTCTCGGGGCATTGAGTGAAGGTCAGGTGGGTGGTGAGGAGAGGAGGGGTTGGGCAGGGCTTATATAGCCGGGCGGCGGGTGCCCGAGCCGTACGGCGCCGCGGAGAAGCTGCCGGAGCTAGGGGTGAGCTGGCCGTTGAGCTGGCCTGCGAGGCGCGTGAGGAGGGGACGTGAGCTTGCAGGAGAGACGGGACTGGTCCGGAGCCATTAAGAGCATGCGGACAACGACTGAAGCTCACTGTTTCGCCCGTGGCGGAGCTTGGCCCTGAGCGGCGGCGGCCTTCGCAGGCGGCCAAGAGGGTTCGAGAGGGGCCACACGTATGGCTAGAGTGTTGTCGGCACAAAAGACAAGGACGGGGCAGCGAGAGACGGCCGGAACGATCACGTCCAAAGCACCTAGGCGCGCAGAGCGCGTCTCTGGCGTGTCACCCTGGTGATCATCACGGGACTTGGTGTCTGGAGGCCTCGCGAGCCTGCCCAAACTTGTCCATTGCGTTGACCTGAACTCAAAAAGTGGGTATGGGGCAAGTGTAGGTCTAGGTATGGCTCAAGGTGCTGGAACTCATCCAAAACAACCTCTGGTTGGAAACTTGAGGAGGTTCCAGAGAGAAGATAAGGTTGGGACCAAGCCAAATTGCTTGTCTGGGAGATTCTAGGTTGGAAGGAGTTCATACTGGTGGAGTTTGAGAGGTTTTTGCAAAGCTTTGGATATAGTTCATGTGTAAACTGCCACACTGGTCCAGAAGCTTGATGAGCTTGTAGCACTCATCTGGTAGATCTTCTGAAGATGAACTTGGCAGAGCCTTGTTGCTAAAAAGTTGTATTGGCCAAAGTGATATTTTTGGATATTGTGGCTAGATAGGTTCCCTAATATCTCAGGGAATTAATTGGGAATTTTCTGAGTTAGGAAAATAGAGGTTGCTTCACAAATGGCCAATTCTGACCAAAAAGAAAATAATTATTCTGGCCAAAATTTTATATTGGACAATGAAATGTTTTTGAAGATTATGAGATTATATGATGATAAGAAGATGTGACATGAATTTGGGATTTTTCTGATCATCAGAGCTATAGGTTGCTTCATAACCCATAGTGATGACCCAGTTTCCCAAAGGAAGAAAATAAATTATTGGAAAAGATTAAAATTGAAGTTTGACCCAAGAGAGGTGTGGCAAGGTTTTGGCAAGGTGATGAGGGTTTTGGGTCACTTGGGGAAAAGGTTCAAGGATTCATAAGTCCAAAGTCAACTGAAAAACCAACCAAAATGCAAAGAAAAACAAAAAGATTTTGAAAAGAAAAAAGTTACCAAAAATCAGGATGTCACATCGCTATAATAGTAGTGTTACTTCTTTGTGCTCTTCTGTTTATGGAAGAGTGAAGAGTCGTTGTTTTTTTATGATCTTCAAGAAACAGTCCACGCTCATCCATAAAAACAAGCTTTATATATAGCACCCTCCACCCCCTCCAACCAGTTGACCCGGCCCCCCCCCCCCCCCCCTCTCAAACTGCTGAAGACAAACTTCTTTTCCTTTCGTAGTCTTGTGGGAAAAACTGCTGAAGACCATACTTGGTATTTACAAGTATTTTACACAAATTTATGGTCATGTATTCAACACTTGTAAATTTGTGTCTAATGTGTATTCGCCAAACACAGTTTAAAAGGGATGAGTACATGACCAGGCCGGCTGAATGACCCGAAGCCTGCACGGTGGTTGCGCAATTGATCAGTTGTAGACAGTCTTCTCCATGTTTTCCTTGCTGCCAATACGATCTCTCGCGTGTTTGCACTTCAGAAAATGGTGACCACCATCTCCATTCAGTCTGTTGCTGAGGGGGCAGACCGCGTCCACATGCATGCTGTGTCACTGAAGATTTCTTCGTAAAGGCAGACTCTTGTGAATAGAACTCCGTAAAAACGTACTGACCGTCCTCTGAAGTTGCATTCGCCACATTGATTGCCGGAACGAATGCATCCCGTCGGGGTTGCTACAGTAGATTTCATCCATCGAGCTCGTATCCTTGTCTCAGCCAGCCTAGCTTCTCTAGTTTAATGCGAGATGCTTCTTCACCCCCAATCCAATGCTGGCAATGATAGAGCGGTTGGCGGCCGTGGGCAATGCGACCTCACCTTATGTTTGTCTCCCACTCCCTCTGCTCAGTGTGTTGTGGCTGAGTTCGTATTCCTGCGTGTGTCGGGCGTACGTGCTATGTTGCTGGGTTGGGCAGGGGGAGAATATCATACGGAAACCAATATTTAATGAAAACTTTGTGGAAACCTTATTTTAAAGTTTCAAAAAATCTAAAAAAATGTGGGATGTTAAGAAGGTGATGTTTTATTGCTACACAAAATTTCAAGTTGAAAAACATTACGAGATGTGAGCTATGAAAAAGACAAATTCAGCCCTGAATAGTGACATTACTATTTGGCACTATTCAACGCTGATTTTGTCTTTTTCATAGCTCATATCTCGTAATGTGTTTCAACTTGAAATTTTGTGTGGCAATAAAACATCATACTCTTAACATCTCGCATTTTTTTCAGATTCTTTTGAAACTCCAAAACATCTTTTTCTCATGGTTTTCACCGGTTTTCATCGAATGTTGGTTTCCGTATGATATTCTCGGGCAGGCGACCACGAGCTTTGATGTCCGGTGGCATTGAGTGTAGGTAATGTTCCCGTTCTTCTCCCCGGCGCCTTCACGTATTCGAGAGCCAACATAGGTTAACCGAAGTTGTTGAGTTTTTGGGAATGTACAGACCCTCTTTCTCTTTGTTTATTTCATTGTGCTTTCAAATTTTTCTCTCAGCAGGGCTAAATATATAGCATTTAGTAGAAATTTTTGTCTGTCATGGGAACAACAAAAGATTAGGAGGTACCAATTGTAATGTAGTCACATTAAATGTTAGTTCAAGTGGTTAGAGTTGAGGGACCAAATCCGCACTAGTTAGGGACAACACCCATTGCCTAAACACGCATTTTGAAAAGTTAAAAAATTACGAGCAAAAATCCCGCGTGTAAATCCAGACATTATATGTGCGTGCACAAAGTTTCGGTGAAAAGGGACATTTTTTGTGGCTTGTGTAAAAAGACAATTTTCGATGCTTGATTACAGCTATTCACGAGGCACATTTTTTTGTCTTTTTTGTGCATGCCTCAAAAAATGTCCTTTTTCACCGAAACATTGTGTACGCACATATAATGTCCGGATGTACACGCAGGATTTTTTTCTCGAAATTTTTTAACATTTTGAAATGTGGTTTATATATATATATATATATATATATATATATATATATATATATATATCATAATAGATGTATATGCACCTATGAGCCAAAAAGCCACTCTCAAATTCGGAAATTGAAACAAATTTACTTATCTAAGCACTATTGAAATCGAGCAATTTGCCGAGTGCCATAAATACTCGGCAAAAGGTACGCTGAATGTTGCACTGGTATGGTGGTCTTTTCCGAATTCTTTTCGTTGGACATTTGCAAAGTTTTTGCGAGTGCCATAAACGGGTAATCAGCAAAATAAAGGTGATTGACAGCCAGCTGACGGAAACTACGGTGTGTTCATTTGATTGACACTCGGCAAACACAAAACCCCAACGGGGCACCACGTGTCCACTGATTATGCCGAGTGCACTGTGGCGGGCACTTGGCAAACGTTCTCAAGCATAGCAAAAAGCTTTTTTGTCCGAATAACATAGCAAAAAGCTTAAAGTCTGGTTGAGCGGTTGATGAGTTGACACCCCTAGTTCGCCCTCTGCATAATAATAGGAGAAGGAATAAGAACATTAGAGAGGGGGTGAATATTAAACTTTCATATGAGCTTCCATCATTTAAAAAAAAAAAAAAACTTCTATTTGAGCTTGCACTCACAGAGTGAGAAAGAGGCGAAAGAGAGAGAGAGAGAGAGAGAAGGGGAGCTTTGACCCATAGGCCTCCTCTGCCCAACCCACAACCAAACCGAATCCAAGCCCAGCTCGAAACAGATGGACAACTACACCGGCATCCCCGGCTCCGACGTCATGCGAAGCGGCACCGACGGCCAGCTCGTGGCCGTCACGTACATCCATCGAGGGGAGCGGGTGGACGAGGCCGTGCGGCGGGAGATCATCAGGCACCGGTCGCTGCGCCACCCCAGCGTCGTCCACCTCAGGGAGCTCGTCCTCACCCGGACGCACCTCGCCGTCGTCTCGGAGCACGCCCCGGATCTCTACCGGCTGGTCCGCGACGCCGGCCGGTTCAGCGAGGACGAGGTCCCCCCGGTCAACTCCTCCATTATTGGTTCCTACCAACCAAATTCATTCGCCATGGTGTTTCTTTCTTTGTACCTAGTACCTACCAACCGTCCAAGCTTGTGCCATTTTTTCAGGCGCGTCTGTTGTTCCGGCAACTGCTATCAGGGGTCAGCTACTGCCACTCCATGGTAAACTAGTATACTCTTCCACTGCAAATTACAGCTTCTTGTGGAAACAATGGTGGTACTGAAACTGTGCCGTCTAAATTTTTGGTAGCAAGTATGCTATCGTGGCCTGAAGCTGGAGAACATCCTGCTCGATGGGAGCTGCGCGGGGCCTCCTCGCCTCAAAATAGGCGGCCCTGGCGTTTCAAAGGTACTCAAAGATAGAGAATTCGTTTTCACTTCAGCAGTAGTCCACTTCATATTTGCTCTGCCTAGATGCAAAACTCGAGAGTTATATTTTCTGCCAGAACCTCTGTTGCTTCATTGGTCCATAGCGTCAGTCGCAGCCGGGAGCGCCCAGAGCGTCTGACCAAACACGGGTGCACATCGCTCCTGAGGTTTTTCAGCAAAGGGAATATGATGGCAAGGTATACATACATACATATTGGAATTTGGAATTCAGTTCAATGTTGATATGTTACACATACATACATGGATTCGATTGAAAGTTAATACATATCGGGAACTATTTTTCTCTATTAATTTCTCAATGTAGACCCCCGATGTGTGGTCCTGTGGAGTGACGCTCTACGTCATGCTAGTCGGCGCTTACCCCTTCCAGTGTCCTGACGACGAGCCTATGAATTTTAGGAAGATAATTCAGGTTAATTTCTCTGTTTCAGCATCTAACTCTCTGTTCCATCTCCATCCATTCTGATCACAAAACTAATGAGAACTTCATATTGCCAGAGGATACAGAGCGTGGAATACTCAGTTCCAGATGACCTGCACCTATCTTCCGAGTGCCGTGACCTCATTTCTAAGATCTTTGTTGCTAATCCAGCTGCTGTGAGTACTTGTTTAGCTAGCTATGTGCATGTAACGTTGTTTGAGGAATTATATATATTTTTGCATAGTGTTATATTATTTCCTTTTAGATACTACTACCGAATAACTATTGTGCTGATTATGAAATACAGAGAATCACGATCCCCGAGATAAGAAACCATCCATGGTTCTTGATGAATCTCCCGGCTGATGTAGCACGATGAGCACCGAGGAGGCAGAGCTGATGCAGAGCATGGAGGAGATCATGCAAATCCTAGCACTGGCAGAGGCACCATATCCCAGCGATACTGGCGATGACGTGGAAGAATTTGTAGATTCAGACCCCTATATTAACATCACCACATGCTAGTACGCCTCATATATACTTTCAAAGAAATTGCATATGTTACAAGGTATCAAATCTCAAAACATCATAGCAGCAGGACTGAAAGATGGTCAGAAGGGGATCAACTTGAGGTTACCGCTATTTGGGCTGCCCATGCTTGATAGCCCCAAATTGTTACTCTTATTGCTCGTGATGGTTTTCATAATTTTCAATATTGCACAACATTTAGCTTATTGGATTAATTAACCATGTTGCTGGAATATCTGATTAATATGAGAACTGGTAGGTTATGTTGAACAACGTTTAATTTGTGAACCCTTTAAATTACTGGGCACCAGACCGGTCATATTACTACTGCTCACAAGTGCACGTTTACCACATAAAAAAAAAGCATGGTAAACACTTCCTATTTATTTACCCGAATCACTCGAAAAAAATACCTTTTGCCGAAGGTTAGGGAAGGGTAATCTCTGTTCGCCACATGGCGTGATCAGGAGGAGGCATGCGGAAAAGGACTGAGAGCTTTAGAGAGCTACGAGAGCCCTATTTTTTATTTTTTTAAATAAACGGTTATAACTTTCGAAGCGAGTATCCAAATTGCAAGTGTTTTCATCATTGCGTTTCTCGCATTGATATCTCCATCTTGCCTATGTTACTGTGTGTGTACTTCACATGTTAAGTACTCAAAAGTTTTTTATTTGCAAACAGTTGAGTTGTCAGAGCCGTTTGCACCATTTCTATTTCTGTTGTAAGACTTGAAACTTGGCAATAAATGATAATTGTATGCATTACTCGATGCAAACCAGGGCTATATCCAAAAAAGTATGAATCTGTAATGCCCGACACATCCCCATGTATCGCTCAGTCCCAAAATTCTTGTCTTAGATTTGTCTAAATACGGATGTATCAAGTCACATTTTAGTATTAGATACATCCGTATTTAGACAAACTTGATACATCCGTATTTAGACAAATCTAAGAAATAATTTTGGGACGGAGGGAGTATATACCTAAGAGTTCATCCTCACTATCTTATTTATCTTATCATGCAGCCTATCCACCTCACCATATATGTCCCACATATGCCACCTCTCATTTAAATACGCATGCAAGCCATCCACATCATCAAGCACATGCAACTACATGGGCACCCTCCATATCATCAAGCGCCCATGTAGCCATTCAACTTTCCAGTTTCTACCACATGCAAGTCATTTACATCATCAAAAACATGAAAGCCCTCCACATCATTAATTTTTATTTTTCAACAACAAAAAATTTAACACGAATGTCATGAGACAATATAACATGCATCCACCCTCCATTTACCTCTAGGCTGGATGTGGTGGGATACTTTTTTTTTTTTTGAAAAGTTCATTGCTAAAAAATCCGCAGCAACGCGTGGGGCGTTATCTAGTTATAAAACACATCCTTTATAGTTATGTGCTTAGAAACCTGAATATATATGGCCAAGTACCTTCCACTTTTAACATGTTATAAGTAGGACTAAATGAGATGTTCATCCATGCTTTTTCTTCACTTTCTCATACTTTGCTAAAACATCTCTAAAAAGAATAATAATTAATTCACTAGAACATAATTACGCTCACAAAAACTAAGTTACCAATTCCCACAAACAATTTTCCACAGTTTGATGTCCGGTTGGATTTGTACGTGGTCCATATTTCAGCATGTGGAGGCTTTGGAGCTTGTTAACTCTGGCTGCTACCATTTGGAAATGATCGCAAGGGCTCTGCCCAATCGATTTTGATGACGGTCCTTCATGTAATCTCTATTGGACGTGGTCGTGTTTCTTTTCCTTTTGTAATGGAGTTAATCCTTTGCAATAAAATAATTGTATGGATCGATAGATGCAGAGGCCGGGGATACAATCTCCATTTCCAAAAACTAGTCTAAAGGGAGGATATACCTCTGGTCTCTGCATCAAATGATGCACACAATCATATATTATTAATTATTGAAATAATGCCAAGCATAGTTAAGAAGTAACCCAATCAAATCGGTGAACAAAAATAAAAGAAAAAACTAGGTCTTCCACATATGACGGCCTCATTCCAACTTCAAATCCTATCACAAAACCTATAATCTATATAGTACTGGCATATAAAGGACGCAACACTCCAAGACAACTCGTTAAAGAAGAAATCACCGCTCACACACAGATGTTGGTTGGTCCAACCAGATGTCAGATGAAGGACTATTACCCTCCCCGCCTAGCAGGCTTATTTTTATTTCAAAATCTTGTAGTTTGAATTGCACTTTTTGGAGAGAAAAAAAGAGAAGTCCATATTATACCCTTGAATTGGCACCAAACTCTAATATACAACCCTGAACTACGAAATCGTCCACTTTACAACCTTGAACTACCAAAACCGGACAAGAAACATCCCTGGGCTGGTTTTTGACTAGTCAACATTCCTGTCAATTGCCACATCACCCATGTCCCACTTAACCCTATCTATTTTTTTTCAGTTCAGAAAAACTTGTTGAACTTTACCAAATTGAATGTAAGGGTACTGTGGATTTTTTTTAATCATTTTTCACTAAAATCGGGCAGTTCTTTTTCTGCCAAATTTTGATTGACAATTCTCTGAATGTACATTTTTGTTTCAGTTTTTTTATTCAGTAATACTTGTTGAAACTTTCCCAGAATGAATATGAGAGTAGTGTGAATTTTTTTTAAAAAAATCTGGGCACTTTCATTTTTTGGTCAAATTTTGACCCAGAATGACTCTAAATTTAAATTTTTAGTCTATTTTTTATTCAGAGTAACTTGTTAAAAATTTCCTATATTGAATATAAGGGTAGTTTGGATTTTAGCGAACTTTTTACAAAAATTTTGGGCACTTTCCCTTTTTGGCCAATTTTTACTCAAAATGGCTCTGAATTTGAACTTTCGTTCCAATTCTTTTTCTATTCATCAAAACTTGTTGAAACTTTACGAGATTGAATATAAAGGCAGTGTGGATTTTTGAAAATGTTTTCAAAAATTTGTAGGCATTTTCATTTTATGGCACATGGGTGATGCGGCGGCTGACGCGACTATTGACCAGTCAAATATCAGTACAAGGTTGTTTCTTGTCCGGTTTTTCTTGTCCGGTTTTAATAGTTCAAGGTTGTAAAATAGACGATTTCATAGTTCAGGGTTGCATATTATACTTGAGTGGTAGTTTGAGGTTGTAATATAGACTCCTCTCGAAATAATAAAATGAATGATTCACTGGAGCTTTCTGATCCAAAAGTCATTTATCAACTGAAGTCCCGCGTCTTCCATTCTTTGTTGATTTTTGTTTAGCTTGACCTGACAAAATGCACACCTATGGCTAAGTCATATGCTGCCCTGCGAATAAGGTATACATTTGTGGGGTGGAAGCGACAAAATCACAAGAGTAAACTAATGGCCTGGCTTCCTGGTGTAATTTAAACGCAATGGAGTGCAACCACCACCAAGCTGGACAGCACCATCTCTTCATTTAAAAGATATCTAGCTAGCTACATCATTCCCCTCACACGGATATGCTTGATGCCATTTGAGTGCGACTAAAAGAGGCAGCTACTCCCTCCGTTTCTAAATATAAGTCTTTTTAGAGATTCCAATACGGACTACATACAGATATATATAGACGTACTTTATAGTGTAGATTAACTTATTTTGCTCCGTATGTAGTTCATATTGAAATCTCCAAAAGGGCTTATATTCAGGAACGGAGTGAGCAAATACTAGTTTTACAACTGATGCTAGTTGCCACTTAAATATCACTCCTATGGCTTGGCTTCCGCGTGGCCAAAGCGTGTTTGCTGCTAACTTAATTACGCTATGCCCCATGCGATAGATCCAGATGCGCGATGCTATATTTTTATACCAACCAACTTGCCCAAGTGGCAAGTTCAAATTTTCAAAAAGAAAAAAAAGTGCCAAGTTCAAAAGAAAAGAAAGAACCTGCCAAAGTGCCAACCGGCCCATATGCGGCCCAAAACTTTGGTCCGTATCCGTTTTCAATAAATCCAAGGCTGCAACCACCAGTGGACGAGTGGGCGTACGCCACGACAGGAACGACGCGTTAGCATGTGGGATTAAATTGTGGCGAAGGGATCTAGGTGGCGACACTGACAGACGCGCTTCCCCTTTTTCTGGGCATCTCACCACATGGACCCAATCGGAAGACCCAACTGAGGCTCTCCACTCCGGTCAACTTACCCACCCTTCTACCTCCTCGGGCTGCTCCGTATAAATCTACACCTTCCTGCAGCTGCCTACAAATTCATCTCGTTTCTCTCTACCCAGCAAGGATTCATCTCGTTCACCTCTTCCCAGCAAGGATCCCTCAAGGTCAGCGCTTAATTTTGTGAAATCTTGTACTGATTACTTTCAGATCCGGTGAAATGTTACCTCTTTATTAGTCCTGCACACGAAATCAGCAGTTGTAGGGTAGCACTTAATCCGCACTTTGCGGCTTCTCAGGTTTCTTAGCTCGTCAGAAATGGCCTCCGGAAGTCAGATCCAGGAGAGCAAGCAGCCAAGCCCGGAGCTGCCGAAGCAGCTGCCGTTCGACTTTCTCAAGAAAATCACCAACGATTTCGCCGAGGACCGGAAGATAAGCGACAGCCCCTTCGGCACACTCTACAAGGTCTGGTTTCGTTTCCCCCCTGCTGTTTTCCTCTGCTTTCGGTTGATTAAGGTTATGCTAATACAGAGCACACATACGCGATTAAACAGGGGATTGTGCCAGATGATGACAGAGTGATAGCCGTGAAGAAACTTCAGGAGAACGCACCCATGCCGGCCGAGAAGCAGTTCAACAGAGAGGTCCAGAATGTGATGTCTCTCAAGCATGAGAACATAGTGGAGCTTGTCGGGTTCTGCAGCGAAACGCAGAAGAAATTGGTGCAGTTTGACAAGAGGTACATCCAGGCAGACATCACTGAGAGCTTAATCTGCTATGAGTATTTACCTAATGGGAGCCTTCAGGAGAATCTTTTTGGTATGCCAACATATTTTGGATTTCTACTTCAGTCCTTAACAGTTACATTTCTTTCAAATTGGAGCTAGGAAATCACATTCTTACGCTGTTATCTTTGTAACCTGATATGCAGAGCCCAAAGAGTCCACTAAACCAGAAATTGGTTGGGACGTACGCTTCCAAATAATCAAGGGGATTTGCCAAGGCTTACGTTTTCTGCACAAGTTGGATATTCCCATTGTCCATATGGATTTGAAGCCTGAGAATATACTGTTGGATGCAAATATGGTGCCAAAGATCGCCGATTTTGCACTCTCAAGGGTCTTTGGCCAAGAACAAACCCGACTGTGCACACAAACAGTTGTCGGATCATAGTAAGCTCATCATGAAATTTCATTACATTAGCTAGTCCTTAGTTACATCATATATTACCGTTCCCCAATCCAATTTTTCCCTATTTAACTTCTGATGTTAATTCCATTCAGTGGGTACATGGCTCCAGAATATCTTTACAGAGGTGAAATCTCAGCCCAGTCAGACATATACAGTTTAGGCCTAGTGATAATTGAGATCACCACTGGAGAGCAGAATCCTCGCGAAAAAGACCAACCATCTGCAAGAAGTTTTGTTGATAAAGTAAGAGAAATTATTACTCGGTTATTTGAGAAGGGAAGCATATTTCATACATTTTGTTTGTGCATTATAACTAAGCATCTTGATTCTGTTTCTGTAGGTGCGTAAAGAATGGACGCTGGAGAACATAACATCCAAATATTCATCACTGGATCATGAAAGCCTTCAACAAGTTAAAACATGCATTGATATTGGGTCAAACTGTGTTGAGATTGATAGGACAAAAAGACCTCGCATAGAAGAAATTGTTGACTCGCTCAATGGACTACGTTCAAGCCAAAAGGTTACCGAGGTAATATTACAGAGTCCAAATTAAGAGGTTCTATTGTAAGATGATATAATTTGAAAATTTTATAGAAATAACTTATTTTCAATTTTCTTTTGGGAACGTTGATCACTTCATTTTCTATGGTAACTAAAAGCTGATAAGTGCCACTTTCCTCGGAGATGTTGCCTATGCACACATGTTTTAAGTAGTGAAATTGCACTCATATTCATGAAGATGCACTATGTTAGATACATTCACATGTTTTAAATTTTCCGAAAAAATGAATTCATTAGTTCGTTATTTAGGTTGCATCATATATATCACACGTCTATGTTGCACTCGACGTATAGCAAAAATGTTTTGAATAAGATATATGCAACTTGGCCATTATATGCATAATCTTGTTTATAATACTTGTGTCAACTAAATGCACAATTTTGCTTTGTTTCTTCTCATTTCTAATGCATAACTTACGGTATTAATTGAACATATATTTTCTAAGTAAATCAAACATCGGGATAAGCATATATAGTTTAGTCTGGAAATTTCAAATGATTCTAACATGCTATATATATGAACTTCCAGGTCGCCCGTCCGCCTACAGCTGGCAAGAAGCTAATGGGCTCCATTTTTGGTCATAAGAAATGAAACATGCACGCCCTGTTATTGCTGGAAGATTGTAACTTTAATTTAGAGATAGGAGCCTTTGTTGCCATCTCGTTTTGGAAGCATCTAAGTGTATTTTTCTTATGAGTAATATGTCTTTTATTACTATTAGTCAACTACTGCAGATGCAATAGTAGTTTTAGTGTTGTCTCTGTTTATGTCAGTTTGAAATAAGAATCTGTTTCTCTAGCATGCAAAGTTGACTAAGATGGCACTCCCTCCGGTCTGTTTTACTCCGCATACATTATTTGTCTGAAATCAAATTCTGTAAAATTTGGCCAACTTTATAGAAAAATATTAACAATCACAATACTAAATCACTTCCATTAGACATGTCATGAATTTAATTTTCATACTGTGTAATTTTAGTATTGTAGATGTTGATATTTTTTTTGATAAATATGGTCAAACTTGATGAAGTTTGACTTTACACAAATTTTATATGCAGAGTAAAAAGGGCCGTAGGGAGTACGAGTTTAACTTTGTTTCATAAGAATTGCATCCACCAATTTAAAAAAGCTAAAAGTATATGACTAGCTCGGACATACTATCCAGAGCAAAAGTAGGACGCCTACATAGCTGGGACCGGGACAAAGGGTCGGGACTAAAGCCTCTAACCTTTAGTCCCGGTTCGCTTACGAACCGGGACTAAAGGGGCTCCACGTGGCCGCCGGCTGGAGGGTGGAGCCTTTAGTCCCGGTTGGTTGGTAAGGGGTGATTAGAGATTAAATTGTCAAATAATTCAAAGATTCAAAAATCAGAAAAAAAATTCAAAATTTTTTTTCAAAAAAAATTCAAAAAAATGGGGTGATTAGAGATTAAATTGTCAAATAATTCAAAGATTTAAAAATCAGAAAAAAAATTCAAAATTTTTTTTAAAAAAAAAATTCAAAAAAATTACTTTAGTCCCGGTTGGTTGGTAATTTTTTGAATTTTTTTTCTGATTTTTAAATCTTTGAATGATTTGACAATTTAATCTCTAATCACCCCTCCTCACTGCTTCAGAATTTAATCTCTAATCTCTAATCGGCACTCATTCCAAATCGTCTAACTTCCCGGCCGGTCACCCATCCTCTCACTACTCCAACTCGAGCACGCTTAACTTTCAGGTTCAATCACCCCTAGTTTCCAAGTCTGCACTTGTTATTTTTCTGACAATAATAAGCTATCAATCATGTTAACCCTTAGGTCTTGATGTCACATGATTTAATTTTTTGATTTCCAAACAATTATTAAAATGAACAACAATGATTAATAAACAACAATGATTAATTTAAAAACTCAAAAATACTTCAAAAAAAAGGAAAAAAATTACAAAAAAAAAATCAAAAAATCCAAAATAATACAAAAAGTTCAAAATAAAATAAGTAATAATAATATTGAATTTCAATGAAAATAAAATAAGTAATAATATTATTATTATTATGCCATTTATTCATTTAATATCTTTAAATCTGTAAATCGAAATTCGACAAATAATATATCCATTGTTATCAGAAAAATGTGACCATGATGTCACACGCTTCACCGTTTGAGTTTGAAATTATTATTCTAAAAAACAATAATTATTTAGTATCACTAATAATTATTGAATAAGTAGTTTGACCACTGTTTGATCAGGGTTTGACCACATTTCATTTTTTAAACTTCTATTAACTGAAGAATTTTTGTGTGTTCAATATGAACCATTCAAAGCAACATCCTTAAATTTCAACCCTTTTTTGACTTTATTTGCTATTTTTTCATGCATTTAATGATTCTTTGAGCTAAATTAGCCTGAAATTGAAAAGCACTACAAATGAACTCTGAAAAGGTTGAAACTTGGCATGGTATCATCATTTCACCCAAATAGCTTGTGCTAAAAAGTTGAGAGGGTTATGGCAAAAACTGGATGCACTTCGTGTACAAATTGGACCATCTCTTTCGAAGTAACAGGGTTTCGGACGAAAACTCAGCTGTTACAAAGACATTTCATTTTTTTAATCTTATTTCAATTGAAGAATTTTTGTGTGTTCAATATGAACTATTCAAAGCCACATCCTTAAATTTCAACCCTTTTTGACTTCATTTGCTATTTTGTCATGCATTTTATGATTCTTTGAGCTATTTTAGCCTGAAATTAAAAAGCACTACAAATGAACTCTGAAAACCTTAAACCCGGGACTTAAAACGTCCGAAACTCTATTCTAAACAGTAAACACTAAAGGTTCAAACCCTAAAAACTAACCCTAAACTTGGAAATCTAAACCCTAGCCCTAAACCCTAAAACGTCCAAAAACTCTATTTTCCCTTTGGAATTTTGTGATTTTAAAAAATTGTCCTAAACCCTAAACCCGAGACTTAAAACGTCCGAAACTGTATTCTAAACAGTAAACACCTCGGGTTCAAACCATAAAACCTAACCCTAAACTCTGAAATCTAAACCCTAGCCCTAAACCCTAAAGACGTCTAAAACGTCAAAAAACTCTATTTTCCCTTTGGAATTTGGTGATTTTAAAAAGTTGTCGAAACGGAAAACTTGATGTTTCTTCGGATAACTCTTTTTTTTTCTGCAAATTTTGATATATTATTTGTATTTTTCTGAATTAGGATGATTTAGTTATGATTTTTCCAAGTTTAATGTGGTAAAAGGCTTTAGTCCCGGTTGGTGTCTCCAACCGGGACTAAAGATGGACCTTTAGTCCCGGTTGAAGACACCAACCGGGACTAAAGGGCTGGGAGAAAAAAAATGAAATTTGAATCAGTCCCGGTTGGTACCTCCAACCGGGACTAAAGATAGACCTTTAGTCCCGGTTGGTGGCTAGAACCGGGACTAAAGGACCCCATTTGGTCCCGGTTTCAGCCACAAACCGGGACTAAAGGTTGTGGGCCAGGAGCGAGGCCCATTGGTCCCGGTTCGTGTCTGGAAGCGGGACCAAAGGGGTCAGAAGAACCGGGACCAATGGCCCCCGAGGCCCGGCCGGCGCCCTGGCCTCACGAACCGGGACTGATGCCCCCTTTGGTCCCGGTTCGTGAGTGAACCGGGATTAATGCCCTTACCCGGCCTGGACCAAAGCCCTGTTTTCTACTAGTGTCTGCACCCGCGCTCAGAAAATAAATCAAAACAAATACTAGAAAAAATCAAAAAAATTCAAACTTTTTTTGTGTGTGGTAGATAATTTGATGTGTGATGTCCCTTCCAAATTTCACCTATTTTGGACATCGGAGCAGCTCTCGGCAAAAAAGACAAATTTATGATCTGTAAAAAAGTTTACTGTTCATGCAATGTTCTGACCCGATTTGTCTTTTTTTCCGAGAGCTGCTCAAATATACAAATGAGTTGAAATTTGTAGTGGACCTCACGCATCAAATTATCTACCACACAAAAAAAATTTGGATTTTTTTGAAATTTTCTAGTATTTGTTTTGATTTTTTTTCTAAGCGGGAGCAGATGAGCCTGGGCACCGAGTTGGATTTCCGTAATAACGCGTCGAATTCAACCCTAATATAAGTGTAGTTGTCTTTCGTTACTTCGTTAGGTGCCCCGTGCACTAATTGTATTTGGCTACCTCACGGCCAAAATGCGGTAAGAAATCAGGTAGGAGCACCGTGTTGGGGAACGTAGTAGTAAATCAAAAAAAAATTCCTACGCATCACCAAGATCAATCTATGGAGAGACTAGCAACGAGAGAGAGAGGAGTGCATCTTCATACCCTTGAAGATCGCGATGCGGAAGCATTGCAAGAACGCGGTTGGAGGAGTCGTACACGTAGCGATTCAGATCGCGGTCGATTCCGATCTAAGCGCCGAACAACGGCGCCTCCGCGTTCAACACACGTGCAGCCCGGTGACGTCTCCCGCGCCTTGATCCAGCAAGGAGGAGGGAGAGGTTGGGGAAGACAACTCCAGCAGCAGCACGATGGCGTGGTGGTGTCGGAGCAGCGTGGTTCTCTAGCAGGGCTTCGCCAAGCACTACGAAAGACGAGGAGGTGGAGAGGTAGGGCTGCGCCAAGAGGGAGAGAGATTCGTGTGTCTGGCAGCCCCAAAACCCCCACTATATATAGGAGGAGGGGAGGGGGGTGCGCCCCCTCTAGGGTTCCCACCCTATGGGGGGCGGCAGCCCTAGATGGGATGGAGGGGGGCGGCCAAGAGGGGGAGAGAGGGGGGGCGCGCCCTAGGGTGGGCCTTAGGCCCATCTGCGCCTAGGGTTTCCCCTTTCTCCTCTTTTGCTGCGCCTTGGCCTTGGTGGGAGGCGCACCAGCCCACTCAGGGGCTGGTCCCTTCCCACTCTTGGCCCATGCAAGCCTCCAGGGCTGGTGGCCCCACCCGGTGGACCCGCGGAACCCTTCCGGTGGTCCCGGTACATTACCGGTGACGCCCGAAACACTTCCGGTGACCAAAACCTCACTTCCTATATATTATTCTTTACCTCCGGACCATTCCGGAACTCCTCGTGACGTCCGGGATCTTATCCGGGACTCCGAACAACATTCGGTAACCACGTACAAAATTTCCCTATAACCCTAGCGTCATCGAACCTTAAGTGTGTAGACCCTACGGGTTCGGGAGGCATGTAGACATGACCGAGACATCTCTCTGGTCAATAACCAACAGCGGGATCTGGATACCCATGTTGGCTCCCACATGTTCCACGATGATCTCATCAGATGAACCACGATGTCGGGGATTCAATCAATCCCGTACACAATTCCCTTTGTCCATCGGTATGTTACTTGCCCGAGATTCGATCGTCGGTATCCTTATACCTTGTTCAATCTCGTTACCGGCAAGTCTCTTTACTCGTTCCGTAATGCATGATCCCGTGGCTAACTCCTTAGTCACATTGAGCTCATTACGATGATGCATTACCGAGTGGGCCCAGAGATACCTCTCCGTCATACGGAGTGACAAATCCCAGTCTCGATTCGTGCCAACCCAACAGACACTTTCGGAGATACCTGTAGTGCACCTTTATAGTGACCCAGTTACGTTGTGATGTTTGATACACCCAAAGCATTCCTACGGTATCCAGGAGTTGCACAATCTCATGGTCTAAGGAAATGATACTTGACATTAGAAAAGCTCTAGCAAACGAACTACACGATCTTGTGCTATGCTTAGGATTGGGTCTTGTCCATCACATCATTCTCCTAATGATGTGATCCCGTTATCAACGACATCCAATGTCCATGGTCAGGAAACCACAACCATCTATTGATCAACGAGCTAGTCAACTAGAGGCTCACTAGGGACATGCTGTGGTCTATGTATTCACACATGTATTACGGTTTCCGGTTAATACAATTATAGCATGAACAACAGACAATTATCATGAACAAGGAAATATAATAATAACCATTTTATTATTGCCTCTAGGTCATATTTCCAACAGTTTCCCACTTGCACTAGAGTCAATAATCTAGTTCACATCACCATGTGATTTACATTGTTATGAATCTAACACCCAGTGAGTTCTGGGGTTCATGCTTTGCATATGAGAGAGGTCTTTAGTCAACGGGTCTGCGACATTCAGATCCGTGTGTACTTTGCAAATCTCTATGTCACACTGTAGACACTTCTACCACACTCCACTTGGAGCTATTCCAAATGGCTGCTCCACTATACGTATCCGGATTGCTACTCAGAGTCATCCGGATTGGTGTTAAAGCTTGCATCGACGTAACTCTTTACGACGAACTCTTTATCACCTTCATAACCGAGAAATATTTCCTTAGTCCTCTAGTTACTAAGGATAATCTTGACCGCTGTCCAGTGATCCATTCCTGGATCACTCTCGTACCCCTTGACAGACTCATGGCATATTATACAGATCCTATGGATAAAGCATAGGGGACGACCTTCGTCCTATCTCTTTGATCCACCGCAGTCGAGCTTTGAGTCTCACTCAACTCCACACCTTACAAATCAGGTAAGAACTCCTTCTTTGACTGATCAATTTTGAACTCTTTCAAAATCTTGTCTAGGTATGTACTCATTGAAAGTCTCATCAAGCATCTTGATCTATCTCTATAGATCTTGATGCCCAACAATTAGGTAGCTTTATCTAGGTCTACCTTTGAAAAACTCTTTTCAAACAACCGTTTATGCTTTCCAAAAATTCTACATCATTTCCGATCAACAATATGTCATCCACATGTACTCATCAGAAATTCTATAGTGCTCCCACTCACTTTCTTGTAAATACGAGTTTCTCATAAACTTTGTACAAACTCAAAAACTTTGATCACCTCATCAAAGCGTATATTCCAACTCCGAGATGCTTGCTCCTGTCCATCGAAGGATTGCTGGAGCTTGCATACTTTTTAGCATCCTTAGGATCGACAAAACATTCTGGTTGTATCACATACAACCTTTCCTCAAGGGAACGATGTTTTGAAATCCATCTGCCAGATTTCATAATCGAAAAATGCAGCAACTGCTAACATAATTCCAACAGACTTTAGCATCGCTATGGGTGAGAATGTCTCATCGTAGTCAACTCCTTGAACTTGTTAGAAACTTGTTTGCGGCAAGTTGAGCTTTATAAATGGTAACATTTACCATCAGTGTCTGTCTTCTTCTTAAAGGTCCATTTGTACTCAACAACCTACCATTTAACGGGCAAGTCTACCAAAGTCCATACTTGGTTTTCATACATGGATCCTTTCTCGGATTTCATGGCATCTAACCATTTGTTGGAATCCGGGCCCATCATCGCTTCTCCATAGTTTGTAGGTTCGTTGTTGTCCAACAACATGACCTCCAAGACAGGGTTGCCGTACCACTCAGGAGCAGTACGCGTCTTTGTCGACCTACAAAGTTTGATAGTAACTTGATCCGAAGCTTCATGATCATCACCATTAACTTCCTCTTCAACTGACGTAGGCTCCACAGAAACATCTTTCTGTGATGCGCTACTCTTTAGTTGAAACAAAGGTTCAACAACCTCATCAAGTTCTATCTTCCTCCCACTCAATTCTTTCGAGAGAAACCTTTTCTCGAGAAAGGACCCGTTTTTAGCAACAAATACTTTGCCCTCGGATCTGAGATAGAAGGCATACCCAAATGTTTCCTTAGGGTATTCTATGAAGATGCATATTTCCGCTTTGGGTTCAAGCTTATCAGACATAAGCGTCGTATTCCCAAACTCTGAGAAATGACAGTTTAGGTTTCTGCCAAACCATACGGTGTCATCTCAACGGAATTAGATGGTGCCCTACTTAAAGTGAATGTTGTTGTCTCTAATGCTTAACCCCAAAACGATAGTGGCAAATCGATAAGAGACATCATAGTACGCACCATATCCAATAGAGTACGACTATGACGTTCGGACACACCATCACACTATGGTGTTCCAGGTGGCGTGAGTTGTGAAACAACTTTCACATTGTCTTAAGTTGTATACAAAACTTGTAACTCAGATATTCACCTCCACGATCATATCGTAGACATTTTTATCTTCTTGTCACGATGATCTTAGACTTCACTCTGAATTTGTTTGAACTTTTCAAACGTTTTAGACTTGTGTTTCATTAAGTAAATATACTCATATCCACTCAAACCATCAGTGAAGGTAAGAAAATAACGATATCCACTGCATGCTACAACACTCATTGGACCGCATACATCAACATGTATTTTCTCCAATAAGTTACTAGCCCGCTCCATCATACCGGAAACGGGGTCTCAGTCATCTTGCCTAAGAGGCATGGTACGCATGTCGCAACCGATTCGAAATCGAGTGAGTCCAAAGATCCATCAGCATGGAGTTTCTTCATGCGCTTTACACCAATATGACCTTCAGCGGCAGTGCCACAAGTATGTGGTACTATCATTATCAATTTTGCATCTTTTATGAACATGTGTATTACTACGATCGAGATTCTATAAACCATTCACATTGGGTGCATGACCATTGAAGGTATTATTCATGTAAACAGAATAACCATTATTCTCTAACTTAAATGAATAACCGTATTGCAATAAACACGATCTAATCACGTTCATGCTCAACACAAACACCAAATAACATTTATTTAGGTTCATCCCTAATCCCGAGAGAGTGTGCGATGGTGATCGCATCAACCTTGGAAACACTTCCAACACACATCGTCACCTTACCCTTAGCTAGCCTCCGTTTATTCCATAGCTTTTATTTCGAGTTACTAACATTTAGCAACCGAACCGGTATCCAATACCCAGGTGCTACTAGGAGTACTAGCAAGGTACACATCAATAACACGTATATCAAATATACTTCTGTCGACGTTGCCAGCTTTCTTATCTACCAAGTATCTAGGGTTGTTCCACTTCAGCGACCGTTCTCCTCATAACAGAAGCACCTAGTCTCAGGTTTGGGTTTAACCTTGGGTTTCTTCACTGGAGCAGCAACTGACTTGCCATCCATGAAGTTTCCCTTCTTGCCCTTGCCTTTTGTGAAACTAGTGGTTTTACTAACCATCAACACTTGATGCTCCTTCTTGATTTCTACCTTCGCGGTGTTAAACATCGCGAACAGCTCAGGGATCATCTTATCCATCCCTGGCATGTTATAGTTCATCACGAAGCTCTAGTAGCTAGGTGGCAGTGACTTGGAGAACTATATTAATCACTATCTTATCTGGAAGATAAACTCCCACTCGATTCAAGTGATCGTAGTACCCAGACAATCTGAGCACATGCTCACTGATTGAGCTATTCTCCTTCATCTTGCAGGAAAAGAATCTTGTTGGAGGTCTCATACCTCTCAACGTGGGCATGAGCCTGAAATCCCAATTTCAGCTCTTAGAACATCTCATATGTTCCGTGACATTCAAAACGTTTTGGAGCCTCAATTCTAAGCCGTAATGCATGACGCACTGAACTATCAAGTAGTCATCAGAACGTGCCTGTCAGATGTTCAAAACATCTACAGATGACGCTTGAGGGGGTGGCGCAACGAGCGGTGCATTAAGGACATAAGCCTTCTATGCAGTAATGAGGACAATCCTCAGACCACGGACCCAGTCCGCATTATTGCTACCATCATCTTTCAACTTACTTTTCTCTAGGAACGTATCAATAAAACAGGGGAGCTACAGTGCGAGCTATCTAAAACATAATTTGCAAAGACACTTTGACTAGGTTCATGATAATGAAGTTCATCTGATGAACTCCCACTCAGATAGACATCCCTCTAGTCATCTAAGTGATACATGATCCGAATCGACTAGGCCGTGTCCGATCATCACGTGAGACGGACTAGTCATCAACGGTGAACATCTCCATGTTGATCGCATCTACTATACGACTCATGTTCGACCTTTCGGTCTCTCGTGTTCCGAGGTCATGTCTGTACATGCTAGGCTCGTCAAGTCAACCTAAGTGTTTCGCATGTGTAAATCTGGCTTACACCCATTGTATGCGAACGTTAGAATCTATCACACCCGATCATCACGTGGTGCTTCGAAACAACGAACCTTCGCAACGGTGCACAGTTAGGGGGAACACATTTCTTGAAATTTTGGTGAGGGATCATCTTATTTATGCTACCGTCGTTCTAAAAAAATAAGATGTAAACATGACAAACATCACATGCAAATCATAAAGTGACATGATATGGCCAATATCATCTTGCGCTTTTGATCTCCATCTTCGAGGCGCGGCATGATCACCATCGTCACCGGCATGACACCATGATCTCCATCATCATGATCTCCATCATCGTGTCTTCATGAAGTTGTCTCGCCAACTATTACTTCTACTACTATGGCTAACGGTTAGCAATAAAGTAAAGTAATTACATGGCCTTTACATTGACACGCAGGTCATATAATAAATTGAAACAACTCCTATGGCTCCTGCCGGTTGTCATATTCATCGACATGCAAGTCGTGATTCCAATTACAAGAACATGATCAATCTCATACATCACATATATCATTCATCACATCCTTTTGGCCATATCACATCACATAGCATACCCTGCAAAAACAAGTTAGACGTCCTCTAATTGTTGTTGCATGTTTTACGTGGCTGCTATGGGTTTCTAGCAAGAACGTTTCTTACCTACGCAAAAGCCACAAAGGTGATATGCCAATTGCTATTTACCCTTCATAAGGACCCTCTTCATCGAATCCGATCCGACTAAAGTGGGAGAGACAGACACCCGCTAGCCACCTTATGCATCAAGTGCATGTCAGTCGGTGGAACCTGTCTCACGTAAGCGTACGTGTAAGGTCGGTCCGGGCCGCTTCATCCCACAATGCCACCGAATCAAGATAGGACTAGTAACGGTAAGCAAATTGAACAAATCATCGCCCACAACTACTTGTGTTCTACTCGTGCAAAGAATCTACGCATAAACCTAGCTCTGATACCACTGTTGGGGAACGTAGTAGTAAATCAAAAAAAAAATTCCTACGCATCACCAAGATCAATCTATGGAGAGACTAGCAACGAGAGAGAGAGGAGTGCATCTTCATACCCTTGAAGATCGCGATGCGGAAGCGTTGCAAGAACGCGGTTGGAGGAGTCGTACACGTAGCGATTCAGATCGCGGTCGATTCTGATCTAAGCGCCGAACAACGGCGCCTCCGCGTTCAACACACGTGCAGCCCGGTGACGTCTCCCGCGCCTTGATCCAGCAAGGAGGAGGGAGAGGTTGGGGAAGACAACTCCAGCAGCAGCACGACGGCGTGGTGGTGTTGGAGCAGCGTGGTTCTCCAGCAGGGCTTCGCCAAGCACTACGAAAGACGAGGAGGTGGAGAGGTAGGGCTGCGCCAAGAGGGAGAGAGATTCGTGTGTCTGGCAGCCCCAAAACCCCCACTATATATAGGAGGAGGGGAGGGGGGTGCGCCCCCTCTAGGGTTCCCACCCTAGGGGGGGCGGCAGCCCTAGATGGGATGGAGGGGGGCGGCCAAGAGGGGGAGAGAGGGGGGGCGCCCTAGGGTGGGCCTTAGGCCCATCTGCGCCTAGGGTTTCCCCTTTCTCCTCTTTTGCTGCGCCTTGGGCCTTGGTGGGAGGCGCACCAGCCCACTCAGGGGCTGGTCCCTTCCCACCCTTGGCCCATGCAAGCCTCCGGGGCTGGTGGCCCCACCCGGTGGACCCCCGGAACCCTTCCGGTGGTCCCGGTACATTATCGGTGACGCCCGAAACACTTCCGGTGACCAAAACCTCACTTCCTATATATTATTCTTTACCTCCGGACCATTCCGGAACTCCTCGTGACGTCCGGGATCTTATCCGGGACTCCGAACAACATTCGGTAACCACGTACAAACTTTCCCTATAACCCTAGCGTCATCGAACCTTAAGTGTGTAGACCCTACGGGTTCGGGAGGCATGTAGACATGACCGACACATCTCTCCGGTCAATAACCAACAGCGGGATCTGGATACCAATGTTGGCTCCCACATGATCCACGATGATCTCATCGGATGAACCACGATGTCGGGGATTCAATCAATCCCATACACAATTCCCTTTGTCCATCGGTATGTTACTTGCCCGAGATTCGATCGTCGGTATCCTTATACCTTGTTCAATCTCGTTACCGGCAAGTCTCTTTACTCGTTCCGTAATGCATGATCCCGTGGCTAACTCCTTAGTCACATTGAGCTCATTACGATGATGCATTACCGAGTGGGCCCAGAGATACCTCTCCGTCATACGGAGTGACAAATCCCAGTCTCGATTCGTGCCAACCCAACAGACACTTTCGGAGATACCTGTAGTGCACCTTTATAGTCACCCAGTTACGTTGTGACATTTGATACACCCAAAGCATTCCTACGGTATCCGGGAGTTGCACAATCTCATGGTCTAAGGAAATGATACTTGACATTAGAAATGCTCTAGCAAACGAACTACACGATCTTGTGCTATGCTTAGGATTGGGTCTTGTCCATGACATCATTCTCCTAAAGATGTGATCCTGTTATCAACGACATCCAATGTCCATGGTCAGGAAACCACAACCATCTATTGATCAACGAGCTAGTCAACTAGAGGCTCACTAGGGACATGCTGTGGTCTATGTATTCACACATGTATTACGGTTTCCGATTAATACAATTATAGCATGAACAATAGACAATTATCATGAACAAGGAAATATAATAATAACCATTTTATTATTGCCTCTAGGGCATATTTCCAACACTCCGTTCCCAAGACATTTTTTCTTTCAGGAAGCCATAGTCAGTGAGGCTACACACAACCATAGTTTAAAAAACCGAACTGGAAATCAAACCAAAATGATTGTCGGTTCAGGTTTTTACCGGTCGGACCGCCGATTCACCGGTTCGATTGTCGGTTTTCTAAGCAATAAAATAATTTATGTTGAGTAATATATGTGCTAATATAGTGTGAAACAATGGTCAAATAAAATTATTTTCATGTAGTGGACAACAAAGTAGCACACCCGAGTTGGTTATTGGGCCGTGGGCAGGCCCCGCGTACTGCTACATGTCCTGGGATTGAATTCCACTTCTCCCAATTTCTATTAAAAAAGTTTCCTGGTTTTTCCCAGTTCAATTGCCCGGTTTTTTCACCGGTTTTCCAAAAAACCGGCCGGTTTGACCGGTTTTCTCCGGTCTGATTGCAGAACGGTCTTATTACCTTAAAAAACCGATGAGGCCGCCGGTTCCGGTTTTTCCTGGTTCCACTGCCGGTCCGGTCCGGTTTTTTAAACTATGCACACAACAAGTTTTTTTGCTTCTTTGAAGGCAATACAGTGAAGATGCCACCCACCCACTCGACTGCAGGCGCTGAGCTAGCAATGGATGATCCGAGCAAGCATACAAAGGTGGCGATTCTATAGGGGGAGGGAAACCGAACTTGGCGGGAAGAGTTGGCGGGAAACGTTGGTCCCGCGCAAGAAAGGCGCGCACACGACTACTTGGCGCGAAGAGAGGTCGAGTGGAACGAAACTTACAAGAACAACAGCTACGTATTGCAAATGAGGTGGTGGTTGGGGAGACAAAATGCAAAGACAATGAGAGGAGAAGAAAGGACGACAAGACTACCAGGCAACGAGACAACATGAGGTATGGGGACCCATGCAGCCATTGCCTTTTCACTTGACAGTCGTAAAATGATTCAACGAGAAAGACCAAGGCCGACCAATGGGGAACACGCAGAAGAAAGCTGGTGGCAACATGGTCTGTATAAAATATATAAATTGGACATGCAGTCCAATGAAGTTTCGCCACATGGCAATAGTCATGCAGCTAGCACTACGGTACGTATGGAAACTCATACACCAATGGGGTGTAGGCACGCGGCAGCAGCCATGCAGCTAGCATGATGGTTCGCAGGGGGAACAAATTGTTTGTAGCTTTTTTTTGGGGTTCCGTGCTTCAACTTTAATCATAAATTTAATCAATGAGACCGACTGCGGCAGGAGCAAAAGTTATACCAATGAATTCGTATTCAAAAGAACTTTTCAATTATATAATTTTCGCTTCCGCCGCAGTTTATCTCGTTGACTAAATTTATGATTAAAGTTGAACCTCGGGAAGCGCGGACGCACTACATTTTGAAACGGAGGGAGTACAATTGTTAGTAGGTGCCTAGGGTCAGGTCGACCAATGGGAAGCACGGACAAGCCAGCGATGGGAATGCGCGTTATATAAAAATATAAAGGGGAGACACATGACATGCAGACCACTGAAGAATCGACACGCACCATTTGGCCATGCAGCTATAGGAAGCTACGTAGAGAAATAAGATAGGCCAACTGGAAACATTGGGCAAAGGCAGATGTTACGATACGAAAATGACAAATGCCGCTTCGACAACTGGCAGCTGCCACGTCCCATACGAATGATACTGCCCCGTCCCATGTATTACACGAGTGTAGTGACGAAAAAACGACTTAAATTGTGGGACGGAGACAGTAGCTTTTAGCAAAGGAAAAAAGATAGTACGCACACAGCAACTACCCCAGTCAAAGAGAAAATGAGCTAGGCAGACACAGACTGGGCGAGACAGCAGATGATTTTTTCACAGGCGCACAAAAATGTAGTATCTCGGACATAAAAAACCGAAGAACTTTGCGACAAGATGTACTACTTGCAACGCTAATTTCAGCAACACATTCTTTCGATTTTTTTTCAAGTACATAGGAAAACAACAGTCATACAAATACAAGAAATTACAAAAAAGATACAAGCCGTAACAGACACGCACCATTTTCTGGCTATAATATAGATGACAAAAGATAATGAGATACAACACGAGATAATATTATTTTTAGAGACAAGCTCTTCGAAACACAACATGGAAATAAAAACAGGATACAGATTGCCGAAGCCACAAGCCACATCAGCAGGCACACATCAGAAACGGAAACAGGATACAGATTGCCGAAGCCACAAGCCACATCAGCAGGCACACATCAGAAACGGTCGTGCTCATACAGCTTGAACGCAGCAGCTTCGCCGCGTGCATAACGAAACTCGCGGTCGACCGTAGACACGCGATGGAAGGACAGTATGACCCCGAACGAAGCATGCACTTGCGATTCGAGCATCACGGCGTCCTCGATGCTTCGAGTAGAAACATACATAACACCGGCGGGGCTCTCTGATATGTCGTAGCGCTTGTGGCCGAGCAAAGCCATGAGAGCAGTCGTAGCCATGAAGAGCTTGCCACAGATAGCTGTCTCAGAAGCGAAGTGGAGCCTTAGGAGATTCTGAGCTGGGACAGAATCAACGACGTTGAAGAAGATGCGCAATGCTTTGGCTGCATCGACAACAACGTCATCGTCCGCAGGGGGGTGAGGGTGACGTAGGAGCGGCAAGGGCACAGGCGCCGAAGGAGTTGACGAGTTCTTTGCCTTCTTAGCTCTAGCTGACCTGCATTAGCGACAAACTATACAGTTAGCAAAAAAGGTTGAGTGAAAAACAAAACCCACCTGGGGAAAGCATCTCCAATGGTAGTAAGGACAAACCTGGTGAGAACAACATTGTCTTCATCGCTGTCCATGGGGCGCTGCAGCAATAAAAGCAAGGAACAAAATGAAGTAAAAGATTTGTTGGACGTGTGAAAATAAAGTGTTTGCACACACGAAGGAAGCAAACCTTCAAAGCTGCTCTAGAGGGAGGGGCCATCTGTGCATGCAAGAAGAGAAGGAGCGCAAAGAGTGAATGGAGAGTGTGTGGATTGAGGGAGGTTAATATATAGGGCGAGGGATTTTTTTTTTGGGGGGGATGGGTCAACTGAATAAACTACCAGCCATCTGTGCAAGCAGGAGCAACACATGCATCCCAAAAGCCCACAAGCCCAACTACCAGCCCACCATCGTGTTAAAGCCCAAGGAGAACTTTACAGGTCAGCTAGTAGCTAGGTTGTGCCAGGAAATCATAGCCTGGCAATCACAGGCGCAGGCAGGGCTCTGCCCAAAAAGTGCAATGCACGATGGGGCGAATCGAACGGCAGCTGCTGCATGCGTAGCTGCCACCCCCCGATGCACAGCTACCACCATGCGCATAAATTCGCCTGTCTAAACTGGAATTGGTTTAGAAGGTAAGTAAATTAAGATGATTGATTATCATATACATGAAAGGTTGGACGAAGGGGTGGTGGCAAGAAAGATGAAATGAGAATCTTACGTTCTTTGAAGTTGTACAGAAGCTTTTACTTCCTAGAAGAAAATAATATACAGATGATGGGTTACCATCAAAAGCTGGCCGGTAGCACTATTTTGAATATTCGAAAACTGCTGAGGCTACGATACATCTGCTTCAGTTGAGCAAAGCCACATGTTAGTATATACACGATCAATATTTTGAGCTTTGATCATGCAAAGAGTACCCAGATGCGTACTATAAAACTAAAACGTACGTATCATGAAATCATCAAACAAAAATTCCCAAGAGTTGCATCTTTTCATTGTCCGCAATTCAAGATCACCAACCAGGCAAACTCCTTTATAGGATATAAGAATTCTAAAAAAAACAGATCATCAGATTTGTCAGAGATCTGGAAAAAATACCAACAATTGCATGAATTGGAATGGAGAAGAAGCTCGCCTGGGCATGATGCCATCGAGCGTGTAGTTGCTCATCTCCAGCTCGGCCATCTTCTTTCTTATCGTTGGGGCGCACTCCATCTTCATGTACCGCTCCTACTGTGTAAGGAGCAGCGTAAGCCAGCTGCCATTCAGCGCCGCCGTCGCGCTCTTCCACTGCCACATGCTCCGTCGGCACCTTGTTCTTCTCGTGCAATCTCGCCGCTTTCATCACTTGGCATGCAATAGTAGAGACGCGTTCTTCTCGTGCAGCGCGTTTGACGGCGGCTTCCCCGATCAAATCCACGATCCACGTCACGGGGTTCCTGGTGTCATCCACGTCGGCCGCCGCCGCCATGTGCTCCCTGAGGACGTTGACCCAGCTATCGTGGTCCACATGGTCCACCGAGCGCGCGCGAGGCAACGCACGACGTCCATGGCCTTAGGCATGTCCAGTCCGCAACATCTCCAACACACGTCTTGCATGGCGTGGCATGGATGTGGGTCTCCGGTGATGGCTGGTGAGCCTGAAAGGGCCACAATGGTGTCCCCTCCGGCAGCGTGAGATCCACGAAAAGACGAGATCTACAACGGCGGCCTCTCCGGTAATGGGGGCAGAGAGAATCGGCGGCGGCTAGGAGAACCCGCGTGTGAGAAGCCCTAGCGGGTCAAGAGAGAGATGGCGAGGCGTTGGGAACTTGGGATCGAGATAAGGGGTGCTGATCCCAAGTTTGATTGAAAAAAAAAACGCTGGAGTAAATGGGAGGTGGGGCTTACGTGCGATAAAAACCGGTGGGCTATGTGAGGTCCTTCGTTCGATCGGTGGTGTGGTGAGGAAGCGAACGAACGAAACGACCTACAGACTCAGTAGAGATTTCAAGAAGGCTGGTGGTGTCTTGTTCCTTCATCATGCTAGGTGTTGGCTGGTTTTCTTCTGATATCTTGAAATTAACTGGGCACCAACTTTTTCTTAATTAATGAAAATGACGAATATTTTGTCTCGAGTTTCAGAAGGTAATTAACCTCAATTATTTGTCGAACTGCCTTTTCATATAATTGATATCCGGTCAACTAATCTATGTTATGTTGCTCTTTATTGCATATGAATATATCATTGCTTCCCACTATATTTTCGTAAAATATGATTGTACAACAAGTGGGCAGTTTATAAATAATTAAATGAGGACAACTGCAAACCGAGCCAAACAACAAACGTATCGCAAAGAGGAAAAAAAAATATGGATTTCATAAGAAAACCATTGAACAATGACCCGACACAGATGAACACCGTAATAGTGCAGCTCGCTGATTCGGTTTGAGCCTGTTACTTCGGGTGTTTCAGTTGTTGACTCTGTGGTTAACATGCAACACAGAAGAAAAAGTGATGGTATTATTAGGCAATGGAAAAGAACTAAAATAAGATAGCAATATATATGAGCTAGAGGAGCAACGATTAGGTGCAACTTTTAAGGGTTAAATATTAGTGCCAGTAGGACATGAAGCGTTAGCTATAGTATAGTTACCTTGAGATTAGTCATGCTTCCCCTTGACATTGTATTTGCACATCTTATTCTTGGCACAGTTGATGAGGATGTCAGCAGAGTCGATACCTAGGAAACACCGACACATCACAGGTGAATACCTCAGGAAACCAAAAAGTGAAAGCAAAACACTCTGAACAACGCAGAGAATGAGCATCTAAAAATACAAAGCAGAGCATGAGGAGAACGGCTTTTGACGTAGATGTACCTGCAAGGTACGCTCCGTGGACATATCCGTTGTACTTGTCGCTAGTGTGCTCACCCGTGAAGTAAACCCTCCCAACGGGAGCCTGAATCACATCACAGAAAAACATCAATTCAGTATATATATTGTCAGTGGACGAGTAAAATGCAAGACAAATGTAGTAGATTTTTGTACCCGGATGAGGTCATATTCATAGCGGTTGACGCCGATGGGCCAGTTGGAGAAGGTGCCCTTGAAGAACCTGTTGGACCACCACCTTGGCACGAGGATCTCGGTGGCGTCCGGCACGTCTTTTCCGGGGAACATCTTCCTCAGCACCGCCACCGCCTCGGCCATGGTCTGGTTGTCGGACTGCTGCTCGATCCTCCTCGACTCGTCGTCGGTGACCGTCACCAGCAGCACGTTGGACCCCGGGTACTGCATCTCGAACTGCTGCCACACGGGGAAGTACCCTCTCCTGCCGCTGGCATAGAGGAAGAACTCCTTACCGGCGCCCTCCGGCCAGAACCTCTTGGGGAACTTGAGGAAGATCTTGGTGTACACGGCCATGTCAAACTGGTAGATGGACACGATCTTCCATGACGGCAGTTGCGGCTTGAACCGTATAAGGTCGGTCTGGAGAACGCCGAGGCTGGCCGAGACGATGACGTAATCGGCGCGGTACACCTTGTTGTCTTCGGTCCTCACCATGACGCCGCTCGGAAAGTAGCCGATCTCCCGCACCACCGTGTTCAGCCTGAGCCTCGGGTCAATGATGGCGCCGGACTTGCGGTCGGTCTTGAGGTACTGCCCGGCGACGTGGTACACCACCGACTCATACCCCTGCTGGTCGGCCACGAAGTAAACATCGTCGCCGAAGTTGCTGAACGTCGGCAGCGGCTGCGTGTTCTGCAGGCTTGTCACGCGCGGTGGCTCGGCGAACTCGAAGTCGTGCTGGTAGTAGTCGATCACCATGTCCACCGGCCTCGCGGGCCCCGAAGGCATACTGCGCCACAATGGAGGTTGCACAAATCAATGCACTGGAAAATAAAGATACATTTCTCTCTGGACAGCTACAAACAATTTGCTTGCAAAAGGGAGAAGCAGGCGCGTGCGCATCCGGCCGATCCGATCGATGGAACGGTCGGCCGGGGGGTACAGTTCCATTAGAATACTTAGCACTTTGCCTAAGGCGTTATTTTGTACAGCTGTGAGGAAGCTTTAGGAGTAGTAAAATAGTTAGTGTTATCACACTTGAAGAATCTTACTCTGTCACGCTCGATCAGAGACAAGAGGTGCTAATGATGCTAGGTCACACTATGGCTTGTCGCCGGAGACGAAAATGGAGTGGGTGAATGAAAACAATAGTCATTTCTTTTAAAAACCTGGGGCACTCTTATATGATATTTGGCTCTTGGACTCGGCAGTGGCTGGCGTTTGGTAAAATATATGGATTTGATGATTTAGTATTGCAAACTGCATGACAGTGGCACGCAATTTGCTGAAATGCACTTGCTGATTAAGAGTACAAGAATATATATGTGATAAGTCTTATGCAGGCATTGGTGGAGACATGTACATAGAGTAGTAGTAAGAGATAAGGGTGAGCATGAGCCATCATCGGACTAGAAGGCGCAAGTAAGACTTCCAATTCGGAAATGGACTCTCTTTAGCATAATGAAAGGACTTTCAATCCCCCTGTCCCCAGTTAGGACCTATATATGATTCAAAGAATTGTCAAAGGATTTTTGGAGGATTTATCCCCAGGAATTTTTTCTTGGGAGAGTAGTTCTATTTATAGGAGTAGGTTCATTCGTAGGATTGCAATCCATAAGAGGTTTTTCATACGAAATTTCAGTACACTCCAACTTCATGTGAATAATCCTGTGTTAGAACGATCATGGCCTACTAGTGCAGGAATATGTGTTAACATCAGATCATCAGATCCATCTGCCGGGCTGCATCCATATACGGCCATATAACCCTTGCACTAAAAAGATGCCGTTCATGGGTGGGGAGGAACCACGAAGGCAAGATGCATTTTCGCTAAATTCCTAACAAATCTCCCGGAGCTCATAGTTCAAAACTAGCACATCGCCCTAGCTAATGCGGAGCAAGCAGATGAACGGCATAGATACGTACTGGTCGTTGAGGCGTTGCATGGCCATGACAGACATGTCCTGTTCGCCGCTGTGGTGCAAGGTGCCGGAGAGCTTGCTCCCGCTCTCCTGCACTTCATCCATCCTCTCGATTATCTTCTCAACGACTTTCTCGTCGTAGAGGCCACCGCTGCTTCCACGCAAGAATTAATCAGCTCAGGTATTAGATACTGAAATAATTGCCTTTCAGTAAAAAAATAAATCATTAGTCACGGGATCTCAATTAAATTTAAGTGAAAATATGGAAATGAAATCAAAATCACTGACTGCGAGTGGAATTTAGTGATTTTGCCTGTGGCCAAAACATTTCTGAAACTGAAATGAAAACCAGCACGTTTACATACTCTTGCTTGTAGGTGTTGCTGGCGAGGTGGTCGAAGTCGGAGCGGAAGGTCCTGAGGTTGAGGCCTCCGGTACCATTAGCCATGGTCCAGATGGGGTTCATCTCATCTCCATTCACCCCTTCCACCCAGTTGGCCCCCATCTCAACGTTCACCCCGGCAAACTTGGTCTTGTGGATGCGCCCGCCGATGCGGTCCGTCGCCTCCAGGATCAGCAGATCAGTGATTCCAGCCTCGGACAACCTCTTTCCAGCAGAGATCCCTAAGACCACAAAGCACGAGAACTTGCATCAGTTACATGTGCACTCAAACCAGCCTCCCGCATGCATGTATCTATGTCTATGCAAAATGCATGATGCATGTGTGTAGCGTGGAAAGCTTACCAGACATGCCGGCACCGACGATGATGACTCTGGGACCGGCCGTGGCAGCCAGGGAAGCACATTGTGCTGCTACCACGAGCACCAGAGCTATGGCTCTGCAGGGCTTCATCTCTAGCATCCTTCTTCTTTCTCTCCCTCTCTCACGAAGCTTGGAGACTTGCAAGCTAGCTAGCTTGTGTGGGAGGGTAGTGGTCCATCGTCAAGTGTATATAAAGAAGCGGTGCAAGAGGCGACGGGGCGCGGGTTCTCTCTAGCTAGTAGTAAAGTTATTCTTGGCCAACGTGGGTTGCTTGGAAGCAACATTAGCTTACGACATGCTCTGGCCAGCCGAGAATAATATTGTGTGACTATAGCACAAACGGTTTGACCAACTCAAACCTTGGACCTTTACCTTCAAAAAGGACAAGTCCCCGTCCCTGTCTACCTAGACCATTCATTTTTCTGAGATTCGTACACATGTTTTCTAAGAAATCATATCCTTCAGTTTGGTCCAACTTCAATTGTCAACTCCTTTTACGTTCTGCACAATAGCCACTTTTCTTTTCCTGTGTTACACTAAATTTTTGTTGTGGTTTCAATTAATTTCCAAAAAATCTAAGTGCAACTTTGACATAAACGCAAGAGGAACTCAAACTATTCTGAAATACATAAAAAATAAATATGAAACAATGAAAGCATGTGCAAACAAACTAATGAAATAGCTCGAGTTGGTCTCGAACCACTATGACATCCAAACATCTACCGAAACTACATGAAACCATGAGAGCAGAACATAAGTCACCAAAAGTCATATGAAACTTGCATCTATGAAAAAGAATGGTTTCATAAAGTTATGTTCAATTTTTACAATTTTCAAAAATCTACGAAAGCACAAACGAAAAATATATGAAACTGACATCGATTAGAACTGGTTCAGAAAATGTCATCAATGTTTCATTCCAGTTTCAAAACATACATTTTTTGTAGTTCTGAAACACATTCAACTTTGGTCTTACACCACGCTCAGTCCACCGGCTCCTGCTCAATGATGAGCACTTATTTTCTTACACAATGCCGATACACCATAAGCACCTTTGAGTCCTTCCGACCTTTGCTTTGAGGGCTCCTACATTCAGTCGGATGTGAGAACAAATGCAACACGGATCGACATACCTCGCGGTCCTGGTGGAGCATGGAGCATCAACACCAAGCTATATGGTTATAAGGTGAACACATCACAGGGGGAGGCAACCGGTAATTCAACACGTATTCATTACTTTTGCGTCTTTTTTGTTTTAGTTGCATTCGTGGTTTGTTTTTGCATGAAGTTCTTTTGAAATTGGTTTGTGATAACCATGAAAAGGCAACTTTTTTAAAAATTGGTTGACTCCGTTATTTATCAAGATTTTGCTGCACACCTCCTTGATAGAATACCAAATATGGGAGTGGTTTAAGTGAGAGAATAGCTCCCTTACCAAACCAACTGAGCTATTTGCCATGTTTTGGACAAATGACCTAACTTTGATGTGATGTGCTCGGCTAGCCCGGATCATTCTTAGAACAGTCGAGGTTACCGGAATTACGGTTTTCAGCACATCTCCTTGTATTTTTGTTGCACATGTGTCATCCAATGGACATAAAGAGGATGCTACCAAGTTCTATAGATCTAGGAAGACAACCAAGCACAGGTACGTAATACAAGCGTACCTGCCGTTATCTCAAGCGGTCGAGGGAGCAAGCTGTCTCACTGAGACTCATACCATTTGTGGCCATCCATTTCCCCGAATGTCATACGGGCAGGGGTACGGACGGGTGCGCCCATACTACGACTCATAACAACCGAGGTCACACAGTTCCTTATTTACATAGTGGAAGACATACAATGGTACAAGCAGGCGCGCTCACACCGGCAACCTTACGCGCTCAAACCAAACAAGACAAGTTATCCCAAACACAATACAACGGTATGGGAAAGTTTATTTGTCAACATTTGCAACACTTTTGATCCGGGAAACAAAGAATGTTTGAGAGACTAGGCATTTGCAAGAAGTCCCTTAACGAACACTATACCTCCCCTCGTTTGATAACCTAGGGTCTCTAAGGGAAAAGGCCGATATTACAAGGGTCCTATCCAGATCATATATCTAAGTGAACTTTAAACCTCTTGAATATCAAGATTAAAATCTTTATTCCTTACGGTTGGTTCTTGCTCGAGGAAGATCAAGGTTTAATCTTAGGGAGGTTGATGTGTGCTTTTTGTACTCATGTTCTTCATGAGGTTAACCATAATATTCTTAGGTTTATCTCAAAATATTCCATTGACCTTTTTTTTTGTGTATTTCTGTTTTTTTGTAGGCATCTCTAGGTGGTTTCTATCTTTCATGGCTTATCAGGTTGATTGGAGTCAATTACAGGGTAATCTGGATATTAATCAGCGGTTGTATTTGATACACTCAAAACGAATATCCTCAAGATGATCTCAAATGAAAATTTCATGACCATAAAATTATTAACTATTACTTAGTTTTTTGTTTTCCTTTGTTTCGTGTTTATAGGTTTCTATAGGTGGTTCGTGTCTCCCATGAACTTATGATGAAGATTGCAGCCAATTTTGGTGTAAAAAATTGAAGAATCTAGCTGTATTTGATACATTCAAAAGGAAAAATCCTCAAGATCATCTCAAATGAAGAAGTCATTACCCTGAAAATACAATTTTTAGTTTTAGTTTGTTTCATTTCTTTGTATTTTGTAGATGTCTCGGTGGTTTTGTCTCACATAGGGTTATCAAGATGATTGGAGGCAATTTAGGAGTATCCGGAGAAAAACATGGAGCTATATTTGGTAAATTCAAAAGGAAACATGGTGAATAAAATGCAAGTAAACAAATTAAATATTCATAAGGTAAAATTAATGTAAAGTAGCACATAAGATTACCTCCCGGTAACAGCACCAGTAATTCCTTGATGATCCAATAACAAATAAATTGGAACATAGTTGTTGGGGCATCAAGCGGAAGGTTTGTAGCTAGCGAGCAAGTTTCGACCCGTAAAGAAACCAATGTAACAAATCCAGAAATATCACACCCAAGCCTTCGTCAAGTAGCACTGCAATACAATTAAAAACCTACTTGTGTCCATAACACTTGTAATGAGGCTGCCAATCTAACTAGTTTTGGTAATTGCAACACATAACTAGTGCATAATTTGGTATGAACTATTTTGTATTTTAAAATAAATAATAACTGGAAAGTAAAAGTTCATATAAAAGTGATTTGGAGAATCTAATCATAGAGTCAACTAAACGGGGGTTCATAGGTTCAGAAGTAGCATCTCTCATGGAAGCAATAACACATAAAAATAAGCATATGCATGTGTAATTTATAAACCAAGCAATCATGAAAAATTATGGCAGAAGTTAATTAGGATTGCATTATATATATAGTACATCCATAATTTCTGTAGATTGACACACACAAAACCTAATGTGGCTAATACTCCACCCAAGGTAATCAAACCCTCATATACACTCAAAGTATTAAGTAATAAATATATCATTGCACAATCTTTTTATCCTTAGTGAGGCAAAATTGTCCACTCTTTTCTTCTCTTTCTGTCTCGAAAACACGTGTCAAATATGGATCTACTACATCTAATGCACACAACTACATTTATCGTTCATTTGTTTAAACTGACCAATATGGGTAGATTAATATAACCGAGAGCAATATACATCTATAAATTATACTCCCTCCGTTTCATAATGTAGTGCATATAGATTTTTTGAAAAGTAAAACCTCACAAACGTTGACCGAGTTTATAGAGAAAACTATTTATATTTACAATGCCAAATATATAAAATATGAAACCACATCTTATGGTGAATCTAATTATATATGGTTGGCATTCTGAATGTAAATATTTTTCTCCATAAACTCGGTCAAAGTTTGTGAGGTTTGACTTTTTGACAATCTATATGCACTACATTATGGAATGGAGGAGTACTTTGCTACCATCAAAAGCTGAATCATAAAGTAATCAATCATCACATATCAAAATATTCACCGCAAGAATAATGTATAGATGATCACAATTATGTAGGGTAGCTCATGTGATGTAATCATCAAAGCACGAAATTGATATTGCTGCATAGCTACTACTCCCTTCATTCCATAATGTAGTGTGTATTGATTTTTTAAAAAGTGAAACATTACAAACTTTCACCATGTTTATAGAAAAAAATATGTTGCTCTATCCGTTTCTTTCTCGGCGCTAAATCACACTGGGATTACTGGGTCCTCTTTTTTTTTTTGACACAAAAGAGCTTCATCATTTTGGATATTTTATGGGCATTGGAGCTTGTCGGTGCAAAAAGAGCAGGTGCAACACACTGTGTGTGCTGAAGCCGAAGCATGCATGCTTGAAAGTTCGTTGAGTGTGCCATGGACCTGGCATCAACGAGATCACAGTAGAGACTGGTTCGCGATCCCCTGTTAAAACGGGTGCTAGAGGAGAGTACGTGACGACTTTTAGCTAATGACGTGCTTTTTTTCCACTTATTTGTAAGAGAAAAGTATGTTTTTGGTCTCTCAAGTTCTCAGAAAGTATAGACTTGGTCCCTCAAGATTTTTTGGTATACATTTGGTCCCTCAAGTTTCAAAACCGGATAAGTTTGGTCCTAAACCAGATTTTGAGAGCGTTGACCAGGTCAAAACCGCCTGATGAACTGTAAATACGATTTTTTTTTCAAAAAAACTTCAAAAAATCTGAAATTTTTTGTGGTCCAATATGCTTACATGCGCAAGGTGCGCCCAAAATTTTGTGCTCTTTCGACACTCGAGGAGCTCGTGGCAAAAAAAAATAAAAATATCTGCCTGATGAATAGTAAATTCGAAAAAAAATCAAAAAATTCTGAAATTTTTTGGGGTCTAATATGCTTACATGCGGAAGGTGCAACCAAAATTTCGTGGTCTTTCGACACTCGAGGAGCTCGCGGCAAAAAAAACAAAATTGGCCTTTTTTTTGTGAGCAATTTTTTTTTTTGCCACGAGCTCCTCAAGTGTCGAAAGACTACGAAATTTTGATCGCGCCTTCCGCATGTAAGCATATTGGACCCCAAAATTTTTCAGAATTTTTTAATTTTGTTTTGAATTTTTTTTGAATTTACTATTCATCAGGCAGAATTTTTTTTTTTTTGCCCCGAGCTCCTCGAGTGTCGAAAGAGCACAAAAATTTGTGCGCACCTTGCGCATGTAAGCATAATGAACCCCAAAAAATTTCAGATTTTTTTGGAAAAAAGTTGCATTTACTGTTCATCGGCGGTTTTGACCTGGTCAACGCTCTCAAAATCTGGTTTAGAACCAAACTTATTCGGTTTTGAAACTTGAGAGACCAAATGTATACCAAAAAATCTTAAGGGACCAAGTCTATACTTTCTGAGAACTTGAGAGACCAAAAACATACTTTTCTCTATTTGTAAACGTGCAGCTGGAGTATGCTCCACGAGGGCGTGTGCAATCATGTCTCCCTGTCGGTCTTTGGCCAAGGCATGCATGTCTCACGAGGTCGATTGAGTAAGCTTTGGGGAAGATCATGTTTTCAAGAATTATAAACGTAGTGGGATTCGATGCTGCCGTTTGCTTTCGTCCCAAAAAAAGATGTGTGGCCTGGACTGCTAAATTTGTGTTTTAAGTTCGCGAAGAAAGGGTATGCTTACATTGGTCATGGGCTATCAGCGCCGACGATGGCTGACGTGGCGAAGCACGGCGACTCACCTACTCCGATAGGCAGCCATGGCATGATTCACGTTACACTACTGGGTAAAGATAGGACTGACACATGTACGTACGTACATACGGGTCCTTTGTCCAAAGTATTCTCCAGCCTAACCAGTCAAGGCAAGCATCGACAAAGACATTTAGAAAGCTGAAACATGGAGCGGCTTGCGAGGAAAATCATGTGCAAGTGGACAATGGACCCCTCTTTTCCCGCATGCATGCGGAGGCACGTGTTGCTTGGTGCGCATTTTTTTAACATAGACGCTCATACACACATATAGAGTCATCACTATGAACACACGCACGCACAATCTACCCCGGTGAGCACATTCAAGACGCTGAGCCGCCACATCATCCTAAGATTGACGAAGTCGCCATAGGCGCCTTACTAGTCAACCGGAAAGTCTCCTCCCACTAAATGCACATCGCTGGCACCGGAGGGCCTGTAATAAATTCAGAAAAATGCAAGCACCAATGTCAAATATAGGACATGAACCCTGGTGGATTGGTTCCACCACATAAACCTAATCATCTGATCTATCCTCTTGATGTGCATAATTATGGTCGCCATGGCTGTGCATGGTACAATATGTACTTGTGTTTTGATTGTGTTGAGTTGGTCCTGAGGGAAAAATAACTTGCCCCCTCCCACAAGCACCGCGGGGGAGGGGGACGGGGTGGGTGGGTACCCTACTCGTCGGGTATTGGGCACCTCTCGCCCTTCCCTCTTCTTGCCATCTTTAGATGAAGCCCGAAGCCCGGTCGGCTGCGGTGGGGCTTCCTCTCCTCTTGTTCGGTGGTGGCAGGTGGTGGCTGGCGGCAGCGCGCTGCCGTGGGGCGCGGCGGCTTGGTGGTGGTCACTGGCGGCGGGGTCGCGAGCATTGAGTGATGGCGTGGTGGGCTGGACGGATGTACCATCCGTGGAAGCGACGGCGGCTCGATCTGGATCGGCCAGGGTCTTCGGCGGCTATGGGTGGTGCGACGGCGGCGCCCGACCGGGCTTGGCACTGGTGCGTCCTGGTGGTGCTCTGCTGCAGGCAGCAGCTTGGGGCCTGTGGCCGGAGGCCGGCGCGGCTCCCCCTCTCTCTACTGGCGGTTGGATTTGGTGTGGCGATCGGGGATTTGGGTGAAAACCCTTGTTAGTGCGGCGACGCTTTGCAGCGTTATCCTCCAAAGAGCATTGTCATGGAACCCAGACGCCGTTGGTCGGTTCGGGGCGTTGTGTTTTTGCCAACCATTGCCTTTTCGTTTATCTTTATATGCTTTGTTTGAGGGTTTCTCGCTACCTTATATTGTTCAACCGTGCACTGTGATTGGTGCTATATATATAAGGCCAGGTAGAAGCCAATTTTGTGAGTGGGCCATGAGCTAATAATTAACTCTGATTCTAATTTTATGAACCCGTTGTATGTATGGCATTTTAAATTTATCATTGGCAAAGTATTTACATTCCAATTGCATTTCACATATTTTATTCATAAAGGGCAACATATGAATCCTAAGTTCATTAAAAATTGTACCAAACCTATACAAGAGCAGAATGTCAAGAGCTAGTCAAGATATTGATGAGGCACCCAAGCAAATTATTACGAACTACTCCCTCTGTCACATAATGTAAGACTTTTTTTTACACTAGGCAGTATAAACAAAGGAAACGACCCCAAAAAACATGCCGTGACAGTCTCTCATCGGCTTGCAGGACCAAGCTGGTTGTGGGTCTTCAACACTGGGCTGACTAACTAGTACATGGGCTTGCCTGCTAAGTTGGTGGGCTTCAATGTTCAAGACTTTTATCTTACATTGCTGGACCTGCTTTCAAGACTTGAGTAGCTCCGCCACTATTCAGGCCGACCCTTCAAGACATTTTAGAGAAACAAGATGGAGATTCAGTGGAATTTCGAGAGCCAAAAAATAATTTCCTCTCTGAAGTCCTGCTCATTTCCTGCTAGTTGGAGAACTTTGACTGCCAGCAAACTTTAAACTACAGCAGGCAGCAGCAAAACTGAATATTTGCTGCCACAGATTGAACATAGGAAAACTGAAAATACTTAACATTAGTGACTTTATCCGCTGGATTCATTTAAAAAACTGAGGACCACTGATCGATTAACCAACTAATTCAAAAATAGATATGAGTGATCGGCCCTTTAAACTAGCGTTACACAATCACATGAAATGGTACACAACATTATGCAATCACATTGTAAGTCCCCTGCATTTACCCATTAAGCATTTGAAAACTGACAAAGGCAATACATCAGATGAACGGTATGAATTCTTGATTCAAATTTCCAAATTCCATTTGTGTGACGAATTAAACCCATTAAGCATCGGGAGATGGGCGGCCAACCAGCTATGCCATGTGGTACAAGCTGGTTGGCCGTGGTCAGAAAACTTTTGGATTTTTTTTTTAGATGGAGGTGAGGATTTTTTAAAAATGTTTTTTTAGATGGAGGTGAGGACCTCACGTGTTTTTGAAAATGGAGGGTCATGAAAAGTGGCGCTCGCTCGTAGGCTACGGTGGTAATTATTTTTCTTTTTTTATTTCTTTTTTGAGATGGAGATGAGGGATTTTTTTTAGAGTGTTTTCTAGATGAAGGCGAGGACCCTATGTATTTTTTTAAATAAAAATATGCGCACAACTTACTCTCAAGCGTCGTCACAGGTGACGCCCCAACCACTTGTTTATCTAAAGAGGGAAGACGTAATCCCATCTTCCAACAGCAGAACAAACGAATACAATTGGATGAGCCAGATTGAGCTCCACCCACTGTGACCGCCACGAAGAAATTGACATGTGCCTCTAGATAGAGCCCGGCTGTCGACAGCGATTGGTCATGCGCTATGGTAGCCGTCGGTGCAGGCAAGACATGTAAGATCGTATCCCACTCAATGACTCGGATCGGAATCGGCTGAACAACATCTACTCCCGCAGCGCTGACATCCGGTCCTAAAATCAAATAAGGAAAAAAAAAAACCAAACAAGAGATAATGGCCCAGATGCATAAGACGGAGGAGACGCTGCCTCTTACCTGATCTGCTTTGCAGAGGGTCTCCGGCTCACGCGATGCGCTCGGCTTCAGTGACGGCCGGGAGCCGGGGACGGGTCCATCGCCGCTCGCATGAAACTGACCGGATCTGAGCTAAGGAATCGACATACGCGCGAGAGCTCTATAGCCTGCGCTGGATTTGGACAAGCAAGAGTGTATGAGGCATGCCATGGTGGCCGGTGGCGGTAGGAGGCATGCCCTAGGCGGCGGAGGTGCAAATCACATTGACAAAGGATGCGTTTGGTACTTTGGTTACCCGCGTCGATTTTAGGCACTTTGCATACTTGTCCCAGCTGGGCCTGACTGAGCATATATGCAGGCAAAAAACAAACATCTTCATGTTGGTTGGCTGCCTGCATCCCCTCTAGCCTGCATGTGCGGAAACGAAAGGCCTGATGTTTGGTTGCGGACTTGTTTCATGGAAAACACAAGTCCGGTTGTTTGGTTACATACAGGACAGTTGTGTGAGAACCTCCTCCTCAATGTGGTGAGGTTACCATAGGCACACATGAAGAACTACGAACTAAACTAGAGCAACATATGAAACTTAGGCACAAATACAAGTCTTAACCACGCATCACAAGTTTTAAACCAACATAGTATGATATGTTTTAAAGGAAACAAGGAATGGGCAACAGGAGCTCAGACGGCCACGGCGAAGGCGTTGTCGTGTTCCTTACACTTGGTGACCACCTCCACGTCCTCGTCGTTGAAGACGATCACCTTCATGGTGTCGGGGGTCAGCAGCTTGAACGTCAGCATGTAGCAGATCATGATCTGGTGAACGGCGGCTAAGGTGGCCCAACCCTGATCAAGGGTGACCCTACCGTTGATCAACCTCACCGTCACCCCTCCGTGCGCATCCAGTGTTCGTCTTGAGCTTGAACTCTGCAGGTACGGCGGGGAAGTGCTTGGTGAACTCCAGATGCATTGGCAGACTCTCCAGCTTCGGACCAAGGATAACCTTGCAGAAGTGGCTTGGTCCGGACTCCTTATGGTAGTGCTCATAGTTCCTCCGCTTGGCGCTTGGGTGTTCTTGCACCGGCACTTCCACCAATGGTGGCACGACCTCCTTGGCCATTTTCAATGGTGGCACAACCTCCTTGTCGGTGTCAAAACCGGCAGATCTCGGGTAGGGGGTCCCAAGCTGCGTGTCTGACGATCGATGGTAACAAGGGACAATGGGGACACGATGTTTACCAAGGCTCGGGCCCTCTTGAAGGAGGCAAAACCCTACGTCCTGCTTGATTGTATTCGAAGAGTATAGGGGTTACAAGAGTTGATCTACCTCGAGATCGTAATGGCTAAACCATAGCTGTCTAGCTTATGTTTATTCTGATTGCCTCTACGGACTAAACACTCCGGTTTATATACACACAGGAGGGGCCTAGGGTTGTACAGAGTCGGTTTACAGAAGAAGAAAATAGTACATCCGGACACCAAACTTGCCGTCCACGCATATAGGAGTCCGACCCGGACACGGGGGATAGTCTTCTGCTTTATCTTCACGGCCCATCAGTCCGGCCCATATCAAATAGACCGGACACCCGAGGACCCCCTAATCCAGGACTTCCTCAGTAGCCCCTAAACCAGTCTTCGATGACGATGAGTTCGGCACGCGGATTATCTTCGGCATTGCAAGGCGGGTTCCTTCTCCCGAATATTTTAAGTTAGCTTCATGGATAAAGAAACTGTATCCGGCTCTGCATAATTAATACAACCCTTAGCCACGAAGGCGAGATGTCAAAATAGGAATAGTGTCTTTCACTGACAACTTTTTCGGCGAAGCGTCACACTTGACTCTTTAACATTTCGAACCGTTTTCACGCCTCCCGTTTCGCGTTTCGAGGTCTAGCCTTCATTGGCATGTCTCGTCAAAACAAAGATCATGCCCGCCCATTATGGGAATCTCATTAATATGGTTTGGGTAATCCAACTGCACCTTACGCACGATTTCGTTGGGAACATGCGAGGTTTATGGCTTAGGAGGGGGACGTTTGGTATTTTCACCATCTATAAAAGGGTAAAAACCTCTCCTTTTTCTTTACCGCTTCCTCTAGCCTCTGTCTCCCAATCTCCAAGCTCCAGCGCCCATAGCTCCAATCTCCTCCACCGTAGCCACCCACCCCAGCAATGGCCGGGTCCGGCTCCAAGGGCAAGTGGGAGGCCTCCACCGTCATCGAAAAGGACGTCAAGGATCTCTGGAGCGCGGGCTATTTGTCCGCGGATATCGCGCATAGGATCCCTGACAAAGATCAGGTTATTCCTACTCCGGAGCCCGGTGAGAGGGTCATCTTCATCCCCCATTTCCTCCGGGGGCTAGGGTTTCCCCTCCACCCCTTCGTCCGGGGCCTTATGTTCTACTACGGGCTAGATTTCCATGATCTAGCCCCAAATTCCTTCCTTCACATATCGGCGTTTATCGTCGTGTGTGAGGCTCTTCTCCGCATCCCTCCACACTTCGGCCTATGGCTCAAGGTCTTCAATCGGAAGCCGAAGGTGGTCGACGGACAGCATGCGGACTACGGCGGGGCTATGGTGAGCAAGCTCCCCAATGCCATCTGGCCCAAAGGGGCATTCATAGAGACAGTCAAAGTGTGGCAACAGGAGTGGTTCTATATCACCGAACCCCGCGACGCCAACTGGGCGGCCACGCCTGACTTCAGATCCGGACCCCCTACGAGACTCACCTCATGGACCGCCAAGGGCCTTGATTGGGGGTCCAAACTGGAGGTGCAGATGCTACAAAAGCGCATCTCCAACATGTTAGGTGCAAACACCGGTCTCACAAACGTGATTCAGGTGATGCTCTTCCGTCGCACTCTTCCCTGCCAACTCCGGGCCTCCCCCATGTGGGAGTTCAATCCGGAGGAGCCACGGACCCTGAAGCCCTTCTTAGGCACCAGGCACGAAGACATACGGAAGCAGCTCTTCAAGGCCCAGAAAACATGGCCGAAGAAGACCGAGGACATCGGACTCGACATCGAGAACCCGGCCTCAGCGGTAAGCATAACTTCTCAAAAGACCTATCCTGTCAATACTTCAGATATAATGTAGATTACCTTGCCTGCCTTTCGTACAGGCCTGGACGGCAAAGGCGTAGCGGATCAATTGTCCGGCACCGCTTCCTGAGAACCCGGCCACACCCCAGCTAATCGAGATGCTGGTCCCGGCACCCTATCAGGCGCCGGAGAAGAAGGCCAAGAAGAAGAAGGGCAAGGAGGCCAAGGGCGGCCCCTGCCACAAGGGTCCTTCGGACGCAATGTCCGGAGAGACCGAAGCCCTCTCTTCCCATGAGGAAGATGAGGAAGAAGAGGAGGAGGAGGTGGAAAGCGACTCCCCTCATAAGGGGAAGAAGAAGAAGAAGAGGGCGGCCTTCGAAGACCCGGAGGACAAGGCGCCCAAGAGAGGGAAAGTGACCCTCTCGGATAGTTCGGACTCAGAGTCCGAACTAGTCCCCAAGAGACCTCCCAGGGTGAAGCCCCTGGCCGAATCGTAAGTATTCAGAAACTTACTCATTTATCTTCCGTCTACTTGTTGTTATTGTATAAGTTATTTTTGTTATTCGCCTTTCAGCCCTCCCCGTGAGCTTCTGCAAACCCCATTATCGGAGGGGAACTCTCTGCCACCCGAAATGGCAGAGAGTGACACGCCGATGCGAGCCCCCTCGCCTATCATTATGGAGGACACCGAGGTGTCGTCCCAAAGGACCTCTCTTGGTAGAGGGAGGGCGAACGAGGCCGTCGAGAAAGCGCCCGAGGTTAATACCTCGGTCGCCGAAGACCCAGGGGAGGCGACCCCTATGACAACCGATGGTGGGGACCCCCATCAATCCGGGCCCCAGCCGGACACCATTCCGGAGACCAACATGGCTCCGGGATTGGATAAGTAGCTTCCTTTGAAAGAGGGGGGAGGAGCATCAACTCCATCAGCGACCTCCACTAATCCGGAGGCACCCAACGCTCTGAAGGAAGCACTGCAGCGTGCTTCCATCGTGGCGGAGCACCGCACCCTGATGGGTGCGGTGGTGGAGAAGGTTCATTCTGCTAAGAGAGGACTGAACGAAGCCTTCACCAGCCTACTGACAGGCTTTGAGGTATGCGACGTAATGTTCTAAAAGCTTTTCATATAGAGGAATATACCTGTGTATAGACAGTAGCCCCTGAGGCTCTGCTCGGTTAAGAGAAACCGGACAGAGGATCCATATAATATTCGAGAGAGTTAACCTGTTGTGCTGTTATTGTAACAGGCTTCCCTATTGGCGGCAACCGCCCAGGCCGCAAAAGTTTCCGAACTCAATCGAAAGCTTCAGGTGGCCAATGAGGAAATCGACCGCATTAATAAGCGGTTCGATGAGATGCAAGGTATGCGTATAATATTAAAAGTTTATTTTGATATCGGAAGTGATATGTATATTTAGAGATTAACTCATGGAATGCCTTGATTATAATCACAGCTGGCCCAGCCGAGGTCGAGACCCTCAAAGGTGCCCTTGCCCAAGCCAAAAAAGAGGCGGAGGCGAATAAGGCGGCCGCTGACAAGGCGGCTGCCGAAATGAAGACCGAGCAAGATGCCCGCCGCCAACATGAAGCTCGGGTGGCCGAAGTAGAGCAGGAGCTGAAGGATGCCATCAGCAAATGCGAAGCTTTGGAGCAGAAGACTTCGGACCAGTCGACCGAGCGCCAAGGCTCTCCATGATGCCAAAGAAGCGCGGATCGAGTCCCGGAGTGCTCGTGAAGAGATCCATCAGGCGAGGCAGATAGCAGCTAGTAAGGCCTTTCTTTTGCAGAGTACCTTTGGAGGTCAGAGGTTTGCTTTGCTCACCCGAATATGGAGTTCTCCAGGCGCGTTTGCGGATCTTCCGAGGAGTGCCGCCGATGCCGCACAGTTCTTCCGAGCCCAGGAGGGGAACTCGACCGAGCAGCTGTTCTGGTCGCAATTTCTCACGCCGGAATACCCGACGCCTCTGAATGACCAGCTGAAGCAGCTGACGGAGCTGCATAGGGTGGCAGGTTTGGCCATGAAGGACCTGATAGTCCAGCTCTGGCCGGCCGAGCCAATCCCTAGTAGCTACTTCGGTTTGGTGAAGCGGCTTGTCAACGCGTGGCCTCGGATTGATGCATTCAAGCGCTCGGCCTGCATAGAGGGTGCCCGGATGGCTTTCGCCGTGTCAAGATGCAATGGGCAAAGATGAAGGCCACCGAAGTGGCAACCGCAGGAGCGCCTGAAGGCAAAGATCACCGGAAGCCGGAGAGGTACTTCAATGATGTCCTAGAAGGAGCCCGAGTGATCGAGGTTCAATGCTCTAAGGACTTAATATTTGGTTGAGTGTGTTCGGGCTGTACAAACAATGCAATGAACCCATGCTGTTTATATATCTATGTTTGCGCCTTTTTTTTCAAGCGATTTTTCCTCCTGTGCGGCCGTTTATTATTTTATTTCTGAAAGTTGCCAGTCGTCGGCTTCAGCCCCCATGTAGATGCTACAGGGGTGTTCGGCGTAACGCGAGACTATACTTTATCCAACTTCTTGGTCCGTAAAGGAGGTGTCAGCGTGGTGAACCAGGCAATCAGACTATGCGACTTTATTACTTTCACTTAGCCATAGGAGTTTGACTGTGGAGCTAAGTACTAGCCCCTGGTGCGTGTGCGGCTATCCGGAGTACGGTGCTTTTTCCACGTGGCTGGACGAAGACTAGCCCCTCGTATAACATGGGGTAAATCGCTAACGATTTGTAGTATAATACTAAGTCGCCGAATTACCGACCAGCTCGCGCTTATCATGACAGTCAGTTTTCGGCTTTCTCTACTGAGGTACTTGATCGGACGAACCAGAAATACAATCGCAGTAGTTCTCCCTTTACTACCTTAGCCGAACGAGCGGAACGTAAGGTGGTAAGCACAGGAGCCGGGCAACCCAACTATAGACCAAAGACATGATTCGGAGCCGATGCATATAATGCAATATCCGGGATGCCGAAGAGTACCCTATAGGTGTTCGGACTTTGAAATATGCAGGACCGAATACAACCCCCGGTGTTAAGGCCGGACTAAAGCACGTGTGACAATCTGAAGTAGGGAGGGCATACAGATGACAAAAATAAATGAGTGCCAAACAAAAGTGGTGATCAACTGCTTCCTTTATACCCTGATGAGTACGTCGAGCCGTGTTATTACAGATAATGCCATAAATATCTTGGCCATTTTACATGCCAAGAGTTTACACAAGGGAAAGGTTTACACAGGGCCTAAAAGTAGTGGTTTGAAGACCCCAATGATGCTCTGCTGCACGTCTGCGCTGCTTCTCCTTGGTGAGACATCCTTGACGGTCGTCTGCTAGAAAAAAAAAGGGCCTAGAAAGGAGTCCCCATATGACCGTAGGTCATGTAGGTTTCTTAACGAACCTACAATGGAAAAAAATATATTTGAGGTCCGAATAGGGTCAGGCCGTACTATGGACCTTTTTCGCAGTGTGCCTCTGGCGCTGCCCAAGGTATTTTAAGTGCGTAATTATGTACACGAGGTACGCATGCCACAACCTTATGGGGCGATCGTCGGAGGCAAAACTGCTATTCAAGCTCCGATGCCCCCGAGCCGCCGCATTGTAACATGGGTCGGACGCGTTTAGCAGTATCATGGGTCTTGATGACCGATGTGTTGTTCGGCTTGATAAGGCCGCCCTGTACTTCGGCTGCTAGAGCTGCAGTGTGCTCCTCAGTACGGAGGGAGCGCTCCATATTCCCATTTACGGTGATGAAGCCACACGGTCCAGGCATTTTGAGCTTCAAATAAGCATAGTGCGGGACTGCATTAAAGCAGGCGAAAGCAGTTCATCCGAGTAGTGCATGATAGCCACTGCGAAAAGGGATGATGTCGAAGATCAATTCTTCGCTTTGGAAGTTGTCTGGAGAGCCGAATACTACTTCCAGTATTAAGGAGCCCGTGCAGCGGGCCTCCACGCCGGGTATCACTCCTTTAAAGGTAGTGTTGCTAGGCTTGATTCTTGACGGGTCAATACCCATCTTGCGGACAGTATCCTGATAGATCAAGTTGAGGCTGTTGCCGCCGTCCATAAGGACTCTAGTGAGATGGTATCCGTCGATGATAGGATCGAGTATCAGGGCCGCCGAGCCTCCGTGACGGATACTGGTTGGGTGGTCCCTGCGATCGAAGGTGATCGGACAGGCCGACCATGGGTTGAATTTTGGGGCGACAGGCTCTACGGCGTAGACGTCCCTTAATGCGCGTTTGCGCTCCCTCTTGGGGATGTGGGTGACATAGATCATGTTCACCGTTTTCACCTCAGGGGGAAACTGTTTCTGTCCCCCAGTGTTCGGCGGGTGAGGTTCATCATCGTCCTCGCTTTGAGGTCCTTTCCCCTTATGCTCGGCATGTAATTTACCGGCCTGTTTAAAAACCCAGCAGTTTATGTTGGTGTGGTTGGCAGGCTTATCAGGGGTGCCATGAATCTGGCAAGGTCGCTCTAATATTCTGTCCAAGTTGGATGGACCGTCCCTATTACCTTTGAACGTCTTCTTTTGCTGACCGGATTTAGAGCCACTGAATCCGGCGTTTACTGTCGTATCCTTTGTTTCTTCGTTGTTATTCCGACGCTTGTTTTTGCTGCGTCGTGGCCTTCCATTGCCATCCCTGGCCTCAGAGGTGCCGGGGTCGCTGGTACTGTTGCTTCTACGAGCCAGCCAGCTATCTTCGCCCGTGCAGAAGCGGGCCATGAGTGCAGTAAGAGCTGCCATAGTCTTCGGCTTTTCCTAACCAAGGTGTCGGCCGAGCCATTCGTCACGGACGCTGTGCTTAAATGCCGCTATGGCCTCGGCGTCCGGACAGTCCATGATCTGGTTCTTTTAATTAAGAACCGATTCCAAAGTTTGCGAGTTGACTCTCCGGGCTGCTGGATTAGGTGACTCAAGTCATCTGAGTCCGGTGGCCGGACATATGTGCCCTGAAAGTTGTCCCGAAAAGCATCCTCTAAGTCTTCCCAACTTCTAGTGGAGTTCTCTGGGAGGCTGTTCAACCAGTGCCGTGCTGGTCCTTTCAGCTTTAGAGGGAGGTATTTAATGGCGTGGAGATCATCTCTGTGAGGCATGTGAATGTGGAGAAGAAAATCTTCAATCCATACGGCGGGATCCGTCGTTCCATCGTATTGGTCGATGTTCACGGGTTTAAACCCTTCCGGAAGTTGGTGCTACATTACCTGATCGGTAAAGCACATGGGGTGTGCAGCACCTCTATACCGGGCGACATCGCGACGGAGTTCGGATGACATCTATGTTCGGTGCTGACCCCGGACTTGGTTAGGTTTGTCGTGCCAGGCTTGATGGCCGTCACCTCATGTGGGGGCACGTCCTCTTGACCCATAGATTGATCTAGTCTGGCCATCTCTATTGGGCAGGTCCTGACAGAGGTCGTACGTGTAACCCGGAGCCACTGTCTCCTTACCTCTATGGCGAGGGGGCGCAGGCTGGTGTTCGGCGTAATTAGCCGTTTTGTACCGTCCACGTGGTGGTCGGTCCGGTTGATCAGCCTGATTGTGTTTTGACGGTATTGGCTCAAAGGCCTCGTCATCGAATTGTGGCAGTAGTGTGCATTTGGGATAACTCTTTGTTTGGTGCTCAAAGCCATATCCTTCTTCGGCGGCTAGGACCTTAGTCCATTTGTCGTTGAGCGTATCCTGTTCGGCTTGAAGCTGCTGCTGTTTCTTTTTCAGGCTCTGTGCAGTGGCAATGAGTCGTCGCTTGAAGCGTTCTTGTTCGAGGGGTTCCTCTGGGATGATGAAACCATCGTCACCAAGGCTAACATCCTCTTCGGAGACAGGTAAGTAGTTGCTATCTTCCGAATCCTCGTGATCGGCAAGTTCGTCGGGGCTGTATTGACCCTCTTCCCTTTCATCCTGCTCGAACGCGGGCTCAACAGGGTGTTCGGAGTCTTCTGCGTTATCTGGAGTGCCATTATCACCGGTGCCAGTATTGCTTTCCTTTGCCCGACGCGCTCGTGAGCGGCGCCGCTGACGCCCGCGTTTTGGTGGTTCATCGACGGGCTTATCCTCATCTGGATTTTGAGTGCCATCATCGTCCTTCTTCTCAGGCGTGTCCACCATGTATACATCGTAAGTAGAAGTGGCCGTCCAACATCCAGTGATGGGCGGGTTTTGACTTGGTTCGGCTTCGACATCGTCGTCCATGCCATCGATGTCTTCGGAAGCGTAGTCTAGCATGTCGGTTAGATCCTCGACAGTGGCTATTAAGTGGGTGGTGGGTGGGACGTAAAATTCCCTACTCTGAGCCCCCAGTTCAAACTGGGCATAGTTCAGAGATGACACTTCCATAATAGCGAGAGATTGTATTAAGTCCAGTGTTTCGTTTAAGAGCGGAAGCTGGACGAGCGTCTGAGGATCTGCGGAGCTAGGCTCGGCGATAGCCAATTGATTGAGCCCGTAGGACGCAGACCTCAAGAGTTCGGAATTTATGTCCAGGGGCGAGTCCAGCTCCATAACAACGGAGGAAGTCCCGTTTGACTCCGGGTCCGCCGATGGTGCGGCCGCATCTGAGTTTCCGGCTAGAAGCTCCGTGATAGGAGAGAGTCCGGCGGGGTTCATCCTCCTGTCTTTGGACAAAGTGGTCTGCCCTGGATCTAAGGCCGGGCGGGCATGAGTGTCGACCCCTGGACGGGATCCAATGGTAGATCCGAAGGGCCTTCTTCGTGCGAGTGGGGAGCGGCAGCCGAGGCCGCGAACCCATCGAAGACCAGGTCTCCTCGGATATCGGCGACGTAGTTCAGACTTCCGAACCTGATCTAGTGACCAGGGGCGTAGCTGTCGACCTGCTCAAGGTGACCGGTCGAGTTGCCACATAGCACGAAGCCGCCAAACACAAAGAGTTGTCCAGGGAGAAAGGTCTCCCCGGAAACAACATCGTTGTCAATAACGAGGCGAGCCATCGATTCTTCTGTCGACAACACAACGGAACTCTCAATGAAAGCACCAATGTCGGTGTCAAAATTGGCAGATCTCAGATAGGGGGTCCCAAGCTGCGTGTCTGAGGATCGATGGTAACAAGGGACAATGGGGACACGATGTTTACCCAGGTTCGGGCCCTCTTGAAGGAGGTAAAACCCTACGTCCTGCTTGATTGTATTCGAAGAGTATAGGGGTTACAAGAGTTGATCTAACTCGAGATCGTAATGGCTAAACCCTAGCTGTCTAGCTTATGATTATTCTGATTGCCTCTACGGACTAAACCCTCCGGTTTATATACACACCGGAGGGGCCTAGGGTTGTACAGAGTCGGTTTACAGAAGAAGGAAATAGTACATCCGGACACCAAACTTGCCGTCCACGCATATAGGAGTCCGACCCGGACACGGGGGATAGTCTTCTGCTTTATCTTCACGGCCAATCAGTCCGGCCCATATCAAATAGACCGGACACCCGAGGACCCCCTAATCCAGGACTCCCTCACTCCTTGCCCCTATCCATCTGCATTATTAACAACATGCAGTTCAATGGTCAGCATTCATTCATATCAGCCTAACGCTCCTATATTAACCCACCCTACTAACCCAACACCGCACTCAAACCCCCTCTGTTTCACCACCTCTCCTCTTCCACCTCTCTGTTTCACCACTTCTCCCTCGCCATGAACTCGAACTCGAACTCCAAGCCTTTCCCATGGAGCATTGGATGGAGGGCCTTCTTCCTTGTTTGCTCGCTCGGTGACCGCAAGAAGTTCGAGCACACCATGGAAGTGTGCTTGAACATCAGCAGCATCGATGACATGCACAAGGAGGCCGACGCTATGATGAAGAAGGCTACGCCGGACGTGATGACGACACTGATAACCAGCCAAGCATGGAATGTCAATGGACATCCTGCATTGGGTCATGAATCAGGCAGACGCTGGTGACGCTGGACAGAGGGCAAGATGGGCAAGTATAGGCAGTAAAAGCGCCTCAAGACCAGCATGCCACGGCGTACTGGAGTAGGATGTTCGGGTCACCGGAGGCCGACGACAACGAGGTGGAGATGGTGGCCAGGGCGCCGGCGGTAGGCGACCGTGCAAGACCCATCGTTCTTGACGAAGATGATGACAATGACGACGAAGACGATGAGGAAGAAAAGAAGATGGCTCCGCCCCTCCTCCGCTCAAAGCAACTCTAGGGCCGCTGCCGCTAGACAAGAAAGTTTGTAACCCAATCTCCACCCCCGATGTAATCAAAAAATGACCTATGAACCCTAGAAGTCGTCATTGCAGAATCGATCGATGGCAGTGTTTTAATCCAATCATCTACCCCCAATGTATTCTTTCCCCTCCCTAACTCTTCGATCGTGTGCTCAAATCTAATCTAGCCCAAGTAAAAAGCAGTAAATCTACAATGAGGGCGAGGACTTACCTCCATGGCCGATGTGCTCCGGTGGAGGTCTACAGTCGCTCCGGTGGTAGCCGTCGTCTTGGGCCATCCTATTGTCGCTCCGGTGGTCGCCGCCGCCTGTGTGAGTGGGAAATAGGGGAGAGAGCGGTAAGGAAGGGAGGTGAGGGTAATTTATTATGACACGTCTGATTGCTTGTATCCGCGTTGGTATTTCCCCAAAGAGGAGAGGATGATGCAGCACAACAGCGGTAAGTATTTCTCTCAGTTATGAAACCAAGGTTATCAATCTAGTAGGAGGATCCACCCACACTATGTAAACAACACCTGCACACAAATAACAAATACTTGCAACCCAACGCGTAAGAGGGGTTGTGAATCCTGATGATCCTTTCTTGTATTGTGTCTGCGTCAGTACTTTCCCCAAGGAGGAAGGGATGATGCAGTACAGCGAAGGTAGGTATTTCCCTCAGTTATGAAACCAAGGTTATCAAACCAGTGGGAGAACCAAGCAACACAATGTAAACAGTACCTGCACACAAAGAACAAATACTTGCAACCCGACGCAAAAGAGGGGTTGTTAATCCCTCTCGGGTAAAAGATTGGTAAAGTGATAGATTGGTAGATACAAATAAAATAAAAGCAAATAAAATTCAGCGAGGTATTTTTGGGTTTTTGATAATATAGATCTGAAAATAAAAGATGCAAATAAATAAAAAGGCAAATAGCAATATAGATCTAAAGATATATGATGAGAAAATAGACCCAGGGGCTGTAGATTTCACTAGTGGCTTCTCTTGAGAAAATAGCATACGGTGGGTAAACAAATTACCGTTGGGCAATTGATAGAACCTCAAATAATTATGACGATATCCAGGCAATGATCATTATATAGGCATCACATCCAAGATTAGTAGACCGACTCCTTCCTGCATCTACTACTATTACTCCACACATCGACCGCTATCCAGCATGCATCTAGTGTATTAAGTTCATGGAGAAATGGAGTAATGCAATAAGAACGATGACATGATGTAGACAAGATCTATTCATGTAGGAATATACCCCATCTTGTTATCCTTAATAGCAATGATCAATACGTGTCTTGCTGCCCCTTCTGTCACTGGGAAAGAACACCGCACGATCGAACCCATCAGAAAGCACCTCTTCCCATGGCAAGAAAAATCGATCTAGTTGGCCTAACTAAACCAAAGATTCGAAGAAGAAATACGAGGCTATAAGTAATCATGCATATAAGAGATCAAAGAAACTCAAATAACTTTCATGGATAAAAAGATCTGATCATAAACTCAAAGCTCATCGGATCCCAACAAACACACCGCAAAAAGAGTTACATCAAATAGATCTCCAAGAGACCATTGTATTGAGAATCAAAAGAGAGAGAGAGGAAGCCATCTAGCTACTAACTACGGACCCGTAGGTCTACAATGAACTACTCACGCATCATCGGAGAGGCACCAATGAGGATGATGAACCCCTCCGTGATGGTGTCTAGATTGGATCGGGTGGTTCTGGAACTTGCGGCGGCTGGAATTGTGTTTCGTCGACTCCCCTAGGGTTTTTGGATTTTCGGGGTATTTATAGAGCAAAGAGGCGGTGCGGGAGGCGTGCCCAGGTGGGTTGTGCTCCCCTCGAAGCCCCCCTGTGGTACTTCTTTGGCCCAACAGGTGTCTTCTGGTCCAGAAAAATTCTCCAAAAAGTTTCGCTGCGTGTGGACTCCGTTTGGTACTGATATTCAGCGAAGTAAAAAACAAGTAAAAAACAGCAACTGGCACTAGGCACTATGTCAATAGGTTAGTCCCAAAAAATGATATAAAGTTGCTATAAAATGATTGTAAAACATTCAAGAATGATAATATAACAACATGGAACAATAAAAAAATTATAGATACGTTGGAGACATATCAGCATCCCAAGCTTAATTCCTACTCGTCCTCGAGTAGGTAAATGATAAAAACAGAATTTTTGATGTGGAATGCTGCCTAAAATGTTCATCACAGATTCTTTTCTTTTGTAGCATGGACATATGGACTTTTATATGGTTCAAAGCAATAGTCTAGTTTTAACATGAATATTTCAATACTCAAGCATATCAACAAGCGACCATGTCTTTCAAAATATGAACACTAAAGCAAGTTATCCCTAGCCCATCATGCTCAACATTGATCCATTCATGAAACACACTCGCATATTATCTACATCCAATGCTCAAGTACGATCATAGTGCCCCTTAGTTGGTTCTTTATAAGAGAAGATGGAGACTCAAATAAAAAAATTGCATAAAGTAAATAGAAAGGCCCTTCCCAGAGGGAAGTAGGGATTTGTAGAGGTGCCGGAGCTCAAAGCGAAAAAGAGAGATAAAACATTTTGGGTGGCATACTTTTCCCATCAACGAAAACGACCGAGTAATTCCCAACACTTTTCCATGCTAGATATATCATAGGCGGTTCCCAAACAAAAAATAAAGTTCATTCCTTTTTCCACCATTCTTTCACAATCGATGGCTAGCCGTATTCACGGGTGCCCTCCATACCAACACTTTCCAAGGAATTTATTATTTGACAACATAAAGTAAATTCATTTTTCATTTCGGGACTGGCATCCCTAATATCTTTGCCGTACTCTCGTGCAATGACAAGTGAATAAACACTCATCTTGAGAATAACACATCTAGCATGGAAAATATTGGCCACCCCCTGCCGCTTCATGAGCGGTACGAGCACACAAAAAGGAAATTTATTTTGAAAATTAGAGATGGCACATACAAATTTGCTTAGAACGGCATGGAAATACCGCATGTAGGTAGGTATGGTGGACTCATATGGCAAAACTGGTTTTAAGGATTTTGGATGCACAAGTAGTATTTCTACTTAGTACAAGTGAAGGCTAGCAAAAAGATTGAGAAGCACCCAACCAAGAAACGAAAAATCACATAAGCGAGTATTGAGCATAACTAACACCGAATAATGCACCACAAGTAGGGTGTAATTTCATTGCATAACTATTGACTTTCGTGCTTGCATAGGGAATCACAATCCTTAACACCAATATTCCTTACTAAAGCATAATTACTCACCAACATAACTCACATATCACTATCATCATATCGCAAAACTATTACAAAGAATCAAGTTTATTTTGTCCAATGATCTTCATGAAAGTTTTTATTATATCCCTCTTGAATATCTATCACTTTGTGACTAGTTTAATATGTTGCTTTTGATAGCTCAAAAAAATCTAAGTGAAGAACATGAGCATAAAATTTTTTATCTCTCAAAATAATATAAGTGAAGCATGAGAGAATTTCTTTAAAATTACTAACTCTCAAATAAATCTAAGTGAAGCATGAGAGCATTTCTTCAAAAATAATAAAGCACACCGTGCTCAAAAAGATATAAGTGAAGCACTAGAGCAATTCCATAGCTCAAAAAGTTTAAGTGAAGCACATAGAGCAATTCTAACAAATCATAGCATAATTTTGGCTCTCTCAAATAGGTGTGTTTAGCAAGGATACTTGACACAAAACAAAAAGTAAAACAAGCAAAGACTCATATAATACAAGACACTCCAAGCAAAACTCATGATATGTGACGAATAAAAATATAGTTCCAAGTAAAATACCGATGGTCGTTAGAAGAAAGAGGGGATGCCACTTGGGGCATCCCCAAGCTTAGTTGCTTGTTCATCCTTGAATATTACCTTGGGGTGTGGTAGCATCCCCAAGCTTAAGCTCTTCTTACTCTTTATTCCTTCATCCATCGTGATCTCACCCAAAACTTGAAAACTTCAATCACACAAAACTTAACAAAACCATCGTGAGATCCGTTAGTATAAGAAAACCAATCTTCACCTTAAGTACTGTTGCAAACCCATTCATATTTTATTATTGCATTATATCTACTGTATTCCAACTATGCTATGGCTTATACCCCCCGATAATGTCCATAGATTCATCAAAATAAGCACACAATGCAAAGAAAACAGAATATGTCAAAAAACAGAATAGTCTGTAAAGACGCGAATTTTGCTCATACTTCTGTTACTCCAAACATTCTGAAATATTAGGACAACGTAGGAAAATTGTATATAAATCTTATGTAAAACATTCAGAATTTTTCGTCGCTTCTGTGAATTATGAAAATTACTTTTACTGGATGCATAAGTTTCTGTTTTCCAACAAGATCAAACAACTATCACCCAACATGACCCCAAAGGCTTTGCTTAGTACAAAATCTAATTAAAACATAAAAAAAAAATCATAACAGAGGTATAATTGTGCAAACACTCAAGAACAGAAAGAAAAAGGCAGAAATAAATTTTATTCATTGGGTTAACTCCCAACGAGCGCTATCGTTTGATGCCCCTAGCTAGGCATAAGATTTCATTGATGCTCAAATGAAAGATATGAATTGAAACACAAAGAGAGCATCATAAAACATGTGACAAACTCATTTAAGTCTAACATACTTCCTATGCATAGTAATTTTATAAGCAAACAAATTATCAAGACAAGCAAATTCTAGCATATGCAAAGAAGAAGAAAGAAACAATAGCAATCTCAACATAACGAGAGGAAATTTAGTAACATGGAAATTTCTACAACCATATTTTCCTCTCTCATAATAATTACATGTAGGATCATAATCAAATTCAACAATATAGCTATCACATAAAATATTCTCTTCATGATCCACATGCATGAAAGTTGACACTCTTCCAAAATAGTGGGATTATCATAAAATAAAGTCATGACCTCTCCAAGCCCACTTTTATCAAAAATTTCATAAGATTGAACACTCTCCAAAGTAGTGGGATCATTATTACCTAGAGTTGACACTCTTCCAAACCCACTTTCAATATTATTGGAAACACTATTATTAATATCATATTCATAATGAGGCTTAAATAAAATTTCAAGATCATAAGAAGAATCACCCCAATCATGATCATTACAATAAGTAGTGGACATATCAAAATTAGCATCCCCAAGCATGGGGTTCTGCATATTATTAGCACAATTGATATTAATAGAATTTATAGTAAAATCATTGCAATCATGCTTTTCATTCAAGGAGCTATCATGAATCACAGTATAATTTTCTTCTTCTAACACTTCGTCACAATTTTCAGATTCATGAATGTTAAGCAAAACTTCATAAAGATAATCTAGTGAACTCAATTCACTAGCGATGGGTTCATCATAATTGGATCTCTTGAAAAGATTAGCAAGTGGATGAGGATCCATAACAATAAATTTTTAGCAAGCAAAGATGCAAGAAAATAGAAGACACATGGCATCACAAGCAAACAAGAGATCTAACGAGAAAAAGGCGAACGAAAAAGAAGGCAAATAAAACGGCAAATTTTTATGAAGTGGGGGAGATGAAAACGAGAGGAAAATGGCAAATAATGTAAATTGCAAGGAGATGAGATTTGTGATTAGGAACCTGATAGATGCTGATGATGTCAACCCGGCAACGGCGCCAGAAATTTCCTTTGATGATCCTTTCTTGTATTGTGTCTGCGTCAGTATTTTCCCAAAGGAGGAAGGGATGATGCAGTAGAGCGAAGGTAGGTATTTCCCTCAGTTATGAAACCAAGGTTATTGAACCAGTAGGAGAATCAAGCAACACTATGTAAACGGTACCTGCACACAAAGAACAAATAATTGCAACCCGACGCAAAAGAAGGGTTGTCAATCCCTCTCGGGTAAAAGATTGGTAAAGTGATAGATTGGTAGATGCAAATAAAATAAAAGCAAATAAAATTCAGCGAGGTATTTTTGGGTTTTTGATAATATAGATCTGAAAATAAAACATGCAAATAAATAAAAAGGCAAATAGCAATATAGATCTGAAGATATATGATGAGAAAGTAGACCCGGGGGCCGTAGATTTCACTAGTGGCTTCTCTCGAGAAAATAGCATACGGTGGGTAAACAAATTACTGTTGGGCAATTGATAGAACCTCAAATAATTATGATAATATCCAGGCAACGATCATTATATAGGCATCACGTCCAAGATTAGTAGACCGACTCCTACCTGCATCTACTACTATTACTCCACACGTCAACCGCTATCCAGCATGCATCTAGTGTATTAAGTGTTGGAAATATGCCCTAGAGGCAATAATAAAGTGGTTATTATTATATTTCCTTGTTCATGATAATTGTCTATTGTTCATGCTATAATTGTGTTATCCGGAAATCGTAATACATGTGTGAATACATAGACCACAACATGTCCCTAGTGAGCCTCTAGTTGACTAGCTCGTTGATCAATAGATGGTTACGATTTCCTGACCATGGACATTGGACGTCGTTGATAACGGGATCACATCGTTAGGAGAATGATGTGATGGACAAGACCCAATCCTAAGCATAGCACTAGATCGTGTAGTTCGTTTGCTAGAGCTTTTCTAATGTCAAGTATCATTTCCTTAGACCATGAGATTGTGCAACTCCCGGATACCGTAGGAATGCTTTGGGTGTATCAAACGTCACAATGTAACTGGCTGACCATAAAGGTGCACTACAGGTATCTCCGAAAGTGTCTGTTGGGTTGGCACGAATCGAGACTGGGATTTGTCACTCCGTATGACGGAGAGGTATCTCTGGGCCCACTCGGTAATGCATCATCATAATGAGCTCAATGTGACTAAAGAGTTATCCACGGGATCATGCGTTACGGAACGAGTAAAGAGACTTGCCGGTAACAAGATTGAACAAGGTATAGCGATACCGACGATCGAATCTCGGGCAAGTATCATACCGGTAGACAAAGGGAATTGTATACGGGATTGATTGAATCCTCGACATCGTGGTTCATCCGATGAGATCATCGTGGAACATGTGGGAGTCAACATGGGTATCCAGATCCCGCTGTTGGTTATTGGCCGGAGAGATGTCTCGGTCATGTCTGCATGGGTCCCGAACCGGTAGGGTCTACACACTTAAGGTTCGGTGACGCTAGGGTTGTTATGGGAAATAGTATGTGGTTACCGAATGTTGTTCGGAGCCCCGGATGAGATCCCGGATGTCACGAGGAGTTCCGGAATGGTCCGGAGGTGAAGATTTATATATGGGAAGTCATCATACGGTCACCGGAAGTGTTCGGGGGTTTTCCGGTATTGTACCGGGACCACCGAAGGGGTTCCGGGGGTCCACCTGCCCCGGAGGGCCCTATGGGCTGTATGGGGGAGGGAACCAGCCCCTAAGTGGGCTGGGCGCCATCCCCCCCTAGGGCCCATGCGCCTAGGGTTGGGGAAACCCTAAAGGGGGGCGCCCCCCTTGGCTTGAGGGGCAAGCCCCCTCCCCCTGGCCGCCGGCCCCCCTCTAGATCTGATCTAGAGGGGCCGGCCCCCTTCCCCCTTGGCCCTATAAATAGAGGGGAGGAGGGAGGGCAGCAGGACCTGATCCAAGGCGCAGCCCTTCCCCTCTCCAACACCCCCTCCTCCTCCGTTGAGCTTGGCGAAGCCCTGCCGGAGAACTGCCAACTCCACCACCACGCCGTCGTGCTGCCGGAGTTGTCTTCCCCAACCTCTCCCTCCTCCTTGCTGGATCAAGGCACGGGAGATGTCACCGGGCTGCACGTGTGTTGAACGCGGAGGCAACGTTGTTCGGTGCTTAGATCGGAATCGACCGCGATCTGAATCGCTACGTGTACGACTCCTCCAGCCGCGTTCTTGCAATGCTTCCGCATCGCGATCTTCAAGGGTATGAAGATGCACTCCTCTCTCTCTCGTTGCTAGTCTCTCCATAGATTGATCTTGGTGATGCGTAGGAATTTTTTTGATTTACTACTACGTTCCCCATTAGTGGCATCATGAGCTAGGTCTATGCGTAGTTTCTTGCATGAGTAGAACACAAGTTGTTGTGGGCGTCGATTTTGTCAATTTACTTGCCGTTACTAGTCTTATCTTGATTCGGCGGCATCGTGGGATGAAGCGGCCCGGACCGACCTTACACGTACGCTTATGTGAGACAGGTTCCACCGACTGACATGCACTAGTTGCATAAGGTGGCTAGCGGGTGTCTGTCTCTCCCACTTTAGTCGGATCGGATTCGATGAAAAGGGTCCTTATGAAGGGTAAATAGAAATTGGCATATCACGTTGTGGTTGTGGCGTAGGTAAGAAACGCTCTTGCTAGAAAACTATAGCAGCCACGTAAATTTTTTTGCAACAACAATTAGAGGACGTCTAACTTGTTCTTGCAGCATATGCCGTGTGATGTGATATGGCCAAAAGGATGTGATGAATGATATATGTGATGTATGAGATTGATCATGTTCTTGTAATAGGAATCACGACTTGCATGTCGATGAGTATGACAACCGGCAGGAGCCATAGGAGTTGTCTTAATTTATTGTATGACCTGCGTGTCAATGAAAACGCCATGTAATTACTTTACTTTATTGCTAACCGTTAGCCATAGTAGTAGAAGTAATAGTTGGCGAGACAACTTCATGAAGACACGATGATGGAGATCATGGTGTCATGCCGGTGACGATGATGATCATGGTGCCCCGAAGATGGAGATCAAAAGGAGCAAAATGATATTGGCCATATCATGTCACTTTATGATTTGCATGTGATGTTTATCATGTTTACATCTTATTTGCTTAGAACGACGGTAGCATAAATAAGATGATCCCTCGCTAAAATTTCAAGAAAGTGTTTCCTCTAACTGTGCACCGTTGCGAAGGTTCGTTGTTTTGAAGCACCACGTGATGATCGGGTGTGATAGATTCTAACGTTCGAATACAACGGGTGTAAGCCAGATTTACACATGCAAAACACTTAGGTTGACTTGACGAGCCTAGCATGTACAGACATGGCCTCGGAACACGAAAGACCGAAAGGTCGAACATGAGTCGTATAGAAGATATGATCAATATAGAGATGTTCACCGTTGATGACTAGTCCATCTCACGTGATGATCGGACACGGCCTAGTCGATTCGGATCATGTATCACTTAGATGACTAGAGGGATGTCTATCTGAGTGGGAGTTCATAGAATAATTTGATTAGATGAACTTAATTATCATGAACTTAGTCTAAAATCTGTACAATATGTCTTGTAGATCAAATGGCCCATGCTAATGTTGCCCTCAACTTCAACGCGTTCCTAGAGAAAACCAAGCTGAAAGACAATGGTAGCAACTACACGGACTGGGTCCGTAACCTGAGGATTATCCTCATAGCTGCCAAGAAAGCATATGTCCTTGAAGCACCGCTAGGTGACGCACCTGTTTTCCCAGCAACTCAAGACGTTATGAACGCCTGGCAGTCGCGTAGTGATGATTACTCCCTGGTTCAGTGCGGCATGCTTTACAGCTTAGAACCGGGGCTCCAAAAGCGTTTTGAGCAACACGGAGCATATGAGATGTTCCAAGAGATGAAAATGGTTTTCCAAGCTCATGCCCGGGTCGAGAGATATGAAGTCTCTGACAAGTTCTACAGTTGTAAGTTGGAGGAGAATAGTTCTGTCAGCGAGCATATACTCAAAATGTCTGGGTTGCACAACCGCTTGTCTCAGCTGGGAGTTAATCTCCCGGATGACGCGGTCGTTGACAGAATCCTTCAGTCGCTTCCACCTAGCTACAAGAGCTTTGTGATGAACTTCAATATGCAGGGGATGGAAAAAACCATTCCTGAGGTATATTCAATGCTGAAATCAGCGGAGGTGGACATCAAAAAGGAACATCAAGTGTTGATGGTGAATAAAACCACTAAGTTCAAGAAAGGCAAGGGTAAAAAGAACTTCAAGAAGGACGGCAAGGGAGTTGCCGTGCCCGGTAAGCAAGCTACCGGGAAGAAGCCAAAGAATGGACCCAAGCCTGAGACTGAATGCTTTTATTGCAAGGGAAACGGTCACTGGAAGCGGAACTGCCCCAAGTACTTAGCGGATAAGAAGGCCGGCAATACCAAAGGTATATATGATATACATGTTATTGATGTGTACCTTACCAGCGCTCGTAGTAGCTCCTGGGTATTTGATACCGGTGTGGTTGCTCATATTTGTAACTCAAAACAGGAGCTGCGGAATAAGCGGAGACTGGCGAAGGACGAGGTGATGATGTGCGTCGGGAATGGTTCCAAGGTCGATGTGATCACCGTCGGCACGCTACCTCTACATCTGCCTACGGGATTAGTTTTGAACCTCAATAATTGTTATTTAGTACCAGCTTTGAGCATGAACATTGTATCAGGATCTCGTTTGATGCGAGATGGCTACTCATTTAAATCCGAGAATAATGGTTGTTCTATTTATATGAGAGATATGTTTTATGGTCATGCCCCGCTGGTCAATGGTTTATTTTTATTGAATCTCGAACGTGATGTTACACATATTCATAGTGTGGATGCCAAGAAATGTAAGGTTGATAATGATAGTCCCACATACTTGTGGCACTGCCGCCTTGGTCACATTGGTGTCAAACGCATGAAGAAACTCCATGCAGATGGACTTTTGGAGTCTCTTGATTATGAATCATTTGACATGTGCGAACCATGCCTCATGGGCAAAATGACCAAGACTCCGTTCTCCGGAACAATGGAGCGAGCAACCAACTTATTGGAAATCATACATACTGATGTGTGCGGTCCAATGAGCGTTGAGGCTCGCGGTGGTTATCGTTATGTTCTCACCCTCACTGATGACTTAAGTAGATATGGGTATGTCTACTTAATGAAACACAAGTCTGAGACCTTCGAAAAGTTCAAGGAATTTCAGAGTGAGGTTGAGAATCAACGTGAGAGAAAAATAAAGTTCTTACGATCAGATCGTGGAGGGGAATATTTGAGTCACGAGTTTGGCACACACTTAAGGAAATGTGTAATTGTTTCACAACTCACGCCGCCTGGAACACCTCAGCGTAATGGTGTGTCTGAACGTCGCAATCGCACTCTATTGGATATGGTGCAATCTATGATGTCTCTTTCCGATCTACCGCTATCATTTTGGGGTTATGCTTTAGAGACTGCCGCATTCACTTTAAATAGGGCTCCGTCAAAATCCGTTGAGACGACACCATATGAATTATGGTTTGGGAAGAAACATAAGCTGTCATTTCTGAAAGTTTGGGGATGCGATGCTTATGTCAAGAAACTTCAACCTGAAAAGGTCGAACCCAAATCGGAAAAATGCGTCTTCATAGGATACCCTAAGGAAACTATTGGGTATACCTTCTACCTTAGATCCGAAGGCAAGATCTTTGTTGCCAAGAGTGGATCCTTTCTGGAGAAAGAGTTTCTCTCGAAAGAAGTAAGTGGGAGGAAAGTAGAACTTGATGAGGTAACCCCTCTTGAACCGGAGAGTAGCGCAACTCAGGAAGATGTTTCTGTGGTGCCTGCACCGACTAGAGAGGAAGTTAATGATGATGATCATGAAACTTCGGATCAAGTTGCTACTGAAATTCGTAGGTCCACGAGGACACGTTCCGCATCAGAGTGGTACGGCAACCCTGTCCTGGAAATCATGTTGTTAGACAACGGTGAACCTTCGAACTATGAAGAAGCGATGGCGGGCCCGGATTCCAACAAATGGCTAGAAGCCATGAAATCCGAGATAGGATCCATGTATGAAAACGAAGTATGGACTTTGATAGACTTGCCCGATGATCGGCAAGCCATAGAGAACAAATGGATCTTTAAGAAGAAGACAGACGCGGATGGTAATGTGACCATCTATAAGGCTCGACTTGTCGCTAAGGGTTACCGACAAGTTCAAGGGGTTGACTACGATGAGACCTTCTCACCCGTAGCGAAGCTGAAGTCCGTCCGAATCATGTTAGCAATTGCCGCATTCTATGATTATGAGATATGGCAAATGGACGTCAAAACGGCATTCCTTAATGGTTTCCTTAAGGAAGAGTTGTATATGATGCAGCCAGAAGGTTTTGTCGATCCTAATAATGCTGACAAGGTATGCAAGCTCCATCGCTCAATTTATGGACTGGTGCAAGCATCTCGGAGTTGGAACATTCGCTTTGATGAGATGATCAAAGCATTTGGGTTTACACAGACTTATGGAGAAGCCTGTGTTTACAAGAAAGTGAGTGGGAGCTCTGTAGCATTTCTCATATTATATGTGGATGACATACTATTAATGGGAAATGATATAGAATTCTTGGAAAGCATAAAGGCCTACTTGAATAAGTGTTTTTCAATGAAGGACCTTGGAGAAGTTGCTTACATATTAGGCATCAAGATCTATAGAGATAGATCGAGACGCCTCATTGGTCTTTCGCAAAGCACATACCTTGACAAGATATTGAAGAAGTTCAATATGGATCAGTCCAAGAAGGGGTTCTTGCCTGTATTGCAAGGTGTGAGATTGAGCACGGCTCAATGCCCGACCTCGGCAGAAGATAGAGAAAAGATGAGTGTCATCCCCTATGCCTCAGCCATAGGGTCTATTATGTATGCCGTGCTGTCTACCAGACCTGATGTGAACCTCGCCGTAAGTTTGGTAGGGAGGTACCAAACTAATCCCGGCATGGAACACTGGACAGTGGTCAAGAACATCCTGAAGTACCTAAAAAGGACTAAGGATATGTTTCTCGTTTATGGAGGTGACGAAGAGCTCATCGTAAAGGGTTACGTCGATGCTAGCTTCGACACAGACCTGGATGACTCTAAGTCACAAACCAGATACGTGTATATTTTGAATGGTGGGGCAGTCAGCTGGTGCAGTTGCAAGCAAAGCGTCGTGGCGGGATCTACATGTGAAGCGCAGTACATAGCAGCCTCGGAGGCAGCACAGGAAGCAGTCTGGATGAAGGAGTTCATCACCGACCTAGGAGTTATTCCCAATGCGTCGGGCCCAATGACTCTCTTCTGTGACAACACTGGAGCTATTGCCCTTGCCAAGGAGCCCAGATTTCACAAGAAGACCAGGCATATCAAGCGTCGCTTCAACTCCATTCGTGAACATGTTCAAGATGGAGACATAGATATTTGTAAAGTGCATACGGATCTGAATGTCGCAGATCCGTTTACTAAACCTCTTCCACGAGCAAAACATGATCAACACCAGAACTCTATGGGTGTTCGATTCATCACAATGTAACTAGATTATTGACTCTAGTGCAAGTGGGAGACTGTTGAAAATATGCCCTAGAGGCAATAATAAAGTGGTTATTATTATATTTCCTTGTTCATGACAATTGTCTATTGTTCATGCTATAATTGTGTTATCCGGAAATCGTAATACATGTGTGAATACATAGACCACAACATGTCCCTAGTGAGCCTCTAGTTGACTAGCTCGTTGATCAATAGATGGTTACGATTTCCTGACCATGGACATTGGATGTCGTTGATAACGGGATCACATCATTAGGAGAATGATGTGATGGACAAGACCCAATCCTAAGCATAGCACTAGATCGTGTAGTTCGTTTGCTAGAGCTTTTCTAATGTCAAGTATCATTTCCTTAGACCATGAGATTGTGCATCTCCCGGATACCGTAGGAATGCTTTGGGTGTATCAAACGTCACAATGTAACTGGCTGACCATAAAGGTGCACTATAGGTATCTCCGAAAGTGTCTGTTGGGTTGGCACGTATCGAGACTGGGATTTGTCACTCCGTATGACGGAGAGGTATCTCTGGGCCCACTCGGTAATGCATCATCATAATGAGCTCAATGTGACTAAAGAGTTAGCCACGGGATCATGCGTTACGGAACGAGTAAAGAGACTTGCCGGTAACGAGATTGAACAAGGTATAGGGATACCGACGATCGAATCTCGGGCAAGTATCATACCGGTAGACAAAGGGAATTGTATACGGGATTGATTGAATCCTCGACATCGTGGTTCATCCGATGAGATCATTGTGGAACATGTGGGAGTCAACATGGGTATCCAGATCCCGCTGTTGGTTATTGGCCGGAGAGATGTCTCGGTCATGTCTGCATGGTTCCAGAACCCGTAGGGTCTACACACTTAAGGTTCGGTGACGCTAGGGTTGTTATGGGAAATAGTATGTGGTTACCGAATGTTGTTCGGAGCCCCGGATGAGATCCCGGATGTCACGAGGAGTTCCGGAATGGTCCGGAGGTGAAGATTTATATATGGGAAGTCATCATACGGTCACCGGAAGTGTTCGGGGGTTTTCCGGTATTGTACCGGGACCACCGAAGGGGTTCCGGGGGTCCACCTTCCCCGGAGGGCCCTATGGGCTGTATGGGGGAGGGAACCAGCCCCTAAGTGGGCTGGGCGCCATCCCCCCCTAGGGCCCATGCGCCTAGGGTTGGGGAAACCCTAAAGAGGGGCGCCCCCCTTGGCTTGGGGGGCAAGCCCCCTCCCCCTGGCCGCCGGCCCCCCTCTAGATCTGATCTAGAGGGGCTGACCCCCTTCCGCCTTGGCCCTATAAATAGAGGGGAGGAGGGAGGGCAGCAGGACCTGATCCAAGGCGCAGCCCTCCCCCTCTCCAACACCCCCTCCTCCTCCGTTGAGCTTGGCGAAGCCCTGCCGGAGAACTGCCAACTCCACCACCACGCCGTCGTGCTGCCGGAGTTGTCTTCCCCAACCTCTCCCTCCTCCTTGCTGGATCAAGGCACCGGAGACGTCACCGTGCTGCACGTGTGTTGAACGCGGAGGCACCGTTGTTCGGTGCTTAGATCGGAATCGACCGCGATCTGAATCGCTACGTGTACGACTCCTCCAACCGCGTTCTTGCAACGCTTCCACATCGCGATCTTCAAGGGTATGAAGATGCACTCCTCTCTCTCTCGTTGCTAGTCTCTCCATAGATTGATCTTGTTGATGCGTAGGAAATTATTTGATTTACTACTACGTTCCCCATCATTAAGTTCATGGAGAAACGGAGTAATGCAATAAGAACAATGACATGATGTAGACAAGATCTATTCATGTAGGAATATACCCCATCTTGTTATCCTTGATAGCAATGATCAATACGTGTCTTGCTGCCCCTTCTGTCACTGGGAAAGAACACCGCACGATCGAACCCATCCCAAAGCACCTCTTCCCATGGCAAGAAAAATCGATCTAGTTGGCCTAACTAAACCAAAGATTAGAAGAAGAAATACGAGGCTATAAGTAATCATGCACATAAGAGATTAAAGAAACTCAAATAACTTTCATGGATAAAAAGATCTGATCATAAACTCAAAGTTCATCGGATCCCAACAAACACACCGCAAAATGAGTTACATCAAATAGATCTCCAAGAGACCATTGTATTGAGAATCAAAAGAGAGAGAGGAAGCCATCTAGCTACTAACTACAGACCCGTCGGTCTACAATGAACTACTCATGCATCATCGGAGAGGCACCAATGAGGATGAACCCCTCCGTGATGGTGTCTAGATTGGGTCTGGTGGTTCTGGAACTTGCGGCGGCTGGAATTGTGTTTCGTCGACTCCCCTAGGGCTTTTCGATTTTTGGGGTATTTATAGAGCAAAGAGGCAGTGCGGGAGGCGGCCGAGGTGGGCACAACCCACCAGGGCGCGCCCAGGTGGGTTGTGCTCCCCTCCGAGCCCCCCTCTGGTACTTCTTTGGCACAACAGGTGTCTTCTGGTCCAGAAAAATTCTTTGAAAAGTTTCGCTGTGTTTGGACTCTGTTTGGTACTGATATTCTGCGAAGTAAAAAACAAGCAAAAAACAACAACTGGCACTGGGCACTATGTCAATAGGTGATGATGAAAAGGTGATGATGAAGAACCCCTCCGTGATCGTTGACCCCTCCGGCAGAGTGCCGGAAAAGGCCTCTAGATTGGATCTCGTGTTTCTAGAACTTGCGGCGGTGGAAACTCTGATCTCTCGGCTCCCCTAGGGTTTTTGGGATTTTAGAGTATTTATAGAGCTGATAGTCGGCTGAGGGGGTGCTTGTGGGCCCCACTACCCACCAGGGCATACCAGGGGCCTCTTGAGCCTCCTGGGTTTGTTCTGGGCAGAAAAAATTCTCCAAAAAGTTTCGTGGCATTTGGATTCCGTTTGGTGTTGATATTCTGCGAAGTAAAAAACAACAACTGGCACTGGGCACTATGTCAATAGGTTAGTCCCAAAAAATAATATAAAGTTGCTAGTAAATGAATATAAAACATCCAAGATTGATAATATAACATCATGGAACAATAAAAAATTATAGATACGTTGGAGACGTATCGGCGTCTGAAACAACGCGACTTTTCGGGAACGCATCCACGCGTGCAACCACCCATGCCCACGTGCCTAGGGTTGCACCGCTCGGGCCTGGCTCCGCAAAAACGACCGGTTTGGGCGTTCCTCTAGATGCAGGCCCAGAGGTGCTTTAATGTTCGTGCTATGCAGGACCAAGAGTGAATGAGGGTAACCAAACATGCCATTTTTTTCTCGCCCGGGGCTGGTTGAGGTATATCCAGGCTACCAAACGCATCCGAAGTAGCGAACAGAACAGATGGATATGCACTTCGTCACTGAATTGTGGAATAAAGCCGGGTGTTTTTTGTATACATTGCAATGCCAGGTGAGCCAGCTCAATATTGTGCCTCCAGTCCACATCGAATGGCCCACACGGTCTTGTATCAGGGGAGCACCTCATGTCTCATATCACGGGATATCTACTCGCTGTGCATGGTACAAAATGTACTTGCATTTCCTTGAAATTTATGTATATGAGTTTGGATTTGTGTTGGGTGGGTCATGACGGGAAAAAACATATATGAATTTTCACATAAAAAAACCATAAATGAGTTTTGGTTGTGTTAAATGGGTCATGAGGGGGTTCCTCCTCCAGTGAGCGACGCATGCGAGGGGTGGGGGAGGGGGAGCTAGCCGCCAGGCCTTAGGCCCCTCTCCCCTTCACTCTTCTCATCGCCACTGGGTGAAGCCCGATTGGCTGCGGCGGGGCTTCCTCTCCCCCTTTCTATGGTGGCAGGTGCAATTTCGGGGTAGCGCGCTCCCGTGGGGTACGCCAGTATAGTGGTTGGCGTTGGCGGCGGGGTCACGAGCATTGTGCGATGGTGTGGTGGCCTGCGCGGTTATGACGCCCATGGAGGCAGCAGCAGATCGATCTAGATCAGCCAGTGTGTTCGACGGTTATAGGTGGTGGGTGACTGTGACACCCCGATCTGACTCCGACGGGTTCCTGCATGTGTCGGGCAAGGATAACTACAAAGATGACCTTATTAACAAAACAAAGTTTACAACACGGTTACAGGAGTGTGGTTTATAACTCCACAATAGAGCTATTCTGCAGCAGAAGAAATAAACAACAGCGGAATTTGGGCCAACCAGTTCTGTGCAGTTGGTGGCCTAGCTGAGCTTCACAACTCACAGAACTGGTTGGGGCGACCATCTAGCTTATCCATCTTCTCCAGAATTTGGCCACGTGCAAGGCCAAGTAAGTACTTTGAATGTACTTGCAAGATAACTAAATACATAACAAAGCAATAACAAGGTTTAAGAAACAATAACACTACTATCCAAGTATCCATACATACACAAATAAACTTTCATGATGGATGGACACATGAGATGTTCCATCCGTTCACTGCCCCTTCTGGGCTACCACTGACTCATCGATACCTCTTCTCGTGAGCAGTCATGACAACATTGTGCCTTTCTCAGGTCAAAACAGACCAACTTACCATGACAATGGTATGACTGTGCCGACCAAAATACTATCACTCAATTCCTTCCCAAACTTAACCACTAGTAAATTAAAGTTGACATAACCCACGTGGTCAGAAACTCAATACCATATTCTGTTACTCCTTTCCACAAGTGGCCTTATATTAAAGTTATCGTAATCCAAAATGGCCAAACACTTCATCCCAAATCAAAACTTAAATATGTTTCTCCACTTCCAGCACCATGCTCTTGCCAAACCCAACTGTTACTCTTTCATTCTTAACCTTGGTTTTGAATACCTTGTTCTACCAAACCCAACCGTTACCCCTTCCATTCGTAAACCCGGGTTTGCTTCTCTATTTAGTGAACCACGGGTTAGTGGCTTACTACCAAACTTATCCATGACCATGGACGTGGCTATCCGAATAGATTTTTAACACATTATGCAGAGTTTGTACACCTTTCCCATACCACAGACTCATAGTCCAACAAACCCTGTTTACAATATGGCACTCTTATCATATCGACGACATCCCTTACGGTAATCCTAGGTCAGGGGGATCTAGGACCTTGCCACCCCATGTCCCTAGTCTTCCACTGAATACAACTACACTATTGGATATATAATTAACCATCCAGGCCCTCTAGCTCTGGATGCAAAGTTCCCGGCCAAAGGAGATACTACACTCCTAGCTTCCTGTTCGCACATGAACACGTCACCGTGTACCCTCGGCGCTGGGAGTGATACATCGCAGCTCATGTCGAAAGAGACCCGACCGGTAGCGCGATACGCAGGACAGCCGGCGGATGCTTTTGTAGACCCGAAACCCGTCCGGGAGGGATCCCGTCAGGGAGCATGGCGGCTATGGGCTGCCCTAGGTTGACCTGATCGCCCCTAGGGCCTCGTGGATCGCCGCTCTGCAAACGAAGAACGAGCGAAGAATGAGAAGAAGAAGAACTAGGGTTAAGGATAAAAGATAAAGATAAAAAGTGGTAGATGAATTGATCAATTGTGTATTGTTCAATCGGCCGTCACCTCTCATCTATTTATGAGGCGGCTGGACTTCCCGTACAAGAAAAGGACTCCAAATCCAGTCCAAATCTTTCCAAAATTAACCGAACTCGGATTTAGGCAAAATTGAGACATCAGTTCGGTTTTTGACTCTCACAGGCCACAAATGACCTCGGATGAAGATGCCCCCAAAAGCTTTAACCGTTTCAACAATACGAACAACTTTCATGTTGAATGTTTTTCGATTCTAGGCAATATTCAGGGCTGAATCGCTCGCGCAAGACAGACTATTATTCGCGCTACCCATCAGACATGATGTCTGATGGGGCGCGCCACTTTTGGCTCGTGACAGGGCCGCACTTAGGTGGCTCTAACTTTTACATACGATTTCGGATTGAGACAATTTTTATATTAGCAGCATCTCTAACTATCCCAAGTGGTGTGATTGTATCTCTATTAGCAAGTTTAATAGTAACATCTATGTCTTCTATTTCAGCGGGTGCTATGTCATTCATAATTTCTTGATATAAGGTAAAAGGAATAGCACCCACACTAGCACCTAAGTCACATAAACCATGATAACAATGATCTCCTATTTCAACTGAGACAACAGGCATGCCAACGACAGGTCTATGTTTATCTTTTTCATCGGGTTTGGCAATTCTAGCAGCTTCATCACAGAAGTAAATAACATGCCCATCAATATTTTCTACCAAGAGATCTTTAACCATAGCTACACTAGGTTCTACTTTAATTTGTTCAGCAGGTTTAGGTGCTCTAATATTACTTTTGCGAACCACAGTTGAAACTTTCGCATTTTCCTTTATCCTAACAGGGAAAGGTGGTTTCTCAATATAAGCAGTCGGAACAACTGGGTCAACATTAAAAATAATAGTTTCATCTTTAGCTATGACCGGTTCATTAATTTCTTCTTTAATAGGTGGGTGATATTTAAACCACTTCTCCTTAGGGAGATCAACATGAGTAGCAAATGATTCACAAAAAGAGGCTACTATCTCATAGTCAAGTCCATATTTAGTGCTAAACTTCCGAAAAGCATCGGTATTCATAAAAGATTTAACACAATCAAACTCAAGCTTAATACCTGACTCTTTACATTCGTCGAGTTCCCAATCTTCAGAGCTGTGTTTAATTCTTTCTAAAAGATCCCACCTAAATTCAATAGTCTTCTTCATAAAAGAACCAGTACAAGAAGTATAGAGCATGGATCGATCATCATGAGAAAGCCGAGAAGAAAAATTCTGAATAATAATTTCTCTAGAGAGCTCATGATTGGGGCATGAATATAACATTCACTTAAGCCTCTGATACGTCAATTTTGCATCATGTTTTGTTACTGTTATTTATAATGTTTTTTATGCATAATAATGCTTTTAGGAGTAATTCTAATGCCTTTTCTCTCATAATATGCAAGGTTTACACAAAGAGGGAGAATACCGGCAGCTGGAATTCTGGACCTGAAAAAGCACGTCAGAGCTACCTATTCTGCACAGCTCCAAATAAGCTGAAACTTCACAGAGACTTTTTATGGAATATATAAGAATTATTGGAGCAAATAACTACCAGAGGGGGCCCACCAGGTGGGCACAACCCACCTGGGCGCGCTAGGGAGCCCAAGCGTGCCCCGGTGGGTTGTGCCCTCCTCGGCCCACCTCTGGTGCCCCTCTTCTAGTATATAAGTCATTTTGACCTAGAAAAATTAAGGGGAGGACTTTCGGGATGAAGCGCCACCGTCTCGAGGCGGAACTTGGGCAGGAGCACTTTTGCCCTCCAGCGGAGTGATTCCGTCGGGGGAACTTCCCTCCCGGAGGGGGAAATCATCGTCATCATCATCACCAACAACTCTCCCATCTTGGGGAGGGTAATCTCCATCAACATCTTCAGCAGCACCATCTCCTCTCAAACCCTAGTTTATCTCTTGTGTTCAATCTTTGTACCGGAACCTTAGATTGGTGCTTGTGGGTGAGTAGTAGTGTTGATTACATCTCGTAGTTGATTACTATATGGTTTATTTGGTGGAAGATTATATGTTCAGATCCATTATACTATTTAATACCCCTCTGATCTTGAGCATGATTATCATTTGTGAGTAGTTACTTTTGTTCTTGAGGTCACGGGAGAAATCTTGTTGCAAGTAATCATGTGAACTTGATATGTGTTCGATATTTTGATGGTATGTATGTTGTGATTCCCTTAGTGGTGTCATGTGAACGTCGACTACATGGCACTTCACCTTATTAGGGCCTAAGGGAATGCATTGTGGAGTAGTTATTAGATGATGGGTTGCGAGAGTGACAGAACTTAAACCCTAGTTTATGCGCTACTTCGTAAGGGACTGATTTGGATCCAAAAGTTTAATGCTATGGTTAGATTTATTCTTAATAATTTTCTCGTAGTTGCGGATGCTTGCAAGGGGGTTAATCATAAGTAGGAGGTTTGTTCAAGTAAGAACAGAACCTAAGCACCAGTCCACCCACATATCAAATTATCAAAGTAGGGAACACAAATCAAACCAACATGATGAAAGTGACTAGATGAAATTCCCGTGTACCCTCAAGAACGCTTTGCTTATCATAAGAGACCGTTTTGGCCTGTCCTTTGGCTCAAAAGGATTGTGCTACCTTTCTGCACTTTTGTTACAGTTACCGTTACTTGCTCATTACAAATTATCTTGCTATTAAACTACTCGTTACTTATAATTTTAATGCTTGCAGAGAATACCTTGCTAAAAACTACTTGTCATTTCCTTCTGCTCCTCGTTGGGTTTGACACTCTTACTTATCGAAAGGACTACGATTGATCCCCTATACTTGTGGGTCATCAAGGCTCTTTTCTGGCACTGTTGCCGGGGAATGAAGCGCTCTTGGTAAGTGGAAATCGGTAAGGAAAAATTATTACTACGTGCTGAAATTTATTGTCACTTGATACTATGGAGAACAATCCTTTGAGGGGTTTCTTCGGGGTATCTTCACCTCGACTGGAAGCACAATTAGTTGCCCCTCAACCTACTATACCTACTGAAAATATTGGTTATGAAATTCCTTCGGGTATGATAGAACAACTGCTAGCTAATCCTTATGCAGGAGATGGAACCAAACATCCTGATATGCACTTGATATATGTGGATGAAATTTGTGGATTGTTTAAGCTTGCAGGTTTACCCGGAGATGAAGCTAAGAAGAATGTTTTCCCTTTATCTTTGAAGGGAAAAGCATTGGTATGGTACAGGCTATGCGACGATATTGGATCTTGGAACTGGAATCGATTGAAATTGGAATTTCATCAAAAAAATTATCCTATGCATCTAGTTCATCGTGATCGGAATTATATATATAATTTTAGGCCTCGTGAAGGAGAAAGTATCGCTCTAGCTTGGGGGAGGATTAAGTTAATGTTATATTCATGCCCCAATCATGAGCTCTCAAGAGAAATTATTATTCAGAATTTTTATGCTCGGCTTTCTCATGATGATCAATCCATGCTTGATACTTCTTGTACTGGTTCCTTTATGAAGAAGACTATTGACTTCAGGTGGGATCTTTTAGAAAGAATTAAACGCAACTCTGAAGATTGGGAACTCGATGAAGGTAAAGAGTCAGGTATTAAACTTGAGTTTGGTTGTGTTAAATCTTTTATGAATACCGATGCTTTTCGGAAGTTTAGCACTAAATATGGACTTGACTCTGAGATAGTAGCCTCTTTTTGTGAATCATTTGCTACTCAAGTTGATCTCCCTAAGAAGAAGTGGTTTAAATATCACCCACCTATTAAAGAAGAAATTAAAGAACCGGTAATAGCTAAAGATGAAACTATTATTTACAATGTTGATCCAGTTGTTCCTACTGCTTATATTGAAAAACCACCTTTCCCTGTTAGGATAAAGGAACATGGTAAAGTTTCAACTGTGGTCAATAAAAGTTATATAAGAACACCTAAACCTGCTGAACATATCAAAGTAGAACCTAGTGTTGCTATGGTTAAAGATCTCTTGGTAGAAAATATTGATGGGCATGTTATTTACTTCTGTGATGAAGCTGCTAGAATTGCCAAACCCGATGAAAAAGACGAACGTAGACGTGTTGTTGGCATGCCTGTTGTCTCATTTAAAATAGGAGATCATTGTTATCATGGTTTATGTGACTTAGGTGCTAGTGTGAGTGCTATTCCTTTTACCTTATATCAAGAAATTATGAATGATATAGCACCCGCTAAAATAGAAGACATACATGTTACTATTAAACTTGCTAATAGAGACACCATCACACCACTTGGGATTGTTGGAGATGTTGAAGTCTTGTGTGGGAAAGTAAAATATCCTACTGATTTTCTTGTTCTTGGTTCCCCAAAAGATGACTTTTGTCCAATTATTTTTGGTAGACCTTTCTTGAACACCGTTAATGCTAAAATAGATTGTGAAAAACAAACCGTCGGTGTAAGTTTTGGTGATGAGTCTCATGAGTTTAATTTTTCTAAGTTTAGTAGAAAGCATCATAAGAAAGAATTTCCTAGTAAGGATGAAATAATTGGTCTTGCATCTATTGCCGTGCCTCCTACAGATCCGCTAGAACAATATTTGCTAGACCATGAAAATGATATGCATATGCATGAAAGAAATGAGATAGATAAAATTTTCTTTTAACAACGACCTCTGCTTAAACACAATTTGCCTATTGAAACTCTAGGAGGTCCTCCTCCACCTAAGGGTGATCTCGTGTTTGAATTAAAACAATTGCCAGACACTTTGAAATATGCTTATCTTGATGAGAAAAAGATATATCCTGTTATTATTAGTGCTAACCTTTCAAAACATGAAGAAGAAAGATTATTGAAGGTTCTGAAGAAGCACCGAGCTGCTATTGGATATACTCTTGATGATCTTAAGGGCATTAGTCCCACTCTCTGTCAGCACAAGATTAATATGGAACCTGATGCTAAACCCATTGTTGATCACCAACGATGCTTAAATCCTAAAATGAAAGAAGTGGTAAGAACTAAAATATTAAAGCTTCTGGAAGCAGGTATAATCTATCCCATAGCTGATAGTAGATGGTAAGTCCCGTTCATTGTGTCCCTAGGAAGGGAGGTATTACTGTTGTTCCTAATGATAAAAATGAACTTATTCCACAAAGAATTGTCACTGGTTATAGAATGGTAATAGATTTTAAAAAATTAAATAAAGCTACTAGAAAAGATCATTACCCTCTACCTTTTATTGATCAAATGCTAGAAAGACTATCTAAGCACACACACTTTTGTTTCCAAGACGGATATTCTGGTTTTTCTCAAATACCTGTCTCACAACCTGATCAAGAGAAAACCACCTTTACTTGTCCTTTTGGAACTTATGCTTATAGATGCATGCCTTTTGGTTTATGTAATGCACCTGCTACCTTTTAAAGATGTATGACTGCTATATTCTCTGATTTCGGTAAAAAGATTGTTGAGGTTTTCATGGATGATTTTTCCGTTTACGGAACTTCTTTTGATGATTGCTTAAGCAACCTTGATCGAGTTTTGCAGAGATGCGAGCAAACTAATCTTGTCTTGAATTGGGAGAAGGGCCACTTTATGGTTAATGAAGGTATTGCCTTGGGACATAAAATTTCGGAATGAGGTATTGAGGTGGATAAAGCTAAAGTTGATGCAATTGAGAAAATGCCATGTACTAAAGATATCAAAGGTATTCGTAGTTTCCTCGGTCATGCTGGTTTCTATAGGAGATTTATTAAAGACTTCTCTAAAATTTCTAGGCCTCTTACAAATATTTTACAAAAGGATGTTCCATTTGTTTTTTATGATGATTGTGTAGAAGCCTTTGAAACACTTAAGAAAGCCTTAATTTCTGCACCTATTGTTCAACCACCTGATTGGAACTTGCCTTTTGAAATTATGTGTGATGCTAGTGATTATGCTGTTGGTGCTATTCTAGGACAAAGAGTTGATAAGAAGTTAAATGTTATTCATTATGCTAGTAAAACTCTAGAAAGTGCCCAAAGAAATTATGCTACTACTAAAAAAGAATTTTTAGCAGTTGTGTTTGCTTGTGACAAATTTAGATCTTACATTGTTGATTCTAAAGTTACTGTTCACACTGATCATGCTGCTAGAAAATATCTTATGAAAAAGAAAGATGCTAAACCTAGACTCATTACGTGGGTTCTCTTCTACAAGAATTTAACTTACATATCACTGATAGAAAGGGAGATGAGAACCCCGTAGCTGATAACTTGTCTAGGTTAGAAAATATTCTTGATGACCCACAACCTATTAATGATAGTTTTCTTGATGAACAATTAGCTGCAATAAATGTATTTCATAACACTCCTTGGTTTGCTGACTATGCTAATTATATTGTTGCTAAATATATACGACCTAGCTTCACATACCAACAAAAGAAAAAAATTCTTCTATGATTTAAGACATTACTTTTGGGATGACACACATCTTTATAAAGAAGGAGTAGATGGTATTATTAGATGTTGTGTACCTAAGCATGAACAGGGACAAATCCTACGGAAATGTCACTCCGAAGCTTATGGAGGGTACCATGCGGGAGACAGAACTACTCACAAGGTATCGCAATCTGGTTTTTATTGGCCTACTCTCTTCAAGGATGCTCGTAAGTTTGTTTTATCTTGTGATGAATGTCAAAGAATAGGTAATATTGGTAAGCGTCAAGAAATTCCTATGAATTATTCACTTGCTATTGAACCATTTGATGTTTGGGGTTTTGATTTCAAGGGACATGTTCCTTCCTCTAATGGGAATACTCATATTTTGGTTGCTGTTGATTATGTTACTAAGTGGGTAGAAGCTAGTCCAACTAGTAGTGCTGATCACAACACCTCTATTAAGATGCTTAAGGAAGTTATTTTCCCAAGGTTTGGAGTCCCTAGATATTTAATGACTGATGGTGGTTCACACTTTATTCATGGTGCTTTCCGTAAAATGCTTGCTAAGTATGATGTTAACCATAGAATTGCATCCCCCTATCATCCTCAGTCTAGTGGTCAAGTTGAACTTAGCAACAGAGAAATAAAATTAATTTTACAAAAAACTGTCAATAGGTCCCGAAAGAATTGGTCTAAGAAATTAGATGATGCACTTTGGGCTTATAGAACAACATATAAAAATCCTATGGGTATGTCTCCTTATAAAATGGTTTATGGAAAAGCTTGTCATTTGCCTCTTGAGTTAGAACATAAAGCATATTGGGCAATTAAAGAACTCAACTACGATTTCAAACTTGCCGGTGAAAAGAGGTTATTTGTTATTTGCTCACTAGATGAATGGAGAACCCAAGCTTATGAAAATGCCAAGTTATTTAAAGAAAAAGTTAAAAGATGGCATGACAAAAGAATCCAAAAGCGGGAGTTCAAAATTGGAGAATATGTTCTTTTGTACAACTCTCATTTCAGATTCTTTGCAGGAAAACTCCTCTCCAAATGGGAAGGACCCTATGTTATCGAGGAGGTTTATCGATCTGGAGCCATCAAAATAAATGACGCCGAAGGTACTAACCCGAAGGTTGTCAATGGGCAAAGAATAAAACATTATATCTCAGGTACGCCCATTAATGTTGAAAGTAATATTATCCAAACTATGACACCAGAAGAACACATAAAGGAAACCTTCTGGAACACTCCAGAATCGTGAAAAAAGAGGAGGTACGTGATACGGTAAGTAAACGGGCTCCAAAAAATCCGCAAAAATATTTTCTGTCAGTTTTGGAATATATTAAAAATTAGGAAAATAAGAAACAGCCAGGAAGGTAACCCTGGTGGGCACAAGACACCAGGGCGCGCTTGGCAAGCCAGGCGCGCCTAGGTGGGTTGTGCCCACCTCGGGTACCTTCCGGACTCCGTTTGCTTGTGTCCCAAGATAAAAAATCTTTATATACCCCTCAAACCTATTGACCACTGTATCGCGGAGAAACCTTCTGTTTTCTTTTCTTTGCTGTTTGCTACTTCTTGAGATTGCGTTGGTTTTTCCCTTGAAGAGGAAAGGGTGATGCAGCACAGTAGAGATAAGTATCTCCCTCAGTTAAGAACCAAGGTATCAATCCAGTAGGAGAAGAACGCACAAATCTCCAACACCTGCACAAACAAACAAATACTTGCACCCAACGCGATAAATGGGTTGTCAATCCCTTCACGGTCAATTGCAAAAGTGAGATCTGATGGAGATAGATAAACAAAAGATAAAATATTTTTGGGTTTTTTTGGTATATAGATCTGAAAAATAAAAGATTGCAAAATAGTAGATCGGAAAGTAATATGATGGAAAATAGACCCCGGGGGCCATAGGTTTCACTAGAGGCTTCTCTCATGAAGGCAAATAGTACGGTGGGTGAACAAATTACTGTCGAGCAATTGATAGAAAAGCGCAAAGTTATGACGATATCCAAGGCAATGATTATGAACTATAGGCATCACGTCCGTGTCAAGTAGACCGACTCCTGCCTACATCTACTACTATTACTCCACACATCGACCGACTCCTGCCTGCATCTAGAGTATTAAGTTCATAAAGAACAGAGTAACGCTTTAAGTAAGATGACATGATGTAGAGGAATAAACTCATGCAATATGATGTAAACCCCATCTTTTTATCCTCGATGGCAACAATACAATACGTGCCTCGCTACCCCTGCTGTCACTGGGTGAGGACACCGCAAGATTGAACCCAAAGCTAAGCACCTCTCCCATTGCAAGAAAACCCAATCTAGTTGGCCAAACCGATATTTCGAAGAGAAATACAAAGATATCAAATCATGCATAAAAGAATTCAGAGAAGATTCAAATAATATTCATAGATAAGCTGATCATAAATCCACAATTCATCGGATATCGACAAACACACCGCAAAAGAAGATTACATCGGATAGATCTCCAAGAACATCAAGGAGAACGTTGTATTGAGAATCAAAGAGAGAGAAGAATCCATCTAGCTACTAGCTATGGACCCAAAGGTCTGAGGTAAACTACTCACGCTTGATCGGAAGGGCAATAGAGTTGATGTTGAAGCCCTCCGTGATCGAATCCCCCTCTGGCAGGGTGCCGGAAAAGGTCCCAAGATGGGATCTCACAGGTACAGAAGGTTGCGGCGGCAGAAAAGTGTTTTCGTGGATGCTTCTGGTGGTTTGGGAATATATGTGAATATATAGGAGGAAGATCTAGGTCAGGGGGTCACCGAGGGGCCCACAAGGTAGGGTTCGCGCCCTACCCCCCTGGGCATGCCCTCCACCCTTGTCGCCGCCTCGTGGCTCTTCTGACTTCAACTCCAAGTCTCCTGGGTGTCTTCTGGTCCATGAAAAATCATCGTGAAGTATTATTTCGTTTGGACTCCGTTTGGTATTCCTTTTCTGCGAAGCTCAAAAACAAGGAAAAAAACAGAAACTGGCACTGGGCTCTAGGTTAATAGGTTAGTCCCAAAAATAATATAAAATAGCATATTAATGCATATAAAACATCCAAAACAGATAATATAATAGCATGGAACAATAAAAAATTATAGATACGTTGGAGACGTATCACTGTTTTTTGACAGATCTAATTCACCATGGCCGCTTCGAGCTCCTCCAAGGACAAGTTCTTCATGAATCATCAACCCATATTTGCGGGAGGTGATGCAGCACCCTCAAGCTATCGAGATGCGTGAGGGGGTGCTCCACATCTGCGATGTGCAAGGTCCCAAAGGGACGGGAACCGTGGAGGCCAGGCTTGAAGCTATGGAGCAGGAGGTCTTCCAGTGCAAGGGGATGGTGGAACGTGGACTCAATGCCAATCACCTCATGATCGCGGACTACACCCGTGATCTCAAGGTGGATGGCAAGTCCACGAAGGACATCGTCTTCACCCTCAACGAGCAAATCAACTTTCTCCAAAGCTAGATCTACGATCTCCAAAACCAAGTCTTTGAATATGAGGCAAGGTTTAAAGGTATGAGTTTGGCTGCCAGTTGCAGGACCCGCGAGACTCACTCTTCCTCCTATGATGGTGAGCCCTTGCCATGGAAACCTGATGATAAGATTGCTACCACTTCATCACCACCACCTCCTTCTTCATCACCAAAGGATACTTGAGTATCGGGTATGGGCACTCCCCTTGGCATGTGCCAAGCTTGGGGGAGGTGCCCCGGTATCGTATCACCTCAACTATCTTTTGCCTTTACTTATCTCAGTTTGATCCTCAGTTATCTTTTGCTTTAGGTGATTAAAAATTTAGTTCGATCCTTTCTTTTCGAGTGTTTGCTTAGTGATCTATCCTTGTAATCGTGTGCGAGATATATAATAAAGTTTAGTTTGAGTTTTGTTCTCTTTACTTTCATGTTCGATAAAAAGAAAGGAAATTTACAAACATAGCATTGGTTAATGACATCACATAAGGAAGAGTATAAGTAGAAAATTTTATTGGAGATTTACAAACATAGCATTGGTCAATGATGCAATTCATGAAAGAATTAACAAGGGAAGAGAAGATTCACATGCAAATACACTATCTTGGACATCTTTTGTGATTGTGAGCCCCCATCAAAATATTATATGCCAAAATTGTTGACGTTGGACAAGGAAGACAACGTAATGATTTATGTTTGTCCATATTCACATCAAAGTTATATTGTCATAGATCCTTTAACATGGGGTGCTTGTCCCCCATCTTTGCTAGCCAAAAATTCTGCACTAAGTAGAGATACCACTTGTGCATCCAAAAACCCTTAAACCCAAATCTTGTTTTGAGAGTCCGCCATACCTACCTATGGACTGAGTAAGATCCTTCAAGTAAGTTCTCATCGGGGCAATAAAAATTGCTTCTAAAAGTGTTGGATCATTTAGTGTAACAGAAAATTGAGCGTTGTACGAACTTGTGATGGCAAAGAATAAAAGCGACAGACTGCATAATAAAGGTTGCTATCACAAGGGGCAATATAACGTGATGTTCTTTTGCACTAAGAGATTGAGCATACAAACAAATAAGCACATGGCAACCTCTGCTTCCCTCTGCGAAGGGCCTATCTTTTACTTTTATGTACTTACTTTTATGCAAGAGTCAAAGTATTTCTCTCTATTCCTTTTTATTTTCTCTTTTGGCAAGCACCATGTGGTGAGGAAAGATCTAGGCACATATATCCAGTTGAATATGAGTGGGCATGAGTTATTATTGTTGACATCACCCTTGAGGTGAATAAGTTGGGAGGCAAAACTATAAGCCCCTATCTTTCTATGTGTCTGGTTGAAACTTTTTGCTCATGTGTATGCGGTGAGTGTTAGCAATCATAGAAGACTATATGATGGTTAAGTATGTGGACTTGTCTAAAGGCTCCGATACGTGACCCTTCCTGAACAGATAATGAATTGTAGTTGCAAAGTTGACTGAGAACATAGTTTGTTGGTTTTCAATAGAGTTTATGCTTTATACTTCGATGTTGTGATGAATTGTTACTTGTTCATGAGAAGTATATGATAAAAGTTCTATGATAAAGTTTTATGATACAAGTTTGTTGCTTTTATAATAATATACATGATGCTTCTATGTTCGTATTTTATTTTTATCGACACCTCTCTCTCTCTAAGCATGTGGACATGTTTTTCGATTTGGTTTTCGCTTGAGGACAAGCGAGGTCTAAGCTTGGGGGAGTTGATACGTCCATTTTGCATCATGTTTTGTTACTATTTTTTATAATGTTTTTTATGCACAATAATGCTTTTGGGAGTAATTCTAATGCCTTTTCTCTCATAATATGCAAGGTTTACACAAATAGGGAGAATACCGGCAGCTGGAATTCTGGACCTGAAAAAGCACGTCACAGCTACCTATTTTGCACAACTCCAAATAAGCTGAAACTTCACTGAGATTTTTTATGGAATATATAAGAATTATTGGAGCAAATAACTACCTCAAGAACAAAAGTAACTACTCACAAATGATAATCATGCTCAAGATCATAGGGGTATTAAATAGCATAATGGATCTGAACATATAATCTTCCACCAAATAAACCATATAGTAATCAACTACAAGATGTAATCAACACTACTAGTCACCCACAAGCACCAATCTAAGGTTTCGGTACAAAGATTGAACACAAGAGATGAACTAGGCTTTGAGAGGAGTTAGTGCTGTTGAAGATGTTGATGGAGATAGCCCTCCCAAATATGGGAGAGTTGTTGGTGATGACGATGACGATGATTTCCACCTCCGGGAGGGAAGTTCCCCCGGCGGAATCGCTCCGCCGGAGGGCAAAAGTGCTCCTGCCCAAGTTCCGCCTTGAGATGGCGGCGCTTCGTCCCGAAAGTCCTCTCCTTATTTTTTTCTAGGTCAAAATGACTTATATACCAGAAGAGGGGCACTGGAGGTGGGCCGAGGAGGGCACAACCCACCAGGGCGCGCCTGGGCTCCCTGGCGCGCCCAGGTGGGTTGTGCCCACCTGGTGAGCCCCCTCTGGTAGTTATTTGCTCCAATAATTCTTATATATTCCATAAAAAATCTCCGTGAAGTTTCAGCTTATTTGGAGTTGTGCAGGATAGGTAGCTCTGACATGCTTTTTCAGGTACAGAATTCCAGCTGCCGGTATTCTCCCTCTTTGTGTAAACCTTGCAAATTATGAGAGAAAAGGCATTAGAATTAGTCCCAAAAGAATTATTGTGAATAGAAACATTATAAATAACAGTAGGAAAACATGATGCAAAATGGACGTATCAACTCCCCCAAGCTTGGACCTCACTTGTCCTCAAGCAAAAACCGAAATCAAAAAACATGTCCACATGCTTAGAGAGAGAGAGAGAGAGAGAGAGAGAGAGGTGTCGATAAAATCAAAATACAGACATAGAAGCATCATGCATATTATTATAACAGCAAAGAACTTTAACATAAAACTTTATTAAATAACTTTTATCATATAACTTCCCATCAACAAGTAACTATTCATCACAATATCGAAGTATAAAGCATAAACCTTATTGAAAACTAACAAATTATGTTCTCAGTCAACTTTGCAACTACAATTCATCATATTTTCAGGAAGGGTCACGTGTTGGAACCTTTTGGCAAGTCCACATACTCACCCATCATTTAATCTTCTATGATTGCTAACACTCACAGCATACCCATGAACAAAAAGTTTCAACCAGACACATAGGAAGATAGGGGCTTATAGTTTCGCCTCCTAAGGTATTCACCTCAAGGGTGATGTCAACAATAATAACTCATGTCTACTCATATCCAACTGGATATATGTGCCTAGATCTTTCCTCACCACATGGTGCTTGCAAAAAGAGAAAATAGAAAGGAATAGGGAAGAATACTTTGACTCTTACATAAAAGTAAATGCATAAAAATAAAAGATAGGCCCTTTGCAGAGGGAAGCAGAGGTTGCCATGTGCTTATTTGTTTGTATGCCAAATCCCTTAATGCAAAAGAATGTCACGTTATATTGCCCCTTATGACAGCAACCTTTATTATGCAGTATGTCACTTTTATTCTTTGCCATCACAAGTTCGTACAACACTCAATTTTCTCTTACACTAAATGATCCAACACATTTAGAAGCAATTTTTATTGCCTTATTGCACCGATGACAACTTACTTGAAGGATCTTACTCAATCCATAGGTAGGTATGGTGGACTCTCAAAATAAGATTTTGGGCTAAGGGTTTTTGGATGCACAAGTAGTATCTCTACTTAGTGCGGAATTTTGGCAAGAAAAGATATTGAGCAAGCACCACATGTTAAAGGATCTATGACAATATAACTTCTATGTGAATATGAACAAACATAAATCATTACGTTGTCTTCCTTGTCCAACGTCAACTATTTTGGCACAAAATATTTAATGGGGGCTCACAATCATAAAAGATGTCCAAGATAGTGTATTTGCATGTGAATCTTCTCTTCCCTTATTAATTCTTTCATGAATTGCATCATTGACCAATGCTATGTTTGTCTATCTCCAATAAATTTTACCACTTATACTTTTCCTTATGTGATGTCATTACTTACCATAAGATTAGCATATGATCTTTTCATTTATTTTCCTTTCTTTTTATTGAAACTTAAAAGTAAAGAAGCAAAACACAAAATAAACTTTATTATATATGTCGCACATGATTACATTGATAGATAAATCACTAAGCAAACACTCAAAAAGAAAGGATCGAACTAAACTTTTATTCAACTAAATCATAGGAAAACTAAAGATCGAACTAAAATAGATAAAGCAAAGATAGTGGTGGTGATACGATACCGGGACACCTCCCCCAAGCTTGGCACAAGCCAAGGGGAGTGTCCATACCATGAACTCAAGTCTCCTTTGGTGATGAAGAAGGTGGTGGTGGTGATGTAGTAGCGGACTTGTCTTCCGGTTTCCATGGCAATGGCTCACCATCATAAGAGGAGCAACGAGTCTCGCGAGTCTTGCAACTGGCAGCCAAACTCATACCTTTAAACCTTGCCTCATATTCAAAGACTTGGCTTTGGAGATCATAGATTTGGCTTTGCAGAAAGTTGATTTGCTCGTTGAAGGTGAAGACGATGTCCTTCATGGATTTGCCATCCACCTTGAGATCACGGGTATAATCCGCGATCATGAGGTGATTGGCATTGAGTCCATGTTCCACCATCCCCTTGCACTTGAAGACCTCCTACTCCATAGCTTCGAGCCTGGCTTCCACGGTCCCCGTCCCATTGGGGCCCTGGACATCCCAGATATGGAGCACCCCCTCACGCATCTCAATGGCTTGAGGGTGCTACATCACCTCCCGCAAATACGGGTTGATGACGTTCTCGAAGAACTTGTCCTTGGAGGAGCTCGAAGCGGCCATGGTGATCTAGATCTATCAGAAAACAGCGAGAAAGAAGAACAGAAGATTTCTCCATGATACGGTGGTCAATAGATTCGGAGGGTATATAAAGATTTTTTATCTTGGAAAACAAGCAAACGGGAGGAAAACAGAGTCGGGAAGGTTCCCGAGGTGGGCACAACCCACCTGGGCGCGCCAGGGGCCCCAGGCGTGCCCTGGTGTCTTGTGCCCCCCTCGTGTGCCTTCCTGGTTGTTTCTTATTTTCCTAATTTTTAAAATATTCCAAAACTGATAGAAAATATTTTTGCGGATTTTGCAGAGTCCGTTTACTTACCGTATCACGTACCTCCTCTTTTTAGTTATTCTGGACTGTTCCGGAAGGTTTCCTTTATGTGTTCCTGATGTGTCATGGTTTGAATATTATTGCTTTCACATTAATAGGCGTACCTAAGATATAGTGTTTAATTCTTTGCCCATTGACCACCTTCGGGTTCGTACCTTTGGCATTATTTATTTTAATAGCTGCAGAGCGATAGACCTCCTCAATGATATAAGGTCCTTCCCATTTAGAGAGAAGTATACCTGCAAAGAACCTGAAACGAGAGTTGTATAGAAGAACATATTCTCCAACTTTGGATTCTTTTATCATGCCATCTTTTGACTTTTTCTTTAAATAACTTGCATTTTCATAAGCTTGGGTTCTCCCTTCATCTAGTGAGCTAATATCAAATAACCTCTTTTCACCGGCAAGTTTGAAATCATAGTTGAGTTCTTTAATTGCCCAATAAGCTTTGTGTTCTAACTCAAGAGGCAAATGATAAGCTTTTCCATAAACCATTTTATAGGGAGACATACCCATAGGATTTTTATAAGCTGTTCTGTAGGCCCAAAGTGCATCATCCAATTTCTTAGACCAATTCTTTCAGGACCTATTAACAGTTTTTTGTAAAATTAATTTTATTTCTCTATTGCTAAGTTCAACTTGACCACTAGATTGAGGGTGATAGGCTGATGCAATTCTATGGTTAACATCATATTTAGCAAGCATTTTACGGAAAGCACCATGAATAAAGTGTGAACCACCATCAGTCATTAAATATCTAGGGACTCCAAACCTTGGGAAAATAACTTCTTTGAGCATTTTAATGGAAGTGTTATGATCATCACTACTAGTTGGAATAGCTTCTACCCACTTAGTAAGATAATCAACATCAACCAAAATATGAGTATACCCATTAGAGGAAGGAAAATGTCCCATATAATCAAAACCCCAAACATCAAATGGTTCAACAGCAAGTGAATAATTCATAGGCATTTCTTGACGCTTACCGATATTACCAATTCATTGGCATTTATCACAAGATAAAACAAACTTGCGGGCATCCTTGAAGAGAGTAGGCCAATAGAAACCAGATTGCAATACCTTGTGAGCAGTTCTATCTCCCGCATGATGCCCTCCATAAGTTTCGGAGTGACATTTCCGTAGGATTTGTTCGTGTTCATGCTCAGGTACACAACGTCTAATAATACCATCTACTCCTTCTTTATAAAGATGTGGGTCATCCAAAAAGTAATGTCTAAATCATAGAAGAATTTTTTTCTTTTGTTGGTATGTGAAACTAGGTGGTATGTATTTAGCAACAATATAATTACATAGTCAGCATACCAAGGAGTGTTATGAGAGACATTTATTGCAGCTAATTGTTCATCAGGAAAGCTATCATCAATAGGTAGTGGGTCATCAAGAATATTCTCTAACCTAGAGAAGTTCTCAGCTACGGGGTTCTCAGCTCCTTTCCTATCAGTGATATGTAAATCAAATTCTTGTAACAAAAGAACCCACCTAATGAGTCTAGGTTTAGCATCTTTCTTTTCCAGAAGATATTTAATAGCAGCATGATCGGTGTGAACAGTAACTTTAGAATCAACAATGTAAGACTTGAATTTGTCACAAGCAAATACCACTGCTAAGAATTCTTTTTCAGTAGTAGCATAATTTCTTTGGGCACTGTCTAGAGTTTTGCTAGCATAATGAATGATATTTAATTTCTTATCAACTCTTTGCCCTAGAATAGCACCAACAGCATAATCACTAGCATCACACATAATTTCAAAAGGCAAGTTCCAATCAGGCAGTTGAATAATAGGTGCAGAAGTTAAGGCTTTCTTAAGTGTTTTGAAAGCTTCTACACAATCATCATCAAAAACAAATGGAACATCCTTTTGTAAAATATTTGTAAGAGTCCTAGAAATTTTAGGGAAGTCTTTAATGAACCTCCTATAGAAACCAGCATGACCAAGGAAACTACGAATACCTTTGATATCTCTAGGACATGGCATTTCCTCAATTGCATCAACCTTAGCTTTATCCACCTCAATACCTCGTTCAGAAATTTTATGCCCCAAGACAATACCTTCATTAACCATAAAGTGGCACTTCTCCCAATTCAAGACAAGATTAGTTTGCTCACATCTCTGCAAAACTCGATCAAGGTTGCTCAAGCAATCATCAAAAGAAGTTCCATATACAGAAAAATCATCCATGAAAACCTCAACAATCTTTTCACAAAAATTAGAGAATATAGTAGTCATACATCTTTGAAAGGTAGCAGGTGCATTGCATAAACCAAAAGGCATACGTCTATAAGCATAAGTTCCAAAAAGGCAAGTAAAGGTGGTTTTCTATTGATCAGGTTGTGAAACAGGTATTTGAGAAAACCAGAATATCCATCAAGGAAACAAAAGTGTGTGTGCTTTGATAATATTTCTAGCATTTGATCAATAAAAGGCAAAGGGTAATGATCTTTTCTAGTAGCTTTATTTAATTTTCTAAAATCAATTACCATTCTATAGCCAGTAATAATTCTTTGTGGAATGAGTTCATTTTTATCATTGGGAACAACAGTAATACCTCCTTTCTTAGGGACACAATGAACGGGGCTTACCCATCTACAATCAGCTATGGGATAGATTATACCTACTTCCAGAAGTTTTAATATCTCAGTTCTTACTACTTCTTTCATCTTAGTGTTCAAACATCGTTGATGATCAACAACGGGTTTAGCTTCAGGTTCCATATTAATCTTGTGCTGACAGAGAGTGGGACTAATGCCCTTAAGATCATCAAGAGTATACCCAATAGGAGCACAATGCTTCTTCATAATTTTCAATAATCTTTCTTCTTCATGTTCTGAAAGGTTAGCACTAATAAAAACAGGATATATCTTTTTCTCATCAAGATAAGCATATTTCAAAGTGTCAGGCAATTGTTTTAATTCAAACACGGGATCACCTTTAGGTGGAGGAGGACCTCCTAGAGTTTTAATAGGCAAATTATGTTTGAGAAGAGGTCGTTGTTCAAAGAAAATTCTATCTATTTCATTTCTTTCATGCATATGCATATCATTTTCATGGTCTACCAAATATTGTTCTAGTGGATCAGTAGGAGGCAAAGCAATAGAAGCAAGACCAATTATTTCATCCTTACTAGGTAACTCTTTCTTGTGAAGTTGTCTATTAAACTTGAAAAATAAAACTCATGAGACTCATCACCAAAGCTAACACTGATAGTTTGTTTATGGCAATCTATAGTAGCATTGACAGTGTTCAAGAAAGGTCTACCAAAGATAATGGGACAGAAGTAATCTTGTGGGGAACCAAGAACTAGAAAATCAGTAGGATATTTTATTTTCTCGCACAAGACTTCAACATCTCTAACTATCCCAAGTGGTGTGATGGTGTCTCTATTAGCAAGTTTAATAGTAACATCTATGTCTTCTATTTCAGCGGGTGCTATGTCATTCATAATTTCTTGATATAAGGTAAAAGGAATAGCTCTCACGCTAGCACCTAAATCACATAAACCATGATAACAATGATCTCCTATTTTAACTGAGACAACAGGCATGCCAACGACAGGTCTATGTTTATCTTTTTCATCGGGTTTGGCAATTCTAGCAGCTTCATCACAGAAGAAAATAACATGCCCATCAATATTTTCTACCAAGAGATCTTTAACCATAGCTACACTTGGCTCTAATATTACTTTTTCGAACCACAGTTGAAACTTTAGCATGTTCCTTTATCCTAATAGGGAAAGGTGGTTTCTCTATATAAGCAGTAGAAACAACTGGGTCAACATTATAAATAATAGTTTCATCTTTAGCTATGACTGGTTCTTTAATTTCTTCTTTAATACGTGGGTGATATTTAAACCACTTCTCCTTAGGGATATCAACATGAGTAGCAAATGATTCACAAAAAGAAGCTACTATCTCAGAGTCAAGTCCATATTTAGTGCTAAACTTCTGAAAAGCATTGGTATTCATAAAAGATTTAACACAACCAAACTCAAGCTTAGTACCTGACTCTTTACCTTCATCGTGTTCCCAATCTTCAGAGTTAAGTTTAATTATTTCTAAAAGATCCCACCTAAATTCAATAGTCTTCTTCATAAAAGAACCAGTACAAGAAGTATTGAGCATGGATCGATCATTATGAGAAAGCCGAGAATAAAAATTTTGAATAATAATTTCTCTAGAGAGCTCATGATTGGGGCATGAATATAACATTGACTTAAGCCTCCCCCAAGCTAGAGCGATACTTTCTCCTTCACGAGGCCAAAAATTATATATGTAATTCCGATCACGATGAACTAGATGCATAGGATAATTTTTTGGGTGGAATTCCAATTTCAATCGATTCCAGTTCCAGGATCCAATATCATCGCATAGCCTATACCATGCCAATTCTTTTCCCTTCAAGGATAAAGGGAAAACCTTTTTCTTAACTTCATCTCCGGGCAAACCTGCAAGCTTAAATAATACACAAATTTCATCCACATATATCAAGTGCATATCAGGATGTTCTGTTCCATCTCCTGCATAAGGATTAGCTAGCAGTTGCTCTATCATACCCGAAGGAATTTCATAACCAATATTTTCAGTAGGTGCAGTAGGTTGAGGGGTAACTAATTGTGGTTCCGGTCGAGGTGAAGATACCCCGAACAAACCCCTCAAAGGATGATTCTCCATAGTAACAAGTGACAATAAATTTCAGCACGTAGTAATAATTTTTCCATACCAATTTCCACTTACCAAGAGCAGTTCACTCCCTGGCAACGGTGCCATAAAAGAGCCTTGATGACCCACAAGTATAGGGGATCAATCGTAGTCCTTTCGATGAGTAAGAGTGTCGAACCCAACGAGGAGCAGAAGGAAATGACAAGTGGTTTTCAGCAAGGTAATGTCTGCAAGCACTGAAATTGTCGGTAACAGATAGTTTGATAGCAAGCTAATTTGTAATAAGCAAGTAACGGTAACGGTAACAAAAGTGCAGAAAAGTAGCCCAATCCTTTTGAGGAAAAGGACAGGCCAAAACGGTCTCTTATGATAAGCAAAATGTTCTTGAGGGTACACGGGAATTTCATCATATCACTTCCATCATGTTGGCTTGATTCGTGTTCGCTACTTTGATAATTTGATATGTGGGTGGACCGGTGCTTAGGTGTTGTTCTTACTTGAACAAACCTCCTACTTATGATTAACCCCCTCGCAAGCATCCGCAACTACAAAAAAAGTACTAATATAAAATCTAACCATAGCATTAATCTTTTGGATCCAAGTCGTTCCCTTACGAAGTAGCGCATAAACTATGGTTTAAGCTTCTGTCACTCTAGCAACCCGTCATCTAATAACTACTCCACAATGCATTCCCTTAGGCACAAATATGGTGAAGTGTCATGTAGTCGACGTTCACATGAAACCACTAAGGGAATCACAACATACATATCATCAAAATATCGAACACATATCAAATTCACATGATTACTTGCAACATGACTTCTCCCGTGACCTCAAGAACAAAACTAACTACTCACAAATAATAATCATGCTCAAGATCATAGGGGTATTAAATAGCATAATGGATCTGAACATATAATCTTCCACCAAATAAACCACATAGTAATCAACTACAAGATGTAATCAACACTACTACTCACCCACAAACACCAATCTAAGGTTCTGGTACAAAGATTGAACACAAGAGATGAACTAGGGTTTAAGAGGAGTTAGTGCTGTTGAAGATGTTGATGGAGATAGCCCTCCCAAAGATGGGAGAGTTCTTGGTGATGACGATGACGATGATATCCCCCTTCGGGAGGGAAGTTCCCCCGGCGGAATCGCTCCACCAGAGGGCAAAAGTGCTCCTGCCCAAGTTCCGCCTCGAGACGGCGGCGCTTCATCCCGAAAGTCCTCTCCTTATTTTTTCTAGGTCAAAACGACTTATATACCAGAAGAGTGGCACCGAAGGTGGGCCAAGGAGGGCACAACCCACCAGGGCGCGCTTGGGCTCCCTGGCGCGCCCAGGTGGGTTGTGCCCACCTGGTGGGCACCCTCTGGTAGTTATTTGCTCCAACAATTCTTATATATTCCATAAAAAATCTCTGTGAAGTTTCAGCTTATTTGGAGTTGTGCAGAATACGTAGCTCTGACATTCTTTTTCAGGTCCAGAATCCCAGCTGCCGGTATTCTCCCTCTTTGTGTAAACCTTGCAAATTAAGAGAGAAAAGGCATTAGAATTACTCCCAATAGCATTATTGTGCATAAAAACATTATAAATAATAGTAGGAAAACTTGATGGAAAATGGACGTATCACTTCTCCATTTGAGACCATCTTAATTGTATTTCGTACCATGCCAAAATTTGGTGTCAACACATGCCCCCCTATTTTTCGGCAAAACTAGTGTGCCGAAAAATAACTTGCATGGAGTTTGTTCTAAGGTCAATGTCAACACTACATCGGCTATTTTCATGTTTTTAGGATGATAAGTATAGATCAGCCATTGCTTGTTTGAACCTCTTGATGAAACTTGGGTGAAAACTTCTCAGCTTCTGTAACAATCCTGTGATAAAGTTCCATAGATATGTATCTCAAAACCATCCTCCGAACCATATTGTTCACCCTTTTGCTAGGGTTTTGCAGATAATCATGAATGAACTTCTTCCAATCCTTGCTTCCCCTGCATAAAAGTTTCATTAGTGGCCGAAGCGATGAGCTCCAATTCGGCCTTACCTACATTGGCGAGAATAAGCATCGGCTATTGATAGATATATGCAATACACCATGATCAACATAGTAGCCGGATGCTTGGTGTGCCAACTCATTTGCTCTTCTATTGTCATGCCCAGATATATGAGCAATATTAAAGCAACCCAAGGTAAATTTTACATCTAGACATACCTCAAAATAAATTATAAGTGATTCGTCAAAACATTGATAACCCTTGGATATTTGTTGCACTTCTCATAATGAATCACCAAACGCCTCAATATGTGTAGCACCTATGACAACCAAAGGCTTGTTTCACTTTCCAATCGAACTAAGGACGATGTTCGCATACTATCTCGGCCATGCTTTGACATATTCTTAGGACGATAGATACATATCGACCATTAACATAAGGTCCATGTAAACTCCATCCACCAAAACAAGTATAGCCGAAATAAACAAATGAAATGACAAATCAAATATTTCGGCCCTTTGGATCAGCAATAAACTTGTAGCTAATCAAATATATAGTGATTTGGTAATACCCTATCATGATATAAGGAATTATATTGCATCCATGGATCTAAATAAGCCCATGGAGGGTGACTGGTCGTACCTGGGGATGAATTCCATGGCAAAGACATCAATGGCATGTTCGGCGAATATGGATGATGTGCTAACCAAAGATTTTGATGGGGTGATGCAAACCTTCAGCTTAATTATTTTTTGCTTCCATCCTTCTCTTTCTTCACTTTTATAACACTTGTTGCAATAGAAGGTTGCACATCATTTTTATTTTGACTGCTCCTCTTGGGAACCCATGCCATGTTCTTCTTTTTCAGCTCTTGTGCACTAAGCTTTTTGTAATTCCTTGTTTTGCCAATACGATAAGCCGAGTGGGCACCTCGGCTGTGATTCTGTTTCAACCAATGGCAACTCTTTTTTGGCCTTATGCACCCTCAACTTATTTTCTTCAGATTTGGCACTTGATTGATTCATCTCATTGTATTTAGTAGCCAATGTCAACACTTTAATTGCCTCTTTATCCTTTAAGATCAAATATGAAGTAGCACACTTATGACCATCTTTTTTAACGTGATAGACTTGCTCAACCACCTCCTTATTCTTCCTTGTGCTCCGGACTGATTCTTTTGGAGTGAAACGGTCTTTAACATATGATTGTTTATTGAACATGGGCCTTTATGGAGCTGCATGATCTTTGTGAGACGGTCTAAAATAAGATGGAAAATGTGCACTTGAATCATACCTGTCCCATAGTGAATATGGATAAAAATTAGCATAGGGAGGTAACCATGGCACTGGCATTGGAGGCCCAAAATAAGATATGAATATGTTGCATTGCAATTTTCCCTTTGCCAATACCGGCCATCAGATTTGCACCTAGGGGGTGATCTTGACGCTTTTGAATTACTTGGCCGATAAGCAATTTTCTCCTCACTTATCTTCTGATATTTTTCCAATAGTTGCGCGAAAGTGACTTTCGGCTTTTTACCTTTGCGCTTACCTCAGCCTTTGCTTGCATCAATGTTTGGATTTTCTTGTTGCCCCCCAGTACTTGGTGTCTTCATTGCTACTTTGATGGAATTTTCATCCTCAAGAATATTATCATTGTGCTCTTGAGCAACTTCCTTACTTGAAAGCTTGATCCCAATATCTGTAGGTTTTACCTTCTCATGTTTAAATGGATCAGCTTGAAGCAGCCGATGCAAAAACCGTTTGCCATCAGGACCAATCGGAATAGACTGGTCATCTCTTGTTGTCTCAACAAATTTCAATCGTCCTTTATCAATGGCCGATTTAACTATTTGATGAAACATGTTGCAATCCTCAAAATTATGCTTGGACAAATCATACAACTTACAATACATTCGTCCTTGGATTGATGTCTTAACATGGTAATCAAGAATTCTAATTTAATTATTTCTCACCAACAAATCAAATATTTGATCACACATACTTGAATTGAAGGTATACTTCTTATTTTCTAGCCGATCTTGTTGTGTTTTGCAATCTACATCCGATGTATTTGGATAAGATATTATATTAGCATCGATTTTCTCAACATAATTTACTCTTGGCTTTAAATTTCTGAAACGAAAATATTTAGAACATACATGTCTCAATTGAGACCAAATGCAAGCCAAGTAATAAATAAGCAAAGCTACCGAATTAGATATGAACTTTAGATAAAGCAATGGGGAAAGCCTTGGCTGCAACAATAAGTCACTATCGGTCTTTATAAATGGCGCAATGGGTTGACCGATATGCTCAATAACAATTTTATTGCTATCAAGTAAATTACCCTTCTTCATTGGTCTTTCAAAATTACTCATGAGGATTTTTCTAATAGATGCATCAACAATAAAGTTGTGACCAAATCTGAAAATAGGTAAATTACTTGCAAGCCATACCTCTTCAAATATGTTGGGAGAGCATGATGGTGGTGCGACTTGAAGAACATCTTGATCCGTCTTTGGATGGCTCCCCAACGCCTTGTCATTATCTTTTTCTTGATTCCGTGCCTCATTGCTTTGAAGATCCATGTCAGCCGAACTTTGTTCGGCTACTTGTTCTTGTCCTTGAGGCTTGTCAATTTCTGTGTCACGGAACTCATAGGGCAGGAAGTAGGTTCCATTGACTTCAGAAAAATCAAGCATGGTTGTTTTGCTATGCTTGCCATGCCCTTTCCCAATAATGCTTGCCCCTTTGGATTTGATGGACCCAGAATATATACTACTTGATTCGGCTTTTTCAACCGAAGCACTTTCATGTTCCGAATCACCCTTCTTTTCATTGATTCTACCAATTGGCAATGCTTCTTTTATTTGAGCCAATTATTTTTCTGTTTGTTTCTGGCGGCGAGTGGCAAACTTGGCTTTAAGCTTTTTCTCAATTTCAGCCCACTCCGGATATGATTGCCCCCCAATGCTTTTAGATTCTTTCGGCAATGACACAAGGGTGTTGCCGAAACTTTGCAATTGTGTAGGGGGTGTATAATACGATGTAGTACTAGGTGAAGGCATATGCATTGTTGTAAACTCATATTTTTGCTCGCCAATTTCACTAATTGGTAAAGATTCATCTTCTTGTAAAACTCTAGCTTTTATTGAATTATAATAAGGAACTAACCACTTATCATGTTCTTCAAGGCAAAGAGCACTAATCTTGTTATTTTGGGCTATATCCCTTTTTAACATAGCCACTTCCCATTCTGTAAGGAATTGCTCCGCAATATTTTTAGATTCTTTCGGCAATGAGGTGTTGCCAAAATTATGTAGTTGCGTAGAGGATGCATTATATGCTACAATATTAGATGATGGCATGTGCACTCCTGGAAATTTTTCACTTATTCGGCTATGACCATGAAGGTGCGGAGCCGAATTATGAGCATCTACAGTTGTATACGGTGCCGAAAAATTACTAACATGAGGTGTAGCATATGACGGTTGAGAGTAACTAGCCGAATAGCCAGTAGTAGCATGGCCAATTCTCTCATTCATCGGCATGGTTGGATTAGTATATTACACATTAGTTGCCGATGAATAAAAGGGTGAAACACTTTCTTGCATGGCATTGGAAATTCTAACATGAGGTGTTTCAAATTTATTAACAGAACTCACCATGTTGTTCATCGGCATAACGATTTGTGGGGTTGCCGATGGATGAGAGTTGGGATACATATGGTGCATGTTACTAGTATCATAAGAAGTTGAAGCATGTAAATTACTTTGAATCGGCCCTTGCACGTAGTTAGATGCATGATTGAAAAAACTAGGGCTGGCCGATAGAGTATACTCATCAAACGATCTAGTAACACCGTATAAATTATTTGCATCTACACAAGGGGATTGGGTATTCATATTACCTTTGTAAACTGCAAACCCTAGATGATGATCTCTTCGTAGCAAGAATGGGCTGGAGACCGTTCAAAGCTTCGTCCCCACCGGAGTCACCAAAAAGTGTGTTCGCACATGAACACGTCACTGTGTACCCTCGACGCCGGGGGTGATACACCGTAGCTTGATACGTCTCCAATGTATCTATAATTTATGAAGTATTCATGCCATGTTTACAACAATTTTATATGATTTTGGTATGATTTGGTTAGAACTAACCCGGACTGACGCTGTTTTCAGCAGAACTACCGTGGTGTCATTTTTTGTGCAAAAATAAAAGTTCTCGGAATGGGCGGAAAATTTACGGTGATTTTTTATGGACCAAAAGAGACCCCCGAAGCACAAGAGTTGGGCCAGAATAGTCCCGAGGCAACGACAAGGGTGGAGGGCGTGCCCACCCCCCTAGGACGCGCCCCCCTATCTTGCCACTGCCTCGTGGACCCCCTTGATGTGAGACCAATGCCAAAAATTCCTATAAATCACGAAACCCCCAGAAAGAAACCTAGATCAGGAGTTCCGCCGCCGCAAAGCCTCTGTAGCCACGAAAAACCAATCGGGAGCCCGTTTCGGCACCCTGCCGGAGGGGGAAACCATCACAGGTGGCCATCTTCATCATCCCGGCGGTCTCCATGACAAGGAGGGAGTAGTTCACCCTCGGGCTGAGGGTATGTACCAGTAGCTATGTGTTTGATCTCTCTCTCCCGTGTTCTTGATTTGGCACGATCTTGATGTATCGCGAGCTTTGTTATTATAGTTGGATCATATGGTGTTTCTTCCCCTCTACCTTCTTGTGATGAATTGAGTCTTGCTCTTTGAGGTTTCATTATGTTGGATTGAGTATTGGATTTGAGAACACTTGATGTATGTCTTGCGATGGGATATCTGTGGTGACAATGGGATGTTCTATTGATTCACTTGATGTATGTTTTGGCACTCAACTCGCGGATTCCCGAGGTGACATTGGGGTAATCTATGCATAGGTGTTGATGCACGTTTTCGTCCTACGTTCTCCGATAGAAACTTTGGAGTGATTCTTTGTTGCATGTTGAGGGATTGTTATATGATCCAATTATGTTATCATTGTTGAGAGAACTTGCACTAGTGAAAGTATGAACCCTAGGCCTTATTTCCAAGCATTGCAATACCCTTTTTGTTCACTTTTTTTAGTTGCTACCTTGCTGTTTTTATATTTTCAGATTACAAAAACCTATATCTACCATCCATATTACACTTGCATCACCATCTCTTTGCCGAACTAGTGCACCTATACAATTTACCATTGTATTGGGTGTGTTGGGGACACAAGAGACTCTTTGTTATTTGGTTGCAGGGTTGTTTGAGAGAGACCATCTTCATCCTATGGCTCCCACGGATTGATAAACCTTAGGTCATCCACTTGAGGGAAATTTGCTACTGTCCTACAAAACTCTGCACTTGGAGGCCCAACAACGTCTACAAGGAGAAAGGTTGCGTAGTAGACATCAAGCTCTTTTCTGGCGCCGTTGCCGGGGAGGTGAGTGCTTGAAGGTATATCTTTAGATCTTGCAATTGAATCTTTTAGTTTCTTGTTTTATCACTAGTTTAGTCTATAAAAGAAAACTACAAAAAAAATGGAATTGAGGTTGCCTCATATGCTTCATCTTTTTAATGTCTTTCGTGAAAATGATGGAAAGGAAAATTGTGCCAGTGTTAGAAGAAGAAGTCAATAAAATGTTTGGCACTAAATCTTTGAATGATGAGCATGATTGCAATGTTGTTAGTATGCTTGCTATGAATATCCATGATGCTAATGATATGCAAAGCCACAAGCTTGGGGATGCTATGTTTGATGAAGATGATATTTTTAGTCCCCCAAGTTTTGATGAGAAATTTTATTATGATGAAAGCATGCCTCCTATTTATGATGATTATATTGATGAAAGTGGGTTTGGAAGAGTGTCAACTCTAGGTACTAATGATTCCACTATTTTGGAAGAGGTTCCAATTGATTATGAGAACAAAGTTGCTATCTATGATGATTATTGTGATGACATGTATGCTATAAAGAATAATGATAACCATGAAACTTGTCATCATGATTTTAATTTTCAATTGGATTATGCCTCACATGATAGTTATTTTGTTGAGTTTGCTCCCACTACTATTCATGAGAATGATTTTGCTTATGTGGAGAGTAATAAAATTTCTATGCTTGTAGATCATGAAAAGAATGCTTTATGTGATAGTTATATTGTTGAATTCATTCATGATTCTGCTGAAAATTATTATGAGAGAGGAACATATGCTTCTACATATCTCAATAATATCAAGTTTCCTCTCTTTGTGTTGAAAGTTTTGAAGTATTGCTTGTTTTGCCTTCCTATGCTAGTTGATTCTTATTCCCATAAATTGTTTTCTCACAAAATCCCTATGCATAGGAAGTGGGTTATACTTAAATGTGCTAGTCATATGCTTCATGATGCTCTATTTGTGTTCCAATTCTTATCTTTTATGTGAGCATCATTGAAATCATCATGCCTAGCTAGAAAGGCATTAAAGAAAAGCGCTTGTTGGGAGACAACCCAATATTTACTCCTACTGTTTTTGTTTGTTCACATGATTATGCTACTGTAGTAATCATGTTTTATAGCTTTTGTTCGAATAAAGTGCCAAGTAAAGCATTTGGGATAGTGTGGTTGATAGTTGATTTGATTCTGCGCAAAAACAGAAACTTTTGTGTCCAGTACAGAAATTCCTAACTTTTAGTGAAATGTGGAAAACTTCTGAATTTTTTACATTTGATTGGCTTACAAATTTTCTACGTTGTCCTATATTTTCAGAATATTTAGAGTTACAGAAGTATAACCTTAATTCAGATATTTACAGACTGTTCTGTTTTTGACAGATTCTGTTTTCGATGCATAGTTTGCTTGTTTTCTAGTTTCTATGGCTTATATTGCTTAATATAAATTGAAAAAATGATAGGGTACAGTAGGTATCATGTGAGAAAAAAATTTGAATCTTGTTTTGACAGTACCAAAGTGAATGATTTGTTTTATCATACTAACCCATCTCACGAAGTTCTGTTAAGTTTTGTGTGATTGAAGTTTTCAAGTTTTGGGTGAGATATCGATATGAGGAGAATAAGGAGTGACAAGACCCTAAGCTTGGGGATGCCCAAGGCACCCCAAGGTAATATCCAAGGAATATCAAAGCAACTAAGGTTGGGGATGCCCCGGAAGGCATCCCCTCTTTCGTCTTCAACATTATCGGTAACCTTACTTGGAGCTATATTTTTATTCGTCACATGATATGAGTTTTGCTTGGAGCGTCATTTTATTTTATTAGTATTTTCTTTCTGTTATTTAGATTAATGTTTTTCATCTTTTATTTCAATAAAAGTGTCAAGTTTAGCCTTTACCATGCTTATTTTGCAAGTCTATATGTTGCTGTTTTGAAAACAGAAAGTTTTCTATCGTTGTCTGAATTCTTATGGAAAGTCAGAAAATGATAAAATCTTGAAATTTTTAAAAAATGAGTAACGACAAATTTTATATAGTGTGCTAATTTTTCAGAATTTTTGGAGTTATGGAAGTATGAGTACAATTCCACTCTTTACAGACTGTCCTGTTTAGACAGATTGCTGTTATGTTTGCATTGTTTGCATATGTTTGCTTGTTTAATGATTCTATTTGAGGATAGGAGTATTAAATATGCAGAGGCATTTATTATGCAATGTCAAATAATAATTTTAGTGATTTGCTACAGTAGAGAATGATAAGGTTTTGCATTTGATTTATACTAAATTATCTCACGAGTTCTTGTTGAGTTTTGTGTGGATGAAGTTTTTAAAGATTTAGGGAAATCGTGATCTAAAAGGAATTAACGAGACACAAAAGCTCAAGATTGGGGATGCCTTGCCCAAGGCATCCCTAGTTAATATTTCAAGAAGTTTCAAGCATCTAAGCTAGGGGATGCCCCGGTTGGCATCCCACCTTTCTTCTTCAACAATGATCGGTCAGTTTTGGTTGAGCCTAAGTTTTTGCTTCTTCACATGCTATGTGCTATCCTTTGAATGTCATTTTATTTTGTTTTGCTTGATGTTTGAATAAAATACTTAAGATCTAAAATTCTTAAATGAGAAAGAGTCTTCACATAGCTACTTAATTATTTGACTACTCATTGATCTTCACTTATATCTTTTTGGAGTAGTTTGTCATTTACTCATGTGCTTCACTTATATCCTATGAGTAAATGGTTGAAGTAATTGAATATCATAAATCTAAAATTATATATGTTTCATATGCTTATCCCATGGGGAGTGATGACTTCACATATAAGAGGTAGAGGTGATAAATTTATTGAAAGTTAGCAAACATAGTATTGGTCACTTAAACAATTCATGAAAGAATATTGAAGGAAGAGAGATTTCACATATAAATATACTATCTTGGACATCTTCTATGATTGTGAGCCCCATTAATTATTTTCAAACTTGAGCAAATTAGTTGAAGTTGGACAAGGAAGACAACGTAATGAGTTATGCTTGGGTATATTTGTATAGAAGTTATATTGTTATGGATCCTCCAACATGTGGTGCTTGCTATTTAGAATCTTTTGCTAGCCAAAATCTCTGTACTAAGCAGGAATACTGCTTGTGCATCCAAAATCCTTGAACCAAGTTTCCTCCATGAGTGTCCACCATATGTACCTATATGCGGTATTTACCTGCCGTTCCAAGTAAATTTGCATGTGCCAAACTCTAAACCTTCAAATAATAATCTGTTTTGTATGCCCGAATCGCTTATGTAGCGACTAAGGGCTGTCAGTATCTTCCATGCTAGGTGGGTTATTCTCACGATGAGTTTTGATTCACTTGTCATTCACGAGAAAGTGGCTGGTAATCGGGATACCCAGTTCCATGCTCGAAATCAAATCAAAATATAATCATCAAACAAGACTCCCCCAGGATTGTTGTTGGTATGGACGGCACCCGTTGTTTCGGATCAGCCGTGGATTGTGATTGTCGGTGGAGGGGGAGTAAAAACTTTACCATTCTGTTTGGGAACCTCCTATAATGTGTCTAGCATGGAAGATAGTGAGAACTCTCGGTCGTTACGTTGACAATGAAAGCATACTTCTCAAAATTATATTCATCTCTGTTTTAAAAGCTTCGAGCTCTGGCACCTCTGCAAATCCCTGCTTCCCTCTGCGAAGGGCCTATCTTTTACTTTTATGCAAGAGTCAGTAGTATTCCTTCTCATTCCAACCTACTCTTTAGTTGGCAAGCATCATGTGATGGGGGAAAGATCTAAGCATATATTGCCATTCAAATATATTTGATCATGAATTATTATTGTTGACAATTATCTATATGATAAATAAGTTGGGAGGCAAAACATTAAGCCCCTATCTTTCTCTGTGTTCAATGGATGCTATTTGTTTTAAAAATATGCTTTGAGTGGTAGCAATCATGAAAGACTATATGATAGTTGAGTATGTGGGATTTGCTAAATCAAAGCTCTTACATAGACCCTTCCTAAAAATAAGATGAATTGCAATTGTTTGATGACTGAGAACCTAGTTTGTTAGTTTTCAGGAAAGTTTCTATGCTTTAACATGTGAATAGCTTGCTACTTAATCATGAGAAGTTTTATGAGATGAGCTACTGTTTATTATTTATAATGATGCTAGAAAAAGTGATTGAAATTATCATTGATCAAACTTGTGCACTTGCTAGCATTCACCCTTCATAAATTCTTTCTTTTATCATTTACCTACCCGAGGAAGAGCAGGAATTAAGCTTGGGGATGTTGAGACGTCTCCAATGTATCTATAATTTATGAAGCATTCATGCCATGTTTACAACAATTTTATATGATTTTGGTATGATTTGGTTAGAACTAACTCGGACTGACGCTGTTTTCAGCAGAACTACCATGGTGTCGTTTTTTGTCCAGAAATAAAAGTTCTCGGAATGGGCTGAAAATTTACGCTGATTTTTTATGAACCAAAAGAGACCCCCAAAGCACAAGAGTTGGGCCAAAAGAGTCCCGAGGCAACGACAAGGGTGGAGGGCGCGCCCACCCCCCTAGGGCGCGCCCCCCTATCATACTGCTGCCTCGTGGACCCCCTTGACGTGAGACCGACGCCAAAAATTCCTATAAATCACGAAACCCCTAGAAAGAAACCTAGATCGGGAGTTCCGCTGACGCAAGCCTCTGTAGCCACGAAAAACCAATCGGGAGCCCGTTCCGGCACCCTGCCGGAGGGGGAAACCATCACCGGTGGCCATCTTCATCAACCCGGCGGTCTCCATGATGAGGAGGGAGTAGTTCATCTTCGGGGCTGAGGGTATGTACCAGTAGCTATGTGTTTGATCTCTCTCTCTCTTGTGTTCTTGATTTGGCACGATCTTGATGTATCGCGAACTTTGTTATTATAGTCGAATCATATGGTGTTTCTTCCCCTCTACCTTCTTATGATGAATTGAGTCTTGCTCTTTGAGGTTTCGTTATGTTAGATTGAGTATTTGATTTGAGAACACTTGATGTATGTCTTGCGATGGGATATCTGTGGTGACAATGGGATGTTCTATTGATTCACTTGATGTATGTTTTAGCACTCAACTCGCGGATTCCCGAGGTGACATTGGGGTAATCTATGCATAGGGGTTGATGCACATTTTAGTCCTACATTCTCCGATAGAAACTTTGGAGTGATTCTTTGTTGCATGATGAGGGATTGTTATATGATCCAATTATGTTATCATTGTTGAGAGAACTTGCACTAGTGAAAGTATGAACCCTAGCCCTTGTTTCCGAGCATTGCAATACCGTTTTTGCTCACTTTTGTTACTTGCTACCTTGCTGTTTTTATATTTTCAGATTACAAAAACCTATATCTACCATCCATATTACACTTGTATCACCATCTCTTCTCCGAACTAGTGCACCTATACAATTTACCACTGTATTGGGTGTGTTGGGGACAAAAGAGACTCTTTGTTATTTGGTTGCAGGGTTGATTAAAAGAGACCATCTTCATCCTATGCCTCCCACTGATTGATAAACATTAGGTCATCCACTTGAGGGAAATTTTCTACTGTCCTACAAAACTCTGCACTTGGAGGCCCAACAATGTCTACAAGGAGAAAGGTTGCGTAGTACACATCATAGCTCACGTCGAAGGAGACCCGACCGGCAGCGCGATACGCAGGACAGCCGGCGGATGCTTTTGTAGACCTGAAACCCCACACGTTCGGGAGGAACCCCATCAGGGCGCGTGGCGGCTATGGGCTGCCCTAGGTTGACCTGATCGCCCCTAGGTGCTCGTGGATCACCGCCCTGCAAATGAAGAACGAGAAGAAGAAGAACTACGGTTAAGGAAAAAAGATAAAGATAAAAAGTGGTAGATGAATTGATCGATTGTGTGTTTTTCAATGGGCCGTCACCTCTCATCTATTTATGAGGCGGCTGGACATTCCGTACAAGAAAATGACTCCAAATCCCGTCCAAATCTTTCCAAAATTAACCGAACTCAGATTTAGGCATGTTTGAGACATCAGTTCGGTTTTTGACTCTCACAGGCCACAAACAACCTCGGATGAAGATACACCCAAAAGCAAATTTAACCGTTTCAACAATATAAACAACTTTCATGTTGAACGTTTTTCGATTCTAGGCCATCTTCAGGGCCGAATCTCTTGCGCAAGACAGACTATTATTCGCGCTACCCATCAGACATCATGTCTGATGGGGCGCGCCACTTTTGGCTCGTGACAGGGCCGCACTCAGGTGGCTCTAACTTTTACATTCGATCTCGGATTGAGACAATTTTATATCAAAATCTACCGTTTCGACGGGATGAAGACAATTCATGTAGAAAGTTTTCTCATTTGAGGCCGTCCATGAGGCGTAATTGGCCGAACAATGCTCTGGATACAAAATCTCAGTATTTCAAACACAACTTCGGCCTTCGAGATGAGATTAGATGGCGATGGCCCAAACTTCAAAGATGTTCATGTCGACAATACGGAACTTTTTCATGTAGATCACTTCCCCATTTGAGACCATCTTTATTGTATTTCGTATCATGCCAAAATCTGGTGTCAACACTTCCCTCTTTGTCGATACGCGAAAGAGACATAACTGTAACGCAGGCTAAGGCCTTCCCATTCACGCAAATATGGTTGCATGATTTAATCCAGTTTTGTGGCACCGTGGTTTTTCATTAGTGCAATGACGGAGAAGGGTGTGTGAGACTACAATACTTTCCCTCCGTCGATAGTAGTGGCATCCCACTTTACTGCCGAATAAAACATGACTAATACTGACTGAAAGTAAAATAAACTACGAGCATATTCCAAAGACTTGTAAGACAACTAGGTAATGCTACCACTAGAAGTAAAGCGGTATAGTAAAATTGCTACTGAAAGTTATGCCGACAAACAAAATGTTAAATGGATAAACATGGAAAAAACACTCAAACAAAGTCGACCAAAGTCACGAGTTATTGGTTGCTCATGATAAGTAGTTGGCTTGCCTCCATGTCGACGAGTTTTCGAGAAGTGGTGCGGTCATCATCCGGGTGAAGTGCGTCGACGAATGGGGTCTCAGAAATGGCCTACTAGCGCTAAATAAAAAGGTGCCAAAACTATAAGCACAACAAGGAATGAAACTAGAACTAATGGAACGGCCCCGCAAAAGGAAAACCGTGAGCATTGCAATCACCTCCATTGGAGCTATGAGAAAAATGTAATAAGGGCTTCACTACCAGGGACTAATCCACAAAACAAATAATTCCAACTAGGCCCCTGGGTAGTACGGCTGGTCGCGCCCTTTTTGTGAATATGTTTTTCGGCGGAGAAGACGTGTTCCCATCCGATGCGCTTCCACTTATCCTACTGGCAGCCCCTTCGCTCTCCTCCTCTCGTTGACGGGTCCGGGCCCACTTGTCAGGCGTCTCTCTCCATCCTCCTTCTTCCTCCTCTTGCCGCGGCGCTCCAGCGATGGTTCCCGCTAACTCCGACATCGGTTGCCGGTGTTATTCATTCCGTTGGACTCCTCTCATCACGACGCTGCTCCATGTACGAGTCGTTTCTCCGGTGGTTGACGGTGGCGTCGATAGCTTCTCTTTCACGGCGGCGCTCTTCTCAGGTGATGTTGTGATGAACAACAAGTGTAGGGGATCACAAAAGTCTTCGAGGGTAGTATTTCACCCAATTTATTGATTCGACACAAGGGGATGAAACAAATATTTATAAGCCTTAGTAGTTCAGTTGTCAATCCAACCACACCTGAGAAGTTAATTCTCTGTTGCCAAATATTCAGTAGCAGAGTAGTATTTGATAGTAGCAGTAGTGATAATAATAGTAACAATAGCAGTTATAACAGCTATAGTAGGAGCTTAGCAAACACAATATGAGAAAGGCGTAGGCATTGGTTCCGTAACGGATATTTGTGTGGATGGCATTCATCATATAACAATGACAACCTAGAGCGATACACAATAGCTCCAATTCATCAATTCAATGTAGGCATGTATTCTGTATATAGTCATACGTGCTTATAAATAGAACTTGCATGACACCTTTTGTCCTATCCCCTCGTCGCAGCGGGGTCCTTAAGGAAATCTAAGGGTAATTAAGGCCTCCTTTTAATAGAGAACTGGATCAAAGCATTAACACTTAGTGAATACATGAATTCCTCACGCTACGGTCATCACAAGAGTGAATCCCATTTATTGTCACCCTGGGGTCTGCGGATCATAACATGTAATAGATGCATACAACTTGCAAGATAGGATCTAAAACTCACTTATATTCATGAAAACATAATTAGTTCAGATCTAAAATCATGGCACTCGGGCCCTAGTGACAAGCATTAAGCATAGCAAAGTAATAGAAACATCAATCTCAGAATCTCGTGGATACTAGGGATAAAGCCCTAGCAAATTGACTCGATTACATGATAAATCTCATCCATATCCATCACTATCTAGCAAGCCTACGAAGAAATTACTCACTCTCATTGGTGAGCATCATGGAATTGGTGATGAAGAAGGGTTGTTGATGACGATGGCGATGAACCCCCCTCTCCAGAGCCCCGAACGGACTCCAGATCAGCCTGAAGAACAGGATCAGGAGGCGGCCCCGTATCATAAAACGCGGTAATTCCTTCTCTCTATTTTTTTCTCCACGAAACGGAAATTATAGGACTAGAGGTAGAGCAAATGGAGGCTCGAGGGAACCACAATCCTGGGTGGCGCGCCCTAAGGGGCGCGTCACCTGAGCTTGTGGCCCTATGGTGGCCTCCCTCCAGCAGATCTTTTCACCAGTATTTTTTATTAATTGCAAAATAATTCTCCATCAATTTTAAGCCAATTTTGAGAACTTTTATTTTTGCACAAAAACAACACCATGGTAGTTCTGCTGAAAATAACGTCAGTTCGGATTAGTTTCATTCAAATCATGCAAACTAGTGTCTAAATAAGAGCAAAAGTGTTTGGAAAAGTCGATACGTTGGAGACGTATCAACTCCCCCAAGCTTAACTCATTGCTTGTCCTCAAGCAATTCAATTGACAAACTAAAAGTGACAAAGATAAACGTTTACAAACTCTTTTGTTTTGTTGTCGTCTATAAGCTTAACTAGCAACCAAGTTTTTAGCAAGGATCATGAACTAACCATATGAATGATAACACTTACAACTCACATTTACTCATATCAATGCCATAATCAACTAGCAAGCAATAATATATCTCAAATGACAACACTTGGTCAAAACAATCATGATATAACATGGTAGAATGGTAGCTCGCTAGCCCATTCCGAGACCGCAAAACATAAATGCAAAGCACCTTTGAAGTTCAAGCAGCGACTAAGCATTTTAATTCAGGGTAGAAGATATCCAGTCATGCTCACATCAAACATTAACTAGACTCCATGCATGTTAAACTAAGAATAAAAATATCACTCTCTATGTTGGTGCTTGAATGAGAAGGTGACGACTCAAAAATAAAAGTAAATGAACAACCCTTCACAGAGGGAACTAGAGATTTGCAGCGCTGCTAGTGCTTAGAGCTAAAACAGAGATGAATACATTTCGAGAGGTATGCTTTTCCTGTCAACGTCACGAGAAATGATTTCAATATCTTCCATGCTAAGCACATTATTAGCGGTTCCCATCCAGAAAGGAAAAAATTTACTATCCAACAACAATACAGAGACAATCCATGGCTAGCGAATCCTCAGGTGCCCTCCAACAATCAACTGTCTAGGGGGAGTTTGTTTTAGTATATTTTTCTTTGTTTTTGTTTAACGGGATTGGGCATCCCAAATACCAGCCTATCTCGTGCATGACGAGTGAATAAACTCTCATCATGAGAGTAACTCACTTAACATGAAAGATATTGACTTCCCTGTCGCTCCATGAACATTACGGACACACAAAACAGATTTTTATTGAATGATTAGAGATGGCACATGCAAATTTACTTGAAACGGTAGGGTAATATCGATATAGGTAGATATAGTGGACTCATTCGGCACAACTTTGGATTTCATGAATTTGGATGCATAAGCAGCATTCCCGCTTAGTGCAGGCGAAGGCTAGCAAATAGGTTAAGAAGCGACAACGGTCATAATCATGCATTATGAATAATTAACATTGAACTAGAGCATGGGTAGGATATAAACACTCTGAACATAAATATCATAAATGTTGCATTGGTTTTGAATCAACTACATGTGTGAACATGTGCCAAGTCAAGCCACTTGAATTCTTCACAGGAGGATACTATTGAAAGTATGACCTAGAGCCAATATTATTGTATTATTATATTTCCGTGTTCAAAATTTAGAGTTTATATTCTATGCTATAACTGCTATGATCCTGGAATATGCGATTGAGTGCAAAACTTGTATGCACGTGTAGAACGATAAACGGTAAAATAAGATTTCTAATCTCGCCTCTAAGACTAGCTCAAGTGTTGGCAATCATGTTTTTCGGATCTTGAGATATTATTAAGTGTAATGATAGTCTCAGAGCAACATTGAGGGTATGCCATTAGACCAACGATCATAATGAATGGACCAAACTTGTTTGGTATAGTTTGAGAGAATATCATCATAAGTAAATTGATATAACACGGAGTGTTAACTTGTGATTTTAGTTCTGTAGACCATGAGAGTATAGTTGGCCATGGAACGTAACAAACAACCTCTCTACTTATGATCAAGAAAATTAACACATGTCCTCGCAAAATATTTTAATGCATGTATAAATTTTAATGGGGGTTGATAAGAAATGAAAATGAAAGATAGTCTTGCATCCACGTGCTAACCCCTAGGCCAAGAGGAATGCCTTCTTTTCGGTGTTATTGCAAGGAGTAGTGGTTCCTATGCAACTAAGATGCACATTTTTTTTAGCATAACTAAGATTCACATAAAAACTATGAATATATCCAGGGCCGTCCATGGGCCTATACAAGGGGTGCAACTGCACAGGGCCCCCAAATCTAAGGGGCCCCCAATTTTGGGCCAATGTTATATATTTTAGTAGGCTAATTCCTTTTTTTTTTCTGTTTTGGGCCTACCGGCCTGGTCTGATCGCCCGAGCTGCCTCCCGACCAAGATCGCACACATCAAGCCTCTCCCAAACGACGTCTCCTATTCCTCGTGTACGTCACTCGTGAGTGTGCGCGTACAATCCCCACCCCCCACCCCCGCGCCCGCTGCGTAAATGGTTCGGCTCACTAGTTCATGTCCGGTTGTGCGAAGGTTGTTTTTTACATGTTATTTCTTTCTGTTTTTTCCGCTTTCCTTTTAATTTTTTCCTTATCTTTTAGTTTTCTTCATTTCTTTTTTCATTTTATTTTTTACATCTTTATTTTTCTTCCAAATTTCATGAACATTATTTGAATTATGAACTTTTTTCAAATAGGAGGTGAATATATTTGAATTGAAAATTTTTGGATTGAATTAAGAATTATTTTTCTAAAATTGTGAACAAATCTAAATTCGTGGACATTTTTTACAAATAACTACACATTTTTTAAAACATGAACATTTTTTGAATTGTGAACTGTTTTTCAATTCTTGACTTTTTAAAATTCATGAACATTTTTTGAAACATGAACAGGTTTTGATATCAAGAAATTTTTTAAAGTTCAGGAACAATTTTTAAATTATGAATATGTTTATATTCTTGAACATTTTGGACAAATTTTTTAACATTTGCTTAAATGATGAATTTTTTTTAAATTCACGAGCATTTTTTTGAAATTGCCTACAATTTTTGAATATTTAGGAAAAATTCCTAAAAATTCGTGAATATTTTAGAAAAATCATGCACGTGTTGTAAACTAATGAATGTGTTTTGAGTTGAACATTTTTTTGAAATCACAATTATTTTTGAATACATGAGCAGTTATCTTTTTCCAAATATTTTTCAAATCATGAAATGTTTTTAATTCAAAAACAGTTTTTCAAAATTCACTAATTTTTTGAAATCCTGAATTATTTTAAAAAGGAATAAACTAAAAACAGAAAAAAGAAAACTACAACAAAGAAAAAAGAAATGGTCTTCCTGCCCCGCACATGGGCCAGCCCATGAGGGCGCACGGGGGAGCGAGGGCGTGCGCGCTTCCCTGCTCTCTGGCGCGTAGGTCGCCATATATAGGAGCTCCCCTCCCGAACTCCCTGTAGGTCAGTATAATCACGCCCGATGATTCGTTTTCAGCCTTCCTAAGTGTGATGACCCGATTGAATCTGCTTGGTGTCAGCTCAACCGCAAGCAGCAGGAGGCCGGGGGCAGCAGAATTCGCTCCATGATTCAAACGGAAACCATCACCGGCAAGGGTCAACGCCACCAAGAAAAGCGGAAGGCGGTTGAGCGCCCGAGCTTAAGCCAGATCGGTTTGCAGATTTAATTTACGCATTACGGATCAGTTCAAGTCCATTAGGTGTGCCCAAGCAAACAAGATTTAATTTAGGTTATTTTTTAAGTTCAATAATTGAATGGCTAATGAATATATTGTACCTGCGTGTCATTTCTTAAGTTAATTAACAAATTGCTATATGTTTATCGCTCCATTGATGAATTCTTCAAGGGAGATAGCTGGTGTATGAGATCTATTTCATAATATTTCCCTAATAATATTGTACTAAATACCACACATTTAAACAGGACCGGTCCTGAGATTTTGGGGGCCCTTGGCGAAACAAAAACTCGAGGCCCCTGAAAATTTTCTTCTAGCATTCGTCAATGCAAAGTCACTTATGATGGTCTCATCCTGGATCCCTCCTCCTTCTGGTTGTGTGAAGATGAACGTAGACACCGAGCATTATTTAGTGTGCAATCTATGGGTAGATTGTGGAGGAAATTACGGCAAGAGTAGATATCTTCAAAAGAGGCACACATGCTAGCGCACTATTCATAGAAAGATGTGAGGTTGCTCACCGTGTGGCGGACAGCTACACCTAGTGGCCTTTGTATCCCATAGTCTACTTGAATAAATAGCTATGATTCTCAAAAAAAATTATAACAATTTAAACTAAGATGATATAAAAATAGAAGCATGAATATGCACGTCAATTTTAGTAAGTACTCCTACTAGATATTATAATTTTACGGAGTGATCACCAAAATCTTGGTGTTGCTTTCCTGCATGAATTTAATTTGATAAGAGATCGCCCGAAGCTCTTGAGAAAGTAGATCGTTAGTCCCTCCACCCTTTTTTTTTTTTGCGGGGGTTAGTCCCTCCACCCTTGACTCCTATAATACTCATAATAGTATTCAGAGTTGCATCTGCCATGAAACAAAATTATGCGGAAACTAAGAACTGAATAAATTATCAACTTATGGACTGAAACAAAAGGATGGATCGATCTCCTCACTGTTTAGCCTCCAAGCTGTGCGACAGTGTCGACAAATCGACCCCGGAGGTAGGACTTGGGTCGATGAGGAACGACCTGGACGAGGCCGAGTCGCCGGCTTACGACTGATGGGACGGCGGGATGTCAGTGACTGAGTGGCCGCCGGCCAGGCCGGCAGGCCAAGGCAGGCGCGCAACACCAGCAAAGGCGGCAAGCTGAAAACGGCGGCATTATGGCACACGGCGGAGACAAGAATCGCAAGCGATGTTTGCCAGCGGCAAAGAGCGACGAAACGATCGCTATTGATGTGTGTGGTCTGTGGCCGTGCGACCTTGACCTAATCAAGTTTTTTTTAGGTGAGACCTAATCAAGTTTTTCTATCCCTAGCAATCAACAACTTGGGCCTAGCCCATCTCGATTCCTCCATTCTTTTTTTCCTAGGTAATCAAGCATACATTACCTCCCGTCTTCCTTATCCTTTCTCCCGCTACAGTAGATCGGCGACAGGGAGAGTTCTCCAGTTTCCTCGCTTCCCGCCAGCGAGGGCGTGGATGCTTGCCTCCTCGGGCCGCTCCGGCGGCGGGGGGAGGTGGGGGTCCCGTTCCTCTTGTCCTCGCGTGTAGATAGGTTAGTTTTAGGTCCCGTCGGCGTCGATCTGGTAGAGGACTCGTCGCCGGCCAGGAATAATGGCTCCGCTGCTTGCCCTCCTCCTCGACGGTGCCGTTGGTGGCGTCGGGTCGTCAGCGGCTTGAGTTTCCCTGGGTGTGGCCGGCATTGTGGCTGCACTGGTTTCATGGGGGACTCGAGTGTGGTTTGCGTGTTCTGCCTGATCGTCGTCGGTGCTATGGGGGTGGTGGCGGCTGCGGCGATTTTCGACCAAGAGCTTTCCCCGTGGCGATGCTCTCCTCTGGTGTGGCGTCGTCAAGCTCGTGGGTGGTGGTGGTTCGCCGGCCGTTGGTTCAGTCGATTCCGCGAGTTCTTGGATCCTCAGGCAGGGCGGTGAGGCGACTTCGGCGTCCATGCCATGTGAGTATCTATCTCCCCCTCCTCTTTGTCGTCGCGTCATAGAGGCCTCCATCGGTGGCGCGGAGGTGGGGTCCTGGAGTGTAGGAGGTGTTTGGTTGAGCTGCAGGTGTGATTCCCTCTCAAAAGATGCTGGTCTTCTTCGTCCTCTCCGGTGCCGTTCGGAGAGCGTCGTTCTCTCGGAGTGTACGGATGATGCGGTTGGCTCTCGGTGTCGTCGCCGATATGTGTTCATCGATTTGAGATCCCGCCCGTCGTCGGGTGGCTCATGCGGAATCAAAACCTTTATGGCAGGGGTTCCTGAACTCCTGAGGCGGCCTGTGAGGATGGCGTCTTCTCCACCTTCGGTGTGCTCCGACGATGGCGACGTGTTCTGCGAGTGTTCTGGTGTGGGTCTGTCCGTTGGCCGGCTGTGGCTTTCTAATGTATTCTCTTTCTTTTCAGAGGGACTCTTTGTAATCTTATGCTATGAATGAAGCAGCTCTTTTTCTCAAAAAAAAAAAAGGTAATCAAGCATTCTAGATCATGGCCCCTCCTCTGGCCGGGGCCCTGGGCGGTCACCCCTTCCGCCATACACCAGGGCCAGCCCTGCGTTTAAAGTATGCCGGCCCTGCATTTAAAGTAAATATAACATAGCTGAGAGTATGCTAGCTAAATTATTATTTTAGTTAAAAGAATTTTCAGATTGTATGGCCTCATTTGCATTTCGTACCGGGGCCCCGAATTCCTGGAGACAGCCCCGAGTATATCAAAGATCTCATATGGACTAAGTAGTGGTGCATCTAAATTCCTTGCTCACAAAAACCTAGCTAGGACACTTGAGAAGGCTCATTGTTGGAATATACATGTTAATTGAATAGTGTAGGTTCCCTGCCAAGATAATAGTAGGGAGCTCAAGAACTTTACTCATTTATTTCAATGGGGCAATTTTACAATGAAAGCACATGATGTTTCTAAAATGGAAAATGGTGTTAGGCCTCCATGGTAGGGTTGGCCCTACATCTTTTATTATTTTTTATTTGCCACCTTGGATTCATCTATATATAGATGGCTGGTTCAGTCTTGGTGCGGTAATTGTGGCGGCTTTTAAAATAATACTAGTGGTTCTCAAACAAAGTTTCATGCAAGGTGCAATAATTGTGGATGAGCAATGTTGAGGGTGATGAGTCATAGCAAAGCACGTGTCGGGTTCAGCCTGTGCGTGCTATAAAAACTATTTCAAGAAGGCTGGTGGTGCCTTGTTCCTTCATCATGCTAGGTGTTGGCTGGTTTTCTCCTGATTTTCTCCAATTAACTGGGCACCAACTATTTCTGAACTAATGAAAATGATAAAGATTTTGTCTTGAGTTTCAGAAAATAATCAACCTCCATTATTTGTAGAAAAACCTTTACATATACTTGATATTTGGTAAATTAATCAATATTATGTTGCTCTTTATTGCATATGAATTTATCATTGCTTCCCACAATATTTTCGTAAAATCTGATGGTACAACAAGTGGGCAACACACATTATTGGCAACTCCTGCTTTGTAGATGTTTTATTAATAATTGAATGAGAACAACTGCAAACTGATCCAGACAACAAACATGTCGCAAAGAGAAAAAAAATATGAATTGCCCAAGAAAACCGTTGAACAATGAGCCGACACAGATGAACCCTGGAATAATGCAGCGCCTCTACTCAGTTTCAACCCGTTACTTCTGGGCTGGTGACTCTGTTAATAACCTGCATCACGGGGGAAAATGGCATGCCATCATTAAGCAACGGAAAAGTACTAAAATAAGATAGCAATATACTATATGAGGGGAGCAACGGTTAGGCGCAACTTTTATGGGTTAATTTGTTAGTACTAGTAGGACATGAAGCGTTAGAAACTTGTATAGTTACCTTATTAGTCATGCTTTCCCTTGACATTGTATTTGCACATCTTTTTCTTGGCACAGTTGATGAGGATGTCAGCAGAGTCGATACCTAGGAATCACCGACACATCACACGTGAATACATCAGGAAACCAAAAAAGTGAAAGCAAAACACTCTCACCAATGCAGAGCATGAGAACGGCTTTTAATCTATGTACCTGCAAGGTACGCTCCATGGACATATCCGTTGTACTTTTCGCTCGTGTGCTCACCCGTGAAGTAAACCCTTCCAACGGGGGCCTGAATTACCCGGATGAGATTGGTTTGTTGTCAATGGAGAAAATGCAAGAAAGATGTAGTAGTAGATTTTCGTACCCGGATGAGGTCGTATTCGTAGCGGTTGACGCCGATGGGCCAGTTGGAGAAGGTGCCCTTGAAGAACCTGTTGGACCACCACCTTGGCACAAGGATCTCTGTGGCGTCCGGCACGTCCTCCCCGGGAAACATCCTCCTCAGCACCGCAACCGCTTCCGCCATGGTCTGGTTGTCGGACTGCTGCTCGATCCTTCTCGACTCGTCGTCGGTGACCGTCACCAGCAGCACGTTGGACCCGGGGTACTGCTGCTCGAACTGCTGCCACACGGGGAAGTACCCTCTCCTGCTGCTGGCGTAGAGGAAGAACTCCTTGCCGGCGCCCTCCGGCCAGAACCTCTTGGGGAACTTGAGGAAGATCTTGGTGTACACGGCCATGTCGAACTGGTAGATGGACACGATCTTCCACGACGGCAGCTGCGGCTTGAACCGTATGAGGTCGGTCTGCAGGACGCCGAGGCTGGCGGAGATGACGACGTAGTCGGCACGGTACACCTTGTTGTCCTCGGTCCTCACCATGACGCCGCTCGGGAAGTAGCTGATCTCCCGCACCACCGTCTTGAGCTTGAGCCTGGGGTCGACGATGTCGCCGGACTTGCGGTCGGTCTTGAGGTACTGCCCGGCGACGTGGTACACCACGGACTCGTACCCACGCTGGTCGGCCACGAAGTAGACGTCGTCGCCGAAGTTGCTGAACGTCGGCAGTGGCTGCGTGTTCTGCAGGCTCGTCACGCGCGGCGGCTCGGCGAACTCGAAGTCGTGCTGGTAGTAGTCGACCACCATGTCCACCGGCCTCGCGGGACCCGAAGGCATACTGCATGCGCCACAGGGGAGGTTGCACAAATCAATGCACCGGAAAATAAAGATACATTTCTCTGTTGACAGCTAGAAACGGTTGCTTGCAAAAGGGAACATTAGGCGTGCGCATCCGGCCGATCCGATCGATGGAACGGTCGGTCGGAGGACTAGTTTTCCGCTTAAGATACTTAGCACTTTGTCTAACGGGATTATTTTACAGTTGTGAGGAAGCTTTAGGAGCAGTAAAATAGTTAGTGATATGGCACTTGAATAATCTTGCTTTGTCACGCTCGATCAGAGGCAAGAGGTGCTAATGATCCACACACTACTGGCGCCGAAGGCGGCGATGCTATGTCGCCGGAGGCGAAAATGGGGTTGGTGAATGCAAAAAATAGTGATTTCTTTTAAAAACTTGGGGTACTTTTATATGAAAGTTGGCTCTTGGACAAGGAAGTGGCTGGCATCTGCTAAAATATATGAATTTGATGATTTAGTATTGCAAACTGCATGATTGTGGTATGAAATTTGCTGGAATGCACTTGCTGGACTAAACTATATTGAGAAGGGAGGGTAATAATACAACACTATATATGTGATAAAGACATGTATATAGAGGGTGAGCATGAGCCATCGGCTGACTAGCTTTCAATACACTTACGAGAAAAAAAGAGACTTTCAATCCCTAGTCCCTAGTTAGGGCATTTTTGGTTCAAGAATCGTCATTGAAATTTTGGAGGATTCTAATATTAATAATTTTTCCGAAGTGAATTGTTTGATTCATAAGATGTAACCCGTAGGATTTTTTTTTTCCTTAGGATTCGTTTGCACTATATTCATTGCAAATTTGCATCCCCTAAATCTCTTCTGAGTGATGCTACATTTTTTAAGGGGATTTTGATTTTTTGCCACGATTTACTTCACACTTTAACAATTAGCCACTCGTTACTTTGTGTTTGCTTATTTGCCACTGCTTAGTTTGGACTTGGATGTTTTGCCCCTGTCATCAGGGACCCGCGTGGAAATCACCAGATTGCCCATGCCCATCCAATTCACCAAGGAGATGAGCTCGTCCCCTCCCTCGTTCCCCATCTGTCTCTTGTCCGTCGCTACTGGTCCTCGACGGAAGACGGCGGCGGCTCGTCCCGGCGGTTCCCCGTGGTCCTCGCGTGCTCGTCATGATGCAGGTGATGTTGTTTGCCGCCGCCGGTCCCGCGTGCTCGTGCATTGCTGTCGCTCTGTTATGCCGCCGTTGCTTCTTCCTGCCTGCCCGTACTGTTGCTGCTGTTCGTGGCCGGCCCATACTGCTGCTGTTGTTCGTGGCCCTGTGTTCTACTGCTGCTTACTGGTGGTCGGTGGAAGACGCGGTGGAGGCGCTCGCTGCTGCCCGGCTCCACTTGGGCGCCGTCGTGTTCGGCCTTAGCGTGTACGTACATGGGCACCGCCGTCTTTGCTGCTGCTCCCCGCCACTGCACGTTGCTGCTGCCTATCGGCTAGCTGGAGCCGGCCTGCCCGCTGCGTGTAGAGGAGCGTCGCCGTCGACTGCCGTGCGAACAAGGGATGGGGATTGACTTCGTCCCATGCGTCGAATTCGTGGCAAACATGCACATAAGGGTATATTTGTCCACTGTATTGTGCATATAATATGTTTGTCATTTGCAATTATTGTTTGTGTGTGAAAAAGTGGCAAAAGATCAAATGGCAAACTAAAAAGTGGCAAAAGATCAATTACAATCTAAACAGTGGCAAATTATCAAAGTTCAAAGTAAGTAGTGGCTGAAAATCAAATCGCCCATTTTTTAATGTGCACGATCATGTAATCGATAGTGTTCAAGATAACGTGACCGTTTTGTTCCTATGTTTTTCGTATTCCCACGTCAGGGATAGTATGAGATCTGGGATACCAATCAAGCCAATCACTAAATCCCTGACAAGTATCACAGATCTATGTTTCGAAGCTAGCACACTGGCCTAGCTACTGCAGGGAGAAATATATGAACCGTATACGTACTGGTCGTTGAGGCGCTGCATGGCCATGACAGACATGTCCTGCTGGCCGCTGTGGTGCATGGTGCCGGAGAGCTTGCTCCCGCGCTCCTCCACTTCATCCATCCTCTCGATTATCTTCTCAACAACTTTCTCGTCGTAGAGGCCACCGCTGCATCCACACAAGAGAATTAATCAGTTCAGCTGTGAAACATATGTAAATAATTTTCATAATATTTGGTTGGATCTAAGTTAAATCTAAGCGGATACTTCGGCCCTTTGGCAGAAAGATCACTAAATTTAAGTGAAATACGGTGATTTCGGCTATGACTGAGATATTTCTGAAATTGAAATTCAAAAACCAGCACGGCACATACTCTTGCTTGTAGGTGTTGCTGGCGAGGTGGTCGAAGTCGGAGCGGAAGGTCCTGAGGTTGAGGCCTCCAGTTCCGTTGGCCATGGTCCAGATGGGGTTCATCTCGTCGCCGTTCACCCCTTCCACCCAGTTAGCCCCCATCTCCACGTTCACCCCGGCGAACTTTTCCTTGTGGATGCGGCCGCCGATGCGGTCCGTCGCCTCCAGGATCATCAGGTCCGTGATCCCGGCCTCTGACAGCCTCTTCCCGGCCGAGATCCCTGTACAGCAACACAAGAACTTGCATCCGTCACGTGTGCGCTCGAATTAACCAACCTTCCTGCATAATGTCATGCGTGAAGTGTAGTGCATGCATATATAGGTTACCTGACATGCCGGCGCCGACGATGATGACTCTGGGACCGGCTGCGGTGGCCAGGGCGGCATATTGTGCTACTACGGCGAGCACCAGGACAGTGGCTGTGGAGGGCTTCATCTCTCTCCCTCTCCCTCGAGACTTGCTAGTTAGCTAGCTTGTGTTGAACGATAGTGGTCCATCGGGAAGCGTATATAAAGACACGGTGCAGACGCGATGAACGCGGGTTCTTTTGGTTTTGTCGTTAATATTGTACTCCCTCCGTCCTAAAATAAGTGTCTCAACTTTGTACTAACTTTAGTACAAAGTTGTACTAATCTTAAGACACTTATTTTGAGTCGGAGGGAGTATGTACTCTGGCTAGTTAAGTATTCTTGGCTAACGCGGGATGCGTTGGAATAAGCAACCCCATCTTCCACATTGACCGACTACTATGGTAAACTACTCTCCGGTGTGTGTGATCATAGCACAAATAGCTTAACCAACCGTGCAGCCTTAATTAGGCTTACCTGATATAGTAAATTTTTTGATAGACATTCAGACATCCGGCAAGCGCTGTTGCAATTTGCAAAACCATTGCATATGTTACAATACAGAGCCCCGAGATATACATTTAGATTACCGGTAATTATCCGGTGGCCACAGGTGCACTGCCGGCCCATCCTTTCATCCACCGTCATCCTAGCTATGTAGAGACCGGGTGAGTGTATTCATTATGTTTGTATCCTTTGGATGCTTCATTTCGAGTCAATAAAATCCACACTTTATAAAAAAAAAACCCACCACCCCCGTCCAGCGGCTGCTGCTTAACCGTCATCAGGGGCGTACCTTCGCCTGCAAAAGGAGTGCACACGATAGAGCCATGGAAGCAAGCATGCGAAAGGACTACATTAGAGCATCTACAGCCAGGCTTAGCAAATTCACCCATTACACGTCCGTGGACAGTAATCGGGCATCCTTCATTTTTCGTCCGCTGCAACCAAGTACCTTAGATTCACACCTCAAATTCATACAGTAGCATGTAACACAAAATTTAGTACTACATATATAACCTAAAACTAGCCTATACTACTCGTCGTCGGAGATTTGAACGATCTTCGTGCCTCCTGGCGGATGGCCATCTCCCGCACCTCCGGCTCCTCCTCCTCGTCCAGCTCGGCAAATATCTCGTCGAGCTCCACGTCCCGCTGGCGGTTGGCTTCCACCCCCGCGGCCGACCAGATGGAGTCAAGGATGGCCTGCTACTCCACCACCTCCTCCGTTTTGGCCAAACTCCTCTAGCACGTCGGCCATGGTGAATCTCCTAGCCGAAGGCACCGGATCGTCCCGCATGTGTTCTCTTCCTCCTGCGGATCCGCATCCTCCATGGCCACGTCCCCCTCCTCCTCCTCCGGCCCTGGCGAGTCGAAAGGTAGGCCAGCTGTGATCCGGGCTTCACGCCTAGCCTAGATCTGCTCAAGGAGGTCCAACCGTCGCTCCAGCGTGAGCATGTCGTACGTCGTGATCCTCTGCCGGGCCATAGATAGTGGTGGCGGCTAGGGGATTGGAAGGTGTCGGCACAGAGGGAAGGGAGATGGTTGGAACGGGGACATGACATGGTTTGGGCAGGAGAGGCAACACGCGGCGGCATGAATGCGTGCTCACCGCTCTCATAAAAAATCAGAGGAGACGCCCTTCAGACCGACGGGGTTCTATGTGGGTCCCTGTGGTCAGTCCGACGTGGCAGACCACCTGAGCGCACCCGTGCCTCCCCATATCTGCTCTAAATTTGGGCTGGATATGAGGGGTGCCAGACAATCCGAACGTATAGGGCCGGTATGAGGAGCCCATCTGGGTCGGTTTTTTTTTTACGGGGCCATCCACCCTGATGTATAGAAGAGGTTTCGTGTGCCCGGCTGTAGATTCTCTTAAACCCGTTTTGAAATTAGCCTGGCAGGCATTGGCATACGAGCTGCAGGTAGCCGCACAGAGCGTTGCTTGCTGTCGATAGGTGCTGCAAGTGACTTCAATTTACAGAAGATAAAATATGTGTGCCCCTCACCCTTCCCTCTCAAATAAGCTATTTTGGCCTTTGTAGATATTGACCTTTGAAGATATTGATTTGCTGCGAAACAAAAAACAAGCAGAAAACAGGAATTATCACTGGACAGTAAATTACTGTTAGTTTATAAAAACAATATAAATTTCTAAAAAATGATAATATAATAACATGAAACAACCAAAATTATAGATACGTTTAAGACGTATCAGCATCCTACTTTTAGAAAAATAAAGAGAGAACCAATCTATTGCTCTAAAATTCTTTATTTCATACCTAGAAGTGTTATGATTAATAGGGATATCAGAACTCGTCCTAAGAAATCATGTTGCTATGTTGAATAGTTAAATGATGGTAAAACGTGATGTTGGCATTATGGCTAGCTAAAAGGCATTAAAGAAAGCGCTAGTTGGAATGCAATCCAATAGTTATCTTTATTTTTGCTTTGTATTTTGTGCGTGTCAATATGATTATTGCTACCGTAGTAATTGTAATTGTATCATTGCTTTGAATAAAGTGCCAACAGTAGCCTTTAGGATACAAATGTTTATTTGATAGATTATGTACAGGAGAAAAGACTTTACCTGCAGTATTCGAATTTTTATTCTGTACACAAACGTGCCAAATTCTTGATTTTCTTAAATAGTACTGCATTCAAAATTCTATGTTGCGTCCTAAGTTTCTAGACTTTTTAGATTTATAGATTATGCAAATTAATTAGATTACTACAGACTGTTCTGCTTTTGACATATTACTGTTATAACTTTGTTACCTGCTTGGTCTATAGTTTTCATGGCTTGTATTGGAGGTATAAATTGTGAAAATGAAAGTTTACACTAGCTAATACCTGAACATTAATTATGAAATTTGTCTTGATAGTACATGATATGTGATTTATTTTTATGCACACTAATCTTTCTTACGAGTTCTGTTGAGTTTCGTGTGAATGAAGTTTTTAAGATCAAGGTGAGACAGCGATATGAGAGGAATAAGGAGCGGCAAGAATCCAAGCTTGGGGATGCCCAAGACTGCCCAAGATAATATCTAAGGATACTCAAGCATCTAAGCTTGTTTCTTCCTCCATAATTATCGGTATGTCCTGGTTAGACCTAAGTTTTTATTTGTTCACATGTTATGTGCTATGTTTGGAGCACCTTTTGTGTTAGCTTTTTTTTCTTTGTTGGTGTTCACAATCATTATGTTCTGATTACATACTCCGAAAGAGATAAACTTTGGTCATAATTGTTTAGAATGCTCTTTGATCTTAACTTATATCTTTTGAGTCGAGGCTTTAACAAAATTTGCTCTTACACTTCCCTTATACATGTTAGAGCACGAAAGAATGACATGCTTTTATAGAAAAGATTTAAACTCTCTTGCTTCACTTAGGGAATCACCAAAGCGGACCCTCAAACTGCCCACATGTTGTGCCATCCAACGCGGTCATGTATCGGCCCACCGAGTGGTCCAGACATACTTTTTCTACCAAACATGGGACAAACTGGGGGGGCTTTGCGGGAGTCCGGACAGCAGACACGTAGGACTCCAACACCCCCGGCCCACCCAAAACCCCCCATTTTCGCTCCTTCCTTTTTTTCTCTCTTTCCTTCACCGCCACTCCACCATCCTGGCCGCCCCAACACACCCATGCGGGTACTCAACGAGTCTGTCACCGGGGATCCAAGCCGCTTATTCTCCGCCGCCGTTCCACACTCTCCATCGATCGCCGCGCACATACCATCAGCTCCTACAGTACTCACCATGTCCGGCACCTGTTCGGCAAAATGCCCGTGCTAAATTTTTTCTTCCATCTTCTTTGAAGCAATGTATTCGGATATGGGGTACATATACAAGCACTATGTTGAGTCGTCAGATGGCTCATCCAACAAGGAGGACTACACAGATGAGACAACGATTATGCATGCGATCCTTGCAGACACGAAGCATGCGGAAAAGCATGTTCTCAATTTTAAGGGATTGATCAATGGTCATCGAGTGCTCAACCGCAACAGGGCACACGGGCATTTGACACTGATGTCCGACTACTTTGGCCCCGATGCCCTCTTCGTTGACGGTTTCAGATGCGCAAAAATGTCTTTGATCGTCTCTACCATGGGTCCAGTCCTTTGATGACTACTTCATCTTGAAGAAGGAAGCCGTGGTAAGGATTGAATTCTCTGGTTACCATAAGTGCACGGCCTCACTATGGATGCTTGCATATGGCACGGTCGCTGATTCGTGGAACGAGTACCTACGGATGTCTGAGAGCACATGTGGAGATGCCATGGTCAGGTTTGCAACTACCAGGGTTTTAGCGTTTGGAGCTTAATACCTAAGAGAACCAAATGTCGCAGACACTGAGTGGCTCTTGGAAATCTCGGAAGTAAGAGGTGGCCAGGTTTGCTCGGTTCTCTTCACTACATGCATTGGAAATGGAAGAACTTCCCAAAAGCTCTGGAAGGGCAATATCAGGGCCATGTTAAGAAGCCCACCATCATTCTTGAAGTTGTTACATCAGATGATCTTTGGATTTGGCATGCTTTTTTGACATGCCCAGGTCCGACAATGACATCAATGTGCTACAAAGATCACCATTGTTTGCAAGGCTAACTGAAGGAAAAGCACCTCCTTGCCACTGTATAGTCAATGGGCATGAGTACAACATGGGTTACTATCTAGTTAACGGTATCTACCCTCCGTGGGCTACCTTCGTCAACACCGTCTCTAAACTAGCTCACTAGAAAAAGGCTCACTTTGCCCAAAGAGAAGAAGCAGCTCTAAAGGATGTTGACAGGGCATTTCGAGTTCTGCAGGCACGTTTTATAGTTGTTCATGGACCAGCTAAACAATGTGATGCAGAGACCAGGTGGGAGGTGATGACCTGTTGTGTGATCATGCACAACATGATCTTGGAGGATGGTGACGATGCTGCCGCAAGTCATGAATTTGAGAACATGGGTGATCCTATCGAATTTCCTGATCGGAATCCGGCCACATTTGAAGCATTTGTTCAAATGCATCGGCATCGAGTAACTCACGAGCAACTAAAGGAAGATCTGATTGAGCATCGGTGGGCGGTTAAAGGGGACAACAATGTTTGAGCGTAATATTTGAACTTATTTAAGTAATAGAACTACCGCTACATTTGAACATTTGAACTATTGTAGACTATATACGGCTATCTGAGTGTGCGTGCTAAAAACAATTTGGGTCGGGATGTATGCGGGCAGCGTTGGATGGCAGGCTTCCGCATCAGTGTCCGCGGACTGGTCCCCCTGTCCACGGACGGGTGCCAGAGCATATTTGTGGGTCAGCGTTGGAGATGCCCTTATACCCTTTTAGTGAGTTGAATGGTAACTGGTTGCGTGCATGAATTGTCTGTTGGTCTAAAAATGTTGTGTGTTCATAGGTGGTATAATAAAAATTTGCATAAAATGGTAGATCAATGAACTTGATAATTGGGTTCCTTTCAATAATTTTGAGATACTGTGTGAGTAATTAATGGATGTGTCGATAAAAGAACTTACGTAAAGTAGTGGAGAGGTGTTGTATGGTCATACACATCAATACTTATCGTTGTTGAGGTGAATCCAATTGTAAGGGGTCTAAGTTGAAGAATGTTGTAAGTAACCTCTCAAGTATCATGGGTAAGAAATGCGTAACGGGCTTAGGACTTCACCAAACACTTTATCTTGGGGTAATCGTTCCCATGGCAACTCCGTGTAGTCTATAAAGTATTAGTTAGGTGTTTTGGGTTGTTAATTAAGGTCTTCAATACACTTTCACCTATTCATATTTTGCTAGCCTCTTTGGTACCATGTATTGCCCACACTCACATCTAAACATGGTGCAAACTTCGTCGATACATCCAAACTCCGTGGGAAGACTTCCATTTGTTCCCCTGGACATAAAAAAAACTATCTCCTCAAAACATCCACCATACCATCTATTATGGCATTCCATAGCCATTCCGCCATACATTGCCATGCAACTTCCATTCTTACATTACATGACTTATGTTTTAATTGTCATTTTGCTTTGTATGAACATATAGAGCTGACATGATAGTTGTGGCAAGGCCACGATTCATAATTGTTTTACATGTTATGCTAGATCATTGCACATTCTGATACACTGCCAGATACATTTATTTGTAGTCATAATATTTATTCCGAGTTGTACGTAAATAAAAGTGTGATGTCATATAGAGTGTGCCTCTACCTGTAGATAAAAAAAGAAGTCAAAGAGCCCAACAAAAAATTGAGAGAAAAAGAGAGAGGAGCCACACTACTATCCTCTATACACACTTGTGCTCTATGATAGCACCCTGCATTACATATAGATAGTTTTCATATACTTCATGAGTATGCTAGTGGGATTTTTGACATTATAGAACTTGTCTTGTATATTCCGATGACGAGCTACCCCAAAATGCTCAAGGTCCTCATGAGCAAGCAAGTTGGATGCACACCCACTAGTTTCATTTGAAAAGTTTTCATACACTTATAGCTCTGGTGCGTCGGTTACATGGCAATCCCTACTTCTCGCATTAATATCGATGGTAAGGCTTTTCCCTTGCCTAATGATCAGCTGCTTTAGTGTGAGACTTTCTTAGTTTTTTTCTTCTCATAAAACCCCCCATCATCACTCTATTTAAATTTTAAGTGTGAAGATCGAGACTTGTGATTTCGGCACTGAGCAAAGTGCTGAGTAGTTGAAAGGGCCCATTATAGATTCGGTCACTTGACTAACGGTCTAGCTGTGTTATGATAAGATGTTTGAATATGATAAAGCCTTGAGTGATTGGGACTTGAATGTTATACATATGGTCATTGATTGGTATTACATGAAGATACAGAACCATGAAAAGCAAGAGTAATTTTGTTTACACATTTTGGTGTTACTAGCTTGTTATTAACTACAGATTATTGCTTTGAATCAGTTTTGTCTTGAGTTCACTCCACACTACATCATTTGGTCAAGATTATGCTAGGTAGCATTTCACATCATAAATTATCTTTGTTTATCATCTATGTACTCGAGGACGATCAGGGATTAAGCTTGGAGATGCTGATACGTCTCAAACGTAGCAATAATTTTTATTGTTTCATGCTATTATGCTATCACTTTTCAATACTTTCTATAGCATTTTATTATATTTTTGAACTAACCTATTAATTCAGTGCCAGTGCCAGATGTTGTTTTCTGCATGTTTTTGGCTTTACAGAAACTCAATATCTACGGAGGTCAAAATACCCTAACGATTTGATACGTTTTTTTAGGGGCACGAAGGTTGTGGCACCCCGGCTCAGAGATGACCGGAACGCCCCGTATTCCAGCCCAGGGACAAGTCCTGTGGAATACGGCACTGTTGGCATAGAACAAATCAGCTCTTTATTACAATGAATATGGTTACAAAGGGTACAAGGATTACATCGGCACGGCGACACTACGCCTGCCCGGGGTAGCTCTATGCTAACAGCGGAGTAACTCTCTCGGCAGCGGAACAGCGACGGCGGTGATGGACTCCACTCCATAGGGACTCTGGATAGAATGCATATCCTAGGTCGCAAACTCGGGATCATCGACAAGTAAGCAATTATGGCATGACCTGCAAACTGACATGACACGTCAGGTGAGTACTTTGAATGTACTCGCAAGTTCACAGCAAACATCAGCATTAAGGCAAGACAACATCATAGCCAGGTAGCTACTGAAGTAGATGCAGTAAGGTAAAGCATATTTAATCCATACTCCGAATAACCTCAGGATCCAATCCGAATCTGTTCCAAGTCCAATCCCAATCATGTGGTCATGCGACCACTCATCCCATTGCTATCCCATGGCTGACATATCATATACCTGATTCCATCTGCACAACAAGTCTGACCGACTTACTCTCCTTCGGGTTGCCTCACAACCCTTAGAGTACTCACGATCCACCAAGTACTTCCGATCTTACGACGAGTTCTTCCATCATTATCACTACTATGGTTGACCACCTAAAGAGGTCTAGACGGACTGTCCAATACCGTGGACACGGCTATTCGAATAGATTTTACACTCTGCAGAGGTTGCGCACTTTACCCACACCATGGAGCACCTGACCTCGTGATCCCATTCGGGTGGACCAGCGTTGCTCCAACGAAACCCGCCTGACCCGTGACTCTCCCATCGTACCACCGGCAATCATCCTCCCCCGGAGTCCTGCCCTGGGTGGCCCCTGTGTCACCGCGTGACACCTGCCACCGTCATGGCTAACAAACTATCCCAAAGGGGGACCTGGTACCATATAACTCAACTGGGCTCACAAGGTTATCGCCGCCTACCGGACTAGGGTAGCGCGCACGCATAACCTTCCCTGTCGGGCGGTACCGGTGAAAGAGCACGCGATCAGACCAAATCAAGGCCGTCCCATACCGGCAAATGTGGCTGCACGGATAAGTCCGGACAGGTGAATCAGGATCAACCATGAAGTATCTAATCTCCGAACAATCTCTGTCATGGCTGACACTCCGATATCATAGCAATCCAAGTCGAAACGATATCTGGCTAGAAATCCGGTAACCAGTATGTTTAAGCCACTGCTACTAACTCATTTCCACGAACTGCCGGATGAAATCCAAAATAATCATAGATGGTAATCTCAACATCATGGCATCAACGAGTGAGTAAACTGCTAGTCACTACAATCCGGTACTCAACATGGTAGTCACCTATCCAAGAATTAACTCAAGCATTGTATGATCCAATTCATTACACAAATAACTCATACTTGCTGTTAAAGTGAATAGTTAAACTATGATATTGCAATGCAATTATGCAGATGAGAGTTATGGCTTGCCTGGAGATGAAGGGACCATCGGGAAGGAGTGCGGAATGGTCGCGGAAGGAGTTGCTGGAAACAGTTCTCTCTCGGAGGGGGCTGTTTACAGACAAGGGCAAAATGGTTATTTTCACAGTGGGACCATGTAGGGAAAATGATACCAACAGATAGAGCTCGACGAGACGAAGAAGTGGGCTTTGGAATCACCTCGATCGGAGTTATGGAGAAAAAGATACAGCCAGGTGAAGTTCAGGGACCAATATATAAAAATAACTCTACAAACAGGTCCCTGGCTGATTTTTTTCTTGAAAAGGATAAACGGCACTGTGCTGATGGGCTGCCTCGGGCTGAATCTCACCGCCGCTGCTGCTGTTGCTCCTGGGCCGGCCCACTTACTGCTGCTGCTCTTTTTTTCTAAAAACCGGGTGGGCTCTAGTGGCTGGCCCACCTTATCTCCCTCCTCCTCCCTGGCGCCCGACAGAAACAGAGAGAGGGGTGAGGCAGAGGCGTGACTGGGCTCGACCGGCGATGAGCTCGGCGGCTTCGGCCATCTCCGGCGAGGGCGCCGGCGTCGGCTAGCGCGTTGAGGAGCACCGCGTCCACCAAGGGTCTCTGCAGCGCCAGGGAAGGGCCGAGGGGCGCTGGGCCAAGGCGGGGACAGAGGGCACGGCGGCGGCTGAATTCGGTGCGCGCCGCCACGGTGGCTCCGGCGAGGGGGCGAGGTGCTAGGGAGGGTCGCCGGAGTGGAGGGGTTCTCCTGGTGGTGGTGGGACGGAGAGGGGCGGCCTGGTTCGCCGGAATTTGAGGTGGCCGAACCGGCGGCCATTGCGGCAAAGGGCGGCGAGGAGGGCTCTGGAGCTCGAGGGGAGAGGGGCTGGGGCTTGCTGGTGCGAAGGAGAAGCTCGTGGGCGCCTTAAATAGCCTCGGGGAGGGCTAGATGATGACGTCCGGAGCTCCCAGAAGCTCATCGCCGTGGCGGTGACCTAGCGGCGAACCCATGTCGGCAGAGGCGGCCAAGAGCTAGGGAACAAAGGGAGGAGGTTCTGGACGGGCCACGCGTGCGGTGGAGGGATCGCCGGCGCGCCCGGACGAGCTAGAACCCGCTGGAGACGCGCTCCCGACGCGTACGAAGCACAGAGCGCGGGTTTGGCGTGCTCTGCACGTGGTCACCGCGTGGCCACGGCATTGCCACGCCATACTTGATGCAAAATTGTGTCTGGGAGGTTCTCCTTCCTTCCCGGAGATCACTTATGCAGCTGGATGGCTCGGGAGAGGTCTGAAGTGACTGAACCAAGGTCAACAAGATTCTAGCAGCCAACTTGACCACGTTTATGTGATCAACAGAGAAGTGATAAGGTCAAGATGAGATGTCTGAGAGGTTTAGGGTAGGAAGGACTACAGTCCTGTGAAGTTTGGAGAGAAATGGACCAAGATTTAATATAGTTGCTTTGCAACTGGCCAATCTGGTCCAGAAACTCAATCTTGATGTGCCACTCACATGGAGTAGCAACTTGAGCTGAAATTTGGTTTAGCATGATGATTTGGTCATATGAGAGTTCCATAAAGATTTCATGCCATTTGGACAAGCCAAAAAGGTACTTCCTTCACAACTATCCTCTCTGATCAGAATCTTAGAAAAATTCTAGGGAATTATTGGGATGATTAAATGAGCCCAAATTTTGTGTAGATAGGTTATATGGGTAGGGGAATGCTCTGGTAAATTTTCAGCAATTATGGAGCAATATAAAATATGGTTACTTCATAATGTGAAAATCTGACCAGAAAACAAGATTTAATGCTATGCTCACATAGATCATTGGATATGGTTGAAACTTGGTGGAGAGTCATGATTTGAGCATATGGAGTTGCTTGCAAAATTTCAACTCATTTGGATACTCCTAGCTAGCACTTGCTTCACAAAGATTCTAGTTGACCAGAAAATTTTGGAAATTAGCCAAGGGAGATTTAGTATCCAAATGAAGTTGAATTTTGGCATGTGGCAATGATATAGATCGAAAAGAATGCCCAAAAAGTTTGAGACCAAGAAAGCAAATATAAAGGGTACTTGCTTCTCAACTTGGCAGCTGGGGCAGAATCAGAAAAGGAATATTTGTGAAATATTTTTGAACATGGCAAGGAAGGGTTTGGCATATCTGAGGAATATATGACCCAAACAATTTATGAGAATTATTTGGGAATTTTAGGAATGATGGAAATGTGGGTTGTTTCACAACCTAGGACAACAGGGTTATTCCTTTAATAGAAACAGTAATTTTCCCAAGGAAAAGAATATTGGGATTGGTCCAAGATGGAAATGACATGGTCTTGGGATGGTTTTGAGGTTTGCAAGCCACTTGTGAAGAGGAATCAAGGATGATCCTCCAGGTTGCGAGACTACTAAGCCACAGAAAGGCAAATCCAGACCAAAATCAAAAGAAAAAAAAGGGCAAAATCCAGGGTGTTACAAAGGTTCCAGGAAGCATCGAACGCAAAGCAAGATGAGCCAGGGGGCAGGCCCTAGGGTGCTCCCCTAGGCCATGTGGGCGCAACCTGCACCACCTTTCGTCCGTTCCACCGTCATAAATTCCTATAAATCCAAAAACCCTTAGAGAAATTTTTGTGCAAATTTTTCCGCCACCGCAAACTTCTGTTCCATAGAGATCCAATCTGGAGGCCTGTTCCGGTACTCGGACGGAGGGAGAATCCGCTGCTGGAGGCTTCTTCATCAATCTTGCTGTGTCCATGACCATGTGTGAGTAGTTCCATTTGGATCTTAGGGTCTAGTCGCTAGATCTCTCTCCCTCTCTCTCTCTCTCTCTCTCTCTCTCTCCAATCAACAATACCATGTTTCCGTGAGCTGCCTCACAAGATCGGGAACCATCTATGTGATCCTTGTATGTGTTTGTTGGGATAGGAAGAATTGCCACTTTAAGATTAGATTATTCATTGAATTCAATTGAATCTTCTCTTTTTCTTGTTGTATAATTAAATAGCTTTGTATGCTCTCCATTCTATTTGTCTACTTTGGCCAAGTTTGATGGGTATTTCCTCAGACAGAGTTGTGCATTGTAGTCGGTTTAATCTTGCGGTGATCTATATCCCAGTGACAAAAAGGGGCAAGACACGTATTGTATTGTTTCCACTAAGGATAAAACGATGGTGTCTCGTCATATTGATTGATGTTTTGTTGTCTACATTATGTCATCGTGCTTATTGCAATGTTGCGTTTCTTGTAAACTTAATATCCTGAGATGCATGATGGATAGAGGTCTTAGTGTGGAGTATTAGTAGTAGATGCAGTCGGATTTAACGGTCTACTTACCATTGAAGTAATGCCTATATGAGATTATACCATAAATGACCATACACATAAATATTGAAATTTAATCGCTGCCCAACTGTAATTTGTTCACCGCACCACTTGCCTGCTTAAGAGGGATGCCACTAGCTAGTGACCCTATGGCCCTGGATCTATTCTCCTTTACTGAAATAGTTGCTACAATTAGTATTCTTTGCATTATTTTTACTTTGCTACCCACTATCAATTATCACTTGCTGTTTAATCTTGTACTCCCTCCGTCCGGTGAAGAGTGTACATTTGGCTTTAAAAGTTTTCCATAGAAGAGTGTACTTCTATCTTCTCAATGCACTTTAAAGTATAAAAAATATATTTCTCTCTCATCAAACGGTAATCAAGACCAATAACATTCTACACATGGTCTCCTTAATTTCTACATGCACTTAGCTCATTGGGCGTTGGGTAATTAAAGAGGAGAGGGATGGCAGCTTGCATCTTTCCAATGCATTTTTATTCCATTGCATAACTTGTCCTAAAATTTCTATATGTACACTTTTCACCGGACGGAGGGAGTAACTAGCAAGACAAGGGGATTGACAACTCTCTTGTGTGTTGGGAACAAGAATGTTTTCCGTTTTGTGGGAAGATGCTGTACCATTTGTTTGCTCGGAGAACTCCTTCTGATTTGATAAACCTTGTTTGTCTACAAAGAGAAATACTTGTTGCTAGGTTACATCACCTTACACTTTTGGGTTACCCAACCACTCTTACGAGAGAGAAAAAAATTATGCAACAAAGAAACAAAATATATCTAAAAAGATTCATGGATAAATCTGATCATAGCGTTTCAATTCATCATATCCCAACAAATACACCAACAAGTTACATCAGATGGATAACAAACATTTAGGGCAGCTCATTTGATCTTTATATTGAGAAGTAAGGGAGAGAAAACCATCTAGCTACTTCTATAGACCCATGGTCCGAAGAAAACTACTCACGGGCGATCATGGTGGCCTTCAAGTCGATAGAGATTGACACCGAGAAGATTTCCCCCTCGGCGAGATTCGAAAAAGGCCTCCAGATTGGATCGACACAAAACAGAAGTGTGTAGTTGCCTCTAGATTCAAATCTTTGGCTGATTTTTTCTTGGATTTTTCTAAACCCGATAAACTTGGTTTTCCTGAAAATCCAAAACCTTGCAGAAAAGAGCACCTGGCACTGGACACTTAATAGGTTAGGCCGGAAAAATAATATAAATTGGTGCCAAAAATATACTAAAATGGTATAAACATGGGATGAAACAATCAAAAATTATAGGTATGTTTCCTATGTATCACATTTCTAAAAAGAAGGAAGAGCCAAAACAATCAAGCAGCAAAAATAGATACAAAAGATGCCACATGGGCTTGGCGTTCGGCGCTCTCCTTTCTCATGGACGCTTATATATACCTTCTAATCACAACCTTATTTATCATGCAATTTTTCACCACCGTTAATTCACAAGCCGAGGCAGGACTCATAATCAGATCCTAATCCGGCACTTTGTCGAAGGGGATTCCTTTGCCGTCTTCATTCGGAATATGGATGCGGCTCAGATGTTATTCGAATGACAAAACAACTAGCCCAGCAATAGGCAAGGACTGGCTGAAATCCCTTTCTGGATCCAGTCTATCTGTATCTGCTGTCCCTTCCGCTTTCTGTGTTGATGGAGCTCGGTCAGATAGTTCTGGTATTGCGAAGGAGGGCAACGCATTGGGATCGTCCAATCCCTTCTGATCGGCTGTCATATTGAATTGCAAATTCTCATATAGTAAGAGTTCCTTCGGTTTCCTCCCCTAGCACATTCGCTGTTGTCTACGCCAATATTTGACCTGCGAGTAGAGTGTGGCTGGCTACATACGGGGGAACTCAACCTGCCTTTCGAAGGGTAGACCTTACGGATACGTATCCGATGTTTTCTTGATTCGGAATGGATATGAATAATAGTGACATATTGCTTAATTATATTAGGCAATAGCTATGTGACATGAAATAATCAACTTGTCACATACAATAAGTCAATGATAAATAGTTTTATGAATAAATACTAATGCATAATAATTGGAATATTGGGGCTAGAATTTTGAAAATTACCTCCCATATATCCTCTTGCATATCCATATTTGTGTCAAAATCTCATACCATATTTTATTTTTTATTTGTTAAATAAATTCGGATACGAATAATTTCCATTTCCATTTCTGTTCGGATACGAATAGGCATTTTCTCGAATGCGAACATCGGATATTTCGGATTATCCGCTACCACTTTCCAGCCCTAGTCTTCATCAATAGGGATCTACGATGCTCCCAATGTAAAAAGCATAAAACCAACATAATTCCGACCACATTCTTTGATGACATTTCCGACTGATGGACCCCCATCCGTTCGGCTTAGTTGGCAAAAAAAAAAAAATAGTGTCACACGGGCATGTTGACCGGCGGGGCTCTTTGTATTTATTCTTTAGGGGGACCATTAGCTCAAAGGTCGTAATATAAATACAAAGAGCCACACTCGACGAACTCTCAAACAAAAAGGGCACCATTAGCTTATATTACGACCTTTGAGCTAATGGTGCCCTCTTTGTTTTTTTTTTTTACTTTGTAAACGTGCAGGTGGATTATGCTCCACGAGGGCCGGTGTGTAATCATGTCTTGCTGCCTTTGGCCAAGGCATGGCTGACGAGGTCGATTGAATATGCTTTGGCGAGGCTCCTGTTTTGTGAAAGAAGGGACCATATGGCATGCGATGCTACTTTTCTCAATGTTTATTGTAAGCTGTTTCCTTTCGGTTTTTTTTAAAGGTCAGTGCTTGATAGGATCTCACCAAATATATGTCAAAAAAAAGATATGTGCCCCCATCCGAAAAAAAAAGAGATATGCGGCCTTGAGTCCTTGACTTCTAAATTTGTGTTTTAATTTTGCCAAAAAAAGAGTCTGTTTGGTCATGAGCTACCAGCACCAGCACCAGCACCGACGATCACACCGACGCACCTACTCCAATCGGCAACCATGGCATGATCCACGTTAATACCACCGGCCGGTTCAAGATAGGATCGGCACATGTACGCACACACGGGTCCTTCGACCCAAATATTCTCCAGCCTAGACACAGTCAAGGTAAGCATCGACAAAGAGAACCTTTAATAACCCATTTGTACGTTGTTTAATCACTGGTGACCAGTTGATGTACAGATCTGGGCAACTAAATTTAGAAAGCTGGAACTTGGAGCGGTTCGCGAGGGAAATCATGTGCGAGAGGACAACGAACCCATCTTTTCTTGCATGCGTATGCACGTATTGCTCTGGTGTGGAGCATTATAAGCTAACAAGGGATTTCTCGTAATTATTTGATGAAACAGCATCACATCTCAGTTTGATTATACGAGATAAAAAGGATTGGCTACTCAAGGAACGCGGCGTGGCCACTTCCACGCCATGCTTCCAGTCTGTGCATCGTACCAAAATGTATCCCAATGTAAATGAGTATTGATAGTGTTGAGCGGGTCATGAGGTCATAACGATACAAAATGTACCCGGAAATGTACTGAGCTTCACTGTCAGCCTACAAAAATGTATACGAGTCTTTAGGGCATCTCTAAGGCGGACCCGCAAACCGCGCGCATCTGTTCGGACCACGAAAGTCATCCAATGCTGGCCTGTATCGGTCCGCGGAGCGGTCTGGACGCGATTTCTCCTGTAAACTGGAGAAAAGCGCGGCGGGGGAGGGGGGGGGGACGGGGGGCTTTGCGGGAGTCCGGACATCCCACACCGGCTTCTGACCACCCTGGCCCACCCAAACCCCTCCTCCCGCGCCCGCGTGCGTTCCCGCCCCGCGACACCTGCCCGCATTCGTGACACTGTAAGGCAGCCGCTCCCCATTGAAGAACGGACGCGGCCTCTCACTGGTGCCGACATTGAAGCAGCTCGCCGACTGTGGGCGCCGCCCGTGACGCGTCTCCGGTGTCCACGCATGTTCAATGCCGGAGGCACGTGAATTGACGGGACGGGACGGATATCTACCACGCCCGTTCAATGCCCCGTCCGTCCGTATGCCGCCATTAAGCAGGCTCGCCGGCCGAGAAACCCACTCCGGCGTCCCGCATTGACGCCTGGCCTCACCGGAATCCTCTATTTAAGGGCGGCCACACCCGGATATCTCCACAACACAACACATCCGCTCCACTTCCTCTACATCCTCCATGACCGCCAGCGGGATAGCACTGTGGGACAGTCAGTCGCCGGAGATGAAGCATGCGGTGGCCGCCCTTGCCGCCGCCGGGCTCAGCCGTTGTGTCAGGCGGATCAAGGCCGGCTTGCCGGCCAGCTCGCCCGAGGTCTCCCACGACGAGGACGACACCACGATGGAGACGGGCTCCGACGACTCCGCCCGGGCTCCCGTGCCTCATGTGCACGTTGGCATCACCATGGAGTAGGTGCGGGCTCACTTCAACGCCGCCATGGCGGAGGTGCAGCCTGCGCCAGCGCCTCTGTCGGCGTTCCAGCAGGCGCAGGAGGACAACGGTACAATCTGTTCCTCCTGAAGCAGCACCGGCTGGCGGAGGGCACGATCTACGGCGAGCGCGCAAGCGAGGAGGCGGTGACGGCCATGGCGGCGGCGAACCCCAACTTCGTCGCGGAGCAGCGTGCCATCTACGATGTCGTCCGCGCTCAAGCCACCGCTCGCCAGGAAGCGGCCGTCGCGGAGGCGTAGCGGTAGGCGATCGCGGAGAAGAACAATGTCAGCTACGCCTCCTACGTGCCGCCGACGAACCATCAGCCGCCCCGGTGGGACAAAGACAACACCGACGCCACAATTTCCATCGTGAACCTCACGTCCACCGGCGACGGACAGGTCGCGGAATCCTCCGAGGATGAGTAGGCCACGGGAGGCTGCGGTGCCTTGTGTCCCATATGGGCCGGTCCGTCTCCCATGTTCTACTCTTCCTAGCCGGAGACCGCGCCTTCACTTCATCGGTCTTATCGCCGGTGCTCATGGAGACGGTGGATGGAGGACGACACGGGCTTGGACGCCGCCCGCCGCCACCTTAGGATACGTTTAGGGGTGGGTCTTTTTTTTCTAGATGTTCGAAATGTAATGAAATATGTCGTGTTTGTATGAAATCCGGCCGTATTTGCATGAATTTCATCCGGTTTGTTGAAAATAGTTTGAAATGTATGCGGGTACGGTTGGATGTCGTCCACCCGCATCCGTATCCGCGGATTGGTCTCCCCCTCCCCCCCCTCCCCCCAATGTCTGCGGACGGATGCTGGAGAAAACTCGCGGTTTGCCGTTGGAGATGCCATTACGATGCATTTTGAGTGGGTCGTGAGGTAATAATTAACTCTGGTTATAATTTTAGTGAACCTGACGATATATACATTTTTTTTGCGGGGTAATATATATAATACTTTAAATTCATTCTTTGTACAGTGTTTACGTTCCTATTGATCCTCCCCGAACCTCTACAACTACGTAATACCAAAATCTAGTTCACATATTGAGGATACACAAAATCATATTATGAAGAAAATAAAAAGGCCAATGGGCATAACACTAGAAAACATGACGTGACACAACAAGAGAAACACAGCATCAACCATGGACATTGGCAACCCCGCGTCGTCCGAGACGGGCGACTCGGGAGGCCCTGGATCCACTTTTTTCGGGAACCTTCGTCGTGCAACCTCTCCTCGCCGCCGCCGGTCGACGCAGTCGGGCTTGCCCGCACGGCTGATGGCTGCGGCGGGTCTCCGTTCCTGTGTGGTTGGAGCACAGTGCAGCGGAGGCTGACGCCGTGAAGGAGGAAAGTGCAGCGGCTGCGTCTGCTTCTGCTTGTACGACCACCAGAGATCTTCTTTCATGTCGTTGCCATAAGCATGAGGCTGGCGCAAGCACTGGAGTCTGGAGGTCACCTGGTGCCCCAAGACCAAATCTGGCTCTCCTACACCACCGAACTCAGGCTCGGATGTAGGGAATTTCGCTGGGTGTATGGGTGGTGCCGGACGAGGATGACTACCTGGCAATTGATCCATGGTTGTGGCAAGATGGCGCTCACCGAAGGGGCGTCGGCCTTCCAATCCGACGACAAGTGTGAAGTTGGCCGGTGATCAGACCGGTCCAGATTTTTCCTGCACCAGACGGTTCGTCGTCTGTGTCGATATAGGCGATGCATGGCAGCGGTCGTGTCCTTGCCCTCGGTATGAATTGCTTCTGCAGGCGAGGACGACGGAGCTAGTGGTGGGCGTGGTTATGTCGTCTACTGCAGATCAACCACTGACTGCCACCTACGAGGACGGTGCGACACCTCCAGAGCTTCCCAAACTCAGGATTTTGGTGGTGTCGATGTCCTTCCTATCTGTCAAAGACTTCGCCATGAACTGGCGAGGGCCTCTTGTGCATATGCAGCTGCAGGGATTGTGGCAAGTGGAGGAGACAACACATGACTTTGATTCGGTGGTGCTTCACTGAGTACCCGGTCTCGAGCTCCGGGATGAAAATCCTAGGTGTGACCCTACTGTTATACCTGGCAATGGCCGTGTTCTGTGCGTCGTAACCATGGCGAAGGCATTGCTCGGAGTTTGCTTGGACATGATTTTCAGGGTGAAAACATGATCTGAGCTTTGATAGTTGGCTCAAGCGATAGCGGCGCTTGCACGTTGTTTCCTTCCTGAAGGCGTCACTTTTGAAGAACCATTCTTGTGGTTCTTGTGTTGTCATAATATGATGGTGCTGAAGGTCACCGCTATCACTGTTTTTCGTCGCTTCGGGAGTTTTTTTCATCCGCGGGCATAGCTTCGGTCACGTATGACTTTGCTTCTTGCCTCCGTGGCCTTTTGTGTGTGCGTTAGTGTTGACTGTGTACATCCTAGTTATGCAGAGGTTGGATGTACTCATTCCGATTGTATCCCTCGATGTTATGATATGAGTCAATTAAAAACGCCCTTTATCGAATGGACATTGGCAACGCTTGTGTCTAAACAAAAATACCCATATTTTTTGTAAACACGGTACCTCCCCCTCCCGAAATAAGTGTAACTGACTTGGTACAAAACTTAGTACAACTTCATATTAAATGACATTTATTTCGGGGTAGAGGAAGTATATAGTAGTACGATACATGAAGACCAGCAGAAGGCATATCCGTATTCGACCTGTCAAAGTGCCAATGGTTTCAAACGCGGGCATATGCCTTTCGCCGTGTTAATTTGTGTAGTCCAAAGCTGCACCCACCATTGCACGCTACGCGTTTTTTTTAACATCAGTACAGACGCAAGCGCTCAAAGATACACTTATACACTCATCCTTATGAACGCACACACGCATGTCATCTTAAAATTTACGAAGTCATCGTAGGCGTCTCGTCGTCAACGGAAACCTCTCACTGAAAACGCATCGCCAGAAATCCTGAAATAAATCCATAAATAATGTGAGCATCAGGATTTGAGAATACCGTTGTCCCTCTAACCATCAAACCACAGGTTAGTTTGCTTGCACGCTACACGTTATCATGTGGTACTAGCGGGAAAAAATATAGTCGTTTCATGGAACTAGGTAAACAACCCGTCTCCCCACACATAGCAAGGCATGTGATCACGTGGACCATGTGGGGTGAAGACTCAACTTAAATAGCCTCGAGTCAAGTCCAATTACACTTCTTCCTCCTCGGGCTGCTTCACATGTACTACTGCGGCTATCTAGCATTCTAGTAGAAAGAAAAGCATCGATCCAGATCTCGTTCCTCTTCCCAGCGTGTGCTGAGGATCCATATATAGCTAACAGCTTGTTATTTTCAAATGTTCAAATGTTTGTGGAATGACTACTCTGTTAAAGTGGCCAACCAACATGCTATTTTTTTTTAGTAAAGCCAAACAACCTGCTTTGAAAAGAAAAGTGGGAAGCTGTATAGTAATCCAAACGCTGCGAAGGCCGCGAACTACCAAAGAAACTTTTTTTTTTTAGAAAAGGAGGATGACCCCGACCTTTGCATCTGGGAGATGCATGCGGCCATTTTATTGATTATTCTCGATGACCTTACAAAATAGAACAACAATATGCCTGAATCCGTCATCTTGGCAACATCTGCTGCTACTCCTACCATATGATGAAGGGGTGCAAGCTGGGCCACATACCCAGACTTCTCACCTAAGCCTAACATCTAAAGCTGGAGGCTCCGACCGAGCCACATACCGGGTCCGGGGCACAAACCGGTCCGACGCACTCACATGTGTCGTCGCTGTCATCTTCCACTGGTCCATCTTCATAGTAGATTGAGGTGTCAACCTTGGCAGGTCCTCCGCCATCGACGCCACCACGATGCCAAACGACGACCTCCACCTACACGAGTCCATCTCCAAGCAACGGACGGATACATGCTAGGATAGGGCCGCACCACCGCCGTCGCCCACCACCCACAAATGCCACCCAACCCCAAGGTTCCCAAAGCGGCGCCTTCAAGAAGGGAACGGCGCCGTGAGCGCCGCCGCCACCCAACAAAGTTAGGGCTTTCGCCCGAGAGACCTAGGGGAAGGGGAAGTGAGGAGATCAGTCCATACCGACGCCTCCAAGGAGGGGAACGACGCCCTCAGGCGTCGCCGTCGGCGCGGTCGGTCATGGCCGGCCAGGGATTTCGCCCGAACTAGATCCCCGCCACCAACAGCGCCTCCTATATAGAACCGGCGACCAAGGGAAGCGCGGCCCGACTAGGCTGGCCCGCACGCCGAACAGAGGAGGAGGGGAGGCGCCAGATCGCGCGCACCGGCCACCGCAGAAGCCGCCGCCAGCCGCCAACGACCACCGGGATCCTGCCCTCCGCGCGGCCAGGACGCCAGATCCACCGCCCGCACGGCTACTCGCCGGAGCCTGCCATGCCTCGCCAAAGGAGCCGCCGCTCCAGATCCGGGACTCCCCACGCAGAGGTAGGGCAGCCGAGGCCCCGCCGCCACCATCCTTGGCGCCCCGGGCTTGCCCGGCGGCCGCCTCAGGCGGCGGCGAGGAAGGGAGGGGGGGGGGGTGAGCCCGGCGGCGCGGCTAAGGTTCACCCCCCTTGTCGCCCGAGCGAGCGGCGCGGGGGGGAAGGGAGGGGCAAAAAAAAATTTGGGGGAGAATTTCACTTCCCCGGCCTTTGCACCAATTAGGGATGCATACGGCCTTATAAGTATGAGTACTAGGATTTTTAATCTCGGTTACGCCCCGAGCCTAGTCCTCAATAAATGTGTGAGTACCAGGAAAGCATGGTCCTCAAGATTAAATAGGAACCTAAATTCGCCTCCATGAGGATTTGAACCCAGGTGTTGAGTTTGTACATCCACTACCCCAACCAGTTGAGCGAACTACCAAAGAAACTGCCATTGGGCTTTTTCAAGAAAATAGCAAACGATTTCTCCTGCAGAGCGAAAAATAAGAGAATTTCCATTTGGAACACTTCACAAGGTTTGGATTTTTTTTCCCTTGGTATTTTCCAGTCTTCTCAAATTTTACTCTTCTGAAAAGGAGGGCAACCTTCGAGCTCTACATCATTGCGATGTACACAACCACATTTATCAAATGACAAATATCAAGGTTCAGTATACACAAACTAGTAATAAAAAGAAAGAAGCCACGACATGCGAAAACATAAATATATGCTACACACAAATGAGAATGTTCTCTCTATTTTGATTGTCTTTCCAACAAAAGTTTAAATTAAGTTATTTCTCTATCTTTTAAAAAAAATTAGGAGTTCTCTATCTTTTTAATAGGCACGCATGAAAACACTTGATATTTGTCCTGCTCCATGTAATGTTGGACCAGGGATGGCTCAACCGAAACCTAGATATGGCCCAAATGGGCCCTATATGTTTTAACGAAGTACGCTGTATTGTTCATTTAACCTAGAGAAAAGGCTGACAGTACCAGATACGAGGCCTGCATGGACGTCCAGGATCGTTAGCCATAACTTTGAGCATGGCAGTGACGGAGCTTCATTCAAGCCGCAAATGCTACCTACGTACTCCCTCCGTCTCAAAACTCTTGTCTTAGATTTGTCTAAATACGGATGTATCAAGTCACGTTTTAGTATTAGATACATCCGTATCTAGACAAATTTAAGACTAGAATTTTGGGACGGAGGGAGTATATCCTACAGCCAGCACTCTTGGTCTAAATGTTTTTTTTTTTCAGTTTCTGAGCATAGGTGCTCTGCAGCTCGCCAGCATGGACCACCCGAATGGCAGTTTTCTTTTGTTCCTCGATTTTTCTTTTTCCTTTTTTTATATTTTCCCGTTTCCCTTTATTCTTCTACCTTTGTATTTCTATTTCTTTTCTTTGTTTCCATTTTTATTATTAATTTTATTTCCTAGAAAAATTTAAGCATTTTTGTGACATATCAAATAAAATTATAATAAATGTGTTTACGAGTGAACATTCTGAAGCGTGCGCTGAACATTTTATTAAAACACGACGAGTATTTTCTGAATAATGTTGTAGATGTTTCAAACGCATGATTGCCTTTCAAATACATTAAACATTTTTTAAGATGCACTATGAGTATTTTTAATTACATGAACTAATATTTTTATTATTTTTACTTTCAAAATTAAACACATAAAATTGCTTAGTACATTAATACTTTTAAAATGTGTGATGTATATTTCGAATATGATGTAGAAAATTTAAATATGTGATGGTAATTTTTCCAATATGCGAGAATTTTTTTAATGTGAATGAACATTCAGTTTGAAAAATACATGGTGAAATTTTTTTATAAGTTCCGCAAAGTTTATATATATGGTGCAAAAACAAATCTAATATGTGATGAACATTTTAGAAATACGTGACGAACAACTATCCTATATGCGTTGGACATTTTATAATACCTGTTAAACATTTTTCTTTTGAATATGCAGTGTTTTTTTAATACATGATGCATACACTTTCAATATGCAATGAACACTTTTCTCAATTATGTGATGGACATTTTTCTAAATGTGGTAAATATTTTTTCAAATATGCGATGATAATTTTCTAACAACAGTATTAAAAGTTTTTCAATATGCCACAAAGAATATTTACATATGTGATGAACATTTTTGTCAGAAACAAAATGAACATTTTATAGATGAATATTTTTCAATTATAGGATGAATGATGTTGCAAACAAACATTTTCCTATTATATGATGAATGATGTTGCAAGGTTTGACAAAAAAAATCAAAAACAATATGAACAGTTTTGAAATATACGGCGGATATTTTTGTATTTGATGAAAAAAGATCCAATACGTGAACAATATTTTAAAAATACACGGTGGATATTTTTTCATATATGCGGTCATTTTTTCTAAATGCATGATGATCACTTTCCAAATACATGGTGAACAGAAAAAATCATGAAAACTTTTTAAAATAAGTATTTTTTACAAATACTTGGAGAGTTTTCTAAAGTTTATGAACAGTTTTAGAAAACATTTATGAAAAATATTGGCATATTTTACCCGAAATGAAGTTAGAATTTTTGGCAGAAAAGGGAAAAAACTAAAAGCAAAACAATGAATGAAAAAGAATAAGCTCCTAGTTTTTTTTCTTTTTTGCGTATTTTACACGGCGAATCCTGTTCCACTCGTGGGTTGCTGGATAGCACCTATGCGCGCACCCTCCCGTGTGCTCGGGTAACTTATATAGGCTGGTGCATATGTGGTTTTGACGTGTTTGGTTTTCTTTGTTCTTTTAACAGAGTACGAAATGCAAATCGTCAGCTACACATACATACACTCATCTTTATGAAGGCATACATACATACTCTCATATGAGCACTTTCGAGATATGGAGATGGTACAGCATGTTGAGATTGACAAAGTCACCATAGGCTCGTCATTGTCAATGAAAACGTCTCCTTCCACTGAATGAACAACATAGAAAACCTAAAATAAATTTAGGAAAATGCGAGAATAAATGCTAAGTTTAAGACTTGAACCCTAAAGTGTTGGTTCCACCATAATGAATGAAACCATCTGAGTTACGCTTTGTGTTTCCCATGGTTTTGAAAAGGTTAAAACCTTCCCTGGCCATTTTTCTTGTTTTTTGTTTCCTTCTAGTTTATTTTATTTTAAATTTATGAAATAAATTTTTGAATTCATGAATATTTTTCAATATTACTGCCGTTTTTAGAATTTCACAGGAAACAAAATTTAGGGAACCTTTTTTAATACAAGGATATTTTTGAATTCGTGAATATTCTTTCAATTTGTCTGTGTCGTTTTCCAACCATAATTCTTTTATGAATTTGCAAACATTTTTTCAAACTTGCCAACATTTTCTATATTTGTGAATATTTTCCCATTTCTCTAACATTATTTCAAAATCATGAACATTTGTAAACGCACTTCCTTTTTTAAAATTCTTGACTTTTCTGGATATGCACATATTTTTTGAATTTGCAAACATTTTTGTAAATTCATGAATCACTTTTTTTTTCCAATTGTCGCGAAGTGAAAACAGTCCGTGCAACTTCGTTTTTAAATGAATTGATAGGTGTGTGCTGACAGGTGTGGTCAAGGAAACGGGCCACACCAAGAACCATTGGGAATGTGCTCACAGGTGTGTGTTTGCCTCCCTCACAAAAGAACTATGCGCCAATTAAACAACTCCTATTTTCCGAAACTGAGGCTCGATGCGAGCAACCCAAGCTATGAGCGAAGCATCGACGCACCCCATTGACTTGGGGTATTCACTATTTCCCTCTCATTCCGGCAAAAATGCCGCCGAATCGCACAAGGGAAGAGAGCGAGCGACTTTAACTGGGCTGGCACGATTTAGCTAGGTTATATTTCCCGTTTTCTTTGTTTTGGGTCCACTTTTTTTTTCGTATTTCTTTACCCCTGTTGTTTCTTTACCAGTTTATTTTGTTCTATTCTTTTTCTTTTTCCCAAAATGCGTAAAAATGCTCATATTTTTATAAAAAGCTCCCTTTCTAAAACAATTTCACACGTAAAAAATATTTGGAAATTTAGAAAATATTCGGGAATTTAGAAAAAATGTTTGAGTTTTCATAAATGTTCAAGATAATATTGTGTGACTATAGCACAAACGGTTTGACCAACTCAAACATTGGGCCCTTACCTCAAAAGGACAACTCCCCGTCCCTGTCTATCTAGACCATTAATCTTTGTGAGATTCATACACATGTTTTCTAAGAAATCATATCCTTCAATTAAGTCCAACTTTAATTGTCAGGTCCTTTTCCGTTCTGCACATTGGCCACTTTAATTGTCAGGTGTGTTCCGCTACTGGAGGTCGTAGGTTCGATCCCTAGCGCGATCGTTTTTTGCGGTTCATCCCGTGAGGCGAAACCACTCCAAATGGGCCGGCCCAGGGGGAGCTGCGCCCTGTGCGAAGCGGCGACTACTTGCCGCATTAAGCGGCGAATAGGGAATTCCGTGAGTTGTGACTAGCTCCTTGCTGCTTAATGGGCTGCTATATGATAGAAGGTCAGAGGCCCAAAATAATAGCACAGAAGTTTAGAGGCCCAATGGCATGATCGGAAGGCAGGTCCAGCCGTCCAGGACCAGGATTCCAGCAATTGCAGCCGAACAGGCAGTGAACTGGCGTCTGGATCTCGCGACCGGCGATCGGCGAAGCACCAAACCTTACGCAAGGCCCTAGTAGTCGTGCCGGCGCCGGCAGTTGCCTCCGATCCGATCCGATCCCATTGTTGATCGTTTTCATGCCGTCAAGATGCAACAATCGCGGACCGCGGCTCGGTCCGTTCGTTGCTTCAATCTGGATCGAGGAACACATCTACGCCAGACCAGGAACTTTTTTTAATCTCCAAGAGCAAGGTTCTTTTTGCAGTTTATTTTCTTTGTATTTGAATGATCTAATCATCTAGCGATCGTTACTATTTGAAACTAATTAAATTCTGTTTGATCAATGATCACCAATAATTTGTTAGGTTTTGTTTCTGAATCTTCATCATGTCTACTAGAATTAGGAAGCATGATTCTTGATGCTGCTTGCATTCCACTATGACACAAGAAAGCCTCAATGGATTGGCGACAACAACACTTCGAAACATGTCTTGAAGAAGATAAAGTACAAAGATACAATTGAAGATTTTATTTCAAGAAATACTAGACGAGTGCTTCTTTTTGGTAGAACATGAGGTTCGTGTATTGCTTTGTTATCCCTTTACCTTTTCAGTATTAGTATTTGATATATGCCTAAATAAGGTACAAATAAAACTGGCTTTAAAATGTATATAATAAAATGAGAGCATGCAATGTGAATTATTTGAAAATTTGGGCCACATTTTGGTTTTCGCCCGGGGCCCCGAATTTCTGGAGACGGCCCTGTGTGGTTTCAATTAATTTCCAAAAAGTCTATGTGCAACTTTGACATAAACGCAAGAGGAACTCAAACCATTCTGAAATACATAAAAATCGATACGAAATAAAAAGACCATGTAGAAACTAATGAAATAGCTCGAGTGGGTCTCGGACCACTATGACATCCAAACATGTACCAAAACTACATGAAACTATCAAAGCAGAACATAACTCACCAAAAGTCATATGATCATCTACACCGACGAGGAGTCCTACTGGCGTCAGCGAGGTACCCAAAGATGGATCCTCCAGGGTGGTACAAGTACGGCAAACTTTCAAGCGGTTGCCAAAGGCTGTAGGCATCGCAACACCATCCCTCTCCTTTGGGATGGGGACAATCTCCTACAACACCCGTCGGACATTAGGATGCATGTGGATGGGTTTTATAGGGCCCTATTTGCCCGTCCCCTAGGGAAACGTGGCTCTTGCGCCGGGTATCTGGGAGGGCTCCCAGCTGGTTCCATAGGTGGATAACGCTGCCCTCACCGCCCCCTTCATGGAAGAGGAGGTTTTGTCGGCCATCAAAGGCATGAATCCTTCTTCCACACCAGGCCCGGTCTGCCGTTGAAATTCTTCTAGGTCTTCTGGAATGCCATCAAGGAAGAAGTGATGGCGATGTTCGAGGAGGTCTATGTGGGCATAGTACTAGATCTTACTCGGCTTAATTACGGGATTTTCACTCTAATTCCCAAGGTGTCAGGGGCTTCAGACACCCACCAGTTCTGCCCGATCACCGTTATTAACGTGATCTTCCGCATCATGTGAAAGGTGTACGACAATAGGGCGACTCCTCCCGTGGACCGTATCACCCATCCCAACCAGTCGGCCTTCATTCAGGGGTGATACCTACTGGACGGGGTCTTGTTCGTTCCACAAGGTTAGAACTAAACGACAGAAGGCAATCTTCTTGAAGATCGACTTCTATAAAGCCTATGATACAGTTCATTGGTCCTTACTTCGGAAGTCTTGCTCCGCAATGGTTTTGATAAATCATTGGGTAATCAGGGTTATGCAGATGGTATCTAGGGGCCATAGCATGGTGAACATTAATGGGGAGATAGGACCCTACTTTCCCACCCTCTGTGGTGTGCGGCAAGGGGATCCTTGCTACTTGTGATATGCGTTGGGATTTTCCCCGAAGAGGAAGGGTGGAGCAGTACAGTAGAGATAAGTTTTTCCCTCAGTGAGAACCAAAGTTTATCGAACCAATCGGAGAATCACACCAAGCCTCGTGAACAGCACCTGCACACACAAAAGCAAATACTTGCACCCAACGCGGGCAAGAGGATTGTCAATCCCCTTGAGCTCCTTACTTGCAAGGATTAGAGCTTGTGTAGGAAGATAGATAAATTGCAAAATAAAATAAAATGCAGCGAGGTATTTTTGGTTTTTGTAATATGAATAAGTAGACCCGGGGCGCATAGTTTTCACTTAAGGCTTCTCTCTCGAACACATAGCATACGGTGGGTAAACAAATTACTATTGGGCAATTGATAGAAAAATGCATAGTTATGATGTTATTCATGGCAATGATCATGTGTATAGGCATCACATCCATGACAAGTAGACCGACTCCTTGATGCGGACATAGCTACCATAAAAGCGTCTACAAATGTTACACAACAAATAAATGACCAGGTACTTTCGCTCCTTCATACGTATGATATGAATGACAAGAATATAATGCTACACTCATGTTTTAATTTACTTGTACTTAGAAGCTACGGGGTCGGAGAACGGACTAGAGGAGCTTATGGATCATCCGATAACAAACGATGTTGAAAAGATGGAAGATGGGAATATCGTATGTTCAATCTCTTAAACATGCACTAGTAGAAAAAGGCCCATTTGTCCCAGTTCATAAGGCCCATTTGTCCCGGTTCGGGAACCGGGACTAAAGGGTCGGGACTAAAGCCCAACATCTTTAGTCCCGGTTCTTATACGAACCGGGACAGATGGGGCTCCACGTGGCCGCTGCGGCGAGCCCAGAGAGGAGGGCCTTTAGTCCCGGTTGGTAACACCAACCGGGACCAAAGATCATCCACGTGTCAGCAGCTCAGGAGCTGGGGTTTTTGTTTTTGTTTTTGAAAGGGGGTGGGGGGGGGTTAGGGGTTTTGTAGGGTTAATTTAGGGGTTTCATATATTGTGTTAGCTAGCTAATAGAGAGAAGTGTCCTCTCTTATCTCCGTGCTTGGTCGACGCTACGTACTATACGTATAGAGAGGACTCGATACGCTAGCTAGTAAGCAAAAGAAGGAAACCATTAAGTACACAAGATCGTCATGAACATATATAGAGAGAAGTGATCGACCTCCTCCTTCTCCGAGAGATTGGTTGAACAACAAGTTTTCGTATATCTATCCGACGCTACTAGCTACATATATACAATATAAGATCCCTAACATCTGATGTCAAGTTCCACATGGTATTCTCCGGCTGGATTGATGACGTGGTCAAGAAAGAATCCATCCAATTCCTCTTGAATTGCCTTTAAGCGATCTTGTGGTAGGAGTTCATCCCGCACCTGCCAAATCTAATTTGAAGAAGGGGGTCAATACATATATATGAATGAAACTCAACACAAATGATGGTAATAAAATAAAATTGTGAATATTATTGCTTACGCACTTCATATTGTTTTTCAGAGTAGCCCCGCTTAGAGGTCGTTGCGTTGTAGATGTACTCGCAAACGTAGTATCTACAAAGATTATTCCCGCCTTCCTGCCACAACCACTTTACGAGAAATAGAGGTCAATCAAACTGATAATCAAGCATTATAAATGGTATTGATGAAACTAGCTAGAATCAATGGGAGATGCGCGGAACTAGCTAGTAGTACTTACTTTCGGGTGTGTAAATCGCAGATCCCCCGGCAGTCCCGGAACTTCTGCGGTGAACACTTTCCAAACCCTGCGAGACAAAGAAAATAATTACTTGATATCAGGAAATGAACAAAGTTGCCGATATGGTGCGATAATGATCGATTGAACTTACTTCTTGAGCATTTCAGTCATGGCCGCATACTCCTTGGGATCTTTTCGTTTTGAGTCTAAGACGGTTACTAGTCCCTGCTCAAGCTTAATCTCTAGGAGAATAAGGTGGAAGCTGCGCACGCATGCATAACTCATCAATTACATTACTATAACCTCGAGTAATAATGGAAACCGAATATGCAGAAGACAGTAACACTCACTTGAAGTTGTAAGGAAAGAGTATTTTATCTTTGTTTTGATTTTTAAGCAACGATTGTAGCAAGTTGGCCTCGGTTTCTTTCGGATTATATTTAACCGTCCATTGTTCTATGAGATTTGTGTTAATGAACCCAATATCATAGATTTGTGCATTTCTGCATTCGACGATCTTCAATCTGCATAATATAGTGAGGATAATTATATATACATGCAATTAAAGAGCTCAGCTATATATAGAGACTTAATTACAGAAGTATAGTACTTACAGACAGTAGCAAGTGATGATTATTTTATCGAGGTCCTTTTGATTAAAAAACTGGAAGAACTCCTCAAATGGAACAGACAACAGATCAATTCCAACGAGGTCGTGCTCCTCTTTAACTCTCAGCGTCAAAATATCATTCCCAGACTTGCAGGTGTCCATGTACCACTTATGGAATCTTCGCATCATCGTTGTTAGAGGAGGATCACCAGGTCTGACGAGAGGCTTCCCGTACTGGTATTTGTGTTCGTCCACCTCCATTGTATCAAAATGTGCATCGTCGGGCAGGTAATCATCAGGATTGGTACCGGGCAGCATCCCCGGCAAATTTGCGATGATATCGCTAGACACCTTGAGCGGGGGGCACGATTGGTTTGCCTGTTCGCCGAGCTGGGGAATTTTGTTCCCACTTCTTTGTTCTTGTAACCTTTTGTCAGTTCAAGTAGTTCCCGACCGGCGTGCTCCTTCCACTGCCTTTTTAAGAGCGCGGACATGGTTGTCATCCGGCGGAGGCGGTGGTGGTCGCTTCAGGTTCTTCACAGTGCGCTTCAATTTCACCGGATCCATCTTCTCCTCCGGAGGTGGATTTTTCTTTGCAAAAAAGTCCCTCACTTGGGCTTTACAGATCTCCGCGTTTTCCTCGTCGGTCATCTCGTATGGTAACTTCTCTAGAGGCGTGAAAGTCGGACCGAATCTGTATTGCCTCCCGCCTCTGGCTGTACTGCTAGACGCCGGAGCAGTCGGAGTGGCTGCGGCTGTCTTCCTTCGTTGCTTACGAGGCGGAGAAGGAGGCGGAGTGCTATGATGCGCCGGAGCAGCCGGAGCGGCGGCGGCTGTCTTCCGCTGTTGCTGACGAGGCGGAGAAGGAGGCGGGCTGCTCGGACGCCCCGGCGCAGGCGGAGAAGGAGGCGGAGTGCCGCCACGCGCCGAAGCAGCCGGAGAAGGAGGCGGAGTGCCCTGATCACTCGCCAGAGGAGGAGGCGGAGGAGGAGGCGGAGTGCCCTGACTCGCCGGAGGAGGAGGCGGAGGCGTCCAGTTCGGAAGGTTGATGAGCTCCTTCCGCCATAGACATGGAGTCTTCAGAGCAAGACCCAGCTGAGTCTCCCCTTCACCGGTAGGGTGGTCAAGCTCGAGCTCCTCAAATCCCTCCGTTATTTCATCGACCATCACAACAACATAGCCTTCTGGAATCGGAAGGCAGTGAAAAGTTGCGCCGGGTTGAGGAGGTGCAACAGAGCCGACAGCCGCCTTGACTTTGAGGTGCTGCCATTGCGCCATAAGGTGGCAATCTTGAGCCTCCGTGATAGCATCCACGGGGTAGCTGGGAGCCGTGAAGTCAGGCTGCTGAAGGAGCTCGGTGGAAGCCACGCTGCTTTTCCGCTGAGATGGAGGGGTAGCTTCTGGGGTAGCTCCGGCAGGTCGCTGGCTCTGAACTAGTAGTGCTTGTTCCTCTAGCGTTCGTACCCTTGCATTCAGCGACTGCAGTTCCGTCTTCTCCACTTTCCTCCTCCTCTCCCGGGTTTTGTAACCGCCTGCGCTGGGAAACCCAACCTTCCACGCAACGGAGCTTGCCGTGCCTCGTGTTCGTCCTGGGTGCTCAGGATTCCCGAGGGCCTGTGTGAGCTTGTCGTTCTCTCTGTCGGGAACGAACATCCCTTCCTGCGCTGCGGCGATATACTTCTGAAGCTTCTTGACGGGTATTTCAAGTTGCTCCTTTGTCCAATGGCACTTCCCTGTTTCAGGGTCCAAGGTTCCCCCAACCCCGAAGAACCAAGTCCTTGAACGGTCTGGCCAGTTCAATGTCTCTGGTTGGACCCCTTTATCAAGCAGGTCCTTCTCAGCTTTGTCCCACAATGGCCGGGCTTTGAGGTAGCCACCTGACCCCGTGCGATGGTGATACTCCTTCTTTACAGCATTTTTCTTGTTTGTCGCTGACATCTTCTTACTCTTCTCCGATGTCTTGTGGGCCACAAATGCGGGCCAGTGATCTCTTATCTTCTCAAATCGGCCGCTGAATTCTGGAGTCTTCCCTTTGTCGACAAACGTTGATTTCAACTCATTCTTCCACCTCCTGAATAGATCTGCCATCTTCTTAAGAGCATGAGCCTTGACCAATGGCTCTATAACTGGCTTATCCGGATCCTCCTCTGGCGGTAGGGTGAAATTTGCCTTCGGCGCGGTCCAAAGATCATCTTTCTGTCTATCGTTGGCAAAAGACACTTGAGGGTCTTCGCTCTTAGGCTTATTCCATTGGTGGATGCTGATCGGGATCATGTCCCTAACAAGAACCCCGCACTGAGCAGAAAATGCTTCCTTGGTCCGGCTGGGTTCAATCGGTTGGCCATCGCCCTTGATTGCTGTGATCGTGAACCTTTCATCCTGGCGCAATCTTTTCTTCGGGCCTCGTCTCGTTACCGAAGTTTGGCTCGATCCGGAGGGCTAGAAAAGAAGAAAGAAGAGAGTTAATATGTGTACATACCAAAACAATTAATGCATCAATTAGCTAGTCAGCACAGGCTTAATTAATATATATACCTCGCCGGACTTTGCAACAGCTCCTTCCTCCGTTTGCTCATCGGAGCCATCATAATCATGTCCTTCCACCTCCATTGTTCGATCACCGGAGCCTGCTTCACCCTCTCCTTCCAGACCATCGGTGTCGTTGAGATACGACAAGATATCACCTCTGCCGAGGATTATGTCCCCCAACAACTGTTCTGCTTCGATGTCTCGGTGCTCCATAGTTTCTGCAAATATTACAACATAGCAATTAATATACAAACATGACAGATGGATATATTAGTGCAAACGTAGACCTAGCTAGCTCGACGCTTCTACGGTTTGGGGTGGCCTCGACAACTCTTCTAGGGTTTGGGGTGGCCTAGGCAATGCTTCTAGGGTTTGGGGTGGCCTCAACAACGCTTCTAGGGTTTGGGCCGGACCGCCTCTCTCATGAATGTTCGACGTCCGGACCGACAAGGGATTTAACAAAATGACGCCATTCTGGATGTGCAGAAAATGGTCCATATTTTTCCTGATCTCATCTACCCTTCTATATGTCACGTTGTCTAGTGTCAAAGAATTCAAGAAAACCATGACTTCATCATTAGCCGGAAATGACAGGCGTATAATGGTACGAAGCTCTTCAAAGTTGTTTTGGAACGGAGTTCCCGATAGAATAATTCGCTTTTTGGTACAAAGTTCAGCAAAGAGCCTTCCGAATATCGCTATTTGGAAGGCCTTTGCTGAAATTCATACCAAAAGGCGAATTATTCTATCCGGAACTCCGTTCCAAAACAACTTTGAAGAGCTTCATAGCATCATACGCCTGTTACTTCCGACAAATGATGAAGCCATGGATTTCTTCAATACTTTGACAGACAACGTGACATATAGAAGAATATATATATAGATGAGATCAGGAAAAAACTTGGATCAACTTGTGCACATCCATAATGGGGGCATTCTTGATAAATCTATATATGTCAAAATTCAAACTTTGACATATGATCAAACTTATCGAGAGGGTATATCGAGAGGGGGGTGAACATTTTACCTTAGTAACTTAGAAAAAAATGTTATCGGGGAGGGGGTATATCGACCCCCCCCCTCATGTCAAAGTTATCGGGGAGGGGCTATATCGACAACGACATACATATAGCCACATACATATTAAAAAAATGTTATCGGGGAAGGGGTATATCGACCCCCCCCCCTCATGTTGAAGTTATCGGGGAGGGGGTATATCGAGAGGGGGGTGAACATTTTACCTTAGTAACTTAGAAAAAAAAGTTATCGGGGAGGGGGTTATATCGACCCCCCCCTCATGTCAATGTTATCGGGGAGGGGCTATATCGACAACGGACATACATATAAAAAAAATGTTATCGGGGAAGGGGTATATCGACCCTCCCCCCTCATGTTGAAGTTATCGGGGAGGGGGTATATCGACAACGACATACATACAAGGAAACAAATGTTATCGGGGAGGGGGTATATCGACAACGACATACATACATGGAAAAAAATGATATCCATCTATACATACATAGCCACATACATATATACATGGGAAAAAATGCTATGAAAAAAAATACATATATGAACAAAAAATTAATACACATATGAACAAAAAAATACATATATGAATAAAAAAATACATATATGAACAAAAGAATGCTCTGAACAAAAAAATTAATACATATATGAACATCCATACATACATATAGCCACATACATACATATATACATTATATATATATATGAACAAAAAATTCATCATATAAAATATGAAAAAAAAATCATCATATACACAGAGCCGGTGCGGCGGCGGCTCACAGCGGCGGCGGCTGGCGAGGGCGACAGTGGGGGCGGCGAGGGTGGCGACGGTGGGGGCGGTGGGGGCGGGCCGGGGCGCAGGGGCGCGGCCGGGCGCGCTCGGGGGCGGCGGACGGCGACGGCGACGGTGGGGGCGGGCCGGGCCGCAGGGGCGCGGCCGGGCGCGCTCGGGGGCGGCGGACGGCGACGGCGTGGGTGGCGGACGGCGTCGGCGTGGGCTCGGGGCGGGGCAGGGGCACGGGCGATGGCGACGGCGTCGGGGCAGCCTGGCGGCGTCGGGGAACTGCGATGAAACTAAAATTTTTCACAAGTCTTGCTTATATACATGAAGCATTGGTCCCGGTTCGTGACACCAACCGGGACTAATGACCCCTTTAGTCTCGGTTGGTGCCACCAACCGGGACCAAAGGTTCTTTTCAGCAGCCCAAAGGGCGGGAAGCAGGGACCTTTGGTCCCGGTTGGTGGCACCAACGGGACTAAAGGGCGTGCATTGGTCCCGTTGGTGCCACGAACCGGTACCAATGCACCCCTTTAGTCCCGGTTGGTGCCATCAACCGGGACAAAAAGCCTGTGCTGCCCGCGTCGCGGCCAAAAGTTTAGTCCCACCTCGCTAGTTGAGAGAGCTCGAGAGTGGTTTATAAGCGCTGCTGCTGCCCACTCTTCGAGCTCCTCTCAACTACAGGCTTTCGGGCCTAAACTCGCACTATGTGCCGTGGGCCTACTGGGCCTGCTGCGGGCCTGAATCCTGGCCCATGGTTGGGTTTCTAGTCGTATTCAGGCCGTGGTGGCCCAGTAGGCGGCACTTTTTTTATTTTATTTTGTTTTCTTTGTTGCTTATTTATTTTATTTTGTTTCTATTACAACAAAATACTTACTGTTGCTTTTTTATTTATTTTATTAAATTTTATTTTATTTATTTTGTTTCTACTTATTTATTAAAGTTTATTTTGTTTCTACTTATTATTTTATTTGGGTTCTACTATTTATTTTATTTTATTTTTTGCTTTTTTTATTTATTTTATGAAAATTCTTTTTCTTTTAATGTTTTGAACAGAAAATACTTTGATAATTTTAGTTGCATAAATTTTATATAATTTTAGTTTCAATAATACAAGAAGTTTAAAAAGTTGAAAAACACTTCAAATGAACTCTGAAGAGGTTGAAAATGAGCATGATATCATCATTTCACCCACATAGCATGTGCTAAAAAGTTGAGAGGGTTACGGCAAAAACTGGATGCACTTCGTGTACAAAATGGACAATCTCTTTCGAAGTATCAGGGTTTCGGACAAAAACTCACCTGTTACAAAGGGATTTCATTTTTTTAACTAATTTGAACTCTAGACTTTTTGTGTGCTCAAAATGAACCATTCAAAGCCACATCATCAATTTTCAACCCTTTCTGACTTCATCTGTCTTCATTTTTTCTTCGCTTGTGTCATTTGCTTATTGCGCCGTAACCATGGATATTCTTCATCGCTTAACAGGATGCTTGGGTCAGCCTTGACTTTGAAGTGAGGAATTTAATGAAACTTTTCATAATCTTCAGACATGTCTGTCTTACCCTACACTCCCACGATGTCTCTTTTCCCTGAAAGAACTATGTGGCGCTTTGGCTCATCGTATGATGTATTCGCTTCCTTATCTTTTCTTTTTCTCGGTTTGGTAGACATGTCCTTCACATAGAAAACCTGTGCCACATCATTGGCTAGGACGAATGGTTCGTCTGTGTACCCAAGATTATTCAGATCCACTGTTGTCATTCCGTAATGTGGCTCTACCTGTACCCCGCCTCCTGACAGATTGACCCATTTGCACTTAAACAAAGGGACCTTAAAATCATGTCCGTAGTCAAGTTCCCATATGTCCACTATGTAACCATAATATGTGTCATTTCTCCTCTTGGTTGCTGCATCAAAGTGGACACCACTGTTTTGGTTAGTGCTCTTTTGATCTTGGGCGATCGTATAAAATGTATTCCCATTTATCTCGTATCCTTTGTAAGTCAATACAGTCGAAGATGGTCCCCTGGACAACGAGTACAGCTCATCAGAAACAGTGTTGTCACCTCTGAGATGTGTTTCCAACCAACTGCCGAAAGTTCTGATGTGTTCACATGTAATCCAGTCGTCACACTGCTCCGGGTGTTTGGAGCGTAGAATGTTCTTGTGTTCATCGACATACGGGGTCACCAAGGTAGAGTTCTGTAGAACTGTGTAGTGTGCTTGAGACCAAGAATGTTCGTCCCTGCATATTATTGAGTCCCCTCCTAGCGTGCCTTTTCCAGTCAGTCTCCCCTCATACCGCGATTGAGGGAGACCAATCTTCTTAAGGTCAGGAATGAAGTCAACACAAAACCCAATGACATCCTCTGTTTGATGGCCCATGGAGATGCTTCCTTCTGGCCTAGCGCGGTTACGGACATATTTCTTTAGGACTCCCATGAACCTCTCAAAGGGGAACATATTGTGTAGAAATACGGGGCCCAGAACGGCAATCTCGTCGACTAGATGAACTAGGACGTGCGTCATGATATTGAAGAAGGATGGTGGGAACACCAGCTCGAAACTAACTAGACATTGCGCCACATCACTCCTTAGCCTTGGTATGATTTCTGGATCGATCACCTTCTGAGAGATTGCATTGAGGAATGCACATAGCTTCACAATGGCTAATCGAACGTTTTCCGGTAGAAGCCCCCTCAATGCAACCGGAAGCAGTTGCGTCATAATCACGTGGCAGTCATGAGACTTTAGGTTCTGAAACTTTTTCTCTGCCATATTTATTATTCCCTTTATATTCGACGAGAAGCCAGACGGGACCTTCATACTAAGCAGGCATTCAAAGAAGATTTCCTTCTCTTCTTTGGTAAGAGCGTAGCTGGCAGGACCTTCATATTGCTTTGGAGGCATGCCGTCTTTTTCGTGCCAACGTTGCAGGTCCTCCCGTGCTTCCGGTGTATCTTTTGTCTTTCCATACACGCCCAAGAAGCCTAGCAGGTTCACGCAAAGGTTCTTTGTCACGTGCATCACGTCGATTGAAGAGCGGACCTCTAGGTCTTTCCAGTAGGGTCGGTCCCAAAATATAGATTTCTTCTTCCACATGGGAGCGCGTCCCTCAGCGTCATTCGGAACAGATAGTCCGCCGGGACCCTTTCCAAAGATTACGTGTAAATCATTGACCATAGCAAGTACGTGATCACCGGTACGCATGGCGGGCTTCTTCCGGTGATCTGCCTCGCCTTTGAAATGCTTGCCTTTCTTTCGACATTGATGGTTGGTCGGAAGAAATCGACGATGCCCCAGGTACACATTCTTTCTGCATTTGTCCAGGTATATACTTTCGGTGTCAGCTAAACAGTGCGTGCATGCGTGGTATCCCTTGTTTGTCTGTCCTGAAAGGTTACTGAGAGCAGGCCAATCATTGATGGTTACAAACAGCAACGCATGCAGGTCAAATTCCTCCTGTCTGTGCTCATCCCACACACGTACACCGTTTCCATTCCACAGCTGTAAAAGTTCTTCAACTAATGGCCTTAGGTACACATCAATGTCGTTGCCGGGTTGCTTAGGGCCTTGGATGAGTACTGGCATCATAATGAACTTCCGCTTCATGCACAGCCAAGGAGGAAGGTTATAGATACATAGAGTCACGGGCCAGGTGCTGTGATTGCTACTCTGCTCCCCGAAAGGATTAATGCCATCCGCGCTTAAACCAAACCATACGTTCCTTGGGTCACCTGCAAACTCAGTCCGGTACTTTCTCTCGATTTTTCTCCACTGCGACCCGTCAGCGGGTGCTCTCAACTTCCCGTCTTTCTTACGGTCCTCTCTGTGCCATCGCATCAACTTGGCATGCTCTTTATTTCTGAACAGACGTTTCAACCGTGGTATTATAGGAGCATACCACATCATTTTGGCAGGAACCCTCTTCCTGGGGGGCTCGCCATCAACATCACCAGGGTCATCTTGTCTGATCTTATACCGCAATGCACCGCATACCGGGCATGCGTTCAAATCCTCGTACGCACCGCGGTACAGGATGCAGTCATTAGGGCATGCATGTATCTTCTGCACCTCCAATCCTAGAGGGCATACGACCTTCTTTGCTGCGTACGTACTGTCGGGCAATTCGTTATCCTTTGGAAGCTTCTTCTTCAATATTTTCAGTAGCTTCTCAAATCCTTTGTCAGGCACAGCATTCTCTGCCTTCCACTGCAGCAATTCCAGTACGGTACCGAGCTTTGTGTTGCCATCTTCGCAATTGGGGTACAACCCTTTTTGGTGATCCTCTAACATGCGATCGAATTTCAGCTTCTCCTTTTCAGTTTCGCACTGTCTCCTTGCATCAACAATGACCCGGCGGAGATCATCATCGGGCACATCGTCTGGTTCCTCTTGATCTTCAGCTTCCCCCATTGCAGCATCATCGTATTCAGGGGGCACATAGTTGTCATCGTCCTCTTTTTCTTCGCTGTCTTCCATCATAACCCCTATTTCTCCGTGCCTGGTCCAAACATTATAGTGTGGCATGAAACCCTTATAAAGCAGGTGGGTGTGAAGGATTTTCCGGTCAGAGTAAGACTTCGTATTCCCACATATAGGGCATGGACAACACATAAAACCATTCTGCTTGTTTGCCTCAGCCACTTCGAGAAAATTATGCATGCCCTTAATGTACTCGGAGGTGCGTCTGTCACCGTACATCCATTACCGGTTCATCTGCGTGCATTATATATAATTAAGTGTGTCAAAAACCATTACAAAACATCATGAACAGATAAGTGACCAAATTAATAGAAGTTCATCATTACATTAAAACCAAAGTACATACATAGTTCTCATTGAACAACATATAGCTCTTCAGAGCATCTAATTAAACCATACATTATTGAAACTATGTAAAACATTTCAATGCAACAACAAATGCGATCATAATCGCAACCAAGGTAACAATTGATCCAACGGCATAATGATACCAAGCCTCGGTATGAATGGCATATTTTCTATACTTTCTAATCTTGAAGCGCATTGCATCCATCTTGATCTTGTGATCATCGACGACATCCGCAACATGCAACTCCAATATCATCTTCTCCTCCTCAATTTTTTTCAATTTTTCTTTCAAGTAATTGTTTTCTTCTTCAACTAAATTTAATCTCTCGACAATAGGGTCGGTTGGAATTTCCGGTTCACATACCTCCTAGATAAAAAAATCTATGTCACGTTGGTCGGCATAATCGTCATAAACAACAAATGAACCAAATAGTTATAAAATATAATATATACCACATCCGAATCATAGACAGGACGAGGGCCGACGGGGGCGGATACCAAAACCATCGCACTATATAATAACAAACAATAATAAAAGTAAGAAAATTATACAAGTATCTATGTAAATCATACAAGTAAGAATTTTTTTATTTTAGAAAGAAGATAAGAACAAGAGGCTCACCACGGTTATGCCGGCGACGAGATCGGCGCGGGCGATCGACGGCGGTGAAGACGGGGAAGGGACGTGACGGACCGCTAAACCTAGACAAATCTTGAGGAAAATGGAGCTTGAAGGTCGAGTTTGGAGAGGAGAAAGCTTAAGTAGTGTTGCTCGGGCATTTCATCGAACACCTCATGTGCATAGGAGGTGAGCTAGAGCACCACAAACACCTCCCCTCGCCAGCCAGAAAAAACAGATTAGTGGAGTGCTCTGCTCGCGGGCGAGGGGTATATATAGGCACAACATTTGGTCCCGGTTCCAGCCACGAACCGGGACCAATGGATGTGGGCCAGGAGCGAGGCCCATTGGTCTCGGTTCGTGTCTGGAATCAGGACCAAAGGGTCCATACAAACCGGGACCAATGCCCCACGAGCCCCGGCCGGCCCCCTGGACGCACGAACCGGGACGTATGTCCCATGTGTCCCGGTTCTTGACTGAACCGGGACTAATGGGCTGGGCTGGCCTGGACCAAAGCCCTGTTTTCTACTAGTGATGTGCTGCGCCACATTATTGATTCGGCCATATGTCTTGGCTGAACCGAATCATGTATATTTTTTTAGTTACTAATTAGTTTTACCAGGGTGGTAGAGATTGGGTGGAATTGTTTAATTAGTGATAGGAGTTGGATGCATGTACGGGCATGTTTGTGCATGCATGCACACGAAGAGTCCAGGAAGAGTCTAGGAGGGTGGGCCAAGTCTGCCACGCCGCTGACACGTCCCATCAGGCGTCCAGAGACATCACCAGAGGCGTCACGATGATCTCTATACTACTATATATATAATTAACCTCCGTCTACGATTAGACTCCGATTTTATTGAGAGAAGTTTAGGTTTAGCTACTTTTATTTGTCTTTGCTCGTAACGGCTAGTGCAACCATCAAGACATTATGTCGAAATCCCAAACTTCATTTTGTGAGATTTATTTCATCTAGCATATCCGCAATTTCAGATTGCTTGGCTATTATTTTCTTGCATGTTCTTCGATTTGCTTGCAGGAAAAATACTTTGTGGATAGGTCGATCGCGCAGTTGGCTCGGTCGATAACGTCGTGGAGTTGGTTCAGCGATTGTCGTGGATATCAGTCATGTACGGTTCTCCCTGTACGGTTGGTAGCCGGATCATGAGGGTCAAGTCCCATTTAAATCGTAGTTATCTCCCTCTCATCGAAATATGGGGTCCCCAGTTCACTTCACTCCTGCCTGCATCTACTACTATTACTCCATCAATCGATCGCTATCCAGCATGCATCTATGGTATTAAGTTCATGACAAACATAGTAACGCCTTAAGTAAGATGACATGATGTAGAAAAAGGAAACCCAATTAATATGAATAAACCCCGTCGTTTTACCCTTAGTAGCAACAATACAATACGTTCCTCGCTCCCCCTTCTGTCACTGGGTGAGGACACCACAAGACTGAACCCACTATAAAGCACCTTTCCCACTGAAGATAAATCAATCTAGTTGGCCAAACCAAACGGATAGATCGGAGAGAAATACAAAGCAATAACAATTATGCATAATAAAGTTCATAAAAGACTCAATTACTTTCAATGAATAATCTGATCATAAACCCACCATTCATCATATCCCAACAAACACAGCGCAAAAGAAGATAACATCGGATAGAACTCCAAGAAGATCGAGGAGAATGTGGTATTGAAGATCAAAGAGAGAGAAGAAGCCATCCAGCTACTAGCTATGGACTCGTAGGTCTGTGGTGAACTACTCACGCATCATCGGAAGGTAGTAAGGATGATGTAGAAGCCCTTCGTGATTGATTCCCCCTCTGGCAGAGTACCGTAAAAGGCCTTCAGATGGGATCATGAAAGAACAGAAACTTGCGGCAATGGAAAAAGTGTTTCGGCCTAGCCTATTTCGAGAAAAAAAAAGGCCCCACTATAGGCAGCGGTGGGGTTCCCCCTTTCTTCCTTGTCCTCCTCTCACCCATCTTGCTGATCTAGGTTACCCCCTCCAGCGCTGGCTCCCATGGCACCGCCCCCGCCTCCCTCTGCTTCCTGGGTTTTGGATTTGGCCGGATCTGGTTATCCCGATGGTGGTGCACGCCAGCCCGGTGACCCTGTCCCCTTCCACCTCATGTAGGTGTCGATGACTGTCGTAGCATCACTACCGGCTAGGGTTCCCCCACACCGCTCGTGGGGGTTGCCCCGGTAGGTGTGGCCATCTCTAAGAGGGTTGTGACCAGCCATATCTGGTCACGGCTGCGCCGCTGCGGTGGGTCCCGGGGCATGTAGGTGATAACCAGAGTAGTATCATGCATATGATACTAGTGTATATGATACTACCTCCAAAGTGCATAATATTGTAGTTTGGTATCATAGTGTCCTTATTTATTGTTACGCATGACACACACTAGTATATTATTTAATATGACATGATATCATATCATGATACTCAGTGATCTCTTCAGTGCCACCTTAGAAAAAAATGCGTAGCTGGCATGCATGATACTACCTACGATACTCTCATTGTGACCACCCTTAGTGTTTGGTGACTACGACTAGGTGCGATAAAATCACTGCCCATCTGCCTGTGTGTGTCACCGTCCATTATGGCTCAGATTTGAACGTTGTAGATTGCAACAGATCTTGTTAGCGACGTGATCTAGGGTTGGATGGTTCCTCTACAGCTTCTTGGGTGGGTATTGTCTTGGTTTCTAGACATTGGTTGGGCGTTGCAGATCCTTGGATGTCGGGGCGGCAGCCCCAGCGGTTAGGCTACGCAGAAGTTTCTATGGCGAGCAGTGCCGTAGCACTGTTGTATGTCTCCTTGGTTGTGTGGATGGTGACGAGCGTGGCATGGGTGATCTAGGTTTCGTCGTTTCTTCAGCGGTGGCCGCTCTCTAGTCTTGATTTGGAGGCCTCGATCTAGTGGCAGCGGTCCTTTCCTTGGGTTGGGTTGGCAAGTTGGTACCTTGGTGTGGCACGCGTGAAATTTTGAGTGAAAGCTCCGCACTCTGGTGGTGACGATGCTTGTGGGTTCCACATCCTTCTTGGGAGTGTCATTGTTGTCCCTTCCCATTACCTCTATGGTGGTGCACTGTGTGTCCCGTCTGGGGGCATTGGTGTGGATCTCGGGTACCTTCCAGTCGGGGTCGTCGGGCAAGCTTTGATGCTAGATCGAAGCTTCTTCCATGCTGGTGCGACGGTCTCGCTTGCCACTGGCCTCGTTCCTTGTTGTCCACGGGGAAGGTGGACACTCCACGGCCAGGAGCGAGAGGGCACCTGGCTCTCTCAAACAATAGCTTGGTGTGTGCGGTGCAACAGGGTCCGATGATTTCCAAAGGAGGCACAGTTTCATTCCTACTAGTAAGTGGCCTCGGATGCTTCCTGGTGGTGTGTGGCTACTCTTGTACTCATGCGCTGATGGCCTTTGCATCACTCTATGGACTGTTGTTTTCATTTTGGTTCGCTTTGTAAGAAGATTTCCTCGTCGCCTTGCGGTTTAGCCATTTATTATGATTAATAAAGTGGGGTGAATTCCTGTTTCTAGATGAGGTAGTAACTAATTATGACTCTAATACTTGACATTATTAATGAACCTGATGGTATCTGCGGTATTTTAAACCCATTTTTGGTACAATATTTATGTTCTTCTTGAAGGTACATATTTTCTCGATAAAAGGAAACATATATTAATATCAAGTTCATACAAAAAATATACCAAACCTCTACAACAACACAATGTCAAACTAGTCCAGATATGGCGTCGTATCATTTTCTTTCCTCCACGGGAAGAAAGAAAGGCGATCTTGCCTGCTGCCGCTAGAGCTTCCTTTCATCGCCGTCCTCCGGCGGCTCCCTTTTGCCAACGACCTCGTTCATCGGCGGTGAGGGAGTCGCCGGATCCACATGTGTGGATCGGTTTAGCCATTAGTAGCTTAGGTTTTAGGCTAATCATCGTCTTCGCTTTTTGCGGTGACGACGGCGGCGTTGAATAAAGAATATTCAGATCCTTCCCCGACGAGGCGATCTGTCCAATGGTTGTGGTTGGATTTGGAAACCAGTCTGTTCAAGTAAGGATGGTGTGGCGGCGGCGGCGTTCCTCGTGGTGGACTTTGTGTTCTCGGGCTCTGCCATTGCGACAATGTTTGCTCCAGCGCCGGGACGGAGCTTGGGAGGTAGTCCAGGACCGGATGCAGATTGTGATCTGCATCGGCGGCATCTGGAAGATGGTGGATTGTGTGTTGGGTTCGTGGTAGGCATGTATGGTTTCCTCTTCCGACGTTTTAGTCGTGCGGGGGTGTCAGATCTCGAGTTTGATGGCGTGTCCGGGGCGTTGCCCCGTCTGATTCGTTCAACGGCAATGGCTTCGCCTTTGGTGAGCGGTCTTGGAGGTCTGTAAAGTTGCATATCAGCGGCGGAGCCACGTCGAGCTCGCGTGAGGAGGTGATCCATCATTTTCTTTTTTGGTGTCTACTATAGTGGTGCCGAAAGCAGGTAACGGACGTTGGTGTCAAGCGCAGAGATTTCTTCTAAAAATATGGGTCCTTTTGTCCGACGACACACAAACGTTGCCAAATGACACTGTTTGATGTCGAGGTTATGATGTGGCGTGTCCTTAATTACCCTGCACTCTCCTTTGATGTCGAGGTTATGATGTGACGGGCGTTGATGTCCACCATTGCACGCTACACGCTACAAGTGTTTCCCAAAAATATACTCGTTTCATGGATCTAGCTAGGCATCTACTCACATGGACCTTGTGGGATCGAAAGACGATTCAACTTAGCCCAAGTCAAATTACCCTTCCTCTTCCTGGGGCCAAGTCACATACGTACTACTGCGTCTATCTAGCATTCTGGCAAGAAAAAGCATTGTTCCAAATCTCGTTTCTCTTCCCAGCGTGCTAAGGATCCATATAAATCATGGCATTTCAAATCTTCACACATTTACTATTAAAGAAGAGTTTATACGTCGTTCGTTTCCTTCGCTACAGTCTCCACTCATTCCCTTGCACGGCCTCGTCGTCCATCGATTTTGATTTTTAGTTGTACCAGTTTTCTTACATATTTAATTAAATTTCTCCAAAATGTTTTCCTCCAACCTCGCTAGCTTTCCCCGTTGAACCATGAAGAGGGACGAAAGCTTGATTTAGGTCGCTGCCGCCCCGTCCTTCTGCATCCAAATTTAGTTACATTTGAAAAGGAGGGCAACCTCCGGCCCCTGCATCATGGCAATGCACATAACCACATTTATTAAACGACAAATATCAAAGTTCAATACACACAAACCAGTAATAAAAAAAGAAGCCACAACTGGCGAAAACAACAATATATGCCTACACATTTCTCTAAAATTTTGCCTTCCCAAACAAAAGTTATAATTAAGTCATTTCTCTATATTATTTTTAGTAGGCACGCGTGACAGCACTTGATTATTTGTCCACTAGGTCTTAGCTGTGCTATTTCGAATTTCGTTCCGGCTCCCAGACAATGGTCGACGGGAGAGGCTTCACTCGCCTCAAGAACCATTGAAGTGGGCCGGCCCAGTAGGAAGCTCTTTGTTCGTTTCATTCACCGATTGGTTCTTAGAATGTTTGTACCATTCAAAAAAAATGTTACATTTAAAAATGTACACGTGTTTCAACAAAATTGTTTGCTATATTTTAGAAAACTGTTTAAAATAATTTTTTGCGTAATTTGGAAATTGTTCGGTACCATCGAAAAAAACGCTCGCGACATTTAAAAAAAGTTCACGTTTTTTATCATATTTTAGAAACATGTTTATACAATGTAAAAACTGTTTCAGGAAGTTTAAAGAAATATTCTGTACCATTCAAATATGTAAGCTACATTTCAAACATATGTTCCTGACATTTTTGAAAAATATTATAATGCAAAATAAATGCTCGCATAATATAAAAATATGTGTCATTAAAAAAATAACTTGTATTTGAAAATGTTTAACATATATATTCAAAAATAAATAATGATCAAACATATATATGAAAAATGTTCAACACATACAAAAAGTATACAACGTGCATTCAAAAAGTTGACATGTATTTGAAAAAGAAAAAAACAGAAGAAAATAATAATAAAGAAAATAGGTGAAAACCGATAAAAACACATATAAACAAAAGAAGAAAAAAAACCATATGGGAGGTTCTAGAAACGGTCCATAGAACCTTCAGAAAACCTTTGCGGGGCGTACATTGTTGGGCTAACCCGTTCAGAGGAGCGACATGGCGGGTGTGCATCTCGCAATAAGCGAGACATAGCCCCTGCAGGGGTATATCATTATTAAACCATAACACGACTATCAAAATGTCGTGTGTTGAAACACATATTCCGTGGACATCACACCTCAAATTTTTATACCGGCAGATTGATAGCCCATTAACACTTCCCCAATGCTGCAAACAAGTCCAAAGAACTATGCTACTGAGTTGTACATTTTTTTGTCGGAGACATAGTTGTACATTTAATGACTATTTGTTCGGATGAAGTATACCATATTGTATATTTAAGTTGTACATTCACAGCCCATAATACATCATATTGTATATTTAAGTTGTACATTCACAACCCATGTATAGAGAAAAGTCTGGTAGTAAAAGAGTAGAGGGCCGTTTGGACGTTCATGATCGTCAGACGTAACTTGAGCATGGCAGTGGCGGAGCTTCTTTGAAGCCGCAAATGCTATATCTCAATTATAGCTAACGCTAGGGACGAGTCACCTACAGCCGATGCTCTGTCAGGCTGGTGCATTAGAGCCGTTTTCCTTCACAAAACCTCACCGAAATGAAAATTTTATTTTGTTCCTCGATTTTTTATATTTTTATTACTTTTATTTTACCCCTTTTTGTTTGTTTTTTAGTTTCTATTTATTTTCCTATTTTTGATTATGCTTTCACCTTTTATTTCTTTCTCTATTTTCTCCATTGCTATTATTATGTTTACTTCTTAGAAGAAATGTAAGCATTTAAAAAAATATTTAATAAATAAACTTTTTACAAGTGGATGTTTTAAAATACACATTGATTTTTTTTAGAAAACACAATGGGTAATTTTTAAAATAATGAAGAAAAATTTTTAATTAATTTTTTTGAAATACATATGAATATTTTTTAGTAACTTGAACTGATTCCCATATATTTATATTTTTCAAGAAAACACATAAACTTTCTTAGTATATTAATACTTTTTTAGAGTGTGGTGTACATTATTTCAACTATCCTGTAACAAAATTAAATACCTGATGAATTAATTTCAAATATGTGATGAACAGTAGTTTAAATACAGGTGAATGTTCTCTTTCAAATATATGGTGAAAATTTCAAATATGCGACGGACAATTATATATATGCAGCAAATATTTTTGTTCAACATGCGATGAAAATTTTTGAAAATTTTCCTAATATGCGACCCACATTTTCTTATACCTGATGAAAATTTATTTTGGATAAGCTATGATTTTTTTCATACAGGACAAACACCTTTTCAATATGCAATGGAAATTTTTAAAATATACAATGAATAATTTGTTTCAAATATACAATGGACAATTTTATATACGCGGCATATGGGTTTTCCAATATGTGATGGACATTTTTGTATACACAACATATATAAAGTGGGTGTTTTCATTGGATAACACCCAGTTCAAATTATTATATATTGTTTGGCCATTTGCCAGTTCCTGTGTTCGATTGCTTTGGAAACGTTTCAGAACGTTTGCTGGCCTGTTCCATTTTTTCTTCTGGTTATATCTTTTCCTTATCTATTTGGAGGAGAATATCATACAGAAACAAATATTCAATGAAAACTTCATGGAAACCATAGTTTAAAGTTTTGAAAAATATCTGAAAAAAATAAGGGATGTTAAGAGGGTGATGTTTTATTGCCATGCAAAATTTCAAGTTGAAACACATTACGAGATGTGAGCTATGAAAAAGACAAATTCAGCCCTGAGTAGTGACATTACTGTTCGGCACTATTCAATGTTGATTTTGTCTTTTTCATAGCTCTCATCTTGTAATGTGTTTCAACTTGAAATTTTGTGTGGCAATAAAACATCATCCTCTTAACATCCCGTATTTTTTTTTCAGATTTTTTTGAAACTTCAAAACATCTTCTTCTCGTGGTTTTCACTAGTTTCTACAGAATGTTGGTTTCCTTATGATATTTTCCCATCTATTTGTATTTTATAATGATTCTTGAATTCATGACATTTTTTGAAATTCATGAAGCATTTTACATTTTTAATTCAAAATATTTTAAACTGGTTTTGGGTACCTTCCGGAAGGTTTTGGTTTGTTTCAGGTTCATTTTTTTATTTTTATTTTTCCCGTTGTTTCTTCCACAAGTTTTCTTTTGAGAACTTTATAACCTTTTTGTTTTTGGAAAATGTTTGAAATTTTAAAAAATGTTGCATATCCCAAAATTCTCAATTGTAAGAAATTGCTGACAATTAAAAAAGCGTAGTTATTAAAGAATATTTTTAAAGCCAAAGAAAAAACTGCATGTTACAGTTCTTCTGGTCGCTACAGTGTGTGCTGAAATGAACGCTTGCAGCGCGGTGAGGTGGGTGGTGGCGGGATATAAGGCCTGTCCTAAAATGTTTGTGACCTCAAAAAGTTTGTGGATAGGCAGCATCATAAAAAAGGCTCCTCCTTCCTCTAAATATAAAATAAAGGCTAGATGCATGTTTATAAATTGCCCTACAACAGTTTTAGCCTTTTAGGTATAGAGAATGTGCTAGAGTTGGGTTTTACCTTGTTTCTTTATAATATCAGTATTTATTTTGAAGACGGTCGGGATTAAGAGAATCCGCTAGAGTTGCTCTAATGGTTTCTTTATCAGCGCTAAATCAAACTCTGATTGTTGGTTTCAGTATATTTTTTACACGAAACAGCTTCATCATTTGGGATTGTTCCAGATATTTTATGGCCGTTGGAGCTGGTTCGTGCAAAAAGAGCAGCTACAACACGCTCAGTAGGCTGAAGCCAAAGCATGCTTGAAAGTTGGTTGAGTGTGCCATGGACCTGGCATCAACGAGATCACAGTAGAGACCGATTCTCCCCTGTTAAAACGGGCGCTAGAGTGGAGTACGTGACGACCCTTTATCAGCTAATGATGATGCCCTCTTTGTTGAGCTCAGATGTGTTTCCTTTTCCACTTTGTAAACGCGTGTAGCTGGAGTACTCTCCACGAGGGTCGATTCAGTAAGCTTTGGGGAAGATCATGTTTCTTAAGAGGAGCGCTGCTACGCAGACGACACACTGTTGCCGATTCTTGCTGACCCTGCTAATCAAGCCGTCCATGCATTTGAGCAAACTGTGCCACGCCAATGGATTCATCATTCTTCATCGTCAAATTTTCGTCCCAGCTAGTATCGTTTGCATATTAGTTTTGTTGTAAGCCGTTTGCTTTCGTGTAAAAAAGGCCTAATCATATATGCCAAAAAAGACGTGTGATCTTGACTGCTAATCTGTTTGCATTGGTCATGAGCTATCGGCGCCGATGATAGACGACAAGGCGGCGACTCACCTACTCTCTCTTTATTTTATTTATTTATTTTTTGCAGGGGACTCACCTACTCCGATAGGTAACCATGGCATGATTCGCGTTATATACCCAAGCCCCTATATCTGGGGATGATTTTGCTTCGACGTCTCGCCACTTGTGTGAAAATGACACTCCGGTAAACTGGTTCACGGCACGTGTAATTATTTGGGAAATGACTGTGTACAGTCGTGTGGTGTCTCTAAGTTTTCGTTGAAAATTTTCTGAACGTGCATACCTATTCTATTGGTTCGCCTAGCGTTTTGTGTTGTATGTGGGCCAGCAAGAATGGTTGACTTCGCAGCCCAAGATTTCCTCTGTGGATCGGTGCTTCCATGGGCTTCCATTGGTCTTCGGTCTGCGCACGTGTCCTAACCGGTGTTGTTTCCCTGAGAGCATGTATAATAAGTTGATGTAAAAAGGCTGTAAGGATTTAAATATTATATTTTTGCTGAGGTGAAAGAGAGAGAAGAGGAGAGAGAAGGGAAGCAGGCTGTACACTTACAGCCGGCTGTAGCACGAGCTCCAAGAAGCTTTGTGAGAATGAAAGATGGGCCATATGTTGACAAAGTAGTATTTTCTTATAGCCAACTATTATACATGTTAGCTATTACATTGGCTATAAATAACGTGGCAACATGTTATAGCCAGCAGTTGGCTATATTATTAATCATGCTCTGAGCGGTGCAGTCTTACTTCCAGAGACAGCGGTGCCGCTTCGATCGCTCTATCTAGATGTCTCGCCGCCGCCCTTGACCGTGCCCTCTCGAACGCTCCCGTTAGATCTTCCACCGCCGTATGCATCTATAAAAGGGTCTTGTCCCTCCATGGAGACCATTCACTACAGCCTCCGTTGCCCCTCCATCTTCCCCAATTCTTCGCGCTCTGCCTGCTCGATCTACTTCCCACCCCACACATCGACCAGGCCACCACCCTCACCAGCGGTGGATCGTCGGGAGCAAGAACGGGATGGACTCTAGAAGCCTTGCGTCACACCATGCGCCCTCATCGGCTGGCCATGGTCGGAGCGTTGGGCGGATCCAATTGGTACTTCCTACGGCGGCGCAGGCGCAGGTGGTCGACGGGAGATCCCTGTGACAGGTGCTTGCTGCCCCTGTGTCGGTCCTCGTCTGCCTCTCCTATGAAGATGATGCTTTTTTGTCTCCTTTGTACTACTAGATGAACTGCGTTCCCATGCAATGGATGGTGGGCCTAACTCGAGCTCATCTTTTGAGTGGTGGCCTGATGCTCTACGGCGACAGTCGTTGGTACGTGGTTGTGTGGTTGCTGTTGCACATGAAGCATCGGTGGATTCACTGCCAGGATGGAAGGAACGGGCGGCAGTGGAACATGACCTGGGTATTTGGAACCTCTACATGAAGGAGGTTCACCTTTTCTCTCTTGGTTCTTTTCTTCTTTCATGTTTGCTGCAGTTTCATGCGTGCAAGCAGCCGGGAGAACGTGGGTCAAGTACAAGTAGTATTGGTAATTATGTGTGCAAGCAACGTTCTTTTTCTAAATTAGACATATATTGTTCTATATATGTAACTATCGCTTATAGAGCATGATAGGATATATTTCTTTATTCTATAGTTTTTTCAAGATGAAATTTGAAGTTTGCGTATGACCAAACTGAAGATTAATTACGAGTTCTTCACTATTTATGTTTCTCCATCCACTACTGCCTCTACTATCAATGTAAAAGTGATGTGAGTGTCCTAATTGGTGGCAAGGAAAGAACGGAAAAAATGCCCCTGTGGGCATTGGATGTGCAAACTGCTGTCATATTTTTGTCGATTTATGTGCACTCTAAATAAAAATCAGTTTTTGCAACACATCCATTAATTTCTGGCTCCTTTCCGAATGCTTATCTGCTGAAATCTTTCTAATCCTGTTTAGATGGTGTTGTAGAATAGATGCATTTGTCATTCGCATCAATGAAAGAAATATTTACATGCTACTGGAGTGAGGTAGATGAACTGTATTTAGTTTTCTTTGCTATGATTTTAGGCTAACAAGCTTAAGGGTCAGATAGTATTAATTAGCACACTAGGAGGTAATATTTTCTCTTTTTTGTCTCACACGACATATGCTATTTTGTTCTGTTAGTTTTAAACAGGTATAAAACATAAGCTGCAGCTTAGATGATTAATTGATTTTTTTGCGAATTAGATAATTAATTGATGCTGGTCAAGAACTCTCATTCCTCGAAGTCGAGGCGAAACTTTTACAAGAATAGGTGAGATGCTTGCAGCTAGAGCGGGGAGCCAAATGGACTAAATCCATATGAGGTATCCACACATTGCTTTTAGGAAAAAATACCTATATTGTACATAATTGATCTGAACCTTTTCTATTCTTTGTTAATTGGTTGTGTTGTTTCTGGTTAGTTGCAGATCACGTGGAGCCGTTGTGTGCACTCAACCCTCTACTACTTTGTGTGTACTATTTTGTATTACAGGTTATCAGGCTTAGCTCTGCTTGCGTATTCCTTGACTGTTTTGTGTCAGTTTGATATGAATACGTAGCCTACCTTATGTATTGGAAACTGATGTTGAAACCGTTGCTGGGTGATGTCCAGTTCGAGGAACGGCTGCATTTGTGTTTGCATTCATGTGTTTATAGACCAATGTTAGTGCTAACATATTGAGTGACATCACGTAATCTTGGCGATTTTCAACCTCATGTCAGGCAACACACATGGCATAGCAGAACATATCCAGTGAGCATTGCATCCGTCCCTTGTCCATTCGCAACTCGTGTCGATTATTTATTTCCATGGTTTTCATTCATCATGGGTTGCTTATTTGATATCTTATTTGCTGTCAGGCGACGTTTTTGCCTCTTTTTTTTTGTAGGCCCAACTATTGATGGACATGTTGATAGCGTGGGGGGGACCTTTCTAAAAGTTTTAGGTCTGGTGTTTAGTCTTGGTGGAAAGAAATGGCAATGTATGCTTTTTATTTGTAGCACTCATGATGATAATAAATGTATCATTCCAAAATGAGAAAAGTATGTTTTTGGTCCCTCAAGTTCTCAGAAAGTATAGACTTGGTTCCTCAAGATTTTTTGGTATACATTTGATCCCTCAAGTTTCAAAACCGGATAAGTTTGGTCCTAAACCAGATTTTGAGAGCGTTGACCAGGTCAAAACCGCCCGATGAACAGTAAATGCGATTTTTTTTTCAACAAAATCTGAAATTTTTTGGGGTTCAATATGCTTACATGCGCAAGGTGCGCACAAATTTTTGTGCTCTTTCGACACTCGAGGAGCTCGGGGCAAAAAAAAATATATATCTGCCTGATGAATAGTAAATTCGAAAAAAAATCAAAACAAAATCAAAAAATTCTCAAAAAATTTGGGGTCCAATATGCTTACATGCGGAAGGCGCGATTAAAATTTCGTAGTCTTTCGACACTCGAGGAGCTCGTGGCAAAAAAAAAATTGCTCACAAAAAAAAGGCAAATTTTGTTTTTTTTGCCACGAGCTCCTCGAGTGTCGAAAGACCATGAAATTTTGGTTGCACCTTCCGCATGTAAGCATATTAGACCCCAAAAAATTGCAGAATTTTTTGATTTTGTTTTGATTTTTTTCGAATTTACTATTCATCAGGCAGATATTTTTGTTTTTTTTCCCACGAGCTTCTCGAGTGTGGAAAGAGCACACAAATTTAGGCGCGCCTTGCGCATGTAAGCATATTGAACCCCAAAAAATTTCAGATTTTTTTGAAGTTTTTTTTAATAATAAATTCGCATTTACTGTTCATCGGGCGGTTTTGACCTGGTCAACGCTGTCAAAATCTGGTTTAGGACCAAACTTATCCGGTTTTAAAACTTGAGGGACCAAATGTATACCAAAAAATCTTAAGAGACCAAGCCTATACTTTCTGGGAACTTGAGGGACCAAAAACATACTTTTCTCTTCCAAAATTGTTCGTCTGCATAGGTTGCTTTCTTGTGGCTACCGAGTTCTAACAACAAGCTTACGCACATGAAGCCCTTACTTTTTATCAGTTGAGTTAAAAGTAACATATACATACGTTATATTTACTAATTGGAGGCACCTCCCACGTTAATCCTAGGAGGTAACAATATTTAGCCGTTGATTTGATTTAGAAACAACCTGAAACCATTGGATCCTTCATAACGATGGGTTAAGTCCAACATGATATAAGTTAAAAAATAAAGAGCCCATAACGAATGCTCTAGCACATATCTGCACGCTCAAAGAAAAAGGATACGTACACACTCAAAAACAAAGAGTCCATCTATGATACGATTCCTTTGGCAGATGCTACAAATCACATGTTATATAAGTCCAACGTCCCCTAAAAGGAAAAAAAGTCAAATGCGATAAGTTAAAAAAAGGACCGCTTTAGCAGGTATCTGCACGCAAGTTAGAGAGTCCATCTTTGCTACTCTTTTATTCCTTGGACGATATGCGTCCATTACAAAAACGCATGCGTACAAAATGAATATGGTAAGAAAACGTATAGGGATCCTAAAAAAAAAGTATAGGGCCATTGCAATGTTATTCAAAGAAAAAAGAAGATATACATGCGTACTTTTTTAATTGGAACCACCATACCAGCTTCTACATTAATTCTCAAAACAAAATAACCATTAGATATAATTCATCCGTTCCTAAATATAAGTCTTTTTAGAGGTTCCACTAAAAACTACATACGAATGTATATAGACATATTTTAGAGTGTAGATTCACTCATTTTGTTCCGTATATAGTTCATAGTGAAATCCCCAAAAAGACTTATATTTAGAAACGGAAAGAGTATATTATTTGTCCAGATTGTAAAAAGAGAAAAAGAAAAATTCGAACTAAAATGACCTAACAAACGAAGTATTTCTTTCCGGAAACGTACTAGCTATATATTACGTCTCAATGTCATAGACAAATATCATCATCTTCGCCAAAATTCCCAATAAAATATTTTAATGTGTGGTTCATACATGTAAGTACGTAAACAATTTCTCTGGCCATAAATCACCCCGCACACAACCATAAGGGATATAATCATGCCCCGCAGAAAAAAGGGATATAATCATGGACAAAAAAAATCCCGTCCACCAGTCACCTATACATGTATACTCTCAAATTCATTTTGGCCAACACATAGTTTTTTGAAAACGGAAAAAATAGTGTCATAAAAATTCAAAATCTATGTCACAAACATATTAAGAAACAAATCCTAAATTATATTAAAAACAAATTCCATAAGAAAACCCACTGCTTTCAGTAGTTTTGGTATGTCGTTTAAGTTTTATATTCAAGGAATGAGTCCACAATAATGTGAGAGCACTATTAATATATTTTTAATAGTTGCCAAAAGGAAAGATGCACATAGGCATCGGTCGGATAAAGCTGGATAAAGCGGTCATCATGAAAAAGAATAATAGTATCACCAAATTCCCAGGGAATCATTTGGGATGTCAGACGGATAAGTCAATTTGGAAAAATGTACAAATTATCCTCATAGATGCTATATGTATGACAATATTTAAAAGAAAATGCATACTCATATGTATTTGGTAATTTCTAAAATTAGGAACCGATAAATATATATGGTGTCACCAATTTTGGTTGTGGAACAACACTTATTATATTTTATGTGTTGTGGAAATAGGTAGTAAAATAGTAAAATGTAAATATAAATATAAATAATTTATTTTCTATTTTCTACAAGATTTCAGGCATAATAATAATTAGAAAAAATCAATGAACAATATTATAATTTTCCTGTGTAGTAGTCCGTCCAATATTAATAAATTCTAGCCATGCAGTTGCACGGGTTGATGACTAGTATATACTGGTGGGTAAAGATAAGATCGACGCATGTACGTACATATGACGGATACGGGTCCTTCGTTATTCTCCAACCTGGCCAGTCAAGGCAAGCATCGACAAAGAGCAACTGTATTGTATTGAGGGCATTTCCCACCGATCCCTAAAAAATAGTAGAGTAAATGTCCTAGCATATCTTAGAGCATCTACAATTGGATTTTGCAAATCCGGCCCCTCAAACACCCACGAACGCGCCCGGGCGTGTCCGCGGACACTGACCTGGCATGTCTCAAATTAGCCACTTTGCATCCGTCTCTCTCATATTTCATCCCCTAAATCCATATAAAGCCTGCAAAAGAAATCCTACGTACTACTCTAGCTACTCTTCATCGTCGGAGATGTCCACAACGACGGTGCCGGGCGCCTGCTGGACGGGCGGGTAGGAGGGCTCTGCCTCATCCTCCTCTTGCACGACCTCATCCATGTAGGCGAACTTCTTCGCCTCCTCCGCGGCCTCTTGCACCTTCATCTCCTGCCCGCGACGGCGTCTTGCCTCCGTAGCTGACTCCGACCGGAGGGAATCGAGGATGGCCTGCTGCTCCGCCTACAGATCCCCATCGCTAGCGTCCCCCACATCCTCCTCCTCCGGTTCATCCCCCTCCTCCTCAAAGTCCTCCTCGTGGTCGTCGTCCTCCTCCTCCTCAAAGTCCTCTTCATGGTCATCGTCGTCCTCCTCCTCCTCCAACTCCTCCTCTTGATCCACTGCATCCGGAGGTACCCCCGTGGCGATCCGGGCTTCGCGCATAGCCCGGATCTGCTCAAGGAGCTTGAGCCGGCGCTCCGGCATTAGAAATGGCTCGCTCTTCACCTGGAGGCATGGGGTCATGGCTACTAGGCGGATGGGTGGAGTGAAAAGTGGCGACAACAGTGGACAGGAGGAAAATGTGGATGGATGGTAGGGTTTCGGTGCCGCCGGTCGATTTAAATAGCCGGGCAATGCACTACGCGGCCCGCCGGAGCTGCACCACACAGCACCACCGGTCCGACGGAGGATACGAGCTTCGGACCGCCGGGTTTGAGGGCGTTTCCGCGTGGGACCCCTTCGTCAGTCCGACGTGGCGGGTGTGCCCGGGTGCCCCCATATCCGCCTCATATTTGGGCTGGATATGGGGGGGTGTCGGTCAGCCCAGGCGTTTGAGGCCCGTTTGAGGTGTCCGGCTTAGTCCAAAAAACGTGACCGATCAGTGACCGGACCGCCTGCCCGCGCGTATGAGGCGGTTTTGAGGCGCCAGGCTGTAGATGCTCTTAGTGGAGTATATAAACTTCACTAAAATTTTGCCGGACCTAGCCGATTCCTTAAAGTTAGCGGAGTATAAGTAAATTTGCATAAATTCAGTCAAACTTTAACCGAAATATGCATGCATGTAAACATAAGTTTAACATAGATAGTCCTCGCAACCGAACATTAAACATAAATTTAAAGAAACTAAAAACTAGAACTAAATTCAGCCGTGGAGGTCAAGCCAGTCCTTCCTGGTGTGGCCACCCTCGGTGCGAGCTGGGCCCGGGCCGGTGCCATCGTCGTCGTCGTTGGGGAAGACGCTCCGCTACTCCTCGAAGTCGATCTCCTCCTCGCCGCCCTCGTTGCCGCCCTCGTCGTCGAAGATGATGATAACTTCACCGTCATTGACGACGAATATCACCCGCTCCGCCTCCACGAGCTCCCGGTACTGCCGTCGGAGGTCATCCATGTAGGCCTCGTCGGCGACCTCGGCCTCGAGGCGCTCCCTCGCCTTATGGTCCTCCCGCGCCATCCGAGCGCTCACCACACCCGGCTCCGACGCGATGAGGTGGATCGGAGTCGTACCGAAGGGGAAATTGAGCCTCGACTCGCGGCCGTGGAACCGGACCTGCCACCGGTCGTACTCCAAGGCCGCGAGCTCGGCTGTGTGGAACGACCCGATCTGCCGCCGTTCGTGGGTCTCCTAGTCGGTGATTTCCGCCACCAACATAGTCATATGTGCTTATAATAAGAACTTGCATACCATCTTTTGTCCTACCCTCCCGTGGCAGCGGGAGTCCATAAGGAAACTAAGGGATATTAATGCCTCGTTTTAATAGAAAACCGGAATAAAGCATTAACACATGGTGAATACATGAACTCCTCGAATTGTAGTCCTACCCGGAGAGTATCCCAACTATTGTCACTTTGGGGTCTACGGATCAGAACAATAACAAGTGCATATAACTAGCAGATAGGACCAAGAACTCAAATGTGTTCATGAAAACATAGAGGGTTCAGATTGAAATCATGGCATTTGGGGCCTAGTGATAAGCGTTAAGCATAGCAAAGTCATAGCAATATCAATCTCATAACATAGTGAATACTAGAGATCAAGCCCTAACAAATTTACTCGATTACATGACAAATCTCATCCAACTCCATCACCGTCCAGCAAGCCTATGAAGTAATTACTCACTCCCGGTGCTGCGCATCATGGAATTGTTAATGGAGAAGGATTGGTGATGATGATGGCGACGAATCCCCCTCTCCGGAGACCCAAACGGATTCCAGATCAGCCCTCCCGATGAAGAACAGGAGGTGGCGGCGGCTCTGTATCGTAAAACGCGATGAAACGACTTCTCTTATTTTTTTCTCGGGAATAAGGTATTTATGGAGTTGAGATTAGGATCAGCGGAGCCTCGTGGGCCCCACAAGGCAACAGGGCGCGGCCTGCCTTGTGGGCAACAAGTGGCCCCCCCTCTGGTGGGTCTTCGCTACAGTATTTTTCTTTTATTCCATAAAAAATCTCCAAAAAGATTTTTCCACTTTCGAGAACTTTTATTTCTGCACAAAAAACAACACCATGGTAGTTCTGCTGAAAACACCGTCACTCCGGGTTAATTTAATTCAAATCATGCAAATTAGAGTCCAAAACAAGAGTAAAAATTAACTTACTTCTCTCTTGAATATAGCATACGGTGGGTAAACAAATTACTATTGGACAATTGATAGAAAAACGCATAGTTATGACGATATTCTAGGCAATGATCATGTATATAGGCATCACGCCCGAGACAAGTAGACAGACTCGTGCCTGCATCTACTACTATTACTCCACACATCGACCGCTATCCAGCATGCATCTAGAGTATTAAGTTCATAAAGTACGGAGTAATGCCTTAAGCAAGATTACATGATGTAGACAAAGTAAACCCAATCAATATGAATAAACCCCATCTTTTTATCCTTAATGGAAGCGATACAAATACGTGTCATGTCCCTTTCTGTCACTAGGATTGAGCACCACAAGATCGAACCCATCACAAAGCACCTCTCTCATTGCAAGATAAACCAATCTAGTTGGCCAAACCAAACAGATAGATCGAAGAGAAATACAAAGTTATAACAATCATGCATATAAGAATTTAGAAAATACTCAAATAATATTCATGAATAATTTAATTATAAACCCACAATTCATCGGATCTCAAGAAACACACCGCACAAAAGGATTACATTGAATATATCTCCAAGAACATCGAGGAGAACATTGTATTGAAGATCAAAGAGAGAGAAAAAGCCATCTAGGTACTAGCTATGGACCCGTAGGTCTATGGTAAACTACTAACACATCATCGGAAGGGCAGCAAGGTTGATGTACATGCCCTCCGTGATCGATTCCCCCTCCGGCAGAGTATCGAAAAAGGTCTCCAGATGGGATCTTCGAAGAACAGAAACTTGCGACAGCGGAAAAAGTATTTTGGGTGGCTCTCGGATGTATTAGGTATATTTGGGGAATTTATAGAGCTGGAATTAGGTCAAGAGATGCCACGAGGGGCCCACAAGCCTGGGGGTGCCCCCCCGGGGCGTGCTCCACAGGCTTGTCGCTCCCTCGTGGCTCCACAGTTCTTCTCCCGAAGCTTCTAGGGTCTCTTTTAATCCCGAAAAAATCGTCAAAAAGTTTCGTAACATTTTTGACTCCGTTTGGTATCGATTTTCTGAAAAGTCAAAAACAAGCAAACAACAGCAACTAGCACTGGGCACTAGGTTAATAGGATAGTCCCAAAAATGATATATAATTGCATATAATTTCATAATAAACATCCAAGATTGGGGAGCAGCAATTTGATGCCCGGGCTCAGCTGGTCCTGCTATCCTGGGCGTTGAATATTGTATTGGGTTTCGTAAAATTTGTGTCTGACATGACAGGTTGGGTTGCGGGAAAAGATGATACGGGGAGCTATACCGTATCGCACAGTGGCGTACTGTGCGCCTTTTGCCTAGCCCGGGAGGACAATTCGAACCAGCGTTTGACGTCTCCGTCGGCTAGGGATTCTGAGCCGTGGCCGTGAAACGTTTGTTTTGAGCTGAGCCGCTCGTGTCTGTATCGGGTTCGTCGGTGGCTTTTATTCCTCTTGGGCAGAGCTCATTTAAGGGGTGGGCGCGGCGGCACGGGCTTCGATTGGCGGCCGGAGATGGAAGCGACGGATTGGAGCTCTTGCACCATCCAGTGCACAGGTCGGCTCTCTGGGCTTGATTGAATCTCTATTTCTCGTGTGGTAGTTCAGTATGCCTGTAGATTGATTTGGTTTTTCGCCGGTGTCGATGTGGTGGTTCTGGTAGGTTTCCTTTGAGAGAGGAGTTCCCGAGCAATTGGAGCAGCCGGATCCGAACAATTGGAGCAGCCGGATCTGGTTCCTCTGGTGCTCTTGCCCGCAAAGGAAGCAGATGCCCCTGGCGCCGGCTGAATCGCATGGGGCGTCCGCCTGTGCAGAAATGGCCGGTGCATGCCATGTACCTGGAAGCGGCGGTGATCCCTCTGGAACTAATTAAGACTCGATTAACTATATAGGTTAGTGTTATCCCGCAAGAATCGTCTGGATACAATAGTTCTATGACAAACATGAAGTGCATATGGTTAGCGCCCTTTAATTGTGCAGAGAGGTGTGTATGGTAATTTCCTCCATGTATTTGTGAAAATCGTCCGTGAAGAATGTCCCTCTAAGCTGTACAGAGGCTTAACCCGAAGTCTAATCGGAGTGGTGCCATATGCAACAACAAACTACTTCGCTTATGATCAGTGTTTTAAATAGCGGGCTATGACATATAGCGGCAACCCTCAAAAACAGCTATAGCTGGGCTATAGCGGGCTATAGCGAAGATATAGCGGCAAATTGTATATGAAATCATTTAGCGGCAACATGCTCAAACAGCTATAGCGGAGCTATAGCGGGGCTATAGCCGGCTATTTAAAACTATGCTTATGATACCCTTAAGAAGAGAACGTGCACAAGAAAATGTTAAAACAAATGAAATCGGCAACATTTCAGTCCTGCTTATTGGGTCTGCTGAAGGAGCCATCTCAAGCACCGCCACATTTCCTCTCGACATTGTCCGCAAGCACATGCAAGTTGGAGCTTCATGCTCTCCTGACCACTCTTGAGAACGAAGGGGTTGGGGGTCTAGTTGCATGAAGCGGGAGCCTGCTGCTGGGATTTCGTTTATGTGCTGCGAAGCTTGTAAGAAGATACTGATTGCGGAAGAGGACGAGTGAAGTGTTTCCTCATAGTGACAGACAGACAGTGGGAAGCTTTTTTTGGTCTTCTTTTAATGAAGTTAATTACCTGACTAAGATCAATACCTGTTGCTACAAGATTTAAAAAATTTCCTGTATCTCAGCTTGCCGTGATAAACAGTTGCATATGTTTCCAGTTTTGCTTTGCGATACTATATGCATGACGAAAGCACATGTGACTCTGAAAGTGATTATTTGGAGGTATGCAACTACTGAAATTTACATAAGACCTATCAAATTTTACAAGTGTTAAAGCTCTTTGTAGAGACTGCATGAGTGGCATCAAGATTTATCTGGTTCAGTCCAGTGTGTTCTGGACTTCTAATTTTGCTGTCAACTCATAGCATCAACCTGTCATCGACAGGAACACTTACAAGGTGGCAGCAGCTGCTGCATACATTTGAATTGAATCAAATATATATTTAATATAAATTCTAGGGGTTCTCATTGATCAAGAATTACACACATCCTCAACTGCACCTTCACTCCCTTCCCAGTTTAACCAAAACTAACAAAAGAAACCCGTTTTAGAAAACTAACAAAAGAAAACAAAAGCCAGCCTATCTAGATGACTGTAATTTGTAGGTGTCCTCCTCCTCGTCATCTCCTGTGGCTGCCTCTGACTTGTCACTCTTCCACAGCCCTATCTCAATCTGTGCAAAATGTTGAGCCTGATTATTTTCCAGAGAAGAACATGGGGGTAAAATGAACAATATTTGAATGATATCCTGTTAAAGAGAACACTTTGATGATATCACAATGAAGATTATTCTGAACTAATCTTAGCCTTTTGGATTGGCTGCCCTCTCATGTCGTCCTTGATTTCCACAGTAGATGTCCTAATCTCTGCACATATTATTCTTGGTTAGATAAAGTTTGTACCATAAAAACAGGCTCTCAATATAATACTATCAGGCATATATAAGTATACAATGTTTGTTTTCTGCAGGGACAGGCATAATTTTGTAATGCGGGGCAATGAAAAAAAGTTCTTACTTGTCTCGACAGCGCCATTGTTTTTCAAAATCTCTGCCATGATCACAACTTTCGCTATGGCTGTAAGCATATTAAGTAGATATGTTAAGTAATTATCTAAAACCACAGTACTGCCCAACTGCTAAATTTTTTATGGCAAAATCAGGTATAGGACTTGACAATGTGTGGAATAGTAAACAGGAGGATCCCAAATGCACATAGATTTCCCCCCTTTGCCTTCAGGCTAAGAAGAACAGCCAACAAATTCGCCCTGCTCAATTGTGATGTTCATGGTTCAACATGTCTCAGTGCAAAATATATACTACTATTATCATACTATATTATACTATATCACAATGTGAAGGCGGTATCCTCTCTTTCCTTTTAAGCCTGAAACTATTGGTGTTGAAATTTAAAGACTCAATCCAAATCATGTGGCAATTGCAGACATGTTTGACATTATGCCAGGAGGAGTAAGTAATGTACCCATGCCGAGCGCAGAGAGCTCGACCTCGCTGTGCTGCTGCATGTACTTCTGCAGTCTGCACACAACGCAAGTGAAAGAATCAGCACCCCCACCAGGACGCGGAACCCCCAAGCCGATTGATCGACGCATCAACAAATACCTTGGCGAGGTTGACATAGAAGAAGAGAGATTTCTTTGTGTTGGACACCTGAATACGGTTGCTGCTCCCGCCGCTGTTGCCGGCCCTCGTCCTCTGCGCCTCCGCCACGTCGCCGGACATTGGTGACGCTGCTGCTAACAAATCGAACGGTCTGCCGTCGGTGATTCGTTGCTCGTCTCGTGGGCGGGGCGGATTCAAGGTTCGTGGCTTCAGATTGGACCGTCGGAGGGAGGAGGATGGGAGATGGTGTGTGTTGTGGTGAGCTTGGGGCGGCTCAGGAAGGCCTCCGGTCCGTCCGTCAATCACTGGGCCGGCTAAGCAGGGGGACTCCACCTACCCGTCATAATGACTCGAAGCGAGTTTCTATTGCAGTAGAGATACAGGAAATACATCTAGTAATACATGAGATATCGTGGATCCCTAGGTGTTTGGACAGCAGAGATACAGGGACACTACAAGAATAACCTTATATGCCTACGGCCTTATATATGCCGACGGCTGCCGTAGGCATAGAAGGAGCTATGCCGACGGCTTCGGGAAAACCGTAGGCGTAGACAAGCCGTCGGCATATCTCCATCTATGCTGACGGGGGCCGTAGGCATAGAAACGCCGTCGGCATACTAACATCTATGTCCACGGCAGCTGTAGGCATAGTTGGGCCGTCGGCATAGAGGTGGCCTTAGTGGCCCTGGGACAGCCGGCGGGCTCACGCCGTCAAACGTATGCCGACGGCCCTAACGTCGGCCGTCGGCATACCTCACTGTGCCACGTCATCGATCCGCGGCACCGTGGGCCCGGGGCTATGCCGACGGTTATGCCGTCGGCATAGCTCGGGGCCCACGGTGCCGTGGATAGATGACATGGCAGGGAGCTATGCCGACGGCATATCTACGTTCATTTTTTTTTTTTCCATTTTTTAATAATAAATTTTTTTAAAAAAATAATTAATTAATATATCTCCGGCCCACAATTTATTTAACTAAATTGTTTTTTAAAATTATTTTATAAAAAAAATCAGAAAAAAAATTCGAAAAAAGCTATGCCGACGGCATAGCTCCAGCCCACAATTTATTTAAATAATTTTTATTTTTTTTAATTATTTTATAAAAAAAACCGGGGAAAAAAATTCGAAAATAGCTCCGACCCACAATTTATTTAACTAAATTTTATTTTTAAAATTATTTTATAAAAAAATCAAAAAAAATTCGAAAATAGCTATGCCGACGGCATAGCTCCGGCCCCACTTATCTAGTCGGCCGGCCTCTCTCCTCCACCCATCGATCCCTTCCCGACCCGACCCCGCCCCCGACCAGACCCGCGCTGCCGGCCCGCCCTAGCTCCGCCGCCCCTCCCCGCGCCGGCCACGCCCCGCCCCGGCCCCTCCCCGGACGCCGCCCCGCCCCGCGCCCCGACCCCGCCCACACCTTCCTCCTGTCCTCGTCCCCCGTCCCCGCCCGCCTCCCTTTCCGCCGCCCCGCCCGCCCCGCCCCTCCCATCCCCGACCGCCGCCGCCGCCGCCCTTCCCTTGCCGCGGCGGGCCCCCTCAACTCTGCCCCGGCCACCCCTCGGCCGCGCCCTCGTCGAGCTCGGTCCGGCCGGACCTCCCCGAGCCCACTCCGCCCGCACCGCCGCCCCACCCTCGCTCCGGCCGGCGGCTAGGCTCCACCGGCCCTCCTCTGCCGCTGCTCCGGCCGGCGTAGCCCCGGCCCGAGCTCCCCTCTGCCTCGCCAACCTCATCCCGGGCCTCCTCCTGGTGAGGTTTTTTCTTTTTCTTTCTCTTTTCTTTTTCTTTTTTGTTGTGTACAATTTTTGTAGATAGATGGACAGATAGAAATCGATATAGGGATGTTAGATAGATATAAATAGATAGTTAGATAGATGAATAGATAGATGAATGAAATGGAAGAGAGTAAAATTGTGAAGAAAAAATATATTTGGTGGATTTTTTTGTATGTTTTGTGTAGTTTTAGTATGTTTTAGATACATACTCGATGTGATGGATATAAGTGATATAGAGTATATTGAAAGATAGATGGATGTGATGGATATATGTTTTGTGGAGTATATTGAAAGAATTGTCAAAGAGATGTGATGTGATGGATGAGATGTGATGGTCTAAATTTTTCACTCGGTGGTAATTACAGGATTTGTGGTGTTGCATCTTCCAGCAGTGATCATCATCGGAGCTGTTGGTCCCCGATCATCTCGCCGCAGTTCGACTACTTCCTCTATAGCCGAGGGTGAGCTACGAATCCACCATCACCTCCTATGCTCTTTTAATCATGTCACTAGATTTTATTTTCAAGTCAAATCGCGTAACCTAGGCGTCTCCCGTCCGAAAGGGTTGCATCGATAAATATGCATTCAATTGCATATTTATCACCGCAGCTCTTTCGGATTGTCCAGCGTTTTCCACGGACAGCCCGAGGATGTGTAGATTGGGTATGTTCTCCATGTTCTACCCCATTCCGAGACAGGATTTCGGCGGGGCCTCCCCGTTGTTCTCCGGAGCACATTCTCTCGGCTATTTGCCGAGACGTGTATCTGGAGAACAGCGGGGAGGTGCTGCCGAAATTTTGTCTCGGAACGGGGTAGAGCATGGAGAACATACTCAATCGACACATCCTCGGGTGGGATTAGGACCCATCTTTACCTATTAGAGATGTAGGTGGATTCAGCGCGGTAGAAAATAAAAATTTGATGTGATTAATTTAAATGAATCCTTAATTTTGTTGTGTGGCTCCCAATAAAGCAGAGGATGGCAGATGATCAGTGGATGTACAGTGGTTTTATCCGTCGGAATCGAGTAACACCAGAGTGGGTCATGAAAACCGATGTGTATTTGAAGGAGATATTCCGTCGTCCAATGAGAATTATCCCACCATGCCCCTGTGGGAAATGTGCCAGACGTCACCGTAGAAATCAAGAGGAAATGACTGAGCACCTTCGCACGTACGGATATATGCCAAACTTTGACATGCCACCGATAAACATTGCCGAGCGGGACCGTGGTAGAGAGGAGGTGATGCGACAATGCATCGGCGGTTATGCGGACGACGGGGTCAGAGACATGCTAGATGATGTAATTGATGCCGAAACGGCACATGCGACACCTTCAGAGAATGAACCGGAGGAGCCGGAGGCAACCGCAAAGGCCTTCTTGGAGGTCTTGGCCTCGTCGAAGAAACCTCTTTATGCGGGTGCGAAAATATCTCAGTTGGATGCCATCTCGCAACTGATTGCAGTCAAGGCTGAGTATGGTTGTAGCCAGAAATGCTTCGAAGCGTTCCTGGGAGTATGGGGTAACAGCCTCCCTGAGGGTCATGAACAGCCAAAAAGCATGTACGCTACGAAGAAAATCATGAAGGCACTCTCTATGGATTATGAGAAAATACATGTTTGTCCGAAGAATTGCCTTTTGTTTAGGCACGAGTATGCGGATGACAAGTACTGTAGGGAGTGCGGTTCGTCTCGGTACCTTGAGGTGGTCAGTGAGGATGGTGAGAAGAGGCAGCTAGCCATCCCCGCAAAGGTTCTTCGGTATCTCCATTTCATTGAAAGACTGCAGCGCCTTTTCCTCACGGAGGAGTCTGCCAAAATGATGAAGTGGCACAAGCAAGGTATAAGGTACCATCCGCATAAAATCGTACATCCATCGGAAGCAGAAGCATGGAAGTCGTTCGATGAAGAATACCCCGAGGAAGCTGCCGAGGCTGGGAATGTCAGAATTGGCATATCAGGTGATGGGTTAAATCCATAAGGTATGTCGTCCAATCCATACAGCTGCTGGCCCGTGTTTGTAATTCCGCTCTGTAGGGTAACGCAGCAGAAAACAAAAATTTTCCGACCTACGCACCAGCCCAGGACCACTATGGAGACTGCATACAAGGTTTTGATCTTTTTCGTTACCGACTCGTAGCGCAGCGGAAGTAGAGTCGATGACGGTCGGCGGTGCAAATCCCCGCAGCTAGGATTTACAACCTCCCAACCGCGAGGATGTATACCCTCGTCTTCCCTTCGGACAGCCCTCCGGGAGGCGGTCGAACAGTCCCCCGGATAGTGTCGCGGACAGCCCTTTGGGAGGACCTTCGAAACTCGAACGGTCACTCGGACAACCCTTCGGGAGGACTCACAGAACTTGGACCGTCACTTGGACAGCCCTTCGGGAGGCACTCACGAACAGCCCCTCGGGTACTAAGATCGAAACTACGACCTCTCTACAGAGTTGCACACATACGGTGTCATCTATCCGGCAGGGCTTCGCCGTCCAGAACTAGTTCCCACCGGAACCCAGACAGCCTTTCGGCTCTACAAAACTCTTTTCGTCGGAGGGAGAGAGAAGCCAGATCATTGCATGGCACTTGTATGTGAGAAGGGATGAAGTTTGTGGGCACCCACTCTCCTCTATTTATAGGAAAACCAAGGGGTAAAGTTGGCATTCACAAATACCAAAAGTACCCCCACTTTATGTCATTTACATAAAGAATAAAGCAAAAAGGAGTGCCATGTGGAGCTCCACCCTCCATGGCCGGCCACCCCTTGGGGGGGCCCCCCCAAGGGGGCTTCCTTAGTGCCCAAGGCTTCTAGAAGCCTTTTGGGAAATTTTCCAAAAGGTGCTTTCCATAAAAAATCCCAAAAAACACTTTCACTATTCACGACGACATTTTTCAGCGTCCGTTTGAACTGAAAATATTTATGTGGGCTTAGAACATTTCTAGTACCCACTAAAATAATTTTCAACGCATTTTGGAACAATTCCAGTTTAGTGATTTCATCTGCGAAAAGCATCTGAAGCGGTTTCGGCAGCTCCGGAACATTTCCGGTTTTCATCTCCGAAAATTCCAGAAAGTTTCCAGAATGATTCTGGCATCCTCCAAGAATTATCAGGCATGTGCCGAAACCAATTTGACTTTATGGTATCCTCTGAAACAACTTTTCAGTTTCACCGGAACTCATCCGGTGACCTCTCTCTGCGGAACTTTTTCAGTGTCCAAAACTTTTTCGGTGTCCGAAACTTTTTCGGTGATTTTCTCTCAGACTCCCTGTCTAGTATTCAGCAGATAGATGACCCTTAAGCGTGTGACCCTATAGGTTCGGTGAAGTATAGACATGACACGGAACCCTTTCCGATCAATGATCAACATCGGAGGCGTGGACACCCATATTGACCCCTATACCCACACGAATGAATATTCGAGTGAACCTCCAGTTGCCGTGTGCTATTCCTGTTGCTTCGCGATATGTTACAAATACCCGAGGTGAGACATGTTGGCATTCCCGTGGATCAACAACTTGTCCACTATGCTAGTTACCTCGTTACCGGTATTGTTCTCTTTTCTCGTTACCGTGTTCCGGCATCCCCGTGATCAAATCAAAAAGTGTCTGGCCAGACGATGATGGATACCGTAACACCGAGAGGGCCCAGGGATATCTCTCCATCGTCGGAGGAGCAAATCCCAATCTTGAGCTATCAAGTTACTTGACATACTTTTCCATGAACCCGTAAGCCGCCGTAATAGCCACCCATTTACGGATGACGTTTAACAAACCCCAAAGTTCATGAAGCAAGCATGAAGAAACTCGATACTCTCATGGTCTAAGGAATCATGCAAACGTTAACCATCTCTGTGTTATTAACCATTAACTTGTGACGAATGTATCTCATAGCATAACATCAATCGGGTCGATTCAACACAAATATTCTTCTAACATTAGTGCCCTCAAAATTGCTGGCATAGACATGCCCATGATCAGGAAAACAGGACCATCATGCAACACTTGAGCTAGTCTTAGAGGCTAGACTAGGAATACATTTTACCGTTTATTATTCCACACGTCCATATGAGTCTTCCTCCGAGCCTCGTGGTTATTGCAGACTCGAGAACCATAGCAGTTATAGCATGGAACATAAACATAATAATGAGCATGGAGATAAAAAATAACTTTTATTACTGCCTCTAGGGCATATCTCCTACAGACTCTCACTTGCACTAGAGTCAATAATCTAGTTAATGCTAATGCACTTTACACCTGTGGCACACCGGTGTAAATATGCTTCGCTTGTGGTATAGCCTGATGTCCAATGGATCTGACGACTTCAGCTCCGTGTGTATCTTTGCATATCCTCGCGTTTTCACGCTTTCACAAAATTCATATTTTGTGTGGACTTGGTTTTGTATGTATGTGAATCACAGCTCGAACCTGGATTCCTCAGACTGAGTCATGGAGCAACTACCTGCAGTAGTGCCCCATTGACAAAAGCCATCTTGGAACCATACTAAGTTCATGAATGAACTATATGATTCAACATCTTCTTTGTCGCTTTTCAAAGCGGCAACATACTTCGCCTCTGTTATAGAATTCGCCACAGTAACTTGTTTGGAACATTTTCCAACTAACTGTGCCACCATATTGTGTGTTACACAAAACCCTTAATTTAAATCGAAAATCGCTTGGAGCATGGATGAAGACTGTATCGATGTAACCTTTTACAACGAACTCTTCAAGATCTCCGCTTGCGAGAAAACATGTCATCAGTGCTACTATAGTACTCAATGACCCTTTTTCACTGTTGTCCCATGATCAGAACTTTTGATCACTTTGGTATCTATACTCGCAACAACTTTGGGAGTATTGGACATATCTGGTTGTTTTTCATACCATGGAATACATGATTAATCCAAACACAAGAGTGTGTGGAATCTCCATCATGTATTTTGCTCATCAGTGTTTTGGGACACCGAGTCTTGCAAAAACTCTTTCCATGTGACTTCGGCAAGAATCACTCCTTGACGTTTTTAATGCTAAAAGGTTTTAGCATCTTGTCAATATGTATCTTTGCTCAGCCCCATTAGGTAAATCTATCTTCATAGATCATCATGCCTAATATAAAGGCTATTTAGCCCAAGCACTTCATCGAAAAACTATTTTCAAATGAAGTCCTAATTCGTGTCAAGAAATTTATTTCCAATTAACAATGTGTCAAGCACACAACGTTTTTTAGAAATTTTATTATGCTCCCACTTACTTTCTTGAATCATAAGCATCTTCATTACCAATTGATGAAGTCAAAACCCTTTAAACCATTTCATCAAAACATGAAGATTCCAACTCCATTTTGCTCTCTTCTGTCCATCGCTGGAACTCTGAAGTTTGCATACTTACTAGCATCCTCTGGACTGACAAAATACCTTGGACTGTAACACATGCAAGTCCTTGGTTTTATTTCCATCATATGGAAATCCTATTGTCATCCATATTTCATATCTCATGACTGAAATATGTATTAATTGCTAGTTCAACCCGAACCGACTTTAAGCAACGCTACGGTGAAACAACCTCATCGTAGTCAACTCCTTGAACTTGTTATTTCAACAAGTCGAGCTTTATGGATAAAACATTTTTATCCGTATCAGTTTTAAGTTCCATAAAATTCGTTAGACTCTAAGTCTTTCGAAAGGTGTATCAAGATTTTAATCTTGAAACATTTATATGGAAACTATCTCAGATTGTATTGGCATTTAGCCAATTCCGGAGTCAGGGCCCATCAACGCTTCCTTGTGTATCGTAGGTATACTGTTGTCTAACAACAATGTCTCGTCTGCGCACCTGAGAGGTTTGCACGAGCCTTGCCTACGTGGTTCAGCTGCAAGTTCGACCAAAGTCCGTACATTTTATTGTAGAGACTTTCGTATCAGTCGTAGTAGGAAACTCTGGAATTACTTCCAAGGTCTCTTTCCTTTGACCTGATGACAGAGATACTGGTTATCTCGTCGACTTGCATTATTCTCCCACTCACCTTTTTGAAAGAACCATTTTCTTCAAAAAGCATACCGTTCTTTGTGGCAAACCTATTTGCCTCGGTATAGTGAGGGAGGAATACCCAATTACTTGGGATAACCTACAAAGTAGCACTTGTCTGATTTGGAATAGGTTTGTAACCTTTTACACAAGCCCCATATTCCAAATGTTAAGAAAAGATATAACATGGTTGGGCATACCATACCATGGTGTCATTTCAACAGACCCGATGGAGCTCTTTTCAGTGTAAAAAGCCGCAGTCTCTAAAGCATCACTTTAAAAGGGATAATGGCAAATTTATTTATGTCATCTTTGATCTTACCATGTCATAAATGGTTCGATTACATCTTCACGGACTTTCCACTTGCAGTGGTGTTCCGGGAGGTGCAAGTTATGGAACCCCTTTCACAACTCATCAGACATTCGCTAAACTTGTAACTCAAATATTCCTTTCTGCAATCGAATTGTAGAAACATAATTTTCTTGTTACAATAACCATCTACTTCATTTTTGAAAACCTTTCGAATGAATTCAAAAGATCCAGACTTACGTCTCATCAAGTAAATATCCACATATCTACTTGAGTCATTTCTGAAGATAGATAAATCCACTACTAACAACATTTATCGGACTACACACATCAAATGTATGGCCACCAATAAGTTTGTTGTCCATTCCTTATGGCCTGTGAATGGTATTTTAGTCACTTCACTTTTCGGAGAAAAGTTGCAAGTGTCAGATGATTCAAAATCAAACGACTTCAAAATCCATCATAATGCAATTTTCCATGCGGGTTTCTCCAATGTGACCAAATGCAGCGCCACACTTGTGTGGTATTCTTTTAGTCTTGCGACATTTAGCGTCAGTGTTTATGGATGTATCATATTACTATCAATATTCATAACATACATCCCATCTGGATGGAAGCATGGCCCTAAATGTTATTCATAACACTGAACAACAATTGTTCTTTTATGAACAACCCTTTTGCAATAACATTGTGCAAGGGGCTAGAGTGTAAAACTCTAAAATGAATTATGAAAGTAAATCCAGAGGTAATATGTTAATATCATTATTCATAACATACATCTCATTCTCAATGAAAGTATGGCCCTTATGTTATTCATAACTTCGAACATAAAAAGTTCTCTTATGAACAACCTTCTTGCAAGATACCTTATGCAATGGGCTAGAGTTTAAAACTCTAAATGAATTATGAAAATAAATATAGACAGTAATACACCGATGGAAGGTATAGTAACATTTACTATGTTCCCTGTGTATACCTAAACCTCATCCCTGGCTAGTCTTTCAGGCCATAGTAGTTCTTACATCGAGTTGCAACAGAATGCAATTGAGCGGGTATCTTTGTGATTGTCTCACAATACACAAGAATTAGTGATTAACATGTTTAACCATAATTCCCAAGAACTATATCTTTGACCAGCCTTCTATACATCAAAAACTTGTATGACGTTCATACATGAGCTGGATATTCCAGTCTTCTTTCTTATTGCCTTTATACTTCTAACAGTTTAACTTTTAGTATTTCTCCTACTTCCAGAAGAAGCACCCAACTTAAGAGTGGCGTTAGCCCCAGACTTCCTAGGCGTGAAAGTTTCACTAACACCCTTCGGACACTTCCTTTCTCTTTAAGTTGTTTTTTATTCACCTTTCATCATATGACAGGCGTTCTTCTGGATCCCTCTCTTATCAGTCTAATGCATAGTAAACACCTTTACTAATAGTTTGCAAACAAACATTTCTTTGGATATCTCATATCTTTTAGCCTTTGTCTGTCTCTGAAAATGATTTTCAGATTCCATGAATATCACATAACTATCCAAACTTTCGAAGTTTGGGTCTCATGGAAGCAAACATATTGTACTTGACTGAAACGGAATTCTAGCTTTTGGATCGAAGGATGAGAGTCACATGATCCATAGCATAAGCGAGAGAATACCGAAAGTATGCGATAGGACAAAGTCCTTCTTGGCACTCTTGAGGACAATCCTCACATTACGTTACCAACCATAAAGTTTTAACCAGATATTTAACAGCTATTCAAAATTAACAGGGAAGGTGGAAAAGCGAACCATAATTCTACAACTATTATGCAAATCACACTTAGACAGTGTTCAAAATTAATTGCACTGAGAATTAAACAAGTTAATTCTACAGTGCGCTCCCACTCAAATCAATATCTCTCATAATTGATTGTGAGTGATTCAAGATCCGCATTTCAATTCGACGCCATTGACGGGTTCATCACTGATGACGTGAATTTCAATCGGTAGGCCAACTTGCCAATCACATCTCTATGTGACTCTTGTTCATCTTTCGATGCGTGTGTTCCGAGCTCAGGACTGTCCTGCCTGAACGTCAAGACAACCAAGTGATCACGCAGTGAGGTCTGACCTTCACCCGCCTTACACCTCTCTAATCGTTCGTGCTCATGTGTACATGGCGCACCCCGAAAAGATACGTGTTGTAGACGGTGCTACACTTGGGAGAACACTAACTACTTGATATTTTTTGTGAGAGATCACCCTAATAAAAGCGACTACCGCGCAATCAAGAAGGGTGCATCATAAGGGATAAACATCTCAGGCAATTCATAATTAGCATGATATGGTATAGCCCTTTCTGACGGAGAAGTCTTGTATTTCTTCATCTCCGGCATTCGCGTCGGTGTTCACCTTCACGAAGATTGCCACCACCTTGTCGATGCACCAGATAATATTGCTATCTCTATAGCTAATAAAATAAGTGCATTACACAAGTTTGACACGCAGGTCATTTAAAGTGCAATCATATGGCTCTAGCCATCATGCCGAATCATGACACGCAGGTCATGTTTAATCAATTTACATCATATAGTCATCTCATACATAATCAAATTATTATGAGCACTGCTATACCACATCATATGCACATGCAAACCCTCCTGCAAAACCAAGTTAGACGCCTCTAATCGGTTCATGCAAAAACTTGTTTTACGTGGCTTCTAAGGTTTCGAAACAAACCGAAGCTACCAACGTCCATCATCAAGTATGATAATTCAAGTCGCTAGATTAACTTTCCAGGGTGTATGAAAATCGAGATAATAAAATCTCGAGCCCCATACTAAACTTCGTCATACGCATGACCCCCGTGCAGATCATATCTGCATTGCCCTTTCGTCTGCGAAATTTCATCTTTCTTTTTAACTACGATGGAATTCAATGAACTGTTAGCACTTCGTTGATCAATCAGGATCGCAGATTGCCAGAACATTGAAACTCCACCATGCTGTTATCAAGATCAGAAATATGCAAATTCCAGGGAAGCAACAAGAATATCGGGTAACAGATTTCATCTGCTACCCGCACAAATAATTTTCAGTAATAGAACTCATCTACTACCTAATTATATTGTGCAACACCCATACATCACTATGTATTCTAGATCGCAACCTGCATCTATGCATAGCACGACTCTTGATGCCACTGTAGGGTAACGCAGCAGAAAACAAAAAATTTCCGACCTACGCACCAGCCCAGGACCACTATGGAGACTGCATACAAGGTTTTGATCTTTTTCGTTACCGACTCGTAGCGCAGCGGAAGTAGAGTCGATGACGATCGGCGGTGCAGATCCCCGCAGCTAGGATTTACAACCTCCCAACCGCGAGGATGTATACCCTAATCTTCCCTTCAGACAGCCCTCCGAGAGGCGGTCGAACAGTCCCCCGGACGGTGTCGCGGACAGCCCTTTGGGAGGACCTTCGAAACTCGAACGGTCACTCGGACAGCCCTTCGGGAGGACTCATAGAACTTGGACCGTCACTTGGACAGCCCTTCGGGAGGCACTCACGAACGGCCCCTCGGGTACTAAGATCGAAACTACGACCTCTCTACAGAGTTGCACACATACGGTGTCATCTATCCGGCAGGGCTTCGCCGTCCAGAACTAGTTCCCATCGGAACCCAGACAGTCTTTCGGCTCTACGAAACTCTTTTCGTGGGAGGGAGAGAGAAGCTAGATCATTGCATGGCACTTGTATGTGAGAAGGGATGAAGTTTGTGGGCAGCCCACTCTCCTCTATTTATAGGAAAGCCAAGGGGTAAAGTTGGCATTCACAAATACCAAAAGTACCCCCACTTTATGTCATTTACATAAAGAATAAAGCAAAAAGGAGTGCCATGTGGAGCTCCATGGAGCTCCACCCTCCATGGCCGGCCACCCCTTGGGGGGGCCCCCCCAAGGGGCCTTCCTTAGTGCGCAAGGCTTCTAGAAGCCTTTTGGGAAATTTCCCAAAAGGTGCTTTCCATAAAAAATCCCAAAAAGCACTTTCACTATTCACGACGACATTTTTCAGCGTCCGTTCGAACTGAAAATATTTATGTGGGCTTAGAACATTTCCAGTACCCACTAAAATAATTTTCAACGCATTCTGGAACAATTCCAGTTTAGTGATTTCATCTGCGAAAAGCATCTGAAGCGGTTTCGGCAGCTCCGGAACATTTCCGGTTTTCATCTCCGAAAATTCCAGAAAGTTTCCAGAATGATTCTGGCATCCTCCAAGAATTATCAGGCATGTGCCGAAACCAATTTGACTTTATGGTATCCTCTGAAACAAATTTTCAGTTTCACCGGAACTCATCCGGTGACCTCTCTTTGCGGAACTTTTCCGCTGTCCGAAACTTTTTCGGTGATTTTCTCTCAGACTCCCTGTCTAATATTCAGCAGATAGATGACCCTTAAGCGTGTGACCCTATAGGTTCGGTGAAGTATAGACATGACACGGAACCCTTTCCGATCAATGATCAACATCGGAGCCGTGGACACCCATATTGACCCCTATACCCACACGAATGAATATTCGAGTGAACCTCCAGTTGCCGTGTGCTATTCCTGTTGCTTCGCGATATGTTACAAATACCCGAGGTGAGACATGTTGGCATTCCCGTGGATCAACAACTTGTCCACTATGCTAGTTACCTCGTTACCGGTATTGTTCTCTTTTCTCGTTACCGTGTTCCGGCATCCCCGTGATCAAATCAAAAAGTGTCTGGCCAGACGATGATGGATACCGTAACACCGAGAGGGCCCAGAGATATCTCTCCATCGTCGGAGGAGCAAATCCCAATCTTGAGCTATCAAGTTACTTGACATACTTTTCCATGAACCCGTAAGCCGCCGTAATAGCCACCCATTTACGGATGACGTTTAACAAACCCCAAAGTTCATGAAGCAAGCATGAAGAAACTCGATACTCTCATGGTCTAAGGAATCATGCAAACGTTAACCATCTATGTGTTATTAACCATTAACTTGTGACGAATGTATCTCATAGCATAACATCAATCGGGTCGATTCAACACAAATGTTCTTCTAACATTAGTGCCCTCAAAATTGCTGGCATAGACATGCCCATGATCAGGAAAACAGGACCATCATGCAACACTTGAGCTAGTCTTAGAGGCTAGACTAGGAATACATTTTACCGTTTATTATTCCACACGTGCATATGAGTCTTCCTCCGAGCCTCGTGGTTATTGCAGACTCGAGAACCATAGCAGTTATAGCATGGAACTAAACATAATAATGAGCATGGAGATAAAAAATAACTTTATTATTGCCTCTAGGGCATATCTCCTACACGCTCAATCTCCCTCCCGGTGCCCTAATGCAACGGAAGACCATGTTCTTGTCGCTCATCATTCCGGGGCCTGAATACCCGGGGAAGCAATTGGGTGTGTTTATGCAGCCGCTGGTGGATGATTTGCTCCATTCTTGGTACTTTACGAGGTTGACATACGACCGGGATCTGCAGAGAAATTTCTTGATGAAAGTTTGGTTGCACTATTGCATGCATGACTTTCTCGGCTATGCTCTATTCTGCGGATGGTGTACAAGTGGGAAGATGCCCTGCCCAGTGTGCATGCAGGCTCTGCGAATGATTTGGCTGAGTAAGGGTGGCAAGTATGTAGCCTTTGACCTGCATCGACAGTTCCTCCCTCCAGACCATCCAGACAGGGAAGACAAGAAGAACTTCATGAAAGGCCGGGTTGTCCATGAAGTAACCGAGATTCCTACGTTTTCAGGGGCAGATGTTCTTGCTCAGCTAAAAGCTCTCAAGCCTAAAGACAAAGGCAAAGGCAAAGGCAAAGGCAAAGGCAAAGGCAAAGGCAAAGGCTTCGAGGGATATGGTGAGACGCACAACTGGACTCACATTACCCCCTTCTCGCAGCTTCCCTATTTCAAGGACCTCAAACTTCCTTACAACATCGATGTGATGCACACCGAAAAGAATGTCGCAGAGTCCCTTTTCCGTACGATCCTCAACATTCCTGATAAGACAAAGGATAACATTAAAGCTAGAGCCGATCAACAGAAAATTTGCGATAGACCACGTCTAAACATGAAGCCTCCCACAGGCGGTCGAATAAACTGGTTCAAGCCAGATGCTGACTTCGTCCTTAAAAAGCCAGAAAAGACAGAGGTACTAAAGTGGCTCAAACTCATAGTGAAGTTCACTGATGGTTATGCATCGAATATAAGTAAGGGAGTCAATCTTTCAACGGGCAAAGTGACCGGGCTCAAGAGTCATGACTACCATGTATGGATTGAGCAGATAATGCCGGTGATGGTTCGAGGCTATGTCCCCGAGCATGTCTGGCGAGTGCTTGCTAAGCTAAGCCATTTCTTCTGCACGCTCTGTGCTAAAGAAGTAAGTAAAGACGTGATTGAACAATTGCATAAGAAGGCACCGGAGTTGATAGTCAAGCTAGAGAAGATCTTTCCGCCAGGCTTCTTAACTCCGATGACACATCTCATTCTGCACCTCGCGAATGAGGTATTGTTGGGGGGGCCTGTGCAGAATCATTGGCAGTACGGCCCTGAGAGACAGAACAAGCATCTTCGATAGAAATGTGGAAACAAAGCTAAGATTGAAGCTTCCATAGCTGAGTCAGTTATCCTAGAGGAGGTGTCAGACCTCAGGACATCATACTATCCAGACCACGTTCCCCATCTGCATAACAAGGTGCCTCGATACAATATAGAAGAGCCCAAGTATCAACCCAGGCTCCATCTATTCAACGTGCAAGGTGGCAGGGCTGGGGCCTCAAAATCTTATAACATGCCACGACAAGAGTGGGAGGACCTCATGTTCTATATCTTGCACAACATCAAGGAAGTTGAGGAAGTGTGGATGAGGTAATACCACTACACAATTCCTTTATGTCTTCCACATCATCATGTTCTATGTTCACTTAGTCCCGGTCTAACACCGCTTTTCTTCTTTTAGTGATTTCATTCAAGAGGAATGGACGGGAATGGATCCTCCTACTGAGGCGGAGGCACTTACTCTTCTTTGTCATGGAAACCCTGGACGTAAAAAATTTGTTGCTTGGTTCATGGAGAAAATAATTTTCCACATTCCCCTATTAAATACCTAGTTCAACATTTATTAGTTAACCGAACTAATGCACCCAACAATTTCAATTATACTTGTAGGGAAACGATCTGAACATATCTATGGATGACGAATTGAGATGGGTTTCTATGGGTTTTGACCCTGCCGTCATGACATGTAAAAAGTATGATGTGAATGGGTATCGCTTCCATACAGAGGAGCACCAGAACAGCCGGCCTGATCCCAAAACTATAAATACCGGAGTGTACACCCCCGGTCAAAATTCAGTAGACTACTATGGAAGGGTACAAAATATATACGAGATTACATTCCGCAAAGGGCGCGAAACCCTAAGTCTGCCTGTGTTCAAATGCCGATGGTTCGATCCGCGGGAGGGGCAGAGACATACGCCTTCCATTGGTTTGGTCGAAGTTAAACCATCAACCGTCTATGCAGGAGGCGATCTCTTCATTGCAGCTACCCAAGCTACACAAGTTTATTATCTGCCTTACCCATCCCAGAAAGAGTACCTAAAGGGTTGGGAAGTTGTGTTCAAGGTGTCGCCACATGGTAAGCTACCGGACCCGAATGAAGACGATTACTACAACATTAACCCCATGACATACGAGGGAGTGTTCTGTCAAGAGCAACCTGATGATGATGTGGTTAGAAATGATGACGCTAGACCATTGGGTGATGATGATGTGGATCCAAACGACGACGATGCACGGAATGATGGTGAGACCATTGTCAATGAAAATGACATAATTATGCTAGAAAAGTTAAACGAAGATGCTGATGACGAGGAAGAGCCTCCACCTCCGTCAGACAACAAAGATGATATGATTGATAGTGATGATGAGACCGACCGAGAAATAGGTTACAACAGTGATGATTCGTATGGGTTCTAGCAGATGTATGTTTCAAGTCTTTTTTCTATGGTTTAGGATTATGCTTTTTTATGCTTATTTATTATTATGCTTTTTTCCTTCATTATTAATGCTTTTTATTATGCTTTTTTCTTCATTATTAATGTACTAATTGTTTATTATCTTTTCAATGCAGGTTCGTGGAACATGGGCAAGGGGAAGGCCGACGGCGTGGGTTTCCTACGCAAGGTCGTCGGCATGCCTAGTCGGAGTGGTCGAGCATGTAATCCTACCCCCCGACTACTTGAGGATGACTCCTCACAGGGAGGTCTAGGGAGAGGTGCCCCTAGAGGAGGAGGGGGAGGGGGAGAGCCCCTAGAGGGCGAGGGGGTGGGGGGAGAGCCACTACAGTGGGTCGCGGCCAGAAAGAGCGCACCCTCAGCGACTTAGGGGTGTTGTCTTCGAGGCCCTCCTCTAGTGAGGTACCCTCCTCTAGTGAGGTACCCTCTTACGAGGAGGAGGACGAGGAGGTTCAGGAGGAGGAGGAGGAGGAGGAGGAGGTTCGGGATGGGGGCGAGGAGGAGGAGGAGGTCGGGGAGGGGGACGAGGATGAGGAGGAGGCAGGCGAGGAGGACGGTGGTGGCGGGGATGATGGTGCTGGCGGGGAGGGGGTTGGCAACAACAAGGGGTGGCTGCGTGGTAACGCAAAGCTCCCAAAGCAGATTCCTGCTACCGAGGACCAGAAGTGGCTCATTGAACCCACGGGGAAAGAGTAAGTGCCACTTAATAATATTTTCATTCTTTTGCTTGTCACATGCTTATATTTTTCTTTATTTTGCTTGTCACATGCTAATATTTCATTCTTTTGCAGCAACTGGATATATCCTAAAGGGGCCCGTATTCCCAACGGCCTCATCACCGTCCTGCTGAAAGTACACTGGCCGGGGCTATACTGTCCGGATCCAGTCAGGCACCCGGACCGTCGGGTTTTGGCCACGAGCTGGGACCACTGGGAAGCGGCCCCCCACGCGGACCATGAGACCCATGCCAAGGCCGTGATCACTAATTTTTGGGTGAGTTCTCTTCAGAAGCGCAAGTCCATTTTGGTTTCATGAATGATTTAACTCATGGCTTCTTCCATTCTGGTTTCATGAATGATTGTAGAAATACTATCGAGTTCTTCAGGAGCACAAGGCCACTGCCGACCAGATCGTGCTGCGCCAAGCCAAGAAGAAGGCCCGCCAGATGCAGTACGAGGTGCGCTGGGTGGCCATCTCGACATACTATCACGACGCTCTTGGTGTGAAGATGACCAAGGAAGAAGCGCAGAGGATGGGCATTACCTTGGAGAGGCACGAGTACTTGGCGGTAAGTATAAAAGATTTTTCATTCCGATGTTTGTGGTACATTTCATCGTTTCGTGTTGATATGCCATTATGCTTTCATTATGTAGGTGTGTCCAAATTGGTGTTATGGAAAAGACGAGTCCTGGGCGGCATTGGCGGATCTGTGGTGTGGTCAGGATGGAGCCTGGGCGGCTACGAGCATAAAAAACAAAGCTAACCGAGGGAAGGAGGGAGTACATGCTCAGGGAAACCGGAACCACTTTCTCCACAAGACACTTCACGTATGACTAACCTCATTAAACAATCTTCTTCTATTTACCGTCACTTTCTTATGTATGACTAACCTCTGTTTCGTGGTGCAGGAGGAGAAACTAAAGCGGCCGCTCTCACACATGGAGGCGTGGGAGATCGCCCATACGCGGAGGAACCCCAAGACTGGCAAGGCCAAGTACTACGGCAAGACCGCGGAGAAGAAGCAGGCCTACTCTGAGGAGTATCTGAGGTTACATCCTGGCACACCTGACCCCATTAGTGCGGATCTGGACGAGAGGGTGGTGGTGGGCATGGGGCCCAAGAAGCATGGTCGGGAGCCGGTTCTGGATGCTGTGATCACTCCATCTATCTCGTACACACAGCTCCGAGCTACCGACCCGAGCCTGAGCCAGCGCACGAGCACGCCCATGACCAGTGCGCAGTCACAGTCCCTCTTTCAGGAGCGGCAATCTGTAAGTATTTTCCCTCTTATCTTCATTGCTCACTTTATTTCCCGCATTGAGATGTTTTATGAGTTCCATCATGTCATACCATAGGCCTACATGGAGTACACACGCCAGGAGACCATGGCGTGGTACACGAGCCTTTTTGCATTCCATGAGCAGAACAATCGCAGGATGCAGCACGCTCTTGAGGACATGGCGGCCGGACGGGTTCCTCAATTGCAAGCAGCACCACCTCCTCCACCATAACCATGTAGGGTAACGCAGCAGAAAACAAAAATTTTCCGACCTACGCACCAGCCCAGGACCACTATGGAGACTGCATACAAGGTTTGATCATTTTCGTTACCGACCCGTAGCGCAGCGAAAGTAGAGTCGATGACGATCGGTGGTGCAGATCCCCGCAGCTAGGATTTACAACCTCCCAACCGCGAGGATGTATACCCTCGTCTTCCCTTCGGACAGCCCTCCGGGAGGCAGTCGAACAGTCCCCCGGACGGTGTCGCGGACAGCCCTTCGGGAGGACCTTCGAAACTCGAACGGTCACTCGGACAGCCCTTCGGGAGGACTCACAGAACTCGGACCGTCACTTGGACAGCCCTTCGGGAGGCACTCACGAACAGCCCCTCGGGCACTAAGATCGAAACTACGACCTCTCTACAGAGTTGCACACATACGGTGTCAACTATCCGGCAGGGCTTCGCCGTCCAGAACTAGTTCCCACCGGAACCCAGACAGCCTTTCGGCTCTACGAAACTCTTTTCGTGGGAGGGAGAGAGAAGCCAGATCATTTCATGGCACTTGTATGTGAGAAGGAGTGAGTCTTTAGGCAGCCCCCTCCACCCCTATTTATAGGCCAAGCCCAAGGGTGGCTTCTCCAAGAAGCCAAGGGGAAAAATACCAAAGGACCCTCAAGGTGGCTTCTCCAAGAAGCCACCCAAAAAGCACTTTCACTATTCACGACGACATTTTTCAGCGTCCGTTCAAACTGAAAATATTTATGTGGGCTTAGTACATTTCCAGTACCCACTAAAATAATTTTCAACGCGTTCTGGAACAATTCCAGTTTAGTGATTTCATCTGCGAAAAGCATCTGAAGCGGTTCCGGCAGCCCCGGAACATTTCCGGTTTTTCTTCCAGAAAATTCCCAGAAGTTTCCAGAATGATTCTGGCATCCTCCAAGAATTATCAGGCATGTGCCGAAACCATTTTGACTTAATGGTATCCCCTGAAACAACTTTTCAGTTTCACCGGAACTCATCCGGTGACCTCTCTCTGCGGAACTTTTCCGGTGTCCGAAACTTTTTCGGTGATTTTCTCTCAGACTCCCTGTCTAGTATTCAGCAGATAGATGACCCTTAAGCGTGTGACCCTATAGGTTCGGTGAAGTATAGACATGACACGGAACCCCTTCCGATCAATGATCAACATCGGAGCCGTGGACACCCATATTGACCCCTATACCCACACGAATGAATATTCGAGTGAACCTCCAGTTGCCGTGTGCTATTCCTGTTGCTTCGTGATATGTTACAAATACCCGAGGTGAGACATGCTGGCATTCCCGTGGATCAACACTTGTCCACTATGCTAGTTACCTCGTTACCGGTATTGTTCTCTTTTCTCGTTACCATGTTCCGGCATCCCCGTGATCAAATCACAAAGTGTCTGGCCAGACGATGATGGATACCGTAACACCGAGAGGGCCCAGAGATATCTCTCCATCGCCGGAGGAGCAAATCCCAATCTTGAGCTATCAAGTTACTTGACACACTTTTCCATGAACCCGTAAGCCGCCGTAATAGCCACCCATTTACAGATGACGTTTAACAAACCCCAAAGTTCATGAAGCAAGCATGAAGAAACTCGATACTCTCATGGTCTAAGGAATCATGCAAACATTAACCATCTCTGTGTTATTAACCATTAACTTGTGACGAAAGAATCTCATAGCATAACATCAATCGGGTCGATTCAACACAAATGTTCTGCTAACATTGTGCCCTCAAAATTGCTGGCATAGTCATGCCCATGATCAGGAAAACAGGATCATCATGCAATACTTGAGCCAGTCATAGAGGCTTGACTAGGAATACATTTTATCGTTTATTATTCCACACGTGCATATGAGTCTTCCTCCGAGCCTCGTTTTATTTGCAGACTCGAGAACCATAGCAGTTATAGCATGGAACATAAACCTAATTATGAACAGGGAGATAATCAATAACATTTATTATTGCCTCTAGGGCATATCTCCTACAAACATGTCTAACCTTGGGTATTTGTAACATATCGTGAAGCAACAGGAATAGCACACGGCAACTGGAGGTTCACTCGAATATTCATTCGTGTGGGTATAGGGGTCAATATGGGTGTCCACGGCTCCGATGTTGATCATTGATCGGAAGGGGTTCCAGGTCATGTCTATACTTCACCGAACCTATAGGGTCACACGCTTAAGGGTCATCTATCTGCTGAATACTAGACAGGGAGTCTGAGAGAAAATCACCGAAAAAGTTTCGGACACCGAAAAGTTTCGGACAGCGGAAAAGTTCCGCAGAGAGAGGTCACCGGATGAGTTCCGGTGAAACTGAAAAGTTGTTTCAGGGGATACCATTAAGTCAAAATGGTTTCGGCACATGCCTGATAATTCTTGGAGGATGCCAGAATCATTCTGGAAACTTCTGGGAATTTTCTGGAAGAAAAACCGGAAATGTTCCGGGGCTGCCGGAACCGCTTCAGATGCTTTTCGCAGATGAAATCACTAAACTGGAATTGTTCCAGAACGCGTTGAAAATTATTTTAGTGGGTACTGGAAATGTTCTAAGCCCACATAAATATTTTCAGTTCAAACGGACGCTGAAAAATGTCGTTGTGAATAGTGAAAGTGCTTTTTGGAATTTTTTGGAAAACCACCTTTTAGGGCTTTTGCTAAAGGCTTCTAGAAGGTGATGTGGATGGATGAGAGCCCCCTTTGGGGGGGACCCCTAGGGGGTGGCCGGCCACATGTGGAGCTCCTCCTTGGAGCTCTACATGTCCTTTGGTTTCTCTCTTATGCCCTTGGAAAGAGTTTCCTTCATGGGTATTTTGGTATTTCTTGAATGCCCATCCTACCCCTTGGTTTTCCTATATAAGGAGGAGAGGGGGCTGCTCAATCCTTCATCCCTTCTCACATACAAGTGCCATGCAATTATCTGGCTTCTCTCTCCCTCCCACGAAAAGAGTTTCGTAGAGCCGAAAGGCTGTCTGGGTTCCGGTGGGAACTAGTTCTGGACGGCGAAGCCCTGCCGGATAGATGACACCGTATGTGTGCAACTCTGTAGAGAGGTCGTAGTTTCGATCTTAGTGCCCGAGGGGCTGTTCGAGAGTGCCTCCCGAAGGGCTGTCCAAGTGACGGTCCGAGTTCTGTGAGTCCTCCCGAAGGGCTGTCCGAGTGACCGTTCGAGTTTCGAAGGTCCTCCCGAAGGGCTGTCCGCGACACCGTCCGGGGGACTGTTCGACCGCCTCCCGGAGGGCTGTCTGAAGGGAAGACGAGGGGATACATCCTCGCGGTTGGGAGGTTGTAAATCCTAGCTGCGGGGATCTGCACCGCCGATCGTCATCGACTCTACTTCCGCTGCGCTACGAGTCGGTAACGAAAATGATCAAACCTTATATGCAGTCTCCATAGTGGTCCTGGGCTGGTGCGTAGGTCGGAAATTTTTGTTTTCTGCTGCGTTAACCTACAGTGGCATCAAGAGCCATGCTATGCGTAGATGCAGGTTGCGATCTAGAATACATAGTGATGTATGGGTGTTGCACAATATAATTAGGTAGTAGATGAGTTCTATTACTGAAAATTATTTGTGCGAGTAGCAGATGAAATCTGTTACCCGATGTTCTTGTTGCTTCCCTGGAATTTGCATATTTCTGATCTTGATAACAGCATGGTGGAGTTTCAATGTTCTGGCAATCCGCGATCCTGATTGATCAACGAAGTGCTAACAGTTCATTGAATTCCACCGTAGTTAAAAAGAAAGATGAAATTTCGCAGACAAAAGGGCAATGCAGATATGATCTGCACGGGGGTCATGCGTATGACGAAGTTTAGTATGGGGTTCAAGATTTTATTATCTCGTGCTTCATACACCCCGCATTGTTAATCTAGCGACTTGAATTATCATACTTGATGATGGACGTTGGTAGCTTCGGTTTGTTTCGAAACCTTAGAAGCCACGTAAAACAAGTTTTTGCTTGAACCAATTAGAGGCGTCTAACTTGGTTTTGCAGGAGGGTTTACATGTGCATGTGATGTGGTATAGCGGTGCTCATAATAATTTGATTATGTATGAGATGCCTATATAATGTAAATTGATTAACATGACCTGCGTGTCATGATTCGGCATGATGGCTGGAGCCATATGATTGCACTTTAAATGACCTGTGTGTCAACCTTGTGTAATGCATTATTTTATTAGCTATAGAGATAGCAATATTATCTGCTGCATCGACAAGGTGGTGGCAATCTTCGCGAAGGTGATCACCGACGTGAATGCCGAAGACGAAGGAATACAAGACTTCTCCGTCAGAAAGGGCTATACCATATCATGCTATTATGAATTGCCTGAGATGTTTATCCCTTATGTTGCACCCTTCTTGATTGCACGGTAGTCGCTTTTATTAGGGTGATCTCTCACAAAAATATCAAGTAGTTAGTGTTCTCCCAAGTGTAGCACCGTCACGGCACCTAACTTTTCGGGGTATCACATGCTAACATGGGTACGAACGATTAGGGATGTGTGAGGCGGGTGAGTTGAGACCTCGCAGCGAGATCACTTGGTTGTCTTGACGTTCAGGCATGAAAGTCATGAGCTCGGAACACACGCATCAAAAGATGAACAAGAGTCACATAGAGATGTGATTGGCAAGTTTGCCTACCGATTGAGATTTTCGTCATCAGTGATGCTACCATCAATGGCGTTGAATTGAAATGCGGATCTTGAATCACTCACAATCAATTATGAGAGATATTGATTTGAGTGGGAGCGCACTGTAGAATTAATTCTTTTAATTCTCAGTGCAATTAATTTTGAACACTGTCTAAGTGTGATTTGCATAATAGTTGTAGAATAATGGCTCGCATTTCCACCTTCCCTATTAAAATTGAATAGCTGTTAAATATCTGGTTAAAACTTTACGGTTGGTAACGTAATGTGAGGATTGTCCTCAAGAGTGCCGAGAAGGACTTTGTCCTATCGCATACTTTCGGTATTCTCTCGCTTATGCTATGGATCATGTGACTCTCGTCCGTTGATCCAAAAGCTAGAATTCCATTTCAGTCAAGCGCAATATGTTTCTTTCCATGAGACCCAAACTTCGAAAGTTTGGATAGTTATGTGATATTCATGGAATCTAAAAATTATTTTCAGAGACAGACAAAGGCTAAAAGATATGAGATATCCAAAGCAATGTTTGTTTGCAAACTATTAGTAAAGGAGTTTACTATGCATTAGACTGATAAGAGAGGGATCCAGAAGAACGCCTGTCATATGATGAAAGGTGAATAAAACAACAACTTAAAGAGAAAGGAAGTGTCCGAAGGGTGTTAGTAAGACTTTCACGCCTAGGAAGTCCGGGGCTAACGCCACTCTTAAGTTCGGTGCTTTTTCTGAGAGTAGGAGAAATACTGAAAGTTAAACTGTTAGAAGTATAAAGGCAGAAAGAAAGGAGACTGGAATATCCAGCTCATGTATGAATGTCATACAAGTTTTTGATGTATAGAAGGCTGGTCAAAGATATAGTCCTTCGGAATTATGATTAAATTGTTAATCACTGATTCTTGGGTATTGTGAGTTAATCACAAAGATACCCGCTCGATTGCTTTCTGTTGCAACTCGATGTAAGAACTACTATGGCCTGAAAGACTAGCCAGAAATGAGTTTTAGGTATACACGGGGAACATAGTAAATGTTACTATACCTTCCATCGGTGTATTACCGTCTGTATTTATTTTTATAATTCGTTTGGAGTTTCACAAACTCTAGCCCATTGCATAAGGTATCTTGCAAGAAGGTTGTTTATAAGAGAACTTTTGATGTTCGATGTTATGAATAACATAAGGGCCATACTTTCATTATGAATGAGATGTATGTTATGAATATTGATAATAATTTACCTCTGGGTTTACTTTCATAATTCATTTTAGAGTTCCATACACTCTAGCCCATTGCACAATGTTTGTTGCAAAAGAGTTGTTCATAAAAACAACAACTGTTGTTCAGTATTATGAATAACATGAAGGGCCAAGCTTCCATCCTAGATGGGACGTATGTTATGAATATTGATGGTAATATGATACATCCATAACACTGACGCTAAATGTCATAAGACTAAAAGAATACCACACAAGTGTGGCACTGCATTTGGTCACATTGGAGAAACCCGCATGGAAAATTCCATTATGATGGATTTTGAAGTCGTTTGATTTTGAATCACCTGACACTTGCAACTTTCCTCCGAAAAGAGAAGTGACTGAAATACCGTTCACAGGCCATAAGGAACGGACAACAAACTTATTGGTGATCATACATTTGATGTGTGTAGTCCGATAAAGGTTGTTGCAAGTAGTGGATTTATCTATCTTCAGAAATGACTCAAGTAGATATGTGGATATTTACTTGATGAGACGTAAGTCTGGATCTTTTGAAATCATTCGAAAGGTTTTCAAATATGAAATAGAAGTTATTGTAACAAGAAAATTATGTTTCTACAATTCGATTGCAGAAAGAAATATTTGAGTTACAAGTTTAGCGAATGTCTGATGAGTTGTGAAAGGGGTTTCATAACTTGCACCTCCCGGAACACCACTGCAAGAGGAAAGTCCGTGAAGATGTAATCGAACCATTTATGACATGGTAAGATCAAAGATGACATAAATAAATTTGCCATTATCCCTTTTAAAGAGTGATGCTTTAGAGATTGCGGCTTTTACACTGAAAAGAGCTCCATCGGGTCTGTTGAAATGACGCCATGGTATGGTACGCCCAACCATGTTATATCTTTTCTTAACATTTGGAATATGGGGCTTGTGTAAAAGGTTACAAACCTATTCCAAATCAGACAAGTGCTACTTTGTAGGTTATCTCAAGTAATTGGGTATTCCTCCCTCACTATACCGAGGCAAATAGGTTTGCCACAACGAACGGTATGCTTTTTGAAGAAAATGGTTCTTTCAAAAAGGTGAGTGGGAGAATAGTGCAACTCGACGAGATAAACAGTATCTTCGTCATCAGATCAAAGGAAAGAGACTTGGAAGTAATTCCAGGTTTTCCTACTGCGACTGATACGGAAGTCTCTAGAATAAAATGTATGGACTTCGGTCAAACTTGCAGCTGAACCACGTAGGCAAGGCTCGTGCAAACCTCTCAGGTGCGCAAACGAGATATTGTTGTTAGACAACAGTATACCTACGATACACAAGGAAGCGTTGATGGGCCCTGACTCCGGAATTGGCTAAATGCCAATACAACCCGAGTTAGTTTCCATATAAGTGATTCAAGATTAAAACCTTGATACACCTTTCGGAAGACTTAGAGTCTAACGAATATTTATGGAACTTAAAACTGATACGGATAAAAAATGTTTTATCCATGAAGTTCGACTTGTTGCAATAACAAGTTCAAGGAGTTGACTACGATGAGGTTGTTTCATCGTAGCGATGCTTAAAGTCGGTTCGGGTTGAACTAGCAATTGATACATATTTCAATCATGAGATATGAAACATGGATGACAATAGGATTTCCATCTGATGGAAATGAAACCAAGGACTTGCATGTGTTACAGTCCAAGGTATTTTGTCAGTCCAGAGGATGCTAGTAAGTATGCAAACTTCAGAGTTCCAGCAATGGACAGAAGAGAGCAAAATGGAGTTGGAATCTTCGTGTTTTGATGAAATAGTCAAAGGGGTTTGACTTCATCAATGGGTAACGAAGATGCTTATGATTCAAGAAAGTAAGTGGGAGCATAATAAAATTTCTAAAAAACGTTGTGTGCTTGACACATTGTTAATTGGAAATAAATTTCTTGACACGAATTAGGACTTCATTTGAAAAAAGTTTCTCGATGAAGTGCTTGGGCTAAATAGCCTTTATATTAGGCATGATGATCTATGAAGATAGATTTACCTAATGGGGCTGAGCAAAGATACATATTGACAAGATGCTAAAACCTTTTAGCATTAAAAACGTCAAGGAGTAATTCTTGCCGAAGTCATATGGAAAGAGTTTTTGCAAGACTCGGTGTCCCAAAACACTGATGGAGATTCCACACACTCTTGTGTTTGGATTAATCATGTATTCCATGGTATGTAAAAACAACCAGATATGTCCAATACTCCCAAAGTTGTTGCGAGTATAGATACCAAAGTGATCAAAAGTTCTGATCATGGGACAACAATGAAAAGGGTCATTGAGTACTATAGTAGCACCGATGACATGTTTTCTCGCAAGCGGAGATCATGAAGAGTTCGTTATAAAAGGTTACATCGATACAGTCTTCATCCATGCTCCAAGCGATTTTCGATTTAAATTAAGGGTTTTGTGTAACACACAATGTGGTGGCACAGTTAGTTGGAAAATGTTCCAAACAAGTTACTGTGGCGAATTCTATAACAGAGGCGAAGTATGTTGCCGCCTTTAAAGTGACAAAGAAGATGTTGAATCATATAGTTCATTCATGAACTTAGTATGGTTCCAAGATGGCTTTTGTCAATGGGACACTACTGCAAGTAGTTGCTCCATAACTCAGTCTGAGGAATCCAGGTTCGACCTGTGATTCGCATACATACAAAGCCAAGTCCACACAAAATATGAATTTTGTGAAAGAGTGAAAACGCGAGGATATGCAAAGATACACACGGAGCTGAAGTCGTCAGATCCGTTAGACATCAGGCTATACCACAAGCGAAGCATATTTACACCGGTGTGCCACAGGTGTGAAGTGCATTAGCATTAACTAGATTATTGACTCTAGTGCAAGTGGGAGTCTGTAGGAGATATGCCCTAGAGGCAATAATAAATGTTATTGATGATCTCCCTGTTCATAATTAGGTTTATGTTCCATGCTATAACTGCTATGGTTCTCGAGTCTGCAAATAAAACGAGGCTCGGAGGAAGACTCATATGCACGTGTGGAATAATAAACGATAAAATGTATTCCTAGTCAAGCCTCTATGACTGGCTCAAGTATTGCATGATGATCCTGTTTTCCTGATCATGGGCATGACTATGCCAGCAATTTTGAGGGCACAATGTTAGCAGAACATTTGTGTTGAATCGACCCGATTGATGTTATGCTATGAGATTCTTTCGTCACAAGTTAATGGTTAATAACACAGAGATGGTTAATGTTTGCATGATTCCTTAGACCATGAGAGTATCGAGTTTCTTCATGCTTGCTTCATGAACTTTGGGGTTTGTTAAACGTCATCCGTAAATGGGTGGCTATTACGGCGGCTTACGAGTTCATGGAAAAGTGTGTCAAGTAACTTGATAGCTCAAGATTGGGATTTGCTCCTCCGGCGATGGAGAGATATCTCTAGGCCCTCTCGGTGTTACGGTATCCATCATCGTCTGGCCAGACACTTTGTGATTTGATCACGGGGATGCCGGAACATGGTAACGAGAAAAGAGAACAATACCGGTAACGAGGTAACTAGCATAGTGGACAAGTGTTGATCCACGGGAATGCCAACATGTCTCACCTCGGGTATTTGTAACATATCACGAAGCAACAGGAATAGCACACGGCAACTGGAGGTTCACTCGAATATTCATTCGTGTGGGTATAGGGGTCAATATGGGTGTCCACGGCTCCGATGTTGATCATTGATCGGAAGGGGTTCCGTGTCATGTCTATACTTCACCGAACCTATAGGGTCACACGCTTAAGGGTCATCTATCTGCTGAATACTAGACAGGGAGTCTGAGAGAAAATCACCGAAAAAGTTTCGGACAGCGGAAAAGTTCCGCAGAGAGAGGTCACCGGATGAGTTCCGGTGAAACTGAAAAGTTGTTTCAGGGGATACCATTAAGTTAAAATGGTTTCGGCACATGCCTGATAATTCTTGGAGGATACCAGAATCATTCTGGAAACTTTCTGGAATTTTCGGAGATGAAAACCGGAAATGTTCCGGAGCTGCCGAAACCGCTTCAGATGCTTTTCGCAGATGAAATCACTAAACTGGAATTGTTCCAGAACGCGTTGAAAATAATTTTAGTGGGTACTGGAAATGTTCTAAGCCCACATAAATATTTTCAGTTCGAACGGACGCTGAAAAATGTCGTCGTGAATAGTGAAAGTGCTTTTTGGGATTTTTTATGGAAAGCACCTTTTGGGAAATTTCCCAAAAGGCTTCTAGAAGCCTTGGGCACTAAGGAAGCCCCCTTGGGGGGGCCCCCCAAGGGGTGGCCGGCCATGGAGGGTGGAGCTCCATGGAGCTCCACATGGCACTCCTTTTTGCTTTATTCTTTATGTAAATGACATAAAGTGGGGGTACTTTTGGTATTTGTGAATGCCAACTTTACCCCTTGGCTTTCCTATAAATAGAGGAGAGTGGGCTGCCCACAAACTTCATCCCTTCTCACATACAAGTGCCATGCAATGATCTGGCTTCTCTCTCCCTCCCATGAAAAGAGTTTCGTAGAGCCGAAAGGCTGTCTGGGTTCCGGTGGGAACTAGTTCTGGACGGCGAAGCCCTACCGGATAGATGACACCGTATGTGTGCAACTCTGTAGAGAGGTCGTAGTTTCGATCTTAGTGCCCGAGGGGCTGTTCGAGAGTGCCTCCCGAAGGGCTGTCCAAGTGACGGTCCGAGTTCTGTGAGTCCTCCCGAAGGGCTGTCCGAGTGACCGTTCGAGTTTCGAAGGTCCTCCCGAAGGGCTGTCCGCGACACCGTCCGGGGGACTGTTCGACCGCCTCCCGGAGGGCTGTCTGAAGGGAAGACGAGGGGATACATCCTCGCGGTTGGGAGGTTGTAAATCCTAGCTGCGGGGATCTGCACCGCCGATCGTCATCGACTCTACTTCCGCTGCGCTACGAGTCGGTAACGAAAATGATCAAACCTTATATGCAGTCTCCATAGTGGTCCTGGGCTGGTGCGTAGGTCGGAAATTTTTGTTTTCTGCTGCGTTAACCTACAATGTTGGCATCCCCGTGGATCAACAACTTGTCCACTATGCCAGTTACCCCGTTATCGGTATTGTTCTCTTTTCTCGTTACCGTGTTCCGGCATCCCCGTGATCAAATCACAAAGTGTCTGGCCAGACGATGATGGATACCGTAACACCGAGAGGGCCCAGAGATATCTCTCCATCGCCGGAGGAGCAAATCCCAATCTTGAGCTATCAAGTTACTTGACATACTTTCCCATGAACCCGTAAGCCGCCGTAATAGCCACCCATTTACGGATGACGTTTAACAAACCCCAAAGTTCATGAAGCAAGCATGAAGAAACTCGATACTCTCATGGTCTGAGGAATCATGCAAACGTTAACCATCTCTGTGCTATTAACCATTAACTTGTGACGAATGTATCTCATAGCATAACATCAATCGGGTCGATTCAACACAAATGTTCTTCTAACATTTGTGCCCTCAAAGTTGCTGGCATAGACATGCCTATGATTGGGAAAACATAATCATCATGCAACACTTGAGCTAGTCTTAGAGGCATGACTAGGAATACATTTTACCGTTTATTATTCCACACGTGCACATGGGTTTTCCCTAGAGCCTTTATGGATATACGGGCTCGAGAACCACAGCAGTTATAGCATGGAACATAAACCTAATTATGAACACGGAGATAAATAATAACATTTATTATTGCCTCTAGGGCATATCTCCTACAAACCAGAGCTGCTTACCTTTGAGGAGTTTGTGGCACAGCACTAGGGCCCCTCGCTGGTTAGTACATCCCCAAACTATTCACCCAAAGCATACCGTTTATTCAACACAATCTTATATCCCCTTAACATGTCTTTTCAACATCCAGGGAACCGGTGGATCTACCGTTGGTGGTGGTGCTGGTGTTGGCATCACTCACGGGTCACGAAGCACGGTCACTCCAATCCACAAAGCGGTGGCGGTGGCGGTCTTGGCGGTAGCGCTGCCGGTAGCAGTGACGACCTGGGCTTCGGCGGACTTGGCGGTGACGACCTTGGCGGTGGTGGTGCATGTCCTGACGCTTAAACCTTTGTGTTCTTTAGATGACTTGTGGTTTTTTATGGTCCTTTAGATGACTTGTGTGCTTCTTTAGATACTTATATGTTCTTTGTGATGATGCTTATGTTTGTGATGATACTTATATTGTTGTGATGGTGTTGGTTGTGAGGATGCTACTTATATATGTTGTGTATGTCTATTTCATCATATGTATATCTGCTGTGAATTTGAATTGAAATAAACAGAAAAAAGAAAAAAAAATCAGACAGAAACTATGCCTACGGCTAAGCCATCGGCATAGGGCTGCCACGAGCTACCAGTGGGCGACACGTGGCAGGCTATGCCGACGGCTTAGCCGTAGGCATAGTTCTGGACCTATGCCTACGGCTAAGCCGTCGGCATAGACCTGCCCCGGAACTACCAGCGAGCGCCACGTGTCAGAGCTATGCCGACGGCTTAGCCGTAGGCATAGTTCTGGACCTATGCCTACGGCTAAGCCGTAGGCATAGCCCTGCCCCCAGGAACTACCAGCGAGCGCCACGTGTCATGGCTATGCCGACGGCTTAGCCGTAGGCATAGGCGCAGACCTATGCCTATGGCTAAGTCGTCGGCATAGCTCTGCCACGTGGCTCCTCCTGTACGAACAACATTTGACGACGGCGATGGCAGCTACCGTTAGGCGCTGAGCGTTGCCGACGGCCGGGGCCGTCGGCATAGATGTACGGGCGCCGTCGGCATAGAAATATATGCCGATGGCCTTTCTATGCCGACGGGCCTTGGGGTACGCCAACACATATTTTGCCGACGGCCCTATGCCGACGGGGGCCGTCGGCATAGACCTATGCCGACGGGATTCAGGGCTATGCCGACGGCCTTGGCCGTCGGCATAGGGGCTCAGTGTGGTAGTGAGAGCATCTGAGCCTGGGCTCATAAACGAATATCCCTCCAAGATTGATACTATAATAGCATGGAACAATAAAAAATTATAGATACGTTGGACATGTATCAAGCTCCACCGCCACGCTGCTATTTCCGGCGAGGTAAACCTGCGCCCGATGCTGCCATCATGTCCATCGTCTCCGCCGCACCCGAGCGCACCTCGCTGACCCATTCGCTTGACTAGGAGGGCCCCACAGCGAGCAGTGCGTTCACACCCGAGAGCCCCGCTGTTGCTGCCAATTCCGGCGAGCTCAACCCATATGTATCCGTCGTCCCCGAAGCCAGCATGGACCACCTTTGAGCTCGCTGTCGTCTCCCGCATCCAGCCATGCCCTCCATCATCACCGACGACCACTAGAGCACCGAATCCGACCACACCCGAGTCGTGCGCCGCCACTGTCGCGTTTTCCGGCAAGTTCTGCGACGACCTAGCTCCGATGCACTACGTCAACCAGTTAAGAACGAATCGAGACCATCCAATAGAAACACGCCACATGGCCCTGCCTTATCCAAATTATTATCTAGAATATTTCTGTTAAATCAAATTGAAATGTCAATTATGCAAAAAAATACTGAAATTAAAACACTCACAACTTTTTATCTGTAAATCCAAATTGAGTGAAATTTTTTGCAGTATGACCCTTATGAGATGGAATTTCTCCTAAGCAAATAAAACATGGAATTGGAATATCTTAAAATTCAAATTCGAATAGAATGAATTCAAATTTATATAGGGCATAACTTGCATTTTAGATGTCCCATTAAATTGATCCTTTTTGCAAAATAAACCTAGTGAATTATACTTTCAACTTAGATATTGTCGTCCAATTTTAAAATAATTTGAATTTAGAATTAAAATATAGTTTCACAGTAGCTATAAATCAAATAGTATTTAAAACCTTAATTTGGTATAACCTTGAAATAAAAGTGTTTATTAGAATAATTATTTTGCAACTAGGTTCACAAACTTAAAGTGAACTTTAGTAATATTTTTAGATTATTATTTGACTTTAAGCAACTTTATTTGAATTAATTCAACTAGTTTGGTTATAACTTGGAAACCCTAGGTTTAATTTGAATAAACATTTATGATATGACTTAATGAATTATATTAAACCTAGTAATTATTTTGGAGTTATATTTGACTTTGGGATATTAAACTCAAATTAAATTTAGTTCAAACTTAAGTAAAGTTTGGAAACTATTTATTGTATTTTTATCCTGTCTATCTATCTATCTATCTCTGTTGGCCAATTAGATTCATTCATCTTTAGTGGCAGAGGTGCCTGGTAGTAGGTTCAATCTTGCGATGTCTTTACTCTATGACAGGAGGAGTTGTAAGGCACATATTTCTATTGTTGCTACTAAGGGTAAAATGATGGGGCTCGAACATATTATTTGGTATTGTTTTTTCTGCATTATGTCATCATGGTTCAAGCATTACTCTTTTTGTTATGAACATAATACCTTAAGATGCATGCTGGATAGACGTCGAGGGGTGGAGTAATAGCAGTAGAACTAGTAAGGTTACTGATCTACTTGTCACAGACGTAATGTATGTATATTGATCATGTCATGAAGAATCATCATAAATATGCGCTATTCTATAAATTGCCCAATAGTAATTTGTTTACCCACCATACTCTGCTCGTGAGAGAGATGCTTCTAGTGAATGCTATGGCCCCATGGACCAGTCACTTTATATTTACTAAAACACTGAAAATACTTGCTGCAATTTATTTAATTTTTTTACTTTTTATTTTATATATCTAGCACTATCAAATTTAATCCTTGCAATTAACGAGTACAAGCGGATTGACAACCCTCTTGCCCGCGTTCGGTGCTAGTATTTGCTTTGTGTGTGTGTGCATGTACTACTTACAGTGTTCCTGTGGTGTCTCCTACTGGTTCGATAAATCTTAGTTCTTAACTGAGGGAAATACTATCTTCTACTATACTACATCACCCTTCTTCTTCTGGGAAATCCCAATGCCTATCACATGTAGAAAACCTGGATAGATGTCTTGCATATCTTGCAATTTGGGCATCCTTGGGATGTTCACATGTGATGGGACATGAGATGTTCCACCTCTATGAATAACATATTTTAAATATCACACAACATATTTTTGAAATGCCAAAATATTTTTTATAGATAAGATACATTTTTTAAAGTTGGTCACATACATTTTTTTGTAACATGTGAACATTTTGGAAATGTGACATACACTTTTGTTCAATGCTAAATTTTCTAAAAGTTGAGCGCACTTTTTTACACCGCATGACCATGTTTAAATTCATGATGAACACTTAAAAAAATTAACTATATGTTATTTTTTTCACAATACATGTATTTAGTGTTTTTCAAAATAAAAAAAGAAAAGCCCATGTAAAAGAGATTCCCCAACACGACCGTGCTTCTAACTAGACTACAATAATTCACACAATTTCATGCTATAATGTACAATAACAAAGGAATGATTAGTCAACAAGTTACCAACACACATGCTAAAAACATCACATGTGTGGTTTGGGCTAACAGACATAAGTATCATTCTCCACACATGACAACATCCTCCATAGTCAAATACTACAGTTAGAAAAAAATTGATTTAAATACAATCTTTCGATCCAATCAATGATTCACATGCAAAACCTAGATGGAGGCCAATGAGAGAAGTCCTTACTTCATTCAGATGATTGCAAAACATATCATCCCATGAGAAGTCATTGATGTCATTCATGCGATCAACAATGCCTTCTTGCGCATGGTCAATACCAGCTGTGTCCCCGCCATCAAGCTTGGGTGTCACCCCAATGATATTATCTCCATGTAGGTTGGAAAGTGTGTAACTAGTTCTTCCACTGTTAACCATATGAGTTTGTGTCATTGAAATTCTACCATTACCATGTGCAGAGTTGTCATTCCACATCATTCCGACTCAGCTTGTGTTTCTTGCTATGTTGTATGGCATCATCTGCTCACTGAACCTTGCCACTGATGTACTAGTGCTCCCGGCCGGAACCATCTCAAATGGTGGCATTGGAGCGCTGCCACAGGCATTCAATACCACAGGCACGCCAGCGCTACTGCTACAGAGTTACCTGTAGCGCTGGTTCACACGAGCGCTACTGCTATATAGCAGTAGTGTTGTGCCATTACCCCACGCTACTGCTAAGGTTCTACCTATAAGGTTTCTCCTAGTAGTGAAAGCTTCGGTTGCTCAGTGCATTGAACAGAACCGTCTTGTCACAAAAGCCTGCCACTGATGTGGTGTTGCATATGAATGGTGCCACTTCAATTTTCAGAGGAACCTGGATAGATGGTTTTGCATATCTTGCAAGTTCGGTATCCTTGGATGTTCACATGTGATGGGTCATGAGATGTTCCACCTCTATGAATAATATATTTTCAAATTTCACAAATATATATTTTAAATGCCTGAATATTTTTTAAAGATAAGGTACATTTTTAATGGTATGATTTCTTTTACATTGTTTAAGTTTCTGCAAAAGTCTCACGTACATTTTTTTTACAGGTGAACATTTTGGAAATGTGACATAAACTTTTGTTTAATGCTAGTTTCTGAAAGTTTAGCGCACTTTTTTTATGCTGCATTACCATTGTTTAAATTTGTTATTAACACTTCATAAAATTAATTAGCTGATTTTTTTCGCAATACATGTATTTAGTATTTTCTAAAATATAAAAAAAGTAAAAACAAAATGTAAGTGACACCAGCGTAGCGAAAGGACTTGCCTAAGGGGTTTGCCCACTACCGGCTCCTTGTTTTTTAGTTCGTAAGGTTATCTGGGGAAAAGAGGTGCATCCCATTGATAACAAAGAGAATAAAAGTGAATACATTTGAGATAACATACCATAAAATCATTTATGATCTGAAAATTCAAAACAACTTAAAGCAAAAGCCCATGTAAAAGAGATTCCCCAACACGACCGTGCTTCTAACTAGACTACAATAATTCAAAACAACTTAAAGCAAAATCCCATGTAAAAGAGATTCCCCAAAACAACTTAAAGCAAAAACTCATGTGCAAGAACAAAGGAATGATTAGTCAACAAGTCACCAACACACATGCTGAGAACATCGCATGTGTACTTTGGGCTAACAGGCAGAACTATCATTCTCCACACATGAAAATATACTCCACAGTGAAATACTACAGTGAGAAAACAATTAATTTAAAGACAATCGTCCAATCAGTAATTCACATGCAAAGCAAGATAAAGGCAAATGAGAGAAGTCCTTACTTCATTCGGTGGATTGCAAAACATATCATCCCATTACAAGTCATTGATGTCATTCATGCGATCATTATGTGCATGCTGATCAACAATACCTTCTTGTACAATGTCAATACGAGTTGTATCCGCGCCATCAAGGTTGTGTGTCACTATGACGATATTATCTCTTTGTAGGTTGGAAAGTGTGTAACTAGTTCTTCCACTATTAACCATATGAGTTTTGTCATTAAAATTCTACCATTACCATGTCTAGAGTTTCCATTCAACATCATTCCAATTCAGCTTGTGTTTCTTGCTATGTTGAATCGCATCATCTTCTCATTGATGTACTAATCCTCCCGCCCTTGACCATCTCAGACGGTGACATTGGAGCACTGACAAAGGCATTCAATATCCCAACAAAGCTTTTGTTGCTAGGCGAGTTAAATAGAACCATCTAATCACATAAGCCTGCCACTGATGTGGTGTCGCTTATGAATAGTGCCACTTCAAATTGCAGAGGAACCTGGATAGATGATTTTGCATATCTTGCAAGTAGGGTATCCTTGGAATGTTCACATGTGATGGGACACGATAAGTTATACCTCTACGAATAATATATTTTTAAATACCACAAACATATTTTTGGAATGCCAAAATATTTTGTAAAGATAAGGTAGATTTTTTTGAAAAGTTTCACATACATTTTTTTACATGTGAACATTTTGGAAATGTGACATACACTTTTGTTTAATGCTACAATCATTTTCTAAAAGTTTAAATTAGTGATGAACACTTCATAAAATTAAATAGATTATTGTTTTCACAATACATTTATTTAGTTTTCATGAAATATAAAATAAAGTAAAAAACAAATTGTAAATGATGCCAGCGTAGCGAAAGCACATGCCTATGGACTTTGCCCACTATTGGCTCCCTGTTTTTTACTTTGCAAGGTTATCTCGGGAAAAGAGGTACATCGCATTGATAACATAGAGAAGAAAACTGATTACATTTAAGATAACATAACAGAACATCATTTATGATATGAAAATACAATAACAACATAAAAGCTAAAGCCCATGTAAAAGACATTCCCCAACACGACTGTGCTTGTAACTAGACTAAAGTAATTCACAAAGTTTCAAGGTATAATGTGCAAGAACAAAGGAATGATTAGTTAACAAGTCACCAACATACATGTTGAAAATATCACATGTGTAGTTTGGCCTAACAGACATAACTATCATTCTCCACCCATGAGAACATCCTCCATAGTGAAATAGTACGGAGAGAAAAAAAATATATAAATACAATCATCCAATCAATAATTCACATGCAAAGCCTAGAAAAAGGCCAATGAATGATGTCCTTACTTCATTCTCCACCCATGAGAAGTCATTGATGTCATTCATGTGATCATTAAGCACATGCTGATCAACAATACCTTCTTTTGCATGGTCAATACCAGCTGTGTCCCTGCCATCAAGGTTGTGTGTCACCGTGACGATATTGTCTCTTTGTAGGTTAGGAAGTGTATAACTAGTTCTTCCACTATTAACCATATGAGCTTGTGTCATTGAAATTCTACCATTACCATGTGTGGAGTTGCCTTTCAACATCATTCTGACTCAGCTTGTGTTTCTTGCTATGTTGAATGGCGTCATCTGCTCACAGAAGCTTTCCACTGATATACTAATGCTCCCACCCTTAATCATCTCAGATGGTGACATTGGAGCACTGCCACGGGCATTCAGTATCCCAACAAAGATTTTGGTTGCTAGGAGCATTCAATAGAACCATCTGGTCACAGAAGCGCGCCATTGATGTGGTGTTTCTTATGAATGGTGCCACTTCAAATTGCAGAGGAACCTGGATAGATGGTGTTGCATGTCTTGCAATTTGGGTATCCTCGGGATGTTCACATGTGATGGGGATGATCCACCTCTATGAATAATATATTTTTAAATAACACTAACATATTTTTGAAATGCTAGAATATTTTTCAAAGATAAGGTACATTCATAATGGTATGCTTTCTTTTACAGTGTATATGTTTTTGCAAAAGTGTCACGTTCATTTTGTTTTAACATGTGAACATTTTGGAAATCTGACATACACTTTTTTTTAATACTACAAATATTTTCTAAAAGTTGAGCGCACTTTTTTACGCCCCATGACCATTGTTTAAATAAGTGATGAACACTTCATAAAATTAACCAGATTATATTTTCACAATACATGTATTCAGTTTTTTAAATATAAAATAAAGTAAAAACAAATTGTAAGAGACGTCAGCATAGCGAAAGCACATACCTATGGGGTTTGCCCATTGTCAACTCCCTGCTTTTTACTTTGCAAGGTTATCTCGGGAAAAGAGGTGCATCGCATTGATAACATAGAGAACAAAATTGATTACATTTGAGATAACATAACATAACATCATTTATGATCTAAAAATACAACAACAACCTAAAAGCTAAAGCCCATGTAAAAAGGGATTCCCCGAAACGACCGTGCTACTAACTAGACTACAATAATTCACACAATTTCACGTTATAATGTGCAAGAACAAAGGAATGATTGGTCAACAAGTCACCAACACACATGCTGATAACATCACATGTGTAGTTTGGGCTAAGAGACATAACTATCATTCTCCACCCATGGAAACATCCTCCATAGTGAAATGCTACTGTGAGAAAAAAATTCTATTTAAATGCAATAGTCCAATCATTTACTCACATGCAAAGTAGAGATAAAGGCCAATGAGAGAAGTCCTTACTTCGTTTGGTGTGTTGAAAAACATATCATCCCATTAGAGGTCACTGGCGTCATTCATGCAATCATTAAGCGAATGCTGATCAACAATACCTTCTTGTGCATGGTCAATAACAGCTGTGTCCCCGCCATCAAAGTTGCGCGTCAAGGTGATGATATTATCTATTGGTAGGTTGGAAAGTGTGTACCTAGTTCTTCCACTGTTAACAATATGAGTTTGTGTCATTGAAATTCTACAATTACCATGTGCAGAGTTTCCATTCGACATCATTCCGACTAAGCTTGTGTTTTTTCTATGTTGAATGGCATCATCTGCTCATTGAAGTTTGCCCCTGATGTACTAATGCTCCAGCCCTTAACCATCTCAGATGGTGACACTAGATCACTGCCAAGGTTTGGTTGCTAGGTGCGTTGAATAGAACCATCTTGTAAGCTGGGTATCCTTGGGATGTTCACATGTGATGGGACACGAGATGTTCTACCTCTATGAATAATATATTTTTAAATCTCACAACATATTTTTGAAATGCCTGGATATTGTTTTTACAGATAAGGTACATTTTTAATGGTATGATTTATTTTATATCTTATAAGTTGTCGCAAAAGTGTCAAATACATTCTTTTGAAAGCGTGTGAATATTTGGAAATGTGACATACACTTCTGTTTAATGCTACCGATATTTTCTAAAACTTGAGCGCACTTCTTTTATGCCGCATGAACATTGTTTAAATTTGTGATGAAGACTTCATAAAATTAACTAGATTATTTTATCAGCATGTATTTATTTAGTATTTTCAAAAAAAAAAAAATGTTATGCCAACGTTGATAAACCACGTGCCTATAGGGTTTGCCCACTACTGGCTTCCTTTTTTTTTGCAAGGTTATCTCGGGAAAGGGGGTGCATCGCATTGCTAACATAGAGAATGAAACCAATTATAGTTGACATAACAATATAACATCATTTATGATCTGAAAATACAACAATAACTTAAAAGCTAACGCTCATGTAAAAGACATTCCCGGAGACAACTGTGCTTCTAACTACAATACAATAATTCACACAATATCAGAGTATAATGTGCAAGAACAAAGGAATGATAAGTCAAAAATTCACCAACAAACATGCTGAAAATATCACAAGTGTAATTTGGGCGAACAGACATAGCAATCATTCTCCACCCATGACAACAACCTCCATAGTGAAATACTACAGTGCGAAAAAAGATTGATTTAAACAATCGTTGAATCAACTATTCATATGCAAAGCCTATGTAAAGGCCAATGAGAGAAGTTCTTACTTCATTCGGTGGGTTGTAAAACATTTCATCCCATGAGAAGTCATTGATGTGATTCATACGATCATTAAGCGCATGTTGATCAAGAATACCTTCTTGTGCATAGTGAATACCAGATGTGTCCCCGCTATCAAGCTTGTGTGTCACCGCGATGACATTTTCTCTCTGTCGGTTGAATGTGTGTAACTAGTTCTTCCACTATTTACCATATGAGTTGGTGTCATTGAAATTCTACCATTGCCATGTGCAGATTTGCCAATTAACATCATTTCGGCTGCGCTCGTGTTTCTTGCTATGTTGAATGGTGTCGTCTGCTCATTGTAGATTGCCACTGTTGTACTAATGCTCCCGCCCATAACCATCTTAGATGGTGACATTGGGCACGACCACGGGCGTTCAATATCCCAACAGAGCTTTGGTTGCGAGGTGCATTGAAGGGAACCATCTGGTCACAGATGTGTGCCACTGATGTGGTGTTTCATACGAATGGTGTCATTTCTAATTGTAGAGGCACTTGGATAGATGGTGTTGCATATCTTTCAAGTTGGTGTCCTTGTGGTGTTCACATGTGATGGGACAAGAGATGTTCCACCTCTATGAAGAATACTATAGTCAACTATGTCTCCGTTCCATAATTGTAAGAAGGACCTAGAAACTTGCTTTTGATTACCTTCACCAGCTTGCCATGCATGTGGTCATAATAGGAATGACTGGAATTGTATGATGGAAATTCATATAATGTTTTGTCATTGGGTATATTGTTGAATACGCTGGCGAGAGGGTCGCTAGAACTGGCGAATCTTCTCACATCAAATGCTTGTGGCACGGCATAACTAGACATTCTACCACCATGGATTAATGACCCCATGCACAAGTTTCTTTGTGTGTTCGTCGGTTAAGCTAAGTGACTCGTTGCACCAAAATGGTTCGGACTCAAAGAGGCGGTACCGTCGAAGGACTTACACCATCTTTCTAGGGCCGGCCCTGGGGAGGGGCAGGGGGGCGGCCGCCCCGGGCCCCCACAATCGAGGGGCCCCTCCCACCACGTACGTGCACATGTTTGCGATAGGCCATGGTCCGGGAGGCAGGCGACGCAGCTGGTTAGCCGGCGAGACGACACAATGAGCAGCCGTACATATGTTTACCTTTGTTTCTTGCGATCAGACAACAGGGCCCCTAGAGACTAGCGGGAGTTGCTGGGCCTGGCCTGCACACGGGCGGCCTGAAGATTGTTATGGAAGCCCTCCGGCGCAGAACGCCCATTTATTCCCCAATCTTTGCCTAAAAAAAAGAGTTATTCCCCAATCGCCGCAGCCGCCAGTGCCACAGGGCACCGACGGAGGAGGAGCACGCCAGTAGGCTTGCCTTCAGGTTCTGGTAAGGATCGTTTTGGTTCTTGATCGAATCCTCTCAGGCTTTATGGATTTTGAGATTTATACTCATCCTTACTACCGGCGGTAAAAGCTGGAGTCACTATGAACACTATGAACAGGATCTAAGCTTTGCATCCGAAACATAGGAGCCAGGGTGTTGTTGATTACAAAAATTAGGAGCATGTGATGATGTCTACTGAGGTGAGATTAACCACTAAGTTGTGTCGAATTCTTTATGAACCCGTTTGATTTACTGGATAATCAATTTTTTGGTTTGTAGTAATGCTCCGAAAGCATTATCTCCAAGCCATTCATATGGTTCTTCTCCATAGAAAAATCATCTTAGATCTTGAGGACAAAAGTGGACATGATGCTTTTGGATCTGCATATGATAACAAGTAATATAGTGAATTTATTGAATTTTCTATTCAGTGATTTCCTCATAGAGTTAATGAAAATTGACGTACTGTCCTGATTTATATACGAGATGGTTCATCAAAAAGCAAAAAACTTATCACGAAGAACATGTATAAGGGGGCACAGAGGACGCGTTCGATGATGGTCGAGGTATGCATTGTTGCCTTATTTAATTGTTTTTGTCATACTGCAACAAGCATATGCATCTTTAAGATATCTACATATTTGTATAAACCGACATGAGGCTTATAATATCCCAAGAGAGGTTTATATTAAGGGGACCCGGGTTCTAGTTTCGCCCCGGGCCCCGGGTTCTATTTTCTCCCCGGGCCCCCGAAATTTCTGGACCGGCCCTGCATCTTTCATGTTCATTGTTACACATTAAGCTCCTCTGGTTGTTCAAGTTGTTGCAGGACGAGTTACATCTTTCACATAAATCACCAAATTGATTTGAGTTGACTCTTTTTAAGTGCAAGCTACACTTCTAAAATAAAAATGTAGACAAAAAATTATGTATGATATGTATGCTCGTGGAAAAAACGGTAGACATGTGGGAACAAAAAGAAATGGCAGTGTCACACGTATTCAAAAACACTTGAAAGTCTACGGCATGCATTGTACACAAAGACTCACATTACAGTGACAGAAATGGATTGAAATTACGCACATCTTGATGATAGGTGCATTACTACAAATAATAGGACACGCACATAGAAATTAAGCACAAAATATATATTTAGATGACTCTCGATACTCTGCCTAGTGAGGTAATCCACATTCATTAGCTTCAATATTTTTTTTTTGAACAACCAGTACCAAAATGTAATACAAATTATTAATTAAAAATGTAGAACCTCAAGAACTGTATTGATGAATGTGGCTCAAAATGTGAGGTCTAACTATCAAGGCCGATCTGGTTGATAGCTCCTAGAAACTTGTTATGAAGATCACTTGTCCATGCCAACCTTGGCTTCTTATAGGTGGTGGATACGAGTGTGATCTCCTTGTTCTCGTTAGAATCATCCCCATCATTGCTCTTATTCTCTGAGTCCTTATCCTTGCTAGCAGTCCTTGGCTGCACTCTATCATCAATATCATCATCATCGTTGTTGTTGATATGGCTTGTTGCCTCAGGATTTCTCCTCTTTCCAATATATTGTGTTTTTGAGCTTGTTGGTACGGACATGCTTCACCAAATAGCAGCATGTCTCATTAGGGGAGATACGGTCTCACATAAAGCAAGACATAGCCCCGTCCCTATTTGAAGGGAGTCTTGGTTGTGGCGAGACAGAAGGACCTCTTGCCTCAGTCGTTACTGTAGTGGGTTGGCCCAGTTTGCTTCTTTGTTGATTCATTCAATTTTTCTGACATTTGTTCTTTTTCTTTTATTTCTTTTGTTTATATTTTGAAATATTATATATATAGATGGAAGTTACATGATAGTCATTAGGAATAAATAAAAAGAACTATTTGTAATCATGAGGGGATGCACATCAATATTTTGATTGAATTACCGACACGAACACATGTGTATCTTGAGTATGTGTACATTTTCATTAGTTACAATACCCCGAGTATGTGTATATTTTTGAAATGCCTTAATATTTTTTAAGGATAAGGTGCATTTTTAACGGTATAATTACTTTTACATTGCATAATTTTTTTTGCAAAAGTGTCATGTACATTTTTTTAAACATGCGAACATTTTGGAGATGTGACATACACTTTTGTTTAATGCTACAAAGTTTTTCTAATTCTTGAGCGCACTTTTTTATGCCGCGTGACCATTGTTTAAATTTGTGATGAACACTTTATAACTTAAAAGCTAAAGCTCATGTAAAACAGATTCCCCAACACGACCGTGCTTCTAACTAGACTACAATAATTCACACAATTTGACTGTATAATGTGCAAGAACAAAGGAATGATTAGTCAACGAGTCACCAACACACATGCTGGAAACATCACATATGTAGTTTGGGCTAACAAACATAACTATCATTCTCCACCCATGACAAGATCCTCCATAATGAAATACTACAGTGAGAAAAATTCTATTTAAATTCAATCATCCAATCAATTACTCACATGCAAAGCAATGATAATGGCCAATGAGATAAGTCCTTACTTCATTCGGCGGGTTATAAAATACAACATCCCATGAGAAGTCACTGATGTCATTCATGCGATCATTAAGCGCATGCTGATCAACAATGCCTTCTAGCGCATGGTCAATACCAGTTGTGTCCCCGCCATCAAGCTTGCATGTCACCACGACGATATTATGTCTTTGTAGGTTGGGAAGTGTCTGACTAGTTCTTCTTAGGTGCCATTCAAGATCATTTTGACTCATCTTGTGTTTCTTGCTATGTTGAATGGCATCATCTGCTCACGGAAGCTAGCCATTAATGTAATAATGCTCCTGCCCTTGACCATCTCAGATGGTGACATTGGAGCATTGCCACAAGCATTCAATATCCCAATAAGGCTTTGGTTGCTAGGTGCATTGAATAGAACCATTTGGTCACAGAAGCCTGCCACTGATGTGGTGTTGCTTATGAATGGTGCAACTTCAAATTACAGAGGAAGCTGGATAGATGGTGTTGCATATCTTTCAAGTTGGGTATCCTTGGGATGTTCACATGTGATGGGACACGAGATGTTCCACCTCTATGAAAAAAATATTTTTAAGTATCACAAACATATTTTTTGAAATGGTAGAATATTTTTGAAATAAGGTAAAATTTTCAATCTTATGATTTCTTTTACATTGTATAAGTTTTTACAAAAGTGCCACATACATTTTTTTGAAACATGTGAACATTTTGGAAATGTGACATGCACTTTTGTTCAATGCTATATTTTCTAAAAGTTGAGCGCACTTTTTTTTACGCCGGATGACCATTGTTTAAATTCGTGATGAACAATTTATAAAAACTTGATTCTTTTTCTTCACAATACATGTATTTAGTAGTTTTCAAAAATATAAAATGTAAAAAAATAGTAAGTGATGTCAGCTAGCGAAACGACATGCCGATGGGGTTTGCCCACTACCGGCTCCCTGTTTTTTACTTTAGAAGGTTATCTCGGGAAAAGAGGTGCATCGCATTGATATTGATTCTCTAAAAAAAACAATGTGTATTTGAGAGGAGGAATGACTGCAGTGCTGAGAAGGGCTGGAGGATACAGGGGGCTATTTATAGGAGGAGAGGGGTGTGGAAGTCTTGCGGTCCAGAGGTTGAAGGCGCTCTGCACCCGTGTGTGTGTGTGTGTGTGTGTGTGTGTGTGTGTGTGTGTGTGTGTGTGTGTGTGTGCAGTACTTTCTATTCCATAATTTCTGCAGATACAGTATTTAAGTTGCAGTGTGTCTGTTTGTACCGTCGGCCCATGGTTCCTTCCATGAGAGGAGAGCAAACCACGGGTCTTGTGACGCCCCCGGCCCGATCGTGCACTATTCATACACGCAAATGCACACGATCAAGCCTAAGGACTCACGGGAAGATATCACAACACAACTCTAAAACACAAATAAAGTCATACAAGCTTTATATTACAAGCCAGGGCCTCGAGGGCTCGAATACATAAGCTTGCGAACAAGCGTCAGCGGAAGCATCAGATATCTGAGTACAGATATAAAAGAAAGTACAGAAAGGCCTTTAGAAAGGCGGGGCAAAATAAAACACTACGATCGAAAGGCGAAGGCCTCCTGCCTGGGACCCTCCGATCCTACTCCTGGTCGTCAGTCAACTCGTATCCATCCTCTGGGTAGTAGTAGTAGCGATCGTCGGCAGGGCAGCTGTCTCAGGGGCTCCGTCATCTTGGTCACGACAAACTGATATGGGGAGAAAAGGTAAACAAAGCAACCGTGAGTACTCAAAAGTACTCAGCAAGCAAGGATCTACACTACATATGCAACATTATCAAGGGGAGGCTGTATATGTGGACTGGGCTGCAGAAATGCCAGAATAGAGAGAAGGCCTAGTCCTATCGAAGACTAGCATCTTCAGCGGTCTTGCAGCAGTAGAAGAGAGTAGAACAATACCATATAATGTAGCAGTAATAATATCAACCTCACCCAGAGATCCTTTCTCGACTCCCTGCGAGAAAGCAATCCCAGAGCCATAAAGTCATCAAACCTCGTCCTGAGATCCCTTCTCGACTCCCTGCGAGAAGCAATCCCAGAGCCATATATACAGGTCTCATCACAGGTATCCAGTTCTAAATTGTATCAATCAGGATACAACTCCGAGTGTCCTTTACCGTAGGACCGGCTATCGATAGAAATGTTCTTCCCTGCAGGGGTGCACCAACTTACCCAACACGCTCGATTAACTCCGGCCGGACACACTTTCCTGTGTCATGCCCGGCCTCGGCCAAACGACACATCGCAACCCTACCTACAACTCCGCAGAGAGGTCCCCGCCGGTCTACATCCTAAGCGCAAGGGGGTCTTGGCCATCGCCCCTCGCCCCCCGGTCGTTGCGTACATGGCCCAGATCCAAGCACCACCGAAATGGCGCCAATCACTCCATGCCGCACTGCTGAACTGGACGTCTGACAGGGCTTTCGGCTGATGCATACGATGCAGAACGCCCATACTATGCCCACGTGATGGTTAGTGCTATCAGGCCAGAGGCCTGCTCGGATCAAATATCCAAATCGTTAGGACTAGGGCTTGCGGTAACGAGCAGAGACTCACGAAAGATGTGACCCCGTCGCCCCGTCTCGAGGACTTGTGGCAAGGGTTAAGAATGCCCGGCCGCGCCTCGTATTCACAACTCGGGCACCACACTGGCAACCCGCCTTCACATCACACGCGGGTACCCCTCAGGGTCGACCCGCCTTTCCAAGTAACATTGTAAGGTCCAAGTATCCGTGTGTCCATAACATCAGGGAATCCGAGGTATCACCCTCATTGAATTCCCACTCGATGTATCCGTCAAGGTGAACTAGGAGGAATCACCCTCGCTGGGTTCACACTTGAGGTGTTGTACGACAGCGTCGTTACCGGAAGTGGTGAAGGAGGAATCACCCTCGATGACCACGACCGAATAGCTACTCTACAGAGTTAACATCAGAAGTGCTACAAGAGGTTTCACCCTCGGCACTCGATAGTAACGCTGCAGTGTCGTTACAACTAAAGGGGGGGTGATGTGCGGTGTCGGGGCCTGGTCTTCAATCCCGTTGATCGGGTCTTCTGACGATCCAGCGCGGCAGTCGGGATAAGTGGGGTCACTGATAGGTCTCTACCCAGCCTAGACTAAACAGTTTAGGATATGCAGGTAATTATCAACAGCAGGTTACAATGAACAGGCTATGCATCAGAATAGGTAAAGCAGCAGCAGCAGTAATTCTAATGCAAGCATGAGAAATTTAGAATGGGCGATATCGGTATGCTCAAGGGAGGGGCTTGCCTGGTTGCTCGGCGGCAAGGGAAAGGTCGTCTATGGTGTCTTCGGGCTCCGGAGCTGCGTCGGTCTCGGGGACGACGTCGGGGTCGGGGGCTATCGAGAGAGAAGAGGGGGAGGAAACAGTATAAATATATAGCAAACATGAGCATGACAAATACGATACACGGTGCTAGGGGTAGTCTAACGCAGCATCACACGTAACAGACGGAGCGGGAGAATATCTGACGATATTTCCCGGGTCTTTGGAATTATCGGACAGAGGATAAGAGGGGAACGGTTGCAAGTTCGGATAGTTAGGGACGCGTGACGGACGAACGGACCGCGTACTCAGATTCGTCTCGTCGTTCTGAGCAACTTTCATGTACAAAGTATTTTCATCTGAGCTACGGATTATTTTATATGATTTTCTAAAGTTTTATTAATTTTCTGAATTTATTTTTATTATTTAATTGCAACATTATCCAGAATAGTGTTTTGCTGACGTCAGCATGACGTCAGCATGACATCAGGACCAGTGGGTCCCACCTGTCATAGGCTGTTAGGTTAATTAGTGATTAACTAATTAAATTACTGTTTAATTAACACTAACTACTTAATTAAATTAACCTAATCAGGATTAATTAACTAATTAATTAATTAATTAGTTTAATCATTTTTTTTTTTATTTATTTATTTTTTTATTACATTTTCATTTTCACACTTTTAGGGACGTGGGCCCCGGCTGTCTGTGGCTCAGGGCCAACCGAGGCGGGTTCCCGGGCGTCCGGGTGCGGGCGAGGCAAACGGGCGGGGCGCTGGCACGGCGCGGTCGGAGGAGAGGACGACGGGACGGCGACGGCGCGCGTGGCGGGGGGGGGGGGCGGTGCGGGCGCGCATAAGCAAGGCGAGGCCGTGGCCGCGGCAGGCATCGGGGGGGGCGGCAGGGCGCAGCGACGTGCAGTGGCACACGCGCCGGGGGAGGTGCGAGCGCACGCGCGCTTGTGAGGGCAGGGGCGTCCGTGCGAGGGGGCGCAGCCGGAGGCAGGGGAGGCGTGCGCGGCCCGGTGGTGCGAGGTGCGTGCGCCAGCGCAGTGGCGGGACGACGGCCAGGCGCGCGAGGCGCGAGGTTGCACGGGGGCGGGGGGGAGACGAGGAGGCAGCGCCAGGGCTCACCCCCGTTGTAGATGTGCGCCGGCGAGGCTCGGTGATGGCCGGCGATGGAGAACGGGACGGCGGCGTGCGACGGCGAAGGCCAAGGAGGAGCGCGCGGGGGGCTCGGAAGACGGCGCGGTGCAGGAGGGAGATGCAGGAGCCCGGAGGGACGGCGCCGGCGACGTGACTCCGCGGAGGAGGACGGAGGCACGGCGGGGCGGCGACCGGCGGCGTCGGGGCCAGTTCCCCCGATCTGGATCGAGAGGAACGGAAGAGGAGAGGAATTCGTTCGGGGGGGGGGGAGTGGTGTCGTGGGCTAGGTTACGGGAAGTGAGGGATAAGGGGATGGGGTGGGCCGGCCAGGGGGGAATGGGCCGGCCTGGTTGGTGGCCTGGTGGCCACTGGGCCACGGCCCAGTTGGTCCGGGGGGGGGGGGGGTCTTTTCTTTTCTCTTTTTGTTTATCCATACCCCTGTTTTGTAAATAGTTAGGGCTCAAATTGAATTTTGTAAAACATGTGACCTGGTCCATAAATACCAGTGCTTAATTCCCTAACACCTAAAATTAGTTTGGACAAAACATCATTTCTTATTTGTTTTAAATAAATTAAAAGGCCATTAAATATTATTTTCAGCCACTGTTTGAGGACGTTCAAGCCACTTATCCATTTTCAATAATGTTGGTTTCAATTTTAGAAGTGCCTCTGGAACGTTTGTTATTTATCTGACATTTTAGTTTATGATTTGAATAACTTCTATTTTCCACTTTAGTTTTAATTTGAATTTTGAGTTAGAAGTTGAAATGCATTATGGTGCAAATGATGATCATGCACTGTTAATCATGCTGACTTGGCATAATCAAAAGGGGTGGTTACTGTAGTTAACCACTGGGGGTGTTACAAATCTCCTCTACTAACAAGAATTCTCCTCCCGAGAATTAAGAAGTAGAAGGAAAAAGTTCGGGGTATTCCTTGCGAAGATGATCCTCGCGTTCCCAAGTGGCTTCATCTTCAGTATGGTTTGACCACTGCACTTTGAGGAACTTGGTAACCTTCTGACGGGTTCGACGTTCAGCTTCATCGAGAATGCGGATCGGATGTTCCTTATATGAAAGATCATCATGCAATTCGAGCATCTCGTGATCCACAGCTCGGTGCGGAGATTCCTTGAAGCATTTACGAAGTTGCGACACATGGAAGACATCGTGGATATGAGAGAATTGCGGCGGCAACTCCAATCTATATGCCACCTGACCACGTCTGGCAACAATGCGGAAAGGACCAATGTAGCGCGGAGCTAGCTTGCCCTTGATTCCAAAACGGTGAGTGCCTTTCATAGGAGTGACACGAAGATAAGCTTGATCACCAGGTTGATAAGTCAAACCCCATCGTTTGCGATCATAGTTGCTCTTCTGGCGGTCCTGAGCCGCCTTGAGATTTTCCCGGACAATTCGGACTTGTTCTTCGGCGTGTTGAATAATATCTGGACCCACGAGCGGTCGTTCCCCAGTTTCTGACCAATTCAGAGGGGTTCGACACTTACGTCCATAGAGTACTTCGAAGGGAGCCATTTTCAAGCTGGCTTGATAGCTGTTGTTATAGGAGAACTCGGCATATGGAAGAGATTCTTCCCACTTCTTGCCGAAAGAAACAACACAAGCTCGTAGCATGTCTTCAAGCACTTGATTAACTCGTTCAACTTGGCCTTGGGATTGAGGATGATAAGCTGAACTCCAGGTAATATGAGTTCCCATAGCCTTTTGGAAACTTTCCCAGAAATGACCAGTGAATATGCTGCCACGGTCTGAACTGATCTCTTTCGGAATACCGTGGAGTGAAACAATTCTGGAGATATATAACTCTGCTAACTGACTAGCAGTGATTGTCTCCTTGACAGGCAGAAAGTGTGCAACTTTGGAGAGTTGGTCGACGACGACAAGAATAGCATCGTGACCCTTCTGTGACCTGGGAAGTCCTGTAACGAAATCCATCTGAACCTTATCCCATTTCCATAAAGGAATAGGAAGTGGTTGCAGAATTCCAGCAGGCTTCTGATGTTCTGCTTTAACGCGACGACAAACATCACATTCAGCAACATATCGAGCAATGTTCTGCTTCATTTTAGACCACCAGTACCTTTGACGGAGATCACGATGCATCTTGGTGCTACCCGGATGAATAGACAGCGGGGTATCATGTGCCTCCTTCATGACTTTGTCAGTCATAAGCTCGAAGCGAGGTACGACAATGCGGTTTCTGAAATACAAGGTTCCATCTTCAGACAGCGAGAAATCCCTGTACTTTACAAGGTGAAGGTCTTTCTTCATCAAATCAATTTCAGCATCTTTAGCTTGCGCATTCTTAACAGCTTTCTCAAGGTCTGGTTCAACAACCAAGGTTTTTAGGTATCCTTGGGGAACTATCTCGAGATTTAGCTTTCGAAGCTCTTCATACAGAAGGGGTTGCTGTAGCTGAACCTCAAGTTCGCAGCAATAGGATTTGCGGCTCAACGCATCAGCCATTACATTAGCCTTGCCAGGGGTATAAGAAATACCCAAATCATGGTCCGCAATGGTCTCCATCCATCTTTGCTGACGGAGATTCAGAGATGGCTGAGTGAACAAGTACTTCAAACTTTTATGATCCGTGTAGATCTCGCAACGATTACCGAGGAGGTAATGTCGCCACAACTGCAGTGCATAGATGACAGCAGCTAGTTCTAGATCATGTACCGGATAATTCTCTTCATGTGGGCGCAACTGACGAGAGCCATAAGCAATCACTTTACGCTCTTGCATTAGGACACAGCCTAATCCTTCACGGGATGCGTCACAATAGATCACAAAATCTTTGCGGGAATCTGGCGGAGCAAGTACTGGGGCATTGTAACGGATTGACATCTGCCCCAGTGGATAAAGAATGTACTCTGGATGTATCCCTGCTCGAACAGCTGGTAGCTGCGTCGCTGGGTGTGGTGGAAACAAACAATCCATCTGAAACAGAGGAAACTCATGATTGTCAAAAGACAAGGAGAAGTATAACCGATCTCGGAGAGAAAGGTTAAACAAAACAATGGAAAGGAAAATGATTATCAGACTAATCAGATCAATGTCAGGGAAATCGCACATATATCCAGCTCTCCGGGTGGACGAGAATTACGAGATCCTAAGTGTCGGCGTTAGTAAACTTTAGTTAACCCGAAAGGAAGAGAGGTCAGAGTCCCAGAGTAAAGGTCGAGGAGTAAAAGATCCTAATACCACCCAATTGGCGACGTGGGCCCGTAAGCCACACAGCCAAGTTAGTAAAACAGTTTTCGGTTTCTAGACTCAACTTCGGCCAAGGAGTTGGAAAGGGGGTTCCTACAGGCAGTCGGCTCTGATACCAACTTGTGACGCCCCCGGCCCGATCGTGCACTATTCATACACGCAAATGCACACGATCAAGCCTAAGGACTCACGGGAAGATATCACAACACAACTCTAAAACATAAATAAAGTCATACAAGCTTTATATTACAAGCCAGGGCCTCGAGGGCTCGAATACATAGCTCGATGGCATACAAGCGTCAGCGGAAGCATCAGATATCTGAGTACAGATATAAAAGAGAAACAGAAAGGCCTTTAGAAAGGCGGGGCAAAAATAAAACACTACGATCGAAAGGCGCAGGCCTCCTGCCTGGGACCCTCCGATCCTACTCCTGGTCGTCAATCAACTCGTAGTAGTATCCATCCTCTGGGTAGTAGTAGTAGCGATCGTCGGGGCATCTGTCTCAGGGGGCTCCGTCCTCTGGTCACGACAAACTGATACGGGGAGGAAAAGGAAAACAAAGCAACCGTGAGTACTCAGAAGTACTCAGCAAGCAAGGATCTACACTACATATGCAACATTTTCAAGGGGAGGCTGAATATGTGGACTGGGCTGCAGAAATGCCAGAATAGAGAGAAGGCCTAGTCCTATCGAAGACTAGCATCTTCAGCGGTCTTGCAGCAGTAGAAGAGAGTAGAACAATACCATATAATGTAGCAGTAATAATATCAACCTCACCCAGAGATCCTTTCTCGACTCCCTGCGAGAAAGCAATCCCAGAGCCATAAAGTCATCAAACCTCGTCCTGAGATCCCTTCTCGACTCCCTGCGAGAAGCAATCCCAGAGCCATATATACAGGTCTCATCACAGGTATCCAGTTCTAAATTGTATCAATCAGGATACAACTCCGAGTGTCCTTTACCGTAGGACCGGCTATCGATAGAAATGTTCTTCCCTGCAGGGGTGCACCAACTTACCCAACACGCTCGATTAACTCCGGCCGGACACACTTTCCTGTGTCATGCCCGGCCTCGGCCAAACGACACATCGCAACCCTACCTACAACTCCGCAGAGAGGTCCCCGCCGGTCTACATCCTAAGCGCAAGGGGGTCTTGGCCATCGCCCCTCGCCCTCCGGGTCGTTGCGTACATGGCCCAGATCCAAGCACCACCGAAATGGCGCCAATCACTCCATGCCGCACTGCTGAACTGGACGTCTGACAGGGCTTTCGGCTGATGCATACGATGCAGAACGCCCATACTATGCCCACGTGATGGTTAGTGCTATCAGGCCAGAGGCCTGCTCGGATCAAATATCCAAATCGTTAGGACTAGGGCTTGCGGTAACGAGCAGAGACTCACGAAAGATGTGACCCCGTCGCCCCGTCTCGAGGACTTGTGGCAAGGGTTAAGAATGCCCGGCCGCGCCTCGTATTCACAACTCGGGCACCACACTGGCAACCCGCCTTCACATCACACGCGGGTACCCCTCAGGGTCGACCCGCCTTTCCAAGTAACATTGTAAGGTCCAAGTATTCGTGTGTCCATAACATCAGGGAATCCGAGGTATCACCCTCATTGAATTCCCACTCGATGTATCCGTCAAGGTGAACTAGGAGGAATCACCCTCGCTGGGTTCACACTTGAGGTGTTGTACGACAGCATCGTTACCGGAAGTGGTGAAGGAGGAATCACCCTCGATGACCACGACCGAATAGCTACTCTACAGAGTTAACATCAGAAGTGCTACAAGAGGTTTCACCCTCGGCACTCGATAGTAACGCTGCAGTGTCGTTACAACTAAAGGGGGGGTGATGTGCGGTGTCGGGGCCTGGTCTTCAATCCCGTTGATCGGGTCTTCTGACGATCCAGCGCGGCAGTCGGGATAAGTGGGGTCACTGATAGGTCTCTACCCAGCCTAGACTAAACAGTTTAGGATATGCAGGTAATTATCAACAGCAGGTTACAATGAACAGGCTATGCATCAGAATAGGTAAAGCAGCAGCAGCAGTAATTCTAATGCAAGCATGAGAAATTTAGAATGGGCGATATCGGTATGCTCAAGGGAGGGGCTTGCCTGGTTGCTCGGCGGCAAGGGAAAGGTCGTCTATGGTGTCTTCGGGCTCCGGAGCTGCGTCGGTCTCGGGGACGACGTCGGGGTCGGGGGCTATCGAGAGAGAAGAGGGGGAGGAAACAGTATAAATATATAGCAAACATGAGCATGACAAATACGATACACGGTGCTAGGGGTAGTCTAACGCAGCATCATCGTAACAGACGGAGCGGGAGAATATCTGACGATATTTCCCGGGTCTTTGGAATTATCGGACAGAAGATAAGAGGGGAACGGTTGCAAGTTCGGATAGTTAGGGACGCGTGACGGACGAACGGACCGCGTATTCAGATTCGTCTCGTCGTTCTGAGCAACTTTCATGTACAAAGTTTTTCATCTGAGCTACGGATTATTTATATGATTTTCTAAAGTTTTATTAATTTTCTGAATTTATTTTTATTATTTAATTGCAACATTATCCAGAATAGTGTTTTGCTGACGTCAGCATGACGTCAGCATGACATCAGGACCAGTGGGTCCCACCTGTCATAGGCTGTTAGGTTAATTAGTGATAACTAATTAAATTACTGTTTAATTAACACTAACTACTTAATTAAATTAACTAATCAGGATTAATTAACTAATTAATTAATTAATTAGTTTAATCATTTTTTTTTTTTATTACTTTCATTTTCACACTTTTAGGGACGTGGGCCCCGGCTGGTCTGTGGCTCAGGGCCAACCGAGGCGGGTTCCGGGCGTCCGGGTGCGGGCGAGGCAAACGGCGGGCGCTGGCACGGCGCGTCGGAGGAGAGGACGACGACGGCGACGGCGCGCGTGGGGGGGGGGGGGCGGTGCGGGCGCGCATAAGCAAGGCGAGGCCGTGGCCGCGGCGAGGCACTCGGGGAGGGGGCGGCAGGGCCGCAGACGTGCAGTGGCACACGGCGCCGGGGGAGGTGCGAGAGCACGCGCGCTTGTGAGGGCAGGGGCGTCCGTGCGAGGGGGCGAGCAGCGGAGGCGAGGGGAGGCTGGGCGCGCCGGTGTGCGAGGTGCGTGCGCCAGCGGCGGTGGCGGGACGACGGCCAGCGCGCAGCGCGCGAGGTTGCACGGGGGCGGGGGGAGGAGACGAGGGAGGCAGCGCCAGGGCTCACCCCCTTGTAGATGTGCGCCGGCGAGGCTCGGTAATGGCCGGCGATGGAGAGACGGGACGGCGGCGTGCGACGGCGAAGGCCAAGGAGGAGCGCGGGGGGCTCGGGGAAGACGGCGCGGTGCAGGAGGGATATGCGGAGGCCGGAGGGACGGCGCCGGCGACGTGACTCCGCGGAGAGGACGGAGGCACGGGGCGGGGGGCGGCGACCGGCGGCGTCGGGCCAGTTCCCCCGATCTGGATCGAGAGGAACGGAGAGAGGAGAGGGATTCGTTCGGGGGGGGGGAGTGGGGTGTCGGTGGCTAGGGTTACGGGGGTGAGGGGATAAGGGGATGGGGTGGCCGGCCAGGGGGAATGGGCCGGCCTGGTTGGTGGCCTGGTGGCCAGCTGGGCACGCCAGTTGGTCCGGGGGGGGTGGGCTTTCCTTTTTCTTTTCTTTTCTCTTTTTGTTTATCCATACCCCTGTTTTGTAAATAGTTAGGGCTCAAATTGAATTTTGTAAAACATGTGACCTGGTCCATAAATACCAGTGCTTAATTCCCTAACACCTAAAATTAGTTTGGACAAAACATCATTTCTTATTTGTTTTAAATAAATTAAAAGGCCATTAAATATTATTTTCAGCCACTGTTTGAGGACGTTCAAGCCACTTATCCATTTTCAATAATGTTGGTTTCAATTTTAGAAGTGCCTCTGGAACGTTTGTTATTTATCTGACATTTTAGTTTATGATTTGAATAACTTCTATTTTCCACTTTAGTTTTAATTTGAATTTTGAGTTAGAAGTTGAAATGCATTATGGTGCAAATGATGATCATGCACTGTTAATCATGTTGACTTGGCATAATCAAAAGGGGTGGTTACTGTAGTTAACCACTGGGGGTGTTACAGGTCTGTTCCTGCTTTATATCCTTTCTTTTGTTGTTTTCCCACGGCTCTTGCAGTGTTCGGTTGAATAGAGAAAGTGTCTTTTCACGTCCTTCGACCGGGCAACGTGAAAATGTGAAAGCCTAAACTCATTTACTTGTGCATACGTTACATCTCTTGGTTACGAAGAAGAGAGAGAAATATACTCCCTCCATTCCTAAATATTTGTCTTTTTAGAGATTCTAAATGGACTATCACATATGGATGTATATAGACATATTTTAGAGTGTAGATTCACTCATTTTGCTCCGTATGTAGTCACTTGTCGAAATCTTTAGAAAGACAAATATTTAGAAACGGAGGGAGTATATCTTAGAGGAGATATATGTCTCTTATTTAGTGCCTTTTTTGTTTCCATTCCCCTCCATGAAGCTTCCTATTTTTGTTTCCATTCGATTGTCAAATGTCAACATATCTCTTGATGGCATGGCACCTGACCCAGTCTACTTTCTTGGTTTTCGTTTTGTTGTTTTCTCTACAGATGTTGCAGCTCTAGATGATATCATCTGTATTTCAAAAGATTTTCTTTGGAGATGATATCTCGAATTAATACCCTCGTCTCAATTCTCACCAAATTGTTTTGGTGCATTGAAAGAGTATGATCAGTATATCAAATTGATCATACATTTTCAGTTATGTGAATTACTGCATTATGTGATAAATCTGTACCTATAGTAATTAGAGACTCCCTATTAATTCTCACGTTAATCAGTAATTAGGAGTTGTTAATCTAATGGGGCAGAGTTATTACGGTGTAGATTGACTCAGAGTAAAAAAAAACTGACCTATATCTCTGCATGACCCAATCAACTCACAGCAAAATAAAAACTCACCTACCTCTCTCCCTTTACGCAACTCTCTCAATCAATCACGTCTCACATATCTCTCCAATGAGAAAAAAAAAATCACGTAGCTTTCTCCCGTGACCCAACTCCCTCAATCTCTCACGTATCCCTTTTTATTTTTGAGGGGAAATCATGTCGCTTTATTCAACCATCTCTCATGTATCTCTAATAAACTCTCTCTCTCCCGTGACACGACTCCCTCAGTCTCTCGGCCAATCTCTCACGTATCTCTAACAAACTCTCAAATCAGCCCTAGAAAAAAGGTAAAAAAAAACTGCCCTATCCCTAATCCTACAAAAAGAAAAATCTTTCTCCTAATCTTGCCTATGCGGCCGTAACATCCTCTTCCACTGCAGGCACTATTCACGCCAGTTCTATGAACAGGAAAAACTTTTCAGTTTTGCTAAGTCTCAGTCGACTGAGACTTCGTTATGTCTCTATCGATACTATCTTCCTTTCATTTTTCATGGAGATTCGCAAAAAAAAATTCTTTTCAGTTTTTCTTTTTTCTTTTTACATCCTATATCACTTGACTGAGACTAAGTCTCAGTCAACTGAGATCTAGCCACACCCAAACTTTCTCTTAACTCACCTACGCCGCCGCACGATCCTCTCCAGCTGACCCCATATTAGCGCCAGATCCAGTCAATCCCTCCCCGCCAGCCGTCCTCTCGCTGCTCTTGCCGATGAATTTCAGGCGCTTAGCACTTGACTGATCTCCTGGAGAGATGTAAAAATAAACAAACCTGGCAGCTTGATCATGGGAACACACATGCACATGGGAAACCATGCGGCTCAATCATGGGAGACACACACACACAATATGAAGTCCGATATGAAATCTTCCTCGGCTGCAGGCGCAAACTGGTGAGAACAGACGCACATCGGAAACCACGCCCCAGATCTCCATGTTCAGCCATGGCTCAGATTGAAAGAGGAAAGATTCATGTGTTCTACTACATGCAGTCGTCAGTGTGGGAGGCCGTCATGCTGTTGTGGAGGGTGTCAAGGTTAGGTTCAAAGGAATCAAGCAAGAAGGAGTGCTTCCAAGGACTTCAGCGAGATTGATGCATTGCCTTGCATGTGGTTTTCCACTAATTTCTCCTCTTTAAGAACAATATATGTTGAAACAATTTGTTTTATATTTCTGTTTGATCCTACAGAAGAGAGCCCTGCAAATCGGTTCCTTAGATCTTCTACTAAGTCAGTGTTATGTGATAGTTCCAATATTTGTGTTCCACTTTCACATAAAATAAGGAGAAAAATTCAGTGCCAAAGGATACTGTTAGAGTTTCTATTGCGGCAGCAGGGGTGTTGAGACTTCAGAATAATCGGGTGTGCTCCCATGTGGCACCAGGTCATGAAACTTCTCACGGATGCATTCTAGGCAAAGATTTTTTTAAACTATATATCTAGCTACCTTTCAGCAGAGGGCTCTTGCTTGCTTCCGGCAGGAACGATCTGATTGGTGTCATACAATCTGCAAGTGCATATATGGTACACATTTTCCTCTTTAATTTGTTGAGTGTGTTCTTATGATTCTTGCAAGTGTCGAATAAATCTTAATTATACTTACATGCACGTACATATAAAGATTTTTTATTCAGCCTTTAGGTGCGGATTGAATTATTTGTGCGTGTGTGACAAAATAACTGTTACTATGTGCCATTTCACCTACTGTTTTATTATTTATATTTCAAAAGGTGATTACACAGAACATTCCTTAATTTAGTTTCTCAAAATCATATTTAAAAAGTTGTTATTTGTTTCAGGTGGATACATATCTTCTGAGGATTCTCGATCGAGAAGCGAGGTTGCTCGATTGATATCTTACATAAGCATATCCATGCAAAATTAGTGCAAGTTGTTTAAACAAAAAACCTGAACAGATTTAGTGATTATTTCGTTATTCAGATGCTTAAGAAAATTAGACTATTAGTAAACAAAAGTTTATTTCTAATATGACATCTGTAATCGTTTCTTTTTGTTTTGAAATAGTTCTACGTGGTAATTTATTCTGAAAGATAAAAGCAAACTTATCTGCCATTATAGAGGGCATTCAACTAAAATAAATAGCTTAAATGTGAACATTTTAAATTCATTCTGAAAGATACGAACAAACCAGTATCAATGATTCTACTGCAGTGCTATTAGAGTAAATAATTCTATGTCATTATCAATGAATCTACTACACTGCTATTCGAGCTCCATTATTACTGAACATGTAATGTGGTTTTGCTAAATCTTTATATCATTCGGTATGTGCGATGTGTGTGCAACACATCACTGGTAGTAGCATAATTGAAATAGATCTGGGACACAAGGCATGGTATATCGAAATTGAAAATGATCCGTGACAGATAGCATATGCACTCTGCGCTATCCTGTTAGTTGACACAGAGAATGTAGGTGTAATAAGGAAGTACATGCCGAAACCACAAGGGCTTCAACCTTGACGTATGTGAATACATGGTTGTGACGTGCAAAAGTTAATGCTTGCATCCAAATATTTTGTCATATGGTGGTCTTCTTAGAACCACAATCACATTATTCCTTTTCATTCGAGCTTAACTCACCAACGAATTTCTGATTTGCTGCTTTCAATTCTCAGTTTTTTTCCTCTGTGTATATTTAATCAAATGCAAAGGATTCACGTGTTATATTTTTGGATTATACTTGGTCACTTGGAACGAGATTTAGTTTAAACATCGCTGTGCCCATCGGGTATTCCTATAAAGCAATGCCGCTGTGGTGTAGAGAACCAAAAATTAGATGTCTCCTGGTGTTGGCAACAAAGTCGCTTGCAGGTTACATAAATTCTTTCTACCACTTTTTAAGGTTGGAAGGTAAATATGCGAGATTTGACATTATGAACCCTTATTGTTGTTGCCGCGTAGGTTGTATAACAAGTTTTGACCTTGATTTGTTTTCTTCCTTTTCCCTATTTTAAAACTTCTCTAATTCTATTTCTGTGTGGAAATTGTATGTGAACCAACAACATGTGATATGCTTTGATTGTTGCTTTCATTTGGCATGCTAAGCACATGACAAAGAGGCCACTATGTTTCTTTACATGATAAAGAGGTTACTATGTCTCTTTACATGATAAAGAGGTTACTATAGTCGTCTATACTGAGAGTTTACATGGATTTGGATTCACCAAGATATAATAGAACATGAAGACGTAGACTAAATTTCTTGCGACAATATATATAAAGTCTTCTATTCATGGTAGAAAAAATGAATTCTTCTACCTCCGCCCCATATAAGTTGTCGTTCAAACGGATGTATCTAGCACTGCAAGACATATAGATACATCCATCTCAGTGACAACTAATATGGGACGAAGGGAGTATTTGCTAACAAGTATCTCTTTCAAGATATATTTTGGAGGAAAATAGTGCAGCACATTTTATGCAAAACATTACATGCAAATTTGATGTAGTAATTTAACTTATAATACAAGGAAGGAGTTTGTAAATGCATAAGCAACAACTGAATCACACAATATGGCTGATTAGCGCTACGTTATTTGTCCTGAAAAATCGGACATTTTAGAAACTAGCATGGTGTTAAACATGTGTATTTGACCATTAGTTGGTGCATAGAATTATTAGCGGAAACTATTTTCATGAAAATTTAAATGGTAGGTAAAAAGTTAAAATAGACATGTGCATAAACTGAGACACTAAGTTTGGTCTACAACTGGAATATGATCAGAGATCTACAATTTTTTTGTTGGCAGATATAGAATATAACCCATGCATATACGACCTAACTTCGAACTACTTTGATAGTAATAACTATAAATATGTTTTCTTAATATTTATATCAAATAGGTATTTATTATACTAGCCCGTGCAACTGCACAGGTTGACGTCTAGTATAAACTAAGAGATGGTCCATTGAACGAGCGAGGTGATTTGGAGTCCGCAGGTCTAATAAGCTCAGATTTCCTTTAAAAGAAATCCTATTTTAAAAAATTATAAAATCTGAAAATAATTCCATATGTATGTATATTTTGATTTATTTTACATGTGTAAAATTTTATTAAAATATACTTGGCCATGTGGATTCGTGCGTGCATGTACTGTTTGTTATTTCTAAATCCATGTAGTGGCTGTTTTGTGTATGTATGTTGGTATAAAAACATAAATTACATGGAAATTTATAGGTTGAAAGATCATATCTATACGTGAATGTCCAAAAAAATCATATTTTATTTATACCTCAAATATTTATTTCAGAATTTTCAGAAACCAAGACTCATCAGAGTCTGGGTTCCAAAATAAAATTTTGTCGTGAATCTTTTTTAAAGCAAGCAGAAAAGGAAATTTGACAATGCTTACGCACACTACTAGGAAAGGGCTTATAGGTGAACCCAAATGAGTGACGGGCGAGGCGGGGCACCCGCCACAGCTATTTTTGAAAACAAGCAGTGGCGGGTAACAAAAACTGGCCCCCACATCTAAGAGTGTATCTGTGGCGGGCCGAACTCATCGCCTGCCGAAGGTATAATCTCCCGGGCGGGACTTGTTTGCGTAACTCAGCAGTGATGGGTTCTACCTATCGCTCGCCACAGGTTGATGACCAAGCACTGGCGAGCGGTTACTAGCACCCGCCACTAGTTATCCTTGCCAAATGTTTAGTTTTGGCAGAACATAGCTGTGGCGGTTGCTCGTTACCGCCCATCGCACCACAAACACATTTTATCAACCCACGTGCACCCCGTCCTCCCCCACACTTCACTCACTCACTCACCCTAACTCTCCCCCATGGATCTCGCTCTCGGCAGCGCCGTCGCCTCTGCCTTGTCATCCTCTTCACCGGCCCCGTCGGTCTCGCCGTCCTCTTCGCCGGCTCCGTCGGCCCGCCGTCCTCTTTGCTGCCCCCGTCGGCCCCGCCGTCGCTGTATCCATGGGATCTGATCTCGTCATCACCGCCGTCACCCACACCAACGGCCGTGGCCGCCACCGACACCCACGGGCGTGGCCGCCACACACATTGCTAGGGGAGCTAGAGTTAGAGTTAGGAGTACGTGGGTTAGGGGGTTACAGCTAGGGTTTGTAGATCGTAGATTGATTGTGATTTGTATCGTGTTCTATTACATATTTTTTCTTGGTAGCGTTATGGCTTGAATTTGTAGATCTTAGATTGTAGGCACTTTCTTACGTGCGATTGTTTACACGGATTCATAGTAAGAGCTAATGTTTTAAACCAGAGTTCATGCCCAAATTGTAATGTAGTGATGTTTGTATTGTTAGCTACATTCTTTGTTCGTCGGTTGTAGGAACTTTCTTATTCCTATTCGTAGATCGTAGACCGTAGATTATATGAACTTTCTTATTTGTATTCATAGATTGTAGACCGTAGATTATAGGAACTTCCTTATTCATATTCGTAGATCATAGACCGTAGATTATAGGAACTTTCTTTACAGGGATTAATAATAAGAGCCAATGTTTTAGCGAAACATTGCTTTATTTCCGTTTCGCAAAAATTCTAGCACTATTAGGTCATCTTGCTTAAAGTGTTACTCTGTTTGCCATGAACTTAGTACCATAGATGCATGCTGGATAGCGGTTGATTGGTGGAGTAATAGTAGTAGATGCAGGCAGGAGTCGGTCTACTTGTCACGGACATGATGCCTATATGCGTGATCATTGCCATGACTAACGTCATAACTATGCGCTTTTCTATCAATTGCCCAATAGTAATTTTTTTACCAAGCATATGTTATGTGTTCGAGAGTGAAGCCTCTAGTGAAAACTATGGCCCCCGGTCTACTTTTATCATATCATAAAAACTAAAAATACTTTGCTGCAATTTTTACTTTATTTTGTTTTGCAATTTATCTACCTACCTATACAAGATTTGATCCTTGCAAGTAACGAGTTCAAGGGGATTGACAACCCCCTTGACCGTGTTGAGTGCAAGTATTTGCTTTTGTATGTGCAGGTACAGACGACGAGAGTTTGCTTGGTTCTCCTATTGGTTCGATAACCTTGGTTCTCACTGAGGGAAATACTTATCTCTACTGTAATGCATCTCCTCTCCTCTTCAGGGAAAATCCCAACACAGTTTACAAGTAGCAGCAGCTAGCAGAAGCAACAGCGCGGCAAGCAACAGCGGGCGACAGTGCAAGAGCAGCAGCAGGCAACGAGCACCGGTAGCGAGTAGCAGGAAAGTAGCGCGATAGTAAGTAGCAAGCAGCAGGAGTAGGCAGCAGTAGCAGCAGGTAGCAGCCAGCAGGCAGCAACACCGCAGCGGCCCGCAAGGGCTCGCGGGGGCGCGGCTGGGGAGGCTCGCGAGGCGCGGCCGGCACGGGGCACACAAGGGCGGCGTGCACGGGACATGGTCGTGGGTGTGGTGAGCGCATGCTCCGAGGGCGTCGGCCGAGCACGAAGGATGGGGAAACAAGGGGAATCGAAGGAGGGCTCACCAGGGAGGCACAAGGAGGCCCGGAGAGAAGCTAGTAGCTGTTGGGGCCGCGAATCGGCACGGTGGATGACGGCGGCCCAAGGTGAGGAAAAAGACGCGGGCATCGATGGGGCGGCTACCCGAGCTTGATCCGGTGGCGCAGGCGACGAAGACGGCGATGCACCTTGCAACGCTAGCTTAGCGCGGGGACGATGATGGCCGCAAGGACGACAAGGCCATGGCGATGGAGCTTCGGCCGATGTTTGCGGGGACGAAAGTGGCGTGAGGGGAGGGGGGAAGTGACGATGCCTAGGTTTGACTATGGGGCTTTGGGGGTCTTGTAGGATGTCGGGAGGGGCTGGATGCGCGCCGCGTGGTGATCCCCGGCCATGGACGCACTTTCTGCGTCCACGGGTGTGCGGTGAATAGATGTGGGGGATGAGGGGGTTAGGTGGGTTGGGCCTTACTGTTCTATTATGGCCCGGTTGCACATTAATGTATTTCCCCTTTTTCTTTTCTGTTTTTCTGTTACTTTAATTCTTTCTCCTCAGTTTGATAATTTAATTAATTACCAAATGATTTTGGTAGCATATGAAAACCGGCACATAAATACTAGGCCATATATTGTGTTAGCACAAATAATTACTATTTATTTTAAATACGTAAATATTTGTTTAAATTGAAATGGCTCTATTTAGTGTTGTTGGTGTGTTGTTTTAATTAGGTTAAGGCCATTTTAATAATTCACGTGATGTTGTTTTATTCATGAAAATTAGTTAGTGAATATTTGCAACCCAACAAACATTTTTGTTTTACGGTTTGAAGACATAATAATTTGAGTTGCATATTTGTTTTTCATCAACCCATAGGCAACCCTCTACTTATTGCCTGTGTTGTTACGACATAACGGACCATTGGAGAGGACTCCGGTGTAACAAGAGTAATTGCATGTTTCATTGGCTCCCCACAAGAAATAAATTTGATTGGTTCTCCCGACCCCTACCGAGTCGCAGCCATGGTGTGGCACCCCGGCTCAGAGGAACCGGAACCCCGTATTCCAGCGCAGAGATCAAGTCTTATGAAATACGACACTGCTTGGCATAGAACAAATCATCTCAAATAATACGGATACAAGGTTTCCGATATTACAAAGGATCACATAGGCCACAGCGACCCTACGCCTGCTAAGGTAGCTCTATGCTAGCAGCGGAACAACTCGTAGCGGAATAACTTCTAACAGCGGAACATCGCCGACGGTGATGAACTCCACTTTGCAGGGACTCTGGCTGGAACGCATCGTAGCGCGCAATCTCGGGATCCTCGACGAGCAATCAATCACGGCTTGACATGCAATCTGGCATGACACGCCATGTGAGTACTTTGAATGTACTCGCAAGCTCACAGCAATCAAGAAAAACAACAGCATGGCATTTACAGGTTAATCAATGATGAGCATGATATAACTAGAGCAATATGAGATGAGCATGGCATGAACATGTTACTCAAGATATGAACATGATAATACTAGAACTAGTATGCAAAGGGGTTGATGGTTAAGGTCCCTTGGACCAACTTACTCTTCTCGGAGGTTACCTCGTAACCACCATACATATCAAGCTTACTGTCGTGAACATAACACGATCATCTCAGGATCAACCAAGCTCAGTATCGACAATACCATCGTGATCATCTCATGACCACAAGAAGCTCGATATTTACTCGTGATCAATTCATGACCACATAAAGATCAACCAACTTCTTTCCTCATCGAACCAGGGATGTTAATTATACATGTTATTATTACTATTTACCCATAGTGTGACCTACTACGAACTGGGACCATAACCGAGGGCATGGCTAACGATCGATTATACACTCTGCAGAGGTTAGTACACTGTACCCACACCACGGAATTCATGGCCTTGTGCTCCCATTCGGGTGGACCAACGATATTCCGACAAAACCGATCTATTGCATGACACTCTCCCAGCCACTCTGACAAACTCCCATTTGGGCTAAGTCCTAGGTGGCCCCACACAATATCGTGGTATAATGTGCAAGAACACAAGAATGATAAGTCAAAAATTCACCAACAAAGATGCTAAAAATATCACATGTGTAGTTTGGGCGAACAGACATAGCTATCATTCTCCACCCATGACAACAACCTCCATAGTGAAATACTACCGTGCAAAAAAAGATTGATTTAAACAATTGTCCAATCAACAATTCATATGCAAAGCCTATGTAAAGGCCATCGAGAGAAGTTCGTACTTCATTCGGCGGGTTGCAAAATATTTCATCCCATGAGAACTCATTAATGTCATTCATACTATCATTAAGCGCATGTTGATCAACAATGCCTTCTTGCGCATGGTGAATACTAGATGTGTCCCCGCTATCAAGCTTGTGTGTCACCGCGACGACATTTTCTCTCTGTAGGTTGAAAGTGTCTAACTAGTTCTTCCACTGTTTACCATATGAATTTGTGTCATTGAAATTCTACCGTTGCCATGTGCAGATTTGCCAATTAACATCATTTTGACTGAGCTCGTATTTCTTGCTATGTTGAATGGCGTCATCTGCTCACTGTAGATTGCCACTATTGTACTAATGCCCCCGCCCATAACCATCTCATATGGTGACATTGGGCACTACCACAGGCGTTCAATATCCCAACAAAGCTTTGATTGCTAGGTGCGTTGAATGGAACCATCTGGTCATAGATGCGTGCCGCTGATGTGGTGTTGCATACGAATGGTGCCATTTCAAATTGTAGAGGCACCTTGATAGATGGTGTTGCATATCTTTCAAGTTGCTATCCTTGTGATGTTCACATGTGATGGGACACGAGATGTTCCACCTCTATGAATAATACCAGTCAACTATGCCTCTGTTGCATAATTGTATGAAGGACCTAGAAACTTGCTTTCGATTACCTCCACCAGCTTGCCATGCAAGTGGTCATCATAGGAATGACTAGAATTGTATGAAGGAAATTCATACAATGTTTTGTCATTGGGTATATTGTTGAATACACTGCCGACAGGGTCGCTGGAACAGGCGAATAATGTTCTCACATCAAATGATTGTGGCACGACATAACTAGGCATTCTACCACCATGGATGAATGACCCCATGCACAAGTTTCTTGATGTGTTTGTCGGCTAAGCTAAGTGACTCGTTGCACCAAAATGGTTCAGACTCCAAGAGGCGATGCCGTCGAAGGACTTACACCATCTTTCATGTTCATTGTTACGCATGAAGTTCCCCTAGTTGTTCAAGTTGTTGTAGGACAAGTTACTTCTTTCACATAAATCACCAAGTTGATATGAGTTGACTCTTTTTAAGTGCAACCTATACTTCCAAAATAAAAATATAGACAAACAAACTAGGTATGATATGTATGCTCATGGAAAAAATGGTAGACATGTGGGAACAAAAAGAAATGGCAGTGTCGCACGTATTCAAAAACACTTGAAAGTGTACGGCATGCATTGTACACAAAGACTCACATTACAGTGACAGAAATGAATTGAAATTACACACATCTTGACGATAGGTGCATTACTAAAGCTTTCATTGATATCTTCCCCCACAAAATGAAAGCTTGCACTTATATATGACAAAATGTTAAACTACAAATAATAGGACACGGACATAGAAATTAAGCATAAAATATATATTTAGATGACTCGCAATACTCTGCCTAGTGAGGTAATCCACATTCATTAGCTTCAATTTTTTTTTAACAACCACTACCAAAATGTAATAAAAATGTAGAACCTTAAGAACTGTATTGATGAATGTGGCTCGAAATGTGAGGTCTAACTATCAAGGCAATCCGGTTGATAGCTTCTAGAAACTTATTATGAAGATCACTTGTCCATGCCACCCTTGGCTTCTTATAGGTGGTGGATACCAGTGTGCTCTCCTTGCTCTCGTTAGAATCATCCCCATCATTGCTCTTATTCTCTGAGTCCTTATTCTTGCCAGCAGTCCTTGGCTGCACTCTATCATCAATATCATCATCATCATTGTTGTTGATATGGCTTGTTGCCTCAGGATTTCTCCTCTTTCCAATATATTGTGTTTTTGAGCTTGTTGGTACGGACATGCTTCACCAAATAGCAGCATGTCCCATTAGCGGAGATACGGTCTCACATAAAGCAAGACATAGCCCTGTCCCTATTTGAAGGGAGTCTTGGTTGTGGCGAGACAGAAGGACCTCTTGCCTCAGGCGTTACTGTAGTGGGTTGGCCCAGTTTGCTTCTTTTTTGATTCGTTCAATTTTTCTGACATTTCTTCTTTTTCCTATTATTTCTTTTGTTTACATTTTGAAATATTATATATATAGATGGAAGTTACATGATAGTCATTAGGAATAAATAAAAAAAACTATTTGTAATCATGAGGGGATGCACGTCAATATTTTGATTGAATTACCGACACGAACACATGGGTATCTTGAGTATGTGTACATTTTCATTAGTTACAATACCCCGAGTATGTGTATATTTTTGAAATGCCTGAATATTTTTTAAAGATAAGGTGCATTTTTAATGGTATAATTTCTTTTACATTGTATAATTTTTTTGCAAAAGTGTCATGTACATTTTTTTAAACACGTGAACATTTTGGAAATGTGACATACACTTTTGTTTAATGCTACAGACATTTTCTAAAAGTTGAGCGCACTTTTTTTACGCCGCATGACCATTGTTTAAATTTGTGATGAACACTTTATAACTTAAAAGCTAAAGCTCACGTAAAAGAGATTCCCCAACACGACCGTCCTTCTAACTAGACTACAATAATTCACACAATTTCACGGTATAATGTGCAAGAACAAAGGAATGATTTAGTCAACGAGTCACCAACACACATGCTGAAAACATCACATATGTAGTTTTGGCTAACAGGTATATCTATCATTCTCCACCCATGACAACATCCTCCATAGTGAAATACTATAGTGAGAAAATTCTATTTAAGTTCAATTGTCCAATCAATTACTCACATGCAAAGCAAAGATAACGGCCAATGAGATAAGTCCTTACTTCATTCGGCGGGTTCTAAAACACATCATCCCATGAGAAGTCATTGATGTCATTCATGCGATCATTAAGCGCATGTTGATCAACAATACCTTCTTGCGCATGGTCAATACCAGTTGTGTCCCCGCCATCAAGCTTGCGTGTCACCATGATGATATTATCTCTTCATGTGTTGGAAAGTGTGTAACTAGTTCTTCGTAGGTGCCATTCAAGATCATTTCGACTCATCTTGTGTTTCTTGGTAAGTTGAATGGCATCATTTGCTCACTGAACCTAGCCATTGATGTACTAATGCTCCTCCCCTTGACCATCTCAGAAGGTGACAGTGGAGCATTACCACCGGCATGCAATATCCCAATAAGGCTTTGGTTGCTAGGTGCGTTGAGAACCATCTGGTCACAGAAGCCTGCCACTGATGTGGTATGAATGGTGCCACTTCAAATTGCAGAGGAACCTGGATAGATGGTGTTGCATATCTGGCAAGTTGGCTATCCTTGGGATGTTCACATGTGATGGGACACAAGATGTTCCACCTCTTTGAAAAATATATTTTTAAATATCACAAACATATTTTTTGAAATGGTAGAATATTATTTTTAATAAGGTAAAATTTTCAATCATGATTTCTTTTAAATTGTATAAGTCTTTACAAAAGTGTCACATACTTTTTTTTTTGAAACACGTGAACATTTTGGAAATGTGACATGCACTTTTGTTCAATGCTATATTTTCTAAAAGTTGAGCGCCCTTTTTTAACACCGGATGACCATTGTGTAAATTCGTGATGAACAATTTATAAAATTAACTTGATTTTTTTTTCACAATACATGTATTTAGTAGTTTTCAAAATATAAATGTAAAAAAAATAGTAAGTGATGTCAGCATAGCGAAACGACATGCCTATGGGGCTTGCCCACTACCGGCTCCCTGTTTTTTACTTTACAAGGTTATCTCGGGAAAAGAGGTGCATCGCATTGATATTGATTCTCTAAAAAAAATGTGTATTTTAGAGGAGGAACGACTGCAGTGCTGAGAAGGGCTGGAGGATACAGGGTCTTGCGGTCCAGAGGTGGAAGGCGCTCTGCACCCATGCGTGTGTGTGTGCATGCAGTACTTTATACTCCCTTCGTTTCTAAATATATGTCTTTTAGAGATATTAATATGGACTACATACATATGTATATAGACGTAGTTTACTGTAGATTCACTCGTTTTGCTCCGTATGTAGTCCATATTGGAATCTCTAAAAAGACTTATATTTTGGAACGGAGGGAGTAGTCCATAATTTCTGCAGATACAGTATTTACGTTGCAGTGTGTCTGTTTGTGCTGTGGGCCCATGGTTCCTTCCATGAGAGGAGAGCAAACCACGGGTCTGTTCCTGCTTTATATCCTTTCTTTTGTTGTTTTCCGACGGCTCTTGCAGTGTTCGGTTGCATGGAGTGAGTGTCTTTTTACGTCCTTTGACCGGACAACGTGAAAATGTGGAAGCCTAAATTCATTTACTTGTGCATATGTTACATCTCTTGGTTACGAAGAAGAGAGAGAAATATATATCTTACAGGAGATAGATATCTGTTGTTTAGTGCCTTTTTTGTTTCCATTCCCCTCCATGAAGCTTCCTTTTTTTGTTTCCAGTCGATTGTCAAATGTCAACATATCTCTTCATGGCATGGCACCTGACCCAGTCTACTTTCTTGGTTTTCGTTTTGTTGTTTTCTCTACAGATGTTCCAGCTATAGATGATATCATCTGTATTTCAAAAGATGGCCTTTGGAGATGATATCTCGAATTAATACCCTCGTCTCAATTCTCACCAAACTGTTTTGGTGCATTGAAAGAGTATGATCAGTATATATCAAATCGATCATACATTTTCAGTTATCTGAATTACTGCAATATGTGATAAATATAAACTAAGAGATGATCCATTGAACGAGTGAGGTGATTTGGAGTCCGCAGGCCTAATGAGCTCAGATTTTTCTTTAAAAGAAATCCTATTTTAAAAAAAATCTGAAAATAATTCCATATGTATGTATATTTTGATGTATTTTACATGTGTAAAATTTTATTAAAATATAGTTGGCCATGTGGATTCAGGCGTGCATGTACTGTTTGTTATTTCTAAATCCATGTAGTGCCTCTTTTGTGTATGTATGTTTGTACAAAAACATAAATTACATGGAAATTTATAGGTGCAAAGATCATATCTATACATGAATGTCCAAAAAAAGTCATACTTTATTTATACCTCAAATAATTATTTCAGAATTTTCAAAAACCAAGACTTATCGGAGTCTGGGATCCATAATAAAACTTTGTCGTGGATCCTTTTTGAAGCAAGCACAAAAGGAAATTTGACAATGCATACTCACACTACTGGGAAAGGGCTTATAGGTGAACCCAAATGAGTGGCGGGCGAGGCGGGGCACCCGCCACAGCTGTTTTTGAAAACAAGCAGTGGCGGGTAGCAAAAATTGGCCGCCACAGCTAAGAATGTAACTGTGGCGGGTAGCAAAAATTGGCTGCCACAGCTAAGAGCGTAACTGTGGCGGGCCGAACTCATCGCCCGCCGAAGTTATAATCTCCCGGGCAGGACTTGTTTGTGTAACTCAGCGGTGACGGGCTCTACCTATTGCTCGCCACGGGTAGATGACCAAGCAGTGGCGAGCGGTGCCTAGCACCCGCCACTAGTTATCCTTGCCAAATGTTGAGTTTTGGCAAAACATAGCTGTGTTGTTGCTTGTTACCGCCCATTCGCATGCACCACGAACACATTTTATCAACCCACGCGCACCTCGTCCTCCCCCACACTTCACTCACTCACTCACCATAACTCTCCCCCATGGATCTTGCTCTCGACGCTGCCATCGCCTCTGCCTCACCGTCCTCTTCACTGGCTCGGAAGGCCCCACCGTCCTCTTCGCCGCCCCCGTCGGCCCCCGCCGTCACTGTCACCATGGGATCCGGTACGATCTCGTCTTCCCCGCCGTCACCCACACCAACGGCTGCGGCCACCACCAACAGCCACGGTCGTAGCCGCCACACACATTGGTAGGGGAGCTAGGGTTAGAGTTAAGAGTACGTGGGTTAGGGGGTTATGGCTAGGGTTTGTAGATCATAGATTGCTTGTGATTCCTATTGTGTTCTATTACATTTTTTTGTTGGTAGCGTTATGGCTAGGATTTGTAGATCGTATATTGTAGGCACTTTCTTATTCGTAGATTGTTTACATGGATCCATAGTAAGAGCCAATGTTTTAAACCAGAGTTCATGCCCAAATTGTAATGTAGTGTTGTTGGTATTGTTAGCTACATTCTTTGTTCGTTGATTTTAGGAACTTTCTTATTCGTATTCGTAGATCGTAGACCATAGATTATGTGAACTTTCTTATTCGTATTTGTAGATCATAGACCGTAGATTATAGGAAGTTTCCTATTCATATTCATAGATCGTAGACCGTAGACCGTAGATTATGGGAACTTTCTTTACAGGGGATTCATAATAAGAGCAGATGTTTTAGCGAAACGTTGATTTATTTCCGTTTCGCCAAATTTCTAGCACTATCATGTCATCTTGTTTAAAGTGTTACTCTGTTTTTCATGAACTTAATACCATAGATGCATGCTGGATAGCGGTCGATTGATGGAGTAATAGTAGTAGATGCATGCAGGAGTCGGTCTACTTGTCACGGACTTGATGCCTATATGTGTGATCATTGTCAGGAATAACGTCATAAATATGTGCTTTTCTATCAATTGCCCAACAGTAATTTGTTTACCCACTGTATGTTATGTGTTCGAGAGATAAGCCTCTAGTGAAAACTATGACCCTCGGGTCTACTTTTACCATATCATAAAAAACTAAAAATACTTTTCTGTAATTTATTTACTCTTTTTTGCAATTTATCTATCTACCTATACCTGATTTGATCCTTGCGAGTAACGAGTTCAAGGGGATTGACAACCCTCTTGCCCGCGTTGGGTGCAAGTATTTTCGTTTGTTTGTGCAGGTACTGATGCCGAGAGTTTGCTTGGTTCTCCTATTGGTTCGATAACCTTGGTTCTCACCGAAGGAAATACTTACCTTTACTGTAATGCATCTCCTCTCCTATTGGGTAAAATCCCAACGTAGTTTACAAGAAGCAGCAGCGGGCAGCATCGCAAGAGCAGCAGCAGAGTAGCAGTAGTGAGCAGCAGCAAAGCAGCGCGACAACAAGCAGCAAGCAGCAAGAGTAGGCAGCTGCCAGCAGCGTAGCAACGGCTCGGAAGGGCGAGCGAGGGCGTGGCTGGGGAGGCTCGCGGGGCAGGCAGGGGCGGTGCGCACGGGACATGGCCGCGGTTGTGGTGAACACGGGCTCCGGGGGCAGCGGCCGAGCACGGAGGGGGCGGCTTACGGCGGCTGGCTCGCCTGGGAGGCACAAAGTGGCACGAAAAGAAGCTAGTAGCTGCAGGGGTGGCGAATCGACGCGATGGACGATGGCGGCCGAAGGTGAGGAAGAAGACGCGGGTGTCGATGGGGCGGCTCCCCGAGCTGGATCCGGTGGCGCTGGCGACGAAGAGAAGACGACGATGCACCTTGAAACGCTTGCTCAGCGTGGGGACGATGATGGCCGCAAGGACGACAAAGCCATGGCCACAGAGCTTTGGCCGATGTTTGCGGGGACGAAAGTGGCGGGGGGGGGGGGGGGAGTGGCGAGGTATAGGTTTGACTACGGGGCGTTCGGGGTCTTGTAGGACATCGGGAGGGGCTGGATGCGCGCCGCGTGGCGATCCCTGGCCATGGACGCGCTTTCTGCATCCACGGGGGCGCGGTGAACAGATGTGGGGATGAGGGGGGTTAGGTGGGCTGGGCCTCACTGTTCTATTAAGGCCCAGTTGCACAATAATGTATTTCCCCTTTTTTTCTATTTTTCTCTTACTTTAATTGTTTCTCCTCAGTTTGATAATTTAATTAAGTACCAAATGATTTTGGCAGCATATGAAAATTGGCACATAAATACTAGGCCATATATTGAGTTAGCACAAATAGTTACAATTTATTTTGAAATGCTTAAATATTTGTTTAAATTGAAATGGCTCTGTTTAGTGTTGTTGGTGTTGTTTTAATTAGGTTAAGGCTATTTTAATAATTCACATGATGTTGTTTTATTCATGGCAACTAGTTAGTGAATATTTGCAACCCAACAATCATTTTTTTTTATGGTTTGAAGAAATAATAATTTGACTTGCATTTGAATTTGAATTTGTCTTGAGCTCCAACTAAGTGCCAATTTAACTTAGCAAACATGGCGACATGGCATCATTAGGTTGGGATTACTATAGCATGATTATTGGGGTGTTACACATCATATGCGCCCATGCAGGACGCCAGGAGAATGTCAGCGATGCTTTTGCAGCGGAAGCTCATGCAATGTCCCATGCCGTGTCTCTCGTTAATGATCTGGGAAGCACAAGGGTGGAATTTGAGACTGACTCACAACTGTTGTTGGATGCCCTCGACTTGTACAAGGCGGATTCATCGGCGTATGCGGCTGTCATTGAGGATACAAAATACTAGCTAAAAATGTGGTTCTCTCGTCATGTAATATCTATGTGTAGGCAATCTGGAAACGCAGTAGCACACGCGTTAGCTTCTGTCGGTCGTTTGTATGACTCGAACCATTATGTTGAGTGGGAGTCTGATGTAGCAGTCCGTTTGGCTCGATGTGTTTCGGGTGACATGCCCAAGCACCATTAAGTTATAAAGCTTTGCTTTCTCAAAAAAAAATTAGGGCCACATCCTTCTAAGATTTGGTGAGCTAGTTTTGGAGAGACGTGATGTCCTTGTCCAGGGACTTGTTCGACGCATAGGTGATGGGACAAGAACTAGTATCTAGGAACACAATTGGCTCCCTCGAGACGAAATGATGTGGCCAATTGTCTCTTTATTCGGTAATCCACCATAAATTGGTAGAGGAACTTATAGATGAGACTACAGCTAGATGGAACAAGTCACTTGTCCGAGAGCTCTTTTGGGATGGAACTTTGATAGCCAAAGGAGTTTTTCTAATTCTGTGCAGTATGAGAAAAGATTAGAGCTCCCTTTGGAAGGTTGTTATCCCGTCAAAGTTGAAAAGTTTTCGTGCAGAGACATCCACAACAATCTCTCCTAACTGTTGATCTACTGTGTTATGCACTTTGCAGGGGCGGAGGATTCATTTGATTATCTTGGAAAAGACCTAGAATTGATCCACTTGACAACTGATACGTCTCCAATTTATATATAATTTTTGATTGTTTCATGCTGCTATATTATCATTTATATATACTTTTATTATCTTTTTATACCTCTTTATATTATTTTTCTGGACTAATCTATTAATTTACTGCCCAGTGTCAGTTCCCATTTTCTTCCTATTTTCGGTTTGGCAGAAAATCAATACCTAGGTAGGTCCAAACACGATGCCAATCTGTGAAGATTTTTTATTGACTAGAAGGAACACTAGAAGCTTCGGGAGAAGTCGAGAGGACACACCAGCCAGTCACAAGGGCTGGTGGCATGGTCGCGCCACCCGTGCTTGTGGGCCCCTTGAGCCTCGTCTTAACCTAATTCTTCGGCCTATAAATCAAATAATTCCTTAGACCATCCGTGCAACATCAGAGAGAAAAATATCGCCCCCACTAGCCTTTGTTCTGAAGCGATCCCATCTAGAGCCCTATTTCGGAGCTCTGTCGGAGGGGGATAGGACCTACGGGTCCATAGTAGTAGCTAGATGGCTATCTCTCTCTCTCTCTCTCTCTCTCTCTCCCTCTCTCTCTCTCTCCCTCTCCCTCCCCCCCTCTCTCTCTCTTTCTCTCTCGGATCTTCAATACCATGTTCTCTTCTGACATCAATCAGACGTATTTTCTATGTAGTGTTGGTATCCGATGAATTGTGGATTTTTGACCAGATTGTTCATTGAATATTACTGAATCTTTGCAAGTTTCTTTCTTGTATAATTAAGTAGTTGTGTATGCTTTCTAAGTTATTTGTCTTCTCTGGCCATGATAGGTGGGTAATTTTTTAGAGGGAGTGGCGCATAGTAGTAGGTCCAATCTTATGGTGCTCTACTCCAATTACAGAAAGGACCAAGACATGTATTGTATTGTTGCCACTAAAGATAGAACAACGGAGATTTATCCTATTGCTACATTTCTTTCTGTCTACATTATGTCATCTTGCTTATTGCGTTGCTCTGCTTTTTATTAAACTTAATACCTTGATATGAATGCTGGATTGCAGTTTCAGGATGGAGTAATAGTAGTATATGCAATTGGATAACGGTCTACTTATCGCGAAAGTAATGCCTATACAAGGTTATGCCATGAATGATCATAGTTATGAATGTTGCTTTTATGTCAATTGCCCAACAGTAATTTGTCTGTCATGCCATTACCTGCTTTCGAGATAGGTGCCACTAGTGAACCTATGCCCCTCGGGTCTATTCTCCATTAAAACTTGCTTCTATAAAAAAAAATTTATTTTCTTTTACTATTTTGCCATTTCACTGTACCACTATCCACTACTGGAATCAGCTTCTTTGCCGTCCACCATGGCGGACGGCAAAGGCATGGATCACGGACGGCAAACATCTTTGCCGTCCGCTAGCGGACGGCAAACTGTCCGGATGAAAGCCTGCCAGCAAAGGCCTTCTTTGCCGTCCGCTTCTTAGAAACGGATGGCAAAGGATTACGCCGTCCGCCATCCGAGGCCAGCAGACGGCAAAGAAAGCTGACGGCAGTGCGGTGGCGTGAGAGCCGTTAGGGGGTTAACGGCACTCTTTGCCGTCTGCCAGCGGACGGCAAAGAGCCCAGCTAGGCAGCACTGGGAAGCTGCCACGTGTCCAGATATGCCGTCCGCCAGCAGACGGCAAAGAGCCCAGCTAGGCAGCACTGGGAAGCTGCCACGTGTCCAGATATGCCGTCCGCCAGCAGACGGCAAAGAGCCCAGCTAGGCAGCACTGGGAAGCTGCCACGTGTCCAGATATGCCATCCGCCAGCAGACGGCAAAGAGGCAGCTGGTCACTTTGCCGTCCGCCAGCAGACGGTAAAATGACCAAATAGGCAGCCAGTGTTCCCAGTTTGCATAGGTGACTGCCACGTGTTCTCTTTGCCGTCTGCTAGCGGACGGCAAAGCTCTTTGCCGTCCGCTAGCGGACGGCAAAGAGGCTATATATCCCCTGTTTTTATTTAAATCCCATTAATTAGACATGGTTTCAAACACAGATATACATGCATACATATCCAACAGCATGTCCAACAACATATTTCATCCAATCCAACAACATAGTTCAACAAAGTCCAACATATCCATATATACATAACCAGAAACAAGTTTCCAACAACATATCCATATAGACATACATATCCAAACAAGTTTTCATAAACAACAAGGAAGCACCACAAGAATAGTACACTCCATGAATCCAAGCTTCCTCATGTAAAGCAAATCTAAATTGGGAGATGAAATTTATAAGAAGAAGAAGAAAAAGACTAGTTATAGAAGAAAAAGAAGACTAGTTAGAAGAAGAAGAAGAAGAAGAAGAAGAAGAAGAAGAAGAAGACTAGTTATAAAGAAAAGAGAAGACTAGTTAAAGAAGAAGAAGATTTTTTTTTCTTCTCTTTCTTTTCTCCTCTCCTCTTCTTTATCTCTTCTTCTTCTAACTAAGGTAGGTAAAATATCAATTTATGCTAAGCTAGGTAAAAATGCTAAGTGTAGGTCATTTTAGAGCTAAGGTAGGTAAATAGGTCATTTTGGAGCTTAGTAAGGTTATTATGTCATTTTTTATCTAACTTAGGTAATTATGCCATTTAGGAGAAAAATAAGCTAAGTATCCATTTGTAAAGCAAAACACTAGAGAAAACTTACCCTCATCACAACAAATGTGATGAAGATCGCAACTAAGGTAACAATTGATCCAACGGCATAATGATACCAAGCCTCATTATCAATGGCATATTTTCTAATCTTCTTAAGCTTCAGGCGCATTGCATCCATCTTCAAGCGCATTGCATTCATCTTCAAGCGCATTGCATTCATCTTCATCTTGTGATCATCGATGGCTTCGGCAACATACAACTCCAATGTCATCTTCTCTTCTTCAATTCTTTTAATTTTTTCTTTCAAATACTCATTTTCTTTTTCAACTAAATTTAACTTCTCGACAAGAGGGTCCGTTTCAAATTCCGGTTCACATACCTCCTAGATTAAAATATCTCTATGTCAACTTGATGGCCATAATTTGCATAAATGCGAAATGCAACAAATAGTTATGAAAGAGAATTTACCACATCCGAATCATAAAGCGGGCGAGGGCCGACCGGGACGGAAATCAAGACCATGGCACTATGTATAAGAAACAATCATACAAAGTAAGAAAATTATAAATACCAACTATATAAATCATACAATCATACAAATAACTATATAAATCAAGTACAACATAAAAATTTGAATACCTAATAATCATTATCGGTAATGACGTGCTCGTCATCATCATTAATAAAAGCATCATCATCATCACTATCGGTAATTACGTGCTCATCATCATCATTAATAAATGCATCATCATGTGGAAGGCCACCTTTACGTAATTGTTCAAGCATTGACAGGTCATCTGCAGCAGTAACTTCTTCTTCTTCCGGCTCTTCTTGTTCCAGCTCAGGGGTGAAGTCGGATTCACTATCGTTGTCTACTTCAATGTTCTGGGGTGGAGTAGAGCAGTTCTTGAAACATTTTTTGGAAAGACGTGTTTCTTGGAAGAATTCTCCTTCGTCATATGTGTCTTGGTTAATGTGAGGTTCATAATCCTTTTCATTGGGGGGAGGTGGTCTAACACATGGCGGCACTTCATAAACGACGTCCCAACCACTGAGATTTGGATCACTTTGACAGGCCCATGGTAGATAGAAAACTTGGGTTGCCTGTTGAGCCGTAATATAGACATCGGGAACATCCAAATGGGTGCTTTGTTTGATTTCGACTAGCCCTATATGTTCATGAGTCCTTCTAGTCTCCCTCGGCTGGAACCAATAACATCTGAAGACTACGATGTTTGGTGGGTTTTCACCATAGAATTCAAGTTCATAAATTGCTTCAACTCTTCCATAATACTCGATACCTCCTTCGCCGATAGCAGAGACACAACAATTTGTAGACTTTCGGTCGGCCATAGATAGCTCTTTGTCATAGGTACGAAAGCGATACCCGTTGATGTCGTATTTGTCAAATGAACGGACCTTATAGTCAAAACCATTAGCTACTTGTCTCAATTTGGCATCCATAATCTCTGAATTAGCCTACAAGTTTAATACGAAAGGATTGTTGCATTAGTCGCAAATTAGCCAAAGAAAAAAAAGGGTCTAATGGAAATTACCGTTTTTTTGAACCAAGAGATGAAACCGGGAAATTCGGCTCCTTGTTTTGCCAGAAGCTCATACTCTTCGACGGAATCCTTTTGGATCACCGCTCCATACGAGAATATGGCGACGTATCGACTGCATCAAAAATCCAGGAATCAGAGAAGTTCAAAGGAATTAGAAGTTGTGAAACAATGTACCGAGATCTTACTCGATGTACGGCCGCACTTCTGTTAGGTTGTTGAAGAGATACAGCGAAATGGTCCGCCATTCTTCAACATCCAACCTTACTGGTTTCCAACCACCGGCTGGTGTGAGATTCCCTTTGAATAGGCTGAGGTTGGATTGACCCTTTTGAGGTTCGTCAGCATTGTACCGAGGCTTCAGATTATGCAAATGACGATTTTTGGCTTCGTAGTGTGCGGTCACGAAGTTTGCCGCCTCCTTAGTGATGAATGCCTCCGCCATCGATGCTTCTATTCTACGTTTATTTTTACATTTTGCTCGAAGCTCTTCTGCATCCTCTCAGTTGAGTAGCACCAACGATTTTGCACGGGCCCCTCCAATCGTGCCTCGGTCGGGAGATGCAAAATCAAGTGTTGCATTGGATTAAAGAAGCTTGGCGGAAAGATCTTCTCTAACTTGCAGATCAACTCCGGCGCCAACTGTTCCATTTCTTCTAGGAGGCCAGGCGATAGTTCTTTCGCACAAAGAACACGAAAGAAATAGCTCAGCTCTGCCAGTACTAGCCATTCATCCTCAGGGATGAAGCCACGCAACATCACCGGCATTATCCGCTCAATCCATATGTGCCAATCATGACTTTTTAGACCAAATATTTTCAATTTTTGAAGACTCGCTCCCCTCTTTAGATTTTCTGCATACCCATCGGGGAACATCAACTGTATTTTCACCCACAAAATAATTTCCTTCATAGCTGGCCTTCCAAGATTGAACCATGCCTTTCGCTTCGTCCAGTTGATCCCCTTTCCTTTCGGTTCTTTCATGTTTTGTAACGGTCTATCATATAGCTCCTCTTGATCGACTCTAGCCTTAGGATTATCCTTTGATTTCCCCTCTATGCCGAACAATGTACCAAAAATGGCTTCGGCGATATTCTTTTCAGTGTGCATCACGTCGATGTTGTGTGGGCAAAGGAGGTCTTTGAAGTAAGGCAGATCCCAGAAGCATGTCTTGTGAGTCCAGGTGTGTTCCTTATTATACCCCTTGAAATACCCTGGACGCTCTGGATCTGGCTCGAGAGCGTTTAACTGATCTAGGGTCTGTTGGCCTGTCAACGCAGGTGGTGCAGAGTGTTTGACAACTCTACCTTTGATGAAATTCTTCTTGTCTTTCCTGAACTTATGGCCAGGATGTAGAAACGGTCTATGCAAGTCGAAGCAACTATACTTGCGCCCTGCCGTCAGCCAACAAAACTCAAGAGCTCCCTTGCATGTGGGGCACGGGAACCTTCCATGCACACATCAGCCAATGAAATAGCGCATACGCCGGCAAGTCATGCGTCGAGTACATGTACCAGGCACGCATTGTGAAGTTCTGTTTGCTAAAGGCGTCGTATGTCTTCAACCCATTATCCCAAGCTTCTTGCAATTCGTCCTTAAGCGGCTGCATGTACACATTCATATTCTTCCCCGGATAGTTGGGCCCTGGAATTATCAACGTCAGGAAAATATTCTTTCGTTGCATAATCTACCCGGGGCGGGGGGGGGGGGGAGATTGAGTGGAATGACAAACACGGGCCAACAGTTGTATGGGGCTGCCATCTGACCAAACACACTGAACCCATCTGTGCTGACGGTGACTCGAGGATGCCTTGGATCTGCCGTTTTTTCCTTATGTAATGCATCGAAGCGCTTCCACGCTTCACCATCCAATGTGTGCACCATCATCACATTCCCATCTGCATCTAGTTCGGTTCTTTTGCCCGTTTTGTGCCATGTCATCTGTCTGGCCGTCTCTTCGACCATGAAAAGATGTTGAAGTCTTGGTACGATTGGCATATACCGAAGAACATTAACGGGTATTTTGGTCTGCGTCTTCTCACCCATACCGTTGTCTACCACAACATACCTGGAAGAATTGCAAATGGGACAATAGTTCAAGTCCTCATACTGAAGCCTAAATAAGACACAACCTTTCTCACAGGCATGTATCTTCTCATAGGGCATCTTAAGAGCACGGAGGATTTTGTTTGGCTGGTACAGGTTTGGAGGTAGCACATGGCCTTTGGGTAGAAATCGTCCGAATAGTGTCATCATCGCGTCGTAGCATTCTCTGCCCAAGTTGAATTGAGCCTTCAAAGCCATTATTTGTGAGATGGCATCCAGCTGACAAAGCTCAGTGTGCTCGTGGAGAGGACGTTTTGAGAACTCCAACATTTCAGTGAAGGCCTTTGCAGATTCCTCCATCTCCTCGTCCGAGTCCCGAGCATCGTCAAAGTCTTGCACCATGTCTGCGGTCCCGGTACCATGCTCGTCGGTGCGACGACGAACCTCGGCTCTGGCACGTTGGGCAGACTCACCATGTAATGTCCAGACCGTGTAACCAGGCGTAAAACCAAACTTTTGCAGGTCTTTACTCATTTCAAGCTCGTCCCTCTTGTTATAGTTGTCGCAACGGGCACAGGGGCACCAGCTAAATTCCTGGCCATTTGCAAATGCGGCTCTAACAAACCCCTTGGTTTTTGTTAACCATTCCTCGGTCCAAACTTTCTGACAAGTGTAACCGGTGTACATTCATGCACGATCACTCATATTGACTTCCTACTGGACACACAAGAAATATATACATAATTAAGCAAACCATATCCATCAGTTAATGGAGTTTGTCAGTTTTATTACGTCCATGCAGCGACGAAATAACTGCACATTTAAATCCAAAGATGAGTAACATAGCAATTTTGTTTCTTCCGTCGACCTAACTAAATATTGACAACAGGACGAGCGGGTTAGGGGGTCCTTGGCGTCGATGGAACCCTAAATAGCAAGTATCATCGGTGCGAGATACATGTGGCGCTCGGCGTTGAACACTAGATCCACATACCACAAGTGAAGCCGGCGCCCGGCGTCCCGCAACAATAGTTCTGGTGGCCGATGACGGTCGAACACCATCGCGAATTTGTCTGGCAGCCTCTGCGATTAGGATTAAAGCCAAGTTTTGAAATTTCAAACAACCAAACCGACTTGAGTCAGTTTGGGTGTTTCAAGTTTCAACACTTGCCTTTTAATCGTCATCGCAGAGGCTGCCAGGCAAATTCGCGATGGTGTTTGACCGCCATCGACGCCGAGAATAGTTGCTTTGGGACGCCGGACGTCGGCGTCACTTGTGGGACATGGATGTAGTGTTCGACACCGACGGCCACATGTATCTCGCACCGATGATACTTGCTATTTAGGGTTCCATCGACACCGAGGAACCCCTAACCCACTCGTCCCCGGGCGCCCTCTTTTTTCCTTTCCTTCTTCTCTTCTTTTTCTTTTTCTTCTTCTTCTTCTTCTTCTTCTTCTTCTTCTCCTCCTCCTCTTCCTCCCTCCTCCTCCTCCTTCTACTCCTCTTCTTCTTCTAAACTAAAACTAAAACTAATCTAAAATAAACTAAACTAAAATAAACTAAAACTAAAACTAAAACTAAACTGAAAATAAAACTAAACTAAAACTAAAACCGAAACTAAACTAGAAGAAACTAAAAAAACAAAACTAAAAAAGGGGGGGGAAGAACAAACCTGCAGGGGATCCCGGTGGAGGCGAGGTCGGCCGGGGGCGGGGCGGCGCAGGGCTGCGAGGAGGAGGCGGCAGCGGGGCGGGGCGGCGTAGGGCCGCGGTGAGGGGTCCGGCACCGGGGCGGCCCGGCGCAGGCCTCTCCGGTGACGGGGCGCGGCGGGGCGCGGGGGGAGGGCTGGACGGCGGTGGGGGCTGGGTCTGGGGGGCGGGGCTGGCGGGCGGCGGTGGCAGAGCGGCGGGGGAGGAGAGAGGCGGGCGTGCGGGAGGGAAACAGAGAAAGAGAGAGAGAGGGGAGACGGCTCGGCCCGTTAAGTGGGCCTTCTTTGCCGTCTGCTAGCAGACGACAAAGAGGGCGGCCGTTTAGGGCTAGCCCACGTCTCCTCTTTGCCGTCCGCTGGCGGACGGCAAAGAACCTGACCTAGCCACGCCGTGCCCCATGGGGCCCACCTGGCCCTTTGCCGTCTGCCTTCTAGCTCTTTGCCGTCAGCTGGTTGACGGCAAAGAAACAGCGGACGGCAAATAGACTTTTTGCCATCTGCACTTTCTTTGTCGTCCGCTTTGTGGAATCGGACGGCTAAGAGGCTCTTTGCCGTCACGGACGGCAAAAAGGTGGCAGACGGCAAATTACCAGATTCCAGTAGTGATCAATCCACTATTTGCTTTTAATCTTACAACTAGAAAGACGAGGGGATTGACAACCTCCTTGCCAAGTTGGGAGCAAGTATTTATTTTCTTTATGTGGAGGTGCTGCTTATCTTGTTAGCTTGTTGGCTCCTACTCGTTCTATTAAACCTTAGTTTCTAACTGAGGGAAATACTTTTGTTGCTTTACTACATCACTCTTCCTCTTCAGAGAAATCCAACAACTCATACGGGACAAGGAACATGGAAATCAGACATAACACATGGGCCAGCATGAGCCATAGTTCAATGAATCTAAAACATTCATCCACGGTTGTGCATGCTAATTCAAGTGCTAATGCCACCGCGAACAATCACCGAAAGAAGCCGGTAGTGGGCTGGCCCTGTAGCCCTATGCTTTCCTCACGCTGACGTCACCCAAATTTCGTTCTTTATTTTGTTTACATGTTTTGAAAATTATAAATACATATATTATGATAAAATAATCAAGTTAATCCATTTAAAAGTGTTATTCGCACATTTTAAAAATGTTCATCTCGTGTAAAAAAAAACATCCTCAACTATCAGAAAATATTTGTACCACTCAAAATATTGTATGTGACAATTAAAAATGTTCATTCATTTCAAAATTAATGTACATAAATCTTTTCGAAAATCTTACACAATTAAAAAAGCTTCGTGTAATTCAAAAAAAAGTTCCATACCTTTCAAAAAATTGTGTGTAACATTTAAAATGATCATACATTTCAAAAATATGTTTGTTACACTTAAAAAATGTTTCTAAAACGTTAAACAATTTTAGATTAGTTTAAAAGAATTTTTTTATATCATTCAAAAATGTTTCAACTTGTATCTGAAATGATTAGCATGGATTCGAAAAAATATTCAAAACACATATTTGAAAAAATATGTTAATAATCTATATAAAAATGTTAAACATATATAAAAAATATTTAGATGTATACGAAAAAAGTACATTGTTTATTAAAAAACCAGCCATCAAATCACATATTTGAAAAAACCATGTTAATCATGTATTCGAAAAAAACATGTATAAAAATATTCCTAAAGTATACGAAAAATGTACAATGTGTATGCAATAATTAGACATGTTTTAAAAAAGGGAAGAAAGAAAAACCCAAAGAAAACTGGTGAAAAACGAATAAAGAAACAAAGAAAACTGAAGAAAAGGAAAAATAAAAAATAAAGGGGAAAAAAGAGGAACCAAAGAAAGCTAGGACCGTAGAAAGCAAATGCAAGACGGGTGAAAATGCCAGAAAGAACCTCAGGAAAAAATATAATCAATACATATATTATGGAAAGATAATTAGGTAATTTGTCAAAAACAAATATTCGCTCAACTTATAGAAAATAATTGTACTATTCGGGAAAAAATTGAATGTGGCATTTCAAAAATGTTCATGCGTTTCATAAAAATGTACATGGCTTTTTTGGAAAATCTTATAGAATCTTTAAAAAGCTCCGTCTAATTCAAAAACATGTTTCATAGCATTCAAAAAAATGTGCATTACATTTGATGAAATTATCAGTGTTTCAAAACTATGTTTGTGACACATTAAAAAAAGTTCGTTTATTTTTTAAACTTATTTAAAAAAATGTTCGCTCAGTTTCCTAAAATTGTTTGTTTAGTTTTAAAAGATATTTTGCATCATTCATAAAATGTTTCAACGTTATTTGAAAAATGTTTAGCACATATTCATAAACATATTTAAAGCACTTATTTGAAAAAAAATATTAATCATTTATATGAAAATGTTTAACATATATAAGAAATATTTTATATGTACATGAAAAATGTGTATTGTGTATGAAAAAGAAAAATCTAAACAATTATTTTAGAAAATACTAATCATGTATTTGAAAATAAAAAAAATGTATATGCGATATTACTTATGTTTACAAAAAATGTATAATGTGTATAAAAATTAGACATGTGTTGAAAAAAGGAAATAAAAGATAAAAAAGTATAGAAAACCAAAGAAAACAGGAGAAAATCGAAGAATGAAACAAAGAAAAATGAAGAGAAAATGAAAAAAAAGAGAGTTAAAATGAAACCTGAAGGGAACCAAGGAAAAACCATAGAAAACAGATGCAAGACAGTGAAAAAGCCGAAAATAACCATAGGGGAAAAAACTTGCGTGCAGCTATAGTTTTGGACAGGCTCAATTCCCTTCGCAGCTGGCGAGAAATAGCATTTGCAGGACCAAGCTGGTTGCGTGTCTTCAATAGTGGGCTGACTTAGTAGTATATGGGCATTCTTCTAAGTTGATGGGCTTCAAGGTTCAATCCCTTTTTGCCCTTTTAGATTGCTGGGCTTGCTACCCCTCAAAAAAGATTGCTGGGCTTGCTTCAAGCCGAGCAGGAAAAAAAACAGCGAACGATGGACCCCTTCCAAGATATTTTAGAGAATTTTCTCAAAAAAGAAGAAGATATTTCAGAGAAAAACTAAAATGGAGATTCACCGGAATTTCGAGATCCAACAATCATTTCCCCTCTTGAGTCCTGCTTCTTTCCTTCTTTATTGGTTTATTAGCTTGGCCAGATAAGATATACACCTTTTTTTGTTGTTGCTGGGGATAAGATCTACAGCTATATGTATGGCTGTGTCACATGCACGCCTGCGAACAAGGTATAATCCATTGTGTTTGGAAGAGACAAAATTGCAAGACTATCTTGTCATAAACTAATGGCCCAACCTTTGTTTAGAAGATATCCACATCATTCCCTCAAAAAAACCAAAGATATCCACATCACCCCACGTCCTCATTTAGCTATAATACGGATACGCTAAGTCATACATGTTCACAAGTGGAGAAGGTTTTAGTCTGTTGGGAAGAGACGAAAATGCCAGACTGTATTTTCTTAATCTAATGGACAGATCTCCGGGTGTAGTGTCTCGTTATTTAGATTAGAAGTACACCAATCTAATGGCCAGATCTCCCTGTGTATTGTCTCATTATTTAGACGAAACCCAATCGAATGCACTTAACGACTAAGCTGCACGTGCAGTGTCTCGTTATTTAGATTAGAAGTACAGCATATTCGTACGCTTTCACATGTACCTACAGAATGAATATTCTTGATGCCACTTGTGAGCGACTAACAGGCAACAGCTACGTATTACTACTATACTTCATAATGTTAATTGCCACTTAATACGATATCGTGTTTGTCACTAGATTAATTACACCATCTCCTAAGCGATCGATTATGAAGCATGATGCTGTATTAACCAACCTGCCAAAGTTGCCAAAGCCGCCCATGTGATGTTATCGATGGAGATGGAAAAGACTTCTATATGCCGTTCAAATATTCGGTCCAATGGTTGCTTGTTATTAGTTCCCGTAATCAAGGCTGCAACCACCATTAGTTGCTAGGCATCTATCACATGGACCTAATGGGCACATATATTTTGTTAACTCGACCTATGGAAAGACTCAGCTTACGGTCTAGTCAGGTCAACTTGCCCTTCTTCCTCCTCCATCGTGCTGCTTCATATATGTACGCCTGCAGCTAGCTAGCAAGTAGCAAGGAGACAGATATCTCGTTTCTCTCTTCCAAGCAAGGATCCCCCAAGCTAGTGCTCCTCCTCTCAAGGTCAGTAACATCATGCTCATGAGTTATCTCTATATGTCCGCAGAACCATCATGCTAAGTTTCGCTCTTCTCCAAAAGTATCATGTTAAATTTTGCATTTGGAGTCTTACGGACGTTGTTAAGCAACTGCTACTTTGGTGAAATGACAAATTGTGTAGCAATTAATTCACAACTTGTGGCTCCCCCAGGTTTCCTCAATCATCGGAAATGGCCACCGGAAGTAAAATCCAAGAGAGCAAGCAGAGCCCTGAACTACCGAAACAATTGCCAATCGACTTTCTGAAGAAAATTACTAACAATTTCGCCGAAGATCGAATAATAAGTGAAGGTCCTTTTGGAACACTTTACAAGGTTTGATTTTTCCCTTGATATTTCTTGTCCTTCCAATTAAGGTTGATACAAATATGCTAATATACAGTAAAAATGTATGAGATTAAACAGGGAATTGTACCAGATGATGACAAAGTGATTGCTGTCAAGAAACTTCAGGACAACGCACCAATGTCAGCTGAGAAAACATTTAGTAAAGAGGTTCAGAATATTATGGCGCTCAAGCATGTAAACATAGTAGAGTTGGTTGGATTCTGCACAGAAACACAGAAGAAATTGGTGCAGTTTGATAAAAGATATATCCAGGCAGACATCACTGAAAGTTTAATCTGCTATGAGTATTTACCTAACGGGAGCCTTCAAGAGAATCTATTTGGTATGCAATACATTATCCAACAAATTTTTGCATTTCTGTTCTACTGCTTGATGTTTCATTCCAAATTGGTGCTAGCTAGGACATCACTTCTCTAAATTGTTTAGAGTTTCGAGGCCCCGCCTAGTTTCTGTGATGTATGTTTACATTTTTTACCTTTCAGATTCTTTATCTTTTTTACACCTATATACAGAGACAAAAGCATCAGCTAAACAGGAAATCAATTGGGACACACGCTTCAAAATAATCAAGGGGATTTGCCAGGGATTGTTTTTCCTACACAAGTTGGATATTCCCATTGTCCATATGGATTTGAAGCCTGAAAATATATTGTTGGGTGTAAATATGGTGCCAAAGATCGCGGACTTTGCACTCTGAAGAGTCTTTGGCCAAGAACAAACCCGATTATGCACACAAACAGTTGTGGGATCTTAGTAAGCTAATCATGAAATTTCATAACATTAGTTTATTCCTTGCCTACATTTCAAATTCTCTTTTTGCCACTCCAGTTTTGCCTATTTAACTTCCAATTTTAATGTCATCCAGTGGCTACATGGCTCCAGAATATCTTTATAGAGGTGAAATCTCGGCCCAGTCAGACATATATAGTTTAGGCCTATTGATAATCGAGATCACCACAGGAGAGCAGAATCCTCATGAACAACCGTCTGCAAGAAATTTTGTTGATAAAGTAGGAGGAGATTTTACTTTTTTATTTGGATTTGAAATGAATGTTTATGGTGTAGATTTAGTTTATATATTATGACCAAGAATCTTGACTCCACTTCTGCAGGTGCGTAAAGATTGGACACTGCAGCATATAACATCCAACTCCAAGTATGCATCGTTAGATTCAGGAAGCCTCCAAGAAGTTAAAACATGCATTGAAATTGGGACAAGATGTGTAGAAATCGATCGGAGAAATAGACCTCCCATAGAAGAAATCGTTGGCACACTCGAAGGACTACGTCCAAGCTAAATGTTAAACGAGGTAAGATGACAGGGACTAAATTAAGAAGTTATCTATTGAGATGATATAATTCCATTTAAAGCAGAGAATTCTTAACTTAATGGTAGTTTTCGTTTCGGAAGGCCGGTAACTTATTTCCATTGGTAACTAATGCCAGACAACTGCTTCTCGTAGATGGTGTGTATGCACAAATGTTTTAAGTGACAAAACTGCACTCATATTCATGTAGATGCATTTTGTTACATACATTCACACGTTTTAAATTATCCGTCATCAAAATATTTTGAATATCTTTAGTTCTTTATTTTTTTTGCTAATTTGAATATAAACTAGCACACACATTCATTTGGACATTCATCAAGAAAAGGGAGTTTATGTATTTCCAGTTTGAGTGGACTAATAACAACACATATCTGGTCTGAATAATACGGAATGTAGAGTTTTTGAGTGGACGAAACATTTTCCCTGATACCCGGCCCCATGTACTTTTGTGGCCTAATGTTCGATCTTCAAGCAAGAAGTGCATATTACATCATAAAAAGTCTTCTAGCTGGGTGAACGGAATACTCAAAGAGTCATTTTTTAGCTGCAAGTTTGCACCATGAAGCAAAGCTGTATATCCATACTTAAGGAGGTTCATCGCATATTTTACTTAAATAGGTTGGATCACCACGGCAGAAATTTCTGAATAGGTGACACGATGATACTCTAACCGTCAATATGACCTTATTAGTTTGTCAATTTAAATTGCATCATATATGTGTCTGCACGCTGTTGCACTCGTCATATAGAGAAACAAATTATTATTATTTTCATCTTCTCGTGTATAGCAAGAATGCTTTGAGTAAGACCTACTCAACCTGGTAGGCATCTTCATAACCTTGTCAATAATAATGTTGTCAGCTAAATGCACATTTAGTTTGTTTCTTCTAATTTTAATACATATCTTATCGTATTAATGAAATATCTATGATCTAAAAAAAATTAAACATCTGGATGAGCATCTATAGTTTACCCTAAACATTTGATATGATTCTAACATGGTATACATATATATACATGAATTTTCAGATTTTCCGTGCGTCTACTACAAGCAAGAAGCTTGGGTATGTTTTTGGTTACAACAAGAAATGAAACATGCTCTGTTATTGCTGGAAGATTGTAATTCGGAAATAAGACCCTTCAATGTCATTTCATTGCAGAGATATTGAAGCGTAGTTTATTTTGTAAAATCAATGGTGTAATTTATTATTAACTGTTGACTTGATATTCCCGCAAAAAAAAAAAAACTGTTGACTTGATATGCAACATTAATGTTAAAGTTGTCTCTGTTCATTTCAGGTATAAGATTTAATTTCTCTGACCTAGATAGTTATTAAGATGGTACTAGTACCAGTTAGCTCTTCCATAAAAATGAATTTTTCCAATCTCAAAGAGTTAAAAGGGGTGAGTAGCATCGAAACGTCATACCCGGAGCAAAAGTATGTCTGCCGCCTACATAGTTGTCGGATTGAAACAAAAAATAATAATAGCACGTCGGACTCCTCCCAAAGGTGTATGCGCGCGTGTGCATTCACGTTGTGGGAGATTCAGATGGTTTTAATTACTTAGCAAAATCCAAAAAATTTACTCCCTCCGTCCCATAATATGAGAACGTTTTTGACACTAGAGAGAGTAATATGATTTAATTAACGTTTCATACAGCACCAGAATATTCAGACAAAAATTACCACTCTGCCAGTGCTCAACAGTTTCGGACTACACAGGGTCCTCCACATGTTTTGACAACAGAACTAGTCAGAGTGTGCTCGATGCAAGGTCACAAAAAAATTACTCCCTTCGATCCAAAATAAGTACAGTTCAAATTCACGGCACTTATTTTGGATGGGAGGGAGTATTATTTACATTCAAAAACCAATTACAGGCATGGAACGAAGAGTGTATGTGTATCACTTCTAGTGTGAAATCAGTACTTCTCCAATAATAAACTCCATCAGAATATCACATCAGATGTCTCCACTCATTACATTAGTGCATGATCGTGCTATACCGACAAAAGGCTTTCGCCCCGCTTTATATATAAAGCAACATGCCCGAACAAATACAAAGTGATGGGAAAAAACCCTTACAAAGCAGATCAAAGATAAAACAAGATTACAGGAGTGGCCACACTTCATCACGGCACACCCGAGGCTACTGACTAGAAGAAAGACCGCGCCTCCATGAGAAACCACTAGACGTCGATGCAACACACACCAAGTTCTTGCTGGAGAGGACGCCCTACCGTCTTGCTCTGGGCCGTGGAGCGCCTATCCTGCCTGCAAACAACGATGACTGAGAGTGATGCCCTCAACGTCACTTGTAAAAGATAGCGAGTCGTTAGGACCACTCCAAGCCAGAGCCGAAGGAGCTTCGAGCTAGGACCCAATCTCGCCCGCCGATGTCGAAGAAACGCCACCGAAGGGCACCTAAGCGCCATGACGAAGCCCTCAAGAGGGTAACGACGCAATGCGCCACCGCCGTATCGAGATCGAAGATGCGATCAAGGGTTTTCACCCAGAGACTTGACGCGGGGAGAGAGACCATAACGACGCCCCCAAGAGGGACACGACATCCACAAGCATCACCGCCGTTGGCGCCGGAGAGCAAAGCTTTCGCTCGAAGACTCTCTCGCGCCACATGGAGGTACTACGGTCCAAGTCCTCCGCCACCAAATTAAACGAAGCCTCCACACTGATAACCCACAAGTATAGGGGATCATTTGTAGCCTTTTTCGATAAATAAGAGTGTCGAACCCAATTAGGAGCTAAAGGCAGAACAAATATTCCCTCAAGTTCTATCGACCACCGATACAACTCTACGCACACTTAATGTTTGCTTTACCTAGAACAAGAATAAAACTATTTTGTAGGTGTGATGCTAGAACTACTTTGCAAGAATAAAACTACGAATACTTTGTGGGAAAATAAAAGTTAGTCATTTAGTAAATAGCTTTTTGTTAATAGGAAAGTTATTTGTCCCTAGGCAATCGATAATTAGACCGGTAATCATTCTTGCAATTTTATATGAGGGAGAGACATGAGCTAACATACTTTCTCTACTTGGATCATATGCACTTATGATTGGAACTCTTGCAAGCATCCGCAACTACTAAAGATCATTAAGGTAAAACCCAACCATAGCATTAAGTATCAAGTCCTCTTTACTCCCATACGCAATAACCCGCAAACTCGGGTCTGTGTATTCTGTCACTCACGCCACCCACCATAAGCGAGTTATGAACGTATTGCAACACTCTACAGCGGGGACCCCTCACATTTGCGCGACATGGAGGGCACCGTAGGACAGCACCATAATAAAATATACACTCAAACCAACCACGATCATCGATTAGCCCACGGGACAAAACAGATCTACTCAAACATCATAGGATAGTCAAATACCATTGGGAAATAATATATGGAGTTGAGCACCATGTTTAAGTAGAGATTACAGCGGGGAAAAGAGGTGTTACACCGCTGCATAGAGGGGGAAGAGTTGGTGTTGACGGTAGCAAGATTATTGATATAGATCGCCGTCACGATCCTTGCCCCGGCGGCACTCCGGCGCCATCGGGAGAGAGGGGGAGAGAGCCCCCCTCCTTCTTCTTCTTCCTTGGCCTCCCCCTAGATGGGAGGAGAGTTTCCCCTTTGGTCCATGGCCTCCATGGTGGCGGAGGGGCGGGAGACCCTCCGAGATTGGATCTCCCTCTCTGTTCTCTTCTGTTTTGTGTCCCCCAGATCTGGCCGAAAACCGCTTCTTATATTCCCGGAGATCCGTAACTCCGATTGCGCAGAGATTTTAACATGATTTTTTTCCGGATATAAGCTTCCTTGCGCCCGAAGTAGAGAACCGACCGACGTACGAGGAGGGCACAAGACACCTGGGCGCGCCTGGGGCCTGGGGTACGCCCTGGTGTATCTTGGGGGATGTGGTCCCCCGTTTGCGTTGATTTCTCCTCCCAAAAATCACAAATATTCCAAAATAATTCTCCGTAAAGTTTTATCGCGTTTGAAATTCGTTTGATATGGATATTCTGCGAAGCAAAAAACATGCAAAAGCAGGAACTGGCACTGGGCACTGGATCAATAGGTTAGTCCAATAAATCATGTAAAATGTTGCCAAAAGTATGTGAAAGTTGTATAATATTGGCATGAAACAATAAAAAATTATAGATACGATGGAGATGTATCACACACCATGATCTGGGAGATGCCATTGCCTGAGCACCGCCACCGCCAAGATCCCTGCCGCCTCGCTCCTTGCTGCCCACACAGCCAAGGAGACATGCCACCACCACCACAACGTCGCTCATCGAAGAGCCAACCACGCAGTCACCTTCCCACGCCGCCACCCCGGCATCCCAGATCACATAGCTCCCAACCCCCACCTAGCACTTGGTCACCGCCCACCGGAGAAATGAAGCGAAAGGAAGCATCTTTCCCCTGGACAACCCCACACGGCTCCTCACGCTGCCTCCGTCGACCACTACCCACAACCACGGTCTCAAGACCTCAGATCGGCGCCACCACCTACGGGTCAGATCTGGCAGGTCCCGGCCAGCCCACCCTGACGTGTCTTGAGACTGCGTTGGTTTTTTCCTCAAGGTGGAAGGGATGATGCAGTATAGCCACGGTAGGTATTTCCCTCAGTTATGAAACCAAGGTTATCGAACCAGTAGGAGAACCAAGCAACACTATGTAAACGGTACCTGCACACAAAGAACAAATACTTGCAACCCAACGCGTAAGAGGGGTGTCAATCCCTCACCGGTAAAAAGATAGATAAAATTGTAGTAGATTGGATAAATGACTCTCGATAAAATGCGGAATAAAACAAATAATAAAAAGGTGCAGTAAGGTATTTTTGGGTTTTGATAATATAGATATGAAAATAAAAGATGCAAACGAAGGAAAAAGCAAATGGCAATGCAGATCTAAAAATATATGATGAGAAAATAGACCCGGGGGCCATAGGTTTCACTAGTGGCTTCTCTCGAGAAAGTAGCATACGGTGGGTAAAAAATTACTGTTGGGCAATTAATAGAACCTCAAATAATTAGGACGATATCCAGGCAATGATCATTATATTGGCATCACGTCCAAGATTAGTAGACCGACTCCTGCCTGCTCTACTACTATTACTCCACACATCGACCGCTATCCAGCATGCATCTGGTGTATTAAGTTCATGGAGAAACGGAGTAATGCAATAAGAAAGATGACATGATGTAGACAATATCTATTCATGTAGGAATAGCCTCCATCTTGTTATCCTTAATAGCAACGATACATGCGTATCTTGCTGCCCCTTCTGTCACTGGGAAAGAACACTGCACGATCGTACCCATCACAAAGCACCTCTTCCCATGGCAAGAAAAATCGATCTAGTTGGCATAACTAAACCAAAGATTCGAAGAAGAAATACGAGGCTATAAGTAATCATGCATATAAGAGATCAAAGAAACTCAAATAGCTTTCATGGATATAGATCTGATCATAAGCTCAAAGTTCATCGGATCCCAACAAACACAATGCAAAAAGGTTAGATCAAATAGATCTCCAAGAGACCATTGTATTGAGAATCAAAAGAGAGAGAGGAAGCCATCTAGCTACTGCCTACGGACCCGTAGGTCTATGATGAACTACTCACGCATCATCGGAGAGGCACCAATGAGGACGATGAACCCCTCCGTGATGGTGTCTAGATTGGATCTGTTGTGTTTGGAACTTGCGGCGGCTGGAATTGTGTTTCGTCGACTCTCCTAGGGTTTTTGGAATATTGGGGTATTTATAGAGCAAAGAGGTAGTGCGGGAGGCCATCGGGGTGGGCACAACACACCAGGGCGCGCCTGGGCCCCCAGGCGCGCCTAGGCGGGTTGTGCCCCCCTTGGGGCACCCCTCTGGTACTTCTTTGGCCCAAGTTGTTCCTTCTGGTCCATAAAAATTCTCCGAAAAGTTTCGCTGCATTTGGACTCCGTTTGGTACAGATATTCTGCGAAGTAAAAAACAAGCAAAAAACAGCAACTGGCACTGGGCACTATGTCAATAAGTTAGTCCCAAAAAATGATATAAAGTTGCTATAAAATGATTGTAAAACATCCAAGAATGACAATATAACAGCATGGAACAATAAAAAATTATAGATACGTTGGACATATGGACTTTTATATGGTTCAAAGAAATAGTCTAGTTTTGACATGAAGATTTAAATACTCAAGCATATCAACAAGCAACCATGTCTTTCAAAAGATCAACACTAGAGAAAGTTATCCCTAGCCCATCATGCTCAATCATTGATCCATTCATGAAACACACTCGCATATTAGCTACATCCAATGCTCAAGTACGATTATAGTGCCCCTTAGTCGGTGCTTTATAAGAGAAGATGGAGACTCAAATAAAAATAAAATTGCATAAAGTAAATAGATAGGCCCTTCGCAGAGGAGAGTAGGGATTTGTAGAGGTGCCAGGCTCAAAGCAAAAATTAAGAGATAAAACATTTTGAGAGGCATACGTTTCCCGTCAACGAAAACGACCGAGTAATTCCCAACACATTCCATGCTAGATATATCATAGGCGGTTCCCAAACAGAAAATAAAGTTTATTCTTTTTTCCACCATTCTTTCACAATCCATGGCTAGCCATATCCACGGGTGCCCTCCATACCAACACTTTCCAAGGAATTTATTATTTGACAACATAAAGTAAATTCATTTTTCATTTCGGGACTGTGCATCCCTATTACTGTTGTACTCTCGTGCAATGACAAGTGAATAAACACTCATCTTGAGAATAACATATCTAGCATGAAAAATATTGGCCACCCCCTGCCGCTTCATGAGCGGTACGAGCACACAAAAAAGAAATTATTTTAAAATTTAGAGGTGGCATATACAAATTTGCTTAGAACGACACATGAATACTGCATATAGGTAGGTATGGTGGACTCATGTGGCAAAACTGGGTTTAAGGATTTTGGATGCACAAGTAGTATTTCTACTTAGTACAAGTGAAGGCTAGCAAAAGATTGAGAAGCAATCAACCAAGAAACGAAAAATCACATAAACGAGCATTAAGCATAATTAACACCGAATAATGCACTACAAGTAGGATGTAATTTCACTGCATAACTATTGACTTTCATGCTTGTATAGGGAATCACAAACCTTAAGACAAATATTCTTACTAAAGCGAAATTACTCATCAACATGACTCACATATCACTATCATCATATCTCAAAACTATTACAAAGAATCTAGTTTATTTTGTCCAATGATCTTCATGAAAGTTTTTATTATATCCCTCTTGAATATCTATCACTTTGGGACTAGTTTCATATATTGCAATTGCTTTTTTTGACAAGCTCAAACAAATTTAAGTGAAGAATATGAGCATAAAGATTTTTATCTCTCAAAATAATATAAGTGAAGCATGAGAAAATTTCTTCATAATTACTAACTCTCAAATAAATCTAGGTGAAGCATGAGAGCATTTCTTCAAAAATATTAAAGCACACCGTGCTCAAAAAGATATAACTGAAGCACTAGAGCAATTCCATAGCTCAAAAAAATTAAGTGAATCACAAAGAGCAATTCTAACAAATCATAGTATAATTTTGGCTCTCTCAAATAGGTGTGTCCAGCAAGGATACTTGTGACAAACTAAAAAGAAAAACAAGTAAAGACTCATATAATACAAGACGCTCCAAGCAAAACTCATGATATGTGACGAATAAAAATATAGCTTCAAGTAAAATACCGATGGTCGTTAGAAGAAAGAGGGGATGCCACTCGGGTCATCCCCAAGCTTAGTTGCTTGTTCATCCTTGAATATTATCTTGGGGTGGCATGGGGCATCCCCAAGCTTAGGCTCTTCTTACTCCTTATTCCTTCATCCATCGTGATCTCACCCAAAACTTGAAAACTTCAATCGCACAAAACTTAACAAAACCTTCGTGAGATCCGTTAGTATAATAAAGCAAATCACCACTCTATGTACTGTAGTAAACCCATTCATATTTTATTATTGCATTATACCTACTGTATTCCAACTTTACCATGGCTTATACCCCCCGATACGAACTATAGATTCATCAAAATAAGCAAACAATGCAACGAAAACAGAATCTGTCAAAAACAGAATAGTATGTAGTAATCTGTAATCTAACCATACTTATGTAACTCCTAAAATTCTGAAAAATTAGGACAACGTGGGGAATTTGTATATCAATCTTGTGTAAAAAATTCAGCATTTTTAGTCACTTCTGCAAATTTTCAAAATTCTTCTACTGGACGCAAAAGTTTCTGTTTTTCAACAGGATCAAATCAACTATCACCCAACATGATCCCAAAGGCTTAGCTAGGCACAAAATCTAATTAAAACATAAAAAACACAATCATAACAATAGCATAATTGTGCAAACACTCACAAACAGAAAAAAGGTAAAAATAAATTTTATTCATTAGGTTGCCTCCAACAAGCGCTATCATTTTATGCCCCTACCTAGGATAATGCATGGATTCAAGTATTGTCATCTTTAGTTTTTGCAACCTTAGTAAGGGCCTTTTCAAACCCGGGAGGCTCTTTACGCTTCCCAAGATTTTCAGGAAAAGAGACCATCTTGAGATCTAAAATATCCAAACGCTTGTTGCAAAGAGTGATCAAAGTAATCATGCAATTGAGGTTTCCACTGATATGTTTAAGAGGTTCGTTATATTTTTGAAACTCAACCAAATGCTTATGCAAATCACTCAACTTGTCTAAAATTTGAGTCCCTTCTTGAGTAAAGGAAATCCCCTTTGGTGGAATTCCCAAAATTCCCTCTAGGATCTCATAAGCAGTATTAGCATCAAGCTTAATAAAGTTCCCTTTTTGCGGCAAAATCCAAAAGTTGTCTATGATGCAAAACTAACCCTATATAAAAAATTTGAAGCAATATCTTTGCATCTCCTTTTAGATTGCTAATGCGATAAGATTCCATTAGCCTATACCAAGCATCTTTCAAATTTTCTCCTTGTTTCTGCTTGAAGTATAAAACTTCAAAATCTGGTGACAAAGGAGGGGTAGTCATGCTAGCCATAGTGACAAGATAAAGCAAGCAAGATCGCAAATAGATCGGACGAGAAAACGACGAACGAAAAAGAGGGCGAATAAAACGGCAAATTGTTGTGAAGTGGGGGAGATGAAAACGAGAGGCAAATGGTAAATAATGTAAATTGCAAGGAGATGAGATTTGTTATAAGGAACCTGATAGATGTTGATGATGTCTCCCCGGCAACGGCGCCGGAAATTACCTTTGACGTGTCTTGAGACTGCGTTAGTTTTTTCCCCAAGGTGGAAGCGATGATGCAGTATAGCCACGGTAGGTATTTCCCTCAGTTATGAAACCAAGGTTATCGAACCAGTAGGAGAACCAAGCAACAATATGTAAACATTACCTGCACACAAAGAACAAATACTTGCAACCCAACGCGTAAGAGGGGTGTCAATCCCTCCCCGATAAAAAGATAGATAAAATTAAAGTAGATTGGATAAATGGCTCTCGACAAAATGTGGAATAAAACAAATAATAAAAAGGTGCAGCAAGGTATTTTTCGGTTTTTGATAATATAGATCTGAAAATAAAAGATGCAAACAAAGGAAAAAACAAATGGCAATGCAGATCTGAAAATATATGATGACAAAATAGACCCGGGGGGCGTAGGTTTCACTAGTGGCTTCTCTCGAGAAAAAAACATATGGTGGGTAAAATTTTTACTGTTGGGCAATTGATAGAACCTCAAATAATTAGGACGATATCCAGGCAATGATCATTATATAGGCATCACGTCCAAGATTAGTAGACCGACTCCTGCCTGCTCTACTACTATTACTCCACACATCGACCGCTATCCAGCATGCATCTAGTGTATTAAGTTCATGGAGAAACGGAGTAATGCAATAAGAACGATGACATGATGTAGGCAAGATCTATTCATGTAGGAATAGCCCCCATCTTGTTATCCTTAATATCAACAATACATGCGTGTCTTGCTGCCCCTTCTGTCACTTGGAAAGAACACCGCACGATCGAACCCATGACAAAGCACCTTTTCCCATGGCAAGAAAAATCGATCTAGTTGGCATAACTAAACCAAAGATTCGAAGAAGAAATACGAGGCTATAAGTAATCATGCATATAAGAGATCAAAGAAACTCAAATAACTTTCATGGATATAGATCTGATCATAAGCTCAAAGTTCATCGGATCCCACCAAACACACCGCAAAAATGTTACGTCAAATAGATCTCCAAGAGACCATTGTATTGAGAATCAAAAGAGAGAGAGGAAGCCATCTAGCTACTGCCTATGGACCCGTAGGTCTACGATGAACTACTCACGCATCATCGGAGAGGCACCAATGAGGATGATGAACCCCTCCGTGATGGTGTCTAGATTGGATCTAGTGTTTCTGGAACTTGCGGCGGCTGAAATTTTGTTTCATCGACTCCCCTAGGGTTTTTGGAATATTGGGGTATTTATAGAGCAAAGAGGCGGTGCGGGAGGCCACCGAGGTGGGCACGACCCACCAGGGCGCGCCTGGGCCCCCAGGCGCGCCCAGGTGGATTGTGCCCCCCGTGGGGCACCCCTCTGGTACTTCTTTGGCCCAAGTTGTTCCTTTTGGTCCATAAAAATTCTCCAAGAAGATTCGCTGCGTTTGGACTCCGTTTGGTACTGATATTCTGCAATGTAAAAAACAAGCAAAAAATAGCAACTGGCACTGGGCACTATGTCAATAGGTTAGTCCCAAAAAATAATATAAAGTTGCTATAAAATGATTGTAAAACATCGAAGAATGATAATATAACAGCATGGAACAATAAAAAATTATAGATACATTGGAGACGTGTCACACCCCTGGGCTAGGAAGAGGTAGCCGCCACACTGGTGCCAGCCACCGCGCCCTGCAGGGATGCAAAGGACGCCTTCCCTGCAGACGGCGGTGCACCACAGAGCATGGGGGAAGAGGAGGCCCGAGATCTAGACAATTCGGAGCCAGCCGGCTAGCCGCGCCACTGCCACCACTAGGCACGGACCGCTGGAGTCGCCGTAGCCCTCCACGCCAGCACGGCAACTGCTGCAATGCTTCCATGCCTCACACAGCGTGCTGCCTCCGCCGGCCGAAGTTGTCCCGCACCGACCACCACCACGTGGATGAGAAAGCAGGCCCCGCCTCCGCCCACGCCGGCAGGGCTTTGCCCGCTGGCGAGATCTGGCGGCGGCGAGGAGGCAGGGGGAGGAAATGGGGGCCTAGGGCCGGCGGCGGCGCGGGTTGCCCCTCGGTCACACGCGGGGCGACGCGGGGGGTGGGGGCGATTTTTTCTGCGCTCATTTATGATAGTGCTATCAAGCCCCGTTATCGCACATCCTAGCGCTGAATTTTGTACGATGAAGGCATCACACATGTTACAAAAATACAACCGTCACCAAGGTGACCACCAACACCACAATTAGATTCTTCCGAGGAATTGTGTACTGTTTCGTGGTCCCGAACCACTTCATCACCAACAATGGCACACAATTCACTAGCGCCGCCTTCACCAAGTACTACAGAGGACTCGGGATAAAAATCTTGTAGGCCTTCGTCGCTCATCCACGCAGCAACAGTCGAGCAGAAAGAGCCAGCGCCCTCGTCCTGAAGGGAATCAAAACTTGTACTTTTCACAAGCTCAAGAAAAGTGGCTAGAGGTGGGTCGACGACCCCCCCCCCCCCTCCATGTTGTGGTCAATTCGGACACCTCTAGCAGGGCCAGACACGAGACGTCATTCGTCCTTGATTACGGGGCGGAAGAAGTGCTCCCCTATTTGCTCACCTTCGCCCCCCTCCCCCGGCTGTAGGCGTACATAGAAGAAGAACCACAAAGAACATCAATCTCCTTGACGAGCTTTGATGCTCAGCCGCGAGGCTATTCGATCAACGACACATACGATCTCGTGCACTCAAAGCTGGGGACCTTGTCCTTCGCCGCACCTAGTCGCGAGACGGGAAAAAAAGCTCTCAACCATGTGGGAAGGTCCCTTCGTGGTAACACGCGTCGCCCGCCCAGGATGCATGCGGCCAAAAACTGAAAAAGCATGCCTGTGCATAATCCATGGAAAATCGAGCACCAGCTCAAGTTTCTACCGCTAAGGAAGGAGACCCCTGTCAGTCTGTTCTTGGGAACGACTCCCAAACACCACACTTAGTGGACTGCGGGCTCCCCTTCATCTCCATCCCGGGGGAGGACACCCCGACCACCTAGGCCTGCCCCGGGGCTCCGCGGGTTCCCTTTCTTTTTGGATCTACCCACCTTTTTCATGCACATCCCTATACTCATTTCATTTAAGCTTGTGGTTATATGTGTACTAACGCTAATGAACATCCTGTTGCTTTCCGGTCCCGTGGCCTTCCTGTTATCTACACCTATTACGAGGGAAAGTGAGAAGCACTTTGCAGGGATCCCGCATTGACCAACCAAAGGAACGAATAAGGGGTGCCCAGGAACCCGGACAGTGAGGTATCGGTCCCCAGTGTGCAGGGGCTCGCCAAACCCTGCCAAGCCGGGCACGGGTGTTGGGAAACGTTGCATGGAAAATAAAAAAAATTCTACGCACACGCAATGATCTATCCATGGAGATGCATAGCAACAAGGGGGAGAGTATGTCTACGTACCCTCGTAGACCGTAAGCGGAAGCGTTTGACAACGCGGTTGATGTAGTCGAACTTCTTCTAGCTCCGACCGATCAAGTACCGAACGTACGACACCTCCGAGTTCTACACACGTTCAGCTCGATGACGTCCCTCGTCTTCTTGATCCAGCAAGGTGTCGAGGTAGTAGATGAGTTCCGTCAGCACAACGGCGTGGTGACGGTGATGATGAAGTGATCCTTGTAGGGCTTCGCCTAAACACCGCGAGAATATGACCGGGGTTGTAAGCTGTGGAGGGGGGGGGCGCCGCACACGGCTAACAATTGATGTTGTGTGTCCTAGGCGCCCCCTCCCACATATATATAGGTGGGGGGAGGAGGCAGCAGCCAGGGGGCGCCCCAAGTAGGATCCAAATCCTACTTGGGGTTACCCCAAGTGGCGCCCCCATGCCTTATTTCACCGGAGAAGAAAGGGAAGGGGGAAGAGAGAAAGGAAAGGGGGGGGGCGAACCCCCTTTTTCCTTCTCCCAATTCGGCCTCCTACCATAGGGGGGGCGCGCCACCCCTTGTGGGCTGGTGTGCTCCCCTCTCATGGCCCATATGGCCCATATATTCCTCCCGGGGGTTCCGGTAACCCCTCGGGTACTCCGATAAATACCTAATACACTCCGGAACACTTCCGGTGTCCGAATACTATCGTCCTATATATCAATCTTTACCTCTCGGCCATTTTGAGACTCCTCGTCATGCCCGTGATCACATCCGGGACTCCGAACAATATTCGGTCACCAAATCACATAACTCATATAATACTATATTGTCAACGAACGTTAAGCGTGTGGACCCTACGGGTTCGAGAACTATGTAGACATGACCGAGACACCTCTCCGGTCAATAACCAATAGCGGAACCTGGATGCTCATATTGGCTCCTACATATTCTACGAAGATCTTTATCTGTCGAACCGTTATGACAACATACGTAATTCCCTTTGTCCATCGGTATGTTACTTGCCCGAGATTCGATCGTCGGTATCTTCATACCTAGTTCAATCTCATTACTGGCAAGTCTCTTTACTCGTTCCGTAATACATCATCCTGCAACTAACTCATTAGTCACTTTGCTTGCAAGGCTTCTTATGATGTGTATTACCGAGAGGGCCCAGAGATACATCTCCGATACTCGGAGTGACAAATCCTAATCTCGATCTATGCCAACTCAACAAACACCTTCGGACACACCTGTAGAGCATCTTTATAATCACCCAGTTACGTTGTGACGTTTGATAGCACACAAGGTATTCCTCCGGTATTCGGGAGTTGCATAATCTCATAGTCGAAGGAATATGTATTTGACATGAAGAAAGCAATAGCAATAAAACTGAACGATCAATATGCTAAGCTAACGGATGGGTCTTGTCCATCACATCATTCTCCTAATGATGTGATCCCATTATCAAATGACAACTCATGTCCATGGTTAGGAAACCTTAACCATCTTTGATCAACGAGCTAGTGAAGTAGAGTCTCACTAGGGGCACAGTGTTTGTCTATGTATTCACACATGTATTTAGGTTTCCGATCAATACAATTCTAGCATGAATAATAAACATTTATCATGAATAAGGAAATATAAAATAACAACTTTATTATTGCCTCTAGGGGATATTTCCTTCAACGGGGTGGCTAGGCCACCCTTGTCCCTCAGCATGGCGCGCGCCAATGTTTCTTCTTAAAACGACGGGCATTACTAACTTGTTTTAAAAATTTGCAGGAAACACAAGGCTAGGTTCAGAGAGTCGCTGGTAACATCATAGGCAAGTTTAGATTTAGTTCAACACAAAGGATAATAATAACAAAGAATCGATCCACTACGGGACTCGACCTCATCAAAATGAATTCATCTTTGTCTCCGGCATCACCTCCCTCGGTGGCATCGACATCCTATAGAGGCCCTTCTTGGCTCAAGGACACCATGAGGTGACGGGCTAGCCAGCGGTGAATGATGAATGCTAGGCATGATCCCTAATAGGCCTGCTCAAATGGGGTCCTGGGATTGCGCCTCCTAGGCCACCCAATTGAAGATTCGACCAGTTCTGTCGTGACCTGCGCGACATCATCCATTCACACTAAAACGGGGTAGATTCATGATTGATGCGCAACACATGGAGATATGGCTCAATGGAGGTGGCGGCTCAGGTTCTGGATTTCAGGGTCAGGGCAATCAGGGTGGTTTTCACCAGCAGCCCAGTCAAGGCAATCAGCAACAACAGTCAGGATATCAGAGCAATCCAAAGCAGTTAAATAGTGGTCAATATCATGTTTTCACCACAAACCTGTGCAAGCGAGATCAGAAGGTTCATAAACGAGCAGTGAGCGCGGTTGAGCCGACGGCCCCCCGATACTTAAGTAGGATTCGGATCCTACTTGGGGCGCCCCCTGGCTGCTCCCTCCTCCCCCCCCCCACCTATATATATGTGGGAGGGGGGACGCCTAGGACACACAACATCAATTGTTAGCCGTGTACAGCGCCCCCCTCGACAGTTTACAACCCCGGTCATATTCTCGCGGTGTTTAGGCGAAGCCCTGCGAAGATCACTTCACCATCACCGTCACCACGCCATCGTGCTGACGGAACTCATCTACTACCTCGACACCTTGCTGGATCAAGAAGACGAGGGACGTCACCGAGCTGAATGTGTGCAGAACTCGGAGGTGCCATACATTCGGTACTTGATCGGTCGGAGCTAGAAGGAGTTCGACTACATCAACCGCGTTGTCAAACGCTTCCGCTTACGGTCTACGAGGGTACATAAACACACTCTCCCCCTCATTGCTATGCATCTCCATGGATAGATCATTGTGTGTGCGTAGAATTTTTTTTGTTTTCCATGCAATATTTTCCAATAGTGGTATCAGAGCCAGGTCTATGCGTAGATGATATGCACGAGTAGAACACAAAGAGTTGTGGGTGGTGATAGTCATACTGCTTACCACCAATGTCTTATTTTGATTCAGCGGTATTGTGGGATGAAGCGGCCCGGACCAACCTTACATGTCCACGTACATGAGACCGGTTCCACCGACAGACATGCAACTAGTTTCGCATAAAGGTGGCTGGCGGGTGTCTGTTTCTCCTACTTTAGTTGAATCGAATTTGACTACGGCCGGTCCTTAAAGAAGGTTAAAACAGCAAACTTGATGAAACACCGTTGTGGTTTTGTGCGTAGGTAAGAACGGTTCTTGCTAGAAGCCCGTAGCAGCCACGTAAAACTTGCAACAGCAAAGTAGAGGACGCCTAACTTGTTTTTGCAGGGCATGTTGTGATGTGATATGGTCAAGACATGATGTGATATACGTTGTTGTATGAGATGATCATGTTTTGTAAGTTATCGGCAACTGGCAGGAGCCTTATGGTTGTCGCGTTATTGTATGAAATGCAAACGCCATGTAATTGCTTTACTTTATCACTATGCGTTAGCGATAGTTGTAGAAGCAATAGTTGGCGAGAAGACCACGATGCAACGATGGAGATCAAGGTGTCGAGCCGGTGACGATGGAGATCATGACGATGCTTTGGAGATGAAGATCAAAAGCACAAGATGATGATGGCCATATCATGTCACATATTTTGATTGCATGTGATGTTTATCTTTATGCATCTTATTTTGCTTAGTACGGTGATAGCATTATAAGATGATCCCTTCACTAAATTTCAAGGTATAAGTGTTCTCCCTGAGTATGCACCGTTGCGACAGTTCGTCGTGTTGAGAGACCACGTGATGATCGGGTGTGATAGACTCTACGTTCACATACAACGGGTGCAAGACAGTTTTGCACATGCGAAATACTTGGGTTAAACTTGACGAGCCTAGCATGTACAGACATGGCCTCGGAACACTGAAGATCGAAAGATCGAATGTGAATCATATAGTAGATATGATCAACATAGAGATGTTCACCATTGATGACTACCCCATCTCATGTGATGATCGGACAAGGGTTAGTTGATTTGGATCATGTATCACTTAGATGACTTGAGGGATGTCTATTTAAGTGGGAGTTCTTAACTAATTTGATTAATTGAACTTAATTTATCATGAACTTAGTCCTGATAGTATTTGCATATCTATGTTGTAGATCAATGGCCCGTGCTACCGTTCCCCTGAATTTTAATGCGTTCCTAAAGAAAGCTAAGTTGAAAGATGATGGTAGCAACTACACAGACTGGGTCTGTAACTTGAGGATTATCCTCGTTGCTGCACAGAAGAATTATGTCCTTGATGCACCGCTAGGTGAAAGGCCTGTTGCAGGAGCAGATGCTGATGGTTTGAACGTCTGGCAAGCTCGATCTGATGACTACTCGATAGTTCAGTGTGACATGCTTTACGGCTTAGAATCGGGACTTCAAAGACGTTTTGAACATCATGGAGCATATGAGATGTTCCAGGAGTTGAAGTTAATATTTCAAGAAAATGCTCGAGTTGAGAGATATGAAGTCTCCAACAAGTTCTGCAGCTGCAAGATGGAGGAGAACAGTTCTGTCAGTGAACACATACTCAAAATGTCTGAGTATCATAATCACTTGACTCAGCTGGGAGTTAATCTTCCAGATGATAGTGTTATTGACAGAGTTCTTCAATCACTGCCACCATGCTACAAAGGCTTCGTGATGAACTATAACATGCAAGGGATGGAGAAGACAATTCCCGAGCTCTTCGCAATGCTCAAAGCAGCGGAGGTAGAAATCAAGAAGGAGCATCAAGTATTGATGGTTAACAAGACTACTAGTTTCAAGAAAAGGGGCAAGGGAAAGAGGGGGAACTTCAAGAAGAATGGCAAGCAAGTTGCCACTCCCGGGAAGAAGCCCAAAGCTGGACCCAAGCCTGAAAGTGAGTGCTTCTACTGCAAAGGGACTGGTCACTGGAAGTGGAACTGCCCCAAGTATTTGGCGGATAAGAAGGATGGCAAAGTGAACAAAGGTATATTTGATATACATGTTATTGATGTGTACCTTACTGATGCTCGTAGTAGCGCCTGGGTATTTGATACTGGTTTGGTTGCTCATATTTGTAACTCGAAATAGGAGCTACGGATTAAACGAAGATTGGCTAAGGACGAGGTGACGATGCGCGTCGGAAATGGTTCTAAAGTCGATGTGATCGCCGTCGGCACACTATCTCTACATCTACCTTCGGGATTAGTTTTAGATCTGAATAATTGTTATTTGGTGCCAGCGTTGAGCATGAACATTATATCTGGATCTTGTTTAGTGCGAGACGGTTATTCATTTAAATTAGAGAATATTGTTTGTTCTATTTATATGAGTAATATCTTTTATGGTCATGCACCCTTGAAGAGTGGTCTATTTTTGTTGAATCTCGATTGTGGTGATACACATATTCATAATATTGATGCCAAAAGATGGAAAGTTGATAATGATAGTGCAATATATTTGTGGCACTATCGTTTAGGTCATATTGGTGTAAAGCGCATGAAAAAACTCCTTGCAGATGGACTTTTGGAATCACTTGATTATGAATCATTTGATACTTGCGAACCATGCCTCATGGGCAAGATGGCTAAAACTCCGTTCTCCGGAACAATGGAGCGAGCCAATGACTTATTGGAAATAATACATACCGATGTATGCGGTCGAATGAGTGTTGAGGCACGCGGCGGGTATCGTTATTTTCTGACCTTCACAGATGATTTGAGCAAATATGGGTATATCTACTTAATGAAACACAAGTCTGAAACATTTGAAAAGTTCAAAGAGTTTCAGAGTGAAGTGGAGAATCATCGTAATAAGAAAATAAAGTTTCTATGATCTGATCATGGAGGTGAATATTTAAGTTACGAGTTTGGCCTTTATTTAAAACAATGTGGAATAGTTTCACAACTCACGCCACCTGGAACACCACAGCGTAATGGTGGGTCCGAACGTCGTAACCGTACTTTATTAGATATGATGCGATCTATGATGTCTCTTACCGATTTACCACTATCATTTTGGGGTTATGCATTAGAGACAGCTGCATTCACGTTAAATAGGGCACCGTCTAAATCCGTTGAGACGACACCATATGAACTGTGGTTTGGCAACAAACCTAAGCTGTCGTTTCTTAAAGTTTGGGGTTGCGACACTTATGTCAAAAGGCTTCAGCCTGATAAGCTCGAACCCAAATCGGAGAAGTGCGTCTTCATAGGATACCCTAAGGAAACAATTGGGTACACCTTCTACCACAGATCTGAAGTCAAGATCTTTGTTGCCAAGAATGGAACCTTTCTAGAGAAGGAGTTTCTCTCGAAAGAAGTGAGTGGGAGGAAAGTAGAACTTGATGAGGTAATTGTACCTTCTCTCGAATTGGAAAGTAGCTCATCACAGAAAACCGTTCCCGTGATGCCTACACCAACTAGAGAGGAAGCTAATGATGATGATCATGAAACTTCAGATCAAGTTACTACCAAACCTCGTAGGTCAACCAGAGCATGATCTGCACCAGAGTGGTACGGTAATCCTGTTCTGGAAGTCATGTTACTAGACCATGGCGAACCTACGAACTATGAAGAAGCTATGATGAGCCCAGATTCCGATAAATGGCTTGAAGCCATGAAATCTGAGATAGGATCCATGTATGAGAACAAAGTGTGGACTTTAGTGGACTTGCCCGATGATCGGCGAGCCATAGAGAATAAATGGATCTTCAAGAAGAAGACTGACGCTGATGGTAATGTTACTGTCTACAAAGCTCGACTTGTCGCAAAAAGTTTTCGACAAATTCAAGGAGTTGACTACGATGAGACTTTCTCACCCGTAGCGATGCTTAAGTCTGTCCGAATCATGTTAGCAATTGCCGCATTTTATGATTATGAAATCTGGCAAATGGACATCAAAACTACATTTCTTAATGGATTTCTTAAAGAAGAGTTGTATATGATGCAACCAGACGGTTTTGTCGATCCTAAAGTGTGCTAACAAAGTGTGCAAGCTCCAGTGATCCATCTATAGACTGGTGCAAGCATCTCGGAGTTGGAATATACGCTTTGATGAGGTGATCAAAGCATATGGTTTTATACAGACTTTCAGAGAAGCCTGTATTTACAAGAAAGTGAGTGGGAGCTCTGTAGCATTTCTAATATTATATGTGGATGACATATTATTGATTGGAAATGATGTAGAATTTCTGGATAGCATAAAAGGATACTTGAATAAAAGTTTTTCAATGAAAGACCTCGGTGAAGCTGCTTATATATTGGGCATCAAGATCTATAGAGATAGATCAAGACGCTTAATAGGACTTTCACAAAGCACATACCTTGATAAAGTTTTGAAGAAATTCAAAATGGATCGGTCAAAGAAAGGGTTCTTGCTTGTGTTGCAAGGTGTGAAATTGAGTCAGACTCAATGCCCGACCACTGCAGAAGATAGAGAGAAAATGAAAGTCATTCCCTATGCCTCAGCCGTAGGTTCTATCATGTATGCTATGTTGTGTACCAGACCTGATGTGTGCCTTGCCATAAGTCTGGCAGGGAGGTATCAAAGTAATCCAGGAGTGGATCACTGGACAGCGGTCAAGAACATCCTGAAGTACCTGAAAAGTACCAAGGATATGTTTCTCGTTTATGGAGGTGACAAAGAGCTCGTCGTAAATGGTTACGTTGATGCTAGCTTTGACACTGATCCGGATGACTCTAAGTCACAAACCAGATACATATTTATTTTGCATGGTGGAGCTGTTAGTTGGTGCAGTTCCAAGCAGAGCATCGTGGCGGGATCTACGTGTGAAGCGGAGTACATAGCTGCTTCGGAAGGAGCAAATGAAGGAGTTCATATCCGATCTAGGTGTAATACCTAGTGCATCGGGTCCAATGAAAATCTTTTGTGACAATACTGGAGCAATTACCTTAGTGAAGGAATCCAGATTTCACAAAAGAACCAAACACATCAAGAGACGCTTCAACTCGATCCGTGATCAAGTCAAGGAGGGAGACATAGAGATTTGCAAAACACATACGGATATGAATATAGCAGACCCGTTGACTAAGCCTCTTCCACGAGCAAAACATGATCAGCACCAAGACTCCATGGGTGTTAGAATCATTACAATGTAATCTAGATTATTGACTCTAGTGCAAGTGGGAGACTGAAGGAAATATGCCCTAGAGGCAATAATAAAGTTGTTATTTTATATTTTCTTATTCATGATAAATGTTTATTATTCATGCTAGAATTGTATTGATCGGAAACCTAAATACATGTGTGAATACATAGACAAACACTGTGCCCCTAGTGAGCCTCTACTTGACTAGCTCGTTGATCAAAGATGGTTAAGGTTTCCTAACCATGGACATGAGTTGTCATTTGATAACGGGATCACATCATTAGGAGAATGATGTGATGGACAAGACCCATCCGTTAGCTTAGCATATTGATCGTTCAGTTTTATTGCTATTGCTTTCTTCATGTCAAATACATATTCCTTCGACTATGAGATTATGCAACTCCCGGATACCGGAGGAATACCTTGTGTGCTATCAAACGTCACAACGTAACTGGGTGATTATAAAGATGCTCTACAGGTGTGTCCGAAGGTGTTTGTTGAGTTGGCATAGATCGAGATTAGGATTTGTCACTCCGAGTATCGGAGATGTATCTCTGGGCCCTCTCGGTAATACACATCATAAGAAGCCTTGCAAGCAAAGTGACTAATGAGTTAGTTGCAGGATGATGTATTACGGAACGAGTAAAGAGACTTGCCGGTAACAAGATTGAACTAGGTATGAAGATACCGACGATCGAATCTCGGGCAAGTAACATACCGATGGACAAAGGGAATTACGTATGTTGTCATAACGGTTCGACAGATAAAGATCTTCGTAGAATATGTAGGAGCCAATATGAGCATCCAGGTTCCGCTATTGGTTATTGACCGGAGAGGTGTCTCGGTCATGTCTACATAGTTCTCGAACCCGTAGGGTCCGCACGCTTAACGTTCGTTGACAATATAGTATTATATGGGTTATGTGATTTGGTGACCGAATGTTGTTCGGATTCCCAGATGTGATCACGAACATGACGAGGAGTCTCGAAATGGCCGAGAGGTAAAGATTGATATATAGGACGATAGTATTCGGACAATGGAAGTGTTCCGTAGTGTATCAGGTATTTATCGGAGTACCCGAGGGGTTACCGGAACCCCCGGGAGGAATATATGGGCCATATGGGCCATGAGAGGGGAGCACACCAGCCCACAAGGGGTGGCGCCCCCCCCCCCTATGGTAGGAGGCCGAATTGGGAGAAGGAAAAAGGGGGTTCACCTCCCCCCCCCTTTCCTTTCTCTCTTCCCCCTTCCCTTTCTTCTCCGGTGAAATAAGGCAGGGGGGCGCCACTTGGGGAAACCCCAAGTTGGATTCGGATCCTACTTGGGGCGCCCCCTGGCTGCTCCCTCCTCCCCCTACCTATATATATGTGGGAGGGGGGCGCCTAGGACACACAACATCAATTGTTAGCCGTGTGCGGCGCCCCCCTCCACAGTTTACAACCCCGGTCATATTCTTGCGGTGTTTAGGCGAAACCCTGCGAGGATCACTTCATCATCACCGTCACCACGCCGTCGTGCTGACGGAACTCATCTACTATCTCGACACCTTGCTGGATCAAGAAGACGAGGGACGTCACCGAGCTGAACGTGTGCAGAACTCGGAGGTGCCGTACGTTCGGTACTTGATCGGTCGGAGCTAAAAGAAGTTCGACTACATCAACCGCGTTGTCAAATGCTTCCGCTTACGGTCTACGAGGGTACGTAGACACACTCTCCCCCTTGTTGTTATGCATCTCCATGGATAGATCATTGCGTGTGCGTAGAAAATTTTTTGTTTTCCATGCAACGTTTTCCAACACCCGTGCCCGGCTTGGCAGGGTTTGGCGAGCCCCTGCGCACTAGGGACCGATACCTCACTGTCCGGGTTTATTTGTCACCTTCTATGATGCGGAACCGAGGCGAAAGCACTTTTGCCCTTTGGCAAGCTGACCCCCTTGGGAGGGAATAATTGAAGCCATCGCCATCACCAACACTCCGATCATCATTGGGATCATCATCTCCATCAACATCTTCATCAATAGCATCATCACCATCATCTCCCTCAACTCCAGCTTTCTGATCCATATGAACTATTACCTCATATCCTTTGCTGAGTATAATTTCTGGTGTTGATTACTCTATGTAGTTGATGCTTAGAAGTTTTATTGGTGAAAGATTCATGTTCAGATTGTTAATCATATTTTCACCTCCATTGATAATGATTCATATGATGTGTTGTGAGTAATCTCTTATGTTCTTGAGGACATGGGATAAACCTTATTGCTAGTAATTTTGTGAAGTTGAATATAGTTTAATGTTTTGATATTATTCTGTGATGTAATTCTCTAATTGTGATGTGTGAACATCGATTGCATATCACTTTACTTTCGTGGGCATAGATGACAGCATTATGTGATTAGTTTATCTATAATGGGTCATTGGACATAGTGCCATGTACTGCAAGGGTATGATGACACAACTGTACGTGAGGCTGTCATCTACTACAACCCACTACGTGGTGTCATGGTGGGCTCTCGCATGGACGACATGGGGGGAAGCGTCTCCTCCACCCCGGCCGGTTTGACAAGTGGTAAGAGAGAGAGTTTGCATCCGGAGAGATATAAGAGAGGGGAGGAGGCCGTCCAGAGGATGGACCCCCATTAGAACACTTAGAGCTCACTGCTCTTGGTATAAGAAAGGGAACTCTCAATATACAAGCAATAACACATAAAGCAGAAGTAGGGTGTTACACCTCGCCTGTGGGCTGAACCTGGGTAAACTGTGTCCTTCTCTCTGAAGTGATTGGAGTGTTTTAACCCTTGGTCGAATAATCTAGGAGATCTCGATGATCACCCGTCAACAGACATGAAGAAGCAAGATCTACACTTGAGACGACAACGACATAACAAAAAATAATCCATTTGCTCAATACTACTATTTAGATTTGGCAACTTTGTTGTGTATCTTGGATGTGAACTATTGAATATATGTGAATGTATAATGAAATACAATGTAATTATGAGAGGAATTTGTATGCGGATGTCATATATAGATCATTTGTTTGTTTGTTGTGAGAGATCATGGATGCTTCCCATCTGAGGTGATTTCTTTTCTAGGCGGTTTCTCCGATAATATTGATTAGCGACGGTTAGCTACGGGGTAGAACCTAAACCATCAGAGAGTTTTTTTAAAGAGGCAAAATATTTGCCATTTTCATTGATTAAGGAGAAGACAGTTGCCCAGTTAATTAGAGGAAGACTGGATGAAAACCTAGATTTACAATAGGTGCACTCATTGGCCAACCGAGAGTTGTGTACCAGAATCACCTCTAAAGTCATGTACTCCCTCCATCCAGAATTACTTGTTGCATAAATGGATGAAAATTGATGTATCTAGAGTTAAAATAAATCTAAGATACATTCATTTCTCCGACAAGTATTTACGGACGGAGGGAGTACTGTTCTAGTGCATGCAAGCAACCAACGTAAATGAACTTAGACACAGCACCATCCAAGAAAACCAAGTGAATCCAAAAAGTAAAATCAATCACACACCATCAAAACAGAACAAATGAAGGCAGAAGACACTAATCCTAGAAAACACTTTCAAGGAAGGCTACAACCTCCAACGGTCCAACCTAGGCTGGCAGATGTAGTCCATGGTTGTCTAATGTACTAGTGCTATTGTTGGCTCGTACCTACAAACCATGTGGACAAATTGATCACAAAGATGCTGCTCACTATTGTTGATTAACAAATTTATGACCTCAGTGCATCGATGATTGTAGTATAAATCAATTAGTTATTATGCATTTGGCCCAGTGCACCGACGGTAGGTAGGTGATAATAGCAAGTGGGAACGTTGTGGTTGGCCTGGCCAAGGACCGCTGACCAAGGCTCAGTCACCGATCGAAAAGGAGAGCTCAACCACCATTGATGGTGGTTAGCAAAGCATTAGCTTTGATTTAGCCAACTAACACAAAGCTGAGGTAGTTAGCGAGTTAAAGAAAACAGTCTTATTGCTTTGGTGGACCTCCACCTCTCACAACATGCCACCCGTATTGATGTGAGGATTGTACACATCCAATTAATGTGATTCACCCACCTATTGATATAAAATTTACTCATCTCATAGATGATGGCAGTTGCCAGGACAAGGGAAATGGCTAGTACCCACATGGTTTGTAATGACTTCAGCTCTGGTGTCTACAGAAGTCTCCCTTTAAGAAATACTGTCACCTCAGAGATCTGGCAATTCTTATTTAGAATATGTATCCAGCTCGTGTCACGGATCTGGTAATTCTCGTCAAAAGTACCCAACTCTTCTCATAACTCCGAATTATAGTAAGGAAGATCCTTTAATAATCTAAGCCATTGGCTTTTCGTCTATGGCAAAGGCCCCATTATATAATTGTTGGTAGTTAACGAAGCATATCCAGACAGATCCATCGATCGAAGCTATCTTAGCTTTTTCTCTGCTCTAGGATTGATAGAATTATCTCTTAATAATGGTGTTCCCAATGTCCTTCTTTTACAGAAGAAATGACAAAAATAAAGTCACTACATCAAAGAAAAAACTGAAACTAGTGATCAGCGAATTGTTTAGCAAGACATATGTGAGTTTCAAGGACTTGAGCCACGAGTCCTTTAGTTTTCTTTTCATGTCATTACGTAGTTTAAGATCCTAGAATATTATCACGTTGGACTTTGCTTCCTATGCCATTTTCTGCGTGGATGTTAAGCTTTGCTTTGTTCAGACTTATATTACTCATATAAAGTGTACCCAGAATACTATTAATCACATATTGGCCAATTATGGTAGATTAGAAGCTAGAACTGCTCTTTGGACTGAATCTGGTGCCACCAACACAGTAGAACTCTGTCTAGCGGACTGTAATCTAGATGAAGTTTGAGTAATACAAGTTATGCCTGCAAAAAGAAAGTTATTCCCTTTGTTTGTCTTTTTTTTAAGGTACTGCTTAATGAAATATCCATGCACTTCTCCATTTTATCAGGAAACATCGTTGTTTAACAATTAAGATGAAGCTATTCGCTCTTCCAACAATTAATTACTCTATCAGTATGTAGTCTATATGATACTACGGAAAGTACTTTTTTTGGGAAACTACGGTAAGTACTTAATCCAACGACAAACTCGCATGTCATATAAAATTTATATTAATTTGACAACATGTTCATATTTGTGTCTTTTAAAAAATAATCAGATCTGATATCTGGGTTAAAACCCTAGGTCTAGAATTTGATGTTGCGACAATGACATGCAAATATCATCTTCATGTTCGTTGGTTGTTGACTTTAAAGGTATTTTCACTTGGCTTCATCCTTGTCTATTTAGTGGCGGATGACTGGAAAACACATTGTCACAACTCACAAGTCCGGTGCTGGCCAAAATATGATAGTATGTTTTGTTATTTCCATTTTGTGAGCCTTTTTTTTGTCATAATACATGTCCTTGTATAAAGTAAATTATTGATGTGCCATAACATATGATGCACAGATCGTGCGAAACTAACCCTTTCATATTTTATCACGATTTCGGAAACTTGCCTGTGCCTTTTATTGCCATCTTCGAGAGGGAGTTTGTGATGGTCCTTGGTCTTCTTAAACAGCTCCAGGACCTTCTGCGTAATACAGCTAATCGCGTACCACTTCTGTGAGGATATTAAGAAAGATAAAAAACAAAGAGTTGTAGTGAAGATATTAATTAAGAAAGATAAAAAACAAAGAGTTGTACGAGTACTCATTGAAAAATACCTGCTCCAGAGAGCTATTAGCTGTTTACCAGGCCGGATGATTAATTTAATTTACAGTGGATCGGCGAAGACTTGACCACATCTCACAGATCTGGCCAGCAAGTCTGGCAGATGATTAATTTGTTGTCTTATGGCTAGCCATCTTCCCCTTTAAGATAGCCATCTTCCACAAGTCGATGCACAAGCACTAGCATCACCCACAAGAAACATACAATCTCGAGAGGTACCAGGCTGCAGCCATGGCGGACCTGGTTGTTGGGTTGGCCAAGTCGGTGGTGGAGGGCGCACTGACCAAGGCCCAGTCGGCCATCGAGGAGGAGGCCAAGCTCCGGGAGAGCGCGCAGCGTGACCTCGTGTTCATCACAGGCGAGTTTGAGATGATGCACTCATTCCTGAACGTGGCTACGACAGAGCGTGTGGAGAACAAGGTGGTGATGACCTGGGTGCGGCAGGTACGCGAGCTGGCTTACGATGTGGAGGACTGCATCGAGTTCGTCGTCCACCTTGACACCAAGACCGGGTGGTGGTGGCGGATGGTCCCATCTTGGTGCATACCACCATCTCAACAGTCGCTTGACGAGGCCATCAGCGAAATCGAGCAGCTCAAGGCGAGGGTGGAGGATGTGAGTACCAGGAACTCACGCTACAACCTCATCAGTGACTCTGGCTCCAAGGCAGCTGCCACGCAGCACCATATGGTTGCGCCAGGCGCCTCCCTTGGCGCGTCAGCATTCAACATGCTCGCCGAGGCAAGGGACGCCGCCAGGAGGCAGCAAGGCTTGGGGGATCTCACCCAGTTGATCACCAACAAAGGCAGCAATGACATTCCCCTTCAGGTTATCTCCGTTTGGGGAACTGGTGGGGATCTTGGGACGACTTCCATCATCAGGAAGGCGTACAACGATCCAGAAATCAGAAAGAACTTCGCATGTCGTGCCTGGGTGAAGCTCATGCATCCTTTCAACCCAAATGAGTTTGTGCGGCGTTTCATGGCTCAGGTCTATGCCGCAGACACTCATGATAAACACGGAGCAGATCTGGGTGTACATGTCTTGACAAAGATGAAGGCCAAACAAGAGCATCTCCTGAAGGAGTTTGTGCACGAAGTCAACACCAAGACTTACCTCGTCGTCTTGGAGAACCTGACTGACATGGTGGATTGGGATGCCGTGAGGACATTTCTTCCAGACATGAAGAAAGGCAGTTGGATCGTCGTGTCCACACAGCAATTCGAGATTGCAAGCTTGTGCATTGGACATGCTTACCAACCAGTGGAGCTCAAGCAGTTCTCACCTGAGCACTCAGTTTGTGCATTCTTCAAAGAGGTAATTAGTTGAGCACGAAACATCATCGATTACATCCAGGGATATTTTTAAGCTTATGAATTTGTTAATTTACTCAGCATGTTAATTTTATCGGGGAACTCTAAAATGTCGAATTTCGAAATAATTAACATGAAGCCAAGGTATGTCAGAAACTGTATGCGAGTGCGACAATGTTTTTTGCTTAGCAAAATATACATTAGGGTCAAACCAAATTATGTTCAGATCACAATTTAACAAAAGCATAGTTTAACCAAGTCACACACCCGTTAATTCTACCTCTGGGATGTGTGCATGACATTGAGAAGTGTGGCCATATTAACGGTACTAGATAAGTCTTTTTCGCAAGTAGTAGATTGCTTTTTTTGTGAGGATTATAGTACGTCAGTTAAGTTCTTTGTGTACCTTGCCTTGGTCGTTGCTTGTTAATTGACACTTCTCCCCACCTTCAGGGTTCTCGGGACAATGGAGACAAAGAAGAGAAACCAATGGTGCATGAAGTTGGCCCAAATTCCTCCTTGGAAAAACTTCGCTCCTCCGATATGACAGCGGTCACTGAGTGGATGGATAACTTTCCCCTTGTTGGACGCGAGTCACAAATGAGCGAACTTCGCAATCATACAGCTAAGGCATGTTTCAGTGATTCCCCAATTATATCTGTTTGGGGGATAGCTGGCATTGGGAAATCAGCTCTTGTTAGAAACTTGTACTATGACAGAATGCTTCAGACCAACCAGTTTGCCAAGTATAGTTGGGTGGACATATCACATCCATTCAATTTAAGGGATTTTTCACGAAGCCTTCTTTTGGACCATCATTCAGACAAAGACCCCATTAAAGAGTGTCGCGACCTTCTAAGCAAACATAAGTGTCTCATTGTTATTGATGATCTCCAGTCCAAAGAAGAATGGGACTTAATAAAGGCTGCATTGGTATCTAGACCTTCTTCAAGTGTTATCATTGCCATTACAACTGAAGCCAGCCTTGCAACATATTGCGCAAATAATGAAGAGCAAGTCTTTAATGTCAAAGGTCTAGAAGCTGCTGCTGCCATGGAGCTCTTCAGAAACGAGGTGTGTTTTCTTACATGAAACAGTATCTAACTGCTTTTTGTTCTTTGATGGAGCTATAGTACTCATGTCCACCTGCATGAAAAAGAAAAGAAACAAACATGATATTTGTGAAATATAAAAATACAACCATATATGCTTTTGTTGCCAAGAAAATCACCCTTTTACATGTATTTGTCAAATATAGAAATACAACCATATAAGCATTCATTTTTGTTTTTCTAGTGGAAATAGTATTACAACATTTATATCTATAACATCTTTAATATGTATTTCCAAATTTTGCAAAATATTCTAAAAAATGGAAGGTGCAAACTACATCGTCAAAGTAATTATAAAAGCAACAATATTATCATTATGCATAGACTAATATGCATTTTTTAAATTTAATATCGATGCTTATGCTAAAAATAGGAAATTGTCGTATTACGTATCTATTTTCTTTATTGTTTTCAAGGTATCATTGTCACCTAGCAACTCTAGTCAGTTTGTGTGCATTAGTTGTCAAAGTAAGAGAAGTAATTTGGTGCACAACTTGTTAAACACCATTTATTTAATTAGAAACTGTTAATTTTCCATAGATAAATATAAGGTGCTCACAATTAAAGGATAACTTAGAGACGTGTCGATGAATATTTCATATATTTGTTCTGCAAATGTTGAACTGATGCATGCACGTGCCATCCTATATGTGTTCATAGATTGATCACTCTTTATTGTGCAACCAAATAGGAAACCTTAGAGACGTATCGATGAATACATTTATTTTTTCTGCAAATGTTCACTGAACTGATGTATGCATGTACCATACTATATGTGTTCACAGATTTGATCAGTTTTTATTTGGCAACCGAAACAGCAGAATGTAATTAGTGAATATGATGCTAATTAGTTGATATTACTAACTGTTAAATTGTTTGAACAATAGGTATACAGGAAGAATCAGTCATGCCCTTTAAAAAGTCACAAGGATGTGGAACTCGAAGAACTTATTTCGAAGTGTGGAGGTCTTCCCAAAGTGATAGTTTCTATAGCTGCTTTATTGGCCACACAGACAGTAACATTGATGGATACGGTACATTCACTGAATCATAAATTTATGCACCGCCTAGAGACCAATCTGGAGTATGATGGTCTGAGGGGCCTATTCGAATGGATGCGTTCCTATTTCCGTACTTGCCCGGATTCACTCAAGCCATGTATCTTTTACCTATCAATTTTTCCTCGAGGCCACATCATTCGAAGAAGGCGACTAGTAAGGAGGTGGATTGCCGAAGGTTACTCCAGGGACAGCGACGAAGAATCTGCGGTGGAGAAAGGGGAGAAATTCTTCTCCAAGCTACTTGATCTGAGCATAATCCAGCAGATACCACAGTTAGTCACCACTGCATTCAATGACGCAAGGATGGTCTCATGCCAGGTTAATGGCTTCGTCCGCGAGTATATCGTCTCGCGGAGAATGGAAGAGAACCTTGTCTTTGAACTTGGGGCCAATTGTGTTTTGACCACCCAACGCACAGGGCGACACCTTATCATATTGGAGAGTTGGGACAGAGACATAATTGTATTTGAGAGCATTGACTTCTCGCGGCTACGGTCGCTCACAGTGTTTGGAAAGTGGGAACCATTCTTCATCTCCAAAAGTATGAGGTTGCTTCGGGTTCTTGATCTGGAGGATGCATCGGGTTTAAAGGACGAAGATCTAATTGAGATGGTGAAGCGGCTACGTCGCCTCAAGTTTCTCTCCCTACGAGGATGTAGAGAGATTTTCCATCTGCCAAGTTCACTGGGTGATCTTAGGCAGCTCCAGACTCTGGATGTGAGACACACCTCCATAGTCAGACTGCCAAAGAACATCGTGAAGTTAGAGAAGCTGCAGTATATCCGAGCTGGCACCACCGTCTCAGCATTGACACCACCTGCCCCATCCAGCAGCCTGCTAAAGTTCCGCAGACGTCGTGGCCTTCTTGGTGTTCAGGTGCCTAAAGGGATTGGAAAACTGACAGCACTGCACACTCTAGGTGTTGTCAATGTCAGTGCTTCTGGGGGAAAAGCCATTGTGGAAGAGCTCAAGAAACTCACCCAATTGCGCAAGCTTGGTGTGTCTGGTATCAATAGGCATAACAGCAAGGTCTTCTTCTCTGCAATCTCAGGTCATGTGCATTTGGAATCCTTGTTAGTGGGGTTCGCCAAGGACAATCAAGGCTCCTGGGATGGCATCCCCCTGCCTTGCAAAAACCTACAGTCTCTTAAACTGTATGGTCTTGAAGAAAAGTTACCTCTACCATGGAACCAACTTAGCAAACTCAGGAAGTTGGATGTGGAGATGACCACTTTGGAGAAAACTGACATTGAGTTCCTTGCCAAGCTACCTAACCTGTGCATTCTACGTGTTCTTGTGAAGCAGCCTCAGGATGGCAAGCTCCATTTTTATGCAGAGATGTATGCAGAGCAGTTGGCCACCTTCGAAAAGGTGAAGATTCTTCAGATTGGTTGCAGCTCCAGTGAATTGCATGTAATCTTTGGATCAAAATCGATGAAGAATCTTGAGCTGCTCAAGATTGACTGTTCCAGTGCAACATATAAGCTCACCGGCCTGAATTATCAAACTGAACTCAAGGAAGTCTTGCTCAAGGGTACCAATGATGAAGCATTCAGGACACAGTTTGCTAATCAGCTTGCCAATCATCCCAATAGACCTTCCGTGAAGCTGGAGTAACTACCACAATTGTCTTGAAGAGCCATTCTCTACTCTCTGTTTTATCCTCTTTTTTCCCCACTTTTCAATAGTAGCTGGATCCAGCCTTTGCAAGCCCTCGTTTGTTTGTATACTTGTTTTCAACATTGCTTTTGTGCTTATTGGCCATAAACATGTTTTTGTTTTCCACGTTGCTATTGTGTGCTTATTGGCCATAAACATGTTTTTGTTTTCCACATTGCTTGTATGATTATTGCCTATTGGCCATAAACACGTTTTTTTTTTGTCAAAATATACTACGTGCACTCTTCTACCAGTAGTTCGATTTCTGCTTACCTTTAATAACTGTGAGCCCTGGTTGACGTGCTGCTGGCGACAAAAGCCTGTTATGGTGTGCCAGCAGAAACGAGCTCGCTGGGTTACACCACTAGACAGATGTCTAAATTAATTACCTTCAATTTTCCTTCCTTTCAATTGCGTTAAATTGACCTCGCCTCCTCTTGTAGTTGAAGTTAGAAGAAGGGGAAATCATTTTTCTCATTGTTGCACTCAAGTTTGCTGCTTGCTCCGTTAATTGACTTGCGTCGATGTTATGCCGCGCACTCCCAGAAGAATGGCCCTCTGCTGCCTTTGGTTTTCCTTCAGGTTTCCGTTGAACACATATGTCATGTCGAGCCAGAGTATTAGTCCGGCAACGACTCACATGCCCCATCCTTACGCGGAGTATCAAAATGTTAAGAATGGCCCTCTGCTGCCTTTGGTTTTCCTTCAGGTTTCCGTTGAACACATATGTCATGTCGAGCCAGAGTATTAGTCCGGCAACGACTCACATGCCCCATCCTTACGCGGAGTATCAAAATGTTAACACGAGATGTCGAGGTGATTCACTAGAGTTGCGTCTCAGATGGAAAACGCGGGATGGGTAATCTACTCTAGCTTATCCAGAATTCCAGATGACTACAGTAAACAGTACATATTCTGTTGCAGTAAAAACAGAGGAGGAAAGGTGGATTGGCTACTGATCCAGGATTCAATCGCTAATTTGTGTAGTAGTGTGTGCAAGAGTTGGCGAGTTGAATGGCCAAAAAATTGTTAACTATTGCTGAGATAAATGAGTTCCGTTACCTTGAAGCCTGGCAAGCCAGCAATTCATCAAACACCCGGAGTGCACTGCCCAACTAAAAAAAAGTAGGTTTCTGAGGAAGGGGGGATAAGAAAGGCAGAGGGTGCATACCATGCTGTGGGCCGGACAGAAGAGCAGGGCACTTGGAGCTCAACCCCGTCGTCGATCACCAGAGCTAGCGTCGACGGCTACAGGGCGCCCCTCCTCACCCTTGATTGCTCTTGGTTTGCCGTGACGTGTGGAGAGGAATGGGATGGACGAGGCACAGCACGCGGCGAGGGAGGGAGGGAGGTAGCAGCCGTCGTGCCAGCGTGAGGAGGGGCGCCCCCGCTGTCCGCCGCCGCCTCCGCCGCCGCCTGGCCTCCCGTCTAAGTGCACGGCCCACCAACCATATTCTTCTCCTGCGGTGACAGCCTCACTGTTAGGATCTAGCTAGGGATTGGAGATGGAAGGGGAAAGCTATGGCGGCACGAGGGGCAACAGAAGATTGTATGTATGGCTGTAGCTTGAGGAATACTGAGTCTCCCACTGCAAAAACTCGGTCAGATCGTTTCTTGTCGGCCTGGTGCTTCATTCTGAAATTGACTCGCTCCAAATGTTGCTGTAGAAGACGCAACATCAAATCTCTATCACGCAACCAGGTTTCCAAATCCGGGACAGTACAAGTGTCATCTGCTGAAATGCCAAATGTACGAGGAGACTGGCCATAAAGCACTTCAAAAGGAGACTTCCCTTCCAGAGCAGAGTGTGGGCTAGTGTTGTACCAATACTCAGCCAAGGAGAGCCACTGAGCCCACTTAACCGGACAGGCATGAGTAAAACAACGTAAAAAAGCTTCGAGGCACTGATTGACTCGTTCGGATTGTCCATCAGTTTGCGGATGATGAGACGAGCTCATGCGCAATTTAGTACCTGTCAAGGCTGCCATCTCCCTCCAGAAGCGACTTGTGAAGATTCTGTCACGATCTGTCACAATTGATTCTGGCATCCCATGCAATTTGTGAATATTGTCCATGAACACAGAAATGGCAGTTGACACTGTGAAAGGATGTTGCAGACCGAGAAAATGAGCATAACGGGACAGCTTATCCACCACAACCAAAATGCAATTGTAGCGGCCAGAGCGAGGGAGGCCTTCGACAAAATCCATTGTCAACATCTGCCAGTAACGTTTGGGAACAGGCAATGGTTCAAGCAAGCCTGGATAACGAGCTCTATCAGGCTTAGCTCTCTGACATACCACACATTCTTGCACATACTGTCGTACTTGCGCTCGCATGCCCTTCCAAAAAAACAATTGTTTCAAGCGACGTAGGGTCACTGGTATACCTGAATGGCCACCAATAGGGCTGGTGTGGAACGCATCCAGCAGCTTGAGGGTGAGTTCAGCGCCCTCTGGGTTCCACAAACGCCCTTTGTAACGAATAAGACCATCCCTCAAGGAGTAAGAATCATCCACACTAGTTTGCACAGCTAGTTTAGTGAGCAGTTCTTGGGCTGTTGCATTGTCTTGGTACAAATCCAATACTTCCTGAAGCCAAGCAGGTTGGTGATGGGATATGGCTAACAAGTGCTCATCAGGGGATGGTCTGCGTGACAAAGCATCTGCAACTCGGTTTTTTGCTCCTTTTTTATACTGGATTTTGAATTGAAGACCCAAGAGCTTGGTAAACACCTTTTGCTGCCAAGGAGTATGCAAACGTTCATCACTCAAATGAGCTAAGCTGCTGTGATACATAAGAATCAAGAATTCTGCATGTTGTAAATTAGAACGCCATTGTTCAACTGCGAGAATGATGGCCATGTACTCTTTTTCATAAGTAGAAAGCCCTTGGGTGCGAGGGCCCAATCCACGGCTCACAAATGCCAGAGGATGCCCTTGCTGTAACAATACTGCTCCCACTCCTAGATCACTTGCATCAGTTTCAATAACAAATTGCTTAGAGAAATCTGGCAAGGCTAGGACAGGGGCTGTAGTAAGAGCTTGCTTCAGTTGATCAAAGGACTGTTGTGCCGCTGGAGACCACACAAAAGGGACATGCTTGCGCAGCAATTGAGTGAGAGGTTGACTAATCATACCATAGTGTTGGACAAATTTGCGATAATATCCAGATAGTCCAAGAAACCCACGCAATTCCTTGAGGTTAGCAGGGACTGGCCACTCTTGCACAGTAGATACTTTTCCTGGATCAGTAGAGACACCATTGCCATCAATCACATATCCCAAATAAGCAATACGACGCTGTGCAAATTCACATTTGGAGCTCTTGACTTGCCACTGGTGTTTTTGAAGCAATTGCAGCACCTCTTTCAAGTGTTGTATATGGTCTTCCAATGTTTGACTATAGATGAGTATATCATCGAAGAATACAACAGCACGCTTACGTAGCACTGGAGCCAGATCATAATTCATGACAGATTGAAAAGTAGGAGGGCCATATGTTAGACCAAAAGCCAGGACATTAAACTGGTAATGTCCATTATGCGTATGGAAAGCTGTTTTGTATTCTTCACCCAGAGCCAAACGAATTTGATGGTAACCTGCACGGAGATCAAGCTTTGAAAACCAAGATGCTCCTGTCAACTCATCAAGTAACTTATCAATCACAGGTAGGGGATATTTGGTCTTCAATGTGATCAGATTGAGGTGCCGATAGTCCACACAGAGTCGCCACGTCCCATCTTTCTTGCGAATCATGATAACACGGGAAGCAAAAGGACTTGAACTAGGTGAAATTACTCCAGATTCCAGCATCTCTTTTATCTGTTTCTCAATTTCTGTTTTCAGTTCTGGAGAATACCTATAGGGTCGGATATTTACTGGCTGAGCTCCTTCCATCAGAGGAATGTGATGATCACAAGCTCGTCGTGGTGGAAGAGAAGTGGGAATAGCAAACACACTAGCATATTCATCCAACAGTTCCTGTATAGGTGCCGGAAGAGGAACAATAGGACACTTGTCGCTAGCTGGTTGAACCAAATGGAGCTCGACCACAGTGCAGTTAAAGGAAGTAGGAGGATGTCCTTGCAAAAATATAGGAGCTCCCTTATACTTGAATGCCAACCATTTTTCAAGCCAGTTCACTTGCATAGTGCCGAGAGAAGAAAGCCAATCCATTCCCACTATGCCATCATAATGTTTCAATGGTAGCACTTTGAAATCACAATCAAATTCATGCCCGCTGGCTGACCACAAACACTGAGGAATAACATGTGTACACTGCAATTGTCCACCACCAGCAATTCTCACACTCTGTTGTTTGGGCAATTGTTGCATACCAGGCACATGAGCTGCTAAACGATCACTGATGAATGAGTGGGAACTTCCAGAGTCAAGCAAGAAGATGACCTTATGACCAGCTAGCTGACAATCAAGCCTGATAGCCGAAGAACCGCCTGTTGCAGTCTGTGTGTCAGCTGACAATACCATCAGATCCATATCACTATCCTCAGAATCACCATTATCCAAGGCACAAAATTCTAGCATCTCTTGCACTACATGCAGTTGCACAGTCTAATTGCATTTATGATCTCGACCCCAGCGCTCACCACAAATGAAACAAAGGCATTTTGCTCGGCGATAAGCCTTGAGTGTCGCCAACTTATCCTCTGGAGCATTCACCTTAGGCTTGTCTCTAGTTTCCTCAATAGCTTTGACAGGAACTATTTTGTCAGAACGCCCATACCCAGATGAGGGAAAAGAGCGACGACCAGAAGTATAAGTATCACTATCGAGCTCTCCCATTTCCTCATGTACTGCAGCAATGGAATAAGCAGAATCCAAATCCACATGCCTTTGCACTGCAACTGTCATTCGGACTTGTGGTTTCAGCCCATCAATGAAGCGAGTAGTATAGTGTAACATGTCAGGATCAGGCTCGTATGCAGTCAACTGATCCATAAGTTCGGCAAACTAACCAATATACTCCTCAACTGTACTAGTCTGTCGAAGACGATACAGTTTGCGCACTAATGCCTGATGCTGATTCCGCCCAAACCTGCTAAGCACCACGGCACAAAATTCATCCCATGATGCACGCACGAATTTGTGCTCAACAGAGGACAACCAACGTGCTACAGGCCCCTCAAACTGCATTGATGCTACTGCTATCCACAAATCCGGATCTGTATCAAACATGTCAAAATAATCTACACATCTGGTCTGCCATAGCTTGGGATTTTCACCATCAAATCTCGGAAAATCCACAGAAGGAGGCTTGCCATGGCCTGACGACGAATACGAACTGCTTCTCTTCTCGCGGTGCAGCAGACTAGAGAAGGAGGAACTCGGGCGAGATAACTCGGCTGTACCTCGGGCCGGCGGAGGGATGTATGGTGCAGGCGCCGCGAATCCCTCCCCCCTTGCTGTGGGAGCTGCTCGTCCCCCCATCGGCGCTGTCTCTGGCATCCCCTTCGGCGACCTATCGCCTGGGTCGGCCTCACCACCGCGGAATACAGGGCCCTTGGCTGCCCGCAGTTCCTGGATCTGCTTGAGGAGGTCCGCTTCGGCGCCGTCGGTGTAGGCTTGCATATCATTGACGATCGTGCCGACCGCCACGCCCACGGATCGCGCCACCGCTGCTTTGACTGCGCTTCCCACCGCCGCCACGATCATCGCATCGAGTTCCTTTTGGTGGCGCAAGTGGGCTGCCTCACTTGCTTGATGCACAGTGGCGTAGATGGCCTTGCCCTCCGGAGTGAGGTTCTCCATGAGCTCTTGCCGTCGACGCGCCGCCGCCGCTGCCAGGCGCGTGTCGTGGACGGGTTCCAGCGTGAGATCGGAAGGTGGTGGGGAATTTCGGCTCTGAGTACCAATTGTTAGGATCTAGCTAGGGATTGGAGATGGAAGGGGAAAGCTGTGGCGGCATCTCGTATTCACTCTTAAGTCTATGATGTATTCGATTACAGAGGAAGGATTGATTTACAAGCCAATGGCCTCAGCCATTACCAATTCGCCAACTATCCCATTACACAGTTGCGCTATTTATAATGAATCACTTCAGCACCCAATCCTTCTCAGCGTATCTCGTTGATGGATGATGGGCCCGCTTGTTGGGCCTTCCCTCTTGGGTCACGAACGGTGCTTCCTCCTGTGGGCTGGACGTAGAGGCCTTGGCGTTGACACTCACCCTGCACCCTTCGCCCATGAGGATGGCAGGATGGGCACTGGGATGGTCCTGCGCGGCCATGACGGTGGCATCATCTTCTCTGCTTGCCGCTCCTTGCGATCGTGCTCTGGCCCTTTACATGCTGAGCTCGAGGGATGCCGGGAAGGCCTCGGCCTAGCCCTACAGTGGACTGAGCTACCGATCCCCCTTGAATGCGATAGCTTGCAGGCCGTGTCGATGATCAAGGCGACTGGACAAGATCGCTCCGAGCATGCAATGGTGGTCTCGGAGGTCAAGAAGCTTCTGGGTAATAGGGAGTGTCGTGTTACTCACATTTTTAGAGAGCAAAATAATGTAAGCCATGTGTTAGCAAACTTTGGTAGAACGGAGGACCGTACGGTGGTCTGGCTCCGCTCTGGACCGGCTAACATCCCTAGCCTGTGTAGGGATGATCTCTCCTGCTCTTGAGTAATACAATCCTTTTACCCCCGCAAAAAAAATAAATTCTCTGGCCCATCCGTTGATTGTATAGTTTCATATCTAAGCATGGGCAAGAGAGTAGACACACACTTTTTTCTAGCAGGTGGAGCATGTCTAGCTATAGCTAATATTCGTCAATAATTTCACATACGTGCCAAGTAGACAAAGTTGATGATCAAACAACTATAGAATATGATATGAAATTAAATGCCTTGCTACAAAAAATTATCATACTCCCGGCGCCCAGGAGACTTAGCCGACACCAATCGCATAATCTGGCCTTGCTATGGACTTGAAAACCCACGCAAGCGCTAATGACGGGCTTTCTCATGGGCCTTTTTAATTTCTGCAGAGTTCACGTTAAGAGGTTGGGGTGGGAGAGGGGGGGGGAAGGGGGTCATCGATCTGTATAGGGGGGGGCCAGGCCCCTCCTCGCCCCGCCTTGTCTCTGCCACTGATTGTGGCGTCCCCGTCTATGCTCATTCCTGGGCTCCTGGCTCGACCTCGAAACTCCATGCTGCCTCACTCTCACCAAGTAAAGTCGACTAACGTATTTGCCATTTTCAAGCAACTTACCAATAGCAAAACGGGTGCTCCTGTTCGGCGTTTCATGCGCCAGGTTAGCTCCCTGGCGCCCACGGGCCAATGCTGGTGGGCCGGCCCATGTGGATGCGAGCGCTCGATCGCATTTTTTATCCCCAGGTTCGCTCGATCGCAGTTGAAAAAAAATACAAAAAATGAAAGTGTTTGTGAATTTAAAAAATGTTCACGGGTTTTGAAAAAAGTTCATAGATTTGATTTTTTTTATTAAATATCAAAATAGTTCATAAAATTTGAGAAAGAAGTTCATTAAATTTTAAAAAAGGTCATCAATTTTGAAACAAATTCATCTAATTTATAAAAAGTTCATCAATTTTGAAAAAACGTTCACAGATTGTAAAAAAGTGTGCATTTAAGAGAAAAAGGAAAAAATAGACAAAACATAAAGAAAAAGAAAAAAAATGAAAAAGAACAAACATAACTGAGGAACGAAATAAAAGATAAAAACAAAGTATGTGTGCGCAAGCGGGTGAGCGGCCTAGTGGTTGCTGCCCTTAACTTCGAACGATAAGGTCGCCAGTTTGATCCCGCCGCCGGCCAGCACTTTTTTGGAAGTTTAAACGGACAAAAAGAAGGGAAATGGGCCGGCCCATGGAAAAGCAGGGGTGTTGTTCCGTTTGCAGTTTATACTGTAACGGGCGCTTGAAGCACAGAATAAGAACAGAGACCACACGCTGCAACCAGGTGAGCTGAAGAGCTCTGTTGATAATTCAGCAGCACCAATGTTTAAGAACCAACCCACAATGCAGATTAGAATTAATTTCGGAATTTTGAATGCAATTTTTTCAAATAAAACTGAGTGTTTTGTGAAACGCAAACACTTTTCAAATTTGCGAGTTTTGTTGGAAAAATGAAACATTTTTTAAAATCAGGAACATTTTTTGAAATTTTGAACACTTCTTTTGAAAATAGAACATTTTTTAAATTGAAAAAAACATTTTGGCAAATGAGAAAAATTTAAGAAACTACCAAACAAATTGGACAACACGAACATTTTTTTGAAATTTGCCAAAAAAAAAAATTGCGACAGGAACATTTTTTGAGACTCCAGAAAAAGTAAAAATATGAACATTTTTATAATTTATGAACCAAATTTTAAAACGGGAACAATTTTTTTAATCCTGAATATTTTTTGAAAAGTTGTGAAATTGTTTAGCAGAAACATTCCAAAGATTTTCAAAAGGAACAGTACATGAACATTTTTTGAATTTGAGAACAAAATTTGAAAACACAACCTTTTTGAAGTTTGAACATTTTTTAGAAGCATGAATATGTCTTTAGTTTCCAAAAAAATTTGAAAAAAATAAACATTAATAAAACAAGAAAAGGTAAACTAAAAGATAAAACATAAAGAAAAATAAAAAGAGACAGAAAAACAAAAACAAAACAGGAAAAGAAAAAAAAGAAATAGGAAAACTGGTAAAACATGGTTCAGGGTCAGGGTTGAGGTTTTATGTACATTGTGTCGCAAACAGGCCGGCCCATCGAGGCGCTTCGGCTGCTCACCTGTGCGATACGCCAGCACTTTGAAGCAGCACGCGTTAAATAGGATACATCACTAGTAGAAAAACGACTTTACGTGAGCCTCATTAGTCCCGGTTTGATAACGGCTCGGGACTAATGTGACCATTAGTCCCGGTTCCAACGGCTAGGGGGCGGGCATCATTAGTACCGGTTCGTTATGTTCCTCTAGTCCCGGTTTGTGACACAAACCGGGTAGCCTGGCACCACCCCTTTAGTCCCGGTTTGTGTCACAAACCGGGACTAGAGGAACACCTTTAGTCCCGGTTGGTTATACAAACCGGGACTAAAGATGCCCCTATATAAACCCTTCGTCCAGCCCGAGCCTATTTTTCCCTTTCCTCTCCTCTTTGTTCTTCCCCTCTTGCTCGAGCTCATCCTCCATTTTTGCCAAAATTTGTCAAGATTTGAAGGCACTCCATCCATCCAAGTGTTCACAAAGGTTAGCAACTTTGTCCTTTCATCTCTCATTGCTAGATTAGCTCTTGCAATGCTCTATAAGTATAGTAATTTGTGGGTTTTAGTTTGGGAGTAATTATATGTGGGAGTTTATTTGATTTATATGCAATTTGAGATCAAATTAACTTCTTAGTTTGCATATGTAGGTGTGGTTTAGTTAGTGCCTTCCTGTCCCCGTCCTAACCACCGTCGATCGCCCGCACCGTCCCGTCGCCGGCACCACCTTGGTGAGCCTCTTGTTCTTATCCTTTTTATATAAAAAAATCATGTTTGTGTGATTTAGATAGTTACTTTTATATTTTTTTTACTCGTACGTTGTTTGTTATACATAGTGGTATGGTTTTGATATCCGTCCCCGTCGGCCCTCGTACGGTTTATGATTCGGATGTGGTATATTCTCTTTTATAACTATTTGTTGCATTTTCGTGTTTATGATAATTATGCCCATCAAGTTGACATAGATATTTTTATCTAGGAGGTATGTGAACCCGAAATTGCAACCGACCCTCTTGTCGAGAAGTTAAATTTAGTTGAAAACAAAACGAGTATTTGAAAGAAACATTGAAAAGAATTGAAGAAGAGAAGATGAAACTAGAGTTGTATGTTGCCGATGTCGTCGATGATCACAAGATCAAGATGGATGCATACAAGCACTTAAAGAGGAAATGGCGGGATTTTTGCTTGACCGGGTCATAGATCCCGAAGGAGAATGCCATTACACCTAATGTCTGTATGTAATGATCTGCAAATTGTAGGAGAAATTGTATACCAAATTGTATATGTATATGTGTATGAATGGTCATACGAGAAATTCGATGATATATATATGATCCGTTCTACGAGAAATTTTATTTATATATGCATAATGTGTATAGTATGTAGCAGCGTAAAATATGTTTGAAATGAAAAAGAATTAAATAGAAAACACAAAATTAAAAGAAAAAAAATAAACCATAAACCCCCAAACCCCTAAACCTTTTAGTCTCGGTTGGTGTCACCAACCGGGACTAAAGGACCCCCAGCGCCCGGCGCGGGCTCGTGCCACGTGGTGGGCCTTTGGTCCCCGATCGTGACGAACCGGGACTAAAGGGGGGGCCTTTAGTCCCCACCCTTAGTCCCGGTTGGTGAACCGGGAATAGAAGCCCTTACGAACCGGAACTAATGGCCAATTCTGCACTAGTGCATCCTATAGGCACCCTGGATGGCCGAATCCTATGGGCGCCCCTGGATGGCCGAATCCTATGGGCGCCCCTGGATGGCCGAATCCTATTGGGAGCCCTTATGTCTTGTTGTAAGCGAGACAGAGGGAAGCCTCGCGGCCGGGCAACTCTAGATGAGCCGACCCAGCCGCACGCGAGGATACGTCCTCCTTTTTTCTGTTTCTTTTACGTTTTCTGTATTTGCTTTTGCTTTATTTTTTTTACTTCCGTTTATATCTTAAAATACTCTAAATACTTATATTACAAAAAACGCTCTAAAAACATTTTAAAAATATTGATCAATCGTTCAAAAAATGTTCAATGTGTAAAGAGAAAATGTTTTTCACGTACACAAAAAATGTATAAAAAATTGATCATGTATTAAAAAATGGTAATGAAGCATTTGAAAAACTTTGAACACGTATTTGAAAAATGTTAATCGAGAATTTTCAAAATGTTAAATGTGTATAAGAAACATGTTGATCATGAATTTAAAAAATGATGATTTTTTGATCATGTATATAAAAAATGTTAATCAAACCTTTCAAAGAAATGTTGGAAATGTATTTGAAAAATGTTAATCAAGGATATGGAAATGTTAAATGCGTATACAAAAAATGTTAACCATGTATTAAAAAATGTTAAATTATTTTATCATGTAAATAAAAAGGGTAGTGCTACGCGTCCGCCGGATGATAAGTCAATTAGATCAGCCGCCTCGACAACCGTCAGATGTCGTTCAAAACAGCCGTTCGATCTACCGCCCCAACTAGTCGAGGACTTTTGCAACAACTACCTTGCTGCGCTTAGGGGCTTTGCAACAAAGGACCTCGTTGCAAAGGTCCGCTGAGACAGCAATCGGGCAAGACAGGCCACACCCTAGGCTACAGCGTAGCCGCCTGGCCGCCGCCCCACCGTGGCCCGAGCGTCTCGGCGATGGAGCGCCACCGCTCGCCAGAGTTGCTGCTCCTCCTCCGCCTTAGCCCCACGAGCAGCTACCAGCTCCACTCCAGCACGACGGTGACGACCTCTCACGTCGGGCGCTCCTTCGGTGTTTTCTGCAACCGGAGTTATGTTTCAGAAACATGCCTCATGTTGCAATGTTTGGCCTCTCGCTCTCTAACGTCGGGCGCTCCTAAGGCGCTTTCTGCAACTGGCGCTATGTTTCTGAAACAAGACCCCTGTTGCAGAAAAAAAACCTTCACCACCAAACAATTTTTTTCTTTCTAAAACAAAACGTCTACTGCAGAAACCTTTTGAAACAATACTCCCGTTGCAGAAAAAAAAACCTTCACCACCAAATGTTTTTTTCTTCTTTCTGAAACAAGGCGTCTATTGCAGAAATCTTTTGAAACAAGACTCCTGTTGCAGGAAAAAAAACCTTCACCACCGAATCGTTCTATTCTTTTTGAATCTAGTCATGTGTTGCAGAAATCTACTGAAACATGACCCTTGTTGCTGGAAAATAAACTGGCTACACGGGACTTATGACCAGCGTGAGCACTAGATTAGGATTGATCCGACGGCTACGCAAGCGGCGGACGAGGTGCGTGCATCGGCCAGCTGAAGGATAGTGTTTTCCAAATAAAAATTCTAATCAAGCATTTGATAAAATGTTGAACCAATATTTTTTTTAAATGTTGAACAAGTATTTGAAAAAGTGTTGAACAAGTATTTCGAAAATGTTAAACATGTATAGAAAAAATATTGAGCATTTATTATGAAAAATGATGGAAAATATGATTATGTATATAAAAATATTAATCAAGCTTTTGAGAAAATGTTGGACAAGTATCAGGGCCGGTCCTCAGTTTTCGGGGGCCCGGGGCGGAACTAAAATACCGGGCCTTCAATATTTTGGTAAAGTTTTTTACGGGGTAAGTGGAGTTTTATTTCAAAACTATAGAGTTATAATTAAGAGGCAAGATGTCGCACATGATATCAAAAGTTGGTCGCAGGCAGCCAGTTAGAGGCGCGGTTGCATAGGAGATCAAGTAAAATTTGCCTTTACCATCTATCGAGCCAAATTACACCCAGTAGTGGTGAAGGACTAGATTTTTCTGTAGGTGAAACTATTTTTTTAACTTGTAGGTGAATCTATTAATATTGAGAGAAAAGTGATATGACATAAAAAACATAATCATCTTGATAGGACACTATCAATTTATAACATGGAATCAAACTTTTAAACAAATAATTTAGTACTCTGTCCGTCCCAAAATAAGTCTAGTTTGGGACGGAGGGAGTACTGAAACAACGATACTTATTTTGAACTAAAATCATGACATTTATTTTGGAATGGAGGGGTTCAAATTTGAACTAAGACCACGATGTTTATTTCGGGACTGAGGGAGTATAAAATAATTCTAATACAACTCCTACTACGCGTACTTTGCTAGTGGTTTCCTTTTCGTTTTCTGAGGTACAGAGTTAGTTTGCTTGGACTCCGTTGCGGTGCTGCCCTGAAAAATAAGACTCGGTTGCAACGCTGCAGTTTCTTTTTTCGAGATAGGTTGCAGCGCTGCAGTTGATCGCTAATTCCAGCTTCAAAAACAAAATCGGTCCTTTTTTCAGGGCCTTAGCCTTGTGTGGCCCAACCACCACTTCCTTTCAGAACAACCCACTACCTCTAAAGGCATGCACGTTTGACGCAAAAGAGAAAAGCACAAGGCCCGTTACAGGATTGGACGTTTCGGCTTTTTTCTTCCTCGCGGAGACATAGAACAGCTTCGAGTGCTCTAATGGCGCCTCCATTGGGACTTGGGAATAAAGCTCCTCACACATAGCTAGGATGCTCCCCCCCTTGGATCTGGGGGCCGGGAGGCAGCCCGCCCCCCCCCCCCCCCCCCCCCCCCCCCCCCCCCCCCCCCAGGGCCAGCCCTGACATGTATTTGACAAATGCTAATGAAGCACTTGCAAAATGTTAAATGTGTATAAAAAATGTTGACCATGTATTAGAAAAATGATAATCAAGCATCTAAAAGATCAAATATGTTTAGTAAAAATGCTGACCATGTGTTTCAAAAAAGTTAATATTGCATTTAATAAATATTAATGAGCATTTGAAAAAAATGTAAATGTTCAAAGAAAAAATGTTGACCATGTACTAGAAAATGTTAATTTTGTTTTGACAAAGTTAATTAAGCATTTGAAAAGGTTTAAAAGTTTTTATAGAAAATTGTTGAACATGTATTCAAAAAATGTTATCCTATATTTGAAATTTTTTAATCAAGCATTTGATTTTTTTAAAGAAAATTGTGTAAAAAATGTTGACCATGTATTATAAAATGTTAAATTTGTATTGGAAAAATGTTAGACATGTATTAGAAAAATGTTATTGACATATAAAAATGCTGAATAAAAACCAAAAGAACAAAGAAAACCAATAAAATGAAAAAAAAGAAACAAAATAAACCAAGGAAAAATGAAAATGAAAAATAAAACCGAAGAAACAAATGCAGAAAGAATGAAAAAAACATTGAAAACCACGAAAGAAACAAAAAAATGAAGAATAAAAGAAGGAGAATGAGTAAGAAAGGAGAAACCGATAAAAACAATGAAAGAAACAAAGAAAAACAAAAAATTGGAGAAGAAATAAGACAACCAAACGAAAACAAAAGAAATGTGGAAAAAGAAAAAACACGGATAAAACCAAGTAAAAATGAAGAAAACGAAAGAAAAGAAAAAAAGTAAACATGGTAAAACCTGTTTCATTTTCCTTCTAGTAGGCCACCCTCTAGATAGTGTACAACAAGTCGAGTCTGACGCAGTGGCTAACAGCGTTGGGGATAAGAATGGTAATTTTACCCATGGGTACGGGTACCCGCAGGTACCGTACCCGCATGGGCAGGGTATGGGCAAGTTGCCAAGTTGACCAAGACAGTTGATGTTTTTTTTTGCGGGTGAAAAGGAGATTCTCCATCTGCGCAAGTTGCTGATTGACCTAGGACCATGAACAATGACCGTTGACCAAGACAGTTGATGTTCTTTTTGCGGCTGAAAAGGAGATTCTCATTACTCACGGTGGCTTCTTAGTCGTTGCCAAGTTTACAACAAAATCTAACCCCGAATGCAACCAAACAGCGGTGCGAGGGGTTCTACGGCCATAGGCCACAAGTTCATGACCTACTTTATTCTGCGAACGACTACAAAGAGTAAAAGAAATCTCCCTAGCCTCGGTAGCGGCCAGTCTCTAATCTCCTCAATGAGAATACGGTGAGCCGATCTATCCTCTGATTGTGCTTTGATCATCGCCACCGCCTGAGCACAATCCATCTCGACCGTAATGGCCATCTCCGTCCTGTAAAGGGCTAGCTCCAGTCCCTCTCTACATGCCGCTAGCTCCGGAGTTTGACTTAAGACAAAACTTATATGCAGAGTAAAAAGGATCGAAGGGAGCACATTATATGCTTGTCACCACTGCAGGCAAAAGAACATTTCACTGGGACATACTCCCTCCATCCTTTAAAGAGTGTACTTCCAACTTTGTTGGAAAGTCAATTTTTTTTATCTTTGACCGTATTTATGTAATAATACATCAACATTTATGCCATCAAATTAGTAGCATTAGATTCATGATAAAATATACTTTCATCATATACCTATTTGGTTTCACAAACATTGATGTATTTTTGCACAAACTCGGTCAAACTTTGAGATAGTCTGACCCTCCAACAAAGTTGGAAGTACACTCTTTGAAGGACGGAGGGAGTACACTATTACCAGGTGAAATCACGCACTTCGCTGCACGCGGATACTATAGCATGATTAAAGTACTCCATGAGCATATTATGTCATGCGTGAAAAACTGCCATTCAAATATTGGGATGAAGAAACTTGAACCGTTGACCGTAACAACCTCACATCACTAGTAGAAAACAGGGCTTTGGTCCAGGCTGGGTAAGCCCACTAATCCCGGTTCACTCACGAACCGGGACCCATGGGGGCATCGGTCCCGGTTCGTGAGGCCAGGGGGCCGGCCGGGCCTCGTGGGCCATTGGTCCCGGTTCGTCTGGCCCCATTGGTCCCGGTTTTAGACACGAACCGGGACCAATGGGCCTCGCTCCTGGCCCACAACCATTGGTCCCGGTTGGTGGCTGGAACCGGGACCAAATGGGGTCCTTTAGTCCCGGTTCTAGCCACAAACCGGGACCAAAGAGATGCATCATATATACCCCGTGAGCAGAGCAGTGGAGTGCTCTGTTTTTTTGGCCGGCCGTGGGAGAGCTTTGTGGTGCTCTAGCTCACCTCCTATGCACATGATGTGTTCGATGAAATGCCCGAGCCACACTTAAGCTTTCTCCTCTCGAAGCTCCTTGTCCAAGCTCCATTTTCCTCAAGATTTTTCTAGGTTTGGCGGTCCGTCCTGTCTCGTCCCCGTCCTCACCGCCGTCGATCACCCGCGCCGATCTCGTTGCCGGCACCACCGTGGTGAGCCTCTTGTTCTTATCTTCTTTCTAAAATAAAAAAGTTCTTACTTGTATGATTTAGATAGATACTTGTGTGATTTTCTTACTTTTATTATTGTTTGTTATTATATAGTGCGATGATTTTGGTATCCGCCTCCGTCGGCCTTCATCCTGTCTATGATTCGGATGTGGTATATATATTATCTTTTATAACTATTAGTTTTATTTAGTGTTTATGACAATTATGCCAACCAACGTGACATAGATTTTTTTATCTAGGAGGTATGTGAACCGGAAATTCCAACCGACCCTATTGTCGAGAGGTTAAATTTAGTTGAAGAAGAAAACAATTACTTGAAGGAAAAATTGAAAAAAATTAAGGAGGAGAAGATGATATTGGAGTTGCATGTTGCGGATGTCGTCGATGATCACAAGATCAAGATGGATGCAACGCGCTTCAAGATTAGAAAGTATAGAAAATATGCCATTCATACTGAGGCTTGGTATCATTATGCCGTTGGATCAATTGTTACCTTAGTTGCGATTATTATCGCATTTGTTGTTGCATTGAAATGTTAGATAGTTTCAATGTATGGTTTAATTAGATGCTCTGGAGAGCTATATGTTGTTCAATAAGAACTATGTATGTACTTTGGTTTTAATGTGATGATGAACTTCTATTAATTAATTTGGTCACTTCTGTATTCATGATGTTCTGTAATGGTTTTTGACACACTTAATTATATATAATGCATGCAGATGAACTGGCAATGGATGTACGGTGACAGACGCACCTCTGAGTACATTAAGGGCGTGCATAATTTTCTCGAAGTGGCTGAGGCAAACAAGCAGAATGGTTTTATGTGTTGTCCATGCCATATATATGGGAATACGAAGTCTTACTCTGACTCGAAAACCCTTCACACCCACCTGCTTTATAAGGGTTTCATGCCACACTATAATGTTTGGACCAAGCACGGAGAAAGAGGGGTTATGACGGAAGACAATGAAGAAGAAGAGGATGATGACAACTATGTGCCCCCTGAATACGGTGATGCTGCAACGGGGGAAGCTGAAGATCAAGAGGAACCAGACGATGTGCCCGATGATGATCTTCGCCGGGTCATTGTTGATGCAAAGAGACAATGCAAAAGTGAAAAGGAGAAGTTGAAGTTCGATCGCATGTTAGAGGATCACAAAAATGGGTTGTACCCCAATTGCGAAGATGGCAACACAAAGCTTGGTACCACACTGGAATTGCTGTAGTGGAAGGCAGAGAATGGTGTACCTGACAAAGGATTTGAGAAGCTACTAAAAATATTGAAGAAGAAGCTTCCAAAGGATAACGAATTGCCCGACAGTACGTACGCAGCAAAGAAGGTTGTATGCCCTCTAGGATTGGAGGTGCAGAAGATACATGCATGCCCTAATGACTGCATCCTCTACCGCGGTGCGTACCAGGATTTGAACGCATGCCCGGTATGCGATGCATTGCGGTATCAGATCAGACGAGATGACCCTGGTGATATTGACGGCGAGCACCCCAGGAAGAGGGTTCCTGCCAAGGTGATGTAGTATGCTCCTATAATACCACGGTTGAAACGTCTGTTCAGAAACAAAGAGCATGCCAAGGTGATGCGATGACACAGAGAGGACCGTAAGAAAGACGGGAAGTTGAGAGCAACCGCTGACGGGTCGCAGTGGAGAAAAATCGAGAGAAAGTACTGGGAGGACTTTGCAGGTGACGCAAGGAACGTATGGTTTGGTTTAAGCGCGGATGGCATTAATCCTTTTGGGGAGCAGAGCAGCAATCACAATACCTGGCCCGTGACTCTATGTATCTATAACCTTCCTCCTTGGCTGTGCATGAAGCGGAAGTTCATTATGATGCCAGTTCTCATCCAATGCCCTAAGCAACCCGGCAACGACATTGATGTGTACCTAAGGCCATTAGTTGAAGAACTTTTACAGCTGTGGAATGGAAACGGTGTACGTGTGTGGGATGAGCACAAACAGCAGGAATTTGACCTGCATGCGTTGCTGTTTGTAACCATCAATGATTGGCCTGCTCTCAGTAACCTTTCAGGACAGACAAACAAGGGATACCATGCATGCATGCACTATTTAGATAACACCGAAAGTATATACCTGGACAAATGCAGGAAGAATGTGTACCTGGGGCATCGTCGATTTCTTCCGACCAACCATCAATGTCGAAAGAAAGGCAAGCATTTCAAAGGCGAGGCAGATCACCGGAAGAAGCCCGGCATTCGTACCGGTGATCACATACTTGCTATGGTCAATGATTTACAAGTAATCTTTGGAAAGGGTTCCGGCGGACTATCTGTTCCGAATGACGCTGAGGGACGCGCACCCATGTGGAAGAAGAAATCTATATTTTGGGACCTACCCTATTGGAAAGACCTAGAGGTCCGCTCTTCAATCGACGTGATGCACGTGACGAAGAATCTTTGCGTGAACCTGCTAGGCTTCTTGGGCGTGTATGGGAAGACAAAAGATACATCGGAGGCACAGGAGGACCAGCAACGTGTGCACGAAAAAGACGGCATGCCTCCAAAGCAGTATGAAGGTCCTGAGCTACGCTCTTACCAAAGAAGAGAAGGAAATCTTCTTTGAATGCCTGCTCAGTATGAAGGTCCCGTCTGGCTTCTCGTCGAATATAAAGGGAATAATAAATATGCCAGAGAAAAAGTTCCAGAACCTAAAGTCTCATGACTGCCACGTGATTATGACGCAACTGCTTCCGGTTGCATTGAGGGGGCTTCTACCGGAAATCGTTCGATTAGCCATTGTGAAGCTATGTGCATTCCTCAATGCAATCTCGCAGAAGGTGATCGATCCAGAAATCCTACCAAGGTTAAGGAGTGATTTGGCGCAATGTCTTGTCAGTTTCGAGCTGGTGTTCCCACCATCCTTCTTCAATACCATGACGCACGTCCTAGTTCATCTAGTCGACGAGATTGTCGTTCTGGGCCCTGTATTTCTACACAATATGTTCCCCTTTGAGAGGTTCATGGGAGTCCTAAAGAAATATGTCCGTAACTGCGCTAGGCCAGAAGGAAGCATCTCCATGGGCCATCAAACAGAGGATGTCATTGGGTTTTGTGTTGACTTCATTCCTGACCTTAAGAAGATTGATCTCCCTCAATCGCGGTATGAGGGGAGACTGACTGGAAAAGGCACGCTAGGAGGGGACTCAATAATATGTAGGGACGGGCATTCCTGGTCTCAAGCACACTACACAGTTCTACAGAATTCTACCTTGGTGACCCCGTATGTCGATGAACACAAGAACATTCTGCGCTCCAAACACCCGGAGCAGTGTGACGACTGGATTACATGTGAACACATCAGGACTTTCGGCAGTTGGTTGCAAACACGTCTCAGGGGTGACAACACTGTTTCTGATGAGCTGTACTCGTTGGCCAGGGGACCATCTTTGACTGTATTGACTTACAAAGGGTACGAGATAAATGGGAATACATTTTACACGATCGCCCAAGATCAAAAGAGCACCAACCAAAACAGCGGTGTCCGCTTTGATGCAGCAACCAAGAGGGGAAATGACACATATTATGGTTACATAGTGGACATATGGGAACTTGACTATGGACATGATTTTAAGGTCCCTTTGTTTCAATGCAAATGGGTCAATCTGTCAGGAGGCGGGGTACAGGTAGACCGACAGTACGGAATGACAACAGTGGATTTGAACAATCTTGGGTACACAGACGAACCATTCGTCCTAGCCAATGATGTGGCGCAGGTTTTCTATGTGAAGGACATGTCTACCAAACCGAGAAAAAGAAAAGATAAGGAAGCGAATACACCATACGATGAGCCAAAGCGCCACATAGTTCTTTTAGGAAAAAGAGACATCGTGGGATTGGAGGGCAAGACAGACATGTCTGAAGATTATGAAAAGTTTCATAAAATTCCTCCCTTCAAAGTCAAGGCTGACCCAAGCACCCTGTTAAGCGATGAAGAATATCCATGGTTACGGCGCAATAAGCAAAGGACACAAGCGAAGAAAAAGTGAAGACTTTCTCTCCACAACTATTATGATGATGGCTTTGATCTAGAATATCACTGCAGTTACATGTGAAGAAATGAAATGCCTTTTGTAACAGATGAGTTTCCGTCCGAAACCCTGATACTTCGAAAGAGATTGTCCATTTTGTACACGAAGTGCATCCAGCTTTTTCCGTAACCCTCTCAACTTTTTAGCACATGCTATGTGGGTGAAATGATGATACCATGCCAACTTTCAACCTTTTCAGAGTTCATTTGTAGTTTTTTTCAATTTTAGGGTCATTTAGCTCAAAAAAATCAGTAAATGCATGAAAAATACCAAATGAAGTCAGAAAGGGTTGAAAATTGATGATGTGGCTTTGAATGGTGCATTTTAAACACACAAAAAGTCTGGAGTTCAAATAAGTTCAAAAAAATGAAATCCCTTTGTAACAGATGAGTTTTTGTCCGAAACCCTGATACTTCGAAAGAGATTGTCCATTTTGTACATGAAGTGCATCCAACTTTTGCCGTAACCCTCTCAACTTTTTAGCACATGCTATGTGGGTGAAGTGATGATACCATGCCAACTTTTAACCTTTTCAGAGTTCATTTGAAGTGCTTTTCAATTTCAGGGACATTTAGCTCAAAAAAATCAGTAATTGCATGAAAAATACCAAGTGAAGTCAGAAAGGGTTGAAAATTAATGATGTGGCTTTGAATGGTGCATTTTGAACACACAAAAAGTCTGGAGTTCAAATAAGTTCAAAAAAATAAAATCCCTTTGTAACAGATGAGTTTTCGTCCGAAACCCTGATACTTCAAAAGAGATTGTCCATCTTGTACACGAAGTGCATCCAGCTTTTGCCGTAACCCTCTCAACTTTTTAGCACATGCTATGTGGGTGAAATGATGATACCATGCCAACTTTTAACCTTTTCACAGTTCATTTGAAGTGCTTTTCAATTTCAGGGTCATTTAGCTCAAAGAATGAACTAATAGCAAAAAGAATGAACTAGAAAACTTTTATGAAACTCTAATAGAAAAAAGAATGAACTAAAAATAATCAATAAAAATATTCTGTTATGATCAACTAAAACAAAACTATAATACTCTTCAATAGCAAAAAGAATCAACTAAAAAGCTTTTATAAAACTCTAATAGCAAAAGGAATCATCTAAAAATATTTTATAATCCTCTAGTTTTTTTGAAACTAAATTTTTATAAAATTTATGCAACTTAAATTATCAAAGTATTTTTTGTTCAAAACATAAATAGCAAAACGATTTTTTTGTTAGAAACTTTAATAGCAAACTAAAATAACAAAATCTGTTTTTGATTAAAACAGACATTTAAAATAACCTAAAGCAAAATGAATCACTCAAAAACTCTAAAAAATAAAGTAAAGCATAAAACAAAAAAAAATACAGAAAAAAAATTAAAAAAATGCCGCCTACAGGGCCACCACAGCCTGCATACGACTAGAAACCCAACTAGCATGTTGGGCCAGGATGCAGGCCCGCGGCGGGCCCAGTAGGCCCACAGGCATAGCAGTGTTACATTAGGCCCGTAGGCCTGCAGTTCAGAGGAGTTCGAGAGGGAAGAGGCAGCAGAGCTTATAAACAGGTGCGGGGCGCTCCCAACTAGCGAGGTGGGACTAAACTCCCACCACCATGCCGCTGTGCAGGGCTATTGGTCCCGGTTGGTGGCACGAACCGGGACCAATGCCGCCCTTTGGTCCCGGTTCGTGGCACCAACCGGGACCAATGCCCCCCTTTAGTCCCGGTTGGTGCCACCAACCGGGACCAAAGGTCTTTGTTTCCCGCCCTTTGGGCTGCTGAAAATTGACCTTTGGTCCCGGTTGGTGGCACGAACCGGGACTAAAGGGGGGCATTGGTCCCGGTTGATGCCACGAACCGGGACCAAAGGCTTTCCTATATAAGTGGCACTTAGGAATTTTTTAGCAAGTTCTCGCATTCTCCCCGACACCGACGCCCAGCGCCCCGACGCCGACGCCCTGCTTCTCGTAGCGATCGCCGTCGCCGCGCCCTGCCCCGTCGCCGCCCGCTCCTCGTCGTCGTCGCCGTCGTCGGCCCTGCCTCCTCGTCGCCGTCGCCGTGCCCTGCACCGACACCGTCGCTGCGCCCTGCCCCGAGCCCGTCCTTGTCATCGCCGCCCCCGAGCCCGCTCCTCGTCGCCGACGCGTCCTCGCTGTGAGCGCCGCCCCGATCCCCTCATCCTCCTCCTATTCCTCCCTGTAATGGCCGCCGTCGCCGCGCCCTGCCGCCGACCCCGATGCCATCGGCGGCGAGCCACTGACCAAGGGGGTCCAGTGTGGCGACGCCGTGTGGGATAGAGGAAGATGAGGAGTGCATGGCATCGATTCCCCCCTCTGTCCAAATTTTTCTGAATTTACTGAATTTTTTGATAGTGCTAAACAGTGCACATCAAGTGTATGATGAAATGCCAAAGGGCTCTAGGAATTTTAAGAATTTTTTAGAATTTTTGTGGTGAGGTGTTGGTGCACAAAAGAGAGTCTGGCAAAGTTTAAGAATTTTTTGTCCAATTTAAATTGCGCTTTGACCATGGAGTTTGAATCTAGTCCAAATTTGAACTGAATGAAATTTGAAAAAATTGAACTATAGAACCAATTTTTTTTGGCGGAATGGGTTGTGGGTACTGTCAAATAGATGGAGTAATTTTTGTGGGTGCAAAAGAATTGGGGAGAATATAGCTCCTTTGCAAGTCAAAGGAAATATGAATAATTGAAATTCCAACTTTGGAATTTATTAAATATAAGAAAAATATTTACATAGTTAGAGATATTTGCACAGTTAGAGATATTCATGATCAAAGTCATTTTTTAGAGAAATTTGCATAGAGAATTTTTTTAGAGAAATGGTGGAGTTCACATATAATGTATATATGTTGATATTTTTTATATGATGAAAATTGTTTTGTTCATATATAATGTATATATATATGTATGTGGCTATGTATGTATGGATGTTCATAAAATTGTTTTGTTCATAGCATTTTTCATAGCCATATATATGTATGTGGCTATATGTATGTATATATGGATGTTCATAGAATTTTTTTTATATGTATGTGGCTATATGTATATGTCGTTGTCGATATAGCTCCTCCCCGATAACTTCGACATGAGGTGGGGGGGGGGGGGTCGATATACCTCCTCCCCAATAACATTTTTTTATATGATGATTTTTTTTTCGTAGCCATATATATGTATGGATGTTCATAGATTTTTTTTTATATGTATGTGGCTATATGTATGTCGTTGTCGATATAGCCCCTCCCCGATAACTTCGACATGAGGGGGGGGGGTCGATATACCCCTCCCCGATAACATTTTTTTTCTAAGTTACTAAGGTAAAATGTTCACCCCCCTCTTGATATACCGGGCGACCAACTCTCGAGGCCACCCAAACCCTAGAAAAAAAGCGTTGTCGATCTCCTACTCCCTCCCGCCCCTACCTGACAAACTCTCGAGGCCACCCAAACCACTAGAAGATAACTCCGGTAACTTCGACATGAGGGGGGACGTCGATCAACCCCCTCTCGCCCGAACAAGTCTATGTATCATTTTATATCGCGGTGGACATATATCAAAGTTTGATCATATGTCAAAGTTTGAATTTTGACATATCGCTTCGAGGCAACCCCAAACCCTAGAAGCATTGCCAAGGCCACCCCAAACCCTAGAAGCGTCGAGGCCATCCAAATTTACCAAGTTAAAAGAGCGTTGTCGAGGCCACCCCAAACCCTAGAAGCGTCGAGGCCACTAATTAATATTCCTTGTTGTGATTAGCTAGCTAGGTCTATGTTTGCCACTAATATATCCATCTCTCATGTTTGTATATTAATTGCCATGTTGTAATATTTGCAGAAACTATGGATCAAAGAGACTTAGAACAAGAAGAGTTGTTGGGGGACATAATCCGCGACGGACGTGATGTCTTGTCGTTTCTCAACGACATCGATGGTCTGGAAGGAGAGGATGAAGGCTCCGGTGATCGAACAATGGAGGAGGAAAGACAGGATCATGATGTCTGCGGTGACCGAATACCGGTGGAAGAAGGAGACCGTGATGACGGCTCCGGTGACCGAATGGAGGAGGGAGCTGTTGCAAAGTCCGGCGAGGTATATATATTAATTAAGCCTGTGCTGACTAGCTAATTGATGCATTAATTGTTTTGGTATGTACATATATTAACTCTTCTTTCTTCTTTTATAGCCCTCCTGATCGAGCCAAACTTTGGTAACGAGACGAGGCCCGAAGAAAAGGTTGCGCCAGGATGAAAGGTTCACGATCACAGCAATCGCGGACGATGGCCAACCAATTGAACCCAGGCGGACCAAGGAAGCATTTTCTGCTCAGTGCGGAGCTATTGTTAGGGACAGCATCCCGATCAGCATCCAGCTATGGAATACGCCTAAGAACGAAGACCCTCAAGTTTCTTATGTCACCGATAGACAGAAAGATGATCTTTGGACCTCACTGAAGGCAAATTTCACCCTACCACCAGTGGAGGATCCAAATAAGCCAGTTATAGAGCCACTGGTCAAGGCGTGTGCTCTTAAGAAGATGGCAGATCTATTCAGGAGGTGGAAGAATGAGTTGAAATCAACGTTTGTCGAAAAAGGGAAGACTCCAGAATTCACCGGCCGATTTGAGAAGATAAGAGATCACTGGCCCACATTTGTGGCCTACAAGACATCAGACAAGAGTAAGAAAATGTCAGAGATAAACAAGATAAATGCTGCAAAGAAGCTGTATCACCATCGCACGGGGTCAGGCGGCTACCTCAAAGCCCGGCCGTTGTGGGACAAAGCTGAGAATGACTTGATTACTAAAGGGGTCGAACCAGAGACATTGAACTGGCCAGACCATTCAAGGACTTGGTTCTTCGGGGTTGGGGGAACTTTGCACCCTGAAACAGGGAAGTGCCGTTGGACGGACGAGCAACATGCAATACCCGTTAAGAAGCTTCAGAAGTATATCGCCGCAGCGCAGGCAGGGATGTTCATTCCCGACAGAGAGAAGGATGAGCTGACTGAGGCCCTCGAGAATCCTGAGCACCCTGGACGAACACGAGGCATGCCAGGCTCCGTTGCGTGGAAGGTTGGGTTTCCCGGCGCAGGCGGTTACAAAACCCGGGAGAGGAAGAGGAAACAGGAGCTGAGCGAAATGCAGAAGCTCAATGCAAGAGTACTAAAGCTAGAGGAACAAGTTGAGAGCCAGCAAGCTGCCGACCAACCATCTCAGTGGCACGAATCTACCCCAGAAGCTACCCCACCATCTCAGCGGAGAAGCAGCGTGGCTTTCACGGAGCTCGTTCAGCAGCCTGACTTCACGGCTCCTAGCTACCTCGTGGATGCTATCACGGAGGGTCAACATTGCCAGCTTATGACGAAATGTCGAAACCTCACCTTGAAGGCGGCTATCGGCTCTGTTGCACCTCGTTAACCTGACGGAACTTTTCACTGCTGTCCGATTCCACATGGCTATGCTGTTGTGACGGTGGATGAAGTAATGGAGGGATTTGACGAGCTCGAGCTTGACCACCCTACAGGTGAAGGGGAGACTCAGCTGGTTTTATGCTCTGAGGACTACATGTCTATGGCGGAAGGAGTACATCAAGCTTCCGAACTGGACGCCTCCGCCTCCTCCTCCTCCTCCGGCGAGTCAGAGCACTCCTCCTCCTCCTCCTCCGGCGCGTGAGGGCACTCCTTCTCCGCCCCCTCCGGCGCGTGAGGGCACTCCGCCTCCTCCTCCACCTCCTTCGGTGCGTCAGAGCACTCCGCCTCCTCCTCTGCCTCGTCAGCAACGGCGGAAGAGAGCCGCCGCCGCTCCGGCGGCTAGCAGTACAAGCAGAGGCGGGAAGCAATTCAGATACGGTCCATCTCTCAAGCCTCTGGAAAAGTTACGATATGAGAGGACCGACGAGGAAACCGCGAAAATCAGTGCTGCCGAAGTGCATGAACATTTTGCACGGAAACCTCCACCTCCGAAGGAGACGATAGATCCGGTGAAACGGAAGTGCACTATCGATGCCCTGAAGCGACCACCACCGTCTCCGCCGCAATCCAACTATGAGCGCATTATTGAAAGGACATATAAGGAAGCGGAGCGGTCGGGAAGTACTTGCATGCATGCAAGGTTAGCAGAACGAAGAAGTGGGAAAAAAAATCTCCAGCTCGGCGAACAGGTGAACCAATCGTGCCCCCCGCTCAAGGTGTCTAGCGATATCGTCGCTAATCAGCCGGGGATGGTGCCCGGTACCAATCCTGCTGATTACCTGAGCGATGATGTAGAGTTTGAAATAATGGAGGTGGAAGAATTCAGATACCAGTACGGGCAGCCTCTCGTCAAACCTGATCATCCTACTCTAACAACGATGATGCGAAGATTCCATGAATGGTACATGAAAACCTGCAGCGAGTCTAGGAAGGATACTTTGACGCTGAGAATTAAAGAGGAGCACGACCTCGTTGGAATGGATATGTTGTCTGTTGAATTTGACGAGTTATTTCAATTATACAATCAAAAGGCCCTCGACAAAACACTCGTGTCTTGCTTCTGTCTGTAAGTACTACTTCTGTAATTAAGTCTCTATATATAGCTCAGCTCTTTCATTGCATGTATATATAATTATCCTCACTATATTATGTAGATTGAAGATCGTCGAATGCAGAAATGCACAAATCTATGACATTGGGTTCATTAACCCAAATATCATACATGAATGGACGGTTCAAAAGAATGTCACAGAAACCGAGGACAACTTGCTACAATCATTGCTTAAAAATCAAAACAAAGAGAAAATACTCTTTCCTTACAATTTCAAGTGAGTGTTACTGTTTTGTGCTATTCGGTTTCCCTTATTACTCGAGGTTATAGTAATGTAATTGATGAGTTATGCATGCGTGCGCATGTTCCACTTTATTCAGCTAGAGATTAAGCTTGAGCGGGGAGTAGTAACCGTCTTATACTCGAGACGAAAAGATCCCCAGGAGTATGCGGACATGACTGAAATGCTCCAGAAGTAAGTTCAATCGATCATTATCGCACTATATCGGCAACTTTGTTCATTTCCTGATATCAAGTAATTATTTTCTTTGTCTGGCAGGGTTTGGAAAGAGTTCACCGGAATGGTTCCGGGACTACCGATGGAGCTGCGATTTACACACCCGAAAGTAAGTAGTACTAGCTAGTTCCGCGCATCTCCCATTGATTCTAGTTTCATCAATACCATTTATAATGCTTGATTATCAGTTTGATTGAACTCTATTTCTCGTAAAGTGCTTGTGGCAGGAAGCCGGGAATGATTTTTGTGGATACTACGTTTGCGAGTTCATCTACAACGTGACGACCTCTAAGCGGGGCTACTCTGAAAAAAAAATGAAGTGCATAAGCAATAATATTCATAATTTTATTTTATTACCATCATTTGTGTTGAGTTTCATTCATATATATGTATTGACCCCCTTCTTCAAATTAGTTGTGGCAGATGCGGGATGAACTCCTACGACATGATCGCATACGAGCAATTCAAGAGGAATTGGCAGGATTCTTTCTTGACCACGTCATAAGTAAAGCCGGAGAATACCATGTGAAATTTGACATTAGATGTTAGAGATTGTACGTAAGAGATCTTATATTGTATATATGTAGCTAGTAGTGTCAGATAGATATACGAAAACTTGTTGTTCGACCAATCTCTCGAAGAAAGAGAGGTCGATCACTTCTCTCTGTATATGTTCATGACGATCTTGTGTACTTAATGGTTCCTTCATTTGCTTACTAGCTAGCGTGTTGAGTTCTCTCTATACGTATAGCAGCTAGCGTCGATCAAGCACGGAGAAAGAGAGGACACTTCTCTCTATTAGCTAGCTAACACAATATGAAACCCCTAAATTAACCCTCCAAAACCCCCTAAACCCCCCCCCCCCCCCCTTTCAAAAAAAAAAAAAAACCCCAGCTCCTGCCAAATGCTGACGCGTGGAGGCCTTTTGGTCCCGGTTGGTGTTACCAACCGGGACTAAAGGTCCTCCTGCCTGGGCTCCCCGCAGCAGCCACGTGGAGCCCCTTCTTTCCCGGTTCGTAAGCGAACCGGGACTAAAGGTTTTGGGCTTTAGTCCCGGTTCCAGAACCGGGACAAATGGGTTGTTTTCCACTAGTGCATCATATATACTTCTTATATCATGAGCATGTAATATTTCAACTCAATACCTTGCTAATTTTACCATATTATTATGGATGTTATTGGGGGAGGTGTTGATGGTAAAACTATGAATTATACGGACTTTTATTTTTAGTATTTCAATATTCAAAAACATAATGAATAATTCAAACCACACTATTCATTGATTACTTGTTTCAACTAGAAAGCTAATGAGGTTGACACCCTTGTTGGAATTGTTGGGGACACGTGAAGTTTTATTTGTGTTGCAAAGCTGGGGATTGGTGTAGGCAACTTCTTCCACGCATTGATAACTTGGTTTTCACTAAGGTAAACTTGCCTGCTAGCTACAAACCCTTGCACTTGGGGGCCAACAACTTTTTGCTTTGTGTATTCTTTTGGAGCAAGCATGTCGCCAATAAAGCATGCCTACGGTGGTATGAAAGCATCGTCTAAAGGATGACAGCGTCAGCTAGGAATCCATATTTTGCAATTTTGCAATTTTTCAAAAACTTCTTAGTAATAATGAGAATTCATGCTCTCATGAGTCTCATTTAGATTTGGTGTCTGATGCTCACAAACAACTAAAGATTCATCATTAAAACTAGTGTTATGTGATGCTTAGCTATAACAACCATTCAGTGTCTCATCTCTACTAAACCATATTATACGTACATCACCAAGACTCATGGTTGTGTTTCTTAGCCACAACTATGATCATATAAACAATGCGCTTTTCTTGGTAGCACATAAGTAACATTAGGAAGGCATCATTGGCTTTAACAATTGAGGAAAGTGAATATTTGCTCTATCCAAAACTAAAGGAATACCTTTACGTTATAAGGTGATTGGCATGAAATATTAGGATAAGACATTAGTGGCAATAACTTCTATCGCTCAACATTGGGAATTTGAGAAGTTAAGCTTTTATAGATGGATCATGCATATAAGGTACTTTCTGCTTAGTTTCTACTTCTGAAACATTTGAAGTGAACTTTGAATTTAAGGAGAAACATGTATTTTCCTTTAATGAAAATTTAATATACATTTTTCTGCTTAGTTTCTACTTCTGAAACATTTGAACTGAAATACACATTTTTTTAAATTGAAAACTAGGAGAAGAACTCTCAGACTTCTTAGGGAAAAGCATCACAGATTGAGAGATGGACGGCTACCAAGAACTACCAATTAAGAAAAACATAGATGCACGTGCATACAGGTGGTACAGTTGTACATACCTCATGCATATTATCACAGACCTAATTTATCCTTTGTATGTATAAATGTATGCCCACACAAGCATAAACCAAATAAAAAAAATCTGAACTTGTAATCTTGTGTGTGTTTGATCACGTGTTGACTGCTGATATGAAAGTTGATGTACGTTGTTCTGAACACCATATATACAGCAATGGCTAGGAACGCTGCTGTGAACGTGAATACATGTTTGAAGCCCACGAACGCCCGCAATACATGATGTAAACTGCGAACCCTAGAAACTGAGATTGGGAACACGACATATACATCACTGGCTACAGAAAGTGTGGGCTGCTGTGAATCCATCTTTGACACCCACGAACGCCGGCAATACATGATGTAAACAGCGAACCCAAGAAACTGAGATTGGGAATAGTAGTGCTCAGATTGACTCCCTTAAGCCGTGGTGAAATCGACGCAGCAAAGCAGTCGTGAAATACAGGGAGCGAGGGAGGAGAGTCCAGCGATGGCTATTGGATCAAAGCTGAAGGCAGGATCGAGGAGACACGCGAGGAAAGAGGAGGAGGCAGCTCTGCACAGAGACGGGGCTGTACATAAGGACGATACCAGCAGGTTCGCGCCTTGGAGGTGTCGGTCGTACCTGTGAGCATAGATCCAGCTAGGGGCGGAGAAGCGCATGCTGTAATTAAAAAAGACTCCACGTATGAAGACCACCTCCGCTCAGTAGTCCAAACATCGGATGCCCCAGCACAAGCAGACGGAACGACGCATGCAGGTCGACATCAACGGGAGGCGATGGCAGTCGGTCAACATCTAGTATCCAAGGATATGTAAACCGGGATAGCCTGGTGGGGTCCAAGAAACACGCGCATGCCTTCCCGCACACACACGCACGAGCGAGAAGACTCCATGCATGACAGCTGCCTCTATGCGATGGCCCAAGCATCACACGCTCCCGCACAAGCGGAAGAAATGGCACATGCACGTCGAGTCCAACGAGAGGCAGACGACAGTCGGCCATCATCCAGTGTCCGAGCATGTGTAAATAAAGATACCTGGCCAACCCCGGGCTGGACGAAAAGCTCGAAGCTTGTTAGCATAATGAGCGCTCAATTGTTCGGCCGTTTCGGCTCATGCTCGTTAGTTAATGAACCAAGCTGAACAATTTTTTTTGCTTGTTATTAACAAGCTTAACGATCGAGCAAACGAGTTTCCGCGAGCTAACTTATTTAGCTCGATAATTTTCAATAGTTTTTTTTTTAGCATAAACTACTCCAGCCCAGTAATTCTTAGCCCAGCCCCAGCCTACTTCGGCCCGTAGCCCCCCACAGCCCCACTTTTCATAGCCACCAGTGGCCAGGGCCCAGGAATCCCCTAAAACAAACCAGCCGCCGCCAGAAGGCCTAGAGGCTCGCTCGAGTCAACCATGACTCCTCTCCTCGAGCCAGCCGCCAGGAACGAAACCAAGCGAGGGCATTACGGCGGCGGCCGTCGACCTTCCGGCGTCTAGACCCCTGGTATCTCCGCCCCTGTTCACCTCTCACCTTTGCCATCTCCATTCACCCAGTTCTGACCTCTTTCGTCCGCCGTCTCTAACTCCCCCAATCCCCATTTGCGAGCCCAGTGGAAGAATGGATGAACGCCGACGGCCATCACCTTCTGCTACAACTGCGAGCATGGAGTCGCGGAAGGAACCGGTTGCCTCTGATTGTGCGTCACGGGACTCTCCCTCCACTGCAGCACAACCTGCTCCTTGTCTTCCACCACAAGCACAGAAAAGGGCAAGAGTGGATGCAACAATGTCTGATGTTGATGATGCCAGATCAGGAGAGGTAATTTCCTTTTGTGCTCATGTGTTTATATGGTTAAATCTCAACAATTCAAATCATATGAAAGTGTACTCCATTAGTCTTGTTACTATTTAAATGCATCATAAAGTACTAAATTTTACTTCTGTGTACTGTGTTCCGATTGCAATTTTGTTGGTTGCAATTTTGTTTATTGATGTCTGATGTTGATGATGCCAGATCATGAGCGATGCAACTATTTTTCTGATTGCAATTTTGGTATAGAACTTTAGTTACAGTTTCGTACATTGATTTTTTTGCTATATTTGTACAGAACTCTAGTTACAATATAGATTAATAGAACTTCATTATTCATATTCCTAATCAATCATGCAATGATGACTTGTTAATTTTGATTATCTAAATCATGCTGTTTATTTCTGCATAGGCTGGTGCTATAGAGGAATGGGTCGAGGTTAACGAAGGATATGAAGAGGTTGATGAGGCAGATGCGTATGATATGGATGATGATATGTCAGACCCTTCTCTAGGATTGGGTGGCAAAGAAAATGATGTAGAAGCCAAGGTCAATGACACTGAGAAAACAAAGAGAGGGAAAAGGAAAAATGCAACAATTGAAGTTGGTAATAAGGTTAAGGTGAGGGAAACTAGAGTTAAGCGTGCACCATGTTGGCAGCATTTCAAGGAGGTCAAAGCTGTATGCAAGAAGAAACCAGGGGCGGTCGTCACAAAGGCAAAATACTTGCATTGTTGTAACTTGTTTGCTTATACTCCAGGGGGACCAACTACTAGTCTGAATCGGCATACAGATGTTTGTGCGGACTATCTGAACAAGAAGGGAAGACAACAATGACAAGGTACAATCAAATTGGATCCTGAAAAGCTAGGTGCATCTCTTGTAGTGAATCATGAATATAATCATGCAGAAGTTGTTAAAATCATAGCAAAGATGATAATTGTGCATGAATATCCTTTTAGGATGGTAGAGCATGCTTGGTTTAGTATCCTCATGAGTTATATGAATGCATCATACAAGTTCATTGGTAGGAAGAAAATTAGAGCCGAATGCATGAAGGTGTATCTTTCTGGGAAAGAAATCCTTAAGAAGCAACTAAGGTCTGTTGAGAGCAGTAGTTTGAGAAGTGATATATGGACTTCCAACCAGAATCTTTCCTACCTAGCTGTTGTTGATCACTATATAGATGATGATTGGGTTATGCAATGTCGTGTTTTAAACTTGATAGAGTTAGACCCACCTCACTCAGGCTTTGCCATAGCTCAAGCCGTTTTTGAATGGTGCCAAGAATGGAAAATAGAAGATAAGATCATGACAATGACCATGGATAATGCTGCCTCGAATGACTCTGCTGCTAAGAAATTGATGGACAAGTTCACTACTAGGAAATCAGCAAAATTCATATCTATGTACTTCCATGTTTGCTGCTGCACACACATAGTGAATTTGATAGTCAATGATGGCATGGAACCATTGCAACCTTTGATATGCAAGCTTAGAGAAACTGTCAAGTACTTGAAAAAAATCTCCATCACGTATGTCGAACTTGGAAAAGGATTATGCCTAGATGTAGCGACTAGATGGAGTTCTACATACAGAATGGTAGACGTTTGCACTTTGTATAAGGAAGCTTTCAATGAGTATGCACAATCAGATCCTAATTATGAATCGCAGCCTGACGATGAAGATTGGGTATTATATGGCAAAATTCAACCGATCTTGAAATCATTTGCTAAGGTATCTACTATACTATCAGGATCTACTTACCCCACTACCAACATATTTTATCCATACATCATGAATGTTAAGATTGCTATAGTAGAGCATGCTTTGCCCGGAGATGACAATTTGAAAATGATGGGGAAGCAATGCTTGATAAGTTTGATAAATATTGGGATAGCACTGTTGTGCCAGAAAACAAAAATTGGGAAGATAAAAAAAGGTAAAGAATAGTGTTATGGTGATTACCACCATTCTTGATCCTAGATTTAAGATGAAATTTGTGGACTATTGTTTTAAGAAAATGTATGGTAAAGAGAAGTGTAGTATTGAGGTGGAAGATATCAAAACAGAGTTCTTTGATCTGTATGCCACATATGAGATGGAAAATTGTCAAAATGAGGCTTCTAGCACCAATGAGCAGAGTTCAATTTCAAGTAGGCAAGCATCTACATCTATGACCACATTGTCGAGTGGGTTTCAATCCTTTTTCGAGGAGACAAATTCTGAGCCATGCAAATCTGAATTGACTAGTTATCTTGAAGACAAGACTCATCCCATTAATGATCCAAATTTCACATTACTTGACTGGTGGAGGTTGAATGCTCATAGATATCCTATTGTGGCAAAAATGGCAAAGAAGTTATTGACTATACCAGCTACTAGTGTCTCATGAGAGTCGACATTCTCTACAGGAGGTAGAGTTCTTGATGACTACCATAGTTCTCTACGCCCAAGCATGGTTGAGGCACTTGTTTGTGCTTCTAGCTTCATCAAAGGATCAAAATAAAACAACATTAGGTCTACAATCATAGTGGTAATATTTAGTTGCTGTTTGTTGTCTATTACATATAATCTTTGACATACTATTTCTAAATGGACTGTCTAACTGAAATTGCATTTCCCTTTGTTGGAAGATGACATTGATATGATGTTGAGTTCATTCCATTTCTTGAATCTATGGTGGAAAGCAACTAGCAGGTTGGTGCTTGGCTACTCGTTGAGACTTGTAATTTTTATTTTGCAACTTCATTTTCTTTCTCTTGTACTATTTATAGTGCAATGCCTGTTTTGTCTATTAAACCTTCTCCCATTTAAGGTCTACTACACTACTATAAGTGACACCTGAAAGTTTACTTTCTTTGTTTCAAAATTTGCATGTAGGAAAAGGAAAACTTTGCAAGTTCATGAAGGCATAGGCAGCAAGGTGGAAGGGCTCCTGGAATGTTCTTTTACTATTGGATGTAGCGTGTTGCTACTCCTGGACTGTTCTTTTACTGCTGGCTTGTTGGTGTTTGCTGCTGCGTACTAGTGTTGCTACTTTATGCTATTGTGAATTCGTGATGGACCAGACTCAAGTGGTGTTGCTGCTGCGTATTAGTCTTGCTACCATTTGACTTGAACGTCCTTTTTTTTAATTCATGCTATTTTGGAATTGTGATGGAAACCTTCTATGTTTGGCACTTTGGCACTTTGGCTGTAGCTTGCTATTATTTTTAAATTCAAATGATACCTTAACGTCCATGTTTAATTTATGCCATTGTGAATTTTTGATGAGATCATGGGATTCTTTTGTGTAATATATGCCAATGTGATTTGTGAAATTTTAATGGGAACATGGGATTCTTCTATGTTCTTTATTATCTTAACGAGCACTCGTGAATGTTTGGGAGCATAACGAGCTCATAACGAACCGAGCCGAACAGAGGTTTTAGTTCGTTAATATTAACGAGCTTATTGATAACGAGCCGAACGAGCCGAGCAGCTCGTTAATCCAGCCCCCTCAGCCCCACATAGTAAGGCCTGGCATGCGACACATCGTTTCAGGCACGCGCGTGTGCCTGTCTCAGTCGAGCGAAATAGCCTGGTAAGAGGCAAACGAACTTATCGTTTGGCCCTGAGTAAAGTTGTTCATTTGCTATTTCATCAAGACGTTGCGTTGACTGAAAAGGAGTGTGATGCCATATAGCCAGCATGGGGGGAGCTAGATGAGCCAGGTCGAGTCGATGTTAGTTGTACCCATGCCGTACGTTGTTCTTTTGTGTGGAAGTTACTTATGCTTTTCCAATGATGTTAAATACATTCGTGGTACATGAAGTTGCATAGCATGTGCAATTTGGTGCCGAAAGTTGAAAAATACGAAAAACTGGTACCAACTTGTCTTAGTGTGCATATATAGTACAATTTTTCGTTTGCAGTCGTATACGCCGCTCGTGTCATGTGATAGCGTGGCACCTGGTCCACTGTCGGCGATTGGGCAGAGATGAAGTGTTGTTTTTTGCACAAACCCCCTTATATTGGTAGGGAATCTCATATAAAGCCCCTGAAACGCCACTATGTCTCTATTACCATTGGGTCCCACCTGTTAGATGCAAAGAGAAAACTCATACGAAAAATGTTGACCACAAGGGCTGGAACCGAACACCTCGTTCTATAGCGTAGACAAAGCTAGCCACCGGACCCAATTGAGTTTGCCGCATACGAAGGATAGCAAGGGAGCTCATATTCCACGCGGTATGCGTTGAGTATCGACCAAACGCACACACCCTCGCTCCCTACGCATGAACTTGGGCCGGCCCAAGACCTGGCAGGGCTCCCCTGTTTCTTCTTTATTATTATTATTCGTTTATTTTTTGGTCTTTGTTTTTCTTTTCTGTTTTTCCTTTTTGCTTCTTTCAAATAGTTTGATATTTCAAAAAAAAATCAAGATCGCAAAATAAATCATCAATTTCAAAAGTGTTCGCCAATTTAGAAAAATTAAAAATTTAAAAAAACTTCTTGAATTTTTATAAAAAATTTGGGAATTTTGATCAACATTTTTTGTATTATAATGCACAATTTTTGAATTTTTCGTGAACATTTTTGAATTATAATGAACATTTTTGTATATGATGAACAAATTATGTATTCAATGAATATGTTTTATATTTTATGGAAAAAATAAATCAAGAACATTTTTTTGAATATGATGAACAAATTTTGAACTCTACGAGCATTACTTCAAATTGATGAACATTTTTCAAATTGCTAAACATTTTTAAAATCTAAAAAAAAAAATTGAGTTTGATGAAAAAATCGTAATTTCAAAAAATGCAAATTTGAAAAAATGTCCCTAAATTCTAACTTTCTTCAAAAAAATTAAATAAAAATATTCACACTTAAAAGAGAAATATTTGAAATTAGAAAATGTTCATGACTTTGAAAAGCGAAAAATGAAAATGAAAAAATACAGAAAAAAGAAAGGAAAGAACAAGAATGAAAAAGGAGAAAAAAATAAGAAAAAACAAACAGGAATAATGCTCGAATGACCTAATTGTACGCAGCGGGAAGAGCACGTGCGTGCCGGGGGGGGGGGGGGGTGGGGTCGCGCTAGGTCGATATCGAGCGACCTACAGGCAAATAGGAATTGCCGGATAACAAAGCTTAATGACTTATCTCCGGACACGCACATGGCTCTTAAATGGCCTGCAACCACTATGGCCCATTTTAGTTTTTCCCTCTTACAATATTCACGTATTATTTGACAAACCATGTATATAAAACTAAAATAATACTTACAAATTATTATTTTTATAATGTAAAGCAGTTAAGAATTATTTAAGAAGTATTATTATAAATTTAAGAATTACATATTGTTGTTTAAAAATATGTTGTTTTCATACATATTATTTGCCTTATCATTTTTTAAATATATAAATATTTTGGCAAACACACAAACTTATTTAAACACGTAAAGACTTTTTAAAACAACATAAATATTTCTTGTATACTACATGAATATTTTATTAAATATGTGAACAGTTTCAAAATTATATGAACATTTATTCAAATATATAATGCACAAACATATTTTTCAAGTAAGATTGTATGTATATTATTTATAATGAACGAATATTCTAACTTTATATTTTACTGTATTATAACTTACATATTTTTACCAAATTGTAGAAAAGAAAAAACTAACAAATGGAAAATATCCAGTGCAGCTCATTTAGAACCCATGTGTGTGTCCAGTTATAAGCCATTATGCGCTTGGCTATCAATTTTTGCGGGGGAAAGGAGATCTTTATTGCTTAAGGTGGTGCATCAAACTTACAAAATTCAACAACTTCATCCAATCCTCCTCCTAGCCACACCACGGTGCGAGGAGTTTTACGCCCGTAGGCCGCTAACCAATGATTAATTTTATTTTGTGTACGACTAATTTAGGAATTGAGATCTTCCTGTCACATTTCCTCAACTCCTGAATTTCTCGGACTAACACCATGTTGGCTATCCTTAACAGACTGCAAACCCAATTCAGTGATTTGTTCAACATAGTCGCCACTATAGTATGAGGTCTAGGGTTTGAACCACCATAAACACTATTTGTCGTTTGAATTTTCCCTTTGTATAACTAACAGGTGGGACCCAATGAACATACAGACATATATTGGCTTTCTAGGGACTTTATATGAGATCTGGTATTAATATAGGGGGTTTATGCAAAAAAATCATTGTTCCAGCTCTGCCCAGTCACTGCCACTGGGCCCAACGCCACGCGAGCGGCGTATGCGTCTGCATATGATAATTAAACCGTATATGCACGCCGAGACAAGTTCTGGCACCCGTTTTCCGCATTTTTTAACTTTTGGCACCAAATGCCGCCCGCCGTCTTCCTTTGATCTACAACATCAGCTCCCTTCTCTCGTCCTCCTCCGAAGCGGGTGTGTGACGGTCTTGCAGCGAGGCAACAGCGACGGCACACGCCGGGAAGCGCCGAGCCATCTCTCAAACCAAACACTAAAATGTAACCATTCCAATTCTTTGAATTACGCACACCAAACACAAGGACGGAACTTGAAGCGGCGATGCCGCCGAGGACACCCGGCATCTTTCATGTTCATGTTCAGGCATGAAACTCCCCCAACTGTCTCAGTTTCAGATTACACAAGTTGATCTGACAGCCATCACATGTATGAATGAAGTCCTAGCGTAGTTACCCTGGCTGTACCTGTCGGCCATTCTGTGCATCTCACCATCAGGATGTGCTTGTCAGTTGTCACGACTGCAGGCAAAATGCCTTTTCACTGGGATAATACACCACCATCGCAAGCGCAATATATATACACAAGCACTTCACTACTATATCTCTTTTTTTTTTCTCTTTTTCCAATTGTTTTACAGAACATTCGTACGAGAAACTCACTCTGAATACCACAACAGTTACAGTGCACTCCGCTTATGTCGACATAGCCCGCTTGCGGGGCAGAATCACATCGTAACCTTATAACCACGATGTACGATCGTGTTGGTACACAATACGTATGAGAAACAAAGTCACATGAAAAAAGAATGCTACCCACAGCAGCCGATCTCTCCTTCCTCCGCGTCGACATCCATATCCACGGAGGGTGGTGATATGCTGTCGACATCCACGGAGGTTGGTGATACATTGTCCTCCATTTCATCTTCGACCTCTTCTTCGATGTCTCTCTTCATGAAGAGCCCAAGCCTCTCCAGCGGGCTTCCGAGGCCAGGTGGGAGCTCCATCCCGTCGACGAAATCCACGATTAGCTTGGCAGGAGGGTTCAGCTCCCACTTTTTGCTGATGTTTTCCAGGTCCTTTAGGAAGTCGCTGTTGTCAATGTCGACAGTCTTCTTCATCTGCAAGAAGGAAAAAGGTTGAATAGCCACTGTGGGACATCAAGCTTAGAGACTCGCTGGATGGTCACAGGACAAGCAGCTAGTACCATGTGTAGTGCCAGCCGTGCTGCCTCTCTTTCTCGCTCCCTCTTCTTCCTTAGTTCTTCATCTAACTTGAACTGTGCAGCAGCTTCAGCAGCCTTCACCTGGGCCTCAATCCTTTCTTTCTCTGCAGCACAGAACGAATTTGGAGGAAGCCATAATAAGGCCAGCATTTAACGGCAATGGTGTAACTCAATGTCAACGCGGCACAAAAGAGTACGACCTAAAAATGAGCCATACAAAATATATTTTTAGAGTTTCTGTTATCCATTTTCAAGGAGTTCATGTTGTTGCCCATCATCCATACTGCTATATACTCCCTCCGTTTCTTAATGTTATTAGGTAGATATGTTTTTGAGAGAAATTCCAATTTGTTAGGTGTATTTGCTTTATTTCCATTGAACTGCAGATTCTACCCAAAATAAATCCAACAGCCATTTATTTTTGGAAGCCATGCTTCATGTATGCAGTGGTCCAAGTTATTTTTTGGAAGGATAATTAATTTATCACCCATAATTATGCCTGTAATCACCAAACTAAGCAGGGGTATTTCTATCCCAAATCCTCCATTATTGTGCCCAAAAATATAACTAACATTAAGGAATGGAAGGAATATAGAAGGCTAAGTCGGTCTGTTCCAAACAACCCACAACCTTCAGTGCCTAGACTTACATACCAGACGCTACAGTAATGGAAAAAACTCACAGAACCAAGAACCAACTCATCCATCTTATCATATCAAACAAATAACAGCTACTCTTTGAAAAAGAATCAATCCATGTTGTGAATTCTTCCTTCCTTGATTGCCTACAAGCAACGGGACTTCCTTTAATAGAGAAGGTATAAACTGATTGTCTAGCTGACACGCAACTGTCTATAATTAACTGATGCGTATCTATCAGCTACCGCTAATGCTTAATGCATAAGCATCTTTCATTTACTAACCAGATTGTATTTTACTTATTGCCAACTTACTTCAGATAAGATCAAAATAAGTACAGCAATGGTCCCTGAAACTTGATCATGTGGTATTCATGACCCTTGCCAATGTGTACATATGCCTCAATTTTGTGGGGGTGCTCTTTCTTTTAACAACTTTCATGTTGAATTACAGTAATATCTGTATCATATCATGCTAGCAAAGTAAAAAATACAATGTTCCAATGTATGGGCACTCCACTGGTAACGGAAACATATGGCAAAATAGGACGTAGAATGACTAGAGACAAAGTTGAACTCTTCAAATTGGCTGGCACATGGATGGTTTCGAGCAAGAGGAAAAGGCAATTCAGAGAACCACACATGAGAAAGAAGATACTTGGTTCATCAACAACCATTTTAAGAGTGGATCGGGGTTAAGGCATATAAACCATTTCCGTAGCACGCAATAACTATCAGTTCCTAGCCAGTACACAATGGTAGCTAACAATGCGAAAATTAGCTGAACTAGGTGAAACATCACTATAAGCCAAGGCATGAAATACACAAATTACAGACTGTACAAATAAATCTGGGGAAGGGCCACTTTTGGCATTCTTTTTGTAGTTGTGCACAAGAATTAAGGTCTGATGACTAATAAACTTGTTCAAAAAACATAATCCATCCATTAATAAACTATCAAGATAAAATATCAAGCCTCACTTTCGCCTCACTTATTATTAGTGCCATATCAGCATGTGAGACTATAGTGAAGACTTGCCACTGCCAGCAATCCCAAGCATCGAACAGGCCCATTTTGAACACCAAAAAAATCTCATATCTTATAAACCCTCTGTTCCCAAATATAAGATGTTTTCGCAGTTCAGGCAGTTCAATTTGAACTGCCAAAACGTCTTACATTTAGAAACAGAGGTAGTACAATTCAAACAAGTATATATCTTATTTTTGGAATAAGAATTCAAAGCATCTTATTTTGGGCATGAGAATTCAAACAAGTTCAGCTTGTTTTCTGCATAAAAAATCAAACAAGTGTAGTTTATTTTGGGTTTAAATGAAAAGGTATCACATTTAAAGAACGGGAACTACAAGTCCACATGACTACGAGAGAGAGCTCAGTGCACATATAAGATACTTGAACAAACTCACAGAACTGGTGGACAGCAAAATGTATCCAGCCTATATAAAATTGCTGATCAGAAGCTCATGGCTAATTATTACCTTCTTGCTGCCTTTTTTCCAGCCTCTCCTTTTCCAACTGTAATTTTGCAGGGTCTATTTGCTGCCCCTAAGAAAGAGATCAAAACAGCACATCAGCCAGAACTGCAAGTGCAGCAAAAAACTTGCTGACTAAATAGCATAATTGTAGTACTAGCGTACAAATTTTAGCATATATATTACAGAAAATTACATGGTCCAGAAGTGCCTTCTGCTGCGCCTTCACAATCGTTCCAGCAAAACGCCTCTTAAGCATTGCTGCACGCAGGGCCTTGGTTGGTGACAAAGGTTCAGCCTGTAAATAACTTCCGTCTCCTGAGATTCACGTCACAACATGCATTGCATTAGCAACAAAATATATGGCAACAAGATTGTGCCAAGTTCCTAACTGTTATGTTATCACCACAGATAAAGAATTAAACAATAATTAGATGAACAAAGATATGATAAAAGAGGGCAAGCTGATAGAACCTTGTCCATAGGAAGAAAGAGGCGAAGTTGAAGTATCACTGCAAGACCGTGATTCATTTCCTAAGAGAGCAAACAAAAGCATTAATAAAACAGATGGCATGGGATACAATTAGATGGAATTCATCAACATACCAATCGACTGAACTCTGTGCTCACTTGACTGGACCTTAGTTGTGTTAGCGCTCTCCTAAAGATGGAATACAAGTCTTAGGAGGGACAATTGAGAATTTGCTTCACTAATGATGTGCCATAAAACTAAATACAGAAATGCATCGAACAGAAGGGAACTCGTTGTCAAAACCTTGGTGCATGGGATAGAATGATTTAAAGAGCCCTCTTTGCTACCAGCTGCTTGCAAAGGTGTCTCTGGATTATAAAAAAAAACATCTATAATCATGACAGAAGAGTATAGTCCTGAAAAGTTTGTGGCACATAATGAAAAGAAGTTACACCATTCACCTTTGGATAAGGTCTGCCCCGATCCACGCACACAGAACTTAATTTTTACCTGTTCATATAACATATAGCAGTACATTAAAATCATATTGCCGTTAGAAAGACCAAATACCAAATAACCAAGTGAATGAAGGTATCAGGTGGTCTTACTTTGGAGGATATTGCATTTGTCAATGTCTTCTTTGCAGATGAATTTGAGCATGCGACCAGCCCTCCAGAAACCACTGGCTTTGAATTGACAGCCACATGAGCCTTAATTACCTTCATCGGCAACTGCACTGGCTTCAGATTTCTGTCACTCCATTTTCTTTCATATGATGTCCATTCCGAATTAAACATTATATTCAGCTGTTCAGCTACTGTGTGGACCTGATTTCCAGGAGGATTATACGTCATTGCATTTGAAAATGTTAGTCTCACATCTGCTGCAAACTCATCGGTGCTTAAATAATTCTTGTTTGTGAGTTTCTTCTTGACAGTGCCCAAGTCCATTGGATTGCGGATAACATCAAAGTAATCAGGAATGCCAAATAGGTCTGGATCAACCGGTTTATGGAACAGCCAACCACCCGGGTGATCCATGAGCTTCCCCAGAATATTTCTACAGACCCTTGTCTTGCTAGCATTCATGCTTCCAGCCTTGTTGTTAGAAGATGGTCGATGCTCAGATGAAGATATTGACGTCGTCCCAGATTTTTGAGACCGTTTACTTCCCTCAACCTCTGAATCTGTACCAGAATCTTCTGACCCACTGCTTATATAAACTGACCTCCGCCTCTTACAGGCTTGCGTGGTCATTGTGTTTGGTTTATTACTTTCTGATTTTGGCAAATGACCAGTAACTTCAGGCTTCATGATGCCCTCTCCGATAGACACACATGGTACATACAGCACAGCTTCTCTCAGTCAGCTGAAAACAGAATATTCAGTCAGAAGCAAGCTGCTTTAAATGCCGAGATAATCATAGGCCAGACAGGAAAAAGAAGACGGAGGACAATGAGACTTGGTCATGTACTGTCCATTCTAGGATGAACAGTTTATTTTGACTGAACAGAACTTATGGCATTATAGATAAAATAAAATCTATGCAATAGCAACACTAACAGCTCATACAGACAATGAATGGTCACTACATTCCTTATTTTCAAAAGAGGAAAGTAAGAACTCTGAATCTGGAACAAAATGTGTGCGCAAAGCATGGAGTTAATGCCTTATGCCTCCATAATCAGCGGCAGCTAGTAAAAAAACAGAAGGGTGAACACGGTAAATGTAACATGCATAGAACACACAGGGCAATCATCAAATGTTTCCAAGTAATAGTCAGAGTTCATAGACAATTTTCCAAAAAGGGGCAACTTCACGTTCAATTCCACCATATTTCCTTTATAAGAGCATCTCCAACAGATGGTCCAAATGTAAAAGTACCTAACTTTTGGACCGTCTGAGGCAAAAAACGCTGCTCCAACAGACGGTCCATATGCAAAAAAATTTGGACCGTGGCCTCCTCGTGATGTAAAATACAACACCTCACGGTGCAAATTTACATCACGAGGTGCATCTGGTCCAAAACCAGCCGCCGCCCGCGAACGCCCAACCGCCACTTCCTTTCCTTTCCCGCCCGCGCCCGTCCGCCCGCCCGAAGACCAGCCGGCCGGAATCCGCCGCCGCGACCGCCCAAAACCTCGCCGTCGGCGCCGCCACCACCCCACATCCCCGCCGCCGCCCTCCGCCGCCGTCGCCTCCCTCGCCGGTAGCCGGCTCGCAGCCGCCCGGACGCCGCCGAATCAGGAGGCAGCCGGCGCGGGATTCGGCGCCTCCGGTGGTCCGGCTGCCGCCGACCTCCTCCCCGTCGGCCGTGAGCCTGTCCACGGCCGTTGCGTCGGCCGCACGACCGCCGCACCAAGCCCTCCGCCCGGCTGCCGAACTATTCTTCGCCGCCCGCCGAGCTCCTCTTGGCCGGCCTCCAAGCTCATTTCTTATCACCGCCGCTGTCCGGAGCCGACCGCAGCAGCCAATACAACCGGCGGCCATCTTCTTCCACCGCGCGCACAAGGTGTTCGACGGAATTCCCCAAGGTAAAAAAATGACGAAACTTGATGATTTAACTTGGGATTGGATAGTATGTTTGACGGTGATTGTGTGCATTGTAGATGAGCTCGGTTGACTCCTCTTTCGTGGATGATTTGCATGAAGAAGAGCATTGGAAATGGCATGGCGAAAGATCCGCATAGATTCATTATTTGTTTGTTCAAAACTATGTTGTATTGTGCAAAACTATGTTGTATTTGTGTTGCATTTCATCTCCTGGATCTGAAGAACTATGTAGTAATTTGATATTGTGGACATGAAATTTTTTTATGTTGTTTTAAAACATGTTGTATGCAATATGTGCGGCTGTACAGTGGCTGGACAGCGGCTGAACAGCAGCCGCGCGGCTGCTGGCCGGTTTTGGACCATGAATTTGGACCATCTATTGGAGTTGCTCTTTTGGACCATGAATTTGGACCATCTGTTGGAGTTGGCCTTTTTTCGGAGCTCCAAAACGCACTTTTTGGCGGTCCAAATTTTATATCTCCGGTTTTGGACCGTCAAAATTTGGACCATCTATTGGAGATGCTCTAACCATTTTGTTCCCAGGGAGGAGATACAGATGAAGTTTTGCGAAGGTTGCTTTTGGCTGTCCAAGGGGAAGCCAACGAGGCTGCACATGAGCTAGCAAAGAATAGCTTTCAACTTTCCTTATCCTGTGTTCGGGATGTTGATCCCCTAGTTTTATTTTGCCCATGATCAGAAACGGTGTGCGTTACAACCCCGACTACCCAGCATATACTACGCTGGGGCCTACTACAGATCCCCCAAGTTCCACTGCGATTACATCGCAGGATGGAGGCAGCATACTGCCAAGCAGGGTATTATCCTTACTCGGTTCCATGGTGTTTGTTAATCAATAAGGCTAGCTGAATGGCCTTCCCTACAAAAAAAAATAAAAAATCGGATTTTTCTTTTCTCCTAGTAACAAGCCAAGGAATGGGCTATTGGAGATTCCCTAACATACCCTAAAAGCCTCAATTATGCTAGAGTGGACAGCCCAATTAGCGCAAGACATCTACAGTATGATTCTAAGGTTAATGGCCTACGGGAGATGAGATTCGTTGACATAATACTACCGAGCCTTTATTATGCCAGGGTAGACGCCCAGTTATCCAATCCCCAATCGAATGAGCCACCCAAAATTGCCAAGAACCCCAACCCATTAGACCTAGAATCACAGATCGGACCCTCGTGGTGCGTGCGAGAGAGACAAAAGAACCAACCTGAGCGTGTCTTCGCCGGGGCGGGCGGAGGGCAGGCCCCCGGGAAGCTCCCTCGGAATCCTTGGCCCCGGAGGGGAAGGCCTCCGCTGGCGTCGCGGGGAGCCGGAGACGTGCACGCGCGCGGAGGCTAGGGTTTCGGGCCGGGCTCCCCGGCGCGCGGCCTCCGCGTCGAGGCAGGCGTCGAGTGGGCGGGCGGTGGAACGGGCCGGCGGGGGACGGACGCGGGAGGATGGGGCAGGCGGGGGACGGCGCTGAAGGCGGGGAATTTGGGCGCGGTGCGTGGGGATCGGCGGGTGGTCGGTCGCGGGGGCGGAGGAGCGGCGGGAGGGCGTCGGGGGCGGGCGGTGGGGTGGACGCGTAGGGGAGGGGGGGGGGGGGAGGGGCCGCCGGAATGCGGCTCGTGACTGCCTTTGTTTATCTTCTTCTCTTGACTAACCGTCTACTCAAAAAGTGACTCTCTTTTTTTTTTTTTCTTTTTGGTGCGAGAGAGAAAGAGAGGGGGGGCGACGACGGGCTGCTCGGGGAGAGACAAGGGCCGGCTCGTTTCGTGGATGCAGTGGCAATATCGGCGTAAATACAGGCTCATTCCAGGGGCTAATAGATTATAACTCGCGATTTTTTGTTAAAAAAATCAGGACTTGTCCTCCCCATGTGTGTGTCTGGTTTTGCGAAGGAAATGTGTGCACCCGCACAAAACGTGAAAAAAGTTTTGGTAGGAGATGCTAAAACCAAGAAGTCGTCGAAAAAGAACCGGACCCTAATCATCGTCCACTCGTTCGGTTCCACGGCGTGCAGGTGCAGCCTGCCTGAGGCACCACTGCTCATGCTCTCGCTCGAATGTTCACCCGCGTGTGATCCTTCGCTGAGGAAGACGACCACCATGGAGGAGTACCCGCAACATGTGTTTTTTAGAATCATAACGTGCTTTATTGCGTAAGATCAACGTTTACAGGAATACATAAATGTTCTGGAGAGGAATTTAACCAAATATAATGGCCTCCCTCAAGGGAAGAGGCCATCTCAGTTGGCCGGTTAGCTTCCCCGTTGTGGTTACGCCCCTCGTGATAAAATTTGAACATTGTGAAAGACGAACTATGCTTCTTAACCTTCTGGAAGATCATACTGTGGCTTCTGAAGTTCTTGTTGGCTTGAAGCTCCCATATGACTCTCAGACGGTCGGTTGAAACATGTAATTTGGTTAGTCCCAGGTCTTCAGCTAAAGAAATGGCTCTCTGGCAGGCGAGAGCCTCAAGGGTCTCGGGATCGACTATGCCATCAAATACGACCGCCGACGCACCCTGGGAAGCCCCTTGCTCGTTGCGACAGACCAAGCCCTCTGCACCTTTGTTTTGTGTCTTTGCGACCACTCCATCGACATTTAATTTAATGGGTCCCTCGGACGGTGGAATCCATCTTTACCCGCAGCATGTTTGTTCACAGACCTGGCCACCTGAGCCGACACGGCCCCGCCCAGGGCTAAACGTGTCTGTCACAACACGGCCCCCGAGGGCACGTTTAGTACACATGCCTTGTTATGTCGTCCCTCGTGCCTAGCCCCCAGGCCCAGGCACGGCCAGACCTCCTCATTGGCGCCTTCAGCGCCTCAAAAGCATGTTGGTGCCTATGGCGAGCATCCTTGGCCTTGGACCAACAAGGACAGATAGGTCGTAGTTTCTTCCATTGCTCGGATCGCTTGGGTCAAACTAGGGTTGTTGTGTTTGCTAAAAAAAAAGGGTCGTTGTGTCTATAAAAAAACAGGTTGATCGGTCAGCTGTTGACCAAAGTCAACCATTTTTGACTTATAGAGAAAAATATTTTGAATTTCAAAAAAGTTCATCGAGTTTGAAAAAGGTGCATTAACTTTGAAAAAAGTTCATCGATTTGAAAAAAATTCGTTGATTTTGGAAAATGTTCATCAATTTTGAAAAAAGTTAATCAAATTTGAGACAGTTCATCGTATTTGAAAAAAAATCATCGAGTTTGAAACAAGTTCATCGATTTGAGAAAAAATATCACTGATTTTGCAAAAAAAATCATCAAATTTGAAGAAAAGTGCATCGATTTTTTTTAAAAGAAAGTTCATCAAATTTGAAGAAGTTCATCAATTTTGAAAAAAGTTCATCTAATTTGAAAAAAGGTTCATCGATTTTGCAAAAATTTTGTCGCCTTCGAAAAAAGTTCACGCATTTAAAGAAAAAGAAAAAAAACAAGATAGAAAAAAAGGAAAGCAAATATGAAAACAACAGTGTTTTTGCATTTTATAAATAATACAAAAGAGGATACTAGCACATCCGGTCATCTTAAGTGCGCTCGCTACTTAAACGGAACGATCATGGTTTGAGTCACAACGAACGCACAATTTTTTTGTGTTTTTAAAATAGAAGAGCAGAAGGAAGTGGGATGGGCCGGCCTGCTATAAAACCAAGTGTAAGGGTGGTGTGCGCCCTGTACCAAATGACATATATTCGGCGTTTAAGGTGCCGAATAGGAGATCCAAACTTGCAGAACGGCCAATACAAAATCCGGAGCTAGATGTGGCATTTGTTTAGCAAGAACAGGCCGATCATTGTTGCCGTTGTTTTTTGCATCATGGTGCGCACCAATGACAAGTTTTTCGGGAGCTCCTATTTGCCGACCGCAGGCGGCAAATGGTGGAGGCTTCGATGAAGGCAAAGCAAATGGGCCGGCCCATTATAGGAGGTAAACGAGCTCCAGACAAGAAAAAAAAACTTGCAGAACGGCCAATACAAAAATCCGGAGCTAGATGTGGCATTTGTTTAGCAAGAACAGGCCGATCATTGCTGCCGTTGTTTTTTGCATCATGGTGCGCACCAATGACAAGTTTTTCGGGAGCTCCTATTTGCCGACCGCAGGCGGCAAATGGTGGAGGCTTCGCTGAAGGCAAAGCAAATGGGCCGGCCCATTAGGAGGTAAACGAGCTCCAGACAAGAAAAAAAAATAACGAAAATGGCAAGCGCGACGGGGACATCGAACTCGCGACCTACCTCTTGTGAATGAGTGCTACTAACCAAACGAGCCAGTGAGTTCCAGTGTTAAGTATGAGGTGCCACATTATAAGTCTCGGAATCATTTGAAAAAATTCGAAAAATATACACTGAACATTTGTAATATCCGGTGAACATTTTCTTAATGTACGTTGAACAATTTAAATAATACACGATGAACTTCCTTTAATATAAAATGAACAGTTTTCAAAAAATATGAATATATGCATTGAACAATTTTCAAATACGAATTGAACATTTTGCAAAAAATACATTGAACAATTTCATAATATACAATGAACATTTTGTAATACACGACGAACATTTTTGTAATGCAAAGATGAACTATTTTTACAATATACGATGAACATTTTTGTAATATGCGGTGAACCTTTTGTATAATACGCAATAAAAGGGAAGAAAACAGAAAAAAGAAATAGAAACAGAAAAATAGAAAAAAAGAAAGGTAAAAGAAAAACTGAAATTAAAAAAGGAACCAAGACAGAAAAATGAAAGAAACCGAAACAAAACAACTGAAAACCGGATAAATAGTCAAAAACTGAGAGCAAAAAACCGCAGAAGAAAAACGAAAAAAAACAAGCAAGAAGCAGTGAAGGAAAACGGCACAGGAAATCCGTACGTGGGCCGGCCCAAGTGGGGACTCGCTTCAGCGAAGCCGCAGCTCCTGGACGCACACGCACGTCATATAGGATCCACCAAGTTTTTCTACTATAAGCTAGCTTGAACCATGGGCCAGTTTAGAAAACACTTTAAACACATCTCTACTCCTAATGGAGCAGTTGATAGGATTGCGTCGAGGTTTTTTTCGTCTGGTTTATTTTCGTCTGATTTATTTTCGTCTGGTTTAGTTTCGTCTCACCTTACATAATCATATCTTCACATTGATTTTTTTCACCATTTCAATAAAAACTTTCTTAACATTTACAAACTTTCCTAACCAGGCACGTCACAAACGGGCAGGTACTGACATGACGCTACAAACAATAAAACTGCATTTCCAAGGAATTAATTCAAAATCCTAACTTTCCTAACACATCGATTCTTACCTTTCCTGGTAACGCGATCCCTTCGACCCTGCCCTCCTCGCAAGCCTGGACGCGATCCTCCCTATGCCTGCCCTCATCTCGTCCTCGCGCCGCCGTCCTCTCCTCGTCCGACCTTGACCTCATCCCTTCGACTCCGGCGACTCCTCTGTGCCCCTGGCCTGGCCGACGCCGTCACATCCAACGCCGGCCTCTCCTCTGCGGCCTCACGCACTGCCGCCGCCGAGGAGCCGGCCTGATAGGTTTGAACCATCCCTTGATCCCTGAGTCTTCTGCATCCCTCGATGGCTTGATCCCTTGTCTTCTCCATCTCTCGATCCCTCGCATCCTTGCATGATACGAAGAGAATGGTTCCCTTTCTACAGGGTCTGGCGTGAAAGAGTTCGAGCAAGGAGGGCGTGTGCGGCCACCTCGCGCTTCGGCGAGATCCTCGAGGTTGTTATCGTAGACAAGGGCACTGGAAAATCCAAGGGCGGTGGATTCATGAGTACCGCCCAAACAATTCTTTCCTCCCCTCATCATCGATTGATCTTCCCGTAGTTAATTTTCTTGCTTAATTCAGCCCCATTAGTTGATGCTTAGCATGTTACGTTCCAGGAGGCGGAGGCTGCCATTAGGGCGTGCTTGGGTCCGTACCCCGTGATTGACGGCCGGATGGCCAACTGCAACCTCGCCTGCCTCGGGGTCCACATGTCCAAGGCGCGACAACCAACTGCCTTTGCATCCATATCTCTACTCCTAATAAACGAGTTCGTACGTCGTTTGTTCGTTCGTACTCCCCCATCGATCGTGTTTGCCCCACCGATTTTCCTCCCATCCCACCGGTTTTTTCTGCCCCGCGGTTTTTCCCTTATTGCTTTTAAGTCGGTAGCCTCTCACCTCTCCCCTCACATGAGCGAACATCCCACCATGTCTAACCCTAGATGGCCGCCACCGATGGCGCCTCTCTCTCCCTCGATCCTCAACCTGCCAGCAGTCGTTGACGTCACGTCGGTCCTCCAACTTTTTGACACAACACCGCCAAAGCTAGCTGTGGAATCAACACGCGTCACCGCCAACGCCAATTGTCACCGTAATTCCCGTGGCCGCCAGATCGAACTCCCCATCGATCCCCACACAAACATTGACGTGCCGAACAGGGCGACGAGCATCACGACCATCGTGGGTGCGGAGAAACTGGATGATGCGACTGCCTGCGAGGAAGTACGCCACCATGACGACGGGGATCACGCCTTCCGCTGTTCGTCATGTTGTTTAGCAGAGGAAGGCGGGACGCCGTCGGTGATCTGGACCAAAAGGTAATCCCATTCATCTCCCCACCTTTCCTTCTTCTCGTCGATCAAGTCCTTGTTCTCTGTCAATCAGGTGCTCATTCTCATATTTCACATGTACATGGCCGCCAGAAGGGTGGAAGAATCGACTATGTTAAGACTTCCCTGGTATTTTTTCCAATACAACGTATTATTTTGTCACCACTAAGCTTCTTCATTTCTCCATAATTTTTCTAAGCCCACAGACTACATGTACAGACGTGATTATTTTCTGAACTGCAGCTAACACTTCATGTTAAAGAGAACTTTAGTTTTGGTGGTTTCCACTTCATAAAGCCAGCAGCAAGTTGGAAAGGGAGGCTAATTCTGCAGCCACATGTCTCTTTTGCAGAACGAGAAGCAACAATGGTGAAAGGAGGAGGAAGAGGACGGACGGTGATGGAATCTACAGGCGATGAGCTAGCAGCGAGGGACACAGAGGACACCAAGCAGACCTTCAGGATAGAGACATATTTATCAGGATTGTCTTCGTGTTGCGGGTGATGGATAATGAGGGATGGGACCTCGGCTTGACGCTCTTCAAGATTGTCATTTTATTTGGGAGCCTGCCCTTCTATCGCCACCAGGTGCCGATGGGAATCCCACTGAAAAGAATATTTCAAGTACATTAATTTGTGTTCTGCTCCTGTTAATTTACTCTTGTGAAATTGCTATCAGGTATTTGTGGTTGCTTTTATAAAGGAAGATATCAACCCAAGATATCATGGTCTGAATCAGTGACATGAATCAAAAAGCAAGAAGTTGCTCCTTCCATTTTCCTTTCCTCTTCTGGTACTATTCACACACCTTCTCCTCTTGTGAATCATACGCAAATGGCACACAAGATCAGCTTAGGATGCTTGTACCACCAATCTGATGGCTTTCAACCAAATTGTGCTAACTCTGGCATGAGAACGGTAACATATATGTTTTCCTCTAGGCGTCATAGCATTGTGGATTTGCATCATTACTTCAGGAGGCTAGCTGGATGTGATCTGGACATAGGTGATTTTGAGCCAACACCAGCCTTAAAAGTATGTCTCTGTTTTCTCTCATGCTTCTACTATGATGCCTCGCATCAAGTGTTTGTTAAAATGCTTAACAAATCTGAAGTAAGTTCATGGCAGCCACATGCTTGCTACGATGCCTCTCATAGATCTCTAATATTAACCTGCATGCCAAACTTACTCTCGTTATTAGGCAAGACTAGATTGGATGGATATAACTAATCTAATATATTTTCGAATGTGATCATGGATGCATTTAATGTTGAATAATATCTCCTACATCATAATTGAAGGTAAGTAGGTAATAGTAATTTTTCATATATTGTTTGTTCTAGGTACTGTACTAATGTTTCTACATGAAACATTTTACCTGACATATGTTTACAGGTACACGCACTTTAGCAGCCACAAACCAGTCCAACTCATGTCTGATGATTTGGTAGAGCTGACATAACCATGGAACTGGCTTCATTTATTGATAAGATTATGTTCATTGATCCCAGGACTATGCTCATGGGACAAGGATTAAGGAAGGTCGCCATGGGATGATTTACAAGGAATTGCAAGTATTACGTGAGAAGGCCCAAGGCTGGAATCAACGGTAGCAAGTTATTGTTTCCCGTGAAGCCTTTTGTTTTTATTAATTACATTAGATCATGACTTCTTTCCTGATCAATCATTATTGGATGGTAATTATATCTACCAGTTTAGCTGGGAAACATCTAAAGGTAACAACAAAAAAGCCGGCAGGAAAACACACGAAATCTGAACTTACACTCAATTATATGCACTCACGCTGAATTTTCTTCTTTTTGGTTCAGTTTCATAGCAGTGAAGGGGAGAGCAAGCGACTAACCAACACTAATGTGTAAAATGTAAAGAGAAAAAGCATGATGGGGAAGGATTAACTTCCATTCAAGAGGTGGCCGTTGAGTTGGGCAGATGAAGTTGTGGAACAACTTAAGGTCAGGGCTTCTTCAAACACGCAATGATTATTGAGATTGCAGGCACAATGTCTTTAAGGAGTTCATTTGCCATATAGATGATGTCCCTATTTTACCGAACCAACTGGTAATTACTAGATATAATTTTCTGTTACATACAAATAGTGTGCAGTCATTTGAGAAGTGAAACATGGTGCGTAAACTTAGGTCTGAATCTTGATAATCTCAAGGTCGCTACAGTACTATACTAGATACATCATATTTGCCGAGTGGTTCCCTTTCCCAATTGATTGTCAAAATAGGTGTTAAATCAATTTCTTCCGGACCAGGTTACGGGATGAACAAGTGCATGTCCCAGAACTTCGATGTTCATTAATTTTCTTAAGATGGAGTAGTTCACATGGTTCTATTTTGAGAATTCCGCCACCCCATTCGCGTGTAGCCCTAGAATATTATCAAGGCAGGATACATTGTCCCAACGCACCGAGTCAGCAAGCCCTCAGATCTGGAACCATGGTGGTGCAGTGCGACAGTCTGTACTATGTTGCAGTTAATCTTGTGATAATGATATGCTATTCATTTGTTATTTTCAACAATATTAGATATGATTGTTTTCATAATTATGAACCAAATTTTGCTTGTACGCATTCCTCTTATCTTTGCTTCAACTCTTTTCCTTTTATTTGTGCTGCATGGTGTAACCTGATTTGGTTGATCATTGGTGCATGCACTTGATTTGGTTTATCTTGGTGCAGCGTGCAGGGAACCTAATTCAACTTACATCTCGTGGGTGATGTGAAAAATTATGTACTCCCTTTACATGGAGTTGTTAGTTTTGTTGGTCCAATGCTTGACCATTTGGCTAAATATTTATTTGCTGGCTTAATTCTATAGATAACATCGATTATAGTGGATGAATGTCCATAAAAAAATTGATCTATTATGTTGCACTTTATGTTTTTTAGTCCTTTCAGGTAAAGTTTTATAAAATCTTGATGCAAAAGATTTTAGATGCAAAAAATAGTAACATGTGTACAGAAAATTGATGGATATGTTAGCAGTATGCTTCTAATGTACAATCCCCTTTAATAAATAAAGATTTGTCCTTCATTTTCTTGTTACATAACTCACCTTTTGAATAGCATTTCTTGTTACACACACACGCACACGCACACGCACGGGCACGGGCACGCGCACACGCGCGCGCGCACACGCGCGCGCGCACACACACACACACACGAGTAGCAATTTCCAATGTGCGATTATAATCTCATAATGATCTCTGTAAAGCCAGTGTGGGTGTCATCCTGATTATTTATAAATGCACACCACTTGCAGCTACATAACTCTACAGTATGAAGACTTAAAAATACGAGTGTCTTTTGTTGCTGTTTTACAAACCATCTTCGATCACATCTTACTATTATGTATTTCATAATAGTTTCATAGTAGTAACTGTTGACATTTGACTGCCACATTCATGTATCAGGAACAAAGTATTTATTTACAGATTTTAGTTTTATTAGTACCTCAACTCACTTTGTTATGTTCAGACGCACACTGTATATATTAACTCATTGTCGTAGTCTTTTTACCCCTATGCTTATACCATTAAAAGAATGGGCCACTTCAGAACCAATCGTAAACTGGTGGCCGCATAAGGCTCTGAGCAAGTTTTAGGGTCGGGTCATTCACAACTGACCCCGCATGTGATTCATCCTGATATTTGGTGTAACTGTAAATTGTATGTGTGCACACTTAGGCTTTCTCTTTGGTTGGTGGTCGAATATGAGGTTGCTTGATTCCCTTTTATTTCATACTCCCTCCGTTCCAAATTACTCGTCGTGGTTTTAGTTCAAATTTGAACTAAAACCACGACGAGTAATTTGGAACGGAGGGAGTAGTTCACAGATAATCTGAGCAGACAGATTTCTCTTTGAGACTCGCTTCAGAAGGGTGGAGGCACCGTGTCCAATGTTGGAGATCGCCACACTATTCTCGGCCGGGTTGGAACATCAGAAGCATTCACCTCCAATCGTTGGGCCTCCCCTGAGGATGAGAGGGAATTGATTGAGAACCATATAAGTATTGCAATGCACGGGAAATTGACTAGGGGGCATTAACACATGAACAACATACATCTTTTATTAATCATAAATAAAAAATTTAATACGCCATCATCTCTCGAGGTAGTGATAATCGTCTCATTTTCCAATATACCTTAAACCCAACATCTCTCAGAATATGTGAGGACTATTTCATAGATTTGCTAAAGTTTGGAAAAGATGCAAGCAATGGTACAGTGAGATGACATACCTTCTAAGTGACAATAATGCTACATGTTGCTTTGTCTTCTTTTAATATATTTGTTTATATGTTCGCTTTTGTAGGTTAGAAATAAAAATTGATGGCTTCGGATGATGCTTTAAAAATGTCGATTGATAAAGTCATGTACATAACGATGATCAACTGGACTGTGTACTCATCGAGTTTTACACAATGAGATGCATAAAAATAATTGTTCTTCCTTTTATATATGTTGCACATGATAATACATAAGCTGTATTTCTATACCTGTTTATTTTTGTAGAGTATGATGAGAGAGATGGAGGTGGATTATGTCGATATTCAAAAAGAATCCATCGCTAAGTGCCCGAGGCAATGTTGGTGGAATGAGCCAAAAATGCACCGAGCTTTATAAAACAATATGGGGGTATATATATGCGATCAGAAAAAGAAACTAAATGGCTCGTGGCAACGCGGGGGCATTGAAACGAGGGGTGGAGGAAAAGATGTAACTTGTATTCATGAAATTAGAAGAAGGTTAAAGATACAGGACAATTGCAAGGAGGAAAATGCGGATGAAGAGAGCAGATGTGGAGGGGAAGGAGGGGCGGAGAAAAAGATGTCACTTGCCTTCTCCAGTGGAAGATGGTTTGAAGAGACATGATAACCGCCGAGGAAGAAATAAGCATGAGAGAGAATTAACTCACATTTCTGAAATAGAGTGAAAGCTTGATCTTCTTTATTCCTTGGCGGTTGTCGTGTCTCTCTCATGCTTATTTCTTCCTCGGGCTGCTGAGCATCGACGGCGATGGCTATGTGGTGGCCTCCGATAATGGATAATGGGATCCCTCCGATATTGCGATCCACTACAAGAAGCTGGACGAGGAGGACCCTACAATGACCCCTCCAATATTGCGATCCACTACAGGAAGCCGGACGAGGAGGACCCTACAATGACCTCTTCGCGACAAACTACACACATTTCTTGTACCATGTAACATCATTATCCTAATGTCTCCACGGAAGTTCCCTTCAGATAAATTGCAACCGCTGTTTCTAATGTTGTTGGCACGATTGAAATATTGCAGGTGAAAAAATATCGGCAGGTCATCAGTACATGGAGGTGGAGTTGAGAAAAGTGGATTTCCACCGAAGGAGTGCTTCTCCCTGGGGCTAATTGCACTGGCCATACTAAGCGGCAGCATAGGAGAGACAAATAGAAAAAACAGTTTTTATATTTTTTTGTTTGATTGATTATAGGTTTACCTGGTACTTCAAGTTACAGAATTGCATTAGTAAAGTTTCTCCAATGATAAGTGGCCAAATATGTTGTCTAAACAAGTAGATACATAGACGTGTGAAAGGATCGAGAAGAGGTGTCTAGAGGGGGGGGGGGTGATTAGACCCTCAACAAAGAAAAGTAGCAGTTTTTAATTTCTTCAAGTTAAGGTGGAGTTTTAGCACAAGTTTAAACATTCACAATACATTTCAAGCAAGCATGGCAAGAGTATATGAGCAGCGGAAAGTAAGCATGCAAGTTGCAAGAAAGTAAAGGGATGGGATTGGAGTGTGCAAACGCAATAGGAGACACGGAGATTTTTGGTGTGGTTCCGATAGGTGGTGCTATCGTACATCCACGTTGATGGAGACTTCAACCCACAAAGGGTAACGGTTGCGCGAGTCCACGGAGGGCTCCACCCACGAAGGGTCCACGAAGAAGCAACCTTGTCTATCCCACCATGGCCATCGCCTACAAAGGACTTGCGTCACTTGGGTAGATCTTCACGAAGTAGGCGATCTCCTTGCCCTTAAAAACTCCTTGGTTCAACTCCACAATCTTGATGGAGGCTCCCAAGTGACACCTAACCAATCTAGGAGACACCACTCTCCAAAAGGTAATAGATGGTGTGTTGATGATGAACTCCTTGCTCTTGTGCTTCAAATGATAGTCTCCCCAACACTCAACTCTCTCTCACAGATTTGGATATGGTGGAAAGATGATTTGAGTGGAAAGCAACTTGGGGAAGGCTAGAGATCAAGATTCTTGTGGTTGGATTGGAATGTCTTGGTCTCAACACATGAGTAGGTGGTTCTCTCTCAGAAAATGAGTAGTGGAAGTGTAGGCACGTTCTGATGGCTCTCTCTCTAATGGAGAAGGGGGTGGAGGGGTACTTATAGCCTCCACACAAAATCTAACCGTTACACACAATTTACCAAACTCGGTGGGACCGAATAGTGAAACTCGGTGAGACTGACCTGGTTCAAAATGTGAACGTTAGGCTTTTCGGTGGGACCAACAAGGTCAACTCGGTGAGACCGATGCACTAGGGTTAGGGCGAAACCTCATCTCGGTGAGACCGATTTCAGTAATAAGCAAACAGAGACTTGGTCATGCAAACTCGGTGGGGCCGATCGCTCATTTCGGTGAGATCGAAATGTTACGAAAAGGAAACAGAGAGTTTGCATTGCCAACTCGGTGGGACCGATCGCTCATCTCGGTTAGACCGAAATGTTACGAAGGGAAACAGAGAGTTTGCAATCCCATCTCGGTGAGACCGAGATCCCTATCGGTGAGACCGAACTGATTAGGGTTTCTGGCAGTGGCTATGTCAAGTGAACTCGGTGGCGCTGGATAGATCAAATCGGTGGGGCCGAGTTTGACTTTAGGTTTAGGACATATTTGGAATGAGAAAGTGGTTGAGGGCTTTGGAGCATATCACTATGCACTTTGAGCAAGTAGACCATTAAGCAACACCTCATCCCCTTTTAATAGTATTGGCTTTTCCTATGGACTCAATGTGATTTTGGATCACTAAAATGAAAATGAAGAGTCTTGGGCTTTTGCCAATATGTGTCCTTGGCATCTTGAAGGGGTTCCACATCCTCCTGTCCTGCCACTCCACTGTTGAACTCATCTGAAATATACTAGATGAAAATATTAGTCCAATAAGAGATATGTTGACATTAATTACCAAAATCACCCAGGGAGCACTTGTGCTTTCAATCTTCCCCTTTTTGGTAATTGATGACAACATACATCAAAGCTTTTAGATAAAGATATGATGTGTAACAAGTAAAGCTTTGGAAGAACATGCAGCATGCATTGGCTCCCCCTACATGTATGCAATCATATGAAGATAGATTATAAAAGTATGTGAATGCATAAACATGTCAGAGCAAGCAATGAGTTACATGTATCTTGGCTATATGCATCAAAGCAAATGATGTGAAGTGCAGAAAATATACCTACATGTTCATGAGTCCTTCTTGCAAACAATATGTACATCAGTAAGAGATCCTCATGCACATGAGTGTGATGCATATACTTACCTTGTGGCCTTGAGCTGACTTTGGAAGAGATGAACCTGAGAAAACAGGGTTAGATAACACAGGAACATCTACTAAATAGAGCAAGAATAGGAAACCACAAGAGTACCAAGACTGGGATGACATGTAGTGAGTGAGTACTTAGTACTCTATTTGGATATTGACATGTCCCCAAGGGATAAAGATATGCAATGAATTTCAAAGATTTTCTTCCCTTAAGTGTCTTTCTCCCCCTGAATCTGATATTGGATAATGGGAGAAGATAGGGAATAGAAAATCAAAGCAAAGAAAATCCGAGCAAAAGACACAAAGAAACATCTACTAACATGTCTTTCCCCTCTTAAAGACATGTGGCTTCTCTCCTCCTTGAATACCATGCATCTGGGATGGCTAAGAAGTATCCCTCTCCCTTTGATGTGCTTAAGCTTTGATGTGCTCTCTCTCCCCCTTTGACATCAATTTCCAAGAAGGGATCTTCTGGAGCATGAGTCAAGTAGGTTTGGTCCTTGAGTCACATTACAAAGCAACATGTAATTTAAGATGCTGGTAGAGGACAAGAATCATCGAGTGGAGTTGGAACAGATATGCAGGATGCAAATGGCAAAATGTTTCCTCAGTAGTGAAATCGGTGAGGCCGAATTTAACATAGAGAGAAAAAAAAATTGTCATCTCAGCTCACAAGGAAAATAAGATCTCACAAAGATTTGCAGGGAATTAACTGAAGGATTTGCAATGAATTAAATGCAGAGAATGCAGAAAATAACAGAGAAAAGAAAAGAAATCTAGATGAAGTATGTAAGAGATAAATGCAAGAACACAGAGAAACACTAGAGAACTTCATCTAGAATTGGTCGGCGACAGAGTCACCTATGTTAGAGTATATTGACTTAGGAGTCAAGTAAAGACACTTGATCATAGGTCATACTCATCGTTTAAGCTCAAAATGGGGTTGCCATTTTTCGTTTAAGCATTTTGATGTATTCACATCTTGTTGAGCTGTTTTGACCCATGTCTTGGGGTAAAGCTCCTCTAAGATGGAATAACATACCCTGGGTGGTGGTGTTGATCTTGATCGTGTAGTTGAACTTGTGTTGGATGCTCAAGGTTGATGTAGTTCATCAAGAGTTGGGAGCACCACTTGTAGTTTGAGTTCACCTTCCTACATGGGTTAGTCTTGCAAGGAAGAGCACTTGTGTGTCCAAAATGACAATAATGAAACTTGATACCAAATGAAATTTGATATATTGTCAAAGGATATATTAAAGGATTCATGCTTCCTTGTCTCCAACCACCATATTGTAGAGACTTGGTGATGTACAGATTGCTTAGAATGTGAGTGAGTTGCAATCTCATAGAGTTGGGCTCATCCAAGTACCTACAAGGGTTAGATAACATGCAAGGGTACAAGTATAGATCCAAGACATATGATCATCATCATAAGAGAAATATCAAGGATTAGTCATGTAATGGCTCATGCCTTGCACGCATCCAAATGGAGTTACTACTCCAAGTTTGAGGCATCAATGATGTTCAATTCACCTCTCAAACGGCAAAATACTTTCTCATCAAGCGGTTTGGTGAATATATCCGCCAATTGCTTATCGGTACAAACATGCTTAAGATCGTTGTCTCCTTTAGCAACATGATCTCGAATGAAATGATGACGAACTTCAATATGCTTAGTTCGAAAATGTTGCACGGGATTGTGAGCAATCTTAATAGCACTCTCATTATCACAAAGCAATGGAACATTTTTCACATAGATCCCATAATCTTTAAGAGTTTGGGTCATCCAAAGTAATTAAGCACAACATGAACCGGCGGCAATGTATTCCGCTTCAGCGGTGGATAAGGATACCGAGTTTTGTTTCTTGGAGGACCAAGAAACAAGAGATCTACCAAGAAATTGACAAGTTCCCGAAGTGGACTTTCTATCAACCTTGTCTCCGGCATAGTCCGAATCGGAGTAGCCAACAAGATCAAAAGAAGACCTCTTAGGATACCAAATGCCAAAGTTTGGTGTGTGAATTAAGTATCTCACTATCATTTTCACAGCCTTAAGATGACATTCTTTGGGGGCCGCTTGATATCGTGCACACATGCACACACTTAGCATAATATCGGGACGGGAGGCACATAGATATAACAATGAACCAATCATAGAGCCGTAAACCTTTTGGTCAACCGGTTCGCCATCCTTAGTCAAGTCAAGATGTCCACTAGTAGGCATGGGTGTATTCATACCTTTGCATTCTTGCATGTTGAACTTCTTGAATAAGTCCTTGGTATACTTTGTTTGAGAAACAAAGGTACCCTCCTTAGTTTGCTTGATTTGCAAACCAAGAAAGAACTTGAGTTCACTCATCATAGACATCTCAAACTTCTCTGGCATTAGTCTTCCAAACTTTTCACTAAAATGAGGGTTAGTCGAGCCAAATATGATATCATCAACAGAAATTTGGCACACAAATAATTCACCATTAACCCTTTTAATAAAAAGTGTTGAATTAATTTTTCCAATCTCAAAGCCTTTTTCAATAAGGAACTTGGTCAAGCATTTATACCACGCTCTAGGAGCTTGTTTAAGACCATAAAGAGCTTTGTGAAGTTTGTAAACATGGTTGGGTTTCTTAGGATTAACAAAGCCGGGAGGTTGTTTAACATAAACTTCCTCCTCAATTTCACCATTTAGAAAAGCACTTTTAATGTCCATTTGATACAATGTGATATCATGATGGTTGGCATAAGCAAGTAAGATGCGTATGGACTCAAGTCTAGCAACGGGAGCATATGTCTCACCATAGTCCATACCTTCGACTTGAGTGTAACCTTGAGCGACGAGACGGGCCTTGTTGCGTACAACTTGTCCATCTTCATCTTGCTTATTCCGAAACACCCATTTGGTACCAATGACATTGTGCTTCTCATCAGGCTTTTCAACCAATGTCCACACTTGGTTCCTCTCGAAATTGTGTAACTCTTCATGCATGGCGTTCACCCAATCCGGATCATCAAGAGCATCTTCAACCTTCATAGGTTCAATACTAGAAATGAATGAGTAATGTTCACAAAAGTTAGCCAAACGAGTTCTAGAGCGAGTAATTCTCCTGGTTTGGATATCGTCAAAGATTTGTTCGACGGGATGGTCTCTTGAGACTCTTGCTCTAACTCGTGAGAGCTTTTGTTTAGGTCGGGGTAGAACATCCTCTTCATCATTTTGTTCTTCCTCTTGGCCTTCTTCGTTGTTGGTGTTGTCGTTCTCTTGTGGAGGCGGAGAAGGAGGTTGATGAGGTTCATCTTAGTGTACTTCCTCGTTTTCTTCATCTTGGCGAGTCCCACTTGTGGATGCCTCCGAGTCAACTCGTGGTTCACCTTGTCGTGAGGTAGAAGCTTCCACTTGGACAGACGAGGTACTCTCCTTCACCTCCGTTGGACGAATCTTGCCAATAGACAAGTCTTGGATTGCTTCCGAAGGGTCTTTGTCTCCTACATCAATTGGCAATTGCTCTACTTGCGAGCCGTTTGATTCATCAAACTTCACATCTACCATCTCTTCAACCTTTCGGGTGAAATTGTTGTAGACACGGTAAGTGTGAGAGTTTGAGCCATAACCGAGTAGGAAACCTTCATGAGATTTAGGAGCAAATTTCGAACGACGATGCTTATCAAGAATGTAGCACTTTGAGCCAAATACTCGGAAGTATCCCACTTGGGGTTTGTTACCGGTGAGAAGCTCGTATGCCGTCTTGCCGAGTAGCTTGTGAAGATATAGACGATTTGTTGCATGACAAGCTGTCTCAACCGCTTCCGCCCAAAAGTGTTTTGGCATCTTGTATGTGACGCCCCCGGCTCAATCGTGCACTAATCATACACGCAAATGCACATGATCAAGCCTAAGGACTCACGGGAAGATATCACAACACAACTCTAAAACATAAATAAAGTCATACAAGCTTTATATTACAAGCCAGGGGCCTCAAGGGCTCGAATACATAAGCTTGCGTACAAGCGTCAGTGGAAGCATCAGATATCTGAGTGCAGATATGAAACAGAAACAGAAAGGCCTTTAGAAAGGCGGGGCAAAATAAAACACTACGATCGAAAGGCATAGGCCTCCTGCCTGGGACCCTCCGATCCTACTCCTGGTCGTCAGTCAACTCGTAGTAGTATCCATCCTCTGGGTAGTAGTAGTAGTCGATCGACGGGGCATCTGTCTCAGGGGCTCCGTCATCTTGGTCACGTCAAACTGATATTGGGAGAAAAGGAAAACAAAGCAACCGTGAGTACTCAGAAGTACTCAGCAAGCAAGGATCTACACTACATATGCAACATTTTCAAGGGGAGGCTGTATATGTGGACTGGGCTGCAGAAATGCCAGAATAGAGAGAAGGCCTAGTCCTATCGAAGACTAGCATCTTCAGCGTTCTTGCAGCAATGGAAGAGAGTAGAACAGTACAATATAATGTAGCAGTATCATTAAGTCTCAACCTCACCCAGAGATCCTTTCTCGACTCCCTGCGAGAAAGCAATCCCAGAGCCATACAGCCGTCAACCTCATCCTGAGATCCCTTCTCGACTCCCTGCGAGAAGCAATCCCAGAGCCATAGTATCCAAGTATCCAGTTCTAATTGTTTCAATCAGGATACAACTCCGAGTGTCCTTTACCGTAGGACCGGCTATCGATAGAAGTTTTCTTCCCTGCAAGGGTGCACCAACTTACCCAACACGCTCGATTAACTCCGGCCGGACACACTTTCCTGGGTCATGCCCGGCCTCGGCCAAACGATACATCGCAACCCCACCTACAGCTCAGCAGAGAGGTCCCCGTCGGTCTATATCCTAAGCGCTCAGGGGTCTTGGGCCATCGCCCTGTGCACTCCGGGTCGGTGTGTGCAGGGTCGGGACGAGCACCACCTCAGTCTTGGATGGTACTGGCCCGGCCCGGCCATGAGGCTGAACTGGACGTCTGACAAAGCTTTCGGCTGATGCATACGATGCAGAGTGCCCATAACTCTTCCCACGTGATGGTTAGTGCTATCAGGCCAGAGGCCTGCTCGGATCAAATATCCAAATCGTTAGTGGACTAGGGCTTCCGGTAACGAGCAGAGACGCACGAAAGATGTGACCCCATCGCCCCATCTCGAGGACTTGCGGCAAGGGCCAAGAATGCCCGGCCACGCCTCGTATTCATCACTCGGGCACCACACTGGCACCCGTCTTCACAACACTCGCCTCTCAGGCGCACGCGGGTACCCCTTTGGGTCGACCCGCCTATCCAAGTAACAGTGTAAAGTCCAAGTATTCGTGTGTCCATAGCATCAGAGGAATCCGAGGTATCACCCTCGTTGAATTCCCACTCGATGTATCCGTCAAGGTGAACTCGGAGGAATCACCCTCGATGGGTTCACACTTGATGTGTTGCATGACAGCGTCGTTAACGGTAGCGGTGAAAGAGGAATCACCCTCGATGACCACGACCGAATAGCTGCTCTACAGAGTTAACATCAGAAGTGCTACATGAGGTATCACCCTCGGCACTCGATAGTAACGCTTGACGGTCCCTTGAACTAGGGGAGGGGGGGGGGGGGTTGATGTGCGGTGTCGGGGCCTGGTCTTCAGTCCCGTTGGTCGGGTCTTCTGATAATCCAGCGGGGCAGTCGGGAAAAGTGGGGGTTCACTGATAGGTCTCTACCCAGCCTATACTAAGCAGTTTAGGATATGCAGGTAATTATCAATAGCAGGTTACAATAAACAGGCTATGCATCAGAATAGGTAAGGCAGCACCAGCAGCAATTCTAATGCAAGCATGACAAAATAGAATGAGCGATATCGGGATGATCAAAGGGGGGGGGGGGGCTTGCCTGGTTGCTCGGCGGCAAGGGCAAGGTCGTCAATGGTGTCTTCGGGCTCCGGAGCTGCGTCGGTCTCGGGGACGACGTCGGTGTCGGGGTCTAACGAGAGAGAAGAGGGGGAGGAAACAGTATAAATACACAGCGAACAAGTGCAGCACAAAGCATAACATGGCAATACGAGGTGACAGAGGTGATCTAACGCAGTGCCGGGTGATACTGGCGAAGGGGGAATTCATCCGGGAATGTTTTCCCGGTTCCGGACATTTGTCAGACAGATGACCGGAGGGGAACGGTTGCATGTTCGGATAGCTAGGGACGTGTGGCGGGCGAACAGACCGCGCATTCGGATTCGTCTCGAAATTCCGAGCAACTTTCATGTACAAAGTTTTTCGATCTGAGCTACGGATTATTTTATATGAATTTTTAAAGATTTTAAACATTTCTGAAATTATTATTAATTAAATTAATTTACTGCGTCAGCATGACATCAGCAAGACGTCATCAGTCAACAGTTCCGTTGACTAGGTCAACCTGACAGGTGGGCCCCACCTGTCAGTGACTGTCAGCACTAATTAACTGGTTAATGGGTTAATTAGCCATTAGTTTAATTAAACTTAATTAGTGTTAATTAATCAGAATTAATTAGGTTAATTAATTAATTAGTTTATTAGTTAATTAATTAATTAATATTTACTTATTTATTTTTATATAATTCATTTTTTTTAAACTGGGGCGTGGGGCCCCCTGGTCATAGGCCCATCGAGGCCTAGCGACCCGGGCGTGCGGGCGACGGGCGCCAGCCCGAATGGGCGCCCGCCCCGGCCAACAGGGGGGGGGGGGGACGGCGACAGCAGGGCGCCGGAGCGGCGCGGCGAGGGAGCGGCGCAGCGCGGGGCGGCCGCAGGAGGGCGTGCGGGCGAGCGCGAGCAGGGGTGGCCGCGAGGCACTCGCTCTGCGGGTGAGCGCGCGCAAAGGCACGACGAGACGAGCACGGGCCGGGCGCGGCTCCGGGGCAGCTGCGGTAGCCGCAGTAGCAGCGAAGAGGGGCCGCCCGCGCGGCGACGCGACGGGACAGCGGGCGCGGAACATGGGAGGCCTGCAGCGGTGGCCATGGGCGAAGCAGGGCATGGCCTCACGCGGACGGGGTGCGAGTGAGCGCGCATCGGCGCGACGCGGTGTGCGGCGAGGTGCGGCCGGAGCGAGGTGACCGGACCGGGGGGGGGAGGGGGCGCGTGTGCGAGGGAGGCACAGAGGAGGAGAGGGGGTTTTCGCTCACCCCTGTTGCAGGGCAGGGGGTCGGCGAGGCTCGATGCGGGCCGTCGATGGAGAGGCGGGGCGGGGTCGAGGAGGCGATCCGGCGGGGTCCGGCGACTGCGCGAGGTGGCGGCGATGACGATGGCGTCGAGTAGGCATCGGGCCACGAGGGAGAGGGGACGGGGCCGCGAGGGACGGCGCTTGGCGATCCGGAGACGGGGTCAGCGCCGGGCAGCGTCGAGGCGGCGGGGATCGACGACGGGGTCGGGGCGCGCGCATTAGAAGTTTAGAAGTTTTCTTCCCTGCAGGGGTGCACCAACTTACCCAACACGCTCGATTAACTCCGGCCGGACACACTTTCTGGGTCATGCCCGGCCTGGCCAAACGATACATCGAACCCCACCTACAGCTCAGCAGAGAGGTTCCCGTCGGTCTATATCCTAAGCGCTCAGGGGTCTTGTGCCATCGCCCTGTGCATCGGGTCGTGTGTGTGCAGGGTCGGGAAGAGCACCACCTCAGTCTTGGATGGTATGGCCCGGCCGGGCACGAGCTGAACTGGACGTCTGACAAGATTTCGGCTGATGCATACGATGCAGAGTGCCCATAACTCTTCGCACGTGATGGTTGTGCATTCAGGCCAGAGGCCTGCGGATAAATATCCAAATCGTTAGTGGACTAGGGCTTGCGGTAACGAGCAGAGACTCATGAAAGATGTGACACCCATCGCCTGTCTCGAGGACTTGTGGCAAGGGCCAAGAATGCCGGCCAAGCCCTCGTATTCACCACTCGGACACCACACTGGCACCCGTCTTCACAAACACTCGCCTCTAGGCGCATGCGGGTACCCCTCAGGGTCGACCCGCCTATCCAAGTAACAGTGTAAAGTCCAAGTATCCGTGTGTCCATAGCATCAGAGGAATCCGAGGTATCACCCTCGTTGAATTCCCCACTGATGTATCCGTCAAGGTGAACTCGGAGGAATCACCCTCGATGGGTTCACACTGATGTGTTGCACGACAGTGTCGTTAACGGAAGCGGGTGAAAGAGGAATCACCCTCGATGACCAGCACGAATAGCTGCTCTACAGATAACATCAGAAGTGCTACACAAGGTATCACCCTCGGACTCGATAGTAACGCTCGCTGCAGTGTCGTTACAACTAAGGGGAGGGGGGTGATGTGCGGTGTCGGGGCCTGGTCTTCAATCCCGTTGGTCGTGGTCTCTGATAATCCAGCGGGGCAGTCGGGAAAAGTGGGGGTTCAATGATAGGTCTCTTACCCAGCCTATACTAAGCAGGTTAGGATATGCAGGTAATTATCAACAGCAGGTTACAATAAATAGGCTATGCATCAGATAAGTAAAGCAGCACAGCAGCATTCTAATGCAAGCATGAGAAAATAGAAGGGCGATATCGGGATGATCAAAGGCGTTTCTGTTTCTATTTTCTTTTGTTTAAGTTTTTGGTTTTATTTATTTTTGTTTTACTTTTCTGTTCTGCAAATTGTTTAGCCACTAAACTACTTTTATAAAATGTGTGGCTTAGCCCCTATAACACAGTGCATTAACCTCTCTCTTGAAAAATTGGTTTGGCTAAAATATAATTTCATTTGTAATTTGAATTAATTAAAATGCATTAAAAGGTTGCTGTTAGCTACTGTTTCTTGTTGTTTGAGTTATTTTAATAATTTAATTAATGTTACTTACCATTTTATAATTGCCTCTAAATTATATGCTATTTAGTAAACATTTTAGTTTTGAAGTTTGAAAAAAATATTAATTTGACTGGTATCTTAAATTTGAATATGAGTTGGATTATTTCCTAAATGCAATTTGTTTGGGTTGATCATGATGACATGGCATTATCAAAATGGGATTACTGTGGCTAACCACTGGGGGTGTCACAAATCTCCTCCACTAATAAGAATTCTCGCCCCGAGAATTAAGAGGTAGAAGGAAAAAGTTCGGGGTATTCCGCACGAAGATTATCCTCGCGTTCCCAAGTGGCTTCATCTTCAGTATGATTTGACCACTGCACTTTGAGGAACTTGGTAACCTTCTGACAGGTTCGACGTCCAGCTTCATCGAGAATGCGGATCGGATGCTCCTTATATGAAAGATCATCATGCAATTCGAGCATCTCGTGATCCACAGCTCGGTGCGGAGATTCCTTGAAGCATTTACGAAGTTGCGACACATGGAAGACGTCGTGGATATGGGAGAATTGCGGTGGCAACTCTAATTTATATGCCACCTGACCACGTCTAGCAATAATGCGGAAAGGACCAATGTAGCGTGGAGCTAGTTTGCCCTTGATTCCAAAACGGTGAGTGCCCTTCATAGGAGTGACACGCAGATAAACTTGATCACCAGGTTGATAAGTCAAACCCCATCGTTTGCGATCATAGTTGCTCTTCTGGCGGTCCTGAGCCGTCTTGAGATTTTCTCGGACAATACAAACTTGCTCTTCGGCGTGTTGGATAATATCAGGACCCACGAGCGGTCGTTCCCCAGTTTCTTACCAATTCAGAGGGGTTCGACACTTACGTCCATAGAGTACTTCAAAGGGAGCCATTTTCAAGCTGGCTTGATAGCTGTTGTTGTAAGAGAATTCGGCATATGGAAGAGATTCTTCCCACTTCTTACCGAAAGAAATAACACAAGCCCGAAGCATGTCTTCAAGCACTTGATTTACTCGTTCGACTTGGCCTTGGGATTGGGGGTGATAAGCTGAACTCCAGGTAATATGAGTTCCCATAGCTGTTTGGAAACTTTCCCAGATTATCAGACTAATCAGACCAATATCAGGGAAATCGCACAGATATCCAGCTCTTCGGGTGGATGAGAATTACGAGATCCTAAGTGTCGGCGTTAGTAAACTTTATTTAACCCGAATAGAAAAGAGATCAGAGTCCCAGAGCATAGACGAGGAATAAAAGATACTAATAGCACCCAATTGGCGACGTGGGCCCATAAGCCACACAGCCAAGTTAGCAAAACAGTTTTGGTCCACTAGACTCAACTTCGGCCAAGGAGTTGGAAAGGGGGTTCCTACAGTCAGTCGGCTCAGATACCAACTTGTGACGCCCCCGGCTCAATCGTGCACTAATCATACACGCAAATGCACACGATCAAGCCTAAGGACTCACGGGAAGATATCACAACACAACTCTAAAACATAAATAAAGTCATACAAGCTTTATATTACAAGCCAGGGGCCACGAGGGCTCGAATACATAAGCTTGCGTACAAGCGTCAGCGGAAGCATCAGATATCTGAGTACAGATATGAAACAGAAACAGAAAGGCCTTTAGAAAGGCGGGGCAGAATAAAACACTACGATCGAAAGGCGTAGGCCTCCTGCCTGGGACCATCCGATCCTACTCCTGGTCGTCAGGCAACTCGTAGTAGTATCCATCCTCTGGGTAGTAGTAGTAGTCGATCGACGGGGCATCTGTCTCAGGTGCTCCGTCATCTTGGTCACGTCAAACTGATATTGGGAGAAAAGGAAAACAAAGCAACCGTGAGTACTCAGAAGTACTCAGCAAGCAAGGATCTACACTACATATGCAACATTTTCAAGGGGAGGCTGTATATGTGGACTGGGCTGCAGAAATGCCAGAATAGAGAGAAGGCCTAGTCCTATCAAAGACTAGCATCTTCAGCGTTCTTGCAGCAATGGAAGAGAGTAGAACAGTACAATATAATGTAGCAGTATCATTAAGTCTCAACCTCACCCAGAGATCCTTTCTTGACTCCCTGCGAGAAAGCAATCCCAGAGCCATACAGTCATCAACCTCGTCCTGAGATCCCTTCTCGACTCACTGCGAGAAGCAATCCCAGAGCCATAGTATCCAAGTATCCAGTTCTAATTGTTTCAATCAGGATACAACTCCGAGTGTCCTTTACCGTAGGACCGGCTATCGATAGAAGTTTTCTTCCCTGCAGGGGTGCACCAACTTACCCAACACGCTCGATTAACTCCGGCCGGACACACTTTCCTGGGTCATGCCCGGCCTTGGCCAAACGATACATCGCAACCCCACCTACAGCTCAGCAGAGAGGTTCCCGTCGGTCTATATCCTAAGCGCTCAGGGGTCTTGTGCCATCGCCCTGTGCACTCTGGGTCGGTGTGTGCAGGGTCGGGACGAGCACCACCTCAGTCTTGGATGGTACTGGCCCGGCCCGGGCACGAGGCTGAACTGGACGTCTGACAAAGATTTCGGCTGATGCATACGATGCAGAGTGCCCATAACTCTTCGCACGTGATGGTTAGTGCTATCAGGCCAGAGGCCTGCTCGGATCAAATATCCAAATCGTTAGTGGACTAGGGCTTGCGGTAACGAGCAGAGACTCATGAAAGATGTGACCCCATCGCCCTGTCTCGAGGACTTGTGGCAAGGGCCAAGAATGCCCGGCCACGCCTCGTATTCACCACTCGGACACCACACTGGCACCCGTCTTCACAACACTCGCCTCTCAGGCGCATGCGGGTACCCCTCAGGGTCGACCCGCCTATCCAAGTAACAGTGTAAAGTCCAAGTATCCGTGTGTCCATAGCATCAGAGGAATCCGAGGTATCACCCTCGTTGAATTCCCACTCGATGTATCCGTCAAGGTGAACTCGGAGGAATCACCCTCGATGGGTTCACACTTGATGTGTTGCACGACAGTGTCGTTAACGGAAGCGGTGAAAGAGGAATCACCCTCGATGACCATGACCGAATAGCTGCTCTACAGAGTTAACATCAGAAGTGCTACACAAGGTATCACCCTCGGCACTCGATAGTAACGCTGCAGTGTCGTTACAACTAAGGGGGAGGGGGTGATGTGCGGTGTCGGGGCCTGGTCTTCAATCCCGTTGGTCGGGTCTTCTGATAATCCAGCGGGGCAGTCGGGAAAAGTGGGGGTTCACTGATAGGTCTCTACCCAGCCTATACTAAGCAGTTTAGGATATGCAGGTAATTATCAACAGCAGGTTACAATAAATAGGCTATGCATCAGAATAGGTAAGGCAGCAGCAGCAGCAATTCTAATGCAAGCATGAGAAAATAGAATGGGCGATATCGGGATGATCAAAGGCGGGGGGGGGGCTTGCCTGGTTGCTCGGCGGCAAGGGCAAGGTCGTCAATGGTGTCTTCGGGCTCCGGAGCTGCGTCGGTCTCGGGGACGACGTCGGTGTCGGGGTCTAACGAGAGAGAAGAGGGGGAGGAAACAGTATAAATACACAGCGAACAAGTGCAGCACAAAGCCTAACATGGCAATACGCGGTGACAGAGGTGATCTAACGCAGTGCCGGGTGATACTGGCGAAGGGGGAATTCATCCGGGAATGTTTTCCCGGTTCCGGACATTTGTCAGACAGATGACCGGAGGGGAACGGTTGCATGTTCGGATAGCTAGGAACGTGTGGCGGGCGAACAGGCCACGCATTCGGATTCGTCTCGAAATTCCGAGCAACTTTCATGTACAAAGTTTTTCGATCTGAGCTACGGATTATTTTATATGAATTTTTAAAGATTTAAAACATTTCTGAAATTATTATTAATTAAATTAATTCGAAATTAATTTACTGCGTCAGCATGATGTCAGCCGTCAACAGTTCCGTTGACTGGGTCAACCTGACAGGTGGGCCCCACCTGTCAGTGACTGTCAGCACTAATTAACTGGTTAATGGGTTAATTAGCCATTAGTTTAATTAAACTTAATTAGTGTTAATTAATCAGAATTAATTAGGTTAATTAATTAATTAGTTAATTAATTAATTAATATTTACTTATTTATTTTTATATAATTCATTTTTTTTAAACTGGGGCGTGGGGCCCCCTGGTCATAGGCCCATCGGGGCCTAGCGACCCGGGCGTGTGGGCGACGGGCACCAGCCCGAATGGGCGCCCGCCCCGGCCAACAGGGGGGGGGGGACGGCGACAGCAGGGCGCCGGAGCGGCGCGGCGAGGGAGCGGCGCAGCGCGGGGCGGCCGCAGGAGGGCGTGCGCGAGCAGGGGTGGCCGCGAGGCACTCAGGCCGCGGGTGAGCGCGCGCAAAGGCACGGCGAGACGAGCACGGGCCGGGCGCGGCTCCGGGGCAGCTGCGGTAGCCGCAGTAGCAGCGAAGAGGGGCCGCCCGCGCGGCGACGCGACGGGACAGCGGGCGCGGAACAGGGGAGGCCTGCAGCGGTGGCCATGGGCGAAGCAGGGCATGGCCTCACGCGGACGGGGTGCGAGTGAGCGCGCATCGGCGCGGTGTGCGGCGAGGTGCGGTCAGAGCGAGGTGACCGGACGGGGGGGGGGGGGGGGGGGGGGCGCGTGTGCGAGGAAGGCACAGAGGAGGAGAGGGGGTTTTCGCTCACCCCTGTTGCAGGGCAGGGGGTCGGCGAGGCTCGATGCGGGCCGTCGATGGAGAGGCGGGGCGGGGTCGAGGAGGCGATTCGGCGGGGTCCGGCGACTGCGCGAGGTGGCGGCGATGACGACGACGTCGAGCAGGCGTCGGGCCACGAGGGAGAGGGGACGGGGCCGCGAGGGACGGCGCTTGGCGATCCGGAGACGGGGTTGGCGCCGGGCAGCGTCGAGGCGGCGGGGATCGGCGACGGGGTCGGGGCGCCGTGCCCTGATCCAGATCGGGCAGAGAGGGGGGGGGGGAGGGAGAGGAGTGGGGGATCGGCTAGGGTTAGGTGGGTTGGGGAGGCCATATGGCCAGGGAGAGCGGGGGCGGGGGGGGGGGGGGGGGGGGGGGGGTGGTGGGCTGGCCTATTGGCCGTGGCCCAGGGGAGAGGGGGGGTTTCTGTTTCTATTTTCTTTTGTTTAAGTTTTTGGTTTTATTTATTTTTGTTTTACTTTTCTGTTCTGCAAATTGTTTAGCCACTAAACTACTTTTATAAAATGTGTGGCTTAGCCCCTATAACACAATGCATTAACCTCTCTCTTCAAAAATTGGTTTGGCTAAAATATAATTTCATTCGTAATTTGAATTAATTAAAATGCATTAAAAGGTTGCTGCTAGCTACTGTTTCTTGTTGTTTGAGTTATTTAAATAATTTAATTAATGTTACTTACCATTTTATAATTGCCTCTGAATTATATGCTATTTAATAAACATTTTAGTTTTGAAGTTTGAAAAAAATATTAATTTGACTTGTATCTTAAATTTGAATATGAGTTGGATTATTTCCTAAATGCAATTTGTTTAGGATGATCATGATGACATGGCATTATCAAAATGGGATTACTGTGGCTAACCACTGGGGGTGTCACATTGTACTCATCAAGCATCGTTCTCGCCATCTCAATAAGAGTCCGGTTCTTCCTCTCAACAACTCCATTTTATTGAGGCGTGTACGTAGCCGAGAACTCATGTGTAATCCCTTCTTCGTCAAGAAAGGTGTCCACATTTGCGTTCTTGAACTCCGTTCCGTTGTCGCTGCGAACCTTCTTGATCTTCACTTCAAATTGATTTTGGGCCTTCCTAGCGAAGTTCTTGAAGATCTTTTGGACCTGCGATTTATCATCAAGAAAGAACACCCATGTAAATCTTGAAAAATCATCGACTATGACTAAACCAAAAGAATTTCCACCGAGACTCTTATAGGCGTTTGGACCAAAAAGATCCATATGAAGCAGCTCGAGCGGTCTTCTCGTGGTCATGATGTTCTTCACGGGGTGGCTTCCTCCAACCTGTTTTCCTGCTTGACAAGCACTGCACAATCTATCCTTGTCAAATATAACGTCTTTCACTCCAAGGATATGATCACCTTGAATAAGCTTATCAAGATTTCGCATGCCCACATGACCTAACCTTCTATGCCACAACCAACCTTTAGAAGATTTAGCAATTAAGCAGGTTCTAGGTTGAGCCTTTTTAGTGAAATCAACAATGTATAGATCACCTCTATGTATACCGGTAAAGACCATTTTATGATTATCTCTTCGAAACACTTGGCAATCTACTTCAGTAAATAGGACATTGAAACCGAAATCGGCTAGTCTAGATACAGAAAGTAAATTATACCCAAGAGATTCAACGAGCATAACATTTTGGATGGAGCTGTCAAGTGAGATGGCCACCTTACCAAGGCCAACCACCTTACCCTTTGAGTTATCACCAAAAGTGACATATTTTCGAGGGCCGTTGGTTTTAGCAAGCTCACGAAACATATCCTTGTCTCTGGTCATGTGATCGGTACATCCACTATCAAGAACCCATTCCTTTCCTCCAGCCATGTAGCCGCGAAGATTAGCCATAAGACCAAAGTGTCTCATAGACTCATCGAGATCAAAGTCACTATCATCATCCTCATCATAGTATCCCTGTTCGACATCGTCTTGTGATTGATCATCACCTAGAGAGAGTGATTCATTAGATTTATGATCATGACAATGTTCATCTTTATGAATTCTAATGACTTCCGAGATAATATTACTAATGATTCCAACATCTCCTTTGGCACGCATAAGGTCACGAAGCTCAAATAGACAATCACCAAACATAGGATCTTTAGGATTCATCTTATTTAAAGCAATGGACTTTTGAAGAATCACATCTAGATTTTTCAAGGAATAGTCTGGAAAGCGTTCCTCAAGGAATCTCCACATGGTGTAAGCACAAGCAAGAGTAGGCAAGCATGCTATCAAATTTCTAGGGAAACCTCTAGTAATAAGATTGACAGTTCTAAGATTGCGAATCATGTCGAGAGACTCATCGGGGGTAGGATGCAAAGGATCAACAAGGGGCGCACAAGGGCTAGTAATGTACTTGTTCAAGTGATATTCATTGAAAATCTCAAGCATCTCATTTTTCCAAGCATTAAAGAACTCTCCATCAAGTATGGGTACTCTATGTCTAAGACTCCCCATCGTAGACTCATCCATCTTCCTCCAATGGTGATTAAACCAAAGCAATGCAGACCCACAATCTTCTGATACCAATTGAAAGGATTGAGAAGAGGTGTCTAGAGGGGGGGGGGGGGTGATTAGACCCTCAACAAAGAAAAAGAGCAGGTGTTAATTTCTTCAAGTTAAGGTGGAATTTTAGCACAAGTTTAAACATTCACAATACATTTCAAGCAAGCATGGCAAGAATATATGAGCAGCGGAAAGTAAAGCATGCAATTTGCAAGAAAGTAAAGGGATGGGATTGGAGTGTGCAAACGCAATAGGAGACACAGAGATTTTTGGCGTGGTTCCGATAGGTGGTGCTATCGTACATCCACGTTGATGGAGACTTCAACCCATGAAGGGTAACGGTTGCGCGAGTCCACAGAGGGCTCCACCCACGAAGGGTCCACGAAGAAGCAACCTTGTCTATCCCAACATGGCCATCGCCCATGAAGGACTTGCCTCACTTGGGTAGATCTTCACGAAGTAGGCGATCTCCTTGCCCTTACAAACTCCTTGGTTCAACTCCACAATCTTGACGGAGGCTCCCAAGTGACACCTAACCAATCTAGGAGACACCACTCTCCAAAAGGTAATAGATGGTGTGTTGATGATGAACTCCTTGCTCTTGTGCTTCAAATGATAGTCTCCCAAACACTCAACTCTCTCTCACAGATTTGGATATGGTGGAAAGATGATTTGAGTGGAAAGCAACTTGGGGAAGGCTAGAGATCAAGATTCTTGTGGTTGGATTGGAATGTCTTGGTCTCAACACATGAGTAGGTGGTTCTCTCTCAGAAAATGAGTAGTGGAAGTGTAGACACGTTCTGATGGCTCTCTCTCTAATGGAGAAGGGGGTGGAGGGTATTTATAGCCTCCACACAAAATCTAACCATTACACACAATTTGCCAAACTCGGTGGGACCGAATAGTAAAACTCAGTGAGACCGACCTGGTTCAAAATGTGAACGTTAGGCTTTTCGGTGGGACCGACAAGGTTAACTCGGTGAGACCGGTGCGCTAGGGTTAGGGCGAAACCTCATCTCGGTGAGATCGATCACATGAACTCGGTGAGACCGATTTTAGTAATAAGCAAACAGAGACTTGGTCAGGCAAACTCAGTGGGGCCGATCGCTCGGCGAGATCGAAACGTTACGAAAAGGAAACAGAGAGTTTGCATTGCCAACTCGGTGGGACCGATCGCTCATCTCGGTTAGACCGAAACGTTACGAAGGGAAACAAAGAGTTTACAATCCCATCTCGGTGAGACCGAGATCCCTATCGGTGAGACCGAACTGATTAGGGTTTCTGGCAGTGGCTATGTCAAGTGATCTCGGTGGCGCCGGATAGATCAAATCGGTGGGGCCGAGTTTGACTTTAGGTTTAGGACATATTTGGAATGAGAAAGTGGTTGAGGGCTTTGGAGCATATCACTAAGCACTTTGAGCAAGTAGACCATTAAGCAACACCTCATCCCCTTTTAATAGTATTGCCTTTTCCTATGGACTCAATGTGATCTTGGATCACTAAAATGAAAATGAAGAGTCTTGGGCTTTTGCCAATATGTGTCCTTAGCATCTTGAAGGGGTTCCACATCCTCCTGTCCTGCCACTCCACTGTTGAACTCATCTGAAATATACTAGATGAAAATATTAGTCCAACAAGAGATATGTTGACATTAATTACCAAAATCACCCAGGGAGCACTTGTGCTTTCAACGTGGGTCAAAAAAGTACCATATTCCAAGAGATCACTTGGCGTGAAACTAGGTGTTGGACTTATACATGGGCACGAATCCACTCTTTGGAGGACTGGCGACTACATGTGTGGGTTATCAGTATTTTTTCTGCTAAAAAATTGTTATCACTTGGAGTAATATATACAGGGCCTCATTGGAGTATATCTTATACCAAAACCGCTGATGATTAAGTATGGGTACTTAAAAAAAATATAAAGGCCCGTAGTAACGCACGGGCATTCTACTAGTGCTGGTAATTAATTAGTTCAATTCTTTGATTGACTTAAAATTCACTGAATTGTACGAATTATTAGTTAGTGAGAATTAAGCGCCATGCATTATTAGTTTGATTGTTAGTCGTTGACCATGAGCAATAATCTGTCAATTAATTAGATGCGTTAATTAACTTGTATGTAATGGCAGGGTGTCCATGTTGGACGGAGACTTTCTCGTAGCCGATGGTTGCCCTTCAAGCACCAACAAATTGGAAATTCCAAGCTCTGCTGAGATTACGAGCAGGGTGGAAAGGGAATCAACACCATCACGCCAAAACATTGAAGGTGAATAAGTGGACCACTATCTAAGTAAATAGACGAACCATATTTTGTTAGAACTAAGCAGTTGCTGCTAATATAATCCTCTCCAGCAAGATTAGTTTCGGGCAATATAATCTACTATTTACTTTCTATGTGTTTAAGCATGCTCAAACTCAGTACAAATGAACATAATCCTTTTTTTTAGGTCATTGCATGAAAAATAAGAATACTTACATCACTGAATTTCTGATGTTTTTCTGTCGGAAGTTAGTTTAGTTAGGCACTTCTAATTGCTTAAGCTCGATTTCACTCAAGTTTGATATAATCTACAGGAGCAATCCAAGAGCTAAAAACTACAGTGATCTCACTATCCACCAAGTATTGTTATTTTTCTCTACCTACGTCCTAATCAGGTGTGTCACCTCCTATTGACCTTGCCTACTGTGAACTTTGTTATCTGATTTTCCTTATCCTGCTTGTTAGCTTTTCATGCTATTCTGCGCGCTGCGCATAATGTGCATTTCTTGTTATTTGCTAATGTGTACTAGACAAAGCTTGGTCTGTTGTTGAAACACATAAGTGCGGCAGCAAATTCATAGTGTGCATTTCTTGTTATTTGCCAATGGTTGTACTAGACAAAGCATGGTCTTTTGTCGAAACACATCCCTTATGTTATGTCCAAAATTAGCTTGTTAGTCCTTTTTAGTGGGGCGCACTTATATATCTCAATTTTTCCTACGGCTGTTTATTACATATTGTGATATTGGTACAAAGGCTGCCATAAAAGACGAGCATGTCTTTGGATCAACAATATGTCAGCTGTTGTATCCCCCCCCTTTTAATCTAACAAACAAGAATAGCAGTAAAACACATAGACTGTTTTTATTTTACTAAAATGTCTATTGTCAACGCATGTTTGAACTGAAATGTATTCTGTTAACAATTTATGCTTTACCTTAATTTCTGCTTTGTGTACAGGCCCTACCAGAGCTTGAACCTTCTTCAGCAAATAAGGGTCACCGAGTTCTTATAGTCAGTCACTGGAGCACAATGCTTGATATCCTTCAATGGACACTGGAAGTAATATGAGCTACAAATATGCGTCTCAATGGGGGGTTATTTCTTTCCTCAACAAGTTACAGTACAGTAGGACAGGTAAAGTGAACACACAGCTTGATTTTATGGTTCTTAGAATGTCACTGTACTATGTTTTAGGCTAAGCAGAAGCAGCGTTGGCACTGAAGAACATCAATTTATCTTTAAGATATCTCTAAAATTTTGGAGAGTCTGATGTGTTACAAATTATTGCTGTATATAAGGAGAATAGTAGGAGAAGATCTGCACTTGTGTATGGGTGCAAGTTACAGTACAGTAGGAAAGGTAAAGTGAACACACAACTTTTTTTGGGGGGGGGGGGGGCGGAGGCCATAATGGCTAGCTTTATTAACTCAAACAAGAATTACATCGTTCACTAATTGGCTGATCAGAAACCCCGGGGGTTCATTAGTCCAATTTTCATTACATTTATTACAAAAACTAAACATTGCTAGCTCATGAGCTACTGAATTAGCATCACGAAAATAGTGTGAAAATATGATCTTCACTATCGAATGTTGCTGTATCAATACATTCTGCAAAGATTTCCGTTGTTGCATCCCACCACTGTGTTTGTCCATGGCAATTGTTAACAACACTCAAAGAATCAGATTCTGCTTCAATTCTATTAAATCCCAAAGTGTTTGCTAGATTTAACCCATCACAACTTGATTTTATGGTTCTTAGAACGTAACTGTAATATGTTTTAGGCTAAGCAGAAGTAGTGTTGTCACTGAAGAACATCAGTTTATCTTAAAGATATCTCTGAAATTTTGGAGAGTCTGATGTGTTACGAATTATTTTTGTATATAAGGAGAATAGTAGGAGAAGATCTGCAGTTGTGTATGTGTAAGCTTTATTGACGTAGTTTTTTTTCTTGCAAGATCCTAACCGTTTATCCATTTGCTACCTAGATTCGCTTACTGATTGTAAATTGCTTAACTTCTTGCACATAAAAAGATAATATGCTTGGATTTGTGAAACAACTATATTTTTCTGTACAATTGAGAAAGAGCTACACTGTTATATCGCTCTCTAATTCAATTTCTTCAATTCCATATGGACATAGGAAACTTGAATACTACACCACAACTCTTAGGCCTGCCAAAATATAAGGATGACCACGTGGTCATGAGCGGAACTGGATGTACCCCGTAAGAAATTTTATCTAATTATGATCTCGAGCTCATGGATAATCCACCTGATGGAGTCAAAGACAAACGTCCTAGGCCAATCCCCATCATGCCCACGAATCAATGTGAATTACTTGCTGGCCTCTGCAACTACATCATGTCGATCGATGATGCCAAGTGTTTGGAGTAAGTATCATTTATCAATATGTAATGTGCCAGTATACATTATTGTTCAATTTTCAGGAAGGAATGGGTCCGAAGCTCGACACCCCGTCCAATGGGCTTAAGTCTCAAAAAACTTCAGGGCATACTTAACATGGAGCAGCCTATGGACAATGATTGTTTCAACATTGTCGTGCGTATACTGGCATGTGACAAGGGAGTATTGGTCACAGACCCTCCTATACACTACATGGATCTACAATTTTGTGTAAGTTATCAAAATTCTTCATTCAATATCATTAGTATCAACATGTTTCTAAATAGTTTTTTACTTAGTCCATGATGCGGGATTCAACACGAGATCAAAAGTTCTGCGATAAGGAAACTATTCAGAAGTTGGCAACTTTGTTTGATAGCTGGTTTGGGATAGACAACAACATTTTATCGGACAACATGGTAAGTAAGGTCTTTTTTCTATTGTTTATCATGGTTTATGTTGTCTGTAATAGCTACCACTTATAGATTTATCTTCCATATGAATCCATCTGTCGATACATCTTGTACGTCACCGACAAAGAGGCACGTCATGTATCTATTCTGGACCCTATTCATACAACACAATCGTCGGAGATGAAATTTCTGAGGCACTTTGTGAAATTAAAAAGTTTTGCAAGGGAATTCAAAGAAGCACTCGAAATAAAGCAACCAGGATGGAATTTTGATATATCCAAATGGCAATGTTTATTTGCTAATGGTATTCCAACGAGCGTAGACGGGTAATAAATTTAGAATACAAACATTTATTTTTGTTATCATAATATTTAATACAATAACAATTTAGGAAATTGCAGGGATTTGTCGGGCTATTTTGTCTTTCATTTTATGCTATTGTGGAACGGTAAAGACCTGGCGAAGCCAGTTTGTGCGGTGTGTATTGTGCGTTACACATGTTTTTAAACCTTCCACATGAAGTATTCGTGCTAACTACATATATTGCTTTTGCAGGATGGGTATGAGTTGAGGAAGCAGTTTTTATTATACTTTCTCAAACATCGTGCGAATGAAGCTAAAGACAACTTGCCTGATATTGTGAGAGAATTTCTTAAGTGCATCAAGTAGATCTCAATACTTTGTAATAGATTTTTAATTGGATCATCACTTTATATGTATACATTGTTAATTTGCTATTTTTTTATCGCTTTACATTACAAGTGAAGTGGAATTCAATTATTATGCAATTGTGACCCTGTTATATTGTCTCTACATGTGACTATTTCAGAAGCCCGTGGCAACGCACCGACATTCTACTAGTAACTTAAGGGGAGCAGCCCCATGTGAAACCAAAGCTGGCCAACGGGTGGGGCCTGGCATGCCGCCCCGCTAGCACGCTGACACGACATGTGATGGGCCAGGCATGGCACGGGGCTAACCGGGTCGTGCCAGGCACGCGGCATGCCCTGGGCTATGCTTGGCCTGCTAGGCTGAGTACGCGGGCTGGCACGTCACGACCTGTTTATCTTTTTTCTAATTTTCTATTTTTTATGTATGTATATATGGCCTAATACCAGCCCAGTACGTAAAAATTAGGCCAAAACATAGCCTCGCATGCCAAACAGGAGGTGGGCCTACGTGCCTAGCGGGCCGGCTCGATTAGCACCTGGGCTGTGGATGAGCTGCAGGCTGCAGCACGCGGGCCAGCACGGCGCGGCCCGACTATTAAATAGGCCAAAACATAGCCCCGCATGCCAAATAGGAGGTGGGCCTACGTGCCTGGCGGGCCGACCCGATTAGCACCTGGGCCGCGGATGGGCTGCAGGCTGCAGCTGTAGGGTAACGCAGCAGGAAACAAAAATTTCTGACCTACGCACCAGCCCAGGACCACTATGGAGACTGCATACAAGGTTTGATCTTTTTCGTTACCGACTCGTAGCGCAGCGGAAGTAGAGTCAATGACGATCGGTGGTGCAGATCCCCGCAGCTAGGATTTACAACCTCCCAACCGCGAGGATGTACTCCCTCATCTGCCCCTCGGACAGCCCTCCAGGAGGCGGTCGAACAGTCCCCCGGACGGTGTCGCGGACAGCCCTTCGGGAGGACCTTCGAAACTCGGACGGTCACTCAGACAGCCCTTCGGGCACTAAGATCGAAACTACGACCTCTCTACAGAGTTGCACACATACGGTGTCACCTATCCGGCAGGGCTTCGCCGTCCAGAACTAGTTCCCACCGGAACCCAGACAGCCTTTCGGCTCTACGAAACTATTTCGTGGGGAGGGAGAGAGAAGCCAGATCATTGCAATGGCACTTGTATGTGAGAAGGAGTGAGGATGAAGAGCTCCTCTCCACCTCCTTATATAGGCCAAGCCAAGGGGTGGAATTACCAAAATGCCCATGAGGTGAGCACACCACAAGGGTATAAAAGGAAAGCCTCCAAATAGTGTTGCCTGCATCACCATGCCTGCATCACTATGCCTGCATCACCATGCCTGCATCATCCCCTAATAGTATTTTCACTATTTACAATAGTGTTTCCACTATTTTACAATAGTGTTTCCACTATATACATACAATGTTTCCACTATTCAAAATAGTATTTTCACTATTCATGAAAACATTTTACCAGCGTCCGTTCGAACTGAAAATATTTATATGGGCTTAGAACATTTCCAGTACCCACTAAAATAATTTTTAACGCATTCTGGAACAATTTCAGATTAGTGATTTTCATCTGCGAAAAGCATCTGAAGTGGTTCCGACAGCTCCGGAACATTTCCGGTTTTTCTTCCAGAAAATTCCCAAAAGTTTCCGGAACATTTCTGGCACCCTCCAAGAATTATCAGGCATGTGCCAAAACCAATTTGACTTTATGGTATCCTCTGAAACAACTTTTTAGTATCACCGGAACTCATCCGGTGACCTCTCTCTGCGGAACTTTTCCGCTGTCCGAAACTTTTTCGGTGTCCGAAACTTTTTCGGTGATTTTCTCTTAGACTCCCTGTCTAGTATTCAGCAGATAGATGACCCTTAAGCATGTGACCCTATAGGTTCGGTAAAGTATAGACATGACACGGAACCCTTTCCGATCAATGATCAACATCGGAGCCGTGGACACCCATATTGACCCCTATACCCACACGAATGAATATTCGAGTGAACCTCCAGTTGCCGTGTGCTATTCCTGTTGCTTCGTGATATGTTACAATACCCGAGGTGAGACATGATGGCATCCCCGTGGGTCAACAACTTGTCCACTATGCCAGTTACCTCGTTACCGGTATTTGTTCTCTTTTCTCGTTCCTGTGTTCCGGCATCCCCGTGATCAAATCACAAAGTGTCTGGCCAGACGATGATGGATACCGTAACACCGAGAGGGCCCAGAGAAATCTCTCCATCGTCGGAGCAGCAAATCCCAATCTCGAGCTATCAAGTTACTTGACACACTTTTCCATGAACCCGTAAGCCGCCGTAATAGCCACCCATTTGCGGATGACGTTTAACAAACCCCAAAGTTCATGAATCAAGCATGAAGAAACTCGATACTCTCATGGTCTGAGGAATCATGCAAACGTTAACCATCTCTGTGTTATTAACCATTAACTTGTGACGAAAGTATCCCATAGCATAACATCAATTCGGGTCGATTCAACACAAATGTTCTTCTAACATTGTGCCCTCAAAGTTGCCGGCGTAGTCATGCCCATGATCAGGAAAACAGAACCATCATGCAACACTTGAGCTAGTCTCAGAGGCCAGACTAGGAATACATTTTACCGTTTATTATTCCACACGTGCATATGAGTCTTCCTCCGAGCCTCGTGGTTATTGTAGACTCGAGAACCATAGCAGTTATAGCATGGAACATAAACCTAATTATGAACAGGGAGATAATCAATAACATTTATTATTGCCTCTAGGGCATATCTCCTACAACAGCACGCGGGTCGGCCCAGCACGATCCGACTATTAAATAGGCCAAAACATAGCCCAGCATGCCAAATAGGAGGTGGGCCTACATGCCTGGCAGGCCGACCCAGTTAGCACCTGTAGGAGATATGCCCTAGAGGCAATAATAAATGTTATTGATTATCTCCCTGTTCATAATTAGGTTTATGTTCCATGCTATAACTGCAATGATTCTCGAGTCTGCAAATAAAACGAGGCTCGGAGGAAGACTCATATGCACGTGTGGGATAATAACGGTAAAATGTATTCCTAGTCTGGCCTCTAAGACTAGCTCAAGTGTTGCATGATGGTTCTGTTTTCCTGATCATGGGCATGTCTATGCCAGCAACTTTGAGGGCGCAGTGTTAGAAGAACATTTGTGTTGAATCGACCCGATTGATGTTATGCTATGAGATTCTTTCGTCACAAGTTAATGGTTAATAACACAGAGATGGTTAATGTTTGCATGATTCCTTAGACCATGAGAGTATCGAGTTTCTTCATGCTTGCTTCATGAACTTTGGGGTTTGTTAAACGTCATCCGTAAATGGGTGGCTATTACGGCGGCTTACGGGTTCATGGAAAAGTATGTCAAGTAACTTGATAGCTCAAGATTGGGATTTGCTCCTCCGACGATGGAGAGATATCTCTGGGCCCTCTCGGTGTTACGGTATCCATGATCGTCTGGCCAGACACTTTGTGATTTGATCACGGGGATGCCGGAACACGGAACGAGAAAAGAGAACAATACCGGTAACGAGGTAACTGGCATAGTGGACAAGTTGTTGACCCACAGGGATGCCAACATGTCTCACCTCGGGTATTTGTAACATATCGCGAACTAACAGGAATAGCACACGGCAACTGGAGGTTCACTCGAATATTCATTCGTGTGGGTGTAGGGGTCAATATGGGTGTCCACGGCTCCGATGTTGATCATTGATCGGAAGGGGTTCCGGGTCATGTCTATACTTCACCGAACCTATAGGGTCACACGCTTAAGGGTCATCTATCTGCTGAATACTAGACAGGGACTCTGAGAGAAAATCACCGAAAAGGTTTCGGACAGCGGAAAAGTTCCGCAGAGAGAGGTCACCGGATGAGTTCCGGTGATACTAAAAAGTTGTTTCAGAGGATACCATAAAGTCAAATTGGTTTTGGCACATGCCTGATAATTCTTGGAGGGTGCCAGAAATGTTCCGGAAACTTTTGGGAATTTTCTGGAAGAAAAACCGGAAATGTTCCGGAGCTGTCGGAACCACTTCAGATGCTTTTCGCAGATGAAAATCACTAATCTGAAATTGTTCCAGAATGCGTTAAAAATTATTTTAGTGGGTACTGGAAATGTTCTAAGCCCATATAAATATTTTCAGTTCGAACGGACGCTGGTAAAATGTTTTCATGAATAGTGAAAATACTATTTTGAATAGTGGAAACATTGTATGTATATAGTGGAAACACTATTGTAAAATAGTGGAAACACTATTGTAAATAGTGAAAATACTATTAGGGGATGATGCAGGCATGGTGATGCAGGCATAGTGATGCAGGCATGGTGATGCAGGCAACACTATTTGGAGGCTTTCCTTTTATACCCTTGTGGTGTGCTCACCTCATGGGCATTTTGGTAATTCCACCCCTTGGCTTGGCCTATATAAGGAGGTGGAGAGGAGCTCTTCATCCTCACTCCTTCTCACATACAAGTGCCATTGCAATGATCTGGCTTCTCTCTCCCTCCCCACGAAATAGTTTCGTAGAGCCGAAAGGCTGTCTGGGTTCCGGTGGGAACTAGTTCTGGACGGCGAAGCCCTGCCGGATAGATGACACCGTATGTGTGCAACTCTGTAGAGAGGTCGTAGTTTCGATCTTAGTGCCCGAGGGGCTGTTCGAGAGTGCCTCCCGAAGGGCTGTCCGAGTGACCGTTCCGAGTTTCGAAGGTCCTCCCGAAGGGCTGTCCGCGACACCGTCCGGGGGACTGTCCGACCACCTCCCGGAGGGCTGTCCGAGTGGCGGATGAGAGTATACATCCTCGCGGTTGGGAGGTTGTAAATCCTAGCTGCGGGGATCTGCACCGCCGATCGTCATCGACTCTACTTCCGCTGCGCTACGAGTCGGTAACGAAAATGATCAAACCTTGTATGCAGTCTCCATAGTGGTCCTGGGCTGGTGCGTAGGTCGGAATTTTTTTTGTTTTCTGCTGCGTTCCCCTACAGTGGCATCATGAGCTGTGCTATGCGTAGATGCAGGTTGCGATCTAGAATACATGGAGATGTATGAGAGTTGCACAATATAATTAGGTAGTAGATGAGTTCTATTACTGAAAATTATTTGTGCGGGTAGCAGATGAAATCTGTTACCCGATGTTCTTGTTGCTTCCCTGGAATTTGCATATTTCTGATCTTGATAACAGCATGGTGGAGTTTCAATGTTCTGGCAATCCGTGATCCTGATTGATCAACGAAGTGCTAACAGTTCATTGAATTCCACCGTAGTTAAAAGAAAGATGAAATTTCGCAGACGAAAGGGCAATGCAGATATGATCTGCACGGGGGTCATGCGTATGACGAAATTTAGTATGGGGCTCGAGATTTTATTATCTCGGTTTTCATACACCCTGGAAAGTTAATCTAGCGACTTGAATTATCATACTTGATGATGGACGTTGGTAGCTTCGGTTTGTTTCGAAACCTTAGAAGCCACGTAAAACAAGTTTTTGCATGAACCGATTAGAGGCATCTAACTTGGTTTTGCAGGAGGGTTTGCATGTGCATATGATGTGGTATAGCAGTGCTCATAATAATTTGATTATGTATGAGATGTCTATATGATGTAAATTGATTAAACATGACCTGCGTGTCATGATTTGGCATGATGGCTGGAGCCATATGATTGCACTTTAAATGACCTGCGAGTCGACCTTGTTTAATGCATTATTTTATCAGCTATAGAGATAGCAATATTATCTGGTGCATCGACAAGGTGGTGGCAATCTTCGCGAAGGTGAACACCGACGCGAATGCCGAAGACGAAGAAATACAAGACTTCTCCGTCAGAAAGGGCTATACCATATCATGCTATTATGAATTGCCTGAGATGTTTATCCCTTATGATGCACCCTTCTTGATTGCGCAGTAGTCGCTTTTATTAGGGTGATCTCTCACAAAAATATCAAGTAGTTAGTGTTCTCCCAAGTGTAGCACCGTCACGGCACCAAACTTTTCGGGGTATCACATGCTACCATGGGTACGAACGATTAGGGATGTGTGAGGCGGGTGAGTTGAGACCTCGCAGCGAGATCACTTGGTTGTCTTGAAGTTTAGGCATGAAAGTCATGAGCTCGGAACACACGCATCGAAAGATGAACAAGAGTCACATAGAGATGTGATTGGCAAGTTTGCCTACCGATTGAGATTTTCATCATCAGTGATGCTACCATCAATGGCGTTGAATTGAAATGCGGATCTTGAATCACTCACAATCAATTATGAGAGATATTGATTTGAGTGGGAGCGCACTGTAGAATTATCTTGTTTAATTCTCAGTGCAATTAATTGTGAACATTGTCTAAGTGTTATATGCATAATAGTTGTAGAATAATGGCTCGCATTTCCACCTTCCCTATTAATATTGAATAGCTGTTAAATATCTGGTTAAAACTTTACGGTTGGTAACGTAATGTGAGGATTGTCCTCAAAAGTGCTGAGAAGGACTTTGTCCTATCGCATACTTTCGGTATTCTCTCGCTTATGCTATGGATCATGTGACTCACGTCCTTCGACCCAAAAGCTAGAATTCCGTTTTCAGTCAAGTGCAATATGTTTACTTCCATGAGACCCGAACTTCAAAAGTTTGGATAGTTATGTGATATTCATGGAATCTGAAAATCATTTTCAGAGACAGACAAAGGCTAAAAGATATGAGATATCCAAAGCAATGTTTGTTAGCAAACTATTAGTAAAGGAGTTTACTATGCATTAGACTGATAAGAGAGGGATCCAGAAGAACGCCTGTCATATGATGAAAGGTGAAGAAAACAACAACTTAAAGAGAAAGGAAGTGTCCGAAGGGTGTTAGTGTGACTTACACACCTAGGAAGTCCGGGGCTAACGCCACTCTTAAGTTGGGTGCTTCTTCTGAGAGTAGGAGAAATACTGAAAGTTAAACTGTTAGAAGTATAAAGGCAATAAGATAGAAGACTGGAATATCCAGCTCATGTATGAATGTCATGCAAGTTTTTGATGTATAGAAGGCTGGTCAAAGATATAGTTCTTGGGAATTATGGTTAAACATGTTAATCACTAATTCTTGGGTATTGTGAGTTAATCACAAAGATACCCGCTCGACTGCATTTTGTTGCAACTCGATGTAAGAACTACTACGGCCTGAAAGACTAGCTAGGAATGAGGTTGAGATACACACATGGAACATAGTAAATGTTACTATACCTTCCATCGGTGTATTCCCTATGTATTTATTTTCATAATTCATTTAGAGTTTTCACAAACTCTAGCCCTTTGCATAAGGTATGTTTCAAGAAGGTTGTTCATAAGAGAACTTTTGATGTTCGATGTTATGAATAACATAAGGGCCATACTTTCATTGTGAATGAGATGTATGTTATGAATATTGATAATAATATATTACCTCTATGTTTACTTTCATAATTCATTTTAGAGTTTCATACACTCTAGCCCATTGCACAATGTTTGTTGCAAAAGAGTTGTTCATAAAAACAACAATTGTTGTTCAGTATTATGAATAACATGAAGGGCCATACTTCCATCCAAGGTGGGATGTATGTTATGAATATTGATAGTAATATGATACATCCATAACACTGACGCTAAATGTCGTAAGACTAAGAGAATACCACACAAGTGTGGCACTACATTTGGTCACATTGGAGAAACCCGCATGGATAAATTCCATTATGATGGATTTTTGAAGTCCTTTGATTTTGAATCATATGACACTTGCAACTTTCCTCCGAAAAGTGAAGTGACTGAAATACCATTCACAGGCCATAAGGAACGGACAACAAACTTATTGGTGATCATACATTTGATGTGTGTAGTCCGATAAATGTTGTTAGTAGTGGATTTATCTATCTTCAGAAATGACTCAAGTAGATATGTGGATATTTACTTGATGAGACGTAAGTCTGGATCTTTTGAATTCATTCGAAAGGTTTTCAAAAATGAAGTAGATGGTTATTGTAACAAGAAAATTATGTTTCTACAATTCGATTGCAGAAAGGAATATTTGAGTTACAAGTTTAGCGAATGTCTGATGAGTTGTGAAAGTAGTTTCATAACTTGCACCTCCCGGAACACCATTGCATGTGGAAGGTCCGTGAAGATGTAATTAAACCATTTATGACATGGTAAGATCAAAGATGACATATATAAATTTGCCATTATCCCTTTTAAAGAGTGATGCTTTAGAGACTACGGCTTTTACACTGAAAAGAGCTCCATCAGGTCTGTTGAAATGACGCCATGGTATGGTACGCCCAACCATGTTATATCTTTTCTTAAACATTTGGAATATGGGGCTTGTGTAAAAGGTTACAAACCTATTCCAAATCAGACAAGTGCTACTTTGTAGGTTATCCCAAGCAATTGGGTATTCCTCCCTCACTATACCGATGCAAATAGGTTTGCCACAAAGAACGGTATGCTTTTTGAAGAAAATGGTTCTTTCAAAAAGGTGAGTGGGAGAATAGTGCAACTCGACGAGATAAACAGTATCTTCGTCATCAGGTCAAAGGAAAGAGACCTTGGAAGTAATTCCGGAGTTTCCTACTGCGACTGATACGGAAGTCTCTACAATAAAATGTATGGACTTCAGTCGAACTTGCAGCTGAACCACATAGGCAAGGCTCGTGCAAACCTCTCAGGTGCGCAAACGAGATATTGTTGTTAGACAATAGTATACCTACGATACACAAGGAAGTGTTGATGGGCCCTGACTCCGGAATTGGCTAAATGCCAATACAATCCGAGATAGTCTCCATATAAATGTTTCAAGATTAAAACCTTGATACACCTTTTGGAAGACTTAGAGTCTAACGAATTTTATGGAACTAAAAACTGATACGGGTAAAAATGTTTTATCCATAAAGCTCGACTTGTTGCAATATACAAGTTCAAGGAGTTGACTACGATGAGGTTGTTTCACCGTAGCGATGCTTAAAGTCGGTTCGGGTTGAACTAGCAATTAATACATATTTCAAATCATGAGATATGAAACAAAGGATGACAAAAGGATTTCCATCTGATGGAAATAAAACCAAGGACTTGCATGTGTTACAGTCCAAGGTATTTTGTCATTCCAGAGGATGCTAGTAAGTATGCAAACTTCAGAGTTCTAGCAATGGACAGAAGAGAGCAAAATGGAGTTGGAATCTTCGTGTTTTGATGAAATGGTCAAAGGGGTTTGACTTCATCAATGGGTAACGAAGATGCTTATGATTCAAGAAAGTAAGTGGGAGCATAATAAAATTTCTAAAAAACGTTGTGTGCTTGACACATTGTTAATTGGAAATAAATTTCTTGACACGAATTAGGACTTCATTTGAAAATAGTTTTTCGATGAAGTGCTTGGGCTAAATAGCCTTTATATTAGGCATGATGATCTATGGAGATAGATTTACCTAATAGGTCTGAGCAAAGATACATATTGACAAGATGCTAAAACCTTTTAGCATTAAAAACGTCAAGGAGTGATTCTTGCCGAAGTCACATGGAAAGAGTTTTTGCAAGACTCGGTGTCCCAAAACACTGATGAGCAAAATACATGATGGAGATTCCACACACTCTTGTGTTTGGATTAATCATGTATTCCATGGTATGTAAAAACAAACCAGATATGTCCAATACTCCCAAAGTTGTTGCGAGTATAGATACCAAAGTGATCAAAAGTACTGATCATGGGACAACCGTGAAAAAGGGTCATTGAGTACTATAGTAGCACCAATGACATGTTTTCTCGCAAGCGGAGATCATCCAAGTTCGTTGTAAAAGGTTACATCAATACAGTCTTCATCCATGCTCCAAGCGATTTTCGATTTAAATTGAGGGTTTTGTGTAACACACAATATGGTGGCACGGTAGTTGGAAATTGTTCCAAACAAGTTACTGTGGCGAATTCTATAACAGAGGCGAAGTATGTTGCCGCTTTTAAAAGCGACAAACAAGATGTTGAATCATATAGTTCATTCATGAATTTAGTATGGTTCCAAGATGGCTTTTGTCAATGGGACACTAATGCAAGTAGTTGCTCCATAACTCAGTCTGAGGAATCCAGGTTCGACCTGTGATTCGCATACATACCAAGCCAAGTCCACACAAAATATGACTTTTGTGAAAGCGTGAAAACGCGAGGATATGCAAAGATACACACGGAGCTGAAGTCGTCAGATCCGTTGGACATTCAGGCTATACCACAAGCGAAGCATATTTACACCGGTGTGCCACAGGTGTAAAGTGCATTAGCATTAACTAGATTATTGACTCTAGTGCAAGTGGGAGTCTGTAGGAGATATGCCCTAGAGGCAATAATAAATGTTATTGATTATCTCCCTGTTCATAATTAGGTTTATGTTCCATGCTATAACTGCAATGATTCTCGAGTCTGCAAATAAAACGAGGCTCAGAGGAAGACTCATATGCACGTGTGGGATAATAAACGGTAAAATGTATTCCTAGTCTGGCCTCTAAGACTAGCTCAAGTGTTGCATGATGGTTATGTTTTCCTGATCATGGGCATGTCTATGCCAGCAACTTTGAGGGCACAGTGTTAGAAGAACATTTGTGTTGAATCGACCCGATTGATGTTATGCTATGAGATTCTTTCGTCACAAGTTAATGGTTAATAACACAGAGATGGTTAATGTTTGCATGATTCCTTAGACCATGAGAGTATCGAGTTTCTTCATGCTTGCTTCATGAACTTTGGGGTTTGTTAAACGTCATCCGTAAATGGGTGGCTATTACGGCGGCTTACGGGTTCATGGAAAAGTATGTCAAGTAACTTGATAGCTCAAGATTGGGATTTGCTCCTCCGACGATGGAGAGATATCTCTGGGCCCTCTCGGTGTTACGGTATCCATCATCGTCTGGCCAGACACTTTGTGATTTGATCACGGGGATGCCGGAACACGGAACGAGAAAAGAGAACAATACCGGTAACGAGGTAACTGGCATAGTGGACAAGTTGTTGACCCACAGGGATGCCAACATGTCTCACCTCGGGTATTTGTAACATATCGCGAAGCAACAGGAATAGCACACGGCAACTGGAGGTTCACTCGAATATTCATTCGTGTGGGTATAGGGGTCAATATGGGTGTCCACGGCTCCGATGTTGATCATTGATCGGAAGGGGTTCCGGGTCATGTCTATACTTCACCGCACCTATAGGGTCACACGCTTAAGGGTCATCTATCTGCTGAATACTAGACAGGGAGTCTGAGAGAAAATCACCGAAAAAGTTTCGGACAGCGGAAAAGTTCCGCAGAGAGAGGTCACCGCATGAGTTCCGGTGAAACTGAAAAGTTGTTTCAGAGGATACCATAAAGTCAAATTGGTTTCGGCACATGCCCGATAATTCTTGGAGGGTGCCAGAATCATTCTGGAAACTTTTGGGAATTTTCTAGAAGAAAAACCGGAAATGTTCCGGAGCTGCCGGAACCACTTCAGATGCTTTTCGCAGATGAAAATCATTAATCTGGAATTGTTCCAGAATGCGTTGAAAATTATTTTAGTGGGTACTGGAAATGTTCTAAGCCCACATAAATATTTTCAGTTCGAACGGACGCTGAAAAATGTCATCGTGAATAGGGAAAGTGCTTTTTGGGTGGCTTCTTGGAGAAGCCACCTTGAGGGTCCTTTGGTATTTTTCCCCTTGGCTTCTTGGAGAAGCCACCCTTGGGCTTGGCCTATAAATAGGGGTGGAGGGGGCTGCCTAAAGACTCACTCTTTCTCACATATACATGCCATTGCTATGATCTGGCTTCTTCTCTCCCTCCCCGCGAAATAGTTTCGTAGAGCCGAAAGGCTGTCTGGGTTCCGGTGGGAACTAGTTCTGGACGGCGAAGCCCTGCCGGATAGATGACACCGTATGTGTGCAACTCTGTAGAGAGGTCGTAGTTTCGATCTTAGTGCCCGAGGGGCTGTTCGAGAGTGCCTCCCGAAGGGCTGTCCGAGTGACCGTTCCGAGTTTCGAAGGTCCTCCCGAATGGCTATCCGCGACACCGTCCGGGGGACTGTCCGACCACCTCCCGGAGGGCTGTCCGAGTGGCGGATGAGAGTATACATCCTCGCGGTTGGGAGGTTGTAAATCCTAGCTGCGGGGATCTGCACCGCCGATCGTCATCGACTCTACTTCCGCTGCGCTACGAGTCGGTAACGAAAATGATCAAACCTTGTATGCAGTCTCCATAGTGGTCCTGGGCTGGTGCGTAGGTCGGATTTTTTTTTGTTTTCTGCTGCGTTCCCCTACAGCACCTAGGCCGTGGATGGGCTGTAGGCTGCAGGACGCGGGCCGGCACGGCACGGCCTGGCTATTAAACGTGCCACGGTGGGTCATGTCGTGCCATGCACGATTACAGCGGGCGGCCGTGCCGTGCCGTGCTGGGCCGGCCCGTTTGACCAGTTATACGTGAAAACCAAGGTTTCTTTATTTCTAATAAGACTAGCACAAATGCCCGTGCGTTGCAATGGGAGAAACAAACTCAAGCCCCTCCCTGCACCGACTTCTAATTCCTCATGCGTTGCAACAACCGTCACATTCACTTCACGTGGTTCAACATAAATCATGTCTTTACATATCATGTGGTGCATTTCCTTATTTATCGTACACAATAATAATTCTTAATGCAAATTATGTTAAGGTATGAGGCTCTTGACTGAACATAAGCTACACACACTTCACTGTCGCCAATGAGCTTGGGCATTTTTCAGGAAGTAAACTATGTCGTCATGTTCTTCGACCATGGCCATCGAATCATAGTACAAAAAAACAAACCGACGAGAGTAAAATTATTGTTGTAATCATCAAGTATAAAAGAGAGCAAAAATTAATATTCATGAAGTTCATTCTCATTGGTTGGAAATCAATCAATTGTTAACTTTACATTCACACTTCAAGCAAAAAACCTGACTTCCACACTGCTCTAAATAATTCATAATTCATATAAAATTATAAACATGGAGATTGAAAACTGATTTATATATACCACGGGAAGTTGAAAACAACATTATCAAGAAGTGGAGTACAACATTAGCGTGTGCCCATTTATTAATGGGCATCTCTCCCATTAGATAGAACAGAGAAATTTATTTCTTCTTCTAATTCCTTTCTTACTGCCGAATTTATTTCCTCTTTTAATTTCAAATATGAGTTCCCAACTGCTCATAATAGCGGATTACTTCTTCTTTTAATTATTTTAAATCTGTGCCGAGTCTTCGCATGCAACGCGGAGTTCTTGTTCCAGTCTTCCCAATTTAATGAGAATGAACTCACCATGTCACCAGCCAATCAACAGTCATGCATGCATCCAAAATATATTTAGAGCCCACAATAAGTCCGCGCATCCCTTGCATGTATGTTCCTCCTCCTTTTTCTTCCTCCATCCGAAATTTAAGCCACAATCAAGGCATATGTTGCATCTCCATCCTCCCTTTCCTTTTCTCGATTTGTTCCTTCGTTCTCTTTGTTTTTTGGGTTCTCGAGGCTTGCTGCTAGGTAACTTGTAAACGTATATAAACTGGTGAAACTTAGAGAAAAGGACCGAGGTGGGACTATTAGATAGCGAAACCAGATTTTGTAGCAAAAGCGTATATACTCGGTTGGTTGTCCAGCGCCGCACCCGCTGCTGCCCTATGCAACTCGTTGCTGCTGCGCCCACCACCGCACGCCACTCCCTGCGCCCACCGCGGCGCCCCCGCTTGCGCTGCAGCCTCCTAGCGTCCGCTGCCGCCGCTCCCTGCTAGCGCTGCTAGCTGCTTGGCGCGCACGGCCTTACCCCTGCTGGTGCGTGCTGTGCTAGCTGCTATTGCTTCTTCTTGCTGTGCTTCCGCCGCTGCTGCTTAGTACTTCTGCCGCTAGGTGCTGCTGCCGCTAGCTACCACTACCTCCTGCTGCTGGCTGCGGCTGCTTTGCTAGTTGCTGCCGGCGCCGTACCTCTGCCTGCTGCCGCGCCTAGCCGCCGCATCGAACGCCCAGCCACCGCCGCCTAGCGTCGCCGCGCCTGCCTCTGCCCGCCGGGCGCTGAGCCGCTTCGGCCGGGGCCGCTGCTGGCCGGGGCCTCGCCCTGCTCTGCCATCCCCTGCGCTGGGCGCTGAGGCCGCTGACGCCTCCTGTGTCGTGCGTGTCGGCCAATGGGAAGCCCAGTCGTGGCCACTGCAAAACGTGGCTGGTGGCCCATTAGAGAAATCTTAGCGACGCGGGCCAAGACAGAGGTCCAGCTGAGCAACCTATGATCAACAACGTACGAAAAACAAACCAGGTCGGACGGACGGACGAGCATGCTATTAGTACCACCTCGTTTATATTACGATTTTGTCTATATGAATCGTAAAAGCGTATTACGACTGGGCGGAAGCGTATTGTGACGGTGAACCCACGGAGTCAATCCGTGCTTTATTATTATTAGGGAAAGATAATACTTCCTATAAAGTTAGTACAAAGTTGAGTCACTTATTTTGAGACGGAGGGAGTAATAAGAAACGAATTATTTGGCCAAGCATATTTTTTTGTTATAGATCCGAACGATCTCGCGGTCCTCGGATGCGCAGCGCGTGACTGTATTCTGAGAGGAAAGTCAACGTGAGAACAATTGCCGCTTTTAATGGGATCGTGATTGCATGCGACAGTTGATGCTTTTAATGGTTGTAGCAAATAATTCGTTGTTGATCCCGCATCCTCCGATAAAAAGCTACTATCGTCGAAATAAAATGCTACAATTGGCGAATAAAAAAGATGCTACTATCGAAAAGGGGATTGCTTTGACCAGCGAATTTAATGGTTGGAACCAGCGACACGAAATGCTAATATCAGCAAAAAAAGTTGGAACCAGCGAATCAAAAGTTGGTGCTGCTGCATGAAATTGCTGTGACCGGTGAAATAAAAAACTAGAATCGATAAATCAAAAGGTTGCAATCGGCTAAATCAGAAACAAAGTCACAGCAGGAGCATGCTGCCTTGCAAAAAATGGTGTTGCATCTGCAGGGGTGTGCGAGCATCGTCGCCTTGAGCTCAAGGGGAGGGCGCGGAGCAGCTCGTCGTCCATGGCCTCCCTCATTCGTAGCAATGGCAACATGTGGCTGGAGCAGCGCTGTGACGACCCCGGCTTAATCGTGCACTAATCATACATGCAAATGCGCACGATCAAGCCTAAAAACTCACTTGAAGATATCACAACACAACTCTAAAACATAAATAAAGTCATACAAGCTTTATATTACAAGCCAGGGCCTCGAGGGCTCGAATACATAGCTCGATGGCATACAAGCGTCAGCGGAAGCATCAGATATCTGAGTATAGATATATTACAGAGAGAGAGAGAGAGAGAAATAAGCCTTCACAGAGACGGGGTAAAATAAAATACTACGATCGAAAGGCGTAGGCCTCCTGCCCTGGACCCTCCGATCCTACTCCTGGTCGTCAAACGACTCCTCGTAGTAGTAGTACTCGCCAGGCGGGTAGTAGTACAGGTCGTCGGCTGGGGCGTCTGGCTCAGGGGCTCCGTCGTCTGGTGGCATCAAAAAGGAATATGGGGGAAAAAGAAAATAAAGCAAACATAAGTACTCATCCGAAGTACTCAGCAAGCAAGGATCTACACTACATATGCAACATTGTCAAAGGAATGGCTGTATATGTGGACTGGGCTACAGAAATGCCAGAATAGAGGGGGAAAGCCTAGTCCTATCGAAGACTAGCATCTTCAACAATCTTCGACAGTCTTGCAGCAATAGAAGAGAACAGATGAACATAATGTAAAGTAGTAGTAGTAGTATCATCAACCTCGACCTGAGATCCTTTCTCGACTCCCTGTGAGAAAGCAATCCCAGAGCCGTACTATCCAGATCTCATCACATGTTCTAGTTGTACCGATCGGGATACAACTCCGAGTGTCCGTTAACGTAGGACAGGCTATCGATAGAAGTTTCTTCCCTGCAGGGGTGCACCAACTTACCCACCACGCTCGCTTAACTCCGACCGGACACACTTTTCTGGATCATGCCCGGCCTCGGCTAAGCAACACGCCACAACCCGACCAAATACTTAACAGAGAGGTCAGCACGCCGGACTAACCTATGCCCCCAGGGGTCTTGGGCCATCACCCCGGACGCTCCTGCACGTTGCGTACACCGCCGGTGAGCAGACCTAGCAACCCCTTAATACAAGCGCGGTTGCGTTCCCAGTCCAACCCAGTGTGTGCCGCTCAGTTGCTGACGTCTATTAAGCTTCGGCTGAAGTATACGACGCAGAACACCCATACTATGCCCACGTGATGGTTAGTGCTATCGGGCCAGAGGCCCCTCGGATCAAATATCCAAACCGTAGTGGATTAGGAGCGCGCGGAAACGAGCAGAGACTCACGATCGATGTGACCCCGTCGCCCCGTCTCGAGGACTTGCGGCAAGGGCTAAGAATGCCCGGCCACGCCTCATAGTTATCTCGCGGGCACCTCTCAGGTCAACCCGACTCCACATCACTTCGCATTAAGCTCGCGCGGGTACCCCTCAGGGCCGACCCGTCTTTAGTAACATGGTTTAGTGCAAGTCAAATCAACAACAGTATCTGTGTGTCTGACACCAGGGGAATCCTGAGGAATCACCCTCGATGGAATCCCACCTGATGTTATAGTCAAGGTGAACGAAGGAGGAATCACCCTCGAGGTCCACACTTGAGGAGTTGCGCGACGATGTCGTTATCGGGGGTGGTGTAGGAGGAATCACCCTCGCTTACCACGACCGAGTAACTAACCTACAAGGTTAACATCAGAAGTGCTGACGAGGTATCACCCTCGGCACTCGACGGTAACCCAGCAGTGTCGGCAACTAAGGGGAAGTGATGTGCGGTGCCAGGGTCTAGTCTTCAATCCCGATGATCGGGTCTTCTGACATCCAGCGGGGCAGTCGGGATCAAGTGGGGGTCTCTGTTGGGACTTTACCAAGCCTATACTAATCAGTCTAGGATAACCAGAAAGGTAGCTAGGCAGGTTACAATAATCAGGTTATGCAGCAGATATAGGAAAATAGTAGCAGTAGCAGTTCTAATGCAAGCATAAGAGAGAAGAGAATGGGCGATATAGGCATGCTCAAAATGGGGGTGCTTGCCTGTTTGCTCTGGGGCAAGGGCAAGGTCGTCGGTGGTGTCGTCGGGGACGTAGTCGTACTCCTGAGCTGCGTCTGCCTCGGGAGCTACGTCAACGTCGGGGTCTACCGAGAGAGAAGAGGGGGAAGAAACAGGTAAACATAATGCAAACAAATGCAACACGGTGCGTGCTATGCTATGATGCAGTGCAGGGTTCCCTAAATATGCATCTAAGTCATTTTAGTTATTTTTAGAATTAATCTGGGATTTATTTATCGAAGTGTGTGCACTATTCATCTGCCGGATTCAGGTCCGGAGTTACGAGTTCTTCTACGTAGGGGGTTCCGGTGAAGAAACAGAGGGCACGATCAGACTCGTCTCGTTGTTCTGAGCAACTTTCATGTTTTAACTTTTTCGATCCGAGCTACGGTTTAAAAGTTATTAATTTTTAAAGATTATTTGAATTTCTGGAATTTATTTATTTACAGAAAAGTGAATTATGACGTCAGCATGATGTCGCTGTGATGTCAGCGGTCAACAGGCGCTGACCAGAGTCAAATATGACATGTGGGTCCAGTGGGACCCACATGTTAGCCTCTGTTATTTTAACAGTGGATTAAAACTAATCTAACAGAGATAATTAGAGGTGTGGGCCCCAGTGTCAGTGTCTGATTAGAGTTTAACTAAATAGATTTTAATTTGAAACATGATTAATTAGCCTAATTACGGGGGGACCCACACATCGGCGAGATGGATGAACAGTGTCCTGCGTTGACTTTGGTCAACACGGTCAAAAGGGTGCAGGGGCCCACTCGTTAGCGACAGTGGGTGGGTCCCACGCAGCGCCAGCTCAGCGGGGCCGGCGACTCGCCGGCGGTGACGCCAAAACGCGGCGGAGGCGCTCGGCCTCGCCGGAAATGCGTTCTACGGCGCCGTTCGGCGCGCGGTTGGTTCCATTCGATCGGCCTCTCGACGCCGCGTCGAGTGGCAGTGGTGGCACGGCCGGACTTGGCCGGAAATGGCGCCGGCGACGAGCCGTGGCGGAGGCCGAAGCACGAGCTCGTCGGAAACGGCATTCGAGCGCGTGGACGGCCAAACTAGCTAGCCACGCGGGATCTACGAGTCACGAGGAACACGCCGGAGGGGTCAGGCGAGCTTGCAACGGATCGGGAGCTCGACTACGACGGCAATGGCGGCGGCGGCGTTCGGGTTCTGGCGGTGCCATTGCTCTAGCACGCTAACGGGCTACCGGAGACAACAGGGGAGAGGGAGGTGCTCACCGAGTGGTCACGAAAGACCTGCGGGAGCTTAGTAGCAGCAGTGGTGGTCGGGGGCGACGGCGAGCGCGTCGGGGCAGAGGAAGAAGACGGCGTTGATGCGGGCGATGCGGTGGCTTCGAGCTCCAGCTGCGGCCACCAGAGGACGGGGAGGACGACGGAGAGGCTCTACGGCATCGCGGTGGGTCGGTTCGACGGCGGTGGCCGCGGCAACGACGGGAGCGCGGCGGCGACGGTGCTCGGTGGCCGGATCTGGGAGGAGAGGGAGAGGCGAGGCGAGCGTGGGAGAAGGGGGAAATGACGGGGAGGACCAGGGGGGATGGCTCGGGCGTCGGCCTTATCCCTCTCCGCCTCCTGTTCTGTCGGTGGGCGCCAGTGCGTCGCCGTGTCGCCGGGCGACCGGAGCGCGGGCGCTCGGCCAGGGAGGAGTCGACACGCGAGGGAGAGAGACGAGGTGGGCCTGCTGGGCCGGGGTTCGGGGCACTGTGCACTAAGGTCCAGTGCACAGTGCCTCGTTTTTATTTTTCTGTCTTTGTTTCTCTTTTTCTTTATTTCTTTTCCTGTTTCGAAATAGTTAGAGCACTTTTGCATTTTTGTAAAATGTGGGACTTAGTCCAAATATTACAGTGCCATTTTAGCCCTCACCAAAAAGTGATTTGGACAGAGTTGGAATTCATTTGTATTTGAAAAGATTTTAAATGGATTTAAATATCCTGTTTTGGTGCTGTTTCATCTTGTTAGAGTCACTTATCTAACTCCAACTTCACTGATGATGATTTTACAAATGTTCCTGGATTATTTGCCCTTTAATGAACATTTTTCCAACAGTGTTTCATCAACTTCATATTTCACTTTTGAATTTGAGTTGATTTTCAGATGTGAATTTGAATTGGATCATTAACCCATATGACTTGGCACTGCAAATGATCCTGACTTGGCAAGATTAACAGAGTGTCACAGAGCTTATTACAAGGGGGTCTTACAAGCGCCTTGCATCAGAGGGGGGGGGGGGGTCAGGAAAAGTGATGTTGAACCGGGGGCGCACACGTGGGACAACAGCTTGCAGCCGCGGCCCGCAAGGCAACAACTTCTTCATTGAGAGGGTATAGAGATTGAATGAACATGTGGTGCCCCCATGTGTGATTTTGGTAATTGATGACATTCTCTATAGACTAATGGTTGCCTTGAGCTATATTTAAAGGATTTGTCCATAGGCTTTTCTTGAAGTACATGTGTTGGTTTCAAGGAGTTTATGAGTTGACCAAGGTGCTATTCAAGGAATTATCCAAAGTTTGGTTAGACAGAAGACATGATACAAGGTTGATCAAGACTAAGTCAAGGAGTGAATCAAGTTAATCAACACACAAACGTACAAGATGTACCGAGAGGGATCAAGTGATCCCATGGTATGGTAAGCATTGTCCATTACGCTTTGTGTACTAACCCGTGGTCTATGTGAGAGTTGTTTGTGGGGTTAGGTATGTTTCCATGGTCGTGCATCAAAAGGAAGATATCATATAACCCATGGAGGATGACATCAAGTGGTGATCGTCATCAAGGTTGCGGTGTGCAAGTTCAAATGGAGCATCACGAAGAGATCGTGCTTGAAGCTTGCTGTCCATTGTGGTGACAATGAACTTGTGAAGATGTGCAGAAGAGTAGCTCACTCATAGTGGAGTATGGGGGAGCAATCAAGTAGTCTTCATCGGACCAACTCAATCAAGAAAGGTGGTCCAACTTGAGGAAGTCAATATCATCATCATCAAGCTCAAGTGGACTATGTGCAAGGCAAAAGTTTGCCCTTGATAGGTTTTCTATTTTACCTGTCTCAAGGTGGCAGTTGGGAGACCGGGTTATAGGATCGTTTGCCGTACTATCAAGGGGGGCTCTCAAGTTAGTAGCTTGATCATATCATTCGTAGAGAGCTCAAACCATTGCATCCTTGCATCATCTTTCTTGGTTCTTTTCTGTTTTTTCTCTGTGTGAGTTTTAGAGCTTTTGGTCATCTTCATGACAAGCTCGAGTTCATTGAAAACGGAGTTCACGTATGCATCTTCTATGATGTTTTCGATGTTGGAGTTTTTGCCGGTTCTTCACCGATAGAGGTTTCACTCCTCTATATCTTAGGCATACTCCCCCTGCCTCTTTTTTCTATAACCAACAAGCTTGAGTTTGCTCAATTCGGAGCTCATTTGCAGAAGTTATGGCAGTTCTGCTTTTCTTGTAGCCATCTGTTGCTGTGCTTGTGAGCTGGAGGCCACAAGCGGTAGTACCGCTCTGGTTAGCGGTAGTACTGCTTATAAGCGGCAGTACGGCTGTCCAGTACCGTGGCTACTATCGCTACTTCTAGGAACTTGGCTTTTGTGTCGGGTTTGCACGGAAGTGCAACGGTAGTGCGAAGCGGTAGTACCGCCCGCTACTACCGCTGCACTGCCGCTTCCGCCAGGTCTCGATGCGCTCTCAGCGGAAGTGAAGCGGCAGTGGAGAGCATCAGCACTACTGCCAATTAGTGGTAGTACCACTCAGGTGGGCAGTAGTACCGCTGTAGCAGTTCTACTGCTTCTCCTCTGTTCCTGCTCTGCTTCTGAGTAACCCCGAGCTGCAACCCCAGCGGTAGTACCGCTCCGGCCGCACTACCGCCTCGTGGCTTCGTGCCATTGCACTGTTTTTGGGTTACTACCGCCCGAGTTGTAGTATCACTCTGTTGAGCGGTAGTACCGCTCTGTGCGGGCTAGGAGCAAGGTAACGGTTGGATTTTTTTCCCTCCTATAAAAGGGGGTCTTCTTCCCCATTAAACCTTATCCTTGTAGCTCGTGTTCTTTCCCCATTGTTGACTTTCTTCAAGCTTGCAATCTCTCAATCCCTCCAATGATTCTTGCTAATTCTTGAGGGAAAAGAGAGAGGAGATCTAGATCTACGTTTCCACCAATCACTTTCTCCTCTATGTGAGGGCAACCCCTTGGATCTAGATCTTGGAGTCCTTCGTGTTCTCTTCTTCATTCTTCCTCTTATTTTCCTCCCTAGCATTAGTTGCTTTGATGGGATTTGGGAGAGAAGGACTTGGGCACTCCGTGTGCCCTTGCCATTGCATTTGGTGCATCGGTTTGAGTTCTCCACGGTGATACGTGGAAGTGAAGTTGAGAAGCTTGTTACTCTTGGGTGTTTGGGCACCCTAGAGCTTGTTCCTCTTGGGTGCCCTGGTGCCCTAGACGGTTGGTGTTGTCGGAGTTCAATCATTGTGGTGTAAAGCTCCGGGCAAGCATCAGGGTCTCCAATTAGGTTGTGGAGATCGTCCCAAGCAATTTGACGGGTATCGGTGACCGCCCCCAAGGGTTGCCAAAGTGTACGGGTTCAGTGACCACCCCCAAGGGTTGCCATTTGTACGGGTTAGGTGACCGCCCTCAAGGTTCCCTTAGTGGAATCACGACATCTTGCATTGTGCGAGGGCGTGAGGAGATTACGGTGGCCCTAGTGGCTTCTTGGGGAGCATTCTGCCTTCACACCGCTCCAAACGGAGATTAGCATCCGCAAGGGTGTGAACTTCGGGATACATCATCGTCTCCGCATGCCTCGGTTATCTCTTACCCGAGCCCTTTACTTATACACTTTACTTTGTGATAGCCATAGTGTTTCATGTTATATATCTTGCTATCACTTAGTTATTTATCTTGCTAAGCATAAGTTGTTGGTGCACATAGGTGAGCCTAGTTGTTTTAGGTTTTGTGCTTGACAAATTAAACGCTAGTTTTATTCCGCATTTGCTCAAGCCTAAACCGTAATTATTTTAAAGCGTCTATTCACCCCCCCTTTAGGTGACATCCACAATCTTTCAGAGATAAAGAAAGAGAAGGAGATGTGTGGATGAAGGAAGAAGAAAAGAAGTGGAGGAGAGCATCACAACCAGTGAAGAGATAATGGTCAAGGGGAGATAGCGACACCTGTGGCCCACATCGCACGCGTGCGAGCGAGAGCGACCGGCCGAGTGCTCGGTTGGTCATCCCATCACAATCATTTACCTAGTGCTTTTAACGGCATCACGATTTTGTGTGATCATAATTTGCCCTCTTAGTGGGAATCTTAATTTCAAGCGAAGGGATAAGGTCAAGGGGAGATAGCGACACATGTTCCCCGCATCGCACGCGTGCGAGCGAGAGCGACCGACCGAGTGCTCGGTTGGTCGTCCCATCACAATCATCTACCTAGTGCTTTTACTAGGATCATGATTTTGTGTGATCCTAATTTGTGCTCTTAATGGGAATCCTAATTTGTGCATGGGCATGGGCAGGTAATCATTAACCATGATTTTTTCCTTCATAATAGCAGTTTCCATATTTGATGTTGAAGCAGAGTACGTTTGCAGTTTTGTAGGCAAAAAATTCATGCTGAAGCCAAGAATTGAACTCAAGACTTCAGCACTAATCGCTTAGCCCACTTGCCAACTCCTCCCTATTTGGTTCTTCAAATTGAAAGAAAAAACCACTATTTGACCATTCATCTCTTCTTATTAGTGCATGAATATTGATTCCAAACACTGTTTCAAATATACCCCGCTAATTCGTGTAAAAAAGATGATAATTTACGCACCGCGGACCTGATAACATACGTACAAACACCATATTAACTTTGACGTCAAGGAGTTATTGCATATCCCAGGTAACTTCTATATAATCACACGGTGATTTATGCACCATGGACCTGATAATTTATGTATAGACGCCATGATAATTTTCACCCAAAAAAAGAGAGGTTGAAACATACCATGGTAACTTCTATGTAAATAACATGCTAACTTATGCACCACGGACCGGATAACTTACGTATAAACAACGTGGTAACTTTGATCCGAGGGAAATAATTTTTTGAAACATATCCTTGATAACTTCTGTGTAAACAACATGGTAATTACGTATTATAGACGTGTATAAACACCACGGTAACTTCGACCCAAGGAAATGTTTCGTTGAAGCATATCTTCTGTGATAATTTATGGACCACAAATATGATAACTTACATTCAAACACCGTGGCAACTTCCTCTGGGGGGGGGGGGGGGGGGGGTGGGGGGGGGGGGGGGGGGGGGGGGGGGGCGTTGTTGAACATACCCCGGTAACTCATGTGTAACTAGTATGGTAATTCACGCACCGTAGACTTGATAACTTGCGTATAAACACCATGGTAATTTTGACCCGAGATTTTTCTTTGTTGAAATATATCTCCATTAACTTATGTGTAAATTACATGATAATCTAAGTACCACAAATCCGATAACTTTCGTTAAAACATTGTGGTAACTTCCACGGGGGTAAAAGTTATTGAAACATACCCCAATAACCTGTGTAAACTTACCAGTCCTCTCATGCTATAGTTATCAGTTTTCTCATGCTATAGGTATCAGGAGGGTCATGCTGAAGTTACTAGGATGCTCATGCCATAGTTATCATGCTGCTCATGCCAAAGTTATCAAGGCAAAAATTAACTTTTTTGCTGACATGGTAGGAAGAAGAAGGGGCCAAATACCCTTTTTTGTATGGTGGACAATAAGTAAAGGTGGTTGAGTTGGTTATTTGGCTAGTAGCTATTCAATATACTTGGGTTCAAGTCCTCCTTCCAGCATTTTATTTCTTTTTTATTTATATTTCTTTTGTGACTAGAAAGTAATAAGCAAAAAACACCAGTGATTTAGTGTTGGCACATGTAGTTTTCGGGAGAAGGGAGAAAATCAGTGGGCATGCGCATGCGCGGGACATAGGATAGCGACCGGGTAGAGAACGGGTCATTCCTATTTGTCCCTATAATCAGAACGATCACCAGTTAGTCCGGTCCAATAAGAAAAGAGTGACCTACATTGACTGCAAGGATATTGCTATGACCGTTCCACCTCCACCCAATGTCATGATCGCACTAGAAATTAATAATTTATTAATTGGCGCTGCGATCATCCGTCGTTGATGTCATCTTCCACCTCCACCCAATGCCATGATCTTTGCACTAGGAATAAATAATTTATTTACTCGCATAGCGCCCAAGTAGAGCCTCTTCGTATTTTGGGTCAAATTTTGACCATAGATTTAAGTTGGAAAATATGATTTATATGTAACAAAAAATAGTACTTTGAAAACTACTTTTAAATATGAATCCAATAATATTTTTTAGCATACAATTTAAATTTGTGGTCAAAATTTGACCCAAAATACGATGAAGACTAATAAACCCGAATAAGGAAGTGCATTTTTTCTTAATCAACGACCGAGGAGGGAGTCGAGGCATAAAAGAAGTCGCCAACTCGATTTGATCTCGATCGAAGGTACTCCCTTCTTTCTGGTTTAAATGGCTCACGTGTGTCCTAGATCAATAATTCACCATTGTTATAGAAAGTTAGAATGTCCAGTGTTATAGAAAGCTAGAATGTTGGCAAATCTTAGCGCTCACGTACTAGTTTCTAGACTGCCCAGTGTTACAAAAAGTAACAATTGTGATAAGGATGATGCATCATGCACTGCAAAAAGGACCTTAACTTTCTATAACGGTAAGTCGTTTAGTCCTTTTATTAATTACATCCAAACTTGGACTTAGTCACCCACCTGATATCGCCCACACTTAATGGCTCTTTCTATAAACCCAACTAGCTGCTGGTAGGTGGATCATGTCTCATCTTGCTATTCCCCTCTTCTTGGATGTTTCTTTAGTAGCTAGCCCCATCCTGGTTGATTGAGCCTCCAGGTTAGTACTCCAGCCCTTTACTTGTCAAATATTTTTCAGTGTCGATTAATACAGTTTGTATATGTTCTTTTAAATTCTATCTTGACACTTCAGATCTGAAAAAGAAAAATGAAACACAACTTTGTTAAGTAGCTTCTTAATTATGAAGCAGATATGTATATTACACATATTGTACCTAGATAACTCTCGCAAAAAAAAATTGTGCATAGAGAAGTTTGTTCCGTCCAGTGTTATAGAAAGCTAGAATGTCTTCAGGGGTTAGCTCTAGAAAAGTTCAACAAAATAAAATGGAGACAAAAAAAAGGAGCGTATGTACTACTTTTTTGTTCCGAGAAAACTTTCAATCTATTCATCTTTAATCATGACGGTATAACGAAAATCAGAAATAATAAAAATTACATCCAGATCTGTAAACTACCTAGTGACGACTATAAGCATTGACGTGAGCCGAAGGCGCGTCGCCGGAGTCGGACAAAACTTGTTGTACTAAACAGTCAGAAAGTCATTGTGCTAAAGCCCCACAAAACCAGCCTACATACTACTCTATGATCAATACCAAATAAGAGAGCATCTTTTGAGCTCAACGGACATCAATCAACCAAACATCCTCTTGGTCCACCTGATTTGTAACTTTGTAAGAGCATCTTTGACCGATCCACTAAAAAGCTTTAGAGAAGTAAAATTTTAATTTCTTTTATCCTCAACACTTAGCCGATCCCTTGTAATTATTAGAGCAGTAAAATTTTACTCCACAGCCTCCCCAACTCATAAAAATACTCCTCCATGACCGGTTGGAGTAAAAACTACCTTCGAGTGCGTGGCCGTCTGGCAACTCGCGTGAAGCCCCCTTGTCAAGCACTCCCTGGACGGTGGCTTTGGGCCTCGCCGGCAACCTCGTCCGTGACCTCGCGGCCCTTTTCGCTCGTCTGGCGCAGGCGCAGGCGCGACGCATGCTGGTGGATACCTTCTCGTTTGCCATCGGCAGGCCGACGAGCACGAACCTCTCCATGGCCGCCATGGTCGCCGGCATTCTTTCTCCCGAAGCAGAGCCTCCGCCGGCACCCACCTCGTCCGGCCGGCCTTGACGCGCGTTCACGCCCAGTCCGTGACCAGCACCATCCGGGACGGCTCCACCAGGTCTAGCGCGGGCCGGCCGCTCATCACCTCCAGCGCGTCGTCAGGTGCGACTGCCCGTCCCGGCTCCGGCGTGCCAGCCCGAAGTCCGCCACGGGCATGCACCCCACGTCGTTGTGCATGTAGTGTATGTACTCCAGGCCCCTCGCTTCACGCCGTAGTGCATGTAGATCTTCGTAGTGGTAGATCCCGGCTTCACGCCGTAGTGCATGTACTCCAGCCCCTCGCCACGTCGAGGATCGCGCTCCTCTGCTGCGCCCATAGCAGCACCACCGATCAGCATGCCGCGGTACAGGACACCGAACCCGCCGCGGCCGCACGGGTAGCCGACGGCTAGACACGGCAGTGATCGGGTGACCCACTGCGACAGGCACAATATGCTCTCCGGTGTTGCTGGCGTGATCACCATCATCGCTGCTCGCCACATAGCAAGTGTTTGATGCTGCTCGCCCTATAGCAAATGTTTGATGAAATGCATGAGCCAAATAAATTTTTACTTCGTTAAGTTTAGGGGGTCGGCTAGAAACAACCATTTTTAAGGAGCAAATCTGCTCCTCTAAAATTTACTCGGCTGTTTACTTCTTTATTAAAATTTAGGGGATCGGTTAGAGATGCCCTAAAGCGTATCAGTTTCTGGATCTTAGAGAGCAACGGCACCCTGACCTCCTCTCATGTGAAGAACATGGAGAGGCACAAACCTTGCAATTAAAACCGAACTACTAAAAAGCTAATACTTTAAGATGTAAAGAAAGAGAGAAGAATGTGATTAGTTTTCTTATCTCAAAAGTGTAGGCTCCTCAAGAGTAAAAATTCTATGAACTTTGCACAAAACATGCACATTGGTCACAAACTTGCAGAGCTGAGAAAACATGTCTCGAACCTGCCAGATTGTCCGAGGGGTGATTACCAGGCTTAGAGAAGTTCAAACATAACAAAAGCAAATAAATAAATAAAAGAGTGTACCTACTACTCTATGGTCAACACCAAACTAGGGATCATCTTCTCAACAAACTTCCATCAGCTAACACCTTCTCAGTCCACTTGAGTGGTTCGGCATATATAGCAAGATGCTGATCTTAGAGAGCAACAACACCGTGACCGCCTCTGTTTTACCGGCAACAGGATCTTCCATTGCTGGCTTTGTGAAGAACATGTTAAGGAGAGGCACAAACTTTGTGATTAAAACTCCAACTCCTAGAAAGTTATTTTTCGAGGGAATGCCATCATGGCGGTTTTTATTTGATAGGATACATCGTCTGATAAGGGATAGAACGCAGGAAGGCGTATTATTCATCCACAAGCTCAAAGGATTAACTCCGAGAATGCTAGTAATACTTAAGATGTAAAGAGAAAAAAGAAAGACTGCAATTAGTCGTCTTATCTCAAAGTTCAGGCTCCTGAATATTGTATATCTAGGGAATGCTTACATTAGCTGCATTTGGAATTAATTTTCATGGCCGGCTTAGTGGAACAAGTAAAATTCCCACAACTAACTTATTCCATAGTGAGTACATCAAAGGTCACAAACCGCCAACAATAAGTTTTTGGTAGAGAGTTTCGTTTTGTTTTTCTCCTACTACTCAGGAATCTAATTTTATTTTATTAGAATGCACTAAATATTATTATTTTTTACTTATTCATGAGGTACAAGGGGCAACAACCTTTTCTTTTGCGTGCATGGCTAGGAGCTAGCCCAACTATATAGCTAACTTCATGTTTCTTTTACCTGCTCGGCCCTTGATTGCCGGTGTATAAGCTACATGATGCACAAAAATAATCTTGAATGGATTTCTTAAAATGCATAAGTATGTAAAGCATAAACTCAAGCGCCCACTATTGCACTGCACATTTGCGTTTCCTTATTTCGTTGAAAGATCACAGAAGGTAGAATACAGTTTCCTTAAATATTGGTTGGTGCACGAATGTTTTACTATAGACAATACTGTTCCTAAATTACTATATGCTGCCTTAAATAATGCTGATCTGGAACAAACCTCTTTTTGTTAATGTTGATACTGGATACTGTCAAACTGATTGCATATCAGATACATAATACATGGATCGTGAGGTGCTGGAGCGTATACTTGATGGAAGAGAGAAGCCGACAAATCTATCACTCGCACTTTTGAAGGATATCACAGAAAATTTCTCGGACGATCGAGAAATCGGCCACGGAGGATTTGCAACAATTTATAAGGTAAACTTCCTTTTAACCATAAATTAGGCATATGATATCTAGAGACCGCACTTGGAATTGTTCTATTGACTTGAGCAGTCTTCGAGTTAGCAAAACTATGTTAATACTTAATAATCAGTGTTGCCAACTAGTAAATACCATTGTATATATAGATGTTACATTCGTCTGCAAGATGCCACTTGGTTCTAGCGGTATCTAGTAGTATATAATGAAGTCAGTCAACCGGGTATATTCTTTATGTCGTATATTACGGAATTCTATTCCTAGGATCGAAACATAGTATCCAACGTTAATTCGGAAAATGTGAACCGCCTTAAGGTTGTCATGGAGCCTCAAGCCTTTTTCCTAGCATATATGTGCATGTGTGGTGGTGCAAGTGTATTGTAACATTAGGTGTGCTCTCTCGGGAAAAAAGGGGCTTCTGTCGGATGCTGCATCCCAAACTTCTGTATTATCTTTCTTGCACAGCATCTTCAAATTTAGCTAAACACTTTTTGAATGCTCACAAGAGAAGTTAAACAGGGAGTGCTTCGTAATGGGAACGTTGCTGTAAAGAGGATAAGGAACAGTCATTCAATCAATGAGACGTTATTTTATCGAGAAGTTGACAGCCTGTTGAACATTAAACATAAAAATGTCGTACGCTTTCTTGGCTTCTGTGCTAGCACAGATCAGACAGCCATACGAATTGCAGGATCAAAACAACATAGTAGTATTTATGCTGAGGTAAGAGAAAGACTACTCTGTTTTGAGTATATCAGCAATGGAAGTCTACAAAAGTATGTTACTGGTACGTCATTCTTGCAAAACAGCTCTTATCTTCACTAACTTGTCATTATTTTCCACGATCAAGATGTGATATATACACATGATCTTGATATCATTCATAATGCAATTTAGTGCATGCACAAATCAAATGATGGAAACTTTTATGGCTCACTGTTACTTTTTGCATTATGTAGATGAATTAAGAGGACTGGAATGGAATACACGATATGGAATAATTAGAGGAATCTGTGAAGGTTTGAATCATTTGCACACGGAGAAGCACATATATCATATGGATTTGAAACCTGGCAATATACTACTAGATAATGATATGGTGCCGAAAATCACAGATTTCGGTTTATCAAGACTTGATGAAAAGTCAAAAACCATGAGTGAAGACCGCCTTGGATCACTGTAAGCTATGCATCAAAACAACATAATTTCTCGGCATCTTCTCTCACATTTTCTGATGTTCTAATACATTGAAATACTGACTTTTTTTTGCATAGGATATTGTGCTCCAGAGTACATATCTGAAGGACATATGTCATTCAAATCAGACATGTACAGTTTGGGCAAAATAATCATTGAGCTAGTGACGGGAGGAAAGGCGATCCTCAATAATAGCAACACTGTAAGAGGGTTCTATCTCGCCATGCAGACAATCTTTTTTCTAGAAATATCCTAACTTTCTACCTTGCATATTGGTTACCATTTTCTTAATAATCCTACATAATTTGCATATTACGGTGTTGGATGGATTATCTAGTATAAGAACATATTTAGAATGAAAATATAAGCAACGTGATGGTCTTACTCGAAAACAAGCACATCACCGGAACGTAAATGCTTTAGCAGCCGGCCATATTGAGTTCCATATCACTCGTTCCACCGTTTTAAATTGGCGCCAACACATGGTAGCTTCATATGATGGCTAGAAACATTTATACTTACGCCATGTGGCACCGGTATTAATGCGTGATTTGGTCAATCGTTTCTACATAGTCAAGTCAAAATTGAGGAACTAGGGGCGACACAAGATCCCGTCGGCGATGCACTGATGAGAATGATGGTACGAGAGACAGATCTACGTAGGTTTACGCCCCTGAGGTGGGTAAAAGTTCTACGTCCCTCCTTGAAGATCCTGTATCTTTTGGGGATGATTGCAAGGATGTATGTCGACGGATGGCTAAAACACTAGATCTGCTAGAGCTTGACAGATGTTTCATAGCTTCAATTGTGGTTGTCCTCTTGCATGGCCCCGGGCTTCTTATATGCATTCGTGTCTTTTCTTAAAATTTGGATCAAACAGACTTGCCACCGAGATCCTACCTATATCCCTTAATTGTCTAACTGCCTGTATTCCATGTGATTTCTTCCTTATCCGCATCTGAGCCCCTTTGCCGCTTAGCCTAAGAGGGCCTTCTAGGAAAACATGTACTCATATGCGATCGGGTCATCGTGTCTTTTACAAAAATACATTATTCATATGAATAATGGTATCTTCGTCGACAAGCTCACAACAGTATTCGGAATGGTGTTGAACATGAGTATTGTCAAGTAGGTCAGAACTTATCCGACCAAGCTTTTGAGAAGGTCGTCCCTAGAACTTACTGAGTAATTTGCTTCGGATTTTTGGGTATCTTGTCTTGGTTTTATGAGTTTTTTTTCCTTAAGATGTGCCCTAAGTAAAAACTCGCTTTCCCTCCCAGAATTCCCATCTCCTAGAAGATAAACCAGAAGGATACAAACTATCGTCTTTTGTTCATTGATAGATGAAGATATGCATGCCAGCATGCGTTGCACACTTTCCTAGAAATTTGTTTTGTTATTGTGATAATTTCGCATACGGTTGAAGCAGACTCCATCCTAACCAGTCAAAATGATGATGACACGATCCATATGACATCTCTGAAAGACCTTGTTCACACAGTGTGTATTTATTCCTAGTTTCACGCACCCCACCTCTTACAATCGCTTTGTAAACCTTGGGGTTTTGGGCATGAATAGGGTATTGATGGATGTAACCACACGGAGCTTCGATGCGGGAAATAGACCAAGGCATCACAGTTAATTCTTCATCTTGCTGCTGACTTATAAATGGGCATGACATGGGGCGCCCAATGACACGTTGGTCCTGCAATGGCAAGCTTTCCATGTCAAGAAAGACCATTTCCTACGTCCACATCCACTGAAGAAGGCCTTGGCCACCTAGCCTACGAGGGGCTCATCACGAGCAAGGATGTAGTCCCCTGGCCGGGGGGGGGGGGGGGGGGGGGGGCGATGTGGGGAGTACTGTAAGTGAGATTTTGCATAAGGCCTCTTGTCAAAAGAACCGTTTCATTGATGTACCCCCCCTACTTAGAGGGATCCAACTTCCTCCCTCTAGCTTTTTTGGTGAGATGATTCAGTTGCACGGCATAAACCATCAACCATGATGTCGGCTCCAACTTCCTCTTTGCCCTCAACACACATGTGTGAGTCCTGGCTAGGGATTCGCCCTGACTTTGAGTGCTAGAAGCCCTTTCCCCCTCAACTACCTTGTGCAGCGCCTCCTCCACCACCCCAAGTCCATCTGAGTGGTCACCTGCATCCCTATGGTTTTTGTATGTTAGTCTAGTAGTCTTAATAGTATTTTTGCTATGTCAGTGTGTAGTAGTGTTAGTTCTAGTAGTAGATTCTTCTTCTTGAATTCTTAAGGGTTTGAAGTCAGTGAGCAGCGTGTGGGCTTGAAGCAAATAAAATGACCAAGCGTGCAATTTGTGTTTTCCTTGGTTGCGGTATTTTGGGGAGAATGTATAACGACCCAGATATGGTAGTATCTGAATCTCTGTGGTCACTGTGCTAGTATCTGAATCTTAGTAGCTAGCACACACAATACTTGATAAAATACCACAAAAAATCACATGTAAGAATATAACGTAAATCCAAAGTATTATTACCTCATAGCCCATAGTCTAGTTCACACAACAAAAATAACAAATAAAACTATGGAGTCCCATCAATGCCACTGACAAAGTTGAGTATGGGCATCATAACCCTATGTCGCATCAGTTACTCGTCATATAAAATCCTTGACATGATACGTTACAGTCATGCAGGTAAGTATATTGAGTGTACCGACAAGTCACACCCAAGTGAGACCTGTCATCTATATGCAAGGATATGGCTAAAATGGAAAGCTCTAAATTTTATTTTGCATAAAGCCAATTTTATCCTACTATCAAAAGAGTGTTCAATCTCTGCATATAACATATGGTTGAATCAGGCACCTCCAACTCAATCAATTACCTTATTGATGAAACCCACTTAAATTATTAAATGTGGTGAGACCACTCAACAATTGTGCATAAATGGGGACACAACTAAGTATTGGATTATACACTCTGTAGAGGTTCGCACACGTTCCCCACAAGACTCAGTCTGAAAACTAAGACCAAATCTTTCAGAAGAGTTACCCTTAGCCCCTGGTAGTACCCATCTCACCTACATAGCTACATCCATTAGTACCATCGAGCAAGTGTCACTACAATCTACTCAACTAAGCCAGAGTGCATAATGTCTGCTGCACACTGAAGCTACCAGTCATGAAAAGGTGGTTGATCTTTTAAGCCTGAGCGAGGGGTCCACTTGTCTGCACTCTCACGGGTGGGTATTTTTAATATAACACATTCCCCATGATGCTAACAATGTACTTTGACACTATACATACCTATTCCGCCCAGGTAGTTCATTAATTAAGTCGCTCCTGATTACTACATTGTTGCTCACATCTTTCAACAAAATCACTTCACCAAATCCCCGTCTACTTTTGTCAAGCAAGTATATCTACAACGACGGCAACAAGTATAAGAAAGCTCGGATAGACTCATTAAACTACTCTGGGATCGTACTGAATATTTATCATACATATTCCTACTCATGCATACTACTCAAAAGGTATTAAATGCATAGTAAAAATATAGGTGCATGGGCATGAACAAGAGATGCAACTTGCCATGCTGGTCTTCACTTGTAGTAGTATAAGCCTGATATTATTCTATTTCGCTCTCTGTTCAATCTAACGTGAGCAAATAACATCAAATAAACAATCATGCCATATAGAAGAATTCAAAAGAACACAAGAAAAATATGGCATGATGAAAAGAACAACATAATTTAAATGATATATGTCTTATGGATCCTTATAGTGCTTTAGAATGACAGTAGAGAGAATTAACTCAAAAGAGTAACAGTCTTAAAGATATGGTTGAAACATCATTTTGTAATTGAATCGAAACTCCTTTCGGTATAGATACGAAGCTTTCAACCTATAACAATAATATAGATGATCACAAGATGACAAAATGGAAGAAAAGAAATTTTCACTAGAAAAGTCAGACGTTGAGCCTCCGGATGGATACGCGGTTGAAAACCGCCAGTTTTGAGTGAATGGCATGGTTGGATGCACCTCGTCAAATGGATAACTGGAATATCTACGGTTTCACCGGCAAGTCACTGAAAGTGCTTCGTCTTTGAGATTTAGATAACTCTGGCCAACTGTTTAAAATAGAAAAGTCCAAATATCAAAATTGTGTGGAACCATGTGTTGGAACCTATGGATAAAAGGAATTTGAAAAATAGTAAACCTGTGCGGTGAATTTGATGAACACATGCGATAATACCTCTGAACTAGATTGCAAAATTGGAGAGCTACGATAAATTGATTGAGTAAAATAGTAGAAAATGGGATTCATATGATTTGCTAGGTTAGGCAGAATAAAGTACAATAGCAGATAGAAGGATTATATTCTTGATGATACCTTTGAAGCACAAAGAGAAGACAAATTTCATGATTCCCATGAAAAATATAATATAATATTTATTCTAGCCATCTAGCCAAACCAAAAATTGATTTAGCCTGATTGGATCCTTGTGCTTGCCCGATAGGTTTCTATATAAATAATGCTACATCTACAAACCTTTACGTAAATATCTTACGAAAAGTCAACCTCTTTCCTAATACCCACTAACTCCCCCCCATTGAATTTCAGGGTGGGCCCTATGCTAACCAATCAAACAACCCCACGTCACTACGTATGTAATTTCATAGCTAGTTTTATGTAAGTGCAGCAAAGCTCGTCTCTCTATATATAGCTTTAAAGTTGACCCTCTCCTTCAAGGCAAAGCAATATGGGACCAAACACATGTATACAGAGAGAGGGGCGTAGGTTTCTTTTATTATTATTATTTGAGGGGCGTTGGTTTCTGTAGTAATAATGATTGGAACTGAATGGCTGGTCCTCTATTTGTGTGCCCATGGCAAGGAACTTGGGCCTTAGAGAGGACAGCCCAATAAAGAAAGAAGAGAGTGGCTTGGCCCAAAGGAAAAGAAAAAAGAAAGAAATAAAGACATGGGGTGGCCGGCTGGGTTAGAGGGCCCATTTCGGGTGGGGAAGGGAGAGAGGTGGTCAACTGGACCTCTTGCTATTGCTAAGTTTTGACCCATTTAGGTCTTTCCTATTTATTTCTTGTTTTTCTAGTATTTCTTTTCAATTTGTGAAATAGGTTTCGATTTCCAAATCAAACTAATTCAATTTTGAAGATTCTAACAAAAATCAAATAAATAAACTTAATATTTGGAGCTTATAAAAAGTATTTCCAGCCCAAATATTTAATAAAATACATATAATTATTTAATAAATTCTAATTTGAGGGATTATAAATATTCCCTAAATTTAATTTAGGGTTCAAAATAATTCCCAAAACATTTTTGAACTTCCAAATAAATAACTTAATAATATTAAGAAATCATTATATTGAGGAAGTCATATTATCCTCTCTCGTTTAGTTTCCTTTAATTTGGAAATGTATGAATATTTAAAAATTCGAGTAAAGTTCTAAAGCAACCAAAATTCAATTGAGGCATTTTGGGGAAGACTTTTTATTCCCTCTCTATTTAAATATTCCAATAAACTCCCAAAAGCTATAGATTTCACTCGAATTCAAATAAGATCAAAGTAAAATAATAATAATTATTTAATTAATTAAAATCCCAAAATAGCTTCATATTTCACTCAAATCAAATAAGATCTAAGCGAAACCAACATTAATTTTTAATTAATTAAAATTCCAAAATTCAAGAAATTCTAGTTTAGGGCATTATAAATATTCTCTAAATTTTAATTTAGGGTTCAAAATAATTCCCAAAATATTTTTGAACTTCCAAATAAATAACCCAATAATATAAAAAAAATCATTATATTGAGGAATTCATATTATCCTCTGTCATTTAATTTCCTTTAATTTGGAAATGTATGAATATTTCAAAGCTCAAGTAAAATTCCAAAGCAACCAAAATTCAATTGGGGCATTTTGGGAAAGTCCTTTAATTCCCACTCTATTTAAATATTCAAATAAACTCCCAAAAGCTTCATATTTCAGTCAAATTCAAATAAGATCTAAGTAAATCAATAATTATTACTTAATTAATTAACATCCCAAAATAGCTTCACATTCACTCAAAATCAAATAAGATCTAAGTAAACAATGATTATTATTTAATTAATAGTGCCTCCGCAAAACAAAGAACATACCAGGCCCATATATTGGACTCCATGCCGCACGCAGCTCCCACTACCATCTCTGTTGCTTTTCGTCGACCACAATCACGTTTGTCTTCGCTTCCACACACTACACTACCTAATTCTCCCCAGCCGCCGCACGTATGAACATCTCCGTCCCGTCCCGAACACAAATTCGTCTGATCCACACATTCCTGCCACTGCTACCAGCACCAATGACATGTGTGCACTGCTACCAGCCTACCATTGCCACCGCGGGCTCCCAACTTCTCTTGAAAAGTAACCACCCCTACCACTGCAAGTATCGCCACCAGATGGCCACCCGGCACAGCAGCAAGAGGACCAAGTATCACTACACCTGCATCAAAAGGCTACATACAACCATATTTGCACCATATATATTCATGTAATTCCTATAAATAAAGTAGTTTGCATAAGATTAAAAACATAGTTTGGATTAAACACAAAAGTAGGTTATATATAAAATCAACAATATCCAGAAGAACGAATCAGTACCCACACCTTCACTACGTGCATGCAACGAGAAAATCCATCTATATGGTCATTCACATTTATCTCTATGATTTTTTATGTATCAAGACTTTTTCATCTCTCTTGAAGCAAAAAAGAACACATGGGATGCTCGATTTGGGAAAAGATATTAGGAGCTTACGTGCTTGATGATAGACTTTTTACATCGATCCTAGGCATCTAGCACCTGCATCTAACTATGTGTAGAGGAGAGAGATGCATACAAGGGTTTTGTGGTACGAGTCATCATGTTCCATCACTTTTGAGGTTATTTTTTTAAAACACTTCGATTTATTCTATTTATGCCATATTTTATGGGATGACAGGTACTTAGGAGATGGAGGCACAGATGGAAAAAATCAGGAAAGGAAACACCATTGGTTTACCATCAAGTAGCAAAATGCATCGAAATTGGGTTACTCTGCCAAGAACGTGAACCATCCAAGCGGCCCTTTATATGGGATATAATAAATGATATCAGCCAAATCGAAGTTGTAAACGAGGAAATCAACAATGCCAATGAATATACATTTGGGAAGGTAAACTCTTGAATGTCCCTTGCCATGTATCTTTATCGTACTGAATACATATATGTCCTGCACTTTTCTTGCAGATAAGCTCTTGCCTGGAGGAGGATGATATGCTTGGAATTGAGCCACTCAAACTACATTTTCCTTTTGCCCTTAACAAACAGATGTCCTGCGAGATTCAGCTAACCAATGAGACGGACTCTTACATTGCCTTCAATGTCCAAAATATGAGCCCCAAGTCATACAACACACAACCGCAGAAAGTCATTATGCCACCACGATCCAAGTGTAACATTGAAATAACACTGCAGGCGCAAGGCAATGTGCCGATAGATATGCATCGTGCCAATGAATTTGTTGTGTGGAGCACCAAAGTTAATGATGGTATTGCATTTGAGGATATTACTAAAAGCATGTTCATCAAAGAGACAGTCAATGTGGTTGATGAGGTGAATTTGGATGTGGTTTTTGATGTAAGTGAGCCACAAGAAGCAAGTGACAAAATCAGTGAGGTGAGTTGTCTAAGAATACTAACTTGCAAAGCTTCGCATTTAGTTAGCGTTGAGCACACATGATCATTGATTGTAGTTAGAGAGCCGAATTAATAAACATCTCGATCAAATTGATTCTTTAATTATTTTAATACCACAATATAACCAGTAGTCCTATTATATGTAGATTAGATTAGCCTACACTTCTTTCCTTTTTTCAAGAAGTATTAAATCAATAGGAATAAATTTAACTCTTGCTCACAAATCACAAGTTAGAATTTTGTTTGTTGATATGTCTCACCAGTTTTATGTGTGTGTGCATCAACACGTGATACAACCACTAGGATCGCTAATCTAAGAAATAAAACTTTTTGCAATGCTTTTTCTAGTTAATTATCAGCCAGTACAAATGAAACCTGTGTGTACTGAATAATGGTGCAAGTAAGAGCAAACAATGTCAGAAAAGTAATGAAGACAAATTTCAGAAAGGGAAACTAAGGCTTTGGGGGTCCGATATTTCGAGTAATTTTTTTTGTTCAGTGGGATATGTGAACTATTGGTTACCAGGGGTGTAAGCCCCCTTGCATACTGCACACAGCCACACAAAGGCATTATCACACCACGATCCAAGTTTAATGTTTTTTTTGTGGGTAATCGAAGTGTAATGTTGGAATAACATTGCAACCGCAGGGCAATGCCCTCACAGATCGTGCCAATGAATCTACTGTATGGAGCACCAAAGTGATGATTGATGGCCATGCAATTGAGGATATAACTACAAACAAGCGCATTAAAGAGGAAGACACCATGGTCGATGAGGTGCATTTAGATGTGGTTTTTGATTCCAATGAGGTGCGTCATTCTAAGAATACCAACTTACACAACTTTGTCTATCTAATTAGTGGTCAGTGCAAATGATCTTTGATTGTAGTTGGAATGCCAAATTAATAAACTTCTAGATCAAATTCTTTTTTAGTTATTTTGATACGTCAATATAATCACAGTAGTCCCCTTATATTTCTAGGGTCAGACTATTCATCACCCAGAGTGAAGAATAGTTATTGTTCACCCCCTCTACTTTTACATCACCGCACCATATTTTTACGTCTCGTAATTTTTCCTGATGTCGGTAGTCAAACGAGAATGTAAGAGAACATATATCGATCATAAAAAGTACTTTTTATTATGTAAAATTACGAACAGAAAATATAATATACAATATACATAAAAATGTAATTTTGTGGTCTTGTGACTTATTTTGATTTTCTTGTACTGATGCTTTAGTGAATTGTACTGATGCTTCCTTTTGTTTCCCTTCTTTGATGCACTAACGACGCAGCAGACAATGCCACCTTTAATACAGGTATTGGTTTTGGGGTTTTCATTTCCTTCTCTTCCCAGATCCTCCATCTTGGTGGTGGTTTCTCAAATGTTCACATGAATTTTGCTTGGTCAGATCATCGATGATACAGCTGGGAAAATCTATTGCATAGATGCAAATCAGAAAGAGCCGTTGTAAGTGCGTAGAATAATATGGGTATTTGAATATTTAAACCTCTTTTTCAAGTGAATGCACTAGATGCGATTATCCTGCATTTAATACCTTCTTATCATACAGGATTATAGTGGGTACCTCACTTGGGAATGTTCAGATATGGAACTATGACACGCAGGCAAGTTACTATATTGCTTCGGTAGTTACTATTTAAGACAAAGAAATAAATTAATTACCTCGTGCCCTCTGCATAAAAAAGATGCTCGCAGCCAAGCATTTTATTCATAAGAACATATACAGTTTCTTTTGATTGCCAAATACCAGGAAAAGCCTATGTTTGGTGATGGTAGATGGCAAATGTTTTTACCCACTGTTTTCTCATGGCAGTATTTCAGCAGTTATTGAGTGTGTATTTAGGTCATATTTGCTTACATTGGACTAACAATTTAGTCAGTTGTGTTTACTGGCAGAAAGTGGCCGGTTTGACTAAGGTCTCAACAGAACCTGGCAAGCTCTCTGACTTGTTTGTCGACATAAGTTTCTTCCACTATATGTACACTGATATGCTAATAAGATGATCGTTCTCACTGCAGTTACGGATGTTAAGTTCGTTGCACAAAAGGGATGGTTTGTGGCAGTGTCATCTGACTGTGTCATCCATGTGTACAACTACGAAAAGGAAATGCGAAAAGTCACGAGTTTCAGAGCTCTGAGTCGTGAAGACGTTTGGTGTTCATTAGCCGTTCATCCAACCCAGCCGTACGTGCTGTCAGGATGTGCTACGGAAATAAAGCTTTGGGACCGGAATTGCATACAGACATTTGAAGAACACTCAGCTGCTATTATGTCCCTAAAATTTAACCCGGAGGACACCAACAGTTTTGCAAGTGCTTCGCATGATACTACAATAAAGGTTTTGCTTTCTCTCTCTTATTTCTTTGCTAAGCAATCTTTGATTCAATGATGAAGGCGGAGTACGTTTCATTTTCTACTATACCTTGACTGGAAGCTCTTATGGTTGGTGTTCAGGTTTGGAGTATTGATTCTCCCAAATCCAAGTATACCCTTTCTGGGCATAGGCATGTAGTGAACTTCCTGGATTTCTTCACGCGTGATGGTCAGCAGTATTTGATTAGTGGCTCTTGGGATGCGACTGCCAAGGTCGGCTATCATGTTGGAAAGTACATTAATACAACATGCATCTAACATTTCTAATATATCTGTGCCTTGTTTCTTTTTTCTTTTTTCAAATCAGATATGGGACATGGAGAAGGAGGAGTGCGTTCATACACTTGAACATGAGTCTGCAGTTTTTCAGGTCGTTTCCCATCCCAATCTTCCAGTTCTAATTACAGGTACAAAGGATGGTGATGTTCACGCATGGAGCTCAAATGATTTCAGGTAACCACTAGAGTATGTCCTTATCAAACACACACACAAACACCTTGAGAACATGACACCTCTACATGACAGTCTCCACACACACACACACACACATATGGCGGTTAGCCTCTATAATGGTAAATTACTGAGTGTTTCATATTTCCCAGGCTCAAGAGAATACATAACTTTCGTGACAGTGGATGGGTTGTGGGTCTCGCATGTTTGGTGGGGTCAGGAAGGTAATCAATATTTCCAGTTCTTATTTTTTTTTTTACTGCCCCTACGTAGCATGCTTATAGTTTTTTTTTTGCCGGAAATAGCATGTCTATAGTTATATACTGTAGATGTTGTGGTTATTTACATCCTTTTCGTTTCCTGTGATTCCAGATTAGTAAAGCCTGTGTTCTTTTTATCTGTCAGGCTTGTAGTTGCACATAAAACTGGAGTGTCGTTGATGGAAATTCATGATGAAGAAGAACAAGGTGGTAGCACAGGCAGCAACGAGAATTCCTTACCAGCAACAAATTTGGAAATCCAAAGCTAGTACTACTTTGGCATAACTCATTTTTCTCGAAGTGCTGCACATCGCACGTCTACGTCGTTGACCATCGTACGAATTCCTAGATCTGGAATTTGCTCGATTGCTTTTTGGAGATGAAAAGTACCGCTCGGAGCTCAACAACTAGCCAACTCTCCCACAGAGGTGGGCATTATCTGGATTGTGTGTAGACGATGATGATTTCGTGAAGATTAGTTATTGTTACTCGAGAGTGAAGGACATATACATTTGCTTGAAATGGTCTGGGTGACGAATGTTGAATGAAGAGATACGCTATATAGTAACAATCTCATGGTCGGGGATCCGATCCATCTATATATTATATACTAGAACAATGCCCGTGCGTTGCAACGGGATATAAATCTTCTAGTACATCGGCTTGTGATTTACCTGTCTATAATAATGTGATTGTGTAAATAAATGATCATCAAATTCTGCCCATGAATTACGTTGTATTTTGATCCGAAGTTTGGTAAGTAAATTAAAGCGGAAATGGTTCAGAAGGTAAGTAGATTAAGTTGATTTATTATCATACAAGAAAGGTTGGACGAAGGTGTGGTGGAAAGAAAGGTGAAATGGGAACCTTACGTTCTTTTTAAGTAGTAGAGATTTAGTAAGTAGTAGAGATATTAAAGGTAATTTATAGGTTAACCAGAAAAAAAGAGTTTACGAGTTAATACGATCCATCTAGCCATTAATCTGGTTGTGGAGATAAATCTAATAGTAATAGGGTAGTAGAACGAGGTTTGATCTTTCGAGACGCAATTAGGTGACAAGGATTATGCAAGTTCAGACCCCTCTTTGGTGGAGGTGAAAGCCCTAGTCATGTTCTTTTTTTAGAGAAAAGGCGTCGGCCGAGCCCGAGAAGAGCTTGAACCTAGCCCGACTTCGAATTAACAAAGCCATCAACCGGCCAGGATTACAAAGGCACCATGATACATATGAAATGCAAAGCAAAGCGGAAAGGAAGATACAAGGCACTAGGTAGAACAACACAATGGCAACAACAGAAACACTGATGCCGACGGCCAGCACTACGCCTACACCAACTAGCCAACTAAGAACACAGAAGGAGGGCCACACCGAGCAAGCATCGAGCGCCGGCTGCATCCACAGGCCAAACATGGGCAACACTTGAGCTGTCTCCACTGTCGCAAAGGGCCACTACCCTATCACCCAGGCTCGATGAGTGCCGCACCGGCGAACAGCAGAATGGCTACCACAAAGCCCAACTCAAGGTGTCCAGCTGCCATAGGAGAAGCAGATGGAGCTGACCAGCGGACCACAGAGGACCAACCAAACGAGCACCAAGCCGGCAGTGGCAGCACGGAGCACGGGACGTGAGCTGTCGAACGAAGGCGCACACCAATGGAGAAGACCGAAGAAGGCATCACTATGCACCGGGAGAAGCCGAGCAAGAACACTAGTAGAAAACAGGGCTTTGGTTCAGCCCAGAAAAGGGCATTAATCCCGGTTCTCCTACGAACCGGGACCAATGGGTGCATCAGTCCCGGTTCGTGAGGCCAGGGCGCCGGCCGGGCCTCGGGGGCCATTGGTCCCGGTTCGTCTGACCCCTTTGGTCCCGGTTCCAGACACGAACTGGGACCAAAGGGCCTCGCTCCGGGCGCTGCCCTTTAGTCCCGGTTGGTGGCTGGAACCGGGACTAAAGAGCAGGCTTCTGTCCCAGTTCTAGCCACCAACCGGGACTAAAGAGATGCATATATATATGCTCGCCCCTGCCCGATCACTCCTCTATTTTTTGGCCGGCCGGCGTGTGTAGGTGTGTGTTGCTCTGCTCTCACCTCCTATGCACATGAGGTGTTCGATGAAATGCCCGAGCCACACTTAAGCTTTCTCCTCTCCAAGCTCGACCTCCAAGCTCCATTTTCCTCAAGATTTGTCTAGGTTTGGCGGTCCGTCCCGTCCCGTCCCCGTCCTCACCACCGTCGATCGCCCACGCCGATCTCGTCGCCGGCACCACCGTGGTGAGCCTCTTGTTCTTATCTTCTTTCTAAAAGAAAAAAAATTCTTACTTGTATGATTTAGATAGATACTTGTATAATTTTCTTACTTTTATTATTGTTTTTTATTATATAGTGCCATGGTTTTGGTATCCGCCCCCGTCGGCCCTCGTCCTGTCTATAATTCAGATGTGGTATATTATCTTTTATTATGATTTGTTTCATTTAGTGTTTATGACAATTATGCCGACCAACGTGACAAAGATGTTTTTATCTAGGAGGTATGTGAAACGGAAATTCCAACCGACCCTCTTGTCGAGAGGTTAAATTTAGTTGAAAAAGAAAACAATTACTTGAAGAAAAAATTGAGAAGAATTGAGGAGGAGAAGATGGAATTGGAGTTGCATGTTGCGGATGTCGTCCATGATCACAAGATCAAGATGGATGCAATGCGCTTGAAGATTAGAAAGATTAAAAAATATGCCATTCATACTGAGGCTTGGTATCATTATGCCGTTGGATCAATTGTTACCTTAGTTGCGATTATGATCGCATTTGTTGTTGCATTGAAATGTTTTACATAGTTTCAATGTATGTTTTACTTAGATGCTCTAGAGAGCTATATGTTGTTCTATGAGAACTATGTATGAACTTTATGTATTTATTTTTTCAGTAATAACATTTGATCACTACTGTACTTTGGTTTTAATGTGATGATGAACTTGTATTAATTTGGTCACTTCTCTATTCATGATGTTCTGTAATGGTTTTTGATACACTTAATTATATAATGCACGCAGATGAACCGGCAATGGATGTACGGTGACAGACGCACCTCTGAGTACATTGAGGGCCTGCATAATTTTCTCGAAGTGGCTGAGGCAAACAAGCATAATGGTTTTATGTATTGTCCATGCCCTATCTATGGGAATACGAAGGATTACTCTGACTCAAAAACCCTTCATGTCCACCTGCTTGAGAAGGGTTTCATGCCACACTATAATGTTTGGACCAAGCATGGAGAAAGAGGGGTTATGATGGAAGACAACGAAGAAGAAGAGGATGATGACAACTATCTGCCCCCTGAATACGGTTATACTACAATGGGGGAAGCTGAAGATCAAGAGGAACTAGACGATGTACCCGATGATGATCTTCGCCGGGTCATTGTTGATGCAAAGAGACAATGCCAAAGTGAAAGGGAGAAGTTGAAGTTCGATCGCATGTTAGAGGATCACAAAAAAGGGTTGTACCCAAATTGTGAAGATGACAACACAAAGCTCGGTACCACACTGGAATTGCTGCAATGGAAGACATACAATGGTGTATCTGACAACGGATTTGGGAAGCTACTGAAAATATTGAAGAAGAAGCTTCCAAAGGATAACAAATTGCCTGACAGTACGTACGAAGCAAAGAAGGTTGTCTGCCCTCTAGGATTGGAGGTGCAGAAGATACATGCATGCCCTAATGACTGCATCCTCTACCGCGGTGAGTACGAGGAATTGAACACATGCCCGGTATGCGGTGCATTGCGGTATAAGATCAGACGAGATGACCCTGGTGATGTTGAGGGCGAGCGCCCCAGGAAGAGGGTTCCTGCCAAGGTGATGTGGTATGCTCCTATAATACCATGGTTGAAATGTCTGTTCAGAAACAAAGAGCATGCCAAGTTGATGCGATGGCACAAAGAGGACCGTAAGAAAGACGGGAAGTTGAGAGCACCCGCTGACGGGTCGCAGTGGAGAAAAATCGAGAGAAGGTGGGGGGACTTTGCAGGTGACGCAAGAAATGTATGGTTTGGTTTAAGCGCAGATGGCATTAATCCTTTTGGGGAGCAGAGCAGCAATCATAGCACCTGGCCCGTGACTCTATGTATATATAACCTTCCTCCTTGGTTGTGCATGAAGCGGAAGTTCATTATGATGCCAGTGCTCATCCAAGGCCCTAAGCAACCCGGCAACGACATTGATGTGTACCTAAGGCCATTAGTTGAAGAACTTTTACAGCTGTGGAATGGAAAAGGTGTACGTGTGTGGGATGAGCACAAACAACAGGAATTTGACCTACATGCGTTGCTGTTTGTAACCATCAATGATTGGCCTGCTCTCAGTAACCTTTCAGGACAGACAAACAAGGGATACCACGCATGCACGCACTGTTTAGATGACACCAAAAGTATATATTTGGACAAATGCAGGAAGAATGTGTACCTGGGACATCGTCGATTTCTTCCGACCAACCATCAATGTCGAAAGAAAGGCAAGCATTTCAAAGGTGAGGCAGATCACCGGAAGAAGCCCGCCCTCCGTACTGGTGATCACATACTTGCTATGGTCAATGATTTACATGTAATCTTTGGAAAGGGTCCTGACGGACTATCTGTTCCGAATGACGCTGAGGGACGCGCACCCATGTGGAAGAAGAAATCTATATTTTGGGACCTACCCTATTGGAAATACCTAGAGGTCTGCTCTGCAATCGACGTGATGCATGTGACGAAGAATCTTTATGTGAACCTGCTAGGCTTCTTGGGCGTGTATGGGAAGACAAAAGATACACCAAAGGCACGGGAGGACCAGCAACGTGTGCACGAAAAAGACGGCATGCATCCAAAGTAGTATCAAGGTCCTGCCAGCTACGCTCTTACCAAAGAAGAGAAGGAAATCTTCTTTGAATGCCTGCTCAGTATGAAGGTCCCGTCTGGCTTCTTGTCCAATATAAAGGGAATAATAAATATCCCAGAGAAAAAGTTCCAGAACCTAAAGTCTCATGACTGCCACGTGATTATGACGCAACTGCTTCCGGTTGCATTGAGGGGGCTTCTACTGAAAAACGTTCGATTAGCCATTGTGAAGCTATGTGCATTCCTCAATGCAATCTCTCAGAAGGTAATCGATCCAGAAATGCTACCAAGGTTAAAGAATGATTTGGTGCAATGTCTTGTCAGTTTCGAGCTGGTGTTCCCACCATCCTTCTTCAATATCATGACGCACGTCCTGGTTCATCTAGTCGATGAGATTGCCATTCTGGGCCCTGTATTTCTACACAATATGTTCCCCTTTGAGAGGTTCATGGGAGTCTTAAAGAAATATGTTCGTAACGGTGCTAGGCCAGAAGGAAGCATCTCCACGGGCCATCAAACAGAGGAGGTCATTGGGTTTTGTGTTGACTTCATTCCTGACCTTAAGCCGATTGGTCTCTCTCAATCGCGGTATGAGGGGAGACTGACTGGAAAAGGCACGCTAGGAGCAGACTCAATAATATGTAGGGACGGGCATTCTTGGGGTCAAGCACACTACACAGTTCTACAAAATTCTACCTTGGTGACCCCATATGTCAATGAACACAAGAATATTCTGTGCTCCAAACACCCGGAGCAGTGTGACGATTGGATTACATGTGAACACATCAGGACTTTCGGCAGTTGGTTGCAAACACATCTCATGGGTAACAAGATTGTTGGAGATGAGCTGTACTCGTTGTCCAGGGGACCATCTTCAACTGTATTGACTTACAAAGGGTACGAGATAAATGGGAATACATTTTACATGATCACCCAAGATCAAAAGAGCACCAACCAAAACAGTGGTGTCTGCTTTGATGCAACAACCAACAGGGAAAATGACACATATTATGGTTACATAGTGGACATATGGGAACTTGACTATGGACATGATTTTAAGGTCCCTTTGTTTCGGTGCAAATGGGTCAATCTGTCAGTAGGCGGGGTACAGGTAGACCCGCAGTACGGAATGACAACAGTGGATCTCAACAATCTTGGGTACACAGACGAACCATTCGTCCTAGCCAATGATGTGGCGCAGGTTTCCTATGTGAAGGACATGTCTATCAAACCGAGAAAAAGAAAAGATAAGGAAGCGAATACTGTCGGGGAACGCAGCAGAAAACAAAAAAATTTCCGACCTACGCACCAGCCCAGGATCACTAGGGAGATTGCATACAGGGTTTTTGATCATTTCGTTACCGACTCGTAGCGCAGCGGAAGTAGAGTCGATGACGATCGTCGGTGCAGATCCCCGCAGCTAGGATTTACAACCTCCCAACCGCGAGGATGTATACCCTCATCCGCCACCCGGACAGCCCTCCGGGAGGCGGTCGGACAGTCCCCGGACGGTGTCGCGGACAGCTCTTCGGGAGGACTCACAGAACTCGGACCGTCACATGGACAGCCCTTCGGGAGGCACTCACGAACAGCCCCACGGGCACTAAGATCGAAACTATGACCTCTCTACAGAGTTGCACACATACGGTGCCATCTATCCGGCAGGGCTTCGCCGTCCAGAACTAGTTCCCACCGGAACCCAGACAGCCTTTCGGCTCTACGAAACTCTTTTCGTGGGAGGGAGAGAGAAGCCAGATAATTGCATGGGATGAGTATGAGAGCAAGGGGATGAAGGAGATGGCAGCCCCAACTCCTCCTTTTATAGGCCAAGGCAAGGGGTGGGGTGGGATGTTGAAATACCAAAATGCCCAAGCTTCATGTCACACATGAAAGGGCATAATGGTAACACAAGGGGGGCACCAAGGGGACACCACCATGGCAGCCCTTGGGCCGGCCCACATCTTGTCCCCCCCCCATGGGGGGGCCCCCCCAACAAGCCACCAACATGTCTCCATGAAACATGCATGCTCCCTAGACAAAAAGCCACGAAACATGCAACCCCCGATTCGTGGGATCTTGTCCCCTCGCGCTGAGACAAGATGTTTTCCGCGAAACTTTTTCTGGAAAATTCAAGAAGGTCCCAGAACATTTCTAGCACCCTCTAAAATTATTCTGGGCACGATCCAAAACATTTTCGGTGTGGTGGTTTTTATCAGCGGAAAGCATCAACAGCGGTTACGGCAGTTTCGGAACATTTCCGGTTTTTCTCTCTGAAAATTCCCAGAAGTTCCCAGACCAATTCTGGCATCCTCTGAAAATTTCCAGGCGGTGCCGAAACCCTTTTTGACCAAATAATATATTCCGAAACAACTTTTCGGTTTTACCAAAACTCTTTCGGTGTTCTCTCTCTCGGAACTCTTCCATTGTCTCCGAAACATTTTCGGTGACTTTCTCTCAGACTCCCTGTCTAGCGTTCAACAGATAGATGACCCTTAAGCGTGTGACCCTATAGGTTCGGTGAAGTATAGACATGACACGGAACCCCTTCCGATCAATGATCAACATCGGAGCCGTGGACACCCATATTGACCCCTATATCCACACGAATGAATATTCGAGTGAACCTCCAGTTGCCGTGTGCTATTCGTGTTGCTTCACGATATGTTACAAATACCCGAGGTGAGACATGTTGGCATTCCCGTGGATCAACAACTTGTCCACTATGCTAGTTACCTCGTTACCGGTATTGTTCTCTTTTCTCGTTACCGTGTTCCGGCATCCCCGTGATCAAATCATATTGTGTCTGGCCAGACGATGATGGATACCGTAACACCGAGAGGGCCCAGAGATATCTCTCCATCGCCGGAGGAGCAAATCCCAATCTTGAGCTATCAAGTTACTTGACACACTTTTCCATGAACCCGTAAGCCGCCGTAATAGCCACCCATTTACGGATGACGTTTAACAAACCCCAAAGTTCATGAAGCAAGCATGAAGAAACTCGATACTCTCATTGTCTAAGGAATCATGCAAACGTTAACCATCTCTGTGTTATTAACCATTAACTTGTGACGAATGTAACTCATAGCATAACATCAATTCGGGTCGATTCAACACAAATGTTCTTCTAACATTGTGCCCTCAAAGTTGCTGGCATAGACATGCCCATGATCAGGAAAATAGAACCATCATGCAACACTTGAGCTAGTCTTAGAGGCCAGACTAGGAATACATTTTATCATTTATTATTCCACACGTGCATATGAGTCTTCCTCCGAGCCTCGTTTTATTTGTAGACTCGAGAACCATAGCAGTTATAGCATGGAACATAAACCTAATTATGAATAGGGAGATAATCAATAACATTTATTATTGCCTCTAGGGCATATCTCCTACAGACTCCCACTTGCACTAGAGTCAATAATTTAGTCAATGCTAATGCACTTTACACCTGTGGCACACTGGTGTAAATATGCTTCGCTTGTGGTATAGCCTGAATGTCCAACGGATCTGACGACTTCAGCTCCGTGTGTATCTTTGCATATCCTCGCATTTTCACGCTTTCACAAAATTCATATTTTGTGTGGACTTGGCTTGGTATGTATGCGAATCACAGGTCGAACCTGGATTCCTCAGACTGAGTTATGGAGCAACTACTTGCAGTAGTGTCCCATTGACAAAAGCCATCTTGGAACCATACTAAGTTCATGAATGAACTATATGATTCAACATCTTGTTTGTCGCTTTTAAAAGCGGCAACATACTTCGCCTCTGTTATAGAATTCGCCACAGTAACTTGTTCGGAACAATTTCCAACTACCGTGCCACCATATTGTGTGTTACACAAAACCCTCAATTTAAATCGAAAATCGCTTGGAGCATGGATGAAGACTGTATCGATGTAACCTTTTACAACGAACTCTTCATGATCTCCGCTTGCGAGAAAACATGTCATCGGTGATACTATAGTACTCAATGACCCTTTTTCACTGTTGTCCCATGATCAGTACTTTTGATCACTTTGGTATCTATACTCGCAACACCTTGGGAGTATCGGACATATCTGGTTGTTTTACATACCATGAAATACATGATTAATCCAAACACAAGAGTGTGTGGAATCTCCATCATGTATTTTGCTCATCAGTGTTTTGGGACACCGAGTCTTGCAAAAACTCTTTCCATGTGACTTCGGCAAGAACCACTCCTTGGCGTTTTAAATGCTAAAAAGTTTTAGCATCTTGTCAATATGTATCTTTTCTCAGCCCCATTAGGTAAATCTATCTCCATAGATCATCATGCCTAATATAAAGGCTATTTAGCCCAAGCACTTCATCGAAAAACTATTTTCAAATGAAGTCCTAATTCATGTCAAGAAATTTATTTCCAATTAACAATGTGTTAAGCACACAATGTTTTTAGAAATTTTATTATGCTCCCACTTACTTTCTTGAATCATAAGCATCTTCGTTACCCATTGATGATGTCAAACCCCTTTGATCATTTCATCAAAACACGAAGATTCCAACTCCATTTTGCTCTGTTCTGTCCATTGCCGGAACTCTGAAGTTTGCATACTTACTAGCATCCTCTGGACTGACAAAATACCTTGGACTGTAACACATGCAAGTCCTTGGTTTCATTTCCATCAGATGGAAATCCTATTGTCATCCATGTTTCATATCTCATGATTGAAATATGTATCAATTGCTAGTCCAACCCGAACCGACTTTAAGCATCGCTACGATGAAACAACCTCATCGTAGTCAACTCCTTGAACTTGTTATTGCAACAAGTCGAGCTTTATGGATAAAACATTTTTATCCGTATCAGTTTTAAGTTCCATAAAATTCGTTAGACTCTAAGTCTTCCGAAAGGTGTATCAAGATTTTAATCTTGAAACATTTATATGGAAACTATCTCGGATTGTATTGGCATTTAGCCAATTCCGGAGTCAGGGCCCATCAACGCTTCCTTGTGTATCGTAGGTATACTGTTGTCTAACAACAATATCTCGTCTGCGCACCTGAGAGGTTTGCACGAGCCTTGCCTACGTGGTTCAGCTGCAAGTTCGACCGAAGTCCATACATTTTATTGTAGAGACTTCCGTATCAGTCGCAGTAGGAAACTCTGGAATTTCTTCCAAGGTCTCTTTCCTTTGATCTGATGATGAAGATACTGTTTATCTCATCGAGTTGCACTATTCTCCCACTCACCTTTTTGAAAGAACCATTTTCTTCAAAAAGCATACCGTCCTTTGTGGCAAACCTATTTGCCTCGGTATAGTGAGGGAGGAATACCCAACATTTTGGGATAACCTACAAAGTAGCACTTGTCTGATTTGGAATAGGTTTGTAACCTTTTACACAAGCCCCATATTCCAAATGTTAAGAAAAGATATAACATGGTTGGGCGTACCATACCATTGCGTCATTTCAACAGACCTGATGAAGCTCTTTTCAGTGTAAAAGCCGCAGTCTCTAAAGCATCACTTTTAAAAGGGATAATGCCAAATTTATTTATGTCATCTTTGATCTCACCATATCATAAATGGTTCGATTACATCTTCACGGACTTTCCACTTGCAGTGGTGTTCCGGGAGGTGCAAGTTATGAAACCCCTTTCACAACTCATCAGACATTCGCTAAACTTGTAACTCAAATATTCTTTTCTGCAATCGAATTGTAGAAACATAATCTTCTTGTTACAATAACCTCTACTTCATATTTGAAAACCTTTTGAATGAATTCAAAAAATTCAGACTTACGTCTCATCAAGTAAATATCCATATATCTACTTGAGTCATTTCTGAAGATAGATAAATCCACTACTTGCAAAAACATTTATCGGACTACATACATCAAAATGTATGATCACCAATAAATTCTTTGCTCGTTCCTTATGGCCTGTGAACAGTATTTCAGTCACTTCACTTTTCGAAGGAAAGTTGCAAGTGTCAGATGATTCAAAAATCAAACGACTTCAAAATCCATCATAATGGAATCTTTCATGCGGGTTTCTCCAATGTGACCAAATGCAGTGCCACACTTGTGTGGTATTCTTTTAGTCTTGCGACATTTAGCGTCAGTGTTATGGATGTATCATTTTACCATCAATATTCATAACATACATCACATCTTGGATGGAAGTATGGCCCTTCATGTTATTCATAATACTGAACAACAATTGTTCTTTTATGAACAACTCTTTTGCAACAAACATTGTGCAATGGGCTAGAGTGTGTAAAACTCTAAAATGAATTATGAAAGTAAATCCAGAGGTAATATATTATTATCATTATTCATAACATGCATCTCATTCTCAATGAAAGTATGGCCCTTATGTTATTCATAACATTGAACATAAAAAGTTCTCTTATGAACAACCTTCTTATAAGATTACTTTATGCAAAGGCTAGAGTTTGTAAAACTCTAAATGAATTATGAAAATAAATACAGACGGTAATACACCGATGGAAGGTATAGTAACATTTACTATGTTCCCTGTGTATACCTAAACCTCATTCCTGGCTAGTCTTTCAGGCCATAGTAGTTCTTACATCGAGTTGCAACAGAATGCAATCGAGCGGGTATCTCTATGATTAACTCACAATACCCAAGAATCAATGATTAACAAATTAATCATAATTCCCAAGAACTATATCTTTGACTAGCCTTCTATACATCAAAAACTTGTATGACATTCATACATGAGCTGGATATTCCAGTCTTCTTTTTTTCTGCCATTATACTTCTAACAGTTGAACTTTTAGTATTTCTCCTACTCTCAGAAGAAGCACCCAACTTAAGAGTGGCGTTAGCCCCGGACTTCCTAGGCGTGAAAGTTTCACTAACACCCTTCGGACACTTCCTTTCTCTTTAAGTTGTTGTTTTATTCACCTTTCATCATATGACAGGCATTCTTCTGGATCCCTCTCTTATCAGTCTAATGCATAGTAAACTCTTTTACTAATAGTTTGCAAACAAACATTGCTTTGGATATCTCATATCTTTTAGCCTTTGTCTGTCTCTGAAAATGATTTTCAGATTCCATGAATATCACATAACTATCCAAACTTTCGAAGTTCAGGTCTCATGGAAGCAAATGTATTGCACTTGACTGAAACGGAATTCTAGCTTTTGGATCGAAGGACGAGAGTCACATGATCCATAGCATAAGCGAGAGAATACCAAAGTATGCGATAGGACAAAGTCCTTCTCGGCACTCTTGAGGACAATCCTCACATTACGTTACCAACCGTAAAGTTTTAACCAGATATTTAACAGCTATTCAATTTTAAATAGGGAAGGTGGAAATGCGAGCCATTATTCTACAACTATTATGCATATAACACTTAGATAGTGTCCACAATTAATTGCATTGAGAATTAAACAAGTTAATTCAACAGTGCGCTCCCACTCAAATCAATATCTCTCATAATTGATTGTGAGTGATTCAAGACCCGCATTTCCATTCAACGCCATTGAACGAGATGAACACTGATGGCGCGAACTTTAATCGGTAGGCAAACTTGCCGATCACATCTCTATGTGACTCTTGTTCATCTTTCGATGGGCGTGTTCCAAGCTCAGGGAGATCCTTCCAGAACGTCAAGACAACCAAGTGATCTCGCTGCGAGGTCTCAACTCACCCGCCTCACACATCCCTAATCGTTCGCACCCAGGGAGATCCTGTGATGCCCCGAAAAGTTAGGTGCCGTGACGGTGCTACACTTGGGAGAACACTAACTACTTGATATTTTGTGAGAGATCACCCTAATAAAAAGCGACTACCGCGCAATCAAGAAGGGTGCATCATAAGGGATAAACATCTCAGGTAATTCATAATAGCATGATATGGTATAGCCCTTTCTGACGGAGAAGTCTTGTATTTCTTCATCTTCGGCATTCGCGTCGGTGTTCACCTTCGCGAAGATTGCCACCACCTTGTCGATGCACCAGAAAATATTGCTATCTCTATAGCTAATCAAATAATGCATTACACAAGATTGACACGCAGGTCATTTAAAGTGCAATCATATGGCTCCAGCCATCATGCCAAATCATGACACGCAGGTCATGTTAATCAATTTACATCATATAGACATCTCATACATAATCAAATTATTATGAGCACTGCTATACCACATCAGATGCACATGCAAACCCTCCTGCAAAACCAAGTTAGACGCCTCTAATCGGTTCATGCAAAAACTTGTTTTTCGTGGCTTCTAAGGTTTCGAAACAAACCGAAGCTACCAACGTTCATCATCAAGTATGATTATTCAAGTCGCTAGATTAACTTTCCAGGGTGTATGAAAACCGAGATAATAAAATCTCGAGCCCCATACTAAACTTCGTCATACGCATGACCCCCGTGCAGATCATATCTGCATTGCCCTTTCGTCTGCGAAACATCCATCTTTCTTTAACTAAAGTGGAACCCAAAGAACTGTTAGCACTTCGTTGATCTGTCAATCAGCATACTCAGGAGTAGCATGAAAGGATCGTGGATTGCCAGAACTTTGTGAGATTCCACAATGCTGTCAAGATCAGGACTACGCAAATTCAAGGGAAGTAACAAGAACATCGGGTAACAGATTTCATCTGCTACCCGCACAAATAATTTTCAGTAATAGAACTCATCTACTACCTAATTATATTGTGCAACACCCATACATCTCATGTATTCTAGATCGCAACCTGCATCTACGCATAGCACGGCTCATGATGCCACTGTAGGGGAACGCAGCAGAAAATAAAAAAATTTCCGACCTACGCACCAGCCCAGGATCACTAGGGAGATTGCATACAGGGTTTTTGATCATTTCGTTACCGACTCGTAGCGCAGCGGAAGTAGAGTCGATGACGATCGTCGGTGCAGATCCCCGCAGCTAGGATTTACAACCTCCCAACCGCGAGGATGTATACCCTCATCCGCCACCCGGACAGCCCTCCGGGAGGCAGTCGGACAGTCCCCGGACAGTGTCGCGGACAGCCCTTCGGGAGGACTCACAGAACTCGGACCGTCACATGGACAGCCCTTCGGGAGGCACTCACGAACAGCCCCACGGGCACTAAGATCGAAACTACGACCTCTCTACAGAGTTGCACACATACGGTGTCATCTATCCGGCAGGGCTTCGCCGTCCAGAACTAGTTCCCACCGGAACCCAGACAGCCTTTCGGCTCTACGAAACTCTTTTCGTGGGAGGGAGAGAGAAGCCAGATAATTGCATGGCATGAGTATGAGAGCAAGGGGATGAAGGAGATGGCAGCCCCAACTCCTCCTTTTATAGGCCAAGGCAAGGGGTGGGGTGGGATGTTGAAATACCAAAATACCCAAGCTTCATGTCACACATGAAAGGGCATAATGGTAACACAAGGGGGGCACCAAGGGGACACCACCATGGCAGCCCTTGGGCCGGCCCACATCTTGTCCCCCCCCCCCATGGGGGGCCCCCCAACAAGCCACCAACATGTCTCCATGAAACATGCATGCTCCCTAGACAAAAAGCCACCAAACATGCAACCCCCGATTCGTGGGATCTTGTCCCCTCGCGCTGAGACAAGATGTTTTCCGCGAAACTTTTTCTGAAAAATTCCAGAAGGTCCGAGAACATTTCTAGCACCCTCTAAAATTATTCTGGGCACGATCCGAAACATTTTCGGTGCGGTGGTTTTTATCAGCGGAAAGCATCAACAGCGGTTACGGCAGTTTTGGAACATTTCTGGTTTTTCTCTCTGAAAATTCCCAGAAGTTCCCAGACCAATTCTGGCATCCTCTAAAAATTTCCAGGCGATGCCGAAACCCTTTTTGACCAAATAATATATTCCGAAACAACTTTTCGGTTTTACCAAAACTCTTTCGGTGTTCTCTCTCTCGGAACTCTTCCATTGTCTCCGAAACATTTTCGGTGACTTTCTCTCAGACTCCCTGTCTAGCGTTCAACAGATAGATGACCCTTAAGCGTGTGACCCTATAGGTTCGGTGAAGTATAGACATGACACGGAACCCCTTCCGATCAATGATCAACATCGGAGCCGTGGACACCCATATTGACCCCTATATCCACACGAATGAATATTCGAGTGAACCTCCAGTTGCCATGTGCTATTCCTGTTGCTTCACGATATGTTACAAATACCCGAGGTGAGACATGTTGGCATTCCCGTGGATCAACAACTTGTCCACTATGCTAGTTACCTCGTTACCGGTATTGTTCTCTTTTCTCGTTATCGTGTTCCGGCATCCCCGTGATCAAATCACATTGTGTCTGGCCAGACGATGATGGATACCGTAACACCGAGAGGGCCCAGAGATATCTCTCCATCGCCGGAGGAGCAAATCCCAATCTTGAGCTATCAAGTTACTTGACACACTTTTCCATGAACCCGTAAGCCGCCGTAATAGCCACCCATTTACGGATGACATTTAACAAACCCCAAAGTTCATGAAGCAAGCATGAAGAAACTCGATACTCTCATGGTCTAAGGAATCATGCAAACGTTAACCATCTCTGTGTTATTAACCATTAACTTGTGACGAATGTAACTCATAGCATAACATCAATTCGGGTCGATTCAACACAAATGTTCTTCTAACATTGTGCCCTCAAAGTTGCTGGCATAGACATGCTCATGATCAGGAAAACAGAACCATCATGCAACACTTGAGCTAGTCTTAGAGGCCAGACTAGGAATACATTTTATCATTTATTATTCCACACGTGCATATGAGTCTTCCTCCGAGCCTCGTTTTATTTGTAGACTCGAGAACCATAGCAGTTATAGCATGGAACATAAACCTAATTATGAACAGGGAGATAATCAATAACATTTATTATTGCCTCTAGGGCATATCTCCTACAAATACATCATACGATGAGCCAAAGCGCCACATAGTTCTTTCAGGGAAAAGAGACATTGTGGGAGTGGAGGGCAAGACAGACATGTCTGAAGATTATGAAAAGTTTCATGAAATTCCTCCGTGCAAAGTGAAGGCTGACCCAAGCACCCTGTTAAACGATGAAGATTATCCATGGTAACGGCGCAATAAGCAAGGGATACACGCGAAGAAAAAGTGAAGACTTTCTCTCCAGAACTATTCTGATGATGGCTTTTATCTAGAATATCACTGCAGTTACATGTCAAGAAATGAAATCCCTTTTGTAACAGATGAGTTTTCGTCCGAAACCCTGATACTTCGAAAGAGATTGTCCATTTTGTACACGAAGTGCATCCAGATTTTGTCGTAACCCTCTCAACTTTTTAGCACATGCTATGTGGGTGAAATGAAGATACCATGCCAACTTTCAACCTTTTCAGAGTTCATTTGTAGTGCTTTTCGATTTCAGGGTCATTTAGCTATAAAAAATCAGTAAATGCATGAAAAATAGCAAATGAAGTCAAAAAGGGGTGAAAATTGATGATGTGGCTTTGAATGGTGCAAGTTGAACACACAAAAAGTCTGGAGTTGAAATAAGTTAAAAAAATGAAATGCCTTTGTAACAGATGAGTTTTCGTCCGAAACCCTGATACTTCGAAAGAGATTGTCCATTTTGTACACGAAGTGCATGCAGTTTTTGCCGTAACCCTCTCAACTTTTTAGCACATGCTATGTGGGTAAAATGATGATACCATGCCAACTTTCAATATTTTCAGAGTTCATTTGTAGTGCTTTTCAATTTCAGGGTCATTTAGCTAAAAAAATCAGTAAATGCACGAAAAATAGCAAATGAAGTCAGAAAGTGTTGAAAATTGATGACGTGGATTTGAATGGTGCATGTTGAATGCACAAAAAGTCTGGAGTTGAAATAAGTGCTACTTATTGAGCTTGCATTGGTTTTTCCCTTGAAGAGGAAAGGGTGATGCAGCACAGTAGAGGTAAGTATTTCCCTTAGTTAAGAACCAAGGTATCAATCCAGTAGGAGAAGAACGCACAAATCACCAACACCTGCACAAACAATCAAACACTTGCACCCAACGCGATAAAGAGGTTGTCAATCCCTTCACGGTCAATTGCAAAAGTGAGATCTGATAGAGATAGATAAACAAAAGATAAAATATTTTTGGGTTTTTTGGTATATAGATCTGAAAATAAAAGATTGCAAAATAGTAGATCAGAAAGTAATATGATGGAAAATAGAAGTAATATGATGGAAAATAGACCCAGGGGCCATAGGTTTCACTAGTGGCTTCTCTCATGAAGGCAAATAATACGGTGGGTGAACAAATTACTGTCGAGCAATTGATAGAAAAGCGCAAAGTTATGACGATACCCAAGGGAATGATTATGCATATAGGCATCACATCCGTGTCAAGTAGACCGACTCTTGCCTGCATCTACTGCTATTACTCCACACATCGACCGCTATCCAGCATGCATCTAGAGTATTAAGTTCATAAAGAACGGAGTAACGCCTTAAGTAAGATGACATGATGTAGAGGAATTAACTCAAGCAATATGATGAAAACCCCATCTTTTTATCCTCGATGGCAACAATACAATATGTGCCTTGCTACCCCTACTGTCACTGGGTGAGGACACCGCAAGATTGAATCCAAAGCTAAGCACCTCTCCATTGCAAGAAAAGCCAATCTAGTTGGCCAAACCAAACCAATAATTCGAAGAGAAATACAAAGATATTAAATCATGCATAAAAGAATTCAGAGAAGATTCAAATAATATTCATAGATAAGCTGATCATAAATCCACAATTCATTGGATCTCGACAAACACACCGCAAAAGAAGATTACATCGGATAGATCTCCAAGAACATTAAGGAGAACATTGTATTGAGAATCAAAGAGAGAGAAGAAGCCATCTAGCTACTAGCTATGGACCCGTAGGTCTGAGGTAAACTACTCACGCATCATCGGAAGGGCAATGGAGTTGATGTAGAAGCCGTCCGTGATCGATCCCCCCTCCGGCGGGATGCCGGAAAAGGCCCCAAGATGGGATCTCACGGGAACAGAAGGTTGCGGCGGTGGAAAAGTGTTTTCGTGGATTTCTCTGGTGGTTCTGGAATATATGTGAATATATAGGAGGCAGGGCTAGGTCAGAGGAGTCCCGAGGGGCCCACAAGGTAGGGGGGCGCCCCCCCCCCTAGGGCGCGCCCTCCACCCTTGTCGCCGCCTCGCGGCTCTTCTAACTTGGACTCCAAGTTCCCTGGGTGTCTTCTGTTCCAAGAAAAATCATCGTGAAGTTTTATTCCGTTTGGACTCCGTTTGGTATTCCTTTTCTGTGAAGCTTAAAAACAAGGAAAAACAGAAACTGGCACTGGGCTCTAGGTTAATAGGTTAGTCCAAAAAATAATATAAAATAGCATATTAATGCATATAAAACATCCAAAATAGATAATATAATAGCATGGAACAATAAAAAATTATAGATACGTTGGAGACGTATCAAGCATCCCCAAGCTTAATTCCTGCTCGTCCTCGAGTAGGTAAATGATAAAAACAGAATTTTTGATGTGGAATGCTACCTAACATACTTATCCATGTAATTTTCTTTATTGTGGCATGAATGTTCAGATCCATAAGATTCAAACCAAAAGTTTAATATTGACATAAAAACAATAATACTTCAAGCATACTAATAAAGCAATCATGTCTTCTCAAAATAACATGGCCAAAGAAAGTTATCCCTACAAAATCATATAGTCTGGCTATGCTCCATCTTCATCACATAAATGATTCAAATCATGCACAACCCCGATGACAAGCCAAGCAATTGTTTCATACTTTTGATGTTCTCAAACCTTTTCAACTTTCACGCAATACATGAGCGTGAGCCATGGACATAGCACTATAGGTGGAATAGAATATGATGGTTGTGGAGAAGACAAAAAGAAGGAGATAGGCTCACATCAACTAGGCGTATCAACGGGCTATGGAGATGCCCATCAATAGATATCAATGTGAGTGAGTAGGGATTGCCATGCAATGGATGCACTAGAGCTATAAGTTTATGAAATCTCAAAAAGAAACTAAGTGGGTGTGCATCCAACTTGCTTGCTCACGAAGACCTAGGGCAATTTGAGGAAGCCCATCATTGGAATATACAAGCCAAGTTCTATAATGAAAAATTCCCACTAGTATATGAAAGTGACAACATAGGAGACTCTCTATCATGAAGATCATGGTGCTACTTTAAAGCACAAGTGTGGAAAAAGGATAGTAACATTGCCCCTTCTCTCTTTTCTCTCATTTTTTTGGTGGGCTTCTTTGGCCTCTTTTATTTTATTTGTGGGCTTCGTTGGCCTCTTTTATTTTTTCCTCACATGGGACAATGCTCTAATAATGAAGATCATCACACTTTTATTTACTTACAACTCAAAAATTACAACTCGATACTTAGAACAAAATATGACTCTATATGAATGCCTCCGGCTGTGTACCGGGATGTGCAAGGACTCAAGAGTGACATGTATAAAAATTATGAACGGTGGCTTTGCCACAAATACTATGTCAACTACATGATCATGCAAAGCAATATGACAATGATGGAACGTGTCATAATAAAACGAAATGGTGGAAAGTTGCATGGCAATATATCTCGGAATGGCTATGGAAATGCCATAATAGGTAGGTATGGTGGCTGTTTTGAGGAAGGTAAAAGGTAGGTGTATGGTACCGGCGAAAGTTGCGCGGTACTAGATAGGCTAGCAAAGGTGGAAGGGTGAGAGTGCGTATAATCCATGGACTCAACATTAGTCATAAAGAACTCACATACTTATTGCAAAAATCTATTAGTTATCGAAATGAAGTACTACGCGCATGCTCCTAGGGGGATAGATTGGTAGGAAAAGACCATCGCTCGTCCCCGACTGCCACTCATAAGGAAGACAATCAATAAATAAATCATGTTCCGACTTCATCACATAATGGTTCACCATACATGCATGCTACGGGAATCACAAACTTTAACACAAGTATTTCTACAATCCACTATTACTCACTAGCATGACTCTAATATCACCATCTTTATATCTCAAAACAATCATAAGGAATCAAACTTCACATAGTATTCAATGCACTTTATATGAAAGTTTTTATTATATCCCTCTTGGATGCCTATCATATTAGGACTAAATTTATAACCAAATAAAATTACCATGCTGTTTAGAAAGACTCTCAAAATAATATAAGTGAAGCATGATAGTTCAATAATTTCTATAAAATAAAACCACCGCCATGCTCTAAAAAGATATAAGTGAAGCACTAGAGCAAAATTGCCTAGCTCAAAAGATATAAGTGAAGCACATAGAGTATTCTAATAAATCACGATTCATGCGTGTCCCTCTAAAAAGATGTGTACAGCAAGGATGATTGTGGCAAACTAAAAATCAAATACTCATATCATACAAGACGCTCCAAGCAAAACACATATCATGTGGTGAATAAAAATATAGCCTCAAGTAAATTTACCGATAGACGAAGACGAAAGAGGGGATGCCTTCCGGGGCATCCCCAAGCTCAGGCTCTTGGTTGTCCTTGAATATTACCTTGGGGTGCCTTGGGCATCCCCAAGCTTAGGCTCTTGCCACTCCTTATTCCATAGTCCATCAAATCTTTACCCAAAACTTGAAAACTTCACAACACAAAACTCAACAGAAAACTCGTGAGATCCGTTAGTACAAGAAAATAAAATCACCACTTTTGGTACTGTTGTGAACTCATTCTTTATTTATATTGGTGTAATATCTACTGTATTCAAACTTCTCCATGGTTCATACCCCCCGATACTACCCATAGATTCATCAAAATAAGCAAACAACACAAAGAAAACAGAATCTATCAAAAACAGAACAGTCTGCGAAGTTCCAAATTGTTCTAGTAATTTATGTAACTCCAAAAATTCTTAAAAATTAGTAAAACAGAGGAAATTTGTATATCAATCTCGTGTAAAAAATTCAGATTTTTTTAACTCTCTAGTTAATTATTAAAATTCTGTGACTGGACGCAAAAGTTTCTGTTTTTCAGCAAGATCAAATCAACTATCACCGTAAGCCATCCCAAAGGTCTTACTTGGCACAAACACTAATTAAAACACCAAAACACATCTAACCAGAGGCTAGATGAAAAATTTATTGAAAAATAGAACCAAAAAAGTAGAAACAAAAGTAAAATTGGGTTGCCTCCCAACAAGCGCTATTGTTTAACGCCCTTAGCTAGGCATAAAAACACATAGATCTAGGTATTGTCATCTTTGGTATGCAATTCTTCGATCGCACACTTATAAGTCCCAGGAGTTTCTTGAATTTTATCAATAATCACACCCCTAGGCAAGAAATCAAGAAATTCACTCATAGCAATCGGTTCCTTAATAATGTTGACAAATTTAGGGTGAACACTTATCATCTTAAGATCCTCGTTTTCCTTACTAGAAGTTTCACCTTTATTCTTAGGAACATAAATAAACTTTGCAGTTTTTGTAGGAGGAAAATTGGGAGTGGTTTTAGCAAAAGCGGAACCCAAGTTGGTAATAATATCTTCTAGCTTGCCAATTCTAGTAGAATCTTGATCTATCTTTTCATTAACTATGGGTTCTTTTTCTCTAAGATTCTTTAAAGTAACTTCTACCTTAGATCCATATTGAGTAATCTGATTATGAATCTTTTTATCCAAATTTTCAATCAACTCTACGGCAGCAATTTTATTCTCAATAATATCAAGCCTTTGCATCACATGTTCCAAGGATAAAACGGTTCCATTGACCATAAGAGGTGGCGGGCCTAACAAATCTATCATAGCATTATAAGAATCAAAAGTATGGCTCCCCAAGAAATTCCCCCTGGTAATGGTAGCTAGAACATATCTATTCCAAGGAGTAATGCCCACATAAAAATTGCGAAGGAGAACGGCAGTAGATTGCTTTCGAGTAGATCTATTCTGAGCATTGCAAATTCTATACCAACCATCTTTCAAATTTTCTCCCTCCCTTTGTTTAAAATTAAGGACTTCATTATCGGGAGTGCTAACAATGATGGGAGGACTAGCCATGAAAGCAAGACGAGCAATCTAACAAACGAGCAAACAAAAAGCAAACGAAAAAGACGAACGGAAGAATGGCGAATAAAAAGGCAAATCTTTTCGAAAATCATTTTAGAAGTGGGGGAGAGGCAAACAAGAGGCAAATGGCGAATAATGTAATGCAAGAGATGAGAGTTTGTAATGGGTACTTGGTATGTCTTGACTTGACGTAGATCTCCCCGGCAACGGCGCCAGAAATTCTTCCTGCTACTTCTTGAGCTTGCGTTGGTTTTTCCCTTGAAGAGGAAAGGGTGATGCAGCACAGTAGAGGTAAGTATTTCCCTCAGTTAAGAACCAAGGTATCAATCCAGTAGGAGAAGAACGCACAAATCACCAACACCTGCACAAACAATCAAACACTTGCACCCAACGCGATAAAGGGGTTGTCAATCCCTTCACCGTCAATTGCAAAAATGAGATCTGATAGAGATAGATAAACAAAAGATAAAATATTTTTGGGTTTTTTTGGTATATAGATCTGAAAATAAAAGATTGCAAAATAGTAGATTAGAAAGTAATATGATGGAAAATAGAAGTAATATGATGGAAAATAGACCCGGGGGCCATAGGTTTCACTAGTGCTTCTCTCATGAAGGCAAATAATACGGTGGGTGAACAAATTACTGTCGAGCAATTGATAGAAAAGCGCAAAGTTATGACGATATCCAAGGCAATGATTATGCATATAGGCATCATGTCCGTGTCAAGTAGACCGACTCCTGCCTGCATCTACTACTATTACTCCACACATCGACCGCTATCCAGCATGCATCTAGAGTATTAAGTTCATAAAGAACGGAGTAACGCCTTAAGTAAGATGACATGATGTTGAGGAATTAACTCAAGCAATATGATGAAAACCTCATCTTTTTATCCTCGATGGCAACAATACAATACATACCTCGCTACCCCTACTGTCACTGGATGAGGACACCGCAAGATTGAACCCAAAGCTAAGCACCTCTCCCATTGCAAGAAAAACCAATCTAGTTGGCCAAACCAAACCGATAATTCGAAGAGAAAATACAAAGATATTAAATCATGCATAAAAGAATTCAGAGAAGATTCAAATAATATTCATAGATAAGCTGATCATAAATCCACAATTCATCGAATCTCGACAAACACACCACAAAAGAAGATTACATCGGATAGATCTCCAAGAACATTAAGGAGAACGTTGTATTGAGAATCAAAGAGGGAGAGAGAGAGAGAGAGAAGAAGCCATCTAGCTACTAGCTATGGACCCGTAGGTCTGAGGTAAACTACTCACGCATCATCGGAAGGGCAATGGAGTTGATGTAGAAGCCCTCCGTGATCGATTCCCCCTCCGGCGGGATGCCGGAAAAGTCCCCAAGATGGGATCTCACGGGAACAGAAGGTTGCGGCGGTGGAAAAGTGTTTTCGTGGATTGCTCTGGTGGTTCTGGAATATACGTGAATATATAGGAGGCAGGGCTAGGTCAGAGGAGTCCCGAGGGGCCCACAAGGTAGGGGGGCGCGCCCACCCTTGTCGCCGCCTCGCGGCTCTTCGGACTTGGACTACAAGTTCCCTGGGTGTCTTCTGGTCCAAGAAAAATCATCGTGAAGTTTTATTTCGTTTGGACTCCGTTTGGTATTCCTTTTTTGCGAAGCTTAAAAACAAAGAAAAAACAGAAACTTGCACTGGGCTCTAGGTTAATAGGTTAGTCCCAAAAATAATATAAAATAGCATGTTAATGCATATAAAACATCCAAAAAAGATAATATAATAGCATGGAACAATAAGAAATTATAGATACGTTGGAGACATATCAATAAGTTAAAAAAATGAAATGCCTTTGTAACAGATGAGTTTTCGTCCGAAACCCTGATACTTCGAAAGATATTGTCCATTTTGTACACGAAGTGCATGCAGTTTTTGCCGTAACCCTCTCAACTTTTTAGCACATGCTATGTGGGTGAAATGATGATACCATGCCAACTTTCAACCTTTTCAGAGTTCATTTGTACTGCTTTTCAATTTCAGGGTCATTTAGATCAAAGAATGAACTAATAGCAAAAAGAATGAAATAAAAAGTTTTATAAAACTCTAATAGCAAAAAGAATGAACTAAAAAGATTTTATGAAACTCTAATAGCAAAAAGGATGAACTAAAAAGAATCAATTAATTGTAATATTCTTCAATAGCAAAAAGAATCAACTAAAAGAATTAAAATAATATTAACAAAAATTATCAAAGTATTTTTTGTTACAAACTTTAATAGAAAACTAAAAATCTTTTATAAAACTCTAATAACAAAAGGAATCAACTAAAAAGAATCAATAAAAAATAAAACTTATGCAACTAAAATTATATAAAATTTATGCAACTAAAATTATATAAAAATTTATGCAACTAAAATTATATAACTAAAAATAACATATGCAAAAAATAACATTAAATTTTTTTAAAAAAATTATATAACTAAAAATAACAAATGCAAAAAATAAAAAAAGCCCACCTACTTGCCACCACGGCCTGCATACGACTAGAAACCCTAGAAATGTGCCAGGATGCAGGCCCGCAGTGCAAGCAGGCCCAACGGGGCGTCAAATAGGCATGTACTGTCTATAGTTGAGAGGAGCTCGAGTGGGCAGTGGCAGCAGCGCTTATAAACCACTCCGAGCCCCTCTCAACTAGCGAGGTGGGACTAAACTTGTGGATGCGATAGCAAAGGGCTTTAGTCCCGGTTGGTGGCTCGAATCGGGACGAAAGGCCCCCCTTTCGTACCGATTCGAGCCACCAACCGGGACTAAAGCCCTTTGCTTCCCGCCCTTTCGGCTGCTGAAAAGAAGCTTTAGTCCCGGTTGGTTGCTCGAACCAGGACGAAAGGGGGGCCTTTCGTCCCGGTTCGAGCCACCAACCGGGACTAAAGGGGTGGCTATATAAGCTAACACTTAGGAAATTTTCCCCCACCTCCCATTCTCCTCTCGACGTCGACGCCCTGCCTCGACGCCGCCAGGCTGCTGCGCCGCCCTGCCCCGACAGCGACGCCGCCAGGCTGCTGCGCCCCCCTCCCGACGCTGACGCCCTGCACCGACGCCCTGCCCCGAGCCCGCATGCTCCTCATCGCCGCCCCCCAGTGAGCTCCATCCTCCCTTCCCCTGCACTGTTGCCGCCGCCGCCCTGCGCTGCCGCCACCGCCCCTGCCCCTGCTGCTTAGTCGCCGCCCTGCCCTGCATATAGATGGATGGATGAATTTTTTTTCTTATTTTTTTTTCATATAGATGGATGGATTGATGTATGTATATATGGATGGATGGATTGATGTATATAGATTTTTTTTATGTTCATAGAAATTTTTAGGTTCATAGAATTTTTTTCTTTAATTTTTTTCATATATATAGATGGATAGATTGATGTGTGTATATATATGGATGGATGGATGGATTGATGTGTATATAATTTTTTTTATGTTCATAGAATTTTTTTCTTATTTTTTTTCATATATATAGATGGATGGATTGATGCATGTATGTATATATGGATGGATGGATGGATTGATGTATATAGAATTTTTGGATGTTCATAGAATTTTTTATGTTCATATAATTTTGGATGTTGAGAGACATGTGGTAGTGGGGGTGGGCCTTTTCTCATGCATGTTATGCGATGATGTGGGGGGAGGATTCCGCAAGTATGTCCCCTAACTCTCTCGGGAAAATGAGGGGGGAGGAGTCTGCAAGTATGTCCCCTAACTTTCTCGGGAAAATGAGGGGGAGATCCGCAAGTATGTCCCCTAACTCTCTCGGGAAAAATGAGGGGGGAGGAGTCCGCAAGTATGTCCCCTAACTCTCTCGGGAAAATGAGGGGGGAGGAGTCCGCAAGTAGTCCCCCCTAACTCTCTCGGGAAAATGAGGGGGGAGGAGTCCGCAAGTATGTCCCCTAACTCTCTCGGGAAAAGAGGGGGGAGGAGTCCGCAAGTATGTCCCCCCTAACTCTCTCGGGAAAATGAGGGGGGAGGAGTCCGCAAGTATGTCCCCTAACTCTCTCGGGAAAATGACGAGGGAGGAGTCCGCAAGTATGTCCCCCCTAACTCTCTCGGGAAAATGAGGGGGGAGGAGTCCGCAAGTATGTCCCCTAACTCTCTCAGGAAAATGAGGGGGGAGGAGTCCACAAGTATGTCTCCTAACCGTCCCCCTCCGGTTCATCTGTCCAGAAATGCAGACTTCGGGAAAACATCCCTGGATGTTATCCCCCTTCACCTATATCGTGTAGTGCCGCCTTAGAAAACCCCCTAACTCTCTCGACAGTGCGGAGGGGGGGAGTAGTCCTCGACGATCGTCTGAAACTGACTGTTATAAAACTTGTCAACTTTGCATGATGTTTGCCACTAATCCATTGCTCATATGCATATGATTCCTTGTTGTGATATTAAGTCCATGTTTGCCACTAATCCATCTCTCATGTTTGTATATTGCCATGTTGTAATATTTGCAGAAACTATGGACAGAGACTTGGAACAAGAAGAGTTGTTGGGGGATATAATCCGCGACGGAGGTGATCCCTTGTCGTTTCTCAACGACACCGATGGTCAGGAAGGAGAGGATGACGGCTCCGGTGATCCAACAATGGAGGAGGAAGGAGGTTATGACGGCTCCGGTGACCAAACGGCGGAGGAAGGAGATCATGATCACGGCTCCGGTGACCGAACGGAGGAGGGAGCCTTAACTGCTGCAAAGTCCGGTGAGGTATATATATATATATATATATATATATATTAATTAAGCCTGTGCTGACTTGATGCATTAATTGTTTTGGTATGTACATATATTAATGCTTCTTTCTTCCTTTAGCCCTCTGGATCGAGCCAAACTTCCGTAAGGAGACGAGGCCCGAAGAAAAGGTTGCGCCAGGATGAAAGGTTCACGATCACAGAAGTCGCAAAAGATGGCCAACCGATTGCTCCCAAGCGGACCAAGGACGCATTTGTACATCAGTGCGGAGTTGTTGTTAGGGACAGCGTCTCGATCAGCATCGAACAATGGAATAAGAAGAAGGACCCTGAAGTTTCTTATGTCCAGGATAGACTGAAAGATGATCTTTAGACCTCGCTGATGACAAATTTCAGCCTACCGCCAGAGGAGGATCCGAATAACCCAGTTACAGAGCGAAAGGTCAAGGCGTTTGCTCTTAAGAAGATGGTAGCACTATTCAACAACTGAAAGAAAGAGTTGAACAAAAAGTTTGTCGAGAGAAACGAGACTCCAGAATTCATCGGTCGAAATGAGAAGATAAGAGATCACTGGCCCGCATTTGTGGCCTACAAGAAATCGGACAAGGGTATGCAAAGGTCAGTGACAAACAAGCAAAATGCTGCAAAGAAGCTGTATCACCATACCACGGGGTCAGGTGGCTACAGCAAAGCCCAGCCGTTGTGGGACAAAGCTGAGCAAGACCTGCTTGCTAAAGGGGTCCAACCAACGACATTGCACTGGCCAGATCAGGCAAGGACTTGGTTCTTCGGGGTTGGGAGAACTTTAGACCCACAATCAGGGAAGTGTCGTTGGACGAATGATCAACTTGCAATACCCATCAAGAAGCTTGAGACAGCAATCAAGGCAGCGCAGGAAGGGACGTTCATTCCCGACAGAGAGAAGGACGAGCTGACAGACGCCCTCGGGAATCCTGAACACCCTGGACAAACACAAGACACATCAGGCTCTATTCCGTGGGTGCATGGGTTTCCCGACAGCGGTGGTTATAGAAGCCGAGAGAGAAAGAAGAAAGAGGAAGTAAGCGAAATGCAGAAGCTCAGTGCAAGATTAGCGAAACTAGAGGAACCTGAGAGCCAGCGAGCTACCGGCCAACCATCTCAGCGGCACGAAGATCCTTCGTTCGATGCTGCCCCAGAAGTTACCCTACCATCTCAGCAGAGAAGCAGCGTGACTTCCACGAAGCTCGTTCAGCCTGATTTCACGGCTCCTAGCTACCCCGTGGATAGTATCACGGAGGCTGAACATTGTGTGCTAACGGCGAAATGCCAGAACTTGACCTTGAAGGTGGCGCTCGGCTCTGTTGTACCTCCTCAAGCTGAGGGAACTTTCCATTGCCGTCCGATTCCACATGGCTATGCTATTGTGACGGTGGATGAAATAATGGAGAGCTTTGAGGAGCTGGAGCTTGACTACCCTACAGGTGAAGGGGAGATTCATCTGGAAAATGGTTTAAAGAGTACCTGTCTATGGAGAAAGGAGAACATCAAGCTTCCAAACTGGACGCCTCAGCAGACTCAGCCGGATGAGGCCCCTCAGCAGACTGATCAGCCGGATGAGGCCCCTCAGCAGAGTCCTCTTCCGCCTCAGCTGTCTCCGGCGCGTCAGCGGACTCCGCCTCCTCCTCCTCCGCCTCCTCCAGCGCGTCAGCGCACTCCGCCTCCTCCTCCACCTCCTCCGGCGCGTCAGCGGACTCCGCTGCCTCAGCAACGGCGGAAGAGAGACGCCGCCGCTCCGGCGGCTAGCCGTACAAGAGGCGGGAAAAAATTCAAAGCTGGTCCAAGCCACAAGGCTCCGAAAAAGTTACCATATGAGAGGACCGACAAGGAAAACGCGGACATCAGTGCTGCCGAAGTGCAGGCCCATTTTGAACGGAAGAAACGTCCACCTCCGAAGAAAATAGTAGATCCAGTGAAATCGAAGCACACTCTAGATGCCCTTAAGCGACCACCACCGCTTCCGCCGCAATCCAACTATGAGCGCTGTATTGAAAGGACATATGATGAAGCGCGGCGGTCGGGAAGTACTACCAGTGCTGCAAGAGAAGCAAAACGAAGAAGTGCGAAAACAATTCCCCAGCTCGGTGAACAGGAGAAGCAATCGTGCCCCCCGCTCAAGGTGTCTAGCGATATCGCTAATCATCTGGGGCTACTGCCTGGTACCAATCTTGGTGATTACGTGGGCGATGATGTACAGTTTGAAACGTTAGAGGCAGCAGAGATCTTTAGATACGAGCACGGGAAGCCTCTCGTCAAACCTGATCATCCTCCTCTAACAACGATGATGCGAAGATTGCTTGAGTGGTACTTGGAAAGCTGCAGGAAGAATGGGACCGATAGTTTGATGCTGAGAATTAAAGATGAGCACGACCTCATTGGAATCGACCTGATGCCTATTGAATTTGTGGAATTATTTTAGTTATTCAATCAATAGGCCCTCGACAAAACTCATGACTTGCTACTGTCTGTAAGTATTACTTATGTAATTAAGTCTCTAACTCAGCTCGTTCATTGCATGTATATATAATTATCCTCACTATATTATGCAGATTGAAGATCGTCGAATGCAAGAAAGGACAAATCTTTGACATTGAGTTCATTAGCCCAAATACCATAAATGAATGGTCGGTAAAAAACAGAGTCGAAGATACTGAGGAAAACTTGCTACAATCGTTCCTTCGACATCAAAACAAAGGGAAAATACTCTTTCCTTACAACTTCAAGTGAGTGTTACTATCTTGTGCATATTCGGTTTCGCTTACTCGAGGTTAAGTAATGTAATTGATGAGTTATGCGTGCGTAGGTTCCACTTTATTCTGCTATCCATTAATGGTTCCGGGTCTGATGAACGAGCTGCGATTTACACACCCCAAAGTAAGTAGTACTAGCTAGTTCCGCGCATCTCTCATTGATTCTAGTTTCATTAATACCATTGTCATACTTGATTATCAGTTTGATTGAACTCTATTCTCGTAAAGTGCTTGTGGCAGGCACCCGGGACTGATTTATTTGGATACTACGTTTGCGAGTTCATGCGCCACTCGGCCTCTGAGCGGGGCTACTCTGACAAACAAGTTGAAGTACGTAAACAATATTCATAATTTTATTTTATTACCATCAATTGTGTTGAGTTTCATTCATATATATGTATTGACCCCCTTCTTTAAATTAGATGTGGCAGATGCGGGATGAACTCCTACCACATGATCGCATACGAGCAATTCAAGAGAAATTGGCGGGATTCTTTCTTGACCACGTCATACATAAAGACGGAGAATACCATGTGGAAATTCAAGCTGATTTTCGATAAATGATGTCAGGGATCGTAAGAGATGTTATATTGTATATATGTAATAGCGTCGGATAGATATACGAAAACTTGTTGTTCGACCAAGCACGGAGAAAGATAGGTCACTTCTCTCTATATGTAGTAGCTATAGCTAACACAATATGAAATACCTAAATTAACCCTTCAAAACCCCTAAACCCCCCCTTTCAAAAAAAAAACCCAGCGCCTGGGAGCTGCTGGCGCGTGGCTGCCTTTTAGTCCCGGTCGGTGTTACCAACCGAGACTAAAGGTCCTCCTCCCTGGGCGCCCAACAGCGGCCACATGGAGCTCCTTTGGTCCCGGTTCGCAAGCAAATCAGGACTAAAGGTTTTGGGCATTAGTCCCGACAGTTTTGTCCCGATTCCAGAACCGGGACTAAAGGCCCTCTGGAACCGGGACTAGTACCCTGTTTTCTACTAGTGGAAGTAGCAGGAAGACCAGGTCATCATGCTTCGGAGCCAAGCCACCAGCTGCTCCACCCCCAAGAGCAAATCCCGGTCGCCGCCTTCAAGAAGGAGCACGCCACCGAGGTGTCGTCGACGCCCAGATCAGGGGAGTGCCGACTTTCGCCGGAGCTCAGGGGGAGGCGAATGGGAGAGGAACCACCCCAAAGCCTCCAAGAAGGGGATCGGCGCCAAAGGCGTCGACTTTGGGGGGCCGCCGCGCCGGCCAGGGGTTTCCCCCGGATCCTCGCCCAAACGCCAGATCCGGCCAGCAATCACCAAAAACGCCGACCGCAGCCACCGGAGACGGCGCTGGCACGGAACAGAGCAGATCGGGCGGCACCGAAGCTTCTCCAAGGTGGACCGGCGGCCAGCGAGGCGCCACCGCAGCACCGACGTCCGCGATCACCACCTGCCCGCGCAGCCATGGAGGCCGCCCACCAGCACCCGCCGGCACCGCCCGCCGCCCAGGTCACGCCGCACGCCACCGGCAGCCCGCAGCCCTCCACCCAGGAAGGAGGCGCCAGATCCCCCGCCGCCACCTTCATCGGGGCCGCGCGCGAGCGCCGCGAGCCCCTCTGGCAGCGGCGGAGGGGAGGGAGCGCGAGCGGCGGCGCTAGGGTTGCCCCCGAGTCGCCTCAGAGGAGACGGGCAGGATACCCGTTCGCCCTAGTCATGTTCTCACGTGAGAAGATGTTTCTTGCGTATGGATTTGCGAATACAGAGGTTTCGAACCCGTAACTGGACACCAAGGGTAGGCTTATATAGAGTTCTCTGTACCCCTGGGCTGCTGCTATTTAGTACGTTATAGGTGAGTTAAAGAGAAATAATAGGTGTCAACTACCAAAGATAACTGACGTTCTAATTGCTATTGGTAACGTCTGGCTTCAATGCTGAGTGGATGTCTCTATAAATACCTCTGGCCGTTGGGCTCCTGCTAGTCCGAGTGAAGCGAGCGGAGTGAAGTAATCCTCCTGCGGTTGCCCATACCGAGTGATCAAACCCCCTTGTTGGGCATGTCTTGGTCTACAGAATATATGGGCTTGGGCCTCCATGGCCCCCTTTGGGTTTTATGTCTCCATGGCCCTACCTGGTGGAGGATTACCTCGTCATTAGCCCTCAAATCCGATACGATTTTCACATAAAAATCAAGCCGTTCATCAGATTCCGACTGAACCTTCGTGGAACCTAGATTTTGATGAGCAACGGATTTTCTTGAAAGAGATCCTGATGGTTTCTAAAGAGCAAAACATTTATGGCTTCAAGTATTATGAAGAAGTTTTTAGGAAAAGTTTGGTAATACTCAAACCATCTCTCGGGAGAGGTAGATTAGTGATCCGACTAAGGATGTATCATAAAGTCCGAGCGATGGTTATGGTGTTTGGCCTAATTCTCTCGGAGAGATGCCAATCATTATCCTAGAGGAACATCAATTTCTCACCCACCACGGATCCAAACTTGCGGTTTCGATACTTAGGCTCCTAGAAAAAGGACCAAACCATGTTGCAGAAGGCATTGAATTCGCCCCTTGTTCAAGATGTTCCTAAGTGATCTGGCAATCTAATATGATGGATCATCGGTTTACGTCCTTGCAGAACTAATATGCGTAGAGTGAAGCGCACTCAGTTTTATCTTCGCACAAGTTGTACAAAAATTTAGTTTAAGATTCTCCCAATCAGGATTAAAACTTCATCCGATTGGGATTGAACCATCTAATGGCTTCGCTAAACAGATCGAGTGTATCATTTGCGTGTTGTCGAAAGATTTCAGAGCGTAATCAATGAGGTTTGATGCATGGGACAGTTTTGCAGGCGATCGAACTCCTTGGTTCCCATGCTTGACTTTTCTTTACTTGTGCGAACAAATTGAACGTATAAAGCCTCCTAGAGTACCCGCATAGCTGAGGGCATCGCTCGCGCTCGTCACTTTTGACCACCCGATCGAGCTGCTACAGCATTTTTTTGGCTGCTGGCGGCTGGTCAGCCGTCCGCTTTTTTTCACTTTTACATCTGCTTCACGAGAGAATGACTGGTGGGGCTCGTTAGCCGTGGGGTCGTGAGATCGACGTGAGTTTTCTTCACCTTTTGGTATGCGAAGTCTGCGTCGCGCGCTCGCCAATCGCGATCTGGGTCAAAGGAACCCTAGACCAATCCCGCAGCCGCCTCCATCGCCAATCCCGCAGCCACCTCCCTCGCTTCCTCCCCCCTCGCCCCGTGATACCTAACCCGCGTCTCCCCCCGCGACTCTCGCCTCCTCTCCTGCCGCCGCCGCCGCGCCCTCCCCACCCGCACGCGACCCACCCTCCTCCTCGACCTCCCTCCACTAGTAGAAAACAGGGCTTTGGTCACAGGGCAATATTCACATTAGTCCCGGTTCAGTCACAAACCGGGACTAATGTGAGCATTGGTCCCGGTTCGTGCGGCTAAGGCATTAGTCTCGGTTCACCTGAGCCCTTTAGTCCCGGTTTGAGACACGAACCGGGACTAAAGGGTGCGATGCCCTTTAGTCCCGGTTCGTGTCTCAGTCCCGGTTCGTGTCTCAAACCGGGACTAAAGATTAGACCTTTAGTCCCGATTTGAGACACGAACCGGGACTAAAGGGTGCCATGCCCTTTAGTCCTGGTTAGTGTCTCAAACCAGTACTGAAGGTCCCATTTTCAAACTCTACCCCCCCCCCCCCCCCTGTGGATCGCCTTTTTAGTTTTGTAAAAAGCAAAAGAAAATGATAAAAACTTCAAAAATTAAAATCCTTCGAGATGTAGTTATGTTACTACATCTACTAGTTAGGAAAATTTAAAAACTTAAATTTGGACATGTTTTGCAAAAAGTGTAGGGAAAATGTAAAACGGCTATAACTTTTGCATACGATGTCAGAAAAAAACATATAATATATCAAAATGTTCAGCACGAAAATCCGCATCCGATTTTGACAGCCTACGGCCTGTTTGCAAATTTTTAGAATTCTCAAATTCTAAAAGGAAAAAAAGTTATGCTCAAATTTTAGTTTTTTTTAAATTTTCATTAAATCTGGTCAAACTAAGGTCAAACTACTTATTCAAGAAGTATTAGTGTTACTAAATAATTATTCAAGAATATTAGTGTAACTAAATAATTATTTCAGTTTTTTTGAATTTTGGTCAAATCTGGTCAAACTATGGTCAAACAATGGTCAAACTACTATTCAAGAAATATTAGTGTTACTAAATAATTATTGTTTTTGAGAACAATAGTTTCAAACTCAAACAGTGAAATTTGTGACTTCATGCTCAAGCTAAACTCCTGAGGGTTAATAGGATTGACATCTTACTATTGTCAGGAAAACAACAAGTGCAGACTTGGAAACGAGGGAGAATAGAACCCGGAAATTAAGCGTGCTCAGGCTGGGGTAGTGATAGGATGGGTGACCGTCCGGGAACTTAGATAATTTGAAATGATGAGGGGTGATTAGAGATTAGAGGTTAAATTGAGCAGTGATGAGGAGTGATTAGAGATTAGAGGTTAAAATAATTCAGAAATTTGAAAATCGGAAAAAAATTCAAAAAAAAAATCATAAAATTTCCTTTAGTCCCGGTTGATGTTACCAACCGGGACTAAAGGTGGAGGTCTAGGCAGCGGCCACGTGGATGGCCGTTAGTCCCGTTCGTGTAAGAACCGGGACTAGAGGGGGAGGCTTTAGTCCTGACCCGTTAGTCCCGGTTCCCTTATGAACCGGGACAAAAGACGCTTTTTCTACTGGTGCTCCTAGCCGCCGCTGCCTCTCCTTCTCTTCCTCCTCTCTCTCCTGCTCCGCCGTCCTCCCCATCCACCCATGCTCCACTCCTATCCCGGATCCCACTGGATCCGAGGCTTCTCTGACGGTGACGACGACCTGTAGGCGAAGGGCGACGGCGGGAGAGGAGAGGGAGGTGCGGCAGCATACGGGAGAGGGTCACCAGCCAGCATCGGCCTGTGATGGTGATGTCGGGCTCCACCATTCCTGTCCCTCGTCCTCACGCGACCTCTCTTGGTCACCGGCGCTGCAGTTGTGCGGGGCGTGAGGAGAGCGAGGAGAGGGAGGGGAAGAGTGGGAGGCGCGAGGACGGACGCCAGGCATGCGGTGCTGGTCGTGGAGGACTACAGATCCCCTCTTGCTCGCTTTGCGTACGCGTCGCTGCTGTTCTTGCAACGGTGCCGCTGCCGTGGAGGGCTTGGTTTAAGGTATGCCGCTCTTTTCCCCCGTTTATTTGTTGTTCACTTTCTTGCCTATTGGGCGGCCTCTGTTCTTTGATTTGTCCATGATTCAAGGGATAAAGAGATTCTTGATTTTCTTTTGTGTGTGCAGCTTGTCTATGGCGGGATGGGGAGGGCATGAGGCATCATCGCCAGATCGCCAAGGATGTTACCAAGGTGAGCGCCCATCTGCTCGGCTCCTCGGTGTCCCTTGTTTGGAGATGACCCTCCAGCCATGCAGGCGGGTTGTCCGGTGTTTGACTTTTTCCTCGGTTTGATGATTATGATGTAGCTGATCGGGAAGATACCTCGCGTAGGTATGTATTAGTTGTGACTTGACTGGCTTCAGTCCAGTAGAGAACACAACTAATTTGCACCTCCTAAAATATAATTACTATGATTTTGGTATGTAGTAGCTTTGATTTGGCTGATTTCAAGTCAGGAACATGAGTAGGCTGATGTATTATCCATGACCATGGGAAGGCGGTATTTTCTGTTATAAAATTAGTGTACTGGTAAAAAATTATTAGTCATAAAATGATTTATTGAGCAATAACCTGAGAAGAGCAGTGGTGCGCTCCGGTCGCGGTAGGGTGCAGCCGCGGGGAAGACAAACTTGGTCCGCCGTCCGTCTTCGCCTCCCCGCCCCGTCCTTGCTGCCTCCATGGCCAAGCATACGTATTTTTTTCCTCTCCCTCCATGGCGCTCATTGCCGGCGGGATCTCGAGGAACAGGTGACCTCCATGGCGCTCGCTGCCGCTCTGAATAGGTGAGCCCCCCTTTCTCTTTTCCCCCTTACCCTCCCTTTTTCTCAGCCTCACTGCTGCTCATCCTCCAATCTCTTCCATTCAGGCAAGGTGGACGCAGCGCACACAGTCTAGGAAGGCCACGGGATGACTGTGATGCAGTGAGGGCAACAGCGACAATGGAGGAATCTATGCTCGTCGAGCTTCCACCCCGACGGCTGCCTGCGGAGCAGGAGAGTTCGAGGACATCTCCCAGTTCGTGGGAGAGACTCGAGCACAGGTAAGCTCTTTCTTTTCCTTTCCTTATCTTCCCATGCTAACCTGGGCTCATCTCTCTAATTCATGTGTTCCTAATTTTTTGTTGTTATGCAGATAGGGTTTGGGTAGAGGTTGATTCCACTCCCACCGAGCATACAGAGTTGCGTTGTTGTACAAAGATCCCTTTTTGATGGTGCCATGGTGCCCCTCTCTAGGCAAGCTACAACCATCTTCCCTCATCATTTCTTGTATTTTCTTTTTAAAATTTTACACACTGAGCTATAGATTGGTCGGATCTGTTGTATGAGGCAGAACATGAATAAGAACAATTATCAACTTTTTAGTGTGCAGGTTTATGACTGCATTACAGATCTTGGTGGCTGCCTGTACATGCCATTTTAGTAGTTCGATTATGCATTACCTGGAATTAGTCAAGTGATTAGTTATTACCTGTGGTATTTGGACCTTATTTGGTTTGGTCAATTTAGTCATTGACCATCCATTTTTCTAAATTTATTGGTATTTTTAATATGCCATTTGTGTCAGCACACTAATGTCAAATCTGGTGGACAAGTCCCAGTCCATGGAGAAAACACTTGCACATGTGAGTTCTTTCTTGCTCTTCTTCATCTTTCCATGGCGGCATCCGTTTTTTTTCATTTTTCTTAGTTTTTAAGGGCGTGTTTTGGGCTTTAGATTAATTTGGTAGTGCACATGGTGTTACTACCATGTGGCCCTTAGACCAGTTCGATGTTTATGCCTGAAATAAATACTCTTAGGTTAGCTTGGTTAGTTAATTTGATATGGATCTCCAGTGCAGATTTGTTGCTGGTATGGTGTGCCTATTACCAGCTTTCATGATGGTTTTTACCATCGATAGGCCCTGGAAATGAGTTCTTTGGTTGCTGTTGTGTGCCTCTGCTCTGTTCTGTTCTGGGTTGCTTGATGCATTGATCTACTTTTGATTATTTCCTTTTTATGTTGTGGTGACAGTATTGGTACCTCATAATTATTGAAATGTGGTAAACTCCATTCTTTTATATTGCACCGTACTTTCCATAGTTTTGGCAAGCAATGACTCTAAAGTCACTGCCTATAATTTCCCATTTTGAATGTTTCTTTGAATCACTGGCTATAACCTCCAATTTGGAATTGTTTCCTTAGTAGGCACAATGAGTTTTAATTTGTCTGTATAATTTTCAAAATGTCATGATGGTTTTAGATAGTGGAGGTGAAATCCATCCAAGCAGGGAGAAAAGTTTTGATTTTCTTACCTGTGTGTTCGTAGTTAGAAAACTAATTTGCCACTACTTTTTTTGGGGATATAACAAGAGAGTACCATTGTTAAAAATCTATATTTTTCAAGCAGTGACAAGTTGTTAGTGACCAAATGGATATGTTTCTTTCTGAAAATGGTACCCTTATGTGCAGGCTTTTCTCTTCAGGGATTGTCATATTGCTTGACATGCATATATGTGTTTTTTCTTCAAGGCTTGAAGTGTGGTTACCGCAACATGCAGATACAGTTTTGTCATTCATTCATGATCATATTTGGTCTCTCTTAGTGGTCAGTCTATGGTAAATCTAATAGTTGCTCTTGACAGTGATGCAGGATATGAGGTACGACTATCAAAGTGACATTAATTTTGGTTTTGCTTCCTATCCGCAGCCTTTTCTACACTAGGTGGGAAACTGGTTAAAAGAGTAAATTTTATTACTTTCCTAAAAATATCTTCTGAGAAACATGATTATTATGTTCAGTAGTGTTGTTCGCTATTCCAAAGGCACATGGAAGTTTACAGAAAAAATTCTTACAATTGTTTTTTTATCTTCAGAAAAGGAAAACACTCGACGATCTGGCTCTGTCTCAGGTATATTCCTTTTGCGCCCCTATATTTACATACTTACTATGAGCATGGTTTAATTTAGATATAACAGGGCGATGCATCAGCTGAAGGTGTGCATAAGCCTTCTGTCAAAACCGGAGAAAATGCTTCTACTGGAGATTCGGTTGGCTTTGCATCCATAGCAATTGTCAATGTTCGTGTTCAATCCCATTCGTGGTTCTTTTTCCTATTGCACATTTTCTTCTCTGATAAGCATGCTTGTGTCATAGGAGGCTAAACTGGACAATGTTGATGCTAATGTTCTAACTCCTGGAGATGGCAATAGTGTGCAGTCTGACCAGACCAAGACTAAGAGGTAGGCCCTCCCTCCGTCCGGAAATACTTGTTGGAGAAATTGATGTACCTAGACGTACACAGAGGGAGTACATAGTAGTTAATCAATGGTCTAGGGTGATCTTATTCCTATGTTAAGCCGGTTCCTACATCCAAATACAGAGGACACCAACATCCGCAGGAGTAACTAAATTAACCATAAGCCACGTCAAATATGCAGTTATTGTTCTGACTATTTATTATTTAAGTTTCTACAATAGGAAGGTCAGTGTAGTACATATGGACTGCCTGCTGACACGATTATCTGTTCCAGCCCCTATTACTTCATCAAATGCAGAAAAGTCTTGAATGGTTCATACTGCATCTTAGCTCCTCTTGTGGATTCTCACTAAAAGCGACTTTAATTGCATGATCTGCTCCCTCGCCCGCAAGATCCGCTGTCTCCCATCTACGCATCGCGGCAGCACTTCAGCTCCTCTTGTGGATTCTCACCAGATCAGGCCACCTCACCCACCTTCAGGTAAACCTTGAGCAACGACACAGTATGTTTTCGCGAACTAATCTTCTTTAGTCAACCTATCGATCTTTCTTGTGTGTGTGCTTCTTAATCGACACGAGAATAATCTGTTGATGCATGGAAATACATGCTGATCTCCTATTTTCTTGCTGCCTGCAAGATAGTATATGCATGAATCCTGTTCAACTACAACAACCTGAAAGCCCTGTTATTCTCAGAAAAGTTATCATCTACGGTTGTATGCATATGCCTCTTGATATTTACCAGCTCTCCTTTAAGACTGCTTAACTATCATACATATCCTAGCTAAAACATAAGAGTTTGAATTTGTACATGTGAACTGCACATTAAGTTACTATCACCATTGTTTAACAGCACTGTTGATTATGACTCAGGTTTGTAAACAGTCATCCATACCATAGGTACGTACGTTAATGTAGAAGCACTACTATTGAATTAGATGTAGCAACTGCATCAATCTTACCATTTTAGCAAGTTCATGCATTAACCTTAAGGTCCATTGATGAAACAAAGCCAATCATATGAATTGAAGGAGCTACTGAAATAAAATGGAAAGAACAAAGAGAAAATTGAAGGTTATCTATATGAAAATTCAGAGAATAGGATAGGAGAGGTGTTTCTTCCCAACAGGAAAAAGAGTGAAGTATAGTACTGTTATCCTGCCTTTTCTGCTACAATCCCAGTTAGCATAATAATGTGTCATGAAACATCATATTATCGATTCAATTATGATTCAAGCAACATGAACAATTATCCAGGAAATTCACTTCTAAACCCTGGTTTTATTTAGTTTTAACTTCAGGATAGGCATTTACTGTATTAGAATTGCCAGACATCCAAAATTCTACTATTACCATTGTTTAACAACACTGTTTTTGTCACGGAAAAATAATAGATGGATAAACGTCTCAAACCATACACTATAAAGCTTCCAACACTTGCTTACAATGTCTTTCTTGTGTAATCAGTCTGTTGTGATGGACAAAGTTAAGATCCCAACAAAAAGTGCTTCTTGATGCTATGATGCAGCAACTTAACCTTCCAAATTGCAGTTTACTAAACAGAAAGTGCTTCTTGATGCTATGATACAGCTTCTTGATGCTATGATGCAGAAACTTGATGCTATGGGCAAGTGATTCATGCCGCTCTTGGTTCTTCTGTATACTTGAAATAAGGAACAATATTCCAAAGTATGATAGTGTTTGGTTAAAACATATACCTCAGTCCATTACTTCAGTTTCTTCTTCTGAAGTTATGTGTTTTCTGCTTTTCTACTTCTTTGCTCTGCTTTACACAATTTACATGGCTTTCGAGTCCTTTTATTTAGGAGCAGGGAAAAAACTCTAATTGTTAACTTTGTATTTTCCCACTGACTAGCGCATATCTTGCCTAAGCACATGCCTAGGCAAGCTTAAGCAATGCGTTCTGTTCTGGCCTAGCGCCTAAGCGCTTACACCCTTTCCCCCTACTGATTTAAGAGGTGTGAAGATTTTTTAAGGAGGTGTTGCTCGCTTTGTTGTTCAAAGCACAGAAGAAGTATGTACAAGTATACATCATCGTTGTTATTTTACTTACTTGCAATTACAGTGTATTTTAAAACACACACTTGGCGAACATCTGCTCGTGCTTACAATGCTCTATGAAGGAAATAATAGATCAACACTTGCTTTTTTGCTCCTTTTGAACGGTTGTCAGGACCACGCCGGCAGATCCCTGAGCTATCAGGGAAGGAAGCCATCAGCGGAGATTGAGGGTGCCTCTCCGGTGAGCGTGCTCGTGTCGTGGTGGTTTCCCACATCTCAGCAGCGTGGGGGAGGTGGTGTCCTCTGCAGCTAGGTCTACTTGCTGGTGACCTCACCATCACCAGCCCATCTGCAGGTATGCTAGCTCCTCTTCTATTAATGCAAAAAGGAGATGCTCAAATGGATTGAGTGGTACCCTCCTGAAAGTATTGTAGGGATGGACATATGGATTGATTGGTAGTCCCCTGAAAGCTACACAGATCTGAACCAATAACTTCAATAAGAATGTGTATCCCAGCTCCTTTATAATCTTGAATCCTTCTCGGTCCTACTAAACTGTAACTCATGTTTCTTTTTGGAAACAATATTTTGGACATTCCTAACCTTGCCAAGGGAATATATTGCCCACCTATAGTGAGAGACACATACGAAATAGGTCCTACTAAACACCTAAAAGGATGAGTTACTGTAGGTGTGCATACAGTACTAACATTTTTGCTATCTTTATGCTCCTCCATATGGACGGAACTAAAAGGATGATGATATTATTCTACCTTTCAATATTTGGTGGCGCATATTTAAGAAAATCACAGCTAAGCATGTCGCTTTCTAGAAAGGCGCTTGACTGGAATGTATATGTATATAGTTAATAAAATCATAGTGACTGATTTTTCAGTTCCTCTATTTAGACTAGAGGTGTCTGCATGCATATTAGCCAAGTGATCGGTTTTTCCAGCTCAAAAGAGAAAGTGACCGATGTTTTGGCATATTTTCCTATTAGGAATAAATGGATATGCCCATGCACGTATGCACACAGATTTCAGGTTACAGTGTAACTAGGAAACAGATGATACCTCATTGTGTCGTCTTTGTCTGAGAACAGGGGATATACTTGGTGAATATATATGTTCCACCCGACCATTAATTTCAGAGAAAAGGAACTTCAGTAGCAAAATTTTGATTGTTATGTACTATCTGTAATGCTAAGCATTTACTTCCTCCGTCCCAAAATTATTGTCTTAGATTTGTCTAGATAATGATGTATCTAACACTAAAACGTAACTAGATACATCCGTATTTAAACAAATCTAAGACAAGAATTTTGGGACGGAGGGAGTATTTGCTAATATCTCATCTGTATTTGTATTTTGTGCCATTTGGCCTTTTAACTATATGGGCACCTGCAGTTGGTCTGAAAACCAAGATATGCCAGAGATAATAACTATACGGGCTGCTCCAGATGGACTAAGAATGGAACCATATCCTAGGCCTACATGCTAATATTGTACACCAATGAATGCTTCACTTATTTATACTTAATCAGCTGTGTAATAATAAGCGCGATATTAGCTTTTGTACCCATCTTCATGGTTGAAATACTTTCCTGCAATCTGTGACACATTTGCTTCAGTTTCCATATGTCTTGCTTCATGCTGTCAACATTGTTAATCGTTTATCTTTATCATTCTTTCCCTTTACAACCTACTTGAATGGATATGGTTCCTGAGAGGCCATTTCTTATGCATCAAGTCCTGAAGGTGGATGTTGCTTGTTTAGATATCTATGATTCCAAATTATTCAAAACGGTTCATGTCATACTGGATGCTATTTTACGGAGAGTGGCTTCGAACAATATGGCATGAACATATTTCTTTTCTCTTTGGCCAATAATGAAATGATCTTTGTGCATATAAAATGGTTATCGATACCATAATTCTTGGTTTTAATTAGCTTGCGTTAACCAGTTTAAGCCATTCTACTATCTGTAATACAATTCACATTGCATCACCTTTCCATTTACGTCTCCTACTTGTTTACTACTAACATTGCTTCTAACTGGCTTCTTGCGCCATTGGCGCAACCAGGTCATCTAGTGTTTACTTAAAAGATAACTGGGGAGGGCACCTCGGTTGCCGCGCATGGATTTCTCCACTAGCCAAATTGTTTGCCCTTTCCATTAACACGTGTCCAGCTGATTCAGCCATTGAACGACTGTGATTGAGCGACAGTTTCTTTTTTCTTTTTTGAACACAGTACAGATACAAGCGCTCATATACACGCGCACACACTCACCCCTATGAACGCACACACGCAGTGGCGGAGACAGGGGGGACCAGCAGGGCCCTGGCCCCCCTATGACCGGTCATTTGCTGCTAATTTGTACATGAACAGTGTAAAATTTAGACAAAAATATATGCATTAGTATTGTTTGGCCCCTCTTGTCAAAAGATTGAGTCATTTGGCCCCCCTGATCTTTAATTCCTGGCTCCGCCATTGCACACACGCACACCCTACCCCTATGAGCACCTCCGAAAGATTGGGCCGGCATATCATCTTGAAAGACGTGGTGCCTACGGTGACTTCGTAAATTTCAAGATTGAGCGACAATTTCTAGTAGTCCCTCATTATATATAAAGAAACAAAGGGAAATCATGCCATTCTTTCCCTAATCCTTCTTCTCAATAGAGAACCCGCCGCCACGCCCAGGAAGATCACGGCCGCCACGGTCAAAATCCTGCCTGACAAGAAGCAGGGTAACTGGCTGCCATCGGCGGTGACGGAGTAGGCGCTCTCCAAGCTCGTTGTTGATAGAATCCTGCCGACGGAGGGATGGAGGATCCCCGATGCCCAGAGATGGAGTTGAACCCGCAACTCAACGAATGGGTACTACTTATGTCCCATCTTGAGAAAGAATTGTCTACACCGCCACATCCTTTCCTTCGAGCATTCCTTAAGTTTCATGATGTGCAAATCCACCAATTGCCCCCAATTCCATAGCCTATCTTTCATGTTTCATTCCACGCTCCGAGAACTTTCTCGGTACGGATCCACATTGGGCTTTATGGAAACATGCCTTTAGTTCCCGAACCCAGAGCGTGAAGAAGGAAAATCGTGATGCTCCACCTACCAACTTCACTCAAATGTGTGGGCGGTTAGGACTTCCAAGTAAAAAAGACAGTGACTTATTTTGATATATGAAGTGGGCCGATACTTATAAGGGTGGCAATCAGGTTGGTTTTATTCCAATGACATACCCATGCCTGATGATCGAATTGGTCCACCACCCTACACCCCTAACCAAGTCATGCGGAAGTCTTGGTAGACCCCAAGGCTCACGAGCGCGGGAAAACACATACAAATCTTTACCACCACCATGATCGGGCTCAAGGACCAGGGATTGGAGGGGAATGATCTCATGGCCGCCTGGGCGAGCCGCCATATTCAGCCGCTAAAATTCTAAGACAAGTGTATGTACACGAACGAGGGGATCAATGGCCCCATCCTAGTGAATTTGCAAGAACTCTCTCAGAAAAAAAAATGAAGAGAAGATGAGGCACATAACTATGGTGCGTGACAAAATCCGTATGCAAGGTCGAGTGCCTCCTTATGATGCTGACCACCTCCCTATTGTGGTATGTTTCCCAATTGCATTTATATGATTGCTTCTTTTTGATAATTTTTATTTGCCTCCCAACTGGACTAATATCCGATTGACTTTGCAGGCGTTCCACAATTTGCATTCAATTGTTCCTCTTCCTGGAAATGATCCAGCTGAAGAAGTATCGGAGAACGGTACGGGACAATGGTCCCCAAACGAGTATGAAGAAGAAGAGGAATCCGACGATGAAGCAGAATCCACACCTTCTCCTCCGGTTTCTGTTGACCCGGAAAACACACGCAAAAGGCAACATGACCACAATGATGATGGTGATGATCATGCCAATCGGCTCTCAAGAAAACCTGAGTGGAACCGAACCAAAGAAACAAAAGGCACCAGGCCCTTCAAAGCAGAAAAAAAGGACTGTCAAGGGAGTTAACAACAAGCCCCTGAAATGATTCACACTTCATAAATTAAGGAAGGTCGTGCCCACTGCCCCAAAGTAAGTGATTCCAACTAAAACTCTCAATTCCAGAATGTCGAATGAACTCTCATCTCATTATATGACTTGTAGAGCAGCTCCTACTATGAGCTTCGCGAGCCGTACTACAGAAGGCACAATTTATAAATCTCATAAGAGCATCTACAACAAGGATCATCTAATTTGGAGCCTCAAACGCCCGCGGGCGCGCCCGGTCAGTGTCCGGGCAATCATCTAATTTTTTCTGCGAAATAACCACGACCCCTACTTTCAATCTCTCATATTTGTAGACATTTTATCAAACACATTGGATGCGTAGTCGCTGGCCGGCCGGAGCACGCATAAACAACACACCCAATAACACGCGCTGCACGCACACGGCTGCCTGGCCAGACATGCCCCGGACGGAGCACGCATGCAGCGGCAGCACCCGCTGCCTGGCCAGAGCAAGCACGCATGCATAGCAGCGGCGTCGGCGGCTAGCAGGAGCTTGCTAGCACTCACGGCTATCTACCAGCCTACCACGCCACGGCAAGCACGCCAGCAAGTGTCCGGCTGCGGCTAGCACGCAAGCTAGCTGCCGTACACACGCCTGACGTGGCTACGGCGACAAGCACGGCGGCCCGCACGCACGGGTACGTGAGTAAACGAGCACGGTGGCCAGTGCGAGCACGAAGGCGAGAGCGCGGCTGCCACGACGCAGCGTGAGCATCCTCGGCCAGCCCGTGCAGGCGGTGCCGCAGGCGCGCGAGCTCCTGCTGGGAGCGGCCATGGGCGTGCGGGTGCACGAGGTCCTGCTGGGAGCAGGCGCACCTGCTCTTGCTGGAGCGGCCGTGGGCGGGCGCACGAGCTCCTGCTGGAGCGGCCATGGGCGGGCGCGCGTGCGGCTGCATGCAAACATGCCATGGATGCGAGCGGCCACGACCAGTTCGTGGTCAACTCGTACAGGCGGCGTCGTCGGCGCGCGAGCTCCGACCTGGGAGTAGCCTTAGGCGCGAGTTCGGGCGTGCAGGCGCGCGGATGCACGCACGGATGCCACGGGCGCGAGCAGCCTCGGCTAGCTCCTGCAAGCGGTGTGAGAAGTCCGGCCTGGGAGCGGCCGTGAGCGCTTGATCTCGGCGACGGCCAGGCGGTTGGTGTGGATGCTCGGCAGGGTGAGCTTCGGCCATGGGCGTGAGGAGAGAGATGAAAGGAAAAGCGTGGATGACTTGTGGATCCGTGCGTTAGCTAGCTGAGGTGGCGGGAGTGCCCGGGTGTGACCGGGCAGCCTCGTATCGCCACCATATTTGAGATGGTTTTGAGAGGCGCCGGTCAGTCCAGATGTTTAGGGGCAAGTTGAATCAATCTTTTTTGAGCAGATACTGACCGGACGGACATTTCAGACGTTTGAGGAGAGAGTAGGGTCCGGTTATAGATGCTCTAAGCGTTTGACTTAGATGCGGTGTCTTTCAGAGGTATGCAACTTTCTAACACTATATCTAGAGTGAAATTATAAATTATTACTTGAATTGACAATGTTAGAACTATAATTATATTAAAGTTAGAGATAGAATATAATTAAATTATGTATGTCTTGCCCTCTACTTCAAGTCTCTCTTCCTCATATTATACTCTATATGTATCCCGCATTTAGGTCAGATCAATACAATAACGCAACAACAACAATATTAGTCATCCTACAATTTCGATATGGTATCAGAGCGGTTAATCTCACGACGCCAATTCTAAATTCTTCCATCACTTCCGCAACACACTGCCCTCAGGGAGCTCTCTCCCTGGGGGCGCGGCATCTGATCAATAGATCGGTTCCATATATTAGTTTAGATCAATTCTTCAAATTTCGAATTTCTAGTAGATTGAATTGTATTAGGTTGATTTCTTTCCATTAGCCAAATAAATTTGTATTAGATTGATCCCATCCGGATGGAGAAAATCCAGCAGATCGGTGCGGCGGCTGTGCCGCCAACCTACTTCGACGGACGTCGGACGACGCATCGCCAAGCTGTACACCCAGCCACGACCCGTTCGAGCGCCCGAGTCTTCCGAATCCGATCCTGTGAGCGTCGTCGAGTACGGCGGTACGTGCACGATCCAGAGCAGCCACGCGCCGAGACCAAGTGCTAACCAGGCGACGCCGCGCGGCGCGGGACTCCACCCAGCCCAGGCGCAAGTCGACTTCGACCGGACAGGCAACAGTTACATGCAACCCATCCACCAGGCCACATGCATGGACGTGGGACCGAGGTTTGCATGCAGGTTATTTCAGCGATGCTAATTACTCCCTCCGTTTCTAAATATTCATCTTTCTAGAGATTTTAATAAGTGACTACATACCAAGCAAAATGAGTGAATCTACGCTCTAAAATATGTCTATATAAATCCGTATGTAATAGTCCATTTGAAATCTCTAAAAAGACAAATATTTAGAAACGGATGGAGTAGTTCTTTGGATCTTCGGCTCACTCCTTCGGCACGACACATGGTCGACACTTCATCACCGTGAAGGGATTCCTCCAGGCGACACCTCATCGTCGACACGCCGCTACAAATGCCGACACTGACACTTCATCACTAAGGTCTTTATCAAGTGGTCGTCATCAACATCTTCGTCAACACACCGCCGCCCCGTCCACGAGATGAAAATCTCCAGCGTCCTCTGACATTATATGTGCAAGACGCGACCATGACGACGGCAATGACCGCGTCATGACGATGGCATCGACCACGTCATCCGCATGACTGCATCGACACGGTGTCACTACAGTGACGACCCCTACATGGCCACACGGTTCTGGCAAAAACCGATGTGTGCTCGATGGGTTTCCTCCGGTCTTGGCAAAACCGGTGGACTCATCACTGACGGCACCCTCTGACATCCGCAAGGTGCATCGTCCACGTCTGCAACTCTGTCATAGCGTATTTTTTTGCGCCTCCATCTTTGTGCAGCTTCATCATCCACGACGACCACACCATCAAGCACGACTACCTCAACCAAGGCTACCTCGACATCAACATTAATGGCTACGTCAACAGCAACTCATCGGCAACAACTCCAATCAACAACGTCCACGCCACTCCAACTGTGACTGCGGGAGGGAGGGGGGAGGGGGAGGAAAGACAAGGGAGGCACCAGAAGGGGACGCAGTCAGCACCCTAGGTGCTGACCCAGCGGAGACGCAATTGATGATGGCAGAGCGAAGAAGACGATGCAAGCGCAAGACTTCAAGTTGAATCGCAATCATTTGCTTCACTCCCGCTACGACTGACGGGGGATGTTAGAACTATAATTATAATGAAGTTAGAGACTAGGAGTTAGAGATAGAATTAAATTAAATCATGTACGAGTTGCCCTCTACTCCAAGTCTCTCTCCCTCATATTGTACTCTATATATACCCCGCACCTGGGTCAGATCAATACAACACAACAACAACAATATTAGTCATCCTATAATTTCTACAGACAAGACCACAACTCCCATAACCACGAAAAGGAGACTCCTGATGTTCCTGCAGCGAATATGTAATCCAAGCCAGCGACATATGATCCGAGTACTGATAAGCTCGTGATGCTGAAGCCAACCAACCAAGTCGCAGACAAAGTCCTAGTGTCCTACCGCCATAAAACGAGATAAACGAGACTGAAAGCACAAGTGCTCCCTATGAAAGCACAAGTGCTTCCTGCTCCCAGGGTGATTTTGATAATTAATGTCAACATATCTTTTGTTGGACTAATATTTTCATCTAGTATATTTCAGAAAGTTCAACAATGACGTGGCATGGACAAAAGGATGTGGAACCCCTTCAAAATGCTAAGGACAAAGATTGGCACAAGTTCAAGCCTCTTCATTTCTATTTTAGTGATCCAAGATCACATTGAGTTAATAGGAAAAGCCAATACTATTAAAAGGGGATGAGGTGTTGGTTAATGGTCTACTTGCTCAAAGTGCTTAGTGATATGCTCCAAAGCCCTCAACCACTTTCTCAATTCCATATATGTCCTAAACCTAAAGTCAAACTCGGCTCCACCGATTTGATCTATCTGGCGCCACCGAGTTACTTTGACATAGCCACTGCCAGAAACCCTAATCAGTTCGGTCTCACCGATAGAGATTTCGGTCTCACCGAGATGGCAATGCAAACTCTCTGTTTCCCTTCGTAATATTTCGGTCTCACCGAAACAAGCGATCGGTCTCACCGAGTTCGCCTTGCAAACTCTCTGTTGCCTATTGCAGTTATTTCAGTCTCACCGAAATGTGCAACCGGTCACACCGAGTTTTCCTGACCAACTCTCTGTTTGCTCATTGCTGAAATCGGTCTCACCGAGTTCATGCAATCGGTCACACCGAGATGAGATTTTGCCCTAACCCTAGCACATCGGTCCCACCGAGTTGAGTATATCGGTCCCACCGAGATTCCAAACGTTCACATTTTGAATTGAATCGGTCTCACCGAGTTCTTCTATTCGGTCTGACCGAGTTGAGTCAAATGTGTGTAACGGTTGGATTTTGTGTGGAGACTATATATACCCCTCCACCCCCTTCTCTATTCAAGAGAGAGCCATCAGAACGAGCCTACACTTTCACTACTCATTTTCTGAGAGAGAACCACCTACTCATGTGTTGAGATCAAGAAATTCCATTCCTTCCACAAGAATCTTGATCTCTAGCCTTCCCCAAGTTGCTTTCCACTCAAATCATCTTTCCACCATATTCAAATATGTGAGAGAGAGTTCAGTGTTGGGGAGACTATCATTTGAAGCACAAGAGCAAGGAGTTCATCATCAACACACCATTTATTACCTTTTAGAGAGTGGTGTCTCCTAGATTGGTTAGGTGTCACTTGGGAGCCTCCGACAAGATTGTGGAGTTGAACCAAGGAGTTTGTAAGGACAAGGAGATCGCCTACTTCGTGAAGATCTACCCGAGTGAGGCAAGTCCTTCGTGGGCGATGGCCATGGTGGGATAGACAAGGTTGCTTCTTCGTGGACCCTTCGTGGGTGGAGCCCTCCGTGGACTCGCGCAACCGTTACCCTTCGTGGGTTGAAGTCTCCATCAACATGGATGTACGATAGCACCACCTATCGGAACCACGCCAAAAATCTCCGTGTCTTCATTGCATTTGCACACTCCAATCCCATCCCTTTACTTTCTTGCAAATTGCATGCTTTACTCTTTCCACTGCTCATACTCTTATCATGCTTGCTTGAAATGTATTGTGAATGCTTAAACTTGTGCTAAAACTCTACCTCAACTTGAAGAACTCAAAAACTGCTACTTTTGCTTGTTGAGTGTCTAATCACCCCCCTCTAGACACCTTTTCTCGATCCTTTCAATTGGTATCAGAGCTTTGGTCTCCATTGCTTTGGTTTAATCACCATTGGAGGAAGATGGATGAGTCTACGATTGGGAGTATTAGACGTAGAGTACCTTTACTTGATGGAGAGTTCTATCATGATTGGAAAAATGAGATGCTTGTGATTTTCAATGAATATAATTTGAACAAGTATATTACTTGCCCTTGTGCACCTCCTATTGATACTTTGCATCCTACCGCCGAAAAGTCTCTTGACATGATCCGCAATCTTAGAACTGTTAATCTTATCATTAGAGGATTGCCTAGAAACTTGATTGTGTGCTTGCCTACACTTGAATGTGCTTACACTATTTGGAGATACCTCGAGAAACGCTTTCCAAACTTCAAAAGTCCATTGCTTTAAATAAGATGAATTCTAGTGATCCCAAGTTTGGTGATTGTTTATTTGAGCTTCGTGACCTCATGCAAGCCAAAGGAGATGTTGGAATCATTAGTGACATCATCTCTCAAGTCATTAGAATTCATAAATATGAACATTGTCATGGTCATAAATCTAATGAATTGCCTTCTCTAGGTAATGATCATTCATATGATGATGATGTTGAACATGGATATTATGACGAGGATGATGATAGTGAATTTGATCTTGATGAGTCTACGAGACATCTTGGTCTCATGGCTAATCTTCGTGGTTACATGACCGGAGGAAAGGAATGGGTTCTTGATAGTGGATGTACCGATCACATGACCGGAGACAAGGATATGTTTCATGAGCTTGCTGAAAACGACAGCCCTCGAAAGTATGTCACTTTTGGTGGTAACTCAAAGGGTAAGGTGGTTGGCCTTGGTAAGGTGGCCATCTCACATGACAGCTCCATCCAAAATGTTATGCTCGTTGAATCTCTTGGCTACAATCTATTTTCCGTATCTAGATTAGCCGACTTCGGTCTTAATGTTCTATTCACTGAAGTAGACTGCCAAGTGTTTCGAAGAGATAATCATAATATGGTCTTTACCGGTATACGTAGAGGTGATCTATACATTGTTGACTTCACTAAAAGAGCTCAACCTAGAACTTGCTTTATTGCTAAATCTTCTAAAGGTTGGTTGTGGCATAGAAGGTTAGGTCATGTGGGCATGCGAAATCTTGATAAGCTTATTAAAGGTGATCATATCCTTGGTGTTAAAGATGTTATATTTGACAAGGATAGACTTTGCAGTGCTTGTCAAGCAGGAAAACAAGTTGGAGGAAGTCATCCCGTGAAGAACATCATGACTACGAGAAGACCGCTTGAGCTACTTCATATGGATCTTTTTGGTCCCAATGCCTACAAGAGTCTCGATGGTAACTCGCTTGGTTTAGTCATTGTTGATGATTTTTCCAGATTTACGTGGGTGTTCTTTCTTGATGATAAATCGCAGGTCCAAAAGATCTTCAAGAACTTCGCTAGGAAGGCCCAAAATCAATTTGAAGTGAAGATCAAGAAGGTTCGCAGCGACAACGGAAGGGAGTTCAAGAACGCAAATGTGGATACCTTTCTTGACGAAGAAGGGATTTCACATGAGTTCTCGGCTACGTACACACCTCAACAAAATGTAGTTGTTGAGAGGAAGAACCGGGCACTCATTGAGATGGCGAGAACGATCCTTGATGAATACAAGACGCCAAAACACTTTTGGGTAGAAGCGGTTGAGACAGCTTGTCATGCTACAAATCGATTGTATCTTCACAAGCTACTCGGCAAGACGGCATACGAGCTTCTCACCGGTAACAAACCCCAAGTTGGATACTTTCGAGTATTTGGCTCAAAGTGCTACATTCTTGATAAGCATCGTCGTTCGAAATTTGCTTCTAAATCTCATGAAGGTTTTCTACTCGGTTATGGCTCAAACTCTCACACTTACCGTGTCTACAACAATTTCACCCGAAAGGTTGAAGAGACAGTAGATGTGAAGTTTGATGAATCTAATGGCTCACAAGTAGAGCAATTGTCAATTGATGTAGGAGACAAAGACCCTTCGGAAGCAATTCAAGACTTGTCTATTGGCAAGATTCGCCCAACGGAGGTGCAGGAGAGTACCTCGTCCGTTCAAGTGGAAGCCTCAACTTCACGCCAAGGTGAACCACAAGTTGACTTGGAGGCATCCACAAGTGGAACACGTCAAGATGAAGGAAACGAGGAAGTACAACAAGATGAACCTCATCGACCTCCTTCTCCACCTCCACAAGAGAACATCAACGCCAACAACAATGAAGAGGGACAAGAGGAAGAACAAGATAATGAAGAGGATGTTCCACCTCGACCCAAACAAAAGCTCTCACGAGTTAGAGCAAGAGTTTCAAGACATCATCCTGTTGAACAAATCTTCGATGATATTCAAACCGGGAGAATTACTCGATCTAAATCTCGCTTAGCTAACTTTTGTGAACATTATTCATTCATTTCTAACATTGAACCTATGAAGGTTGAAGAAGCTCTTGATGATCCGGATTGGGTGAACGCTATGCATGAAGAGCTACACAGTTTCGAGAGGAATCAAGTATGGACGCTTGTTGAACAGCCCGATGAAAAGCACAATGTCATTGGAACCAAGTGGGTGTTTCGGAATAAGCAAGATGAAGATGGACAAGTTGTACACAACAAGGCCCGTCTCATCGCCCAAGGTTACACTCAAGTTGAAGGTATGGACTATGGTGAGACATATGCCCCCGTTGCTAGACTTGAGTCCATACGCATCTTACTTGCTTATGCCAATCATCATGATATCACTTTATATCAAATGGACATCAAAAGTGCCTTTCTAAATGGAGAAATTGAGGAGGAAGTCTATGTTAAACAACCTCCTGGCTTTGTTAATCCCAAGAAACCTAATCATGTTTACAAACTTCACAAAGCTCTTTATGGTCTCAAACAAGCTCCTAGAGCTTGGTATAAATGCTTGACTAAGTTTCTTATTGAAAAAGGCTTTGAGATTGGAAAGATTGATTCTACACTTTTTACTAAAAGGGTTAATGGTGAATTATTTGTATGCCAAATCTATGTGGATGATATCATATTTGGTTCGACTAGCCCTCATTTTAGTGAAAAGTTTGGAAGGCTAATGTCGGAGATGTTTGAGATGTCTATGATGAGTGAACTCAAATTCTTTCTTGGTTTGCAAATCAAGCAAACTAAGGAGGGTACCTTTGTTTCCCAAACAAAGCATACCAAGGACTTATTCAAGAAGTTCAATATGCAAGAGAGCAAAGGTATGAAAACACCCATGCCTACTAGTCGACATCTTGACTTGACAAAGGATGGCAAACCAGTTGACCAAAAGGTTTATCGCTCTATGATTGGTTCATTGTTATATCTATGCATGTGCCTCCCGTCCTGATATTATGCTCAGTGTGTGCATGTGTGCACGATATCAAGCAGCCCCAAAATAATGTCATCTTAAGGCTGTGAAAAGGATAGTGAGATACTTAATTCATACACCAAACTTTGGCATTTGGTATCCTAAGAGGTCTTCTTTTGATCTTGTTGGCTACTCCGATTCGGACTATGCCGGTGACAAGGTTGATAGAAAGTCCACTTCGGGTACGTGTCAATTTCTTGGTAGATCTCTTGTGTCTTGGTCCTCCAAGAAACAAAACTCGGTATCCTTATCCACCGCCGAAGCGGAATACATTGCCGCTGGTTCATGTTGTGCTCAATTACTTTGGATGATCCAAACTCTTAAAGATTATGGGATATATGTGAAACATGTTCCATTGCTTTGTGATAATGAAAGTGCAATTAAGATTGCTCACAATCCCGTGCAACATTCTCGAACTAAGCATATTGAAGTTCGTCATCATTTCATTCGAGATCATGTTGCTAAAGGAGACATCGATCTTAAGCATGTTCGTACTGATAAGAAATTGGCGGATATATTCACCAAACCGCTTGATGAGAAAGTATTTTTCCGTTTGAGAGGTGAATTGAACATCATTGATGCCTCAAACTTGGAGTAGAAACTCCATGTGGATACATGCAAGGCATGAGCCTTTTTGACTAATCCTTGATATTTCTCTTATGATGATGATCATATGTCTTGGATATATATTTGTACCCTTGCATGCTATCTAACCCTTGTAGGTACTTGGATGAGCTCAAATCTATGAGATTGCAAATCACTCACATCTAGAACAATCTCTACATCACCAAGTCTCTACAATATGGTGGATGAAGACAAGGAAGCTTGAATCCACACAACATATCCTTTGACAATTTCTATATATCAAATTTCATTTGGTATCAAGTTTCATGATTTTCATTTTGGATACACAAGTGCTCTTCCTTGCAAGTCTAACCCATGTAGGAAGATGAACTCAAACGATAAGAGGTGCTCCCAACTCTTGATGAACTACATCAACCTTGAGCATCCAACACAAGTTCGACTACATGATCAAGATCAACACCACCACCCAAGGTATGTTATTCCATCTTAGAGAAGCTTTACCACAAGTCATGGGTCAAAGCAGCTCAACAAGATGTGCATACATCAAAATGCTTAATCAAAAAATAGAAACCCCATTTTGAGCTTAAACGATGAGTATGACCTACGATCAAGTGTTATCACTTGACTCCTCAGTCAATATACTCTAACATAGGTGACTTTGTCACCGACCTATTCTAGATGAAGTTCTCCATTGTTTCTTAGTGTTCTTTCATATGTTTCTTGCTTGTTCCCCTTTTTCAAAAAAAAAACTTCATCTAGATCCTTTTTCCTTTGAATGTTTCTCTGCATTTTTCTGCATCAAATTCATTGCAAATCCTTTAGTTAATTCCTTGCAAATCTTTGTGAGATCTTATTTGCCAAGTGAGCTGAGGTGACAAATTGTTTCCTAAGTATTGAACTCGGCCTCACCGATTAATGCCTACTGGCTAGACCGAACTACAATCTCCTTGTAGAAAGTTCATCGGTACAACCGAAGAGGACTAACCCGGTCTGACCGATTTGCATCATCTATGACACTACCAACTCGGTGCCACCGATGAAAATGAACCGGTGTTACCGACTTCACTGCTAAGAAAACTTTTTGTCATTACAAATATCAATTCTTCTCCAGCTCCACTCGATGATTCTTATCCTCTAGCATCTTAAACTACATGCTGCTTTGTAATGTGTTTCAAGGATCAAACCTATTTGACTCATTCTCCAGAAGGACCCTTCTTGGAAATTGATGTCAAAGGGGGATAGAGAGCACATCAAAGCTTATCACATGGGGTGCTTATTAACAATATAGGAGAGAAGTCACATGTCTTTAAGAGGGGAAAGACATGTTAATGTATGTTTGTTTTGCTCTGATTTCGGCTGCTCTAATTTTCTCTTACCCTACCTTCTCCCATTATCCAACATCAGATTCAGGGGGAGAAAGAGTTCATATCTAAGGGAAGAAAATATTTGGAATTCATTGCATATCTTTAATCTTTGGGGACATGTCTATATCCAAATAGAGTACTAAGTACTCACTCACTACATGTCATCCCAGTCTTGGTACTCTTGTGGTTTTCTGAACTTGCTTTGTTTAGTGGTGTTCCTGTGTTATCTAACCCTGTTTTCTCAGAGTCATCCCTTCCAAAGCCAGCTCAAGATCACAAGGTAAGTATATGCATCACACTCATGTGCATGATGATCTCTTGCTGATGTACATATTGTTTGCAAGAAGGACTCATGAACATGAAGGTACATTCCCTGTATCTACATCATTTGCTCTTATGCACATAGCCAAGATACATGTAACTCATTGCTTGCTCTGACATGCTTATGCATTCACATGCTCTCATATTCTATCTTTGCATGATTGCATACATGTAGGGGGAGCCTATGCATGTTACATGTCCTTCCAAAGCTTTACTTGTTACCTTTCATATCCTTATCTAAAGCTTTGATGTATGTTGTCATGAATTACCAAAAAGGGGGAGATTGAAAGCACAAGTGCTCCCTGCGAAAGCACAAGTGCTCCCTGGGTGATTTTGGTAATTAATGTCAACATATCTCTTGTTGGACTAATATTTTCATCTAGTATATTTCAGAAAGTTCAACAATGGCATGGCATGGACAAGAGGATGTGGAACCCCTTCAAAATGCTAAGGACAAAGATTGGCACAAGCTCAAGACTCTTCATTTCTATTTTAGTGATCTAAGATCACATTGAGTCCATAGGAAAAGCCAATACTATTAAAAGGGGATGAGGTGTTACTTAATGGTCTACTTGCTCCAAGTGCTTAGTGATATGCTCCAAAGCCCTCAACCAATTTCTCAATTCCATATATGTCCTAAACCTAAAGTTAAACTCGGCCCCACCGATTTGATCTATCCGGCGCCACCGAGTTACTTTGACATAGCCACTGCCAGAAACCCTAATCAGTTCGGTCTCACCGATAGGGATTTCGGTCTCACCGAGATGGCAATGGAAACTCTCTGTTTCCCTTTGTAACATTTCGGTCTCACCGAAACGAGCAATCGGTCTCACCGAGTTCGCCTTGCAAACTCTCTGTTGCCTATTGCAGTTATTTCGGTCTCACCAAAATGTGCAACCGGTCACACCGAGTTTGCCTGACCAACTCTCTGTTTGCTCATTGGTGAAATCGGTCTCACCGAGTTCATGCAATCGGTCACACCGAGATGAGGTTTTGCCCTAACCCTAGCACATCGGTCCCGCCGAGTTGAGTATATCGGTCCCACCGAGATTCCTAACGTACACATTTTGAATTGAATCGGTCGCACCGAGTTCTTCTATTCGGTCTGACCGAGTTGAGTCAAATGTGTGTAACGGTTGGATTTTGTGTGGAGGCTATATATACCCCTCCACCCCCTTCTCTATTCAAGAGAGAGCCATCAGAATGAGCCTACACTTCCACTACTCATTTTCTGAGAGAGAACCACCTACTCATGTGTTGAGATCAAGACATTCCATTCCTACCACAAGAATCTTGATCTCTAGCCTTCCCCAAGTTTCTTTCCAGTCAAATCATCTTTCCACCATATCCAAATCTGTGAGAGAGAGTTCAGTGTTGGGGAGACTATCATTTGAAGCACAAGAGCAAGGAGTTCATCATCAACACACCATTTATTACCTTTTGGAGAGTGGTGTCTCCTAGATTGGTTAGGTGTCACTTGGGAGCCTCCGACAAGATTGTGGAGTTGAACCAAGGAGTTTGTAAGGGCAAGGAGATTGCCTACTTCATGAAGATCTACCCGAGTGAGGCAAGTCCTTCGTGGGCGATGGCCATGGTGGGATAGACAAGGTTGCTTCTTCGTGGATCCTTCGTGGGTGGAGCCCTCCGTGGACTCGCGCAACCGTTACCCTTCGTGGGTTGAAGTCTCCATCAACGTGGATGTACGATAGCACCACCTATCGGAACCACGCCAAAAATCTCTGTGTTTTCATTGCGTTTGCACACTCCAATCCCATCCCTTTACTTTCTTGCAAATTGCATACTTTACTCTTTCCGCTGCTCATACTCTTATCATGCTTGCTTGAAATGTATTGTGAATGCTTAAACTTGTGCTAAAACTCTACCTCAACTTGAAGAACTCAAAAACTTCTACTTTTGCTTGTTGAGTGTCTAATCACCCCCCTCTAGACACCTCTTCTCGATCCTTTCAGAGACACAAAAGAGACATGGATTTTTACGTGAAAATCCTTGCCGGAGAAAACCACGGACGCACGAAGGCGCAATCAGTATGATGGAGGAGTATTACAAGCACGAGACGACAGGCCGTCTTAGGTGCGACTACATGGGGTATATATGAGGGGCAACACATAAGAGTCCTTGTAGGACTAGTAAACGAGTTGTACTCATACGCGTCAGTACCAACGCAAAGGCCCACACCGTTTGTACTACGTCTAGTCCAATACGGTAGAATTTGGATCATAATTTAACAATCTCCACCTTGAGCCAAATTCCCTCCAGTACTCGAAGAAAGTAAATAACTCCATCCAAATCAGCATAAACACCTTGTGCGTCAAAGTCCATAGGACTAGTGAGAAATACCAACTAAGCCTAAGCAAAGCTCAAACTTATTGGTAGGAACTGGCTTTGTCATCATATCAGCAAGATTATCATGAGTACTTATCTTGCATACCTTCAAATTGCCTTCAGCAACAACATCTCGAATATAATGATACCTGACATCAATGTGCTTTATTCTCTCATGAGTCATGATACATTGGATTCTTTGTAAGATATATGGCACTTTGACTATCAGAAAATATGGTAGGGCAAGATGAATCTCCACAAAGCTTAGTGTATAAAGCTTTCAACCTGATAGCTTCTTTGCATGCCTCAGAAATAGCCATATACTCGGCATCAGTAGTGGAACAGGCCACAATAGACTGCAAAGTTGCTCTTCAACTCACAGCACAACCACCAATGGTGAAAACATAACCTGTGAGTGATCTTCTCTTATCCAAATCACTAGCAAAATCAGAATCAACAAAACCAACAAGTCCATCTCCAGTTTTCCCAAACTGTAAATAAGCATTAGAAGTACCTCGCAGGTATCCAAAAATCCACTGAACTGCTTTCCAATGCTCTTTTCCAGGATTAGCCATGTATCTACTGACAACACTCAATGCATACGATAAATCAGGACAAGAACAAACCATGGCATACATAAGTGAACCAACTGCACTTGAATAGGGAACTCTAGACATGTACTCAATATCTGCATCTGACTTAGGACATAAGGCTGATGATAATTTGAAGTGTGCAGCTAATGGAGTATTTACTGGCTTGGCATTATGCATGTTAAAATGACGAAGAACTTTATCAATATATCCCTTCTGACTTAGATATACTTTTCTAGATGGTCTATCTCTGGATATTTCCATGCCAAGTATTTTCTTTGCTGCACTCAAATCCTTCATCTCAAATTCATTACTCAATTGCTTCTTTAGTTCATTAATCTCTGACATACTCTTTGCAGCAATTAGCATATCATCAACATAAAGGAGCAAATAAATAGTTGAACCTTTGACAGTTTTCAAATAGACACAACTATCATAATTAGACCTTTTGAAACCTTGAGAGAGCATAAAGGTGTCAAATCTCTTGTACCACTGTCTAGGGGATTGCTTCAATCCATAAAGAGATTTCTTTAACTTACAGACAAGCTTTTCTTTTCCAGGAATAACAAAACCTTCAGGTTGATCCATATAAATATCCTCTTCTAATTGTCCATGTAAGAATGCAGTTTTAACATCCAATTGTTCAAGCTCAAAATCATGCATGGCAACAATACTGAGTAAAGTGCGAATAGAGCTATGCTTCACAACAGGAGAAAAGACTTCGTTATAGTCAATACCTGGAATCTGGCTATAACCTTTAGCAACGAACCTTGCTTTATATCTTGTCTCATCATTAGGAGAAACACCTTCTTTCCTCTTGAAAACCCACTTGCAATGAATAGATTTCTTCTCTCTCGGTAATTTTACTAAATCCCAAGTGCCATTCTTTTCAAGTGATTCCATCTCATCATGCATAGCGGTCATCCACTTATTACTATCACCAGAAATAATAGCCTCGGAATATGAAGAAGGCTCAGCCTTACCTTCAATTTCTTCTGCAACAGATAAAGCAAAAGAAACAATATTGCACTCTTCAATTAACCTGTCAGGTTTATTAATACCCCGCCTAACTCTGTCACATGTGAGATTCCAACTGGGTGGAACAATAGGCTGATTTGGAGTAACATGTTCATCATCAACGACGGGATCATCATGTGCATCAACATTTTCCTTATCAGATGTATCATCTGAATCAATGACATGCTCCACCGAAACAGTTGCTGAATAGTAGGTTGTTGTTCACTCTCAACAGGATCCAAAAATCCATAGTAGGTATCCAAAAATCCACTGACCTGCTTTCCAATGCTCTTTTCCAGGATTAGCCATGTATCTACTGACAACACTCAATGCATACGATAAATCAGGACAAGAACAAACCATGGCATACATAAGTGAACCAACTGCACTTGAATAGGGAACTCTAGACATGTACTCAATATCTGCATCTGACTTAGGACATAAGGCTGATGATAATTTGAAGTGTGCAGCTAATGGAGTATTTACTGGCTTGGCATTATGCATGTTAAAATGACGAAGAACTTTATCAATATATCCCTTCTGACTTAGATATACTTTTCTAGATGGTCTATCTCTGGATATTTCCATGCCAAGTATTTTCTTTGCTGCACTCAAATCCTTCATCTCAAATTCATTACTCAATTGCTTCTTTAGTTCATTAATCTCTGACATACTCTTTGCAGCAATTAGCATATCATCAACATAAAGGAGCAAATAAATAGTTGAACCTTTGACAGTTTTCAAATAGACACAACTATCATAATTAGACCTTTTGAAACCTTGAGAGAGCATAAAGGTGTCAAATCTCTTGTACCACTGTCTAGGGGATTGCTTCAATCCATAAAGAGATTTCTTTAACTTACAGACAAGCTTTTCTTTTCCAGGAATAACAAAACCTTCAGGTTGATCCATATAAATATCCTCTTCTAATTGTCCATGTAAGAATGCAGTTTTAACATCCAATTGTTCAAGCTCAAAATCATGCATGGCAACAATACTGAGTAAAGTGCGAATAGAGCTATGCTTCACAACAGGAGAAAAGACTTCGTTATAGTCAATACCTGGAATCTGGCTATAACCTTTAGCAACGAACCTTGCTTTATATCTTGTCTCATCATTAGGAGAAACACCTTCTTTCCTCTTGAAAACCCACTTGCAATGAATAGATTTCTTCTCTCTCGGTAATTTTACTAAATCCCAAGTGCCATTCTTTTCAAGTGATTCCATCTCATCATGCATAGCGGTCATCCACTTATTACTATCACCAGAAATAATAGCCTCGGAATATGAAGAAGGCTCAGCCTTACCTTCAATTTCTTCTGCAACAGATAAAGCAAAAGAAACAATATTGCACTCTTCAATTAACCTGTCAGGTTTATTAATACCCCGCCTAACTCTGTCACATGCGAGATTCCAACTGGGTGGAACAATAGGCTGATTTGGAGTAACATGTTCATCATCAACGACGGGATCATCATGTGCATCAACATTTTCCTTATCAGATGTATCATCTGAATCAATGACATGCTCCACCGAAACAGTTGCTGAATAGTAGGTTGTTGTTCACTCTCAACAGGAACATTAGTAGATGGAACATCATGTAACATAGCAGATTCATTAAAGATAACATTTCTGCTAATAACAACCTTCTGGGTTTCAGGATTCCACAATTTAAAACCTTTAACACCATATTTATAACCAAGAAAGATGCACTTAACAACCCTAGGCTCCAACTTTCCATTATCAACATGAGCATAAGCAGCGCAACTAAAAACTCTCAACTGTGAATAATCAGCAGGTGAACCAGACCATACCTCAATTGGAGTTTTCTTATTAAGAGCAATAGATGGTGACCGATTAATGAGATAACAAGCAGTGGAAGCGGCCTCAGCCCAAAAACGCCTATGCAAACCTGCATTGGACAACATGCAACGGGCTCTGGAAATAATGGTCCTGTTCATACGCGCAGCAACACCATTTTGTTGAGGAGTATAAGGAATGGTGTAGTGTCTGACAATGCCTTCAGACTTGCAATAATTCTTAAATTGCTTAGAACAGAATTCCATACCATTATCAGTGCGAAGTATTTTTACCTTCTTTTCAGTTTGCCTTTCAATCATAATCTTCCACTCCTTAAATTCTAAGAATGCTTCATATTTATGCTTCAAGAAATAAGACCAAAATTTTCTCGAATAATCATCAATAATAGTCAGCATGTAACTAGCACCACCTAGTGACTTTCTGCGAGATGGTCCCCATAAATCAGAATGAATGATGACCCACAAGTATAGGGGATCAATTGTAGCCTTTTCGATAAGTAAGAGTGTCGAACCCAACGAGGAGCAGAAGGAAAAGACAAGTGGTTTTCAGCAAGGTAATGTCTGCAAGTACTGAAATTGTAAGTAGCAGAGCAGTTTGATAGCAAGATAATTTGTAACGAGCAAGTAATGGTAGTAGTAATAAAAGTGCAGCAAGGTAGCCCAATCCTTTTGAGGCAAAGGATAGGCCAAAACGGTCTCTTATAATAAGCAAAGCGTTCTTGAGGGTACATGGAAATTTCATCTAGTCACTTTCATCATGTTGGTTCGATTCGTGTTCGCTACTTTGATAATTTGATATGTGGGTGGACCGGTGCTTAGGTGCTGTTCTTACTTGAATAAACCTCCTACTTATGATTAACCCCCTCGCAAGCATCCGCAACTACGAGAAAAGTATTAAGAATAAATTCTAACCATAGCATTAAACTTTTGGATCCAATCGGTCCCTTACGGAATAGCGCATAAACTAGGGTTTAAGCTTATGTCACTCTCGCAACCCATCATCTAATAACTACTCCACAATGCATTCCCTTAGGCCCAAATATGGTGAAGTGTCATGTAGTCGACGTTCACATGACACCACCAAGGGAATCACAACACACATACTATCAAAATATCGAACACATATCAAGTTCACATGATTACTTGCAACATGATTTCTCCCGTGACTTCAAGAACAAAAGTAACTACTCACAAATGATAATCATGCTCAAGATCAGAGGGGTATTAAATAGCATATTGGATCTGAACATATAATCTTCCACCAAATAAAGCATATAGTAATCAACTACAAGATGTAATCAACACTACTAGTCACCCACAAGCAGCAATCTATAGTTCCGGTACAAAGATAGAACACAAGAGATGAACTAGGGTTTGAGAGGAGATGGTGTTGTTGAAGATGTTGATGGAGATTACCCTCCCCAAGATGGGAGAGTTGTTGGTGATGATGATGACGATGATTTCCCCCTCCGGGAGGGAAGTTCCCCCGGTGGAATCGCTCCGCCGGAGGGCAAAAGTGCTCCTGCCCAAGTTCCGCCTCGAGACGGCGGCGCTCCGTCCTGAAAGTCCTCTCCTGATTTTTTCTAGGTCAAAATGACTTATATACCAGAAGATGGGCACCGGAGGTAGGCCGAGGGGGGCATAACCCACCAGGGCGCGCCTGGGCTCCCTGGCGTGCCCAGGTGGGTTGTGCCCACCTGGTGGGCCCCCTCTGGTACTTATTGGCTCCAATATTCCTCATTTATTCCATAAAAAATCTCCGTGAAGTTTCAGCTCATTTGGAGTTGTGCAGAATAGGTTGCCTGACATAGCTTTTTCATGTCCAGATTTCCAGCTGCCGGAATTCTCCCTCTTTGGGTATACCTTGCATATTATGAGAGAAAAGGCATTAGAATTACTCCAAAAAGCATTATTATGCATAAAAACATCATAAATAACAGTAGGAAAACATGATGCAAAATGGACGTATCAACTCCCCCAAGCTTAGACCTCGCTTGTCCTCAAGCAAAAATCGAAATCGAAAAACATGTCCACATGCTTAGAGAGAGAGGTGTCGATAAAAACAAAATACGGACATAGAAGCATCATGTGCATTATTGTAACAGCAACAAACTTTAACATAAAACTTTTATCATAGAACTTTTATCATAGACTTCTCATGAATAAGTAACAATTCATCACACTATCGAAGTATAAAGCATAAACTCTATTAGAAACCAACAAACTATGTTCTCAGTCAACTTTGCAACTACAATTCGTCATCTTTTTAGGAAGGGTCATGTATCGGAGCCTTTAGGCAAGTCCACATACTCAACCATCATATAGTCTTCTATGATTGCTAACACTCACCGCATACACATGAGCAAAACGTTTCAATCGGACACATAGAAAGATAGGGGCTTTATAGTTTCGCCTCCCAACGTATTCACCTTGAGGGTGATGTCAACAATAATAACTCATGCTACCCATATTCAACTAGACATATGTGCCTAGATCTTTCCTCACCACATGATGCTTGCCAAAGGAGAAAAATAAAAGGAAAAGAGAAAAGAACTTTGACTCTTGCATAAAAATAAATACATGAAAGTAAAAGATATGCCCTTCGCAGAGGGAAGCAGAGGTTGCCATGCGCTTATTTGTTTGTATGCTCAACCCCTTAGTGCAAGAGAACGTCACGTTATATTGCCCCTTGTGATGGCAACCTTTATTATGCAGTCTGTCGCTTTTATTTCTTCACCATCACAAGTTCGTACAACGCTCAATTTTCTCTTACACTAAATGATCTTACACTTTTAGAAGCAATTTTTATTGCCTTAGTGCACCGATGAAAATTTACTTGAAGGATTTTACTCAATCCATAGGTAGGTATGGTGGACTCTTGGAAATAAGATTTGGGTTTAAGGATTTTTGGATGCACAAGTAGTATCTCTACTTAGTGCGAAATTTTTGGCTAGCAAAGATGGGGGGCAAGCACCACATGTTGAAGGATCTATGACAATATAACTTCTATGTGAATATGAACAAACATAAATCATTAAGTTGTCTTCCTTGTCCAACGTCAACAATTTTGGCATATAATATTTTGATGGGGGCTCACAATCACAAAAGATTTCTATGATAATGTATTTATATGTGAATCTTCTCTTCCCTTATTAATTCTTTCATGAGTTGCATCATTGACTAATGCTATATTTGTCAATCTCTAATAAAATTTTCTACTTATACTTTTCCTTATGTGGTGTTATCACCAACCATAGGATTAGCATATGATCTTTTCATTTATTTCTTTTCTTTTTATTGCAACAAGAAAGTAAAGAAAGCAAAAACTCAAACTAAACTTTATTTTATTTCTCGCACACGATTACAAGGATAGATCACTAAGAAAGCTCTCAAAAAGAAAGGATCGAACTAAACTTTTATTCATCTAAAGCAAAAGATCGAACTAAGAAAAGTAAAGGCAAAAGGTAGTGGAGGTGATACGATACCGGGGCACCTCCCCCAAGCTTGGCGGAAGCCAAGTGGAGTGCCCATACCCGATACTGTGAAGAAGGAGGTGGTGGTGATGATGAAGTAGAAGTGATCTTGTCCTCAGGTTTCCATGGCAGGGGCTCACCATTATAAGAGGAGGAGCGAGTCTCACGGGTCCTGCAACTGGCAGCCAAACTCATACCTTTAAACCTTGCCTCATATTCAAAGACTTGGTTTTGGAGGTCGTAGATCTGGCTCTGGAGGAAGTTGATTTGCTCATTGAAGGAGAAGACGATGTCCTTCATGTACTTGCCCTCCACCTTGAGATCACGGGTGTAGTCCGCGATCATGAGGTGATTGGCATTGAGTCCACGTTCCACCATCCCTTTGCACCGGAAAACGTCCTGCTCCACAGCTTCAAGCCTAGCCTCCACGGATCCAGTCCCCTTGGGGCCTTGCACATCGCGGATGTGGAGCACCCCCTCACGCATCTGGATAGCTTGAGGGTGCTGCATCACCTCCCGCATATATGGGTTGATGACGTTCTCAAAGAACTTGTCCTTGGAGGAGCTTGAAGTGGCCATGGTGGATTAGATCTGTCAGAAAACAGCAAGGAAAAGAAAACAGGAGATTTCTTCGCGATACGGAGGTCAATAGGTTCGGGGGGTATATAAAGATTTTTTTATCTTGGAAAACAAGAAAACGAAAGAAAAACGGAGTCCGGAAGGTACCCGAGGTGGGCACAACCCACCTGGGCGTGCCTGGCAAGCCAGGCGCGCCCTGGTGTCTTGTGCCCACCAGGGGTGCCTTCCTGGTTGCTTCTTATTTTCCTAATTTTCTAAATATTCCAAAACTGACAAAAAATATTTTTGCAGATTTTTCGGAGTCCGTTTACTTACCGTATCACATACCTCCTCTTTTTCACGATTCTGGAGTGTTCCGGAAGGACTCTTTTATGTGTTCTTCCGGTGTCATAGTTTGAATAATATTACTTTCAAAATTAATGGGCGTACCTGAGATATAATGTTTTATTCGTTGCCCATTAACAACCTTTGGGTTAGTGCCTTCGGCATTGTTTATTTTGATAGGTCCTGACCGATAAACCTCCTCGATAACATAGGATCCTTCCCATTTGGAGAGGAGTTTTCCTGCAAAGAATCTGAAATGAGAGTTGTACAAAAGAACATATTCTCCAACTTTGAACTCATGCTTTTGGATTCTTTTATCATGCATCTTTTAACTTTTTCTTTAAACAATTTGGCATTTTCATAAGCTTGGGTTCTCCATTCATCTAATGAGCTAATATCAAATAACCTCTTTTCACCGGCAAGTTTGAAATCATAGTTGAGTTCTTTAATTACCCAATATGCTTTTCTAACTCAAGAGGCGAATGACAAGCTTTTCCATAAACCATTTTATAAGGAGACATACCCATAGGATTTTTATATGCTGTTCTATAAGCCCAAAGTGCATCATCTAATTTCTTAGACCAATTCTTCCGGGACCTACTGACAGTCTTTTGCAAAATTAATTTTATTTCTCTATTGCTAAGTTAAACTTGACCACTAGACTGAGGATGATAGGGTGATGCAATTCTATGGTTAACATCATACATGGCAAGCATTTTACGGAAAGCACCATGAATAAAGTGTGAACCACCATCAGTCATCAGGCATCTAGGGACTCCAAACCTTGGGAAAATAACTTCCTTAAGCATTTTAATAGAGGTGTTGTGATCAGCACTACTGGTTGGATTAGCTTCTACCCACTTAGTAACATAATCAACAGCAACCAAAATATGTGTATACCCATTAGAAGAAGGAAAAGGTACCATGTAATCAAAACCCCAAACATCAAATGGTTCAACAACAAGTGAATAATTCATAGGCATTTCTTGATGCTTACCGATATTACCTATTCTTTGGCATTCATCATTAGATGAGACAAACTTACGAGCATCCTTGAAGAGAGTAGGCTAATAAAATCCAGATTGCAATACCTTGTGAGCAGTTCTGTCTCCCGCGTGATGTCCTCCATAAGCTTCAGAGTGACATTTCCGTAGGATTTGTCCCTGTTCATGCTCAGGTACACAACGTCTAATAATACCATCTACTCCTTCTTTATAAAGATGTGGGTCATCCCAGAAGTAATGTCTTAAATCATAAAAGAACTTTTTCTTTTGTTGGTAGGTAAAGCTAGGTGGTAAATATTTAGCAACAATGTAATTAGCAAAATCAGCATACCAAGGAGTGTTATTAGAAACATTTATTGCAGCTAATTGCTCATCAGGAAAACTATCATCAATAGGTAGTGGGTCATCAAGGACATTTTCAAGCCTAGACAAGTTATCAGCTACGGGGTTCTCAGCTCCCTTTCTATCAATAATATGCAAGTCAAATTCTTGTAGCAAGAGAACCCACCTAATAAGTCTAGGTTTAGCATCTTTCTTTTCCATAAGATATTTTATAGCAGCATGATCGGTGTGAACAGTCACTTTAGAATCAACAATGTAGGATCTAAATTTATCACAAGCAAACACAACTGCTATGAATTCTTTTTCAGTAGTAGCATAATTTCGTTGGGCACTGTCTAGAGTTTTACTAGCATAATGAATAACATTTAGTTTCTTATCAACTCTTTGTCCTAGAACAGCACCAATAGCATAATCACTAGCATCACACATAATTTCAAAAGGCAAGTTCCAGTCAGGTGGTTGAACAATAGGTGCAGAAATTAAGGCTTTCTAGAGTGTTTCGAAGGCTTCTAAACAATCATCATCAAAAACAAAAGGAGTATCCTTTTGCAAAAGATTTGTAAGAGGCCTAGAAATTTTAGAAAAGTCTTTGATAAATCTCCTATAGAAACCAGCATGACCTAAGAAACTACGAATACCTTTGATATCTTTAGGACATGGCATTTTCTCAATTGCATCAACCTTAGCTTTGTCCACTTCAACACCTCTTTCAGAGATTTTATGGCCCAGAAAAATACCTTCATTAACCATAAAGTGGCACTTTTCCCAATTCAAGACAAGATTTGTTTGCTCACATCTCTGCAAAACTTGATCAAGATTGCTTAAACAACCATCAAAAGACTTCCCATACACAGAAAAGTCATCCATGAAAACCTCAACAATCTTTTCACAAAAGTCAGAGAATATAGCAGTCATACATCTTTGAAAGGTAGCAGGTGCATTGCATAAACCAAAAGGTATACGTCTATAAGCATAAGTTCCAAAGGGACAAGTGAAAGTGGTCTTTTCTTGATCAGGTTGAGAAACAGGTATTTGTGAGAAACCAGAATATCCATCAAGGAAACAAAAATGTGTGTGCTTTGACAATCTTTCTAGCATTTGATTAATAAAAGGCAGAGGGTAATGATCTTTTCTAGTTGCTTTGTTTAATTTTCTAAAATCAATTACCATTATATAGCATGTAACAATTCTTTGTGGAATAAGTTCATTCTTATCATTTGGAACAACAGTAATACCTCCCTTCTTAGGGACACAATGAACAGGACTTACCCATCTACTATCAGCTATAGGATAGATTATACCTGCTTCCAGAAGTTTTAATATTTCCGTCCTTACCACTTCTTTCATCTTCGGATTTAATCGGCGTTGGTGATCAACAACGGGTTTAACATCAGGTTCCATATTAATTTTGTGCTGACATAGAGTGGGACTAATGCCCTTAAGATCATCAAGAGTATATCCAATAGCAGCTCGGTGCTTCCTTAGAACTTTCAATAGTCTTTCTTCTTCGTGTTCTGAAAGGTTAGCACTAATAATAACAGGATATATCTTTTTCTCATCAAGATAAGCATATTTCAAAGTGTCTGGCAATTGTTTTAATTCAAACACAGGATCACCTTTGGGTGGAGGAGGACCTCCTAGAGTTTCAATAGGTAAATTGTGTTTAAGCAGGGGACATTGTTCGAAGAAAATATCATCTATTTCATTTCTTTCATGCATATGTAAATCATTTTCATGGTCTAGCAGATATTGTTCTAAAGGATCAGTAGGAGGCACAGCAATAGAAGCAAGACCAATTATTTCATCCTTACTAGGCAATTCTTTTTTATGAGGTTTTCTACTAAACTTGGAAAAGTTAAACTCATGAGACTTATCACCAAAGCTGACACCGACAGTTTGTTTCTTACAATCTATTCTAGCATTAACGGTGTTCAAGAAGGGTCTACCAAAGATAATGGGACAAAAATCATCTTGCGGGGAACCAAGAACAAGAAAATCAGTAGGATATTTTATTTTCCCACACAAGACTTCAACATCTCTAACAATCCCGATTGGTGATATGGTATCTCTATTAGCAAGCTTAATAGTCACATCTTTGTCTTCTATCTCTGCGGGTGCTATGTCATTCATAATTTCTTGATATAAGGTAAAGGGAATAGCACTCATGCTAGCACCTATGTCACATAAACCATGATAACAGTGATCTCCTATTTTAACTGAGACAACGGGCATACCAACAACGGGTCTATGATTATCTGTTTTATCAGGTTTGACAATTCTAGTAGCTTCATTACAGAAGTAGATAACATGCCCATCTATATTTTCTTCCAGGAGATCTTTAACCATAGCAACACTAGGTTCTACTTTGATTTGTTCATCAGGTTTAGGTGTTCTAATATAACTCTTGTTGACCACAGTTGAAACTTTGGCATGTTCCTTTATCCTAACAGGGAAAGGTGGTTTCTCAATATAAGCAGTAGGAATAACTGGATCAACATTATAAACAATAGTTTCCTCTTTAGCTGGTATCCATTCTTTAACTTCCTTTTTAATAGGTGGGTGATATTTAAACCACTTCTCCTTAGGGAGATCAACATGAGTAGCAAATGATTCACAGAAGGAGGCTACTATCTAAGAGTCAAGTCCATATTTAGTGCTAAACTTTTGAAAAGCATATGTATCCATAAAAGATTTAACACAATCATACTTAAGCTTAATACCTGACTCTTTACCTTCATCGAGTTCCCAATCTTTAGAGTTGCGTTTAATTCTTTCCAAAAGATCCCACCTGAATTCAATGGTCTTCTTCATAAAGGAACCAGTACAAGAAGTATCAAGCATTGATTGATCATCACGAGAAAGCCGAGCATAAAAATTCTGAATAATGATTTCTCTTGAGAGCTCATGATTGGGGCATGAATATAACATTGACTTAAGCCTCCCCCAAGCTAGAGTGATTCTTTCTCCTTCACGAGGCCAAAAATTATATATATAATTCCGATCACGATGAACTAGATGCATAGGATAAAAAAATTGGTGAAACTCCAATTTCAATCGATTCTAATTCCAAGATCCAATATCATCGCATAGCCTATACCATGCCAATGTATTTCCCTTCAAAGATAAAGGGAAAACCTTCTTATTAACTTCATCTCCGGGTAAACCTGCAAGCTTAAACAATCCACAAATTTCTTCCACATATATCAAGTGCATATCAGGATGTTCGGTTCCATCTCCTGCATAAGGATTAGCTAGCAATTGTTCTATCATACCCGAAGGAATTTCATATTCAATATTTTCAATAGGTGCAGTAGGTTGAGGGGTAATTAATTGTGGTTCCGGTCGATGTGAATATACCCCGAACAAACCCCTCAAAGGATTGTTTTCCATAGTAACAAGTGACAATAAATTTCATCACGTAGTAATAATTTTTCCTTACCAAATTCCACTTACCAAGAGCGCTTCACTCCCTGGCAACGGCACCAGAAAATAGCCTTGATGACCCACAAATATAGGGGATCAATTGTAGCCTTTTCGAAAAGTAAGAGTGTCGAACCCAATGAGGAGCAGAAGGAAAAGACAAGTGGTTTTCAGCAAGGTAATGTCTGCAAGTACTGAAATTGTAAGTAGCAGAGTAGTTTGATAGCAAGATAATTTGTAACGAGCAAGTAATGGTAGTAGTAATAAAAGTGCAGCAAGGTAGCCCAATCCTTTTGAGGCAAAGGACAGGGTAAAACGGTCTCTTATAATAAGCAAAGCGTTCTTGAGGGTACACGGGAATTTCATCTAGTCACTTTCATCATGTTGGTTCGATTCGTGTTCGCTACTTTGATAATTTGATATGTGGGTGGACTGGTGCTTAGGTGCTATTCTTACTTGAAAAAACCTCCTACTTATGATTAACCCCCTCGCAAGCATCTACAACTACGAAAAAAGTATTAAGAATAAATTCTAACCATAGCATTAAACTTTTGGATCCAATCGGTCCCTTACGGAATAGCGCATAAACTAGGGTTTAAGCTTCTGTCACTCTCGCAGCCCATCATCTAATAACTACTCCACAATGCATTCCCTTAGGCCCAAATATGGTGAAGTGTCATGTAGTCGATGTTCACATGACACCACCAAGGGAATCACAACACACATACTATCAAAATATCGAACACATATCAAGTTCACATGATTACTTGCAACATGATTTCTCCCGTGACCTCAAGAACAAAAGTAGCTACTCACAAATGATAATCATGCTCAAGATCAGAGGGGTATTAAATAGCATATTGGATCTGAACATATAATCTTCCACCAAATAAACCATATAGTAATCAACTACAAGATGTAATCAACACTACTAGTCACCCACAAGCAGCAATCTATAGTTCCGGTACAAAGATTGAACACAAGAGATGAACTAGGGTTTGAGAGGAGATGGTGCTATTGAAGATGTTGATGGAGATTGCCCTCCCCAAGATGGGAGAGTTGTTGGTGATGATGATGACGATGATTTCCCCCTCCGGGAGGGAAGTTCCCCCGGCGGAATAACTCCGCCGGAGGGCAAAAGTGCTCCTGCCCAAGTTCCGCCTCGAGACGGCGGTGCTCCGTCCCGAAAGTCCTCCCCTGATTTTTTTCTAGGTCAAAATGACTTATATACCAGAAGATGGGCACCGGAGGTGGGCCGAGGGGAGCACAACCCACCAGGGCACGCCTGGGCTCCCTGGCGCGCCCAGGTGGGTTGTGCCCACCTGGTACTTATTGGCTCCAATATTCCTCATTTATTCCATAAAAAATCTCCATGAAGTTTTAGCTCATTTGGAGTTGTGCAGAATAGGTAGCCTGACATAGCTTTTTCAAGTCCAGATTTCCAGCAGCCGGAATTCTCCCTCTTTGTGTATACCTTGCATATTATGAGAGAAAAGGCATTAGAATTACTCCAAAAAGCATTATTATGCATAAAAACATCATAAATAACAGTAGGAAAACATGATGCAAAATGGACGTATCAATGAACATAATCAAGAATACCTTCAGTTGTATGAGTCGAAGTGTTGAACTTCACCCTCTTGTGTTTGCCGAAGATACAATGCTCACAAAATTTCAATTTGACAGTTTCATATCCATCAAGAAGACCTCTCTTATTTAACTCTGCTAAACCAAGTTCACTCATATATCAAGTCGCATATGCCAAAGGTTAGCAGCATCACAATCAGAATTCTTTGAAATAACTGGAGTAGCATTACCTGAAACGGTAGAACCTCGAAGGTAATAAAGACCATTGGTCGAACTTAAGTCACCTTTCATCACAACAAGGGAGCCTTTGGTGACCTTCAAAACACTATCTCCACCTGAATATTTGTACCCCTTTGCATCAAGGGCACTCATAGAAATAAGATTTCTCTTCATGTTCAGAATATACCGATCATCTATCAAAGTTCTGATTGTGCCATCAAACATCTTGATTCGAATGAAGCATATGCCTTTAATCTTGCATGGTGAATTATCAAAACCCAAAACAGAACCAGCAACAATAGTGGAATCAAAAGTAGTAAAGCAATCTCTATGTGGGCACATATGAAAAGTACATGCAGTATCAAATACCCACTCATCATTGGTCTCAGCACATCTAGCAATAACAACAAGAGCATCATCGGAACTATCATCATGAGCAACATTAGCAGAATTTTCACCTTGTTTGTTACCTTTCCTCTTTTCTTTATTCTGCAATTTGAAACATTCTGAGATGTCATGCCCGTCTCTCTTGCAATACCTACAATATTTCTTGTCTCTGGATTGCGACAGGCCCCTATAGCCATTCTTACTTTTGCCTCTGTTTCCATTATGTGTGTTCTTCTCCTTTGTCCTGCCACGAACAGATAATCCCTCTGCTTGGGATGAACTTGAACCATCATGAGGCACCATTAGTTTCATCTTCTCCTTAGAGTTCAAAGCTTCATAAACTTCATTAAGTGTGAGAGTATCACGACTGTATAATATGGTGTCTCTAAAATTGGTATAAGAACTTGGCAGTGAACAAAGTAACATTAAAGCAGTATCTTCCTCTTCCTACTTAACCTCCATTGCAGCTAGATCAGATATGATCTCTTTCAATTTTGAATGATTCAAAACATTACCTCCCTCGGGTAACCTGTGCAGGAATAATTTTTGCTTCGGATGCATCTTACTGGTGAGATCTTTAGTCATGCAAATCCCTTCCAGCTTTAACCATATAGCGGCGACTGTTTTCTCGCTCAAAACTTCCTGCAGAATATTATTATGCAAATGGAGTTAAATTTGTGACAAAGCCTTACGATCCCTTCTTTTCTCCTCATCAGTCTAGTCCTGAATTCTTTTCTTTCCAAAACTATCTAGTGCTTCATCAAAGTCGCCCTGTGCCAACAACGCCCGCATCTTGACTTGCCATAGGGTAAACCTTGTGTCACGATCCAGCAGCAGAAGATCGTACTTCATGGATGCCATGAGTCGATAATCTGTGCACAAAGTAGTTGAAGCCAGTAGAAAAATTCTTCACAGAATTTAATATGCGGATCAAGTAGAACAGAGTAAATAGCACCTGGATATTGACTGGATGTGGACGTAGCAAGTACTAGTAGCAGATTTAGATCCCAAATCCTCAAAAAAAAAGCAGAGCAAGAACAAGATGGACCAAGCACCTTGGCTATAGTGCCAGCTGGCTAGAATCAAACCCCTCCTTGACTATCAACATTGTTTCAGGTCGTCAAAACATAAGAACAAGAAGTGACTGCAAACAAAGAGGTATTGCTGCAAGTTGAACTGATGGAGAAATGAAGAAAATGGTTGGGGTCCTCTAATCAAATATCTGCGTAAGTACTAGAGTATGTGTCATGTATTTTCATTCGGGAAGTTGGCTCATTTTCTTAGTCAGTCTGCCAAAACCAACCGGAATGATTTAAATTTTGTTCAAGTGGGGGACACAGACAGTGCACCCACTAGGTGTAGCCTCGAAGACTCCGACGTATTGTTGGCAGCTGGTCGGAGTCTCAAGAATAGATAACTCTAGACATCATTAATTTAGCTTGTTGAAATTTAAACCCATGGATCCACTTGGCTCCTTGATGAAGAGATTATGATATGTAGTATCGAGCTTTTTTCTTTTGAACTAGCCAGCAGTTGCTGGTGTTTCATTGATTTAGCAGGAAGAGAGCGACAAAAGTGTTTGATCAAGCGATCGGTGGATGATGAAAAGAAAGGAAAAACAAGTGAAGTGTCTTAGCAGATGCTGATTCCTCATAGTACATGCCTGAAAGGGTGCTCTATGCATGCTGCTCCCGCGATCCTCCATTGCTCCATGTCACTGAGGCATGCCCGGATGATGTTCTCCACGCTTGGTAGCTTTCCTCTAAACACATGTCACAACCCTAGAATAATGTTGGTAATTAGTTGCATCAAAGCATTCATGCATCATTTTTCGCTCAAAGGAAATTGAATTGATAATTATTCAAAGCCTCAGAAATTATTTTAATCAGGGCAAAGAACCCAAAAATTTCATTCAACGAACCCAAAATGCCCTTCATCAACGTTTGATAATTTTGGCAAGGCTTTGGATCCAAACCAAAAATACTAAACATTTTTAAGGAATATTTTGGGCAATGAATTTAAATCATATCAAATTTTTAATTTGGATTTATATTCTTAAGTTATGGAATATATTTTCAAATGCCTCTGAAATATTATATGTGCTTTTGGAAAAGTCCAATGAAGCCACATAAATATTTACAGAAAGTTTTGCATTGTTTTGAATTCGTTTGAATTTACAAACAGTGGCAAAGATTCAAATAAAAACAAAAAATATAAATAAAGGAAAGAAAAGAAAGGAGAAAGCCTGCCTGGCCAGCACTGTGTGGCCCACTACCCATAGTGCCAGTCACCCGCTACCTCTCGCCAGGCAGGCAGGGAGTGGCATGTCGCGCGCGCCCGCCCGCGGCCACCTCCTGCTTGCCCCTCCCTCGACCCGATCCGCATCTGGAGACGCCTGAGGCCCTCCCCCCTCACTTTCCCCTCATCTCTCTGCCTCACTCCCCTCCTCCACAACTTGATTTCGAGCACCACCGAGAGGCCGCCGTCGCCGCTGTTCGTCAACCGCGTGGCCAATGACGCTGCCTCGTCGCAGCAGCATGTCCAAACGCATCACAGAGCTCTAGAACGTCTCTGTGCCAACACTTGAGATCGCGGATTCCAGGCAGCTTTGTCCTCGGCCTCATCTTCAACCCTCGGCCACCAAGATTCCCGGCGACCGCACGACCTCTCCCTGCCTTCCCTGAGCCCACCGAGCCATCCATTCGACTCACTATGAGCTCCCGCTTCTTTACCCCCTCCTCCCCGCGTGGTTTGCTCGCCGTAGCACCGATTTCATCGAGGCGGAAGACGTACCACCGCCTGAGCTCGCTGTCGATGATGCTCCGGTGAACAAATGGTTAGCCCGTGTGGTCTAACTAGCTTGTAGCTTCACGTAGAGCATCACTAGCGTGTTAGTTCAGTCATTTGCACACCGCAACGACGTTTCCGTCGAGGTTCAACTCCGGCCACCGCCTGCCGTTGTTGCATTTGGCATCTCCGGCAACCCCAGTACCTCCCACTAGCACCACCCGATGTGCCTCCTCATGCTTCATCCGTAGGGCCTAGCCGCGCCTGCTACCGTGGCCGGAAATGGCCAGCCGGCGATCACCGAGCCGCCGGTGGTTAATGCTGACATGGCAGGATTAGTTCAGGTGCTAATTACCATGTTTAATTAAACCTAGGCCATTGACATGTGGGCCCGACTCTGTTAACAGTATTTAGTTGGTTTGGATAACCCTAAATTAGCTACTGTGCCTATGACACATGGGTCCCACAGGCCAGGTTTGACCTGGACTGGATCAGTTGACTTGATGACGTCATCTTTGACTTGCTGTCGCAGTCAAGCTTTTCTGGCATTTAAAATAATCAGGAAATTCCAGAAAATAGTTAAAACTTCTAAAAATCATAGAAAATCAACTGTAGCTCAGATGAAAATAATTTATATATGAAAAATTATCAGAAAAATATGAAGAATCTGTTTATGCTACTTTCATGCATGTTTGAAGAATTTAACTTCACTGAATAGGAAAAAAATAATTATGGTAAATTTGATAATTAGCTTTGGATTGGAATTTGATATATATTTGACGTCCACTTCAACTAAAATGACTTGCTATTGCATTAGTTCAATTCAGTACCTTAATATGTCATATCATTCATTTGATTGTGCATTGCATTGAATGTGTTCTTTCTTGTTTGCCGGTGTTTGTTCCTTCTCAGTAGAAGACGATTTCAACGCAGCGATCGTCGACACCGATGAAGAGCTATACTATCTTCAGAAGTGCCAGGCAAGCAAACCCCCCTTGATCACTCCAATACGATCCCACTCTCTCGCTCCTGCTATCTTTTACTGCATTAGGACAACAACGATTCAACTGTTACATGTTGCGGTAGTTAAACCCATTCCTCTTCATGACATGTCTTTGCCACAGTAAATAGTTGAAACCCACTAGCATGAGTAGGAGTTGTTTGAGCCATGATGTGCCTACTCGTTCATGCTTCCTTGTTATGCCTGCTATGCTTAGAGTTGTGTCAGGTCTGATTCATCTGGGATGGATTTGGATGGTGGTGAACATGTCCTATTGTTGAGAGCTAAGTGTGCGAACACGATTTGGTAAAGGTGGCGATGAGAGGCCATGTAGGAGTACATGGTGGGTTGTCTCATTGAAACCGTCCTCAGGAACTAAGTTTTATGTTTGTGATCCAAGATAGTTACTACCAAACATTAAAATGCTTAAGTGCCCCTCTTGACTTATTAATCACCTTGATCTTTGTCCAGGAGTTGCAACTAGTTTTTGGTGTTTGTAGGATATGTGTTGGAGGCCGTGCGTAGCGCTAACCCTAGGGGTGGGCTATGATGCGGAGATACACCGTGGCCCGGTGTACCAAGTGGCACCCATTTGGTGGGCTTGGTAACCCTGCACACATCGTTTGAGGTCATGAGTGAAACCTCGGCCGGAGTTCCTTTGCGGATACAACCTCAAATAGGCGATAAACCTGGACTAGAGTCTTGTATGGTTAGGCAGGTCGTGGCCGACACCCTCGTTGGGCTTTCGCTTGAAGGTTGCCGAGTACATGTCATGTAAACGGCGATAAGTTGTGAGAGTGTGTGTGAAGAAGTACACCGCTGCAGGGTATTAATGATCTATTCGGATAGCCGAGTCCTTGGATATGCACTACTTGGAAAGCTTATATGGCTCATAGATAACTTGAAGTGGATACTGTAAAACGCGCAAGATAAGCATGAGTGCTATGGATGGCCTTCTCGTAGGGAGACGGGAGCGGATTCATAGTGATGAATATTTGGACTCGTGTGCGATCTCTCACTTCAAAGAAAATTCTGGTAGTCGTAGTACAGGATAGCCACTGAGTAAAAGCTGGCTTGCTGCAGTTAGACTCCACAACCCCATTGTTGATACTAATGCATATGTAGTTAGTTCTGATGTAAGTCTTGCTGAGTACCTTTGTACTCACCGTTGCTTTATTTATGTTTTTTTTTGCAGAGGAGACTTCAGTCTCACTTTAGATTCCTGTGATGAGTTCGATGTTGACCGATTAGCTTGGGAATCCCAAACATAGGTGATACGTCTCCAACGTATCTATAATTTTTTATTGTTCCATGCTGTTATATTATCATTCTTGGATGTTTTACAATCATTTTATAGCAACTTTATATCATTTTTTTGGGACTAACCAATTGACATAGCGCCCAGTGCTAGTTGCTGTTTTTTGCTTGTTTTTTACTTCGTAGAATAGTAGTACCAAACAAAGTCCAAATGCCACGAAACTTTTTGGAGATTTTTTTGGACTAGAAGATAACTTGGGAGCCAAGGAAGCACCTGGGGGGAGGTATGTGGGGACCACAACCCACCAGGGCACACCAGAGGCCCCTGGCACGCCCTGATGGGTTGTGGGGCCCATGGGGGTCTCCTCCACCGCCTCTTCGCTCTATAAATCCCCTGAAATTCCAGAAACCCTAGGGGAGCAGACGAAACACAATTCCAGCCGTCGCAAGTTCCAGAACCACGAGATCCAATCTACACCATCATGGAGGGGTTCATCATCCTCATTGGTGCCTCTCCGATGATGCGTGAGTAGTTCACCATAGACCTACGGGTTCGTAGGAAGTAGCTAGATGGCTTTCTCTCTCTCTCTTTGATTCCCAATACAATGGTCTCTTGGAGATCTATTTGATGTAATGACTTTTTGCAGTGTGTTTGTTGGGATCCGATGAAGTTTGAGTTTATGATCAGAACTATATCCATGAAAGTTATTTGAGTTCTTTGATCTCTTTTATGCATGATTACTTATAGCCTCGTATTTCTTCTTCGAATCTTTGGTTTAGTTAGGCCAACTAGATCATTTTTTCTTGCCATGGGAAGAGGTGCTTTGTGATGGGTTCGATCTTGCGGTGTCCTCTCCCAGTGACAGAAGCACTACAAGAAATATGTCAACTTGTGACCTTCTGTCAGTGACCCTGGAAGAAATGGTCGTAAATCTACGACCATTTCAGACGAACTAGTCATAAGCTGTTCGGGGGCTCCAAACCCTAAACCATAACGACCATTTTGGCCAGAAAGGTCGTAATTTCCTTACACGAAATGGTCATAAAGCATAGAACACTGGTCCGCTGCCTTATTTCTAGCTGATCACGACCAATATAGATGGTCATAGCCTTGTAAATTGTGGTACATTGCTATGACTAGGCACCACCTCATCAGTTTTGCCTATGTGTCATGTCCATGTGTCAATTTTTGCCTATGTGTCATGTCCATGTGTCATTTTTTGTCATAGGTTGTGAAGCAGCCTACATTTCTGTCATTCCCAACATTCCCAAAAAATTCTCATAAATTCTTTGGATCATATATTCCTCAAATATGTCAAAACCCTTCCTTCCCTAGTTGAAAAATAATTCAACAATATTCATTTTCCTATTCTGTTCAGAACAACACTTTGTTAAGGAAGTGCTATTTATATTTTCTTGATTGTGCTCAAATTTTTTTGGCACTCTTTCCTTTCCAAATCGTTACCTCATGAAAAAGTTCAGATCCATTTTCCTAGTAAATCTTCCTCAGCAAATTTCCAAAGTTTCTGTTTAGCTAGAAGCTTTGTGAAGGATGTACTAGCTAGGAATATCCTAATGAGTTGAATTTTTGCCACATATTCGATATGCCCAAATAATAGCTCTCCACAAAATTTGAGCCCCGTCTAACAGTCGATGTGAGCTCACCATCCAATCTTTGTTTCTAGTAATATTTTTAGTTTGTGAAGCAACTACAATTTATATTGCTTTATAATTACTGAAAAGTTGCCTGGACATGACCCTGACCATATAACCTCCCTCCACCAAATTTTAGCTCATTTAATTTAGCCAATTTCCCTCAATATTTTCCCAATTTTCTGTTCAGTGGAGAGCATTGTGAAGCAAGTACCATTTTTATTTATCCAAATAGTATGAAATTTTTACAGTACCTTCATATGACCAAATTATCATCCTCATCCAAATTGCGTCTTAATCCAATCATTTCTGTGAGCCCAGCTTCAATTTCTATTTTCTGTCCAGATTGGCACATTGCAAAGGAAGTGCTATCTAGACCCCACCTATTGCCCTAAAACTTTATGGGAAATATTCCATGTCCAAATCATTTCCACATGACAATATTCAGCTCCATTTGCCTAGTAAATCTTCCTCAGCAAATTCCCAAAGTTTCTATCCAGAGAGAAGCTTTGTGAAGGAAGTACTAGCTACGGGTATCTAAATGATCTAAGATTTTTCCAAATTTTTCATATGCTCAAATCATAACTCTCCACTAAATTTGAGCTCCATATAGCAATCCATGTGAGCTGATCATCCAATCTTTTATTCTGGTCATATTTTCAGTTTGTGAAGCAACTATATTTTATCTTGCTTAATTATTGCTGAAAATTTACCAGGGCATGTTCCTACCTATATAACTTACCTCCACCAAATTTGATCTCATTTCATTTAGCCAATTCTTCTCAATAATTTTCCAAAGTTTCTGTCCAGAGAAGAGCATTGTGAAGGAAGTTCCACTTTGGCACGTCCAAATGGTTTCAAATTTTTACAGTGCTGTCATATGCCCAAATGACCATCCTCCACCTAATTTTAGCTCAATCCATTCATTCATTTGATCCCAGCTTCAACATCCATATTTCTGCCTAGTGTGGTGCCACCTAGGCTCCTCCATTTGAGCTGAAAATTTGCCAAGACAGTCTCCTTAGTATATTATGATCATCATCCAAAACTCAGGCCCATTGGTCATGTGAATTTCCCTCACCACTAATCAAGCACTTGGCTGCTAATTCATGTTTAAGCTTAGTTCAGTCTCCTCGTGAGATTCCTCTGTTGTATTCTTCTTCCTAACACCTACCGAGGGAGTGTCCAACCCACCAGACATGGCTAGGCCGCCCAGGACGCGTGGCAATGCCACGGTCAGGCGGTGACCACGCGACTGGCATGCCAGTTTACGCGCTCTAGAGTTGGGCCCTCGGCCACCGTCCAAACCTCGACGTCTCGCCACCACACCATGTATTTCTGATTAAATAGATACTTATGTACCTAGAAATGATTTATGGAAAAAATAATGAGCAAACTATAAGGTGGCTGCAATTCAAATTTGACCCGCTTCCTACTGAATCGGTGGAAATTTGTCTTTTTCACAAGAGGTGGATCAAAGCTTTTGACACCCAACCATTTTGTCAATTATACATTAAATATGGCCTAATATTTTATAAAATTTATTTGGTCAAATTTTGCAAAAAATATATGGTAGGTCCTTCACAAAAAAACTCATTTTAGGCATTCAAAAAATGGAAAATGATTTTTTTCGTCCAAAGAAAATGAAAACTTCCTTAGGCAACATTGTTTTCCATTCCAAGATGCACCCTTGTGCACAATATGAGATCATTTGACAAACTATGCCATGAATGCTACCATAACATTGATCATTTGGCTTGAAAGCCATTGATCTTCACACATGATAGCTTGTTTCTAAGAACACTTTTTTAAAATAATTACCGTATTACAAGTTTATTATTTTTCCTGGTAACTTGGCCACATATAATGGCACAATGCGAAGGTTTTCCAATTTTTTGATTTTTTTTTGAATTTTTCATGCCCATTTCAAAATGCGGTCAAAACGGCGGGCATGACCATTCCTAGCTAGTGGTTGAATCTTAGAAAACTTTTGGTATTTCTCTAATGAAATAGATACTTTTGTACCTAGAAATATTTTTTGGAAAAAATCATGAGCAAACTATGAGGCAGCTGCAGTTCAAATTTGACCTACTTCCAACTAAATCGGCGAAAATTTGTCTTTTTCACGAGAGGTGGATCAAAGCTTCTGACACCCAACCATTTGGTCAATTGTACATTAAATATGGCCTAATATTTTATAAAAATTATTTGGTCCATTTTTGCAACACATATATGGTAGGTCCTTCACAAAAAAACTCCTTTTGGGCACTCGAAAAATGGAAAGTGAATTTTTCGTGAAAAGAAAATGAAAACTTGCTTAGTCAACATTGTTTTACATTCCAAGATGCACCCTCGTGCACAATATGAGATCATTTTAACAACTATGCCATGAATGCTACCATAACCTTGATCATTTGGCTTCAAAGCCATTGATCTTCACGCATGATAGCTCGTTTCTGAGAACACTTCTTTAAAATAATTACCGTATTACAAGTTTATTATTTTTCCTGGTAACTTGGCCACATATGATGACACAATGCGAAGGTTTTCCAATTTTTTTGTTTTTTCTGAATTTTTCATGCCGATTTCAAAATGCGGTCAAAACAACGGGCATGACCGTTCCTTGCTAGTGGTTGAATCTTGGAAAACTTTTGGTGTTTCTCTAATGAAATAGATACTTTTGTACCTAGAAATGTCTTTTGGAAAAAATCATGAGCAAACTATGAGGCAGCTACAGTTCAAATTTGACCCACTTCCAACTAAATCGGCAGAAATTTGTCTTTTTCACGAGAGGTGGATCAAATCTTCTGTCACCCAACCATTTGGTCAATTGTACATTAAATATGGCCTAATATTTTAGAAAAATGTTTTGATCCAATTTTGCAACAAATATATGGTAGGTCTTTCACAAAACAATCATTTTGGGCACTCAAAAAATGGAAAATGATTTTTTCATGAAAAGAAAATGAAAACTTCCTTAGACAACATTGTTTGCCATTCCAATATGCACCCTTGTGCACAATATGAGATCATTTTAACAAACTATGCCATGAATGCTACCATAACATTGATCATTTGGCTTGAAAGCCATTGATCTTCACACATGATAGCTCGTTTCTAAGAACACTTTTTAAAAATAATTGTAGTATTAAAAGTTTATTATTTTTCCTGGAAACTAGGTCACATATAATTACACAATGCGAAGGTTTTCATTTTTTTTGATTTTTTTCGAATTTCTTATGCCCGTTTCAAAAGCGGTCAAAACAGCAGGTATGACCGTTCGTAGCTAGGGGTTGAATCTTGCAAAAAATTTGGAGTATGTCTGAAGAAAGAGATACTTTTGTACATAGAAATGATTTTTGGGAAAATAAAGAGAAAACTATGAGGCAGTTGTAGTTCAAATTTGACCCCGTTCCAACTGAATCGCAGAAATTTGTCTTTTTCACGAGAGGTGGATCAAAAGCTTTTTACCCCCAACCATTTGGTCAATTGCCCATTAAATATGGCCTAATATTTTTAGAAAATTGATTTGGTCCATTTCTACAACAAATATATGGTAGACTCTTCACAAAAAAACTCATTTTGGGTACTCAAAAAATGGAAAATGATTTTTTCGTGCAAAGAAAATAAAAAACATCCTTAGGCAACATTGATCCGATCCTTTTTTGCAAAAATTAATTGGTAGGTTCTTCAAAAGAAAACTCATTTTAGAAAACTATATAAGAGAAACAAAAGGGGAAAACACAATTGCATAAGCTTAATTATCATTGGTGGAAACATGTGTGCCATGGATCGATGACATGGCACACATCCATCCATCTAGTCATCCAACATCCATCCATCCATCTGATACGTCTCCAACGTATCTATAATTTTTTATTGTTCCATGTTGTTATATTATCATTCTTGGATGTTTTACAATCATTTTATAGAAACTTTATATCATTTTTTGGGAATAACCTATTGACATAGTGCCCAGTGCCAGTTGCTGTTTTTACTTCACAGAATATCAGTACCAAACGGAGTCCAAACGTAGCAAAACTTTTTGGAGAATTTTTATGGACCAGAAGGAACAACTTGGGCCAAAGAAGTACTAGAGGGGTGCCCTGAGGGGGGCACAACCCACCTGGGCGCGCCTGGGGGCCCTGGTGGGTTGTGCCCACCTCGGTGGCCTCCTGCACCGTCTCTTCGCCCTATAAATACCCCAATATTCCAAAAACCCTAGGGGAGTCGACGAAATACAATTCCAGCCGCCGCAAGTTCCTGAACCACCAGATCCAATCTAGACACCATCACGGAGGGGTTCATCATCCTCATTGGTGCCTCTCCGATGATGCGTGAGTACATCATAGACCTACGGGTCCGTAGGCAGTAGCTAGATAACTTCTTCTCTCTTTTTGATTCTCAATACAATGGTCTCTTGGAGATCTATTTGATGTAACTCTTTTTGCGGTGTATTTGTTGGGATCCGATGAACTTTGAGTTTATGATCATATCTATATCCATGAATATTATTTGAGTCTTCTTTGATCTCTTATATGCATGATTACTTATAGCCTCGTATTTCTTCTTCGAATCTTTGGTTTAGTTAGGCCAACTAGATCGATTTTTCTTGCCATGGGAAGAGGTGCTTCGTGATGGGTTCGATCGTGCGGTGTTCTTTCCCAGTGACAGATGGGGCAGCAAGACATGCATGTATCGTTGCTATCAATGATAACAAGAAGGGGGCTATTCCTACATGAATAGATCTCGTCTACATCATGTCATTGTTCTTATTGCATTACTCTGTTTCTCCATGAACTTAATAGACTAGATGCATGCTGGATAGCGGTCGATGTGTGGAGTAATAGTAGTAGATGCAGGCAGGAGTCGGTCTACTAATCTTGGACGTGCTGCATATATAATGATCATTGCCTGGATATCGTCATAATTATTTGAGGTTGTATCAATTGCCCAACAGTAATTTGTTTACCTACCGTATGCTATTTTCTTGAGAGAAGCCACTAGTGAAATCTACGGCCCCCGGGTCTACTTACTCATCATATATTTTCAGATATGCATTGCCATTTGCTTTTTCCTTCGTTCGCATCTTTTATTTTCAGATCTATATTATCAAAAACCCAAAAATACCTTGCTGCACTTTTTTGTTACTTATTTTATTTTGTGTTTTATCGAGATCTATTTATCCAATCTATCACAATTTTTATCCCGTCAACTTGACAATTTCTGGCACCGTTACCCGTAGAGGGATTGACAACCCCTCATAAGCGTCGGGTTGCAAGTATTTGTTCTTTGTGTGCAGGTACCGTTTGCATAGTGTTGCTTGGTTCTGCTACTGGTTCGATAACCTTGGTTTCATAACTAAGGGAAATACCTACCGTAGTTGTACTGCATCATCCCTTCCTCTTTGGGGAAATACTGACGCGGATACAAGCAATCACCATCCACCCACCCACCCTCTGTCTCGCCCGATGAAGAGAGAGAGAGTGAGAGCTCTCCTCCTCCCCATCCCCTCCTGGCACTCTCCCCATCCACTCATCGCCGCCGCCACCTCCCTCCCCATCCCCTCCTGGCTCTCTCCACCAGCGAGCCCCTCTCCTGCCCGCGTGCCCGGCACACCAACATGAACCCCGTCCCTTCCTCTCCTCCTCCCTCCCATGGCGGAGTCGCCGCATCGCGAGATCTATAGGTTGGGTGGGGATCGATCCGTGGCTCTCCACCAACCCTCATCGTCTGGATCCAGCCGCCGTCCCAGTCATGTCGTTCACCCCGGGACCCTACTCTGGCAAGAGCACCCTCGCCCTCGTAAGCGACCCACGTGCCCCTCTCCTCCAATTCATGATTCGTCCACGGCCTCGCGGATCAGATCTGGCTGATCGACCGACCTCACGATAGATGTTGCTCTGCAGGTGGCCAGGGTCTCCGCCATCGGCGTCGGCGTCGTCTATGGCTCCGTCAAGCTCAAGCAGGCGAGGCGGGCGCAGCAGATTCGCAGCCATGCCCATGACCTCGATCTAGTGGACACGACCTCGATCCAGAGGAAGGGATTTGGCAGCCATGGTGATGGGGGTCGCCTCCCTCCTCTCTCCCCTCGCCAGACCAGACCGGTGGAGGCCTGGGCTGGCAAGGCTCCCTCGACCAGCAGCCGGTCGGACATGCTCGACGGAGTCACCATCTTCCTTGTCGGGGACATCTCGTTGCCGTTGTCCCCGCCCCGTGAGGTATGCTGTTTTTTTGATCCAGCGATTAGTTGAATCTCGTTAACATTCACAACTTCTACCGGCGCACCTTCTAGATCCGCCCCTGATTCCAGTGCACTACTACTAGCTGTTAGTCCACTCGCTAGAGCAGGGGGTCCTCTTTGCACTCGGGATTTAGGACTGGGCAACGACACCAAATGGCCATGTAGTAACAAGGATCAAGCAGCAAGCATCACTCTGCTGGCATTTTTATTTTGATACAAGGGCTACGTTAGGCTTGAATCCCAAATTTTCTGTGGTAGCACAACAAGTGTTGTGTCACTCCTTGTGTTAGCCATGTTATGCTTCTGAGCTAGCCATACAGACACCAATGGCGCATAGCTAGCTAGCTATAGCTTCACCCTGCTGGCCTTTTTTGGACGTTGTGCCATTGGTTCTCATTTTACCTCGTTTTATTGGTATATACCTATAGAATTGTTTCCATACCAAGGGCCATGTTATTGTTTGAATTTCAGTTTTGTTCTGGTAATACAGAAAGTGCTCTGTTGTTTCTTGTGCTACTCCTGTTATGCTTCCGAGTTGGCTGTACAGGCCCAGTATTGCTCTCTAATTGCCGAATTTTTCTGTGCTTCGAATGTACATGCAGGTTCAGTGTGTTTTTGGAATGGATGGAGGGCTAGCAGCAAAGTCTCTGAAGCCAAAGTTCAACCTCTTTGTGAAGCAGGTCTCCGCCAGAATTGGGATGGCAGTGCCACACATTGATGTATGGATACTTTCTGGTTGCTTGCCCCGTTGTACATCATTGTTCTCTTTTTAAGTATCCATTCACCTAGTTCCTGTTTTTTATGGCTTTTGTTCTGTTTGTTTATAGATCAAGTCTGTCATTGCCTTTACCATGTTTCTTAAAGCCTTTGGTGGTCTCCTTTTCATCATCATCAGCTCGTTCGGAGCGGTCGTACTGGTGCGTACTACATGGCCAAATGGCTGAAAACACCGCAGGGAGCGTGATGCTTGTTGCTTCATGTTCTTTGTATCTTCTACTGTTTCTACTTCTCCATCCTGTAAACCGATTGCATGCTATCGTAGATGGGCCTGGGTGTGAAGTGTTGCCGTTGTGTTACTACTGTTGTGGTTTATGTTTACTAAAAATGGGTTGCTTTGTTTTAGAGGAGCGCCGCTGATCTGATACTGCGGGATCTGCAAAATAACCCTGACATGTGGTTGCAAGTGGTGAACATCCTACAGAACTCCCAGAACCTCAACACCAAGTTTTTTGCCCTTCAACTAAGCTTCTGCTCCAGAATGTTTTATATTTAGTAGTTTACAAGGTTGTTCGCAACTGAATGAAGGTTGATCGATGTCGTGGCTTCAGCTGGTCTTGGATTAGACCATGCATGTAATAGGATCCTATGGTAATGTGATGTGGTACTGGTTTCTGGTTTGCATACAAAGTAAATTAATTTTAGGACACTGCCCTTAGTTTCTGATTTGAGGTATGTTTGTTTGCTTGGTGTGTGTCGATCTCAAAATGGCGGACAAAACATGACAAGTAAACACTTAGAGGCTCTGTTTCCTGTTCCCTGTTGTTGTTTCTGGATTTATTGTGCATATGCAGCACATCATCTTGAATAACGTGATGTGCCAATGTGGAGTTGCTTAATTTGCCTTTTTCATGTATTTGTTCAACCTACCATCTGTATGTATATGCTTAGGGTATGATTGATGCCTCTGCTCTATATAAGATCAGTATGTTGATAGTAGTAGGCATATATCCATGTATGAGCCGTGCATAGTGCAGTTGGCCATATTCTAGCTCATATGGAACTTCCTGTGATATTATTGGTGCAGTCCTGTTTTGTTTCATTGATTGCTTTTATTTTGTCCCTAACCATTTTGTTCTATAACATGTAGGTGCTGGCCATCGTTCATGTTTCGTCACAAGCTCGAGGACGAAGAAGTGAAGAAGCATTGAGTTATAGCTCATTGAAGCTAGTTATACTTTGATAAATAGTTATATTTTGATATTTAGTTGTGTTCTTGGTGGCTGCAAACCTGATGTGAAGTATGTTCGATTATAAACGTGGTGTGAACTATGTTTGATTGTAATGTGCCAAATTTGGTTATTTGATCTGTTTGAAGTATTACTTCTGTTTTAAGTCTGTTCTGATTTAAATATTTGTTTTTATTTACTGGAAAATCGAAATCTGAAGAATATGACTCTGACCATTGGGACCCACTCAAACCCATCTGACTATTGGATTCGTCTTTTCAAAAAAAAGAAATGTAAGTGTTGAGCCAAAAAGGCCTTCGCCCAAAAATAAAAGGCTGAATTGTTGGGCCAGGCCAATGTAGCTAATCAAAACTAACAGAAAAAATATATATTAAATGGGCTGAATTAATGGGCTTGGCCCATAAAGACACCGAATTGGACCGGGCTGATTCTTATCAACGACGAATTCAATTGGTCGCAATTTTGCCACGTCAGCTTGCCACGTTGGATCCGACGTGGCCTAGGCAGACAACCAGCGACCAAAACAATTGGTCGTAGAACCAACGACCTTTTGTTTTGGTCGTTGCCTTCTACGACCATATCACAAAGAAGGTCGTTAAGTTTCATTAAAGACGGTCAGCTTTTGACCAATTGTTTTTGGTCATAAAAAGGTCACAAACGAAAAACAATGACCATTCAGTGACTAATATTGATGGTCGCAAGTTGACATATTTCTTGTAGTGAAGGGGCAGCGAGGCACGCATGTATCGTTGCTATTAAGGATAACAAGATGGGGTCTATTCCTACATGAATAGATCTTGTCTACATCATGTCATCGTTCTTATTGCCTTACTCTGTTTCTCCATGAACTTAATACACTAGATGCATGTTGGATAGCGGTCGATGTGTGGAGTAATAGTAGTAGATGCAGAATCATTTCGGTCTACTAATCTTGGACGTGATGCCTATAAAATGATCATTGCCTGGATAGCGTCATAATTATTCGATCTTCTATCAATTGCCCAACAGTAATTTGTTTACCCACCGTATGCTATTTTCTCGAGAGAAGCCACTAGTGAAATCTACGGCCATCGGGTCTATCTTTCATCATATTGCTTTCCGATCTATTTTTATTCACTTTTGTTTTCAGATCTATTATTCCAAAAACCCAAAAATACCTTGCTGCACTTTTCTTTATTTATTTTATTTCGTGTTTTACTCAGATCTATTTATCCAAAATCATACAAATCAATTTATCTTTTGCCCGAGGAGGGATTGACAACCCCTCTTACGCGTCGGGTTGCAAGTATTTGTTCTTTGTGTGCGGGTAACATTTACATAGCTTGGCCTGGCCTCCTACTGGATTGATACCTTGGTTCCAAAATTGAGGGAAATACCTACCATAGTTGTACTGCATCATCCCTTCCTCTTTGGGGAAATACCGACGTAGTTTCAAGCCACATCAAAAGGAATTTTTGGCGCCGTTGCTGGGGAGGATCAAGTCAAGATCTATCAGGTTCCTAATCACAAATCTCATCTCCTTGAAATTTACATTATTTGCCATTTGCCTCTCGTTTTCATCTCCCCCACTTCACAAAAATTTGCCTTTTTATTCGCCTTCTTTTTCGTTCACCTATTTCTCGTCAGATCTCTTTTTCGTTAGCAATCTTGTTTGCGTAGTGACGATGTCTCAAGAAAAAACCAAATTGTGTGATTTTTCCAATACCAATTATAATGATTTAATTAGCACTCCAATTGCTCCTCCCGCCACTAGTGCGGAGGCTTGTGATATTAATGCCGCTTTGTTGAATCTTGTCATGAAAGATCAATTTTCCGGTACTCCTAATGAGGATGCCGCATCCCATCTAAACACATTCGTAGACTTGTGTGATATGCAAAAGAAAAAAGATGTGGACAATGATATTGTGAAGTTGAAATTATTTCATTTCTCCTTGCGGGATCGTGCAAAAATTTGGTTTTCTTCTTTGCCTCGCAATAGTATCGATTCTTGGGATAAGTGCAAAGATGCGTTTATTACTAAGTATTTACCGCCCACGAAAATTATTTCCCTTAGGAATCAAATCATGAATTTTAAGGAACTTGAGCATGAACATGTTGCACAATCTTGGGAAAGAATGAAATTGATGCTAAGAAATTGTCCTACTCATGGTTTAAATCTTTGGATGATTATACAAATTTTTTATGCGGGATTGATTTTTGTTTCTAGAAATCTTTTGGATTCCGCCACAGGTGGTACTTTTATGAAAATTACTTTGGGTGAAGCTACTAAATTGCTAGATAATATCATGGCAAATTATTCACAATGGCATACCGAAAGAGCACCTAAAGTAAAAAAGTTAATTCGGTTGAAGAGATTAATTCTTTGAGTGAAAAAGTTGATGCTCTTATGAAATTGGTTGCTAGTAAAAATGCTCCTATTGATCTTAACGATGTGCCTTTGTCTACTTTGATTGAGCAAAATAGTGATCCCATAGATGTGAATTTTATCTTGCGAAATAATTTCAATAATAATGCTTATAGAAGTAATTTTAATCCTAGGCCTTTTCCTGGAAATTCCTCTAATAATTATTGTAATTCCTATGGTAATTCTTCTTATAATAATAAGAACGCCCACTACTAGGAAAAACACTACCAATAGCGTAGGTTTTTTGCATACCAGTAGCGTGGGTACCCGCACCACTACTACGACGCTACAGCTAACTTTCAGCAGTAGCGCGTTTTTTACCCCGCGCTACAGCTAAAAAAGTTAGTAGTAGCGCGGTGCCACCCACGCTACCACTATTCCACACCTACGCTACTACTATCTAAGTACTAGTAGCGCCCCATTTACACCTACGCTACTACTATCCAAGTACTAGTAGCGCCACATTTTTCCCCCACTCTACAACTAACTAACTAGAAATTAAAAAAAAAGTCAGATGCAGTATTCATGGATGGAAATCAAGACACGTCCAGTGCAAATAAACTAAGTTCACAGAACCATCTTTGCACTTGCAACGTTCATGGATACAGCATTGAACATCTCAACTCGAGATCTCGAGATCCCATTTAACATCAGATGCAAACAACTAGACCACTTCTCTAGATGTATCTACCAAGGCTCGGAGTTCAAACGTCGATGGATCCGAGAACTCCCTCTCGCTGGACGGTGGCGTCGAGGTCCTCCACCTCGGCGACCTCCGGCGTCGCAATGACCTGGACGATCATCTGTGCGGCACAGTCGTCGGGCTTCACGATGAAGTATGCCTCCGAGTGGTTGAAGAGCATGATGCCCACCAGGCCGCAGCAGTCCACGTCGATCACCCCTGTGCCCACGTCGAAAAGTGAAAACTTGTTAGTTGGCGTCCGCATCCAAATCCAGTAGGGTATTTTCTTTCTTTTTAGCACAAGCACATGAATCAATAGTAATGCATAATAGAAAGAAAAAATAACCATGAATCCTAAAGAAAAAGATCATTCTTCGGGCCAGGTTGATAGTTTCGAGGCACGGGAAAGGATAATATTGGTAAAAGTCTTCATTAACAAGAACAATGGGCTTAGATTTCTCAAATGACATTTGTTTCACCAACAATGATTAATGACGAGTCATGTAAGATTTACCTAAGCAGCATCAGCATACCCTCTGGTCCTTGCAAGAACTTGAAGGCCAAGGTTCTTAGCTTTCTCCCCACTGACTAGCACAAGTGCAGCAGCACCGTCGCTGTACATTGAATAATAAGAATGGCATTACAGTTACACTTCCAGGCAAACATTGCTTTACATAACTTATATTAACCATGGAGAAAGCCTAAATTCGAGCTACGAAATAATATAGCTTCAGTACACTCTTAAGACGATACATTTACTACTGTAGATATATAGCATAGTTTGGCTGCATGCTACATATACCAAAGGTAATCTGATCATGTAAAAATAAAGCTACAATGGTACACTAAGAAGTACCATAATTCTGAATGAAATAGTTGAGTTTAGAGGTATTAAACAGACACACTTCGATCACAAAGATCAATATCAACTCGCTTAAATTCAAATGCTTTACTCAAGATTGTGATATCATACTTGACTCTGGCTGCATATTAATTACTCTACAATGTTTAAAGGGAGCACATTGTTTATTCATTAGTGCACAATCTTTTGAATGGGCGAAAAATTCAAAAAAAATCAGCTCACTTAGAACTAGCGGTCATCTTCCAAAAGAAATAAATAATACTCCCTAGAGAGGGAGTACGAATTAACAGTTCTAGTAATGCTAAAATAATTACTCCGTACATAATTTTTGTTATTCTACACTCAAAAGCATCCTTAGAAAATTCTTACAGCAGAAGTTGCTCTGCTCACTACCTTCAGGCATATGCATCACCACCTTCAGCAAACACATGCACCAGGACAACCCACGGCCATGGCGAATCAACCAATCAACCAATGCATGTTTCCTGTATGTCATAGGCTCTCGGTTAACTTCACTAATAATCAGTACGTATTTACTCACTTTCAGGGAACATATGCTATGTTTTGTCTGTACAGCATATAAAAATGGAAATACAAGAAATAAAACAAAAGATTATACGCAACTGTGTAATGCTCAGAGCACATCTAAAATGACATACTTTATATGCATATCTGTAATGCCTAGGGCCTACAATAAGAAACAATTCATTAACAGACGGGACTCTTTGGAGATAAGACATTCAAATTTGGCAAAATTTGAAGAAATCAGGATTCGGATGTTTGAAAGGAAAGCACATGAATGGAACACAAAAAAAATCAATCATTCAAAATTAGCAATGTGTAGCACAATGTAATCTCTTTAAACATTAGTGTTGATCTCCATGGCAGCTAGCAGTGTATGCTGATGCACAATGTATACATCTAACTCCCCAAAACCAATAATCAAAACCCAAAGATACAAACACACAAACACACACAAGCACGCACGGTCTACAAAACCAAGACCCAAGATACAAACCCAAATGGCACACACCAAATAAATGGTAACGAAACCCCAAGACCCTCTTTTAGATTTCTTTTGAACTACATGCACATTAGGTACATGAGGTTCTGTTGGAGCTTAGCTTGGTTCCTGCAGCACCGCAGTAGTAAGTTGTAGGCAAAACAAGGCTCAGTGTGTGGGCGCTGTAGCCTATTGGGCAATGAACATTAAGCAAAAAATATTGTGGGACGATTGTGCAGTGATTGGTAACCAAAGGTGTACCCCCTATTAGTCACCACAAAGTAAGCATATGCACATGAACAGAACACGCATGATTACGAATGAAAAATAAAGATGAAACTATTGCTCGGCACTGACAGTAGGGAAGCAGAGAAACAGTGCGCTGAACAAGAAACATTGGTACTTTTCTACACAGTAATTAATCATGTCTATCAGACATATTCTTTTTCCTAAATAAACAGCCTAGAACTAGCACAGATCAACTTGGGTCTCAACCAACATACTAAAATCCGTAGCATCACCATTAGGACCTAGTACAACCAACGTGGATGTCATTTGTGAACACATTTGATTGTCCAAACTGGGAAGGCCCTTGAATCTCTCTCTATTAGACGACCATAGCATATTCTAATTGTTCCTAAACACTACTCCTAACTTATATGATGTTACCATCAGAGCTAAGATAGCAAAAACTACATAAAACACTGCATCATTCCATCATGAGTGCAGTGCTCCAACAGCACAGTTGCTAGAGTAGATCACAAGGATATCAGACCTGCCGTGGTGGGTCATCATGGCCATGCTTGAGCTCGGGCATGACCTCTTGGTCGCCCTAGGAGCAGACCCCTCCCGCCCCTCCTCCTCGAGCAGAGCAGGGCTGGAGGCTAGGTGCGCCCCTCCTCCTTGATCAGGGCAAGGTTTGTGCCCTCTTGCCATCATTGCCGTCTCTGTGCCATGGTGACCTGCAGCAAAGGGACGGATAGGAGGAGAAGGTGAGGTGAGGAGGAAAGGGTGGACCCGAGCAAGGAAGGAGGGGAAGGGCCTACCTGGGCAACGCCGGAGACGGATCCCGCAAGCTCCGGCCTCGCCATCGCCGATTGTGGTGGATTCTAGAAAAACACGGGAGGCGCCCGAAACCCTAGCGGCGGGCAAGGGTGCAGCCCTTGAGGCGTGGATCTGGAAGGGGGGAGAGAGGGGCGGAGCTTGGCAGCATGTTGCGTCCAGCCGAAGCTCGCTGGAACCGGCCGACGTGGGTGGCGGCGGCGGCGAGGAGATAATGGGGGAAAGGAGCTGGACCGAGGGTGGGGGTAAGGTTCACGAGAGAGGTTTTTTTGAGGGATTCGCACAAGAGAGAGAGAGAGAGAGAGAGAGAGAGAGAGAGAGAGTTTGGTGCGGTGGGAGTGGATCGGGTGGGGTGGGGGTGCGGCAGTGGACACGTAGTAGCTTGGGGTGTGTCACCTGCGCTATAGCTATTCACTTAGTAGTAGCGCAGGTTTTATAACCCGCGCTACTGCTATGCCCTATCCCTGAGAGATATTTACTAATAGCGCGTTTTTTGTCATGCGGCTACCAGTAATATTTACTAGTAGCGAGGGGTCAATACAACGCGCTACTAGTAATTAGCAGTAGCGTGGGTCAAAATAGCGCGCCACCAGTAAGCGTCTACCTATAAGCTATTTCCTAGTAGTGCCCTCTGATCTTGAGAATAATATTAAATAATTTATCAATGCTCAAAAAAATTTCAACACTACGATAGAAGAAAAGTTGAATAAGATTGATGATATGTCTAGAAACATTGATAGAATTTCTCATGATGTAGAAAATCTCAAGTTGAAAACTTTTTCACCCAAGGTTGATGAATTAATTAAAGTTATATATGTTTCTATGGATGAAAGTGTAACACCCCCGGTGATTAGCAACAGTAACCACTTTTGATAATGACATGTCAGCGAGGTTAACACTACATAATCATCATTAGCATCATATTGCATTTCAACTCCCAAGCCAAATTCAAATTTAAATGAAAGTGAAATATAAAAGTTGTCCAACATAAAAACTAAAATGTTCGATAAATAACAAATATTGCGGAGGCTAGTCTGAAATTGAAACCAACAAATAATAAAATAATTAGGTGGCTCTAACATAATTAAAACAGCTAGGATTAATGCATATTATTTATTATAAAAATCGTGTGAACTCCAATTGTCTCCAAACTAATTTTTGGTAGTGCTGGATAATACCTAGTATTTGTTGGAGCAATTGTTGTGTTTTACAAAAACCATTAGGAGGCCTGACTATTTACTAAACTGAGAAAGGAGAATAAATAAAAAGATAAAAGAAAAATGAAACAGGAAAAGAAGAAAAGGGACCCCCTCCCCCTCCACCCCCGGCCCAACTGGGCCCCAGCCCAGCCGGCCGGCCCAGCTCCCGGCCCACCCCGCGCCTACTTGGCCTCCCCCTGGAGGCCACCGAAACCCTAGCCACCACCCACTTCCCCCCCCCCCCATCCTTGACTGGATCTGGATCGGGAGGAGCCCGATCCCCTCCCGCTCCCGTCGCCCGCGCCCTCGACGCGCCCCGCCGCCTCGACGCCCGACGCCGCCGTGCACTGCCGCACCTCGTCCCCGTCGCCGGACTGCCCCTCCCCGACTCTCCCTCGCCGGCCTACACCAGGCCTCGACGCCCCCCTTCTCTTCAGCGCATGTGAGCGCTCCCCCGTCCTCCCCTCTCTGCTCCGGCCACCGCACGTACCGCGCCCGCCCCTGGGCCTCGCCGTGCCGCAGCCGCACGCTGCCCTCTCACCGCGCACTGCCATCGCGCCGCTCGCCGTGTGCCCCGCCTCGCGCGCTCTGACCGCCGTGGCCCCTGCCTCGCCGCTCGCCTCCCGACCGCGCCCAGCTGCGCTTTGCCTCGCCCGTGCATCCCCGGTCGCGCACCGTGCGCGCGCCCACACGCCCGCGCCGCGTCGAGCCCGCCTCCGCCTCGCGTTCTCCCTAGCCGTACCCCGCTGCTGCTTCTGCCGCTGTGAAGCTGCTGCTGCTACCCTGCACCATCGCGTCGCGCCCACCGCTCGCCGCGCCGCCGACCGCGTGCCCGCGCCATCGCCTCGCCGTGCCCTAGCGCTGCTCGCCTCGCCCTCCAGCGCCCTCGGGCGCATACGCGTGCCCAGCACCCGCACCCGAGCGCCCAAACCCGCTAAGGCCCCCAGGGCCTATGACAAAGGGGGCCCACCCCCAAAAATGTTTTAAAAATAAGAAATAAAAATAATTAATTAATTAATTAGTTAATTAATCCTGATTAGGTTAATGTAATTAACTAATTAGTGTTAATTAAACAGTAATTCTTAATTAACTTAATTAACCGCTGACATCAGCATGAGGTCATGCTGATGTCATCATCAGCACTGTTTCGGATAATGTTGAATTAAATAATTAATTAAATTTCAGAAATTAATAAAAACTTTAGAAAATCATATTAAATAAACCGTAACTCCGATGAAAATATTTTATACATGAAACTTGCTCAGAACGATGATACGAACCCGAATACGTCCTCCGTATTCCCGTAAGACGCCCGCAGCTATAAGAACATTGAACTTTTAGACCGATTTCAGTAAATGAATAGTGCCCAACTTTAATTAAATAAATCCAAATAAATTCCTAAATTAACTAAATCGTTTAGTTAGGCAGTAGAATACCCCGGCATATCATTTAGGCATGTCATACATGTTGTTTGCATTATCGCCGTGAATTTATTGTTTCTCTCCCCCTCCTTCTCTCTCTCGATAGACGCTGAGACCGACGGCGCTGCACCAGGATACGACTACTCTACCGACGAGCAGCCCGTTGACGACCTTCCCCTCTTGCCAGAGCAACCAGGCAAGCCCCCCCCTTGAGCATTCCAGATATCGCCCATTCTATTCTCCTGCTTGCATTAGATTTTGCTACTGTTAATGTATGCTCCTATTCTGATGCATAGCATGCTGTTGTAACCTGTTTATTGCTAGCTTACCTGCCTATGATAAACTGATTAGTATAGGTTGGTAGTGAACCATCAGTGACCCCACCACCTTACCCTTGTTGCCCCTGCTTGATCATCGACGACTCGATCAACGTGATCGTCGACTAGAGACCGACACCTCACTTCACACCCCCTTAGTTGTACGACTCTGCGTAGTAACTATCGAGTGCCGAGGGTGATACCTCGTAACGTACTCCCGATGAATACTCTGCAGTGTAGCTGTTCGGTCGTGGTCATCGAGGGTGATTCCTCCTTCTCCACTTCCGATACGACTTTGTCGTGCAACCCTCAGTGTGAACCTCGAGGGTGATACCTCATACGTTCACCCTGATGATTTGACCACACGGCTACTTGACCTTTGTTACAGGCGGGTCCACCCTGGTGGGTACCCGCTGGGGATCTATGATTTCGGGTGTGCCGGAAGGGCACTCGAGTGTGACATTGTGGCGGAGCATCAGAGACTCTGATTGTCTCCGCTTGATACTAATTGAGCCTATTGGATTTGGGTGTGTGATCTGAGTGGGTCGACGTGCCCTATACACACTACCACCACGCGGGATAATGGTTATGGGACCCTCTGCGAAGTACGTTTCTCCGAAAGCTCGTCTGACGTCACGATTCACCGTGCGGGCTGATTGTCGGGATTGGGCTGGATACTTCACTGACGAGTTCAGTGTCGCGCCTGCACCCCGGCCAGTCTCGCAACGCGCAGGGTGCCCAGGGCGATGGCCCGAGACCTCTGGGTGCATAGGTTAGTCCGGCGTGCTGACCTCTCTGCCGAGCCTAGGTAGGGTGCTGCTTTGTGTTGATCTTCCGAGGACGGGCATTACCCAGCAAGTGTGTCCGGCCAGAGTTGATCGAGCATGTTGGGTAACAGTAGTGCACCCCTGTAGGGATGAATCTTCTATCGATAGCCGGTCCTACGGTAAAGGACGCTCAGTTTGTGTATCCCGATCTACTACTTAAACTGGATACTTGTTACTTAATTGAAGCTTAGGGATCGCTTTCTCGCTTGGGAGTCGAGGAAGGATCTTTAAGCTGTACTTCAACATGTTTGCTAAATAAAATGCTATTCTACTCTCTTCTACTGCTGCAAGATGATGGCCTTGTGAAGATGTTTGAAGATGCTAGTCTTCGATAGGACTAGGCCTTCTCTCTATTCTGGCATTTCTGCAGGCCAGTCCAAATATGCAGCCTTTCTCCATTGATAATGTTGCATATGTAGTATAGATCCTTGCTTGCTGAGTACTTCGGATGAGTACTCACGGTTGCTTTACTTTCTCTTTTCCCCATATACCCCACATTGATGATACATCAAACGATGGAGTCCTGGAGCTAGATGCCACCACCGGAGCTTACTACCAGGAGGGTCCAGAGGGTACTTACTACTGGATCGAGCCAGATGACCAGGAGTAGGATCGGAGGCTCCCAGGCAGGAGGCCAACGCCTTTCGATCTAGTGTCGCTATTTGTGCTAGCCTTCTTAAGGCAAAACTTGTCTAACTATGTCTGTACTCAGATAATATTTGTATGACTGACTTATGTATTCGGATCTTCGGATCCCTGGTTTGTAATATTGTGGACCTCCGTTTAAATTGTGTTAGAGTTGTGTTGTGATATCTTCCCGTGAGTCCCTGTGCTTGATCGTACACGTTTGCGTGTATGATTAGTGTACGATTGAGTCGGGGGCGCCACAAGTTGGTATCAGAGCCGACTGCCTGTAGGAAGCCCCCTTCCAATTTCTTGGCTGAAGTTGAGTCTAGAAACCGAAAAACTAATTTACTAACTTGGCTGTGTGGCTTACGGTCCCACGTCGCCAACTGGGTGGTATTAGGATCTTTTATTCCTTGTCCTTACTCTGGGACTCTGATCTCTCTTCTACTCGGGTTAAATAAATTTTACTAACGCCGACACTTAGGATCTCGTAAATCCCGTCTACCCGGAGAGCTGGATATCTGGGCGATTTCCCTGTCATTGATCTGATTAGTCTGATAATCATTTTCCTTTCCATTGTTTTGTTTAACCTTTCTCTCCGAGTTGTGTTAAACTTCTCATTGTCATTTGACAAATCTGAATTTCCTCTGTTTCAGATGGATCGTTTGTTTCCACCGCGTCCTACGACACAGCTTGTGCTTCGCACTTGGGCTCGTAATGCCCCTGGGTTTCCAGCTGTCCTGATCGCTCTCATGAACAGACTTGGCTACCGTTGGTATCCTGAGTACTTGGTTTATGAGGTTTACCGCGAGTTCAATCAGGAACAGTACTACGTTGAAGTTCGGATTTATGATCAGCAGAACAACTCAGACACTGAGCTACACCTTTTTCACGGGTTAGGCGTGACGATTGAGATGGCAGTCCATGATGCCGCCTACTCTGCTGTCGTACGTCTCCGAGGACAGTTCAGCGATAACTTGGATGATACTGTGTTTCGGTACATTCCGTATGCACCTGTTGGAGATGCTACTAGATACTACACAGCTATCTGTGCCCCGTACGAGTCTCGACGCTACGACCCGCAGGTTCTGATTCAGTGCACTTAGGCTCTGGATCGCACTGTTCGGGCTCTTGCCGTCGAGCTGTTTGCCACTCGAGCACGCTACTATGAGGCTATGACACAGTTGCTACCAGCTGTTCGTGCAGGGATACATCCGGAGTATATTCTTTACCCACGCAGGACCGAGATGCCGCCAGGTATTGATTGGCCTGCTGTGGGAGGTCACACGCCTGCACGTGGACCTCTTCTTACAGTTCGAGACCGGTTTCTGCATCAGAGTGCACATGGAGCACAGGATCCTGCCACGATGAACATTCGTCGTCCGCACTTGCAGTTACCCCGTTTCAGTGGTTTTCTCCGACGCTGATGTAGCCTTTGCTATGTCACGTTGTGTACTTCCTTACCGCGTGCCTGCGCGCCGCCTAGTGTCTCTAGTTTTTCAATTTGTGCCGTTATGCTGCCCGATTTTAACCGACCATGTATGGATCTGTATGTCTTAATCGACTGATGTTATGTATCTGATACACTACTTAAGTTGTTGTCGAGTTACATCATGTTTGACACTAAACGCTCGCAATTGCTTTTACTAAACTACCCCCTGTTGATACTTAGCAGGATGGTTAGACCAGGTGGTCGTGGTCGTGGTCGTGCCCCTAAACGCCCACCACCGCCAGACTATATGGCGGCTATGATGCAACAGTTTGAGCTTAACCGTCAGTTCATGGTTGGAATCATGGCTCAGTTTCCGCATCAGAACAACCAGAACCAGAACCCAGCTTCAATAACTTTGACAGAGTTTATGCGACTCAACCCAACGCAGTTCCGCAACTCTGACAAGCCCCTGGATGCCGATGACTGGCTCCGCGACATCACTCACGAGATGGAGTCAGCTAATGTCGCCCCTGCCAACTACGTCAACTTCGCGGCCTTTTTCTTAAAGGGCCCCGCTGCTCAATGGTGGGACACACACAAGCGTACTCTGCCTGTTGGAACAGTCATCACCTGGTATGAGTTCCAGGCTGCTTTCCGTACATGTTATATCCCTCAAGCAATTATGGAACGCATGAAGACCCAGTTCCGTAACCTCACCCAGGGCAATAAGACCGTTGAAGCTTATCAGCGGGAATTTCTAGACCTCTCCCGCTATGCTGAAGAAGACATCGCCACAGATGCTCGCAGACAAGAGAAGTTCCGTAGTGGACTACACCCCGACCTCAAGCTTGCACTAGCTGCTCAAGACATCAATGACTTTTCAACTCTGACGAACAAGGCTATTCTTGTTGAGACCGCTCAGATGGAATACAAGGAATCGCAGAAGCGCTATCGTGATGCTGGCTCATCTTCGGGCTCAGCATCGAAGCGTCGAGTTTGGATCCCCAACAATGCATTCCGTTCCAATACCTCTGCGCCAAAGAACAACTATCTGCACCACGTCTGGCCTCCTCCAATCCACCGCCGAGGCAGCCAAAAAACACTCAAGCTTTCAAAACATGCTCCTCTTCGTCCTGAAGATGGTCTATGCTTCAAGTGCCGCAAACCAGGACACCAGGCTAAAGACTGCCGCCAGAATCAGAATCAGTTAGCCTTTCCCCGTACTGGCCGTGGCAATGGTCGTGGCAACAACCAGACCCGCAACTATAATACTGGGTCTGCTGCACATGGTCGTGGACACGCTTACAACATTGACATTGAAGAAGTCCAGGATCAACCTGCTACTGTGATGGGTACCCTTCTTGTTAACTCAGTACCTGCTTCTGTTTTATTTGATTCAGGAGCATCACATTCATTCATCTCTGGAAAATTTGCATTGATGCATGGCATTCGATATGAGAAAATGCATACTCCGTTAGTCATCAAAACTCCCGGAGGTCACTGTCATGCTGACGTAATAGCACCTGACGTTACCGTCGAAATTAAAGGATTGGAATTCCTTGCCTCGCCCATCGTCCTGAAGTCTTCCACCATAGACCTCATACTTGGAATGGATTGGTTGAAAGCTCACATTGCTTCGATCAATTGTGCCACTAAAGTCGTCCAACTTCTTCACCCCAACGATGAGATAGTGAACTATACCGCCCGCATTACTCGGGACGCTGAAGCTCAGATATATGCTCTGAATGCTTTGAACGCCTCACCTCTGGAGGGGATCGAGAACGTTCCTGTCGTTCGAGATTTTCCAGACGTCTTTCCAGAAGAACTTCCAGGAATACCCCCGGCTAGAGCTGTCGAGTTCGTCATCGACTTGAAGCCTGGCACCGTCCCTATTGCCAAGCGACCTTATAAGATGCCTCCGCATCACCTACTCGAGCTTAAGGAAGAAATCGACAAGTCACTTAAAAGTGGTTTCATCCGCCCCAGTTCCTCTGCTTGGGGAGCACCTTCACTCTTCGTTAAGAAGAAGGATGGAACTAACCGTTTGGTTCAGGATTATCGGCCCATTAACCAAGCCACAATCCAGAATAAATACCCACTGCCCCGGATCAATGATCTTTATGATCAACTTGCAGGATCATCGGTGTTCTCTAAACTCGACCTGAGGTTGGGTTATCACCAGATCCGTGTCCGTGAAGAGGATATTCCCAAGACTGCATTCGTCACTCGTTATGGCTCATATGAATACACCGTCATGTCGTTTGGCCTAACGAATGCCCCAGCAACTTTCTCCCGTCTAATGAATTATATATTCATGGATTACCTGGACAAATTCGTCGTGGTTTATTTGGATGATATTCTGGTTTATTCTAAGAATAAAGAAGAACATGCTGAACACCTCCGTTTGGTACTAGAAAGGCTCCGAGAACACCAGTTGTATGCCAAGTATTCCAAATGTGAATTTTGGCTTTCTGAAGTAACTTACCTTGGACATGTGATTTCCAAGGATGGAATTGCTGTTAACCCTGAACGAGTTCAGGCTATTCTTGACTGGACTCCCCCGAAGAATGTTAAGCAAGTCAGAAGTTTTCTCGGACTTGCTAGTTATTGTCGTCGATTCGTTGAGAACTTTTCCAAGATTGCAAAACCATTGACAAATCTACTTCACAAAGGTGTTAAATATGAGTGGACAGAAAAATGTCAAGAAAGCTTTCAGACACTAAAAGATAAATTGACATCTGCCCCAGTATTAGCACCCCCGGATTCCCAAAAGGATTTCGTAATATACTGTGATGCATCTCGTCAAGGATTAGGCTGTGTCCTAATGCAAGAGCGTAAAGTGATTGCTTATGCTTCTCGACAATTGCGTCCTCACGAAGAAAATTACCCAGTGCACGATCTCGAACTTTCTGCGGTTATTTATGCCCTGAAGCTATGGCGCCATTACCTTCTCGGTAACCGTTGTGAGATATATACGGATCATCAAAGTTTGAAGTATTTATATACTCAACCGGATCTGAACCTTCGTCAACAAAGATGGCTCGAGACAATAGCCGATTATGATATGAATATCTCATACACCCCTGGCAAGGCAAATGTAATGGCCGATGCTTTGAGCCGCAAGGCTTATTGTAGCAACCATATGGTTCAGGAATCACAACCTCTTCTTTATGAAGAGTTTCATAAATTGAACCTCCATATTGTTCCACAGGGTTATCTCAATACCCTCGTTGTCGAACCAGATTTAGAACACAACATCAAAACTATGCAACGGTATGACTCTGAAGTTGAAAGGATCAAGCGGTACCTTGAAAAAGGAAAACCGTCGGAGTTCCATCTTGATAATGATGGGATCCTATTTTTCCAACACCGTCTCTTCGTACCTAAGTTCAAAGATGAGAGAGAACATGTTATGATGGAAGCTCATGACACTCCTCTGTCAATTCATCCTGGTAGCACAAAGATGTACCATGACATTTGTCAGAGATACTGGTGGCCTAATATGAAGCGAGACATTGCTCGTTATGTTTCTGAGTGTGACGTTTGCCGCCGCGTTAAAGCTCAACATCAAAGGCCCGCAGGAACTCTGCAACCCCTTACAATTCCTGAATGGAAATGGGACAAGGTCCAAATGGATTTCATTACTGGTTTTCCCAAATCCCAGAAGGGTAATGATGCTATATTTGTCGTCATTGACCGATTCTCTAAGGTTTCCCACTTTCTGCTTGTTAAAGAGACAATCACTGCTAGCCAGTTAGCAGACTTGTATGTTTCCCGAATTGTGTCACTCCACGGTGTTCCGTTGGAGATCAGTTCTGATCGTGGCAGCCTCTTCACCTCCAGATTCTGGAATAGTTTCCAAGAAGCTATGGGAACACACCTGTCTTTTAGCACCGCTTTTCACCCTCAGTCACAGGGTCAAGTTGAACGAGTTAATCAAGTGCTCGAAGATATGCTTCGAGCTTGCGTCATCTCCTTCGGTAAGAAATGGGAGGAATCTCTCCCGTATGCCGAATTCTCTTACAACAATAGCTATCAAGCTAGTCTGAAGATGGCACCGTTTGAAGTTCTATACGGTCGTAAGTGTCGAACCCCTCTGAATTGGTCAGAAACTAGGGAACGCTCACTCGTCGGACCGGACATTATTCAGCAAGCAGAAGACCAAGTCCGCATTGTCCGTGAACATTTGAAAGCTGCTCAGTCTCGTCAGAAGAGCAACTATGACCGAAAGCACCAGGAAATAGTCTATCAACCTGGCGAGCAAGCTTACCTCCGCGTCACTCCGTTGAAAGGCACTTATCGGTTCGGAATCAAAGGCAAGTTAGCTCCTCGCTACATTGGCCCGTTTCGTATTCTTGCCCGTCGAGGAGAAGTGGCATATCAATTGCAGTTGCCGCCTAATCTTTCCCAAGTACATGATGTTTTTCATGTATCCCAACTCCGTCGCTACTTCAAGGATCCTATTCGAGCTGTGGATCACGAAGTGCTTGAATTACGGAAAGACCTGTCTTATCCAGAACATCCCATCCGTATTCTTGATGAAGCTGAACGTCAGACTCGTCAAAAGTCAATCAAATTCCTCAAGGTTCAGTGGTCAAATCATTCTGAAGATGAGGCCACTTGGGAACGCGAGGATCGTCTTCGTGAAGAATACCCCTCTTTCTTTCAGTCTTCCTCTTAATTCTCGGGACGAGAATTCTTAATAGATGAGGAGAATTGTAACACCCCCGGTGATTAGCAACAGTAATCACTTTTGATAATGACATGTCAGCGAGGTTAACACTGCATAATCATCATTAGCATCATATTGCATTTCAACTCCCAAGCCAAATTCAAATTTAAATGAAAGTGAAATATAAAAGTTGTCCAACATAAAAACTAAAATGTTTGATAAATAACAAATATTGCAGAGGCTAGTCTGAAATTGAAACCAACAAATAATAAAATAATTAGGTGGCTCTAACATAATTAAAACAGCTAGGATTAATGCATATTATTTATTATAAAAATCGTGTGAACTCCAATTGTCTCCAAACTAATTTTTGGTAGTGCTGGATAATACCTAGTATTTGTTGGAGCAATTGTTGTGTTTTACAAAAACCATTAGGAGGCCTGACTATTTACTAAACTGAGAAAGGAGAATAAAGAAAAAGATAAAAGAAAAATGAAACAGGAAAAGAAGAAAAGGGACCCCCTCCCCCTCCACCCCCGGCCCAACTAGGCCCCAGCCCAGCTCCCGGCCCACCCCGCGCCTACTTGGCCTCCCCCTGGAGGGCAACGAAACCCTAGCCACCACCCACTTCCCCCCCCCACTCCCCGACTGGATCTGGATCGTGAGAGCCCGATCCCCTCCCTCCCCGTCCGCCCGCGCCCTCGACGCGCCCCGCCGCCTCGACGCCGACGCCGCCGTGCAACTGCCGCACCTCGTCCCCGTCGCCGGACTGCCCCTCCCCGACTCTCCCTCACCGGCCTACACCAGGCCTCGACGCCCCCCCTTCTCTCCAGCGCATGTGAGCGCTCCCCCGTCCTCCCCTCTCTGCTCCGGCCATCGCACGTACCGCGCCCGCCCCTGGGCCTCGCCGTGCCGCAGCCGCACGCCGCCCCCCTCACCGCGCACTGCCGTCGCGCCGCTCGCCGTGTGCCCCGCCTCGCGCACTCCGACCGCCGTGGCCCCTACCTCGCCACTCGCCTGCCGACCGCGCCCAGCTGCGCTTTGCCTCGCCCGTGCATCCCCGGTCGCGCACCGTGCGCGCGCCCACACGCCCGCGCCGCGTCGAGCCCGCCTCCGCCTCGCGTTCTGCCTAGCCGTACCCCGCTGCTGCTTCTGCCATCAGCATGAGGTCATGCTGACATCATCAGCACTGTTTCGGATAATGTTGAATTAAATAATTAATTAAATTTCAGAAATTAATAAAAACTTTAGAAAATCATATTAAATAAACCGTAACTCTGATGAAAATATTTTATACATGAAACTTGCTCAGAACGACGATACGAACCCGAATACGTCCTCCGTATTCCCGTCAGACGCCCGCAGCTATAAGAACATTGAACTTTTAAACCGATTTCAGTAAATGAATAGTGCCCAACTTTAATTAAATAAATCCAAATAAATTCCTAAATTAACTAAATCGTTTAGTTAGGCAGTAGAACACCCCGGCATATCATTTAGGCATGTCATACATGTTGTTTGCATTATCACCGTGAATTTATTGTTTCTCTCCCCCTCCTTCTCTCTCTCGATAGACGCTGAGACCGACGGCGCTGCACCAGGATACGACTACTCTACCGACGAGCAGCCCGTTGACGACCTTCCCCTCTTGCCAGAGCAACCAGGCAAGCCCCCCCCCCCCTTGAGCATTCCAGATATCGCCCATTCTATTCTCCTGCTTGCATTAGATTTTGCTACTGTTAATGTATGCTCCTATTCTGATGCATAGCCTGCTGTTGTAACCTGTTCATTGCTACCTTACCTGCCTATGATAAACTGTTTAGTATAGGTTGGTGATGAACCATCAGTGACCCCACCACCTTACCCTTGTTGCCCCTGCTTGATCATCGACGACTCGATCAACGTGATCGTCGACCAGAGACCGACACCTCACTTCACACCCCCTAAGTTGTACGACTCTGCGTAGTAACTATCGAGTGCCGAGGGTGATACCTCGTAACGCACTCCTGATGAATACTCTGCAGCATAGCTGTACGGTCGTGGTCATCGAGGGTGATTCCTCCTTCTCCATGTCCGATACGACTCTGTCGTGCAACCCCTCAGTGTGAACCTCGAGGGTGATACCTCATACGTTCACCCTGATGATTATGACCACACGGTTACTTGACCTTTGTCATAGGCGGGTCCACCCTGGTGGGTACCCGCTGGGGATCTATGATTTCGGGTGTGCTGGAAGGGCACTCGAGTGTGACATTGTGGCGGAGCATCAGAGACTCTGATTGTCTCCGCTTGATACTAATTGAGCCTATTGGATTTGGGTGTGTGATCTGAGTGGGTCGACGTGCCCTATACGCACTACCACCACGCAGGATTATGGTTATGGGGCCCTCTGCGATGTACGTTTCTCCGAAAGCTTATCAGACGTCACGATTCACCGTGCGGGCTGATCGTCGGGATTGGGCTGGATACTTCACTGGCAAGTTCAGTGTCGCGCCTGCACCCCGGCCAGCCACGCAACGCGCAGGGTGCCCAGGGCGATGGCCCGAGACCCCTGGGTGCATAGGTTAGTCCGGCGTGCTGACCTCTCTGCTGAGCCTAGGTAGAGCGCTGCTTCGTGTTGATCTTCCGAGGACGGGCATTACCCAGCAAGTATGTCCGGCCAGAGTTGATCGAGCGTGTTGGGTAACAGTAGTGCACCCCTGCAGGGATGAATCTTCTATCGATAGCCGGTCCTACGGTAAAGGACGCTCAGTTTGTGTATCCCGATCTACTACTTAAACTGGATACTTGTTACTTAATTGAAGCTTCGGGATTACTTTCTCGCTGGGAGTCGAGGAAGGATCTTTGAGCTGTACTTCAACATGTTTGCTAAATAAAATGTTATTCTACTCTCTTCTACTGCTGCAAGATGATGGCTTTGAGAAGATGTTTGAAGATGCTAGTCTTCGATAGGACTAGGCCTTTCTCTCTATTCTGGCATTCCTGCAGCCCAGTCCACATATACCGCCTTTTCTCCATTGATAATGTTGCATATGTAGTATAGATCCTTGCTTGCTGAGTACTTCGGATGAGTACTCACGGTTGCTTTATTTTCTCTTTTCCCCCATATACCCCACCTTGATGATACACCAGACGATGGAGTCCAGGAGCCAGACGCCACCACCGGAGCCTACTACCAGGCGGGTCCAGAGGGCACGTACTACTGGATCGAGCCAGCTGACCAGGAGTAGGATCGGAGGCTCCCAGGCAGGAGGCCAACGCCTTTCGATCTAGTGTCGCTGTTTGTGCTAGCCTTCTTAAGGCAGAACTTGTCTAACTATGTCTGTACCCAGATATTATTTGTATGACTGACTTATGTATTCGGATCTTCGGATCCCTGGTCTGTAATATTGTGGACCTCCGTTTATTTGTGTTTAGAGTTGTGTTGTGATATCTTCCCGTGAGTCCCTGGGCTTGATCGTACACGTTTGCGTGTATGATTAGTGTACGATTGAACCGGGGGCGTCACACCAGCGCCCCCCCCCCCCTCGTCGTGGCCCCGACTGGCCGCGTCCAGTTCGGGCGCCCCGCAGCGCCCCAGCGCCCGCTCGCCCGCGCGCCCGTGCACGCTGTGGCCAGGGCCACTGACCACTGGGCCAGTGCCCCCCTGGCCCAATGACATGTGGGGTCCGGTCCCACCGAACGTTTTAGAAAAAGAAAAATAAATAAATAAAAAAATAATTGATAAAAACAATTAATTAATTAATCCTAATTAGGTTAATCTAATTAACTAATTAGTGTTAATTAAATAGTAATTAGTAATTAACTTAATTAACCGCTGACATCAGCATGAGGTCATGCTGATGTCATCATCAGCACAGTTTCGGATAATGTTGAATTAAATAATTAATTAAATTCCAGAAATTAATAAAAACTTTAGAAAATCATATTAAATAAACCGTAACTCCGATGAAAATAATTTATATATGAAACTTGCTCAGAATTTCGATACGAACCCGAATACGTCCTTCGTATTCCCGTCAGACGCCCGCAGCTATAAGAACATTGAACTTTTAGACCGATTTCAGTAAATGAATAGTGCCCAACTTTAATTAAATAAATCCGAATAAATTCCTAAATTAACTAAATCATTTAGTTAGGCAGTAGAACACCCCGGCATATCATTTAGACATGTCATACATGTTGTTTGCATTATTGCCGTGAATTTATTGTTTCTCTCCCCCTCCTTCTCTCTCTCTCGATAGACGCTGAGACCGACGGCGCTGCACCTGGATACGACTACACTACCGACGAGCAGCCCGTTGACGACCTTCCCCTCTTGCCAGAGCAACCAGGCAAGCCCCCCCCTTGAGCATTCCAGATATCGCCCATTCTATTCTCCTGCTTGCATTAGATTTTGCTACTGTTAATGTATGCTCCTATTCTGATGCATAGCCTGCTGTTGTAACCTGTTCATTGCTACCTTACCTGCCTATGATAAACTGATTAGTATAGGTTGGTAGTGAACCATCAGTGACCCCACCACCTTACCCTTGTTGCCCCTGCTTGATCATCGATGACTCGATCAACGTGATCATCGACCAGAGATCGACACCTCACTTCACACCCCCTTAGTTGTACGACTCTGCATAGTAACTATCGAGTGCCGAGGGTGATACCTCGTAACGCACTCCCGATGAATACTCTGCAGTGTAGCTGTTCGGTCGTGGTCATCGAGGGTGATTCCTCCTTCTCCACTTCCAATACGACTCTGTCGTGCAACCCTCAGTGTGAACCTCGAGGGTGATACCTCATATGTTCACCCTGATGATTTGACCACACGGCTACTTGACCTTTGTTACAGGCGGGTCCACCCTGGTGGGTACCCGCTGGGGATCTATGATTTCGGGTGTGCTGGAAGGGCACTCGAGTGTGACATTGTGGCGGAGCATCAGAGACTCTGATTGTCTCCGCTTGATACTAATTGAGCCTATTGGATTTGGGTGTGTGATCTGAGTGGGTCGACGTGCCCTATACGCACTACCACCACGCGGGATAATGGTTATGGGACCCTCTGCGACGTACGTTTCTCCGAAAGCTCGTCTGACGTCACGATTCACCGTGCGGGCTGATTGTCGGGATTGGGCTGGATACTTCACTGACGAGTTCAGTGTCGCGCCTGCACCCCGGCCAGTCTCGCAACGCGCAGGGTGCCCAGGGCGATGGCCCGAGACCTCTGGGTGCATAGGTTAGTCCGGCGTGCTGACCTCTCTGCCGAGCCTAGGTAGGGCGCTGCTTTGTGTTGATCTTCCGAGGACGGGCATTACCCAGCAAGTGTGTCCGGCCAGAGTTGATCGAGCATGTTGGGTAACAGTAGTGCACCCCTGCAGGGATGAATCTTCTATCGATAGCCGGTCCTACGGTAAAGGACGCTCAGTTTGTGTATCCCGATCTACTACTTAAACTGGATACTTGTTACTTAATTGAAGCTTAGGGATCGCTTTCTCGCTTGGGAGTCGAGGAAGGATCTTTAAGCTGTACTTCAACATGTTTGCTAAATAAAATGCTATTCTACTCTCTTCTACTACTGCAAGATGATGGCCTTGTGAAGATGTTTGAAGATGCTAGTCTTCGATAGGACTAGGCCTTCTCTCTATTCTGGCATTTCTGCAGCCCAGTCCAAATATACAGCCTTTCTCCATTGATAATGTTGCATATGTAGTATAGATCCTTGCTTGCTGAGTACTTCGGATGAGTACTCACGGTTGCTTTACTTTCTCTTTTCCCCATATACCCCACATTGATGATACATCAGACGATGGAGTCCTGGAGCTAGATGCCACCACCGGAGCTTACTACCAGGAGGGTCCAGAGGGTACTTACTACTGGATTGAGCCAGATGACCAGGAGTAGGATCGGAGGCTCCCAGGCAGGAGGCCAACGCCTTTCGATCTAGTGTCGCTGTTTGTGCTAGCCTTCTTAAGGCAAAACTTGTCTAACTATGTCTGTACTCAAATAATATTTGTATGACTGACTTATGTATTCGGATCTTCGGATCCCTGGTTTGTAATATTGTGGACCTCCATTTAAATTGTGTTAGAGTTGTGTTGTGATATCTTCCCGTGAGTCCCTGTGCTTGATCGTACACGTTTGCGTGTATGATTAGTGTACGATTGAGTCGGGGGCGCCACAGAAAGTAAGATAAGAACCGCTATGCTTTGAGCTAAAAGAGAATTTTTAGAAAGAGCATTTTCTAGTGATTGCTTTCATAAAAATGTTGAAGATCTTAAAGTGATTGGTGTTTCTTCTATTGATTCTAGTAAGATTAAAATTGATGATAAAGGGACTGGAGAAGAGTCAACTTTAGCTAGAGGGCGTCCCAATGATTCGGAGGGTGAAAACCTTGGTGAAAAAATTGATAAAAGTGCGTTTGGAGATGTCAAAACTTTAACTAGTGATGTGTCCACTCTTTTGGATTACAAAGACTTTAATTATGATAGTTGCTATTTGATTGAGTGTATTTCTTTGTTGCAATCCATGATAAATTCACCCCATGCTTATGAACAAAATAAAGCTTTTACTAAACATATTGTTGATGCCATGATGAAAGCTTTTGAAGAAAAGTTGGAATTAGAGATTTCAATTCCTAGAAAATTACATGATGAATGGGAACCTACCATTAAAGTCAAGATTAAAAATTATGAGTGCTTTGCTTTATGTGATTTGGGTGCTAGTGTTTCCACAATTCCGAAATCTCTATGTGATGTGCTTGGTCTTACCAATACTGAAGAGTGTTCTTTAAATTTACACTTGGCGGATTCTACTATTAAAAAGCCTTTGGGAAGAATTAATGATGTTCTTATTCTTGCAAATAGGAATTATGTGCCCATAGATTTTATTGTTCTTTATATTGATTGCAATCCGTCTTGTCCAGTTATACTTGGTAGACCATTTTTACACACTATAGGTGTCATGATTGACATGAAAGAAGGCACCATTAAGTTTCAATTTCCACTAAGAAAGGGTATGGAACACTTCCCTGGAACAAGAATTAAGCCACCATATTAATCAATCATGAGGGCAACATATGGATCAAAAACTAAAGATGATAATACTTAAATCTATGCATTATGCCTAGCTAAGGGCATAAAACAATAGCGCTTGTTGGGAGGCAACCCAATGAATAAAATTTATTTTTGCATTTTTCTTTCTGTTCTTGAGTGTTTGCACATTTATGCTACTGTTATGCTTGTGTTTTTATGTTTTAATTAGTGTTTGTGCCAAGTAAAGCCTTTAGGATCATGTTGGGTGATAGTTGATTTGATCTTGTTGGAAAACAGAAACTTTTTCGTCCAGTAGAAGAATTTTGAAAATTCACATTAGTGACGAAAAATTCTGAATGTTTTACAAAATATTGATATACAAATTTCCTACGAAGCCCTAATTTTTCAGAACTTTTGGAGTTATAGAAGTATGGCTAAAATTCGCGTCTTTACAGACTGCTCTGTTTTTGACAGATTCTGTTTTCGTTGCATTGTGTACTTATTTTGACGAATCTATGGATTGTATCGAGGGGTATAAGCCATGGTAAAGTTAGAATACAGTAGGTATAATGGAATAATAAAATATGAATGGGTTTGCAACAGTACTTAAAGTGAAGATTGGTTTTCTTATACTAACGGATCTCACGAAGGTTTTGTTATGTTTTGTGATTGAAGTTTTCAAGTTTTGGGTGAGATCACAATGGATGAAGGAATAAGGAGTAGAAGAGAATGCCCATGGCACCCCAAGTTAATATTCGAAGAGAACCAAGCAACTAAGCTTGGGGACGCCCCGGAAGGCATCCCCTCTTTCTTGTAACGACCATCGGTATTTTACTTGGAGCTATATTTTTATTCGTCACATATCTTGAGTTTTGCTTGGAGCATCTTGTATTATATGAGTCTTTGCTTGTTTTGCTTTTTAGTTTGTCACAAGTATCCTTGCTGGACACACCTATTTAAGAGAGCCAAATTTATGCTATGATTTGTTAGAATTGCTCTTTATGCTTCACTTAAATTTTTTGAGCTATGGAATTGCTCTAATGCTTCACTTATATCTTTTTGAGCACGGTGTGCTTTAATATTTTTGAAGAAATACTCTCATGCTTCACTTAGATTAATTTGAGAGTTAGTAAAATTTTGAAGAAATTCTCTCATGCTTCACTTTTATTATTTTGAGAGATGAAAATCTTTATGCTCATGTTCTTCACTTAAATTTATTTGAGCTTTGCAAAAGCAATGGCAATATATGAAACTAGTCCCAAAATGATAGATATTCAAGAGGGATATAATGAAAACTTTCATGAAGATCATTGGACAAAGTAAACTTGACTCCTTGTAATAGTTTTGAGATATGATGATAGTAATATGTGAGTCATGTTGTTGAGTAATTATGCTTTAGTAATAATATTGGTGTTAAGGTTTGTGATTCCCTATGCAAGCAAGAAAGTCGATAGTTATGCAATGAAATCACATCCTACTTGTGGTGCATTATTCGGTGTTAGTTATGCTTAATGCTCATTTATGAGATTTTTTGTTTCTTGGTTGGTTGCTTCTCAATCTTTTTGCTAGCCTCCACTTGTACTAAGTAGAAATACTACTTGTGCATCCAAAATCCTTAAACCCAGTTTTGCCATATGAGTCCACCATACCTACCTATATGTGGTATTTCCGTGCCGTTCTAAGCAAATTTGTATGTGCCAACTCTAATTTTAAAAATAAATTTCCTTTTTGTGTGCCCGTACCGCTCATGAAGCGGCAGGGGGTGGCCAATATTTTTCCATGCTAGATGTGTTATTCTTAAGATGAGTGTTTATCACTTGTCATTTCACGAGAGTACGGCGGTAATAGGGATGCCTAGTCCCAAAATGATTTTTTTTTACTTTATGTTGTCAAATAATAAATTCCTTGGAAAGTGTTGGTATGGATGGTACCCGTGGATACGGCTAGCCATGGAGTGTGAAAGAATGGTGGAAAAAGGAATAAACTTTATTTTCTATTTGGGAACCGCCTATGATATACTCCCTCCATTCCTAAATATTTGTCTTTTAGAGATTTCAAATGAACTATCACATACAGATGTATATAGACATATTTTTAGAGTGTAGATTCACTCATTTTGCTTCGTATGTAGTCACTTGTTGAAATATCTAGAAAGACAAATATTTAAGAACGGAGGGAGTATCTAGCATGGAAAGTATTGGGAATTCTCAGTCGTTTTCGTTAACAGGAAAAGCATGCCTCTCAAAATGTTTTTATCTCTCAAATTTTTGCTCTGAGCTCTGGCACCTCTACAAATCCCTACTTCCCTCTGCGAAGGGCCTATCCATTTACTTTATGCAATTTTTTTGAGTCTCCATCTTCTCTTATAAAGCACCAACTAAGGGGCACTATGATCGTACTTGAGCATTGGATGTAGCTAATATTCGAGTGTCCTTCGTGAATGGATCAATGATTGAGCATGATGGGCTAGGGATAGCTTTCTTTAGTGCTGATATTTTGAAAGACATGGTTGCTTGTTGATATGCTTGAGTATTGAAGTCTTCATGTCAAAACTAGACTATTGCTTTGAATCATCTAAAAGTCCAAATGTCCATGCTACAAAAGAAAAAAATATGTGATGAACATGTTAGGCAGCATTCCACATCAAAAATTCTGTTTTTATCATTTACCTACTCGAGGATGAGCAGGAATTAAGCTTGGGGATGCTGATACGTCTCCAACGTATCTATAATTCTTGATTGTTCCATGCTGTTATATTATCATTATTGGATGTTTTACAATCATTTTATAGCAACCTTATATAATTTTTTGGGACTAACCTATTGACATAGTGCCCAGTGCCAGTTGCTATTTTTTGCTTGTTTTTTACTTCACAGAATATCAGTACCAAATGAAGTCCAAATGCTACGAAACTTTTTGAAGATTTTTTTAGACCAGAAGACAACTTGGGAGCCAAGGAAGCACCTGGGGGAGGTCCGTGGGGACCACAACCCACCAGGGCGCGCCAGAGGCCCTTGGCGCGCCCTGATGGGTTGTGGGGCCCACAAGGGTATCCTCCACCGCCTCTTCGCTCTATAAATCCTCCAAAATTCCAGAAACCCTAGGGGAGCAGACGAAACACAATTCCAACCGCCGCAAGTTCCAGAACCACGAGATCCAATCTACACCATCACGGAAGGGTTCATCATACTCATTGGTGTCTCTTCGATGATGCGTGAGTAGTTCACCATAGACCTACGGGTCTGTAGGAAGTAGCTAGATGGATTTTTCTCTCTGTTTGATTCTCAATACAATGGCCTCTTGGAGATCTATTTGATGTAATGACTTTTTGTGGTGTGTTTGTTGGGATCCAATGAAGTTTGAGTTCATGATCAGATCTATATCCATGAAAGTTATTTGAGTTCTTTGATCTATTTTATGCATGATTACTTATAGCCTCGTATTTCTTCTTCGAATCTTTGGTTTAGTTAGGCCAACTAGATCGATTTTTCTTGCCATGGGAAGAGGTGCTTTGTGATGGGTCCGATCTTGCGGTGTCCTCTCCCATTGACAGAAGGGGCAGCGAGGCACGCATGTATTATTGCTATTACGGATAACAAGATGGGGTCTATTCCTACATGAATACATCTTGTCTACATCATGTCACCGTTCTTATTGCATTACTCCGTTTCTCCATGAACTTAATACACTAGATGCACGCTGGATAGCGGTCGATGTGTGGAGTAATAGTAGTAGATGCAGAATCATTTTGGTCTACTAATCTTGGATGTGATGCATATATAATGATCATTGCCTGGATAACGTCATAATTATTCGATCTTCTATCAATTACCCAACAGTAATTTGTTTACCCACCGTATGCTATTTTCTCGAGAGAAGCCACTAGTGAAATTTACGGCCCCCGGGTCTATCTTTCATCATATTTCTTTCCGATCTATTTTTATTCGCTTTTGTTTTCAGATCTATTATTCCAAAAACCCAAAAATACCTTGCTGCAATTTTTCTTTATTTATTTTATTTTATGTTTTACTCAGATATATTTATCCAAAATCATACAGATCAATCTATCTTTTGCCCGAGGAGGGATTGACAATCCCTCTTACGCGTCGGGTTGCAAGTATTTGTTCTTTGTGTGCAGGTACCATTTACATAGCTTGGCCTGGCCTCCTACTGGATTGATATCTTGGTTTCATAACTGAGGGAAATACCTACCGTAGCTGTACTGCATCATCCCTTCCTTTTTGGGGAAATACCGACACAGTTTCAAGCCGCATCAAGAGGTCTTGTTCATATGGAGGGTCTTGTAGATAGACAGGCTTCCTAACCTTCTTTCTTTTTAGTTGTCTGTACTCAGGCAGGTTATGCTTCCTCTTGTTTCTTGTATGACTTGAATATTGAGTCATGAGACCCATGTTTGCAATATCATGCTATGTAAGGCTCCTCGAAGCCCTTTTAAATAAATACTTTGAGTCGTAGAGTTATGTTGTGATGCCATGTTGTATTTACACATATCGTGCATATTGTGTGTATGTTTGAAATGCACTGGTATGTGTGGGATCCGACACCTAGTTGTTTATTATTGGTAGCCTTTCTTATGGGGAAATGCCTCCTAGTGCTTCCATCGGGAACACATGGATTGACCGGCGTGTGTCCTTCTTTGCTTTTGTGTATGTCCTTACGAGGAAATGTCACGCGGTGTTTTACTAGAGTCCTTGCAGCTTGCTACGACTCGGTTACACTCGTTGCTGACCGACACGTGTTGCTGGGTCATGTATGCCTGTCCCTGTAAGTTTGTGCTGATGGAAATATGCCCTAGAGGCAATAATAAAATGGTTATTATTATATTTCCTTAATCATGATAAAGGTTTATTATTCATGCTAGAATTGTATTGACCGGAAACTTAAATACATGTGTGGATACATAAACAAATACCGTGTCCCTAGTGAGCCTCTACTCGACTAGCTCGTTGATCAAAAGATGGTTAAGGTTTCCTAACCATAGACATGAGTTGTCATTTGATAACAGGATCACATCATTAGGAGAATGATGTGATGGACAAGACCCATCCGCTAGCTTAGCATATGATCGTTCAGTTTATTGCTATTGCTTTCTTCATGTCAAATACATATTCCTTCGACTATGAGATTATGCAACTCTCAGATACCGGAAGAATACCTTGTGTGCTATCAAACGTCACAACGTAACTGGGTGATCATAAAGATGCTCTACAGGTATCTTCGAAGGTATCTGTTGATTTGGCATGGATCGAGATTAGGATTTGTCACTCCATGTATCGGAGAGGTATCTCTGGGCCCTCTCGGTAATACACATCATAAAAGCTTGCAAGCAAATGACTAAGGAGTTAGTTACGAGATGATGTATTATGGAACAAGTAAAGAGACTTGCCGGTAACGAGATTGAACTAGGTATGAAGATACCGACGATCGAATCTCGGGCAAGTAACATACCGAGAGACAAAGGGAATTACGTATGTTGTCATAAAGGTTCGGCCGATAAAGATCTTCGTAGAATATGTGGGAACCAATATGGGCATCCATATTCCACTATTGGTTATTGACCGAAGAGGTGTCTCAGTCATGTCTACATAGTTCTCGAACCCGTAGGGTCCGCACGCTTAACGTTCGTTGACGATATAGTATTATATGAGTTATGTATGTTGGTGACCGAATGTTGTTCGGGGTCCCGGATGAGATCATGGACATGACGAGGAGCTCCGGAATGGTCCTGAGGTAAAGATTAATATATGGGATAATAGTGTTTGGTCTCCGGAAGGGTTCCGGAATTCACCGGAAGGGGTTTCGGATGTTTCCCGAAATGATCTGGTGCGAGAACACTTTATTTGGGCCAAGGGGTAAAGCCCATGAGTTTTTTGGAAAGTGCAAAAGGAAGTTTTGTGGAGACCAGAGGCCAGACGCCAGGGTCCCTGGCGTCTGGACCTGGAGTCCGAGAAGGACTCTTGCCTTTCGGGCAAAACCGACTTTGAGGAGGCCTTTACTCCAAGTTTCGACCCCAGGGCTCAACATATAAATAGAGGGGCAGGGCTAGCACCCAAGACACATCAAGATACACCAAGCCGTGTGCCGGCATCCTCGCCCCTCTAGTTTATCCTCCGTCATAGTTTCCGTTGTGCTTGGCGAAGCCCTGCGGAGATTGTTCCTCACCACCACCGTCACCACGCCATCGTGCTGCCGGAACTCATCTTCTACTTCGCTCGCCTTGCTAGATCAAGAAGGCGAGGACGTCATCGAGCTGAACGTGTGCTGAATGCGGAGGTGTCGTACGTTCGGTACTTGATCGGGACGGATCGTGAAGGTGTACGACTACATCAACCGCGTTGATAAACGCTTCCGCTTAGCAATCTTCAAGGGTTTGAAGATGCTCTCCTCTCTCGTAGCTATGCATCTCCATGGATAGATCTTGCGTGTGCGTAGAATTTTTTTTGTTTTCCATGCAATGTTCCCCAATAGTGGTATCAGAGCCAGGTCTATGCGTAGATGATATGCACGAGTAGAACACAAATAGTTGTGGGCGATGATAGTCATACTGCTTACCACCAACGTCTTATTTTGATTCGGCGGTATTGTAAGATGAAGCGGTCCGGACCAACCTTACATGTCCATGTACATGAGACCGGTTGCACCGACAGACATGCAACTAGTTTTGCATAAAGGTGGCTGGCGGGTGTCTGTTTCTCCTACTTTAGTTGAATCGAATTTGACTACGGCCGGTCCTTGAAGAAGGTTAAAACAGCAAACTTGATAAATCACCGTTGTGGTTTTTGCGTAGGTAAGAACGGTTCTTGCTAGAAGCCCGTAGCAGCCACGTAAAACTTGCAACAACAAAGTAGAGGACGTCTAACTTGTTTTTGCAGGGTATGTTGTGATGTGATATGGTCAAGACGTGACGTGATATACGTTGTTGTATGAGATGATCATGTTTTGTAATATCGACAATCGGCAGGAGCCTTAGGGTTGTCTCTTAATTATTGTATGAAATGCAAGCGCCATGTAATTGCTTTCTTTATCGCTATGCGTTAGCAATAGTTGTAGAATCAATAGTTGGCGAGATGACCCCGACGCAACGATGGAGATCAAGGTGTAGAGCCGGTGACGATGGAGATCATGACGTTGCGTTGGAGATGGAGATCAAAAGCACAAGATGATGATGGCCATATCATGTCACATATTTTGATTGCATGTGATGTTTATCCTTTATGCATCTTATTTTGCTTAGAACGACGGTAGCATTATAAGATGATCCCTTCACTTAATTTCAAGATAAAATTGTTCTCCCTAAGTATTCATCGTTGCTACAGTTGGTCGTTTCGAGACACCTCGTGATGATCGGGTGTGATAGACTCTATGTTCACATACAACGGGTGTAAGCCAGTTTTACACACGCGGAATACTTGGGTTAAACTTGACGAGCCTAGCATGTACAGACATGGTCTCGGAACACTGGAGACCGAAAGGTCGAACATGAGTCATATAGTAGATATGATCAACATGAAGATGTTCGCCATTGATGACTACCCCATCTCACGTGATGATCGGACATGGGTTAGTTGATTTGGATCATGTATCACTTAGATAACTTGAGGTTTGTTTATTTAAGTGGGAGTTCATTAGTAATTTGATTAATTGAACTTAATTTATCGTGAACTTAGTCTTAATAGTTTTTGCATATCTATGTTGTAGATCAATAGCTCGTGATATAGCTCCCCTATTTTTGATATGCTCGTAGAGAAAAATAAGTTGAAAGATGATAGTAGCAATGATGCGGACTGGGTCCATGATCTGAGGATTATCCTCATTGCTGCATAGAAGAATTATCTCCTTGATGCACCGCTAGGTGACAGACCTATTGGAGGAGCAGATGCAGACGTTATGAACGTTTGGCAAGCTCGATATGATGACTACTTAATAGTTTAGTGCGCCATACTTTACGGCTTAGAACCGGGACTTCAAAAATGTTTTGAATGCCACGGAGCATATGAGATGTTCCAAGAGCTGAAATTGGTATTTCAGACTCATGCCCGTGTCGAGAGGTATGAGACCTCTGACAAGTACTTTGCCTACAAGATGGAGGAGAATAGCTCAGCCAGTGAGCATGTGCTCAGAATGTCTGGGTACTACAATCGCTTGAATCAAGTGGGAGTTAATCTTCCAGATAAGATAGTGATTGATAGATTTCTCCAGTCACTGTCACCAAGCTACTAGAGCTTTGTGATGAACTATAATATGCAAGGGATGACGAAAACGATTCCCAAGCTCTTCGTGTTACTGAAATCGGCGAAGGTAGAAATCAAGAAAGAGCATCAAGTGTTGATGGTTAACAAGACCACTAGTTTCAAGAAAAAGGGCAAAGGGAAAGAAAGGGAACTTCAAGAAGAATGGCAAGCAAGTTGCCACTCCCGTGAAGAAGCCCAAAGCTGGACCTAAGCCTGAAACTGAGTGCTTCTACTGCAAAGGGAATGGTCACTGGAAGTGGAACTACCACATATATTTGGCGGATAAGAAGGATGGCAAAGTGAACAAATGTATATTTGATATACATGTTATTGATGTGTACTTTACTAATGTTCGTAGTAGCCCCTGGGTATTTGATATTGGTTCAGTTGCTACGATTAGTAACTCGAAACAGGAGTTGTAGAATAAACAGAGACTAGTTAAGGGCAAGGTGACGATGTGTGTTGGAAGTGATTCCAAGGTTGATACGATCACCATCGCACACTCCCTCTACCTTCGGGATTAGTGTTGAACCTAAATAAATGTTATTTGGTGTTTGCATTGAGTATGAACATGATTAGATCATGTTTATTGCAATACAGTTATTCAGTTAAGTCAGAGAATAATTGTTGTTCTATTTACATGAATAAAACCTTCTATGGTCATACACCCAATGTCAATGGTTTATTGAATCTCGATCCTAGTGATACACATATTCATAATATTGATGCCAAAAGATGCAAAGCTGATAATGATAGTGCAACATACTTGTGGCACTACCGTTTAGGTCATATTGGTGTAAAGCGCATGAAGAAACTCCATGCGAATGGACTTTCGGAATCACTTGACTAAGAATCATTTGATACTTGCGAACCATGCCTCATGGGCAAGATGACTAAAACTCCGTTCTCCGGAACAATGGAGCGAGCTAATGACTTATTGGAAATAATACATACCGATGTATGCGGTCCAATGAGTGTTGAAGCACGCGGCGGGTATCATTATTTTCTGACCTTCACAAATGATTTGAGGAGGTATGGGTATATCTACTTGATGAAACACAAGTCAGAAACATTTGAAAAGTTCAAAGAATTTCAGAGTGAAGTAGAGAATCATCGTAACAAGAAAATAAAGTTTCTACGATCTGATCGCGGAGGCGAATATTTGAGTTACGAGTTTGGCCTTGATACCTCTCAAACGTATCTATAATTTTTTATTGTTCCATGCTATTATATTATCTGTTTTGGATGTTTTATATGCATTAATATGCTATTTTATATTATTTTTGGGACTAACCTATTAACCTAGAGCCCAGTGCCAGTTCCTGTTTTTTCCCTGTTTTTAAGTTTCGCAGAAAAGGAATACCAAACGAAGTCCAAACGGAATAAAACTTTCACGATGATCTTTCTTGGACCAAAAGGAAACCAGAGGACTTGGAGTGCAAGTCAGAGAAGCCACGAGACGGCCACAAGGACGGAGGGCGCGCCCAGGGGGGTAGGGCACGCCCCCCACCCTTGTGGGCCCCTCATGCATCTCCTGACCTAATTCTTTCGCCTATATATACTCTTATATGCCCAAACCACCAGATATATCCACGAAAAGACTTTTCCACTGCCACAACCTTCTGTACCCGTGAGAACCCATCTAGGGGCCTTTTCCGGCGTCCTGCCGGAGGGGGATTCGATCACGGAGGGCTTCTACATCAACACCATTGCCCTTCCGATGAAGCGTGACTAGTTTACCTCAGACCTACGGGTCCATAGCTAGTAGCTAGATGGCTTCTTCTCTCTCTTTGATTCTCAATACCACGTTCTCCTCGATGTTCTTGGAGATCTATTCGATGTAATAATTTTTGCGGTGTGTTTGCCAAGATCCGATGAATTGTGGATTTATGATCAGCTTATCTATGAATATTATTTGAATCTTCTCTGAATTCTTTTATGCATGATTTGATATCTTTGCAAGTCTCTTCGAACTATCGATTTGGTTTGGCCAACTAGATTGGTTTTTCTTGCAATGGGAGAAGTGCTTAGCTTTGGGTTCAATCTTGTGGAGTCCTTTCCCAGTGACAGTAGGGGCAGCAAGGCACGTATTGTATTGTTGCCATCAAGGATAAAAAGATGGGGTTTTCATCATATTGCTTGAGTTAATTCCTCTACATCATGTCATCTTTCTTAATGCGTTACTCTGTTCTTCATGAACTTAATACTCTAGATGCAGGCAGGAGTCAGTCGATGTGTGGAGTAATAGTAGTAGATGCAGAATCGTTTCGGTCTACTTGACACGGACATGATGCCTATATTCATGATCATTGCCTTAGATATTGTCATAACTTTGCGCTTTTCTATCAATTGCTCGGCAGTAATTTGTTCACCCACCGTATTATTTTCTATCTTGAGAGAAGCCTCTAGTGAAACCTATGGCCCCCGGGTCTATTTTTCATCATACAATCTTCTACTTTCCAATCTACGAGTTTCCGATCTACTATTTTGCAATCTTTTACTTTCCAATCTATAAAACAAAAATACCAAAAATATTTACTTTACCGTTTATCTATCTCTATCAGATCTCACTTTTGCAAATAACCGTGAAGGGATTGACAACCCCTTTATCGCATTGGGTGCAAGTTTGGTGTTTGTTTGTGCAGGTATTCGGTGACTTGTGTGTTGTCTCCTACTGGATTGATACCTTGGTTCTCAAAACTGAGGGAAATACTTACTCTACTTTGCTGCATCACCCTTTCCTCTTCAAGGGAAAAACCAACGCAAGCTCAAGAAGTAGCAGGAAGAATTTCTGGCGCCATTGCCGGGGAGATCTACACCAAGTCAAGACATACCAAGTACCCATCATAAACTCTCATCTCTCACATTACATTATTTGCCATTCGCCTCTCGTTTTCCTCTCCCCCACTTCTAAAACAATTTTCGAAAAGTTTGCCTTTTCTTTGCCTCTCTCTTTGCCTTTTCTTCGCCCCTCTTCCATTCGTCTTCTTCGTTTGCTTTTTGTGTGCTTGCGTGTTGGATTGCTTGCTTTGTCACGATGACTCAAGAGAATACCAAACTGTGTGATTTTTCCAACACCAATAATAATGATTTTATTAGTACTCCGACTGCTCCCGCTACTAATGCGGAATCTTGTGAAATTAATGCCGCTTTGCTGAATCTTGTTATGAAAGATCAATTTTCTGGCCTTCCTAGTGAAGATGCCGCATCCCATCTAAACAATTTCATTGATTTGTGTGATATGCAAAAGAAGAAAGATGTGGATAATGACATTGTTAAATTGAAGCTATTTCCATTCTCACTACGAGACCGTGCTAAAACTTGGTTTTCATCTTTGCCTAAAAATAGTATTGATTCATGGAATAAGTGTAAAGATTATTTTATTTCCAAGTATTTTCCTCCCGCTAAGATCATCTCCCTTAGGAACGATATTATGAATTTTAAACAACTTGATCATGAGCATGTTGCACAATCTTGGGAAAGAATAAAATTGATGATACGAAATTGCCCTACTCATGGCTTGAATTTGTGGATGATTATACAAAAAAATTATGCTGGATTGATTTTTGCTTCTAGAAATCTTTTAGATTCGGCCGCGGGAGGCACTTTTATGGAAATTACCCTAGGAGAAGCTACTAAACTTCTAGATAATATTATGATTAATTATTCTCAATGTCATACCGAAAGATCTTCCACTAGTAAAAAGGTGCATGCAATTGAAGAGATTAATGTTTTGAGTGGAAAGATGGATGAACTTATGAAATTGTTTGCTAGCAAGAGTGTTTCTTTGGATCCCAATGATATGCCTTTATCCACTTTGATTGAAAACAATAATGAATCTATGGATGTGAATTTTGTTGGTAGGAACAATTTTGGTAATAACGCGTATAGAGGCAATTTTAATCCTAGGCCGTTTCCTAGTAATTCCTCTAATAATTATGGAAATTCCTACAACAATTCTTATGGAAATTATAATAAGATGCCCTCTGAATTTGAGAATAGTGTTAAAGAATTTATGAGTTCGCAAAAGAATTTCAATGCTTTGATTGAAGAAAAATTGCTTAAGATTGATGATTTGGCTAGGAACGTGGATATAATTTCTCTTGATGTTGATTCTTTGAAACTTAGATCTATCCCACCCAAGCATGATATCAATGAGTCTCTCAAGGCTATGACAATTTCCATTGATGAGTGCAAAGAAAGAACCGCTAAGATGCGTGCTAAAAAAGATTGGTTTGTAAAAACGTGTTCTTCTAGTTTCCGTGAAAATAATGATAAAGACCTTAAAGTGATTGATGTGACTCCTATTGAATCTTTTTTTTCCAATATAAATCTTGATAAAGATGGGACTGGAGATGAGTCAACTTTAGTTAGAAGGCGTCCCAATGATTCGGAGTTTTTAGATCTTGATGCAAAAATTGATAAAAGTGGGATTGGAGAGGTCAAAACTTTAAGTACCAATGAACCCACTCTTTTGGATTTCAAGGAATTTAATTACGATAATTGTTCTTTAATAGATTGTATTTCCTTGTTGCAATCCGTGTTGAATTCTCCTCCTGCTTATAAACAAAACAAAGCTTTTACTAAACATATCGTTGATGCTATGATGCAATCTTTTGAAGAAAAGCTTGAATTGGAAGTTTCTATCCCTAGAAAACTTTATGATGAGTGGGAACCTACTATTAAGATTAAGATTAAGATTAAATATTATGAATGCCATGCTTTGTGTGATTTGGGTGCTAGTGTTTCCACGATTCCAAAAACTTTGTGTGATGTATTAGGTTTCCGTGAATTTGATGATTGTTCTTTAAATTTGCATCTTGCGGATTCCACTATTAAGAAACCTATGGGAAGGATTAATGATGTTCTTATTGTTGCAAATAGGAATTATGTGCCCGTAGATTTCATTGTTCTTGATATAGATTGCAATCCTACATGTCCTATTATTCTTGGTAGACCTTTCCTTAGAACGATTGGTGCAATTATTGATATGAAAGAAGGAAATATTAGATTTCAATTTCTGGTAAGGAAGGGCATGGAACACTTTCCAATAAATAAAATTAAATTGTCTTATGAATCTATTATGAGAGCCACTTACGGATTGCATACCAAAGATGACAATACTTAGATCTATTCTTGTTTTTTATGCCTAGCTAAGGGCGTTAAACAATAGCGCTTGTTGGGAGGCAACCCAATTTTTTTTTTGCTTTTAAGGTTCTTTTTTGCAATAAATAATTCATCTATCCTCTTGTTAGATGTGGTTTTATGTTTTAATTAGTGTTTGTGCCAAGTAAGACCTTTGGGATAGCTTACGGTGACAGTTGATTTGATCTTGCTGAAAAACAAAAACTTTTGCGTCCAGTCTCAGAATTTTCATAAATCACTGGGAGTTGAAAAACCATCAATTTTTTATACAATATTGATATACAAATTTCCTATGTTTTCCTAATTTATCAGAATTTTTCGAGTTACATACGTATTAGAACAATTCAAATCTTCACAGACTATTCTGTTTTTGACAGATTCTGTTTTCTATGTGTTGTTTGCTTATTTTGATAAATCTATGGGTAATATCGGGGGGTATGAACCATGGAAAAGTTGGAATACAGTAGATATTACAGCAATATAAATAAATAATGAGTTCACAACAGTACCAAAAGTGGTGATTTATTTTCTTATACTAACGGAGCTTATGAGATTTTCTGTTGAGTTTTGTGTTGTGAGGTTTTCAAGTTTTGGGTAAGGATTTGATGGACTATGGAATAAGGAGTGGCAAGAGCCTAAGCTTGGGGATGCCCAAGGCACCCCAAGGTAATATTCAAGGACAACCAAGAGCCTAACCTTGGGGATGCCCCGGAAGGCATCCCTTCTTTCGTCTTCGTCTATCGGTAACTTTACTTGAGGCTGTATTTTTATTCACCACATGATATGTGTTTTGCTTGGAGCATCTTGTATGATTTGAGTCTTTGCTTTTTAGTTTGCCACAATCATCCTTGCTTTTCACACCTTTTGAGAGAGACACGCATGAATCGTGATTTATTAGAATACTCTTTGTGCTTCACTTATATCTTTTGAGCTAGGCAATTTTACTCTAGTGCTTCACTTACATCTTTTTAGAGCACAGCGGTGGCTTTATTTTATAGAAATTGATGAACTCTCATGCTTCACTTATATTATTTTGAGAGTCTTTAAAACAGCATGGTAATTTTCTTTGGTTATAAATTTAGTCCTAATATGATAGGCATCCAAGAGGGATATAATAAAAACTTTCATATAAAGTGCATTGAATACTATGAGAAGTTTGATTCCTTATAATTGTTTTGAGATATGAAGATGGTGATATTAGAGTCATGCTAGTGAGCAGTTGTGAATTTTAGAAATACTTGTGTTAAGGTTTGTGAGTCCCGTAGCATGCACGTATGGTGAACCGTTATGTAACGAAGTTGGAGCATGAGATATTTTTTTATTGTCATCCTTTGTGTGGAAGTCGGGATCGCGCGATGGTTAACTCCTACCAACCCTTCCCCTAGGAGCATGCGTCTAGTACTTTGTTTCGATGACTAATAGATTTTTGCAGTAAGTATGTGAGTTCTTTATGACTAATGTTGAGTCCATGGATTATACGCACTCTCACCCTTCCACCTTTGCTAGCCTCTCTAGTGCCGCGCAATTTTCGCAGGTACCATAAACCCACCATATGCCTTCCTCAAAACAGCCACCATACCTACCTATTATGGCATTTCCATAGCCATTCCGAGATATATTGCCATGCAACTTTCCACCGTTCCGTTTATTATGACACGCATCATCATTGTCATATTGCTTTGCATGATCATGTAGTTGACATCGTATTTTTGGCAAAGCCACCGTTCATAACTCTTTCATACATGTCACTCTTGATTCATTGCACATCTCGGTACACCACCGGAGGCATTCATATAGAGTCATATTTTGTTCTAGTATCGAGTTGTAATTTTTGAGTTGTAAGTAAATAGAAGTATGATGATTTTCATTATTAGAGCATTGTCCCATGTGAGAAAAAAAAAGAGAAAACAAAAAAAAAGAGAAAAGAAAAGAAAGAAAGAAAAAAAAGAGAAGAAAGAAAAAAAAAGAAAAAAAAGGAAAAAAAAATGAGAGAAAAAGAGAGAAGGGGCAATGTTACTATCCTTTTTCCATACTTGTGCTTCAAAGTAGCACCATGATCTTCATGATAGAGAGTCTCCTATGTTGTCACTTTCATATACTAGTGGGAATTTTTCGTTATAGAACTTGGCTTGTATATTCCAACGATGGGCTTCCTCAAATTGCCCTAGGTCTTCATGAGCAAGCAAGTTGGATGCACACCCACTTAGTTTTCTTTTTGAGCTTTCATAAACTTATAGCTCTAGTGCATCCGTTGCATGGCAATCCCTACTCACTCACATTGATATCTATTGATGGGCATCTCCATAGCCCGTTGATACGCCTAGTTGATGTGAGACTATCTCCATCTTTTTGTCATCTCCACAACCACCTTCTATTCCACCTATAGTGCTATGTCCATGGCTCACGCTCATGTATTGTGTGAAAGTTGAAAAAGTTTGAGAATACTAAAGTATGAAACAATTGCTTGGCTGAAACCGGGGTTGTGCATGATTTGAGTATTTTGTGTGATGCAGATGGAGCATAGCCAGACTATATGATTTTGTAGGGATAAGCTTTCTTTGGCCATGTTATTTTGAGAAGACATAATTATCTTGTTAGTATGCTTGAAGTATTATTGTTTTTATGTCAATATTAAACTTTTGTTTTGAATCATACGGATCTGAACATTCATGCCACAATGAAGAAATTACATGGATAAATATGTTAGGTAGCATTCCACATCAAAAATTCTGTTTTTATCATTTACCTACTCGAGGACGAGCAGGAATTAAGCTTGGGGATGCTTGATACGTCTCCAACGTATCTATAATTTTTTATTATTCCCTGCTATTATATTATCTATTTTGGATGTTTTATATGCATTAATATGCTATTTTATATTATTTTTGGGACTAACCTATTAACCTAGAGCCCAGTGCCAGTTCCAGTTTTTTCCCTATTTTTGAGTTTCGCAGAAAAGGAATACCAAACGGAATAAAACTTTCATGATGATCTTTCTTGGACCAAAAGGAAACCAGAGGACTTGGAGTGCAAGTCAGAGAAGCCACGAGGCGGCCACAAGGACGGAGGGCGCGCCCAAGGGGGTAGGGCACGCCTCCCACCCTTGTGGGCCCCTCGTGCGTCTCCTGACCTAATTCTTTCGCCTATATATACTCTTATATGCCCAAACCACCAGATATATCCACGAAAAGACTTTTCCACCGCCGCAACCTTCTGTACCCGTGAGATCCCATCTAGGGGCCTTTTCCGGCGTCCTGCCAAAGGGGGATTCGATCACGGAGGGCTTCTACATCAACACCATTACCCTTCCGATGAAGCGTGAGAAGTTTACCTCAGACCTACGGGTCCATAGCTAGTAGCTATATGGCTTCTTCTCTCTCTTTGATTCTCAATACCACGTTCTCCTCGATGTTCTTGGAGATCTATTCGATGTAATACTTTTTGCGGTGTGTTTGCCGAGATCCGATGAATTGTGGATTTATGATCAGCTTATCTATGAATATTATTTGAATCTTCTCTGAATTCTTTTATGCATGATTTGATATCTTTGCAAGTCTCTTCGAACTATCGATTTGGTTTGCCCAACTAGATTGGTTTTTCTTGCAATGGGAGAAGTGCTTAGCTTTGGGTTCAATCTTGCGGTGTCCTTTCCCAGTGACAGTAGGGGCAGCAAGGCACGTATTGTATTGTTGCCATCGAGGATAAAAAGATGGGGTTTTCATCATATTGCTTGAGTTAATTCCTCTACATCATGTCATCTTTCTTAATGTGTTACTCTGTTCTTCATGAACTTAATACTCTAGATGCAGGCAGGAGTCGGTCGATGTGTGGAGTAATAGTAGTAGATGCAGAATCGTTTCGGTCTACTTGACACGGACGTGATGCCTATATTCATGATCATTACCTTAGATATCGTCATAACTTTGCGCTTTTCTATCAATTGCTCGGCAGTAATTTGTTCACCCACCGTATTATTTTCTATCTTGAGAGAAGCCTCTAGTGAAACCTATGGCCCTCGGGTCTATTTTCCATCATACAATCTTCTACTTTCCAATCTACGAGTTTCCGATCTACTATTTTGCAATCTTTTACTTTCCAATCTATAAAACAAAAATACCAAAAATATTTACTTTACCGTTTATCTATCTCTATCAGATCTCACTTTTGCAAATAACCGTGAAGGGATTGACAACCCCTTTATCGCGTTGGGTGCAAGTTTGGTGTTTGTTTGTGCAGGTATTCGGTGACTTGCATGTTGTCTCCTACTGGATTGATACCTTGGTTCTCAAAACTGAGGGAAATACTTACTCTACTTTGCTGCATCACCCTTTCTTCTTCAAGGGAAAAACCAACGCAAGCTCAAGAAGTAGCAGGCCTTCATTTAAAACAATGTGGAATTGTTTCACAACTCACGCCACCTGGAACACCACAGCGTAATGGTGTGTCCGAACGTCGTAACCGTACTTTATTGGATATGGTGCGTTCTATGATGTCTCTTACCGATTTACTACTATCGTTTTGGGGTTATGCATTAGAGACAGCCGCATTCACGTTAAATAGGGCACCGTCTAAATCCGTTGAGACAACACCATATGAACTGGGGTTTGGCAAAGAAACCTAAGCTATCGTTTCTTAAAGTTTGGGGATACAACGCTTATGTCAAAGGCTTCAGCCTGATAAGCTCGAACCTAAATCGGAGAAGTACGTCTTCATAGGATACCCTAAAGAAACTATTGGGTACACCTTCTACCACAGATTCAAAGGCAAGATGTTTGTTGCTAACAATGGGTCCTTTCTAGAGAAGGAGTTTCTCTCGAAAGAAGTGAGTGGGAGGAAAGTAGAACTTGATGAGGTAATCGTACCTTCTCTCGAATTGGAAAGTAGCACATCACAGAAAACCGTTCCCGTGATGCCTACACCAACTAGAGAGGAAGCTAATGATGATGATCATGAAACTTCAGATCAAGTTACTACTGAACTTCATAGGTCGACCAGAGCACGATCCGCACTAGAGTGGTATGGTAATCCTGTCCTGGAACTCATGTTACTAGACTAAGGCGAACCTACGAACTATGAAGAAGCTATGATGAGCCCAAATTCTGACAGATGGCTTGAGGCCATGAAATCTGAGTTAGGATCCATGTATGAGAACAAAGTATGGACTTTGGTGGATTTGCCCGATGATCGGCAAGCCATAGAGAACAAATGGATCTTCAAGAAGAAGACTGGCGCTGATGGTAATGTTACTGTCTACAAAGCTCGACTTGTCGCAAAAGGTTTTCGACAAGTTCAAGGAGTTGACTACGATGAGACCTTCTCACCCGTAGCGATGCTTAAGTCTGTCCGAATCATGTTAGAAATTGCCGCATTTTATGATTATGAAATCTGGCAAATGGACGTCAAAACTGCATTCCTTAATGGATTTCTTAAAGAAGAGTTGTATATGATGCAACCAGAAGGTTTTGTCGATCCTAAAGGTGTTGACAAAGTGTGCAAGCTCCAGCGATCCATCTATGGACTGGTGCAAGCATCTCGGAGTTGGAATATACGCTTTGATGAGGTGATCAAAGCATATGGTTTTATACAGACTTACGGTGAAGCCTGTATTTACAAGAAAGTGAGTGGGAGCTTTGTAGCATTTCTGATATTATATGTGGATGACATATTGTTCATTGGAAATGATATAGAATTTCTATATAGCATAAAAGGATACTTGAATAAGAATTTTTCAATGAAAGACCTCGGTGAAGATGCTTATATATTGGGCATCATGATCTATAGGGATAGATCGAGACGCTTAATAGGACTTTCACAAAGCACATACCTTGACAAAGTTTTGAAGAAGTTCAAAATGGATCAGTCAAAGAAAGGGTTCTTGCATGTGTTGCAAAGTGTGAAGTTGAGTAAGACTCAAAGCCCGACCATGGCAGAAGATAGAGAGAGAATGAAAGTCATTCCCTATGCCTCAGCCATAGATTCTATAAAGTATGCCATGCTGTCTACCAAACCTATTGTGTACCTTGCCATGAGTTTAGCAAAGGGGTAGAATAGTGATCCAGGAGAAGATCACTGGATAGCGGTCAAAATTATCCTTAGTTACCTAAGAGGACTAAGGAAATATTTCTCGGTTATGGAGGTGATAAAGAGTTCATCGTAAAGGGTTACGTCGATGCAAGCTTTAACACTAATCCAGATGACTCTGAGTCTCAATCTGGATACGTATTAAAAGTGGGATCAATTAGCTAGAGTAGCTCCATGCAGAGCATTGTAGACGTAGAAATTTGCAAAATACATACAATTCTGAATGTGGCAAACCCGTTGACTAAACTTCTCTCACGAGCAAAACATGATCACACCTTAGTACTCTTTGGGTGTTAATCACATGGCGATGTGAACTAGATTATTGACTCTAGTGAACTCTTTGGGTGTTAATCACATGGCGATGTGAACTAGATTATTGACTCTAGTGCAAGTGGGAGACTGATGGAAATATGCCCTAGAGGCAATAATAAAATGGTTATTATTATATTTCCTTAATCATGATAAAGGTTTATTATTCATAATAGAATTGTACTGACCGGAAACTTAAATACATGTGTGGATACATAAACAAATACCGTGTCCCTAGTGAGCCTCTACTAGACTAGCTCGTTGATCAAAAGATGGTTAAGGTTTCCTAACCATAGACATGAGTTGTCATTTGATAACGGGATCACATCATTATGAGAATGATGTGATGGACAAGACCCATCCGTTAGCTTAGCATATGATCGTTCAGTTTATTGCTATTGCTTTCTTCATGTCAAATACATATTCCTTCGACTATGAGATTATGCAACTCCCGGATACCGGAGGAATACCTTGTGTGCTATCAAATGTCACAACGTAACTGGGTGATCATAAAGATGCTCCATAGGTATCTCCGAAGATATCTGCTGATTTGGCATGGATTGAGATTAGGATTTGTCACTCCGTGTATTGAAGAGGCACTAGTAGAAAACAGGGCTTTGGTCCAGGCGAGATAAGAGCTTTAATCCTGGTTCTGTTATGAACCGGGACCAATGGGTGCATCAGTCCTGGTTCATGAGGCCAGGCGCCGGCCGGGCTAGGGTCCCGGTTCGTCTGACCACTTTGGTCTCGGTTCCAGACACGAACCGGGACCAAAGGGCCTCGCTCCTGGCGCAGCCCCTTTAGTCCCGGTTGGTGGCTGGAACCGGGACCAAAGATCAGTATTTTGTCCCGGTTCTAGCCACCAACCGGTACTAAAGAGATGCTTATATATACCCTCGCCCCTGCCCACCCTCCCCTCTGTTTTTTGGCCGTGTGGGAGGTGTGTGCATGCGCTGCTCTGTTCTCCCTTCTATGCATGCACATGAGGTGTTCGATGAAATGCCCGAGCCACACTTAAGTTTTCTCCTCTCCAAGCTCGACCTCCAAGCTCCATTTTCCCCAAGATTTGTCTAGGTTTGGCGGTGCATCAACTACACAAGCGTTCTAAAAGGTAATTGTTGATGATGAACTTGTATTAATTTGGTCACTTCTCTATTCATGATGTTCTGTAATGGTTTTTGATACACTTAATTATATAATGCACGCAGATGAACCGGCAATGGATGTACGGTGACCGACGCACCTCCGAGTACATTGAGGGCCTGCATAATTTTCTTGAAGTGGCTGAGGCAAACAAGCAGAATGGTTTTATGTATTGCCCATGCCCTATCTGTGGGAATATGAAGGATTACTCTGACTCGAAAACCCTTCACATCCACCTACTTGAGAAGGGTTTCATGCCACACTATAATGTTTGGACCAAGCACAGAGAAAGAGGGTTTATGATGGAAGACAACAAAGAAGAAGAGGATGATGACAACTATCCCCCTGAATACGGTGATACTGCAACAGGGGAAGCTGAAGATCAAGAGGAACCAGACGATGTGCCCGATGATGATCTTCTTCGGGTCATTGTTGATGCAAAGAGACAATGCCAAAGTGAAAGGGAGAAGTTGAAGTTCGATCGCATGTTAGAGGATCACAAAAAAGGGTTGTACCCAAATTGCGAGGATGACAACACAAAGCTCGGTACCACACTGGAATTGCTGCAATGGAAGGCAGACAATGGTGTATCTGACAACGGATTTGGGAAGCTACTGAAAATAATGAAGAAGAAGCTTACAAAGGATAACGAATTGCCCGATAGTACGTACGAAGCAAAGAAGGTTCTATGCCCTCTAGGATTGTAGGTGCAGAAGATACATGCATGCCCTAATGACTGCATCCTCTACCGTGGTGAGTACGAGGATTTGAACGCATGCCCGGTATGCGGTGCATTGCGGTATAAGATCAGACGAGATGACCCTAGTGATGTTGACGGTGAGCGCCCAAGGAAGAGGGTTCCTGCCAAGGTGATGTGGTATGCTCCTATAATACCACGGTTGAAACGTCTGTTCAGAAACAAAGAGCATGCCAAGTTGATGCGATGGCACAAAGAGGACCGTAAGAAAGATGGGAAGTTGAGAGCACCCGCTGACGGGTCGCAGTGGAGAAAAATCGAGAGAAGGTGGGGGGACTTTGCAGGTGACGCAAGGAATGTATGGTTTGGTTTAAGCGCAGATGGCATTAATCCTTTTGGGGAGCAGAGCAGCAATCATAGCACCTGGCCCGTGACACTATGTATCTATAACCTTCCTCCTTGGTTGTGCATGAAGCGGAAGTTCATTATGATGCCAGTGCTCATCCAAGCCCCTAAGCAACCCGGCAAGGACATTGATGTGTACCTAAGGCCATTAGTTGAAGAACTTTTACAGCTGTGGAATGGAAAAGGTGTACGTGTGTGGGATGAGCACAATCAGGAGGAATTTGACCTACATGCGTTGCTATTTGTAACCATCAGTAATTGGCCTGCTCTCAGTAACCTTTTAGGACAGACAAACAAGGGATACCATGCATGCACACACTATTTAGATGGCACCGAAAGTATATATTCGGACAAATGCAGGAAGAATGTGTACCTGGGACATCATTGATTTCTTCCGACCAACCATCAATGTCGAAAGAAAGGCAAGCATTTCAAAGGTGAGGCAGATCACCGGAAGAAGCCCACCCTCCATACTGGTGATCACATACTTGGTATGGTTAATGATTTACAAGTAATCTTTGGAAAGGGTCCTGGCGGACTATCTGTTCCGAATGACGCTGAGGGACGCACACGCATGTGCAAGAAGAAATCTATATTTTGGGACCTACCATATTGGAAAGACCTAGAGGTCCGCTCTGCAATCGACGTGATGCACGTGATGAAGAATCTTTGCGTGAACCTGCTAGGCTTCTTGGGCGTGTATGGGAAGACAAAAGATACACCAGAGGCACGGGAGGACCAGCAACGTGTGCACGAAAAAGACGGCATGCATCCAAAGCAATATGAAGGTCCTGCTAGCTACGCTCTTACCAAAGAAGAGAAGGAAATCTTCTTTGAATGCCTGCTCAGTATGAAGGTCCCGTCTAGCTTCTCGTCCAATATAAAGGGATTAATAAATATGGCAGAGAAAAAGTTCCAGAACCTAAAGTCTCATGACTGCCACATGATTATGACGCAACAGCTTCCGGTTGCGTTGAGGGGGCTTCTACCGGAAAACATTCGATTAGCCATTGTGAAGTTAGGTGCATTCCTCAATGCAATCTCTCAGAAGGTAATCAATCCAGAAATCCTACCAAGGTTAAAGAATGATTTGGTGCAATGTCTTATCAGTTTCGAGTTGGTGTTCCCACCATCCTTCTTCAATATCATGACGCACGTCCTAGTTCATCTAGTCGACGAGATTGCCATTCTGGGCCCTGTATTTCTACACAATATGTTCCCCTTTGAGAGGTTCATGGGAGTCTTAAAGAAATATGTTCGTAACCGTGCTAGGCCAGAAGGCAGCATCTCCACAGGCCATCAAACAGAGGAGGTCATTGGTTTTTGTGTTGACTTCATTCCTGACCTTAAGCCGATTGGTCTCCCTCAATCGCGGTATGAGGGGAGTGTAACACCCCTGTGTAATAAGCACTGTGATCATCTGCTAATAATGCCAAGTCATCCTCATTTGCAATGCCTAATCACAGTGGTTAACTCTTGCAACTCAAAATTCTCTTTGAAACTCAATTCAAATTCAACTGAAAAATAAAGTTGTTCAAAAGTTGCCGCAAAAATGTTCATCTGCTAGCAAATATTCCATAACATTTATTTGTTAAGGAATACAACACCACTCTTATGCAAATATGAACAACAGCAATTAAAACAGAACAATTCCTGCATATTTAAATGCCAAATCATTTTTGAATAATTCCAAATGAACTTCACAGTTTCCAAAACTTTTTATGGCAGTGCATAATATTGCATTGTTATTATGTGGCTAAGTCACATATTCTACAAAAGTTAATTTGAGGCCAAACGATTTACGAAACAGAGACAAAACAAAAAAATAATAAATAAAAAAACAGAGAAAGAAATAGAAAAGGGAAAGAGAGAAAGGCCACTGTGACCTCAGCCCAGTGCAACAGGCGAGGCCAGCCCGCCAGAACCCCTTTCTCCCTCCTCTGTCTCGCTGTCGCCACCGCACGCGCCCGCACCGGCGATCTCCACGCGTCGTCCATCCGTCGTCGCTTGCGCGTAGATAAGAGCCCCGAGTCCCCCCTCGTTGAACCCTAATCCCCAGTTCCTCCTCCCCCTCTCTTCCTCGCTCGCCCATCTTCCCATTCCTCGTCAGAGCGCCGCCGTCGCCGAAATCGCCTCACCGCCGCGGTCACCGGCGGCCCCAACTGCCGAAGCTGTGTCCAGGAGGTTCGCTGAGCTCTGCCGCATTGCCTGCGTCTTCGAATCGGAGCCGGGAGCCGGTCCACCCTCGCCTACGTCTTCTTCCTCTTCCTCGGGACGACGAGATCGCCGTCGCCGTTCCTCCTCGCTCCTGCGCTACTAAGCACCCACAGGGCCACCGTGAGCCTGCAAGGTGAGCTGCGCTCCTTCCCTCACCGTCTGCCTCTCTTTTCTGCGCTCGTAGTCATTTACGCCATGGCCGCCCGAAGCTTTCGCCGCCGCCGTCAGTTGCCGTCGTAGCTAGGGCCTCTGTCACGCATGCCCGAGCCCCGCAGCGAACTCCTGGTGCTCCCAGGAGTCGTTTGCGCGCATGCACGCGCCTTCCCAAGTCTCGTAGCCGCGATCCTAGACGTCCGAATGCCGGCGCCACCGTCGACGAAGCCCTGCTCGACTCCGACCGCGCCCGCTCGTGAAAACGCTAGGAGTGGACGCGGCACGCTCTCCTCTTTCTAACGCCCTATCGTACGCGATGGGAGATGCTTTGGGGGCGATTCCTGACGTTGGCCGCTAACCTGGCCTGACCGGTGGGCCACCCCGAGTCACTGGTAGCTGGGCCCGCGGGCCCAGTTGACCAGGTCAACAAGCTGACGTGGCGCTCACTGCCACTGATGTGTGGGTCCACCGTGTTAGCATTTTAGTTAGCGGCTAATTGCACTTAATTAAGTTAAACCACTAATTAGCTAAGACACTGACAGATGGGCCCCACCTAGTTAATTAACTCTGTTAGTTTAAATTAACTCACTGTTATACCCACAGAGGCTGACAGGTGGGCCCCACCTGTTAGTTTGACCACTCAGCAGCTCAGTTGACTGGCTGACGTAGTGCTGACGCCAGGATGACATCATAATTCATTTCTGATGAATTTAGTAATTAAAACAATTTCAGAATATTGATTAAACTTTGAAATTCAATAGAAAATAAACCGTAGCTCGGATCGAAAAAGTTTGTACATGAAAGTTGATCAGAACGACGAGACGAAGCTGACCGTGCCATCTGTTTCCGTGTCGGGACCCTCTACGGGGGTGAACCCGCAACTTTTAGCCTGTTTCCGGTAGACGAATAGTGCATATACGCCGGTTAATAAATCCAGCTTTAACCCTAAAATAACTAATATGACTTAGACATGCTTTTAGGAAACTCTGCACTGCACGTTAGCCTAGCAAGCTCTGTGTTGCTTTGTCTACACTACTAGAAAAAGGGCTGTTAGTGGCGCACCTATTTTTACTGTTAATGGCGCACTACAGGTGCGCCACTATTAACACGCCACTAGTAACAAATAGTAATGGCGCACCTCTGGTGCGCCACTAGTATCCCAGATAATAGTGGCGCACCACATATTGCGTCATTACTATGTCCACCAGTGCGCCATTACTATGGCTCCCAGGGGGCCATATTTACCTTGTGCTCTGGGTTACTAATGGCGCACTTTTAGATAATGCGCCACTGGTGTGTTTATTTCAGTGCACCACTAAAGTGCAATATGGTGCGCCACTACTATGAATATTATGAATTTTTTTTTCTTTTCTGATATTTGCACAGGTTACAAAATACATTACTGCACAGAATATAAACATCACAACATATAAACAGCAGATTTATCGAATACAATAGAAGATTAGTCTCCGAATACAATTCATCATATTAGTCTCCGAATTCAAAATACTGAACAAAGTTAGAACATTACAAGTCTCGAGACCGCGAGTAGCGAGTTTGTCTTCACATTACAAGTCGATATCGATCATCTAAACTACCATCACATAGAAGAGAGCTGCGGTCACGATGAGCATCATCGCAATGAAACTGGTCTTCATCCGGTTCCTCCTCCGCTCCCTCCTCTCTCCCGCTAGATAGTGCGCGTATCTAGCTTCTGCCTCCGCCCTAGTGGTGTACCCTTTGTAACTGTTACCGCTGAAATGGTGAACCTGTCTCTGACACTCCTCCCAGTCATCGTAGACTCCGGGAACCTTACCCTTGTACACGACATACGACGGCATCTCTATGCACTAGACAAACAAAACGTTAGTAGCAATTCACAGACAATACATAAGCAATATATAAGTATGCAACAAAAGGATCGGAAGAGAAAAGCAACACATTAATAGCACGATTCATGGTCCTACTAATAAATAGCATCGATTACATATAAGTTGAACGACTGTCCAAACTAAAGAGACATACAAGTTCATTAAAGTTTAATTACAACATGAGCTAATCGATATTTCAGAACTACATAGCATCATTACTTTCGACTCGACTCAGGGACCGGAGCGTGGATGAAGCCGCCGTCTATCGTGATGGCCATGAAATCGCGGTCGTTGTCAGCCTGCATTTGTAGCGTTGTTTCTATTTCACTGTTGGACGGTTGATATCTGAGGTAGAACTGCCCCGAGGTACGAAGGACATCTTGATGGATGATTTCCGCAAACTCCGACTAGATGCGAAAGAATTCTTGTCTGATGTCCGCGTCCTGGATTGCCGACAAGCATGCGGCCCAATCTTTGAGATTAGTTGGTAGCAGAAGGTGATTATGGTCCCGTACGATCGCCCGCATGTCATGGAGGGCGTAGTAGGCATCCTTCTGACCGCCAGGCGGCTGCTTGACGCAGGGGAACGTCGTTACATGGGTGAACACGTGCTTGCCGTACCTACAAATTGGCCTCCTGAAGGTGCCTCCAGATTTGGCGTAGCCGGGGAGAGCATCATCAAGAACTTTCTTGATATTTGTGTAGTCTTTCTTTGACTGACGGTCCGAGTCGAAATACGTGGCCATGGAATATTTCGGGCTTAAGAGGATGAGTGTGCAATGTGTGTCACTGCACAAAACACGGAATGTTAGAAAAAAAAAAGAACGATCGAAATCTAAGAAATCATATGTTACGGGGCGGTGAGGGGATGAATTACTCGGGAAAGTAAGGCACGAGGAAGTTATCCTTATCTGGGTTCGCCAGAATGATGCCTTCGACGTATGAACTCGCGACTTGCCGGTCCCCAGCGCTACCCAAAATCTTGGCACGCATGTAGAAGGGGTCGACTATCATGATGTCCGGGGTCTTGTCTCTAATGATCCGCATCTCCATACTGAGCGAAAATAGCCGAATGAAGGTGTAGTGCAGCGGATGAAGGTTAAACATAGCGAAGATGTCATCAAACCGCAGGACGATCATACCCCCGATGGTGCTATCGACAAAGCCCTTGCCCTCTGGCACCTTGGCCATGAAAACCGGGTATGCCACATCATTCTCGGAGAGACGCCGCTTCTCCAAAGAGAGAACACTGTCATGCAGACTCCGCATAGCACCGGTTGCAGCATTGAGCAGATTAGTCGGTAGCATCGGCCTACCCGCCACATGCACCCTCCTCGAGATATCCTTAGGTGAAGGTGGCCCATCCTGAGCACGGATCGTACTCGGTGCCGGCTGGCTCGCACCCTTGTTATTTTTTCTTTTCCGTCCCTTCTGCTTCTTCTGCTGTAATGGGATCGAGTTCTGCTCAGAGACCACCTTCTTGAGTGTGTTGGTGCTGATAATATTTCGCACCTCGGCTATCTGAGGCTCGGTGAAGGCGGCAGCTAGAGGCGTCTCCTGAGAACTAAACGCCATATGACGCCTGTTGCAATTGGGTTTCTCTGCGGTACCAGCTAGATCGCGGTCGTCTTTTGCAGGGTTGGGTTCTTGAGAAGGAGGCCCCAAGAATTCGTCACCGTACCCATGTTCGTTGAAGTACTTATCGACGTTGGTAAATGTACCATCGTCATCGTCCGGATCCTGTGCCATATGCATGTCCGGATCAGCTGACGGCGGTAGCGTTGCGGCGGTCTTGCCATGGCTTGGCGCCAGCACGACTGGCGGTGTTGTCTGTGGGGTGGTGTCCCCCGCCCCCAAACGAATCTGGCTCTTCGGCCAAAGCATGGACCAGCTTATGCAGGCGTGAGGGTCATCACATCATCTTCGTCGGCCCCAGGGGGTCGATACGGAGGTAACAAGTCGTCGCAGCCCCGCAGCACCCGAACCAGTTGAACCCTATACACGGTGGGTGGCATCGGATTACCGTGGAGCACGCGGTTGCCCGGTTGAACGATTCTGGCCTTGGCAACATCGATCAACTCGCCGTCCACGAAGTGCAGGAGAGTGCATGGAACGTCGGCGGCGCCCTGCGAAAACATGTAGGGCATCAGGGATGCCCAGTCAAAGGCAAGGAGATGAAGTCATCGGCCGAGAGGCTTAGTTACCGTGATGGCGTCAAGCTCGGCTAATGTCGAGGCACCGCCAACGGCGGGCGTGCAAGTGACGGAGGGGCCGCTTGCTGCCGAGGTGCCGGCCGGCGTATTCTTCCCACACCCGGGTGCATTAAGCTCCAATGCCGGCGCCGACGCCGGAGACACCAATGCCGCCTCCGCCGGAGACACCAATGCCGCCGCCGGTGCGTTGTGCGAGTTACTGCCCGTGAAGCTGGGAATCGGGGGCGGCCCTTGTTGGCCGCCCGCAATCCACGCCTGCAGCCCCTCAATCAAGGTAGGCACAATGGCGGTGATCGTCGCTCCCAGTTGGTCTCGCACTTGCTCTTCGACTATCTCCGGAATCCGCGCCACTTGTGCCTTGAGTTCTTGAACCTCGCGCTCCTGGCTTTCCGAGCTGGTCTTTCTCTCCTTTCGCCCAGCGTTATAGTATTCCGACCATTTCGTGGACAAGCCTTTGCCGGCCACACGACCAGCTGACGACGGCTTACTGAACTTATCCTTGTGTTTCATTATGTTCAACGCCCTATTTAAAGTGGTGTCCCAAGGGGAGCTCTGAGACGACCCCGCGCTACTGCTTTCAGTGTCCTGCGGAAGGAACGTGAACCATTTAGAAATTTGGCTTCATTAATTAGAATGCAACCATATGGAGCTAATTACGCGGGGGTGTATTCCTTACCAGAACAAGCTCAAGCGCCTTGGTCTTCGGATCCGTGGTAAGCTCCTTTGTTACCGGGTCCAACTTGTACCGGGCCCTGACATAGTTCCTGGTCTGCTTGTCACGGTATTTATCGAAGAGGGGCGGTAGGCCTTGCTCGGCACGCTCCGCGTCCTCCTTGTCCCATATAGGTTCCGCCACTCTGTAACCGCCGGGACCGAGTTTGTGGACCCCTAAGTTCAAGTCCCGCATATCTTTCCCCCACTGACTTGATTTCGCGGATGCGTTGCTCTCGCACTTGATCTTGAACTCCCGGTAGTCAGCTTCGCTGATCGAAGGATTTGTCTCCCTGATCTTCTCATAACTATCACCTCTTAGAATCCTTCTCTTCACCGTGGCTCTCCAAGTAGCCAGGGCCGTGCTCATCTTCGTGAGGGCGGCACTGTTCACTTTATTCCCTGAGAGGCGTGTGTTTGCGAAGTCACCGGGGAACTTGTATCGTTCGTGCAGCTTCGTGAAGAGGAGGTTGCGCAAATTCCCTCGGTCACGATGCCTTAGGTTCTCGGTGTTGATCGAGACGGTGCTCCGGAGAATGCACCCGAGTTGTCCCGAGTACCCACTGACTAATTCTTTGGGCGCTGTTGGATGCCCACTGGAGGACACTTCAGTAAATTCCTCCTTGACGGTGCCGAGCACGTTCGGGTGCCGGTCCTTCCGTTGACTCTTCGGTTGGCTGCCATCTGTGCGTGCGCTGCCATCATCAGTGGTGGCATCCTCGGCGGCACCATCAGTGGTGTCATCCCCGACGCCACTAGGGGTTGTGTAGTCGGGATCAGTGTCTTCCGCGGCGTCCTCATAGCGGTGAGGTTCTTCCTCCATCTCCTGGGACAGCTCCCAGAATTGCTTGCCCGAACCGCCGGCCTCATCGTTGTTGGCCATGTTCGCTCTAAATAGGAAAAAAGTTTGGTCAAAAAGTTGGTTATTGTCAAGGAACAAGATCTCTAGGGATGTGTCCAGAAAGTTGGTTGCTCTCAAGATCCAAGGTTGTGAGTTTGGTCAAATTTCCTAGGCAGTTTGGGATGGAACCTGTTAGTGTGTTGTAGCAAAGCCACAACTCCTCTAAGTTCTCAAGATAACCTAGTTGTCGAGGGATGTGTCCAGAAAGTTGGTTGATGTCAAGATACATGTTGATTAATTTTTGTTTCGGTTGAGAATCGGGCACCTTCTAGGTCAAGAAAATTGGGCATGACCTTTGCTAATTTTCTTGACCTAGGAGTGCCCCATTCTCAACCGAAACGGAAATTAATCAACATTTCAGGAGAAAGGGGTAACGAAGTGATGGGGCAAATGTGCCAGGCACCACAATGTGATCACAGAAACAAAGCAGCACCACAATGTGCCTCTGTATGTATGTGTGTGCTGTCTAGATGCCAGCCACAGGTCAATGGCCATGCCACTACACTGCTCCATGTCACTTCTGCTACTGCCAAGCATGGGAGGTGCCATCTTTGATTCTGTTTCTGATGGAGCTTTGTGCCACTAGGTGGCCTGTTTGAAGTGAAATAATCAGCATGGGCAACTGGTGTTGGATTCACAGTGTAAATGATGGATGAAAAGGTATTGTGTCCATGTACAAGACTTGCAAAGGTACTAATCCCCAAGAAAGACACCACAAAGCAACAAATAAACATCACATGCTTTACAGCCTGATGGAGGTCAGATACTGAATATTATTAGAACTACACAAGAAATACATGATACAAGCAAATCATCTTAAGACGTAGTTTGAGATGAAAGATTTGGTTGAGGGCAAACTTTGCTTTTAGTTTGAAACTTGAATGTATTTCTTCGAGAATACTTGTTCATCAATCTACATATATCCAAAAGATTTTTGAAAAGTTCAACATGGATAAGTCATATACATCAAAGTGCTATGGTTATCATATCTCTTCAGAGATAAAAACCCATTAAGACCTACGGGTGGTGAACACGTGATGTTGGGACATGAGTTTCCATATCTCTATGCAATGGAGAACAAGTGTATCTAGCAAACTACCCCATGCATGGTATATTATTTGCAGTGATTTTATTGGCTAGATATAGTGCATCAGGAATGTGATGGTATTGGCCTGGTGTGTCTTCTGGACACCGGAATTCTTGAGTTGTTCTATGAGAAAAACCAAGATATGACCATGGTTGGATATTATGATGCTGGATATCTATCGGATCCCAATAATCCCATATCATAGAATGTTTTTTCTCTTCTCAAACAAGTCGACAAGACAGATTTTAGTGGTTGCATCACATAGATGTATGTGGCTTCTCAAAATGATGAACTTTAGAAGTTCAAGTGGGATTGGTTGGTAGGAATCACCCATAATGAAGATAATGTTTTTTGTATTATGCCAGATGCAGACAGGTTATTAAGAGCAATATTACCAAGTTTTTGCTCCGATAGTATTTTCACCAAGTTGTTTATCCCATAAATATGTTAGTGTAATTAGTATGGGACGACTTCATGATTTGCAACATTCAGGGGGAGTGTACTCCCTCATGATAACTTGTTCGAGATCTTCATATCTTTGCACTCTTTTTCTTTATAAGTTTTCCATGAATGGACTTTTGTAGTAGATTTTTAATGAGGCAATAGTAATATAAGCATTAAGATATGCCATTTTATCCTTATATTTTTACTGGATTTTCGGAAGAAGTTTTCCATGGCATATTGTCTATTTCACCTCATATTTTCCCCACAAAGTTTTTGGAGGAAAATGTTTCAGATTTATTATCTGAAACAGATCATGCTAAAGATACATAATACATCATTTCAGGCATCATTTAATATCAGTACTACTAACTGGCAGTACTTAAACAAGTTAAGCTACTCACTACAGTACTGGCTACTCACTTAAGCTAGAAGCTACAAGTTAAACACATTTGTAGCACTGAGAAATAATGTAACTAGCAGCAAGGAGTATAATGGCAATCATGTAGCAATCATGTCCTTCCCTTCATATATCCATGGAAGAACTCACCTCGATCTTCATATCTAGCACATGATAGCATCTTGAACTGAACCAACATCAAAAGAAAAAGACTACAACTTTGAAGACCACATCGATCAGCTTATCCCACAAAGACCACAACTGAACCAACATCAGAAGCTAAGTAGGCCCTGCTCACCGGGGAGAGGAGGCGGAGCTCACCGAGGAGGCGCAAGGAGGCCCTGCGAGAGCATAGTAGCAGCAGAGGTGGCCGGAGTTGAGGAAGACGGCGGCGACCCGAGGAAGAAGACGAGGTGGATCCGGTGCTGTGCGGCTCCTCAGGTTCGCGCTCCTGCAGGGATGAGGGAGGGGCGTGAGCAGTGGGCGAGAGGGAGGGAGAGCGCGGCCGGGGAGAGGAGGAGAGGGGAGGACGATCGGCTCGCGCGCGCACCTCGCAATGCCAGCGGCAGTGGAGCGGGCGCGGGCGGATGGCGGCGTGCTCCCGCGGGGGTCGTCAGGTTAGGTAGGGCGCGCGCACCTCGCAATGCCGGCGACGGTGGAGCGGGCGCGGGCGGACGGCGGTGGAGCGGGCGCGGGTGGACGGCGGTGGAGCGGGCGCGGGCGAGGGCGGTGGATCTGGCGAGGGAGGGAGAGAGGCCAGAGGGAGAGGGGAGCAAGTGGGAGTGGGGGGAGGGTTAGCAATGGCGCACCTTTTAGGGGTGCACCATAAAAATATGTATACCAATGGCGCACCTTCTAGGGGTGCGCCATAAACACCGTGATAGCAATGGCGCACCTTCTCCTGGTGCGCCATTACTATCTTTTTTTTTGGATATCAATGGCGCACCTCCTAGGGGTGCGCCATAAATACCTTGATAGCAATGGCGCACCTTCTCCTGGTGCGCCATTAATAACTTTTTTTTACCAGAATAAACCTAAATAAAAACAATTAAAATACCAGAAGAAAACACAAAGAAGCCCAAGGTGCCTGTAAATGATGATTTGCAACAAAACAAGAGGGAGAAGAACAAAAATTCCAAATCCAAGAAGAAAGTGGTCGATACTTCAACTTTGGTGATGGAGAAGTTACAAAATATTAAAGGAAGGTAAGTACAGACAACATTAATCCCCACTGTTTTGAACAAAACAGGTTACTGGATAGAGGACTAGAACAGAAGAAATGCCATTTCCATATGTCGAAATACAATCGAGAAATGAAGGCTACAATTTAAATACAATCGATCTTAGCTATCTTTTCACAATCTTCTTGCCCTTCTTTTTCGCAAATGGAGTTCTTCTCTTGAACGGACGTCCTTTAGGAAGGGTGGTCCTGCTTCTTCTTGTGGTGTATGCTGGTACTTCATCGTCGTCGTCATGTTCCATCTTCGGGTCGCCGTACTTGTCGAAGTCTTGCTCATTGGCGACTCCATCCATTCCGATGATCTTCCTTTTGCCTCTCCTCATGACAACACGACTGGGCTTTGACGGGTCGGTAATGAAGAAGCATTGGTCCACTTGGGAAGCCAGTACCCATGGCTCATTTTTCGCGGTGACGTTTGCGCCCGCGGTCTTGGATTTGGCTTCGGGTATAACCATGGTGGTGAAATACCGGTCTTCTTTTAGGACGCTCTTGGCCCATCTGACACGGAACATCGGGACCTTCTCTCCAGCGTAGCTCAGCTCCCAGATCTCCTCAATCCTTCCGTAGTATCTGTCCTTGTCGTTACCAGTGTAGGATTCCATCGTTACCCCAGAGTTCTGATAACCATCGCTCTTCATGTCCTTTTTCTCGGTGTAGAATGTGTAGCCGTTGATATCGTATGCCTCATAGGTCATCAGGTAGTGCTCGGCGCCCTGTGACAAGGCGAATATGAGTTTTTCTTCCGCGGAAGAATCCTCATGTAAAGGGTATGACAGAAGCTTCTCCTTGAACCAACGCGTGAAACATGAGTTGTGCTCTTTGATTATATCTCCGTCTGTCCTTTGTTGGCCTCGGTCATTGTACGTCTTCTCAATAAAGGTTTTGTGCTCCACCACCCAAGGATCGACCACGTCTATGTGTTGTAGCACGACTAGGTTTGCTCTTTCAAAGTCGGCGAGTCGACCCTTGAAGTCGACATGCATTTCGCGGCGACCCTCGCGGTGACCCCATCCAGCGAGCCTGCGGAGGTGCCTGTTGACGGGCAGACCAACGGGGTTCTCGATGCCTAGATAATTCGTGCAGTAGGAGATGCACTCTTCGGTCAGAAAGCCCTTGGCTATGCTTCCCTCTGGACGTGACATGTTGCGAACGTATCCTTTGATGACACCATTCATCCTTTCGAATGGCATCATGCTGTGCAGGAACGTCGGCCCGAGTTGGATGATATCCTCCACGATATGGACCAGCAGATGCACCATAACGTCGAAGAATGCGGGCGGGAAGTACATCTCAAGCTCGCATAGTATCACCATGATCTCTTCCTGTAGCCTTCTGAGTTGCGTCACGCCAACCGACTTCCGAGAGATGACGTCGAAAAAGTTGCATAGGCCAAATAGGGTTTCACGGACGTGCGCGTCCATGATCCCACGGATTGCAACTGGAAGTATCTGCGTCATCAGCACATGACAGTCGTGAGACTTCATCCCGCTGAACTTCTGCTTCACTGAGTCTAGGTATCTGCTTATCTTCCCTGCGTAACCGTACGGAAGTTTTACTCCTATGAGGCAGGTGAAAACCTGCTCGATCTCCTCCTGACTTAGAGTGAAGCACGCGGGAGGGCAGTCATTTCCGATCTTCTTGGCCTTTTTGCCTTTGCGACGACTTTCCGTGTCCTTCGCCTCATCATCATCATCATCATCATCATTAGCGTGAAGCTCCTCCCTGATGCCCATTGATTTCAAGTCTGCCCTTGCTTTCGGCCCATCTTTGGTCCTCTCTGGCATGTTGAGTAGGGTACCAAGCAGACTCTCGCACACGTTCTTCGTGATATGCATGACATCAAGGCTGTGAGGCACACGGAGGATCTTCCAGTACGGCAAGTCCCAGAAAACAGACCTCGTTTTCCATACCTTCAGCAGTGGCTCTGGCGCCTTTCACTTCTTTCCCGGCTCTGGCGCCTTTCGCTTCTTTCCCGGCGGTGGGCACTCTTTCCAATATTTCAACAGCTCGTCTATTTCCTCGCCGCTCCTCGTACGTGGGCATCTTCGGGGTTCGGTTTCACCATCGAACAGATCCTTGTGTTTTCTCCATGAGTCATCGTCGCGAAGCCACCTTCGATGTCCCATGAACACGGTTTTCGAAGACCCGGGATCTCTATCTAGCTGGCGATACGTTGTGTCATCCATGCACCTGACGCATCCAGAAAATCCGTGGACCACCTGCCCCGCGACATATCCGTAACCGAGATAGTCGTGCACCGTCGTGAGCAGTGCGGCTCTCATAGGGAAATATTCTTTCTCTGTGGCGTCCCACGTATTAGCTGGCGTTTTCCATAGTATGTCTAGCTCCTCTTTCAGCAGCCCCAGATACAGATTGATGTCGTTCCCTGGTTGTTTCGGCCCTTCAATTAGCATACTCATGTGAATGTACTTCCTCTTCATGCACAACCAGGGGGGAAGGTTGTACATCCACACAAACACAGGCCAGGTGCTATGTGTGCTTCTCTGGCTGCCAAACGGATTGACTCCATCGGTGCTCGCGCCCAGCATGATGTTCCTTGGATCGTTCCCAAAATTCTGGGTGTTCGAAGTTCAACGCTTGCCACTGGCTCGCATCCTTAAGGTGACTCAGCATCTTGTCTTTTTTATTTATCTCCGAATCATTTCCGTCATCTTCTCGCTTCTTCTCCTCCCTATCCGCGTGCCAACGCAGGAGCTTTGCAACCTTAGGGTCCGTGAAATACCGCTGCAGACGAGGAGTGATCGGAAAGTACCACACCACTTTTCGAGGAGCTTTCTTCCTCTTCTTGTATCGAGTGACGCCGCACACCGGACATATGGTAGACTCCGTGTGCTCGTCCCGATAAATGATGCAATTGTTCATGCACACATGGTATTTCACGTGCGGTAAATCCAGAGGACACACGATTTTCTTCGCCTCCTCGAAACTGGTCGGGCACTTGTTCCCCTTGGGAAGACGTTCGTGCCAGAATGACATGTTCTCGTAGAAGCATGCGTCGGTCATTTTGTGTTTTACCTTCATCTCCAGAGCCATGAGCGTTACTTTCAGGCGGGTATCCTCAGGCCTGCATCCTTCATACAATGGAGTAACCGCGTCTATCTCCAGTTGATCCAGCTTGGCTTTCTCTCGGCCGACAGCTCTTGCATTATCCGTCTGCTTGAGAAGCAGCTCTTGAATATGAGGGTCCTGCACCCAGCCCATCGATGGTCCATCGTCGTCTGCTCCGGCATCTTCATCTTCATGATCATGCCCTTCGTCTTGATCTTCCTCATCATCATGTCCGGCATCTTCTACATGATGACTGTGTACTGCATCTACTTCGTGATCATGTCCTGGAGATTCTTCGTCTTCTCGCCCGCCCTCGCCGCGGTTGTCTTGCTGCCCTTCCTCATTTCTTGCCCGGCCCCCATGGACGACTTCATAATCATCTTCATCACCTTGCCACCGATAGCCATCCATGAAACCACGCAAGAGCAGGTGGTCCCGCACCTGTATGGAATCTGGGTCCATAAGGCTCTTCAGCTTGCATCTTCGACACGGACATCTTATCTCCGTCTCGTTCTTTTGAAGCATCTCGGCCTTCGCGGAGCTCAAAAACCTATTCACGATGCCTTCCGTCATCGTGCGGACCATGGTCGCCTGCGGGGTAGAGCAAAACGATATTTTAGAACCAAAAAAAAATTTGGCATGACTTTGCCTACAAATAGGACCAAAAAGAATGCATAGTGCCAAATTCTCGCCGAAACGGAAATGAATCAACATTCCGGCAAAATATTGGCAACTACCGCATTTCAAATACCGGTACCTGCAAACACAAACATATGCAACACCACAAACATATGCAACACCACAAACATACGTAGATCTAGGCCATAAAAAGTGCATGTGCACGTTGTTGGAGGGAGAAAAAAGTAGATCTAGAACATAAAGAAAGCTTTCCCCTTACTTACCTATCAAAAAAAAGGAAATTTAACCACTTAATTTGGGTGAATCTATGGTGCAAATGAGGTGAGGAGGAGGAGGCAGCCGAGACAAGCTTGGAGGAGGAGGTGGAGAGTGAAGTGGGGAAAGTGAGTGTGGTAGGTGGCTGTCCAAAATATCTAGCTGCTCTCAGGTTACCAATGGTGCACCTCCTAAGAATGCGCCATTACTAGTTTTGGAAAAAAAAATTGTTAGTAGTGGCGCACCGTGGTTGTGGTGCACCATTAATAGTTTTGACTAGTAATGGCGCACTATCCCCAGGTGCGCCATTACTAGTTTTGAAAAAAAAAAGTAAAAAAAAATTGTTAGTAGTGGCGCACGGAGTGTGTGGTGCGCCATTACTAGTTTTAACTAGTAATGGCGCACTATCCCCTGGTGCACCATTACTAGTTTTGAAAAAAAAAAATTTGTCAGTAGTGGCGCACCGTGGGTGTGGTGCGCCATTAGTGATATGGACACTAATGACGTACCAATACATGGTGCGCCACTGCTATATAGCAGTGGCGCACCACATACGTGATGCGCCATTAATGTCCATATTAGCTATAGCCTTTTTTCTAGTAGTGCTACCATATATTTATCTGTTTTCTCCCCCTCTTCTCTCTCGATAGAGCCCGGTACCGGCGTAGCCTCCGAGATCGACGCAGCTCCGGTGATTGGCTACATTACCGACGATTCTGCCTTTGCCGCCGAGCAACCAGGAAAGCCCCCCCCCCCCCTTTGATCATCCCAATATCGCCCATTCTATTTTCTCATGCTTGCATTAGATTTTGCTATTGTAAATGATTGCTCCTATTCTGCTGCATAGCCTGTTTATTGTAACCTACTGTTGATACCTTCCTATTCATCCTAAACTGTTTAGAATAGACTGGGTAGAGCCCCATCAGTGACCCCCACTTATCCCGACTGCCCCGCTGGAGTATCAGAAGACCCGATCAACGGGATCAAAGACCAGGACCCGGCACTGCACCTCACTTCCCCCTTAGTTGCTCGACACTACTGGGTTACTATCGAGTGCCGAGGGTGATACCTCGTCAGCACTTCTGATGATAACCTTGTAGGTTAGTTATTCGGTCGTGGTCAGCGAGGGTGATTCCTCCCTACACCATCCCCAATAACGACGAAGTCGTGCAACACCTCAAGTGTGGGCCTCGAGGGTGATTCCTCCTACTTCCACCTTGATATTACATCAGGTGGGAGTCCAACGAGGGTGATGCCTCAGATTCCCCCTTGATATGGTAGCCACATGGATGCCTTACATAACTGATGATACTGCTACTTGGTAAGGCGGGTCGACCCTGAGGAGTACCCGCGAATGATGGATAGTTACCCGTGAGTTATTTTACGAGGTGCGGCCGGGCATTCTTAGCCCTTGCAGCAAGTCCTCGAGACGGGGCGACGGGGTCACATCGATCGTCAGTCTCTGCTCGTTACCGCAAGACCCTAGACCTCTAACGATTTGGATATTTGATCCGAGCCGGCCTATGGTCGGATAGCACTAACCATCACGTGGGAAGAGTTATGGGCACTCTGCATCGTAGCATCAGCCGGAAGCTCTGTCAGACGTCCAGTTCAGCATCACGGCACGGCTGGGCCGGCGCCATCCTGAGGGGTGGTACCTGGATCCGCGTGTGCGCAACGACCCGGAGGGTGAGGGGCGATGGCCCAAGACCCCCTTGCGCTTAGGAGGTAGACCGGCGGGGACCTCTCTGCTGAGCTGTAGGTAGGGTTGCGGTGTGTCGTTTGGCCGAGGTCGGGCATGACCCAGGAAAGTGTGTCCGGTCGGAGTTAATCGAGCATGGTGAGTAAGTTGGTGCACCCCTGCAGGGAAGAACACATCTATCGATAGCCGGTCCTACGGTAAAGGACACTCGGAGTTGTTTCCCGATCGATACAATTAGAACTTGAGATGATAACTGGATATGATGGCTCCGGGATCACTTTCTCGCAGGGAGACGAGGAAGGATCTCTGGGCGAGACTGTTACTTGATACTACTACTACTTTACATTATGCTATACTGGACTCTTCTAATGCTGCAAGATCGTTGAAGATGATTGAAGTTGCTGAAGATGCTAGTCTTCGATAGGACTAGACCTTCCTCTCTATTCTGGCATTTCTGCAGCCCAGTCCACACATACAGCCTCCCTTTGATAATGATACATATGTAGTGTAGATCCTTGCTTGCTGAGTACCTCGGAGTACTCACGGTTGCTTTGCTTTCTTTTTCTCCCCATATCAGTTTGTCGTGACCAGATGAAGGAGCCCCTGAGACAGTTGCTCCTGCCGTCGACTACTACTACTACCCCGAGAATGGTTACTACTTCGAGAATGGCCGACGACCAGGAGTAGGTTCAGAGGGTCCCAGGCAGGAGGCCTGCGCCTTTCGATCATAGCTTTTGTTTTACCCCGCCTTCTTGAGGCTTCTCTATCTTTCTTTTTATATCTGTACTCAGATATCTGATGCTTCCACTGACGCTTGTATGCCATCGAGCTATGTATTCGAGCCCTCGAGGCCCCTGGCTTGTAATATAAAGCTTGTATGATTTTATTTATTGTTTTAGAGTTGTGTTGTGATATCTTCAAGTGAGTCCTTAGGCTTGATCGTGTGCATTTGCGTGTATGGTTAGTGCACGATTAAGCCGGGGGCATCACAGGTTAGTATCAGAGCCGACTGCCCCTAGGATCCCCCTTTCCAACTCCTTGGCCGAAGTTGAGATTAGTGCTCCAAAACTGTTTTACTAACATGGCTGTGTGGCTTACGGGCCCACGTTGCCAATTGGGTGGCATTAGGATCTTTTACTCCTCGACCCTTACTCTGGGACTCTGCTCTCTCTTCTATTCGGGTTAAAAATTTAGTAACTCCAACCTTAGGTTCTCGTGATCACATCCACCCGGAGTTCTGAAATTACCCCCTTGCTTCAAGATTGAGGGCCAGGTTCTGCTTACAAGATCCTTTTATCAAGGGCACCCTGTGTTGTCACTTGCAGATTCCTCGCTCCAACAGTTTTCTCCGACATGATGTAGCCTTTGCTATGTCACGTTGTGTACTTCCTTACCGTGTGCCTGCATGCCGCCTAGTTGTCTAGCCTTCCCCTTTTAGCTATCGTAATGCCGGATTGTAACCGAGGCTATGTGTGGATTTGAATGTCTGGTGCGAATATGATGAAGTATCTATTGCACTTCCTTCTGTTGTGCGTGTTACTTCATGAATCATTCCATACACCTGCAGTTTTTCTTGCTAAACCGCCCCTGTTAATTTGGCAGGATGGCTGATGATCCTCCACCTCCATCTTATATTGCTGAAATGAGGCAGCAGTTTGAACTCAACCGTCAGTTTATGACCGGAGTATTGGCTCAGCTCCCAACTCAAAATGCTCAGCAACAGACTGCTCCAATAACTCTGCCAGAATTTGTGCGCCTCAACCCGTCTGTTTTTCGCAGCTCCACCAATCCTATGGATGCTGATGATTGGCTTTGTGATATCATGTTTGAAATGAAGTCAGCTAGTGTGGCCCCTGACAGTTACGTCGCCTTTGCGACATTTCACTTGAAGGGTCCCGCTGCTCAATGGTGGGAAAGCCACAAGAGTATGTTGCCTGCTGAATCTGTAATCACTTGGCAGGAATTTCAGTCAGCTTTTCATGCACGGTACATTCCTCAAGGTCTGATCGACCACAAGAAGCAGGAGTTTCGTAAACTCTCATAGGGCACAATGACTGTGGATGAATATCAGAGGAAATTTCTCGAATTATCCCGCTATGCTAAAGATGATGTCGACACTAACGCTCGAAAACAGGAGAAATTCCATGAAGGACTGCGTTCCGATATACAGCTCGCACTTCTTGTCCTTGATTGTGAGGACTTTGCGACGCTTGTCAGTCAAGCCTACCAAGTTGAAATTGGTCTGGCTAAGTATCAGGAGTCGCTCAAACGCACCCGTGGTGTTGGCTCATCTTCGGGTCAGCCTGTTCAGAAACGTCAAATCTGGATCCCGCACAATGTTATTCACCGACCTGCTCCAACACCAAGGCCGTCGTATGTTGCACCTCGTCTGCCTCCGCCCCCGAGATAGCTAACGACTCAGGGTGGACAGTCCAATGTTGTAGCTCCGCCCCATAATGATGGTTTATGCCGCAAGTGTGGACAGCCAGGGCATCGTGCTTTCAACTGTCCTCAGGGTCAGTCGTAGAATCCATCACGTCATCCTGTTGACCGTAGGAAGGGCCGTCGAAACCATCCTAGCAGAAATCGTAAGGCCAGAACACCTGCTAGTCAGCTTGTTCATGCCAACCATGTCAAGATTGAAGAAGCTCGACAGGACACCAACATTGTGATGGGCATCCTTCTAGTGAATTCAATCCCAGCTTCTGTACTCTTTGATTCTGGAGCGTCGCACTCCTTCATGTCCGAAAGTTTTGCGCGAAGCCATGATATACCTTTCGAGGAGATGTCCACCCCATTAGTAATCCAGTCACCTGGGGCTAATTGGCAAACTGCCATGGTAAGCCACGGTAACCACATTGTGATTGGAGGATTGATGTTCCCCGTTGCTCTCATTGCTCTCAAGACCTCCAACATAGACATTATTCTGGGTATGGACTGGTTGAAGCCTCATAAAGCTTTGATTGACTGTGCCACTGAAACAGTCTGCATCACTCATCCTTCCGGCCAGACAGTCAGATACTTAGCTTGGACAGTTCAGAATGCCGAGGATCAGTTATATGTTCTGAATGCATTGAATGCCTCACCTCTTGAAGGCATCAAGAACGTTCCAGTTGTTCATGATTTTCAAGATGTCTTTCCAGAAGAACTTCCAGGAATACCCCCTGCTAGAGCTGTAGAGTTTGTCATCGACTTGAAGCCTGGCACTACCCCTATTGCGAAGTGACCTTATAAGATGCCTCCACACCACCTTCTCGAGCTTAAGGAAGAAATCGATAAGTCACTTAAGAAAGGTTTCATCCGCCCCAGTTCATCTGCTTGGGGAGCACCTTCACTCTTCGTCAAGAAGAAGGATGGCACGAATCGGTTGGTTCAAGATTACCGACCTATCAACCAAGCAACAATTCAGAACAAGTACCCGCTTCCCAGAATCAACGATCTATATGATCAACTTGCTGGTTCCTCAGTATTCTCTAAGCTTGATTTGAGATTGGGATACCATCAGATCCGAGTTCGTGAAGAGGATATTCCGAAGACAGCATTCGTTACTCGCTATGGTTCTTATGAGTACACTGTCATGTCTTTCGGCTTAACCAATGCTCCAGCAACCTTCTCCCGGTTAATGACTTACATCTTCATGGATTATCTCGACAAATTCATTGTGGTATATCTGGATGATATTCTGGTTTATTCGAAGAATGAAGAAGAACATGCCGAACATCTTCGGCTTGTACTGGAAAAGCTGCGTGAACATCAACTGTATGCCAAGTATTCAAAATGCGAGTTCTGGTTATCGGAAGTAACATATCTCGGCCATGTGATTTCCAAAGATGGCATTGCCGTTAACCCAGAACGAGTTCAGGCTATTCTTGAATGGACTCCACCGAAGAATGTCAAGCAAGTCAGAAGTTTTCTCGGCCTTGCAAGCTATTGCCGTCGTTTTGTCGAGAATTTCTCAAAGATTGCTAAGCCTCTGACCGATCTGCTTCACAAAGGCGTTAAGTCTGAATGGACAGAAAAATGTTAGGAAAGTTTTCAAACACTCAAAGACAAGCTGACATCTGCCCCAGTACTTGCTCCTCCAGATTCTCGCAAAGATTTTGTGATCTATTGTGACACATCCCGTGAAGGATTAGGCTGTGTCCTAATGCAAGAGCGTAAAGTGATTGCTTATGGCTCTCGATAGTTGCGCCTGCATGAAGAGAATTATCCGGTACATGATCTAGAACTAGCTGATGTCATCTATGCACTGCAGTTGTGGCGACATTACCTCCTCGGTAATCGTTGCGAGATCTACACGGACCATAAAAGTCTGAAGTACTTGTTCACTCAGCCATCTCTGAACCTCCGTCAGCAAAGATGGATGGAGACCATTGCGTACTATGATTTGGGTATTTCTTATACCCCTGGCAAGGCTAATGTAATGCCTGATGTGTTGAGTCATAAATCCTACTGCAGTGAACTTGAAGTCCAGTTACAGCAACCACTTCTGTATGAAGAGCTTCGAAAGCTAAATATCGAGATAGTTCCTCAAGGATACTTAAAGACCTTGGTTGTTGAACCAGACCTTGAGAAGGCCGTTAAGAGTACACAAGCTAAAGATGCTGAAGTTGATCTGATGAAGAAGGATCTTCACCTGGAAAAGTACAGGGATTTCTCACTGTCTGAAGATGGAACCTTGTACTTCAGAGACCGCATTGTGGTACCTCGCTTCGAGCTAATGACTGACAAGGTCATGAAGGAGGCACATGATACACCACTGTCTATTCATCCGGGTAGCACCAAGATGTATCGTGATCTCCGTCAAAGGTACTGGTGGTCTAGAATGAAGCAGGACATTGCTCGATATGTTGCTGAATGTGATGTGTGCCGTCGCGTTAAAGCAGAACATCAGAAGCCTGCTGGAATTCTGCAACCACTTCCTATTCCTTTATGGAAATGGGATAAGGTTCAGATGGATTTTATTACTGGCCTTCCCAAGTCACAGAAGGGTCACGATGCTATTCTTGTCGTCGTCAACCAACTCTCTAAAGTTGCACACTTTCTGCCTATCAAGGAGACGATCACTACTAGTCAGTTAGCAGAGTTGTATATCTCCAGAATTGTTTCACTCCACGGTATTCCGAAGGAGATCAGTTTGGACCGTGGCGGTCTTTTCACCTCAAAATTCTGGGAAAGTTTCCAAAAAGCTATGGGAACTCATAGCACCTGGAGTTCAGCATATCACCCTCAGTCCCAAGGCCAAGTCGAACGAGTAAATCAAGTGCTTGAAGACATGCTACGAGCTTGTGTTATTTCTTTCGGCAAGAAGTGGGAAGAATCTCTCCCGTATGCCGAGTTCTCTTACAACAACAGCTATCAAGCCAGCTTGAAAATGGCCCCCTTCGAGGTTCTATATGGACGTAAGTGTCGAACCCCTCTGAATTGGTCAGAAACTGGGGAACGACCGCTCATGGGTCCGGATATTATCCAACACGCCGAAGAGCTAGTCCGTATTGTTCGAGAAAATCTCAAGGCGGCTCAGGACTGCCAGAAGAGCAGCTATGATCGCAAACGATGGGGTTTGGTCTATCAACCTAGTGATCAAGCTTATCTGTGTGTCACTCCTATGAAGGGCACTCACCATTTTGGAATCAAGGGCAAGCTAGCTCCACGCTACATTGGTCCTTTCCGCATTGTTGCCAGACGTGGTCAGGTGGCATATAAATTGGAGTTGCCACCGCAATTCTCTCATATCCACGACGTATTCCATGTGTCGCAACTTCATAAATGCTTCAAGGAATCTCCGCACCGAGCAGTGGATCACGAGATGCTCGAATTGCAAGATGACATATCTTACAAGGAGCATCCGATCCGCATTCTTGATGAAGCTGAACGTCGGACCCGTCAGAAGACAACCAAGTTCCTGAAAGTGCAGTGGTCAAATCATACTGAAGATGAAGCCACTTGGGAACGCGAGGATCATCTTCGCAATGAATACCCCGACCTCTTTCCTTCTTCCTCCTGAATTCTCAGGACGAGAATTTCTTTTAGAGGAGGAGATTTGTAACACCCCTGTGTAATAAGCACTGTGATCATCTGCTAATAATGCCAAGTCATCCTCATTTGCAATGCCTAATCACAGTGGTTAACTCTTGCAACTCAAAATTCTCTTTGAAACTCAATTCAAATTCAACTGAAAAATAAAGTTGTTCAAAAGTTGCCGCAAAAATGTTCATCTGCTAGCAAATATTCCATAATATTTATTTGTTAAGGAATACAACATCACTCTTATGCAAATATGAACAATAGCAATTAAAACAGAACAATTCCTGCATATTTAAATGCCAAATCATTTTTGAATAATTCCAAATGAACTTCACAGTTTCCCAAACTTTTTATGGCAGTGCATAATATTGCATTGTTATTATGTGGCTAAGTCACATATTCTACAAAAGTCAATTTGAGGCCAAACGATTTACAAAACAGAGACAAAACAAAAAAATAAAAAAAAAACAGAGAAAGAAATAGAAAAGGGAAAGACAGAAAGGCCACTGTGACCTCGGCCCAGTGCAACAGGCGAGGCCAGCCCGCCAGAACCCCTTTCTCCCTCCTCTGTCTCGCTGTCGCCGCCGCACACGCCCGCACCGGCGATCTCCACGCGCCGCCCATCCGTCGTCGCTCGCGCGTAGATAAGAGCCCCGAGTCCCCCCTCGTTGAACCCTAATCCCCAGTTCCTCCTCCCCCTCTCTTCCTCGCTCGCCCATCATCCCCTTCCTTGTCAGAGCGCCGCCGTCACCGAAGTCGCCTCACCGCCGCGGTCACCGGCGGCCCCAACTGCCGAAGCTGTGTCCAGGAGGTTCACCGAGCTCCGCCGCATCGCCTGCGTCTTTGAATCGGAGCCGGGAGCCGGTCCACCCTCGCCTACGTCTTCTTCCTCTTCCTCGGGATGACGAGATCGCCGTCGCCGTTCCTCCTCGCTCCTGCGCTACTAAGCACCCACAGGGCCACCGTGAGCCTGCAAGGTGAGCTGCGCTCCTTCCCTCACCGTCCGCCTCTCTTTTCTGCGCTCGTAGTCGTTTCTGCCATGGCCGCCCGAAGCTTTTGCCGCCGCCGTCAGTTGTCATCGTAGCTAGGGCCTCTGTCACGCATGCCCGAGCCCAGCAGCGAACTCCTAGTGCTCCCAGGAGTCATTTGCGCGCACGCACGCGCCTTCCCAAGTTCCGTAGCCACGAATCCGTAGATGTCCGAACGCCGGCGCCGCCATCGACGAAGCCCTGCTCGACTCCGACCGCCCCCGCTTGTGAAAACGCCAGGAGTGGACGCTGCACGCTCTCCTCTTTCTAACGCCCTATCGTACGCGACGGGAGATGCTCTGGGGGCGATTCCCGACGTCGGCCGCCGCGCGCCGCCGTGTTTGAGGCCAGCCAGAGCTCCTCCGGCGCCGACCGCTGACCTGGCCTGACCGGTGGGCCACCCTGAGTCACTGGCAGCTGGGTCCCGCGGGCCCAGTTGACCAGTTGACCAGGTCAACAAGCTGACGTGGCGCTCACTGCTACTGACGTGTGGGTCCCCCGTGTTAGCATTTTAGTTAGCGGCTAATTGTACTTAATTAAGTTAAACCACTAATTAGCTAAGACACTGACAGATGGGCCCCACCTAGTTAATTAACTCTGTTAGTTTAAATTAACTCACTGTTATACCCACAGAGGCTGACAGGTGGGCCCCACCTGTCAGTTTGACCACTCAACAGCTCAGTTGACTGGCTGACGCATTGCTGACGCCAGGATGACATCATAATTCATTTCTGATGAATTTAGTAATTAAAACAATTTCAGAATATTAATTAAATTTGAAATTCAATAGAAAATAAACCGTAGCTCGGATCGAAAAACTTTGTACATGAAAGTTGATCAGAACGACGAGACGAAGCTGACTGTGCCATCTGTTTCCGTGTCGGGACCCTCTACGGGTGTGAACCCACAACTTTTAGCCTATTTCCGGTAGATAAATAGTGCATATACGCCGGTTAATAAATCCAGCTTTAACCCTAAAATAACTAATATGACTTAGACATGCTTTTAGGCAACTCTGCACTGCACGTTAGCCTAGCAAGCTCTGTGTTGCTTTGTCTACCTTATATTTATCTGTTTTCTCCCCCTCTTCTCTCTCGATAGAGCCCGGTACCGGCGTAGCCTCCGAGATCGACGCAGCTCCGGTGATTGGCTACATTACCGACGATTCTGCCTTTGCCGTAGAGCAACCAGGCAAGCCCCCCCCCCCCCCCTTGATCATCCCGATATCGCCCATTCTATTTTCTCATGCTTGCATTAGATTTTGCTATTGTAAATGATTGCTCCTATTCTGCTGCATAGCTTGTTTATTGTAACCTGCTATAGATACCTTCCTGTTCATCCTAAACTGTTTAGAATAGACTGGGTAGAGCCCCATCAGTGACCCCCACTTATCCCGACTGCCCCGCTGGAGTATCAGAAGACCCGATCAACGGGATCGAAGACCAGGACCCGGCACCGCACCTCACTTCCCCCTTAGTTGCTCGACACTATTGGGTTACTATCGAGTGTCGAGGGTGATACCTCGTCAGCACTTCTGATGATAACCTTGTAGGTTAGTTATTCGGTTGTGGTCAGCGAGGGTGATTCCTCCTACACCATCCCCGATAACGACGAAGTCGTGCAACACCTCAAGTGTGGGCCTCGAGGGTGATTCCTCCTACGTCCACCTTGATATTACATCAGGTGGGAGTCCAACGAGGGTGATGCCTCGGATTCCCCCTTGATATGGTAGCCACATGAATGCCTTACATAACTGATGATACTGCTACTTGGTAAGGCGGGTCGACCCTGAGGGGTACCCGCGAATGATGGATAGTTACCCGTGAGTTATTTTACGATGCGCGGCCGGGCATTCTTAGCCCTTGCAGCAAGTCCTCGAGACGGGGCGACGGGGTCACATAGATCATGAGTCTCTGCTCGTTACCGCAAGCCCCTAGACCTCTAACGATTTGGATATTTGATCCGAGCCGGCCTATGGTCGGATAGCACTAACCATCACGTGGGAAGAGTTATGGGCACTCTGCATCGTAGCATCAGCCGGAAGCTCTGTCAGACGTCCAGTTCAGCATCACGGCACGGCTGGGCCGGCGCCATCCTGAGGGGTGGTACCTGGATCCGCGTGTGCGCAACGACCCGGAGGGTGAGGGGCGATGGCCCAAGACCCCCTTGCGCTTAGGAGGTAGACCGGCGGGGACCTCTCTGCTGAGCTGTAGGTAGGGTTGCGGTGTGTCGTTTGGCCGAGGTCGGGCATGACCCAGGAAAGTGTGTCCGGTCGGAGTTAATCGAGCATGGTGAGTAAGTTGGTGCACCCCTGCAGGGAAGAACACATCTATCGGTAGTCGGTCCTACGGTAAAGGACACTCGGAGTTGTTTCCCGATCGATACAACTAGAACTTGAGATGATAACTGGATATGATGGCTCCGGGATCGCTTTCTCGCAGGGAGACGAGGAAGGATCTCTGGGCGAGACTGTTACTTGATACTACTACTACTTTACATTATGCTATACTGGACTCTTCTAATGTTGCAAGATCGTTGAAGATGATTGAAGTTGCTGAAGATGCTAGTCTTCGATAGGACTAGACCTTCCTCTCTATTCTGGCATTTCTGCAGCCCAGTGTACATATACAGCCTCCCTTTGATAATGATACATATGTAGTGTAGATCCTTGCTTGCCGAGTACCTCGGAGTACTCACGGTTGTTTTGCTTTCTTTTTCTCCCCATATCAGTTTGTCGTGACCAGATGACGGAGCCCCTGAGACAGTTACTCCCGCCGTCGACTACTACTACTACCCCGAGAATGGTTACTACTTCGAGAATGGCCGACGACCAGGAGTAGGTTCGGAGGGTCCCAGGCAGGAGGCCTGCGCCTTTCGATCGTAGCTTTTGTTTTGCCCCGCCTTCTTGAGGCTTCTCTGTCTTTCTTTTTATATCTGTACTCAGATATCTGATGCTTCCACTGACGCTTGTATGCCATCGAGCTATGTATTCGAGCCCTCGAGGCCCCTGGCTTGTAATATAAAGCTTGTATGATTTTATTTATTGTTTTTGAGTTGTGTTGTGATATCTTCAAGTGAGTCCTTAGGCTTGATCGTGTGCATTTGTGTGTATGGTTAGTGCACGATTAAGCCGAGGGCGTCACAGGGAGACTGACTGGAAAAGGCATGCTAGGAGCGGACTCAATAATATGTAGGGATGGGCATTCTTGGGCTCAAGCACACTACACAGTTCTACAGAATTCTACCTTGGTGACCCCGTATGCCAATGAACACAAGAATATTATGCGCTACAAACACCCGGAGTAGTGTGACGACTGGATTACATGTGAACACATCAGGAATTTCGGCAGTTGGTTGCAAACACATCTCATGGGTAACACCACTATTGCAGATGAGCTGTACTCATTGGCCAGGACACCATCTTCGACTGTATTGACTTACAAAGGGTATGAGATAAATGGGAATACATTTTACACGATCGCCCAAGATCAAAAGAGCACCAACCAAAACAGTGGTGTCCGCTTTGATGCAGCAACCAAGAGGGGTAAGGACACATATTATGGTTACATAGTGGACATATGGGAACTTGACTATGGACATGATTTTAAGGTCCCTTTGTTTCGGTGCAAATGGGTCAATCTGTCAGGAGGCGGGGTACAGATAGACCCACAGTACGGAATGACAACAGTGGATCTGAACAATCTTGGGTACACAGACGAACCATTTGTCCTAGCCAATGATGTGGCACAGGTTTTCTATGTGAAGGACATGTCTACCAAACCGAGAAAAAGAAAAGATAAGGAAGCGAATACATCATACGATGAGCCAAAGCGCTACATAATTCTTTCAGGGAAAAGAGACATTGTGGGAGTGGAGGGCAAGACAGACATGTCTGAAGATTATGAAAAGTTTCATGAAATTCCTCCCTTCAAAGTGAAGGCTGACCCAAGCACCCTGTTAAACGATGAAGATTATCCATGGTTACGGCGCAATAAGCAAGGGACACACGCGAAGAAAAAGTGAAGGAGGATACGATGATGGCTCTGATTACGCAAAGAAAAAATGAAATGCCTTTTGTAACAGATGAGTTTTCGTCCGAAACCCTGATACTTCGAAAGAGATTGTCCATTTTGTACATGAAGTGCATCCAGTTTTTGCCGTAGCCTTCTCAACTTTTTACCACATGTTATGTGGGTGAAATAATGATACCATGCCAACTTTCAACCTTTTCAGAGTTCATTTGTAGCGCTTTTCAATTTCAGGGTCATTTAGCTCAAAAAAAGATTAAATGCATGAAAAATAGAAAATGAAGTCAGAAAGGGTTGAAAATTGATGATGTGGCTTTGAATGGTGCATATTGAATGCACAAAAAGTCTGGAGTTCAAATAAGTTTAAAAAATATGAAATGCCTTTGTAACACATGAGTTTTCGTCCGAAACCCTGATACTTCGAAAGAGATTGTCCAGTTTGTACACGAAGTGCATCCAGTTTTTGTCGTAACCCTCTCATCTTTTTAGCACATGCTATGTGGGTGAAATGATGATACCATGCCAAGTTTCAACATTTTTAGAGTTCATTTCTAGTGCTTTTCAATTTCAGGGTCATTTAGTCCAAAGAATGAACTAATAGCAAAAAGAATGAATTAGAAAACTTTTATAAAACTCTAATAGCAAAAAGAATGAACTAAAAAGAATCAATTAAAATATTTTGTTATGATCAACTAAAACAAAACTATAATATTCTTCAATGGCAAAAAGAATCAACTAAAAAGCTTTTATAAACCTCTAGTTATGATCAAAATAATATTAACTTAAAATTATATAAAATTTATGCAACTAAAATTATCAAAATATTTTTTTGTTAAAAACTTTAATAGCAAAAAGAACTTTCATAAAGTATTTTTTGTTACAAACTTTAATAGCAAACTAAAAAGCTTTTATAAAACTCTAATAGCAAAAGGAATCAACTAAAAAGAATCAATAAAAAAATAAAATTTATGCAACTAAAATTATATAACTAAATTTAACATATGCAAAAAATAACATTAAAAATTTAAAAACATAACATATGCAAAAAATAAAAAATTGCCCGCCTACTAGGCCACCACGACCTGCATACGACTAGAAACCCAACTATACGTGGGCCAGGATGCAGGCCCGCGGGGCAAGTAGGCCCAATAGGGCACAGAAGAACCTTAGGCCCAACAGGCCTGCATTAGAGAGGAGCTCGACGGGGCTATCGCAGCGGGGCTTATAAACCACTGCGAGCGCCTCTCGGCAAGTGAGGTGGGACTAAACTCCCACCGCACCGCGCCAGTGCCAGCACAAGCCCTTTAGTCCCGGTTGGTGGCTGCAACCAGGACTAAAGGCCACCCTTTAGTCCCGGTCCCAGCCACCAACCGGGACTAAAGGGTTGTGCTTCCCGCCCTTTCGCCTGGCGAAAAACACCTTTAGTCCCGGTTGGTGGCACGGACCGGGACTAAAGGGGAGCCTTTAGTCCTGGTTGGAGCCACCAACCGGGACTAAAGGGGTGGCTATATAAGCGAGACTTAGCAAATTTCCAATCCCCATCTGTGCAGTTCCCCCGACGACGCCGCCAGGCTGCCCGAGCTCGCCGTCGATGCCCTCGCTGTCAGGCTGCTCCACCTCGCTGTCGAGACCCTCACCAACGCCCTCGCCGACTCGATGCCCTCTGCCCCGACGCGCGCCCTGCCTCGATGCCGGCGCCGCTCCCCGCGCCCCTGCCCTGCCCCGACGCCGTCGTGCCCCTGCCCCTACCCCGACGCCGCCCCCAGTGAGCCCCCCTTCCCCCGCGCCCCTGCCCTGCCCCGACGCCACCACCGCCGCCGTCCCAGCTTCTCTGCTTTCCACGCCGCCGCCCCTGCTCTGTTTTTTTTTGTGCATAGATTTTTTTTGTCCATTGATGTATGTATGGATGCTGTATGTATGTATATGCAGATGTATGGATGATCCATGGATGTATGCATTGATGTATGATTTTTTTTTGTTCATAGAATTTTTTTTGTCCATTGATGTATGCTTTTTTTTGTTCATAGAAAGTTTTTTTGTTCATAGAAATTTTTGTTCATGATGATCTTGCTAAAACTCATATTAAGTTTACTAAGTTTTACTTTGCCTAAATCGGGGAGAGGCAACTTTACTAAATGTTCATATTTTTTTTGTACATAGAAAAAAAAATTGTTCATAGAAATTTTTGTTCATGATGATCTTGCTAAAACTCATATTAAGTTTGAATATATGAGCAATGATGTATGGATGATCCATGGATGTATACATATTGTTTTTCTATATCGGGGAGAGGCAACTTTACTAAATGGGCATGATGATTTTACTAAGTTTTACTTTGCCTAAATCGGGGAAAGGCAACTTTACTAAATGGGCATGATGATAATGAAATTTACTAAGGTTAATTATGGGAGAGAGGGAGTAACAACTCATATATTCAAAATTTACTCCCGGTCCGCTCGCCCGACCAACTCTGGAGGCCACCCAAACCCTAGAAGAAAGAGCGTTGCCGATCTCCCCCTCCCGCACTGTTGTTATGTATAATACTATTGACGTCTAATGTCAAGTTAACAAATTATGTTCCATTAAAACATAACCCCAATAACTTCGACATGAGGGGGGGTCGTTAAAACATAACCCCGATAACTTCGCAAACATAACCCCGATAACTTCGACATGAGGGGGGGTCGTTAAAACATAACCCCGATAACTTCGACATGAGGGGGGGTCGTTAAAACATAACCCCGATAACTTCGACATGAGGGGGGTTGTTAAAACATAACCCCGATAACTTCGACATGAGGGGGGACGTCGGACAGGCATGAGAGAGGCGGTCCGCAAAGTATCCTCTCTCGAAAGATATATAGGGCGACTCATCAGACATGAGGGGGAGGAGTCCTCGACGATGTTTGCCACTAATCCATTGCTCATATGCATATGATGCCTTGTTGTGATATTAAGTCCATGTTTGCCACTAATCCATCTCTCATGTTTGTATATTGCCATGTTGTAATATTTGCAGAAACTATGGACAGAGACTTCGAAAAAGAAAGGTTGTTGGGGGATATAATCCGTGACGGAGGTGATCCCTTGTCGTTTCTCAACGACACCGATGGTCAGGAAGGAGAGGATGACGGCTCCGGTGATCCAACAATGGAGGAGGAAGGAGATCATGATGGCTCCGGTGACCGAATGGCGAAGGAAGGAGATCATGATCACGGCTTCGGTGACCGAACGGAGGAGGGAGCCTTAACTGTTGCAAAGTCCGGTGAGGTATATATATATATATATATATATATATATATATATATTAATTAAGCCTCTGCTGACTAGATGCATTAATTGTTTTGTATGTACATATATTAACGCTTCTTTCTTCTTTTAGCCCTCCGGATCGAGCCAAACTTTGGTAAGGAGACGAGGCCCGAAGAAAAGGTTGCACCAGGATGAAAGGTTCACGATCACAGAAGTCGCTCAAGATGGCCAACCGATTGCTCCCAAGCGGACCAAGGACACATTTGTACATCAGTGCAGAGTTGTTGTTAGGGATAGCGTCCCGATTAGCATCCAAGAATGGAATAAGAAGAAGGACCCTGAAGTTTCTTATGTCCAGGATAGACTGAAAGATGATCTTTGGACCTCGCTGATGACAAATTTCAGCCTACCGCCAGAGGAGGATCCGAATAACCCAGTTATAGAGCGAAAGGTCAAGGCGTTTGCTCTTAAGAAGATGGCAGAACTATTCAAGAACTGGAAGAAAGAGTTGAACAAAAAGTTTGTCGAGAAAGACGAGACTCCAGAATTCATCGGTCGATATGAGAAGATAAGAGATCACTGGCCCGCATTTGTGGCCTACAAGAAATCGGACAAGGGTAAGCAAAGGTCACTGACAAACAAGCAAAATGCTGCAAAGAAGAAATATCATCATACCACGGGGTCAGGTGGCTACAGCAAAGCCCGGCCATTGTGGGACAAAGCTGAGCAAGACCTGCTTGCTAAAGGGGTCCAACCAGCGACATTGCACTGGCCAGATCGGGCAAGGACTTGGTTCTTTGGGGTTGGGGGAACTTTGGACCCAGAATCAGGGAAGTGTGTTTGGACGAAGGCTCAACTTGCAATACCCATCAAGAAGCTTGAGGAAGCAATCCAGGCAGCGCAGGAAGGGAGGTTCCGGCCCAACAGAGAGAAGGATGAGCTGACAGAGGCCCTCGGGAATCCTGAACACCCTGGACGAACACGAGGCACTTCAGGCTCCGTTCCGTGGGTGCATGGGTTTCCCGACAGCGGTGGTTATAGAAGCCGACAGAGAAAGAAGCAAGAGGAAGCAAGCGAAATGCAGAAGCTCAGTGCAAGATTAAAGAAACTAGAGGAACATGAGAGCCAGCGAGCTACCGGCCAACCATCTCAGCGACACAAAGATCCTTCCTTCGACACTGCCCCAGAAGCTACCCCACCATCTCAGCGGAGAAGCAGCGTCGCTTCCACGGAGCTCGTTCAGACTGATTTCACGGCTCCTCACTACCCCGTGGATAGTATCACGGAGGCTGAACATTGTGTGCTAATGACGAAATGCTAGAACCTGACCTTGAAGGCGGCGGTCGGCTCTGTTGTACCTCCTCGAGCTGAGGGAACTTTTCATTGCCGTCCAATTCCACATGGCTATGCTATTGTCACGGTGGATGAAATAATGGAGGGATTTGAGGGGCTGGAGCTTGACCACCTTACAGGTGAAGGGGATATTTTTCTGGAAAATGCTTTAAGGAGTACATGTCTATGGAGAAAGGAGAACATCAAGCTTCCAAACTGGACGCTGCCTCAGCAGACTCAGCCGGATGAGGCCCCTCAGCAGACTCCTCACAGTCCAGCTCAGCTGCCTGAGTCGTCTCCGACGCGTGAGCTGTCTCCGCCGCCTCAGCCGCCGTCTCCGGCGAAGGAGGCCCCTCAGCAGAGTCCTCTTCCTCATCCGCCTCCTCTGGCGCGTTAGCAGACTCCGCCTCCTTCGGTGCGTCAGCGGACTTCGCCGCCTCAGCAACGGTGGAAGAGAGCCGCCGCCGCTCCGACGACTAGCTGTACAACAGGCGGGAAGAAATTCAAATTTCGTCCAAGCCTCAAGCCTCTTCCAAAGTTACCATATGAGAGGAATGACGAGGAAAACAAGGACATCGTGGATGCCGAAGTGAGGGCCCATTTTGAACGAAAACGTCCACCTTCGAAGGAAACAGTAGATCCAGTGAAAGCGAAGCGCACTCTGGATGCCCTTAAGCGACCACCACCGCCTCCGCCGTAATCCAACTATAACCGCTGTATTGAAAAGACATATGATGAAGCACGGCGGTCGGGAAGTACTACCAGTGCTGCAAGACGAAGAAGTGGGAAAAAAATCCCTAGCTCGGCGAACAGGAGAAGCAATCGTGCCCCCCCCCCCCCCCCCCCCGCTCATGGTGTCTAGCGATATCGTCGCTAATCATCCGGGGCTACTGCCCGGTACCACTCTTGGTGATTACGTGGGTGATGATGTACAATTTGAAACGGCTGAGGTAGTAGAGCAATTTAGATACGAGCACGGGAAGCCTCTCGCCAAACGTGATCAGCACCCGCATCTACCAACGATGATGCAAAGATTGCATGAATGGTACTTGGAAACCTGCAGGAAGTCTGGGACCGACAGTCTGATGCTGGGAATTAAAGATGAGCACGACTTCATTGGAGTCGACCTGATGCATGTTGAATTTGTGGAATTATTTCAGTTATTCAATCAACAGGCCCTCAACAAACAACTCATGACTTGCTACTGTCTGTAAGTATTATTTCTGTAATTAAGTCTCTAGCTCAGCTCTTTCATTGCATGTATATATAATCATCCCCACTATATATATTATGCAGATTGAAGATCGTCGAATGCAAAAGAGGACAAATCTATGACATTGGGTTCATTAGCCCAAATACCATAAATGAATGGTCGGTAAAAAAGAAAGCCGAAGATACCGAGAAAAACTTGCTAAAAGCATTCCTTTGACATCAAAACAAAAGGAAAATACTCTTTCCTTACAACTTCAAGTGAGTGTTACTGTCTTGTGCATATTTGTTTCGCTTACTCGAGGTTAAGTGTAATTGATGAGTTATGCGTGCGCAGGTTCTACTTTATTCTGCTATCCATAAAGCTTGACGGGGCAGTAGTAACTGTCTTAGATTCGAGACGTAAAGATCAAAAGGAGTGGGCGGACATGAGTGAAATGCTCCATAGGTAAGTTCAATCATTATCGCACCATATCGATCGGCAACTTTCGTTCAGTTCCTGATATCAAGTAATTATTTATTCTTTGCCGGGCAGGGTTTGGAAAACATTCATCGGAATGGTCCCGGGTCTGAAGAAGGAGCTGAAATTTACACAGCCCAGAGTAAGTAGTACTAGCTAGTTCCGTGCATCTCTCATTGATTCTAGTTTCATCAATACTACTATCATGCTTGATTATCAGTTTGATTGAACTCTATTCTCGTAAAGTGCTTGTGGCAGGCACCCGGGACTGATTTATGTGGATACTACGTTTGCGAGTTCATTCGCAACTCGACCCTTGAGCGGGGCTTCTCTGACGAACAATTTGAAGTACGTAAACAATATTCACAATTCTTTTTTATTACCATCATTTGTGTTGAGTTTCATTCATATATATGTATTGACCCCTTCTTTAAATTAGATATGGCGGATGCGGGATGAACTCCTACCACATGATCGCATACGAGCAATTCAAGAGAAATTGGTGGGATTTTTTCTTGACCACGTCATACCTAAAGACGGAGAATACCATATGGAATTGGAAATGGATCTTAGGTAGATGATGTTAGCGATTGTAAGAGATGTTATATTGTATATATGTAATAGCGTCAGATAGATATACGAAAATGTGTTGTTCGACCAAGCACGAAGAAAGAGAGGTCACTTCTCTCTATATATGTTCATGACGATGTTGTGTAATTAATGATTCCTTCATTTGCTTACTAGCTAGCGTCGAGTTCTCTCTATATGTAGTAGCTACCGTCGACCAAGCACGGAGAAAGAGAGGTCACTTCTCTCTATATGTAGTAGCTAGCTAATACAATATGAAACCCCTAAACCCTCCAAAACCCCTAACCCCCCCCCCCCCCTTTCAAAAAAAACCCCAACGCCTGCGAGCTGCTGACGCGTGGCTGCCTTTTATTCCCGGTTGGTGTTACCAACCGGGACTAAAGGTCCTCCTGCCTGGGCGCCCCACAGCGGCCACGTGGAGCTGCTTTAGTCCCGGTTCGTAAGCCAACCGGGACTAAAAGTAATGGGCATTAGTCCCGGTCGTTTTGTCCCGGTTGCAGAACCGGGACTAAAGGCCCTCTGAAACCGGGACTAGTGCCCTGTTTTCTACTAGTGAGGTATCTCTGGGCCCTCTCGGTAATACACATCATAATAAGTTTGCAAGCAAATGACTAAGGAGTTAGTTACGAGATGATGTATAACGGAACGAGTAAACAGACTTGCCGGTAACGAGATTGAACTAGGTATGAAGATACCGACGATCGAATCTCGGGCAAGTAACATACCAACAGACAAAGGGAATTACGTATGTTGTCATAAAGGTTCGACCGATAAAGATCTTCGTAGAATATGTGGGAACCAATATGGGCATCCAGGTTCCGCTATTGGTTATTGACCGGAGAGGTGTCTCGGTCATGTCTACATAGTTCTCGAACCCGTAGGGTCCGCATGCTTAACGTTCGTTGACGATATAGTATTATATGAGTTATGTATGTTGGTGACCGAATGTTGTTCGGAGTCCCGGATGAGATCACAGACATGACGAGGAGCTCCGGAATGGTCCGGAGGTAAATATTGATATATAGGATAATAATGTTTGGTCTCCGGAATGGTTCCGGAATTCACCGGAAGGGGTTTCAGATGTTTTCCGAAATGATCTGGTGCGAGAACACTTTATTTGGGCCAAGGGGTAAAGCCCACGAGTTTTTTGGAAAGTGCAAAAGGAAGTTTTGCAAAGACCAGAGGCCAGGGTCCCTGGCGTCTGGGCCTAGACACCGGGAACCCTGGCGTCTGGCCCTGGAGTCCGAGAAGGACTCTTGCCTTTCGGGCAAAACCGACTTTGAGGAGGCTTTTACTCCAAGTTTTGACCCCAGGGCTCAACATATAAATAGAGGGGCAGGGCTAGCATCCAAGACACATCAAGATACACCAAGCCGAGTGCCGGCAACCTCGCCCCTCTAGTTTATCCTCCGTCATAGTTTCCGTTGTGCTTGGCGAAGCCCTGCGGAGATTGTTCCTCACCACCACCGTCATCACGCCGTCGTGCTGCCGGAACTCATCTACTACTTCGCCCGTCTTACTGGATCAAGAAGGCGAGGACGTCATCGAGCTGAACGTGTGCTGAACTCGGAGGTGCCGTACGTTTGGTACTTGATCCGGACGAATCGTAAAGGTGTACGACTACATCAACCACGTTGATAAACGCTTCCGTTTAGCGATCTTCAAGGGTATGAAGATGCTCTCCCCTCTCGTAGCTATGCATCTCCATAGATAGATCTTGCGTGTGCGTAGAATTTTTTTCGTTTTCCATGCAACGTTCCCCAACATGTGCCACCTTGGTTTATGACTAGTCATGTTGGCCCGGGTTCTCTGTCACATGGATGCTAGCGACACAATCATATACGTGAGCCAAAAGGCGCAAACGGTCCCGACCTAAGTAAAGGTAGCAGCCTTGGGTTACCGTGCGTGAGGCCGCAAAGTGATATAATGTGTTACATGCTAGACCGTTGTGACTTATGATCGGGGTCCTGACAACATAGGCGTCCCTCTCCATCCAAATCTGCCACTGATGGGTGTGATCATGGATTTGGTGCCTCTCCGTGCAGCGGGTGCCGCGGCGGCAATGATCATCTGGACCTTGCCTGTAGTTGTTGATCTAGCGCTCTAGATAGCGGGGCGCAGGACGGAACAGCCAATCCAGGATGTCGTTGTGCTCCACACATGCTGAGCCATCAGGCAGCCCCAGATGAGAATGAGATGCACAGAGCTCTTGAGGTTGCACGTGCAGAGGAGGCAAAAGTAGCTGTTCGACAGCCTTGTCGTTGCAGTCGGTCGTTGCACCACAGCCGGTTGAGGTGGAGCAACCACAGGAACATCTTATGCTTGCCTGGCGCCCACCAACCTATGGTTGGATGGTTAGAGGGACAGTGGTATTCCCAGCCCATCAGGGTTCAAGTCCTGGTCCTCGCATTATTTCTGGATTTATTTCAGGATTTCTGGCGATGCGCTTTCAGTGTGAGGAGACGTTCCCGTCGACGACGAGGCGTCTACGGTGACTTCGTAAATTTCAAGATTACATGCCGGCTCAGTCTCTCGGAGATGCTCATAGGGGTAGGATGTGCGTGTGTGCGTTCATAGGGGTGAGTGTATGCGCGTATGTATGAGCGCTTGCGTCTGTACTGATATTCAAAAAAAAAAAAACAAGAAACATCGTTTGCTTCGAGTTGAGCCCTGTAGGCCGAGCTGGTGGAGTAATAGCCCGAGCCGGCGAGGTTCGAGGAGATTGAGTCGCCGATGTCGTATCGAGCTTGATTTGATGTCACTCTTTGAAGTCGATTCAGTTGATATTTGTACAGGGTTATGGCCAATGCTATTGACAATTCTCATTACAAGCCATCTAGAGTTATAGACATATCATTGTACTAAAACATTCTTCCCGTGTATTTACTGGGATAGCATGTTTCATGCTCCCAGCAATTTCACAAATTTCTAGTATAATTTTTATGGATGATCTTAGTTTTTTTTTTAAGAAAATGGATGATGCCTCCAATTAGTAAATATAATATAAAGATTGGACGTGTCTAGGGCATATCAAGATGTGCTCTAGTTATTGCACATCTAAATGAGTGAATCAAGCATAAAGAGAAAAAGAAAAAAGAAAAAAATATATCCACACGAATCACACGTAAAATCAATGACATAGGACTTAGATAAAAAATTATATTAACTGGCACATATGCCCGTGCGTTGCAACGGAAGATAAAATATTATGCATTTAAAGTCAATGAGAATTATATGTGCCAGCAAAACCCTGTGTGCACACGAAAAAGGAACGTTTAGCTTCTTGGTTTCGCCGCATGTGAAGGAATCAATCCGCTATTTGTGTATTCATTTATGAAGGGCATTTAAGAGTTTTGTGTATTCATTTAGCTTCTTGGTTTCGCCGCGTGTGAAGGAATCAATCCGCTATTTGTGTATTCATTTATGAAGGGCATTTAAGAGTTTTGTTACATCATCATACGCCAGAGAAGGCCCATGAATTATTCAATCTACTCTTCCTTTCAATCCTTTCAATTGAGGGGATTTTAAGGTATGAAGTTTCTGAATATTCTAGAAAACATGAACAATTTTTTAAATCCTACACAGTTTTTTGAAAATTATGTACACTTTCTAAAAACGCGAACAAAATATGAAAGGAACGTCTTTTAAAATTCACAAACATTTTCTGAAAGCACCAACTTTTTTATAAAAACATGAACATTATTTAAATGTGTGAACTTTTTTTAAAACGGGTACATGTGTTAAAAATTCATAAGTTTTTTAGAAAATGTGTATCTTTTATACACGGACATTATTTTTAATTTTGAAAATTTCGCTAAAACAAGAATATTTTCGTATTTGGAGCAAACAACCGCTCATTTTCTTCTCATCTTAAAAAAAGCAATTCACTCTTTGACACTCACAAGATGGCACAACGCTCACACTCACATTCCATTACCCCAGCCTGCTTTCCTCGCCACATCGTCGTTGGTGCCATCTCTCCCCTCCACGGCATGTCACTGCCACCTCCCTATGATGCCACGCCATTAAGACCGCACCTTTCTTTCACCGCTGTCTCTTCTTCCCTCCACGGCATCGCCCCTCTCCTCTCTTCGGCATCCTAGGCCGATTCCTGGTGCCAAGGAATGCACACTGTCGTAACTGAGGGCGACCACCACAATGTGCTCTTAGTTGCCATGACATACGAAATGATATATATCATGCGATTTTTCGCCTCTTTTATTCTTTAGAAAACTATTGACGAGATATGTGCCCGTGAGTTGCCACGAGGCCAAACTTTATTGGGACAAATCCTGAAGAGAATCAATAACCGGTGCCCCGAACCGCCTCACTCTCCATGGAAACTGTTGGTTTGCAGAATTGGAGTGCGGTGACAACCTGCTACGGTACGTCTTCAGCTCCACCCCCACTCATGATCAGCCTGCTACCACCAATTGGTCATAGTCAGGTGCATCCTGTTGGATACACTCTTCCACAACCATAATAGTGATGTTGCAATATCCACATATGTATCAAGAGCAACATTTTGACTCAACAGCTCATGTAATCTACCATAGAACCATTTGATAAATATCAGTTTATTACAGTACCATATAGAGTGAAAAAGGAACCACATTTTTGTACATATACAATACAATAGATGAGATGGTCTAGACCATGTTCTCAGGCCAAAGCAAACAGGATTTTTTTTGGTTATTTATAGAGAAATTCGAACAGCTAAGCATCCTCTGTAATCTACATAAAAGTAGAATAACATACAAATTAGCACAAGAGTATAAGAAAGGGTATATTTTTAGTTATTAATATTAGTGAGCATCAAGTCAAGTAAATGGTTTGTTTGGAAATACATTTTACTATATAAAATATTATACATAGACATGCTTTTTTGTGAGAAAAATACATATACATGCTGGACAGTTAAGTACCAGATCATGATAGAATAACCAAAATAAGCAAATACCCAGGAAGAAAAGAAAAAAGGCATCCTATAGAGCTACTTGAGCAAGCACGGGATTATACAGAGTAATAAAGTAGCGTGGAGATTGGTTATGCCTATGTAAATTGATCAGCACATCCTACTATATGTGTACTGCATTTACTCGTGTAATCATGGGAAAATCATCTATTATAAAGATGCCGGATGTCCTCACTTCCAAGTATCACATGCTCAGGCCTACCTTCAGCTTTTGCTAAACTTTTTGTCCTGCTGTTACGTAGAGCTTCAAGTGGAAGGAAAGTCAATGAGAGTTTGATATTACCTTCTCATCGTTGAAGGGCATGAGAGGATCACACCAACATAAACGTGCCTTCAAGTCACTTCCTGAATATCCATCATCATATTAAGTGAGTCAAGATCCACATATGGTGCCAATACTTGCTACTGCGCTAACTATGAACCCTATTAGAACAAGCAGGAAACATATATTCAGGAAACAGCAGGATTATACATTTGAGGACTTATATTGAATTTAGTACCATGCATAAGCGATAGTATGTGATAACATGGGTGCTTAGAAGACCAGTTATTAGCTCTAACTGTTGGACACCATTTTTAACACAAAACAAAGCTCTCCTTCTAGTACCTGAACAAAAATGCACCTGATGCTCTAGATTTCAATGGAAGGACTCTAAATCTATGTCACTCTGAAAGTCAGTGAAGAAGTACGTTAATTAGCTAGATAGCAATATCCACTGAAAGCCTTTTTGCTCCATGAGCAGCAGCAAAGATTCAAATACGTACAGTTGAAAAATCATCTCTGATCCAGCCAGCAGGCTATTTAATTTCTTATGACCTTGTAAGAATGTGTGATTAACCCATGTACCTTTGAATAGCACGTATCCTGTCTTGACATGCTGATCGAAGTTGAGGTTGCCCAAGAATCCGCACACCCATCTCCTTGACCATGTGCACCACAAATCCCATGGCACCGTTGGCAACGACGCAGGTAACCAGCGGGACACCCTCCGTCCTACCGAGCCTCTCGACGAGCTCTCTGACTACCGCGCCCAGATGTCCTCGTGCTCGTAGTAGCGCACACTGTCTCTGATCCATGAACACATACACAAGTCGGTTTGTGGAGACAACATGAACAAATAAAAGTAGAGGATAACTCTGTCACTCCTTATGCTGGCCTCAGCTCAGTTCGCCGCTTCAGCACCTCTAGAGCACATATTATAGGCACTCCCTACAATAACCATGAATGCTCGCCCTAATTTCTTTTGATTACAAAATTCAAATTTCAGTAGCACTACAGATATAGTAGCAAATTTCATCAGGAACGGTGGCTTGAACCAAGTAAATCTCAGGCATCATTTTCAGAAGAGAAGAGATTGGCTGCAAGGACTTCGCTGCAATTGTTTACTTAAGCAAATATCTAAAGTTTAACGTAGTCCAACTTCGCTCCTGAATCTTGTTTAGCAATAACAAAATTATTTGTTGCTCTTGTTCTTTCAATAACAAAAAACATACAGACTATTTACCTGCATCTCAATACTTTAGAGACCGAGCTTTCATAGGCCAGAAAACAAAAACCGTCCTTGCTGCAGATTTGCGTCGATCATCCATGGATAAAATGTCCGACGGCGCAGCTAGATAGATTCGTTCATTGATAAATAATGCATATAAATGCCCGTGCGTTGCAACGGGGAATACTCATATGTATGTATATAAGTGATATTTTTATGTACTGCTATCAATATGTCAACTCAACGAAAAACTTCACTCAGTTTCTCCTCTCCTTTTATTAAGGTATTGCACATGCACAATGCATGTATTTGTTTAAATAAGTGAGTGCTACAACATGCATATTGCAAAAAATACTAAAAATTCACACTGCCGGAGAAACCTCTTGCAAAATGCTTACCTGCCTTTTTTTCAAGTCTGACATGTATTCTAGTAAATCCTCACCGAAAGCTTTCTCCACTGTTACCTTGATGTTTTCTATAAAAGATAAGTGAGGAAATAATAAAATTACAATAAAAAGACCGACCTCAAATTAACAAACCTCTCTCTTTGGATTCAGTCATTTACCCTAGCTAGAAGGGAGTGAAGAAGAAGGGCTGAGAGAGGCGTAAGTGGAACCTGCGGAACTGAGCAGAAGAGGCACAGAAGGAGAGCGAGGAAGACGAGCTGACGGGGTGCTCTCTCCCGTCTCTTCAACGGCCGAACCTATTTGATACTCCATGCTTGAAATCCACAATTTTCATGCACGGGATCGGCCTAATACTGGGAGACCGTAAATTAAACTTGTTTAGAGACCATAAATTTAAGCAGAATATAATTACATGTAGATGTAGATAGTACTCTCTTGGAGCCCAGACACTTCAGATACGTAAGTATCATATACACAGATCAATTTTCAGACTGACACCAATAGTATAGATGGAAAAAATATACATTGCACTGAGGATGCACAACCATGTTGCAGGTGTGCGCAGAGCTGCAGGTGCTTTGGCGGCAGGTGACGTTGGAGGCGACGTTCCTGCGCTTCTGAAGCATGATCCTAGCATGATCTTCAAACATAATCTTCAAATAAAAGGAATGAATGAATGATCTAACTAAAAAAATGAATGGCTACAATATAACTATTTGTTTCTTTCTACTGGTTATTTTTTACGCTGAACATGGGCACAGGGACTAAAGTATGCTAATTTGGAGCAGTGCCATCAGCCATGGATAAGGATTGGTGATGGCGGCTGATTGCGTCACCAAGGGCTAGCCAAACAAAAACCTGATTAAGCAATACCACAATCACCTCATGTGCATAAAAACCAAATTATAAGGATCATAATTCTCTGTCCTAAGATTATAAGAATCAGCAAAGACAATTATGGTCAGGGACAATACCGTTGTTTTCTTGGGATCGAATGGAGGAGCGCCTCACATTGATACAGCATCTGGGCAATCAAACGAGAGGGAGAGACAGAGAAGAATTAGTACTGTTCTCGTCGTGCTCCCATGATCAAACCACCGCCGTCCTATCATCTACAGGCCACCGCTGCCCTCTCCCCATACGCCACCACCCATGCTCGTCGGCGGCGGCCGCCCATGCTCGTCCTCGAGCCGGTGCAAGGTGCGCTCTTGGCCCCAGTGGGGCCACCGGCCGCCAAGCCACGCTGAACCGCCGCCGCGACGGTGAGGCAGAGGAAGTAGCGCCGCTCCTCCGTTACCCTCGGTTTCCCCTTCCAGCCAGCAGCCAGCGCTAACCTTGCGCGCCGCCACAGCGTGGCCCCGCGGTTCTCCGGATCAGGGCCCGAACCACCATTGGCATCGACTTTCGGAAGATAGAGAGGGCATGGCATGCGGCGTTAGATTGGGGATTGATAGGAGAGGGGGTGGCACGCTCGATGGGCGAGGAGGACCAGGACGTGGGGCTCCCGACGAATAGGAGGCAACCCTCAGATCTGGACATAGAAGACCGTCACCACAAGCCCAAATCCTAGAAAATCCCATGGCCAGCGTAGAACTTAGCATGGCTCGATGGCCATTGCATGGATTCAAAGAGCACAAGAGAGGAAGGAAGTGGTTTACCTACACCCGCAGAAAGGCATGGTCGGGGCGAAACACGACCGAGCTAGTGATTCTGGACAAGGTGGGGGCTTGGTCTTCGGCGGCGGCGGCGGCCATCTCGAGCCCCTTCCGTCACGGCCGCGTGAGCGCAGATTCGGGAGCCGCTTCCTTGACGAGCACGCGCGCGTCGCGGATGTGAAGCTCCTCCGCCTAACCTTGGCGATCTGCAAACGGATCCAGCGATGGGGAGAAGCATGGGGGTGGTGGAGGTGGCTGAGCGGGAGATAGGGGAAGGCGGGGGGCGGCGGCGGAGCGGGAGATGGGGGCAGCGGTTTCTCCTCGAGAGGAGCGGGTTTTCTGCGGTGGTGGGATTTTTTGGTGCGTTCGTATGGGGGCAGCGAAGACAAAAAAAAACCAATGAAAAAAACGGACGAAAGTGGTGGGACGAAAATCTCTACTTATAATGGACGAGTTGGTTGAATAGTCCCACCACTTTCGTCTTGTTTTTTTTCGTCTGGTTTTCCTTCGTCCCACCTCCCACCACCACCCCTCCCACCGGTTTTCCTCTTTTCTCGTCTGGCCGGCAATACCCAACGTATTTATGGTAATCAATCACAATTAATCCACGTATGGTAAGGCTATAAACTCAGAAATCTCAAATATGATAATTATAGTAATAAATCAATCCAGGTATGGTAAGGCAATAACTCAGGAAATTTCGAATATGATAATTATTCTCTTCACTTCGTACGCCCCACCCCATCGATCGAAGGTCTCCCCAGCGCACGCCCCACCCATTTTTCCCATCTCCTGATTTGGCAAGTGATGATTCAATCACGTAATTCCCCCACACAAAAAAGAAGAAAGATTCAATCACGTAATTTATATTTCTTATTATCCACATTACCATTCAATCACCTAAAAGATGAGAAGGACTCCCCTTACGCACCAAATCGTGTAATTTTATATTCCTATCACTATTTACATTCCTTTTTTCACCATGAATCAACCGTTATTTCTCCCTGTCTCTCGTATAGGCGGCAGCGCCGCACGACGGGGCAAACGCAGCGGCACAGACGGAAGCAAAGAGGAGGATCGACAATGGTCTAGCAACAAAGAAAGCACGCAGCGGCAGCAAGCAACAGATCATCCATCGGCGTCGTCTTCTCCTCAAGGTACGAAACCGACCCCCCCTTCTCTGTGCCTCTGTGGACGTCCCGCTACTGTGTTGCCCTTCTCCTAGTAGCCGTTGTCGCCCAACGGTTCGGCGCCTGCCTAATCAGCTGCCCCCGCCCTCACGTAGCGCCGTCCCCCGCCGCCTGCCTTCTGTCGCCTCCCTCATGCAGCACAGCCACCCGGCGGCCTACCGATTTGATGTGGAGCAGCAGCTAGGGGTGACTGATTTAGTGCGGAGTTGGTGCTTTAGGGGGCGCGGCGGCGATCATTGATGGGCATCCTCAAGGGCACATGCTCGGCGAGACCCGTGCTTCTCTCCGTCGCCAGCCAAGGTAATATGTTGTTGTTCCTCTTCTGCTGCTAAAGTATCGTGTGTCTTGTTCGTGCAGCAGGTCGCCGCACTGAGAACATCAATGGGTTTCTTCTTCACCGACACTGTTGTTAGCGTGGCACAAGGGGGTTTGAGGTCCTGCTACGGTTGCGGATGCGTCTTCTGGCACGCCGTGGGGCGGTTCAAAACCCGTGGCTGAGGCACCGATTTCGATGGCGATGGCGAAAGGAGCAGACAGGATGGGATGTTGCCGCAAGGTTTCACGAGGAGTAAGATGTTTTTGGATGCCGTATTATCTTGCTTTTCTAACTCTACATGTCAATGACTCATACTGAAGGAAGCTCAACATTGATGGTTACGCCCTGCTGATATTTGAGAAATACTCCCTCTGTTCCTAAATATAAGTCTTTAAAAAAATTCTAATATGGACTACATACGTAGCAAAATGAATGAATCTACACTCTAAAATACGTCTATATACGTCTGTATGTAGTCCATATTGAAATCTCTAAAAAGACTTATATTTGGGAACGGAGGGAGTATTTATGAATTACAGAAATTTCCGTGTATATCTAGAGCCACTAAATATGCCTGCAAGTATGACCTCTATTTTCTGTGGAAAACTATTTGTTGTTTGATTGTTATTTGTGCATCGAAATGCTTGAGACATATAATGACATTCTTATAAAATATGTGCATTTGGAAGATATTATCTCTAATGCATATCTCTAATGAATCACCATGTTAAGTTACTGAAGTTTCCATGTGTCCAGTCTATATTTGTCAGTTACTTGTTAATCATGCTTTGCAGAATTCAGTTGTAGATTGCTATTCTATCAGTCCTATATGGAGGCGATTATAAATGAAAGTTATACATATGTACTTGCAGATAAAGTTATATGAACACTGAACCATGAATTAATTCCTGGGCATATGCATTTTTTAGTTCAGTTCAATTTTCGACTCATTAGTTACATGATATATTTATATGCAGTGTTGAATAATTACATGCAATTGTGCATGGTAATCTCTAATAGAGTTGGTCAAACTTAAAAGAAGTTTGACATAGGTCAAACCATAACTTCAAGTATTTTGGAACAGATGGAGTAGCTTTTTCCAAATGCTGCTATTTCCATTTCCATTTCACAACGGAGTCTGTGTGTCAAGAAATCGAAGAACTCTTTTGTTCTTGAGCTGTTGAGCATGTGTGTGTCTTCAGAAAACTACCATTCGAAGGAAGTTTTTTTGAAACTAACGTCAGTTGGTACACGACCAAAGGGGTATAGTTATAGATATGTTTAGATATCGATTCTTCTAAACAAACTTTTTTCACGTGGCATATTATTGCAGATATACTGCTCTTGAATTTGCTACTATCAGGAGAGGGATGGTAGCTGAAGTAGATTCTTTTTATAGAAGTTGTCAGCATGGACACAACATAATTTCTTGTCTTGGACGAAAAGTTCACTTTGTCTCTGGACTTGGAGATACACTTTTTACAGTCACCAAGGTGTTTTAAGTGACTTTGGATAAACATTGTTTAGGTTTGGCTAATGCACTGAGATGTAGTTTCCAACAAAGCTCGATATACTGAATTTTTTTATTGAATAGAAATCGGCATTTCTTTCAAAGAGGAACTCCACCAGTGACAACTATGTATATCAAATGGTAAATTTTCAGTGTGGAAGACACAAGTAGAAGTAGGGTGCACACACTAATTTGTAACTACTTTACTAGAGTTTAAGACTACTGCCAAGAAAAGAGAATTTCAGATTACCCTAGGCAGCACTTGCGAGGCTAATGTGTTCCACCCTGTACACATGATTATGTAGTCGATTTTAAGATTTTGTTTCCTACTTGTTTTTACTAACTCGGATGCTATATGTTGTAGATGTTGTGATAGCACCGCCATTCATTTATGTAGACTAGGTCAAGGCTTCACTAACTAATCTCATTGAGGTGTCTGACAAGAATATATTGATTTGGGAAAGGAGGAGCTTTCACTACTCTGATCAGGTTGGATACTGCAAGCTAAAGTTGGCAAGCTTGTTTTCTCTTGTACAATAGAGGGTGCAAATTATTTCTGTGACACGGATGAACAAAAAAGCACTCTTGATGATTGGCTTTATTACTATCTTTTAAACAGCAAGGGTTACAAAAGGTTGAACCTATTTGTGTTCCTTTTGGCTTTCGTTCTGAGTTATTTTCAACGGAAAACACATGTGCAGAGTAACTGGTGGACACTGGCTGCCAAAGGGTTATATGTGGCCACTAAAGATGAAAAATAAATGGACATATTATTTGCCAATACAAGGTCGAAAATAGAACAAACAGTACGATGCTATTTTTTTCCCCACGACCATTCAGCTATAGATGAAATAGCAACATTGCACTGCACCAACAATAAAGTGATATTAAAGCAGGGGAAAATTGGCAACTTACAACTACATGTGACATCTGGGTGGAGAGACACCAGGGGAAATCGCCCACTCCCATCGCCCATCCATATGCTTTGCAAGACTATACGCGCAGGGGCTGATGATTTTAACCAAAAAAGAAGCATTTTGTTAGCTCTGAACTCTGAAGAGTATTTTGGAGCACAATTTTGCAAGACATTGAAAAAAAACAATTCCTCTGAAAACAAACAATCAAATACTATAGGGACACTCATAAGGTTGTTTCGGATTCAGTTTACATCACAACTGAGCACTAAATCAGTTTATAGCCTTTGTAAAAACACGTTTAGTCAACTGCTCGTGTGATCAACATTTGATATACCGGGTACACAATGTATACAATGAATGCTAATGTTAGACATGTTGTGCCACACAAAATAATTAGCTCAAATTTCTCAATTATTGGAGAGTATAAGCAGATTATATCCATTGCTTCACTAGGACTGTAATATCATCCATAAAACTAATCGAGAAGAAGGGCAGTTGTGCTGGCAGCAGGCCAGCAGTAGCAGACGAGTACGATGGGTGGAATAGGCAGGGAAAACCTGAGAATCAGTGGCATCAATCCTCTGGTGGTGGCCGCCGTACTCGGAGAATGTGGCGGCTCTATAATGAGCAGCAGGTCGCGCCGGCGTGGTGGTTGCTCTCGGCATGACGGTGTGAACTCCTTGGCACCAGGAATCGACCTCGGATGGGCTCGTCATGGGGATCGACGGCGCGGCAGCGCGACTATGCTCGGCGCGGCTCGGCTGGGGTAGATGTCCGGGCCCGACGACGAGGGTGTTGTCCCTCCTCCTCGCCGCGCCACGTCGATGTGCCCGAGGTCCCGACGCAGCCGCACGAGCAGTTGTCGAGGAGAGAAGGATGCCGGTGATGCCGTGGCTGGGAGAGGGTGGACGGCGACGCCTTAGACGGCGACGCAAAACCAATCCAAACTATTCATCTATCTCGTCCATGTGTCCCCATAAGCTGGGTCGGCCCTGGTGTATGGCTAGAGAGGCAATGGCCCAAGGAGCAGGCCTTGGGGCCCATGATCTGATAATATAGCCCGGCAAATAAAATAGTTAGGGGAAAAAGAACGATGTGGGCCCAATTCCCTTAGTCTTTCTGTCGTAATATGGCATTGTCCAAGTGTCCAACAATTATTATAGTCATCTCAAACTAAAAATGTATGTTTGAAAGTTTACTCTTAATATTATGAAAATGGAGTTAGATATATTTGTTTATGTATCACGCACACACATACACACATATATACCGCGTCTTAGGACTTAGGGGCCCATGTTGCCGAGTTCGCCCTAGGGCCTTCTGAAACATAGAGTCGGCCTGCCCATAAGAAGATGGTGTAAATTAGCAACCCCCCCCCCCCCACACACAACACACACACCCACCCCCCGCATGCAGTTCTAGATACACCTGTGGTCTCCCTAATGACACTCCAAATAAACCTTGCAATGATGCATCTAAATAGGACATGTTCGCAAGTTCCATCTTGGCCGCCAACAAGTACACTTGCTGTCTCCCGTCCCTTTCCCTTTGATCACTTGATCACCACTAAAAATTCGGTTCCTGGCAACTTGCCAAACAATTTTTATTTATTTTGGAAGGAATCTTCATCTTCTAGATATCCATCACCTCACCTTGTGTATGCGTCTTAAAAATTTCTCTGTATAGGGATCATATGGAAAATTGGCCCAAAGGTTCCAACTTCCAAGAAATGTTGTCGTCCCCGTTGGTTAACCTCACTCCGGCTAGCTCATCCTAGAGGAGGTCCCAATCCGCCACTTCCAAGGGCCCAAACGATTGCTAGAACAACGGAGTCCATCTGTCATCCACCTTGACCTCCACTGCTCTTGGATTGTGCCTAATGACAAAGAGTCATGGGAATCTGTGTCTAAGGGACCCCTCCCCTATCCAGTGATCAAGCCAAAAGTGGGCAAGCCTCCCATCTTTTACTCCGAATTTGATAGGGGGCAAGCCTCTCCTATCCCGAAGCTAATTCTTTGGATTTGCTCTCTATGTATACATCATCAAATTGCATAGCAAGTGAAGTGGATTTTGATTACTTTCTGATTGTTGAAGGTTGTCTTTTCTACACATTACTTGCAATTACAAAAGATATTTAAAGGCCCGTGGCAATGCACGGGCATTATACTAGTAAACCTAGACGCAATCCTACCAACTGCTCCATTAGGAGTAGAGATACATCCAGGTTTATTTTCGTCTCACCACTTTCGTCCCGTTTTTTTCGACCGGTTATTTTTCGTCCCCCCTCCCACCAGCCCACCACGCTGGGTTTTTTCACCCACCAAAATCGACATGAACCCCTGTGACCGCACACCCACTTTTTTCTAGGGTTCCCTACCTCCGCCGCTCATCCCCTTCCTCGTCCGCTGCCGCCCCTCCGCCGCACCTGCCACCGCTGGCTGGTAGCGCGGCCTGTTCGAGGTGCGGATGACGCCGCCTCCATCGCCTCGCCCCAAGGCAGGGCATGGCCGCGGCTACGGCGTGGGCAGCGAGGACGAGCTCCGCAAGAGAGCCGATGGGCGTGGGCGTGAACCGGGGAGAGGAGACTATGGCGGAGGAGACGAGAGAAGGCCACCGTCTTCTTCTCCCCCCCCCCCCCTCTCCTACCCGAAACCCCTATCCATCCATCCGGGGAGAGAAGACCGCAGGCGGAGGAGAGGAGACGCGGGTGAGGTAAGAGGAGTCAAATCCCCATCCTGCTCCTCCCCACGCGCCGCCGACCCACGCGCGTCATTCTTTCCGGTGTGCCAGGTAACTGAATCCACCTACCCCTACCCGTACCTTTTTGGGGGATTTTTTTGAACTGTTTTGGGGATTTTGATTTGGGGACGATGTTGACATGATTGTTCGAGCTCGGGGAATGGCTTCTTGTGCGCTCAGTTTGTTGTCGTCTGTAGGGGAAACAACAGCAAGATGGCGGTGCGGGTCTTCGGGTATGGGTCCCTGATCTGGAACCCCGGCTTCGATTTCGACGAGATGATCCTAGGATTCATCAAGGGCTACAAGCGAACGTTTAATCTCGGTATTCTTGGTTGCGCCTGAATGATTTGAAGCAAATCTGAACCTGTAACTGTAGTTCTTGGTCTGAAGATATCACATCTCAACTTTTCTTTCTCCGCAGCTTGCATTGACCATAGAGGCGCACCACAGAATCCATCCAGGACCTGCACCCTTGAATCCGAAGATGAAGCCATATGCGTAAGTTGACTGCATCCATGAATCAAATATCTACAGCACATTGTACTGTATTACTGTCTCTGGACACCGTATAAGTAATAGTTCTCTAGGAGTGTTGCCCTGGCCAACAATGGTGACATTTCTGAGACTTGTTGCACCCACAAGTCTTGGTTGGATTTGCACTTGTTTGTGTTGTACCAGTTCAGGTTTCTATTTCCGGAAAGGGGCTTACTTATAATTAGATTACAGAGCTGAGGTTACAATCACGCAATAATCATAACCAACAGGCAGGCTAAGACTGTATCTTGTAGAACACTGACAGCCTGAACGCAACACCTCTCTACAGTGCTGAGCTAAACCATTCGGTACCCCGTTATCCTGCTTTTAGAATTCTGTGACTTGGGGGTTGGGAGTTCAAGCAACAGGAGACAAACCACTCGAATGGTACCACTAATTGTGTGGCTCGATGGCATTAACCACTGCCAGGTAGTTGCTCTGAATCAACCGGCTGTTTCTGGACACGGTCTAGACATGTAATGGCTTCTGTTTCTTAAGCATCAGGGCATCGTAGCACCACGTCCCAGGCGGGTATAATGATCTTTTTCTCTTCATTTCTGATCACTGTTGTCCAAGTTGAAATTTTAGTTTAGGTGGCATCTAACCAGTGCTATGATTTGTCTGGCATGGGGTTTCTCCTTGCTAGCTTATCTGTGGACTCATGATGCCGATAGTTGCGAAGTTAAAGGGCTTAACTGAATTTTTTGGGGGTATTACACAACCAATTGCAATATACTACTTCTATAAGGCCAAGTTTCTAACAATTTTGTCACACATTAATTTGCAGTGAAAATTTTGTACTATTAAAGATTAAAGATCAAGTGATCTTCCTATGTAAATGTGTCATACTGAATAGTGAATACTGATGCTGATCTCATTCTTTCCATTTTAATGTCGCAGCTATACGTCTGGTGTATTTCCTCTCCCAAATGAGACTCTGCCAACCTACAAGATGGCTTCGAAACGGCTTTCTGAAGTAGGATTTGAACACTACGAGATCAGTAGCTACTGCAATCCTGTATACGAGTGCAAGCACAACGTAACATATTGGGCAAACCGGCCATTCTACGTGTTTGGTCTTGGATCGGTAACCTACATCAATGTGTCAGGTTCTCTAGGTCCAGAAGAATGAAGGAGTACGTGCCATAGATCGATTTCGTGGTGGATACGGGAGGTGTGATCCACTTCACCATGCTGGAGCCGAAAGGCGCAAAGTCTATCTCACGAACTAGCTGTGCATCTTGCTCAACACCTTTCCATATCTGTACAATCAGGTAGGTATTTCCTCGCATACGCGGTTGCTGACTGCTAGATTAAACTTTTGTTTCAGAGCGTTCCAGGTTGTGTGAGTGCATGTTTGCCCAATTGCAGTTTATCCCGGCTAAGGTTCTACATTGCATGCCTCAAATACCTGATCATGTGGCTTCCTTTCGTTAGCTTTGAGTACTCAATGTAGAGGTTTCTCTTCTTCAGTCATACATACCTCAAATCGATAGTTCTCTCTAACTTCACAAATATTTGGTGCATGTATATATCACTTTATTTAGGAAATACTCAAATTGCAGAGTTTGTTTCATTGTTAATCACTTGAATAACTTGGATTACTCTGAAATCGGACTCCCTTTTCGAAGCACAATAGGACTCCTTTTTATAGACACATTTTAACTATGGTGCTAATATTTTTTTTCTGGGAAGTGCTATATATGTTAAGATTCCTCCACCATGTCTACCACACCTCTCTTCCTTTTCTAAGATACTGACTACTGAATAATGACCCAAGTTAACAAGATTGGCAGAGGTTCTATCTCATACACTAAATCTTTCATCGAACCCATCATGGGTGCATTGCAAAGTTTGATAATTTTTGTCAATTCAAAAGGTGGATTTGCCTCATTGAAGATACAGATAAAAGATTTTCTGACCTCATATCGATTCCCACTTCCATTCCTCATGTGTCCTATGTCTCGCGTCTCTTACACGGGCAGAACGACCTGGGCCGTAGATTATACGGTGAACGAGGGTGGCTTGTAGCACTAGAGTGCGGCAAGGCTGGTTGAGGAATAATTTATTTAAATCATTTACTTACAGACTAATGTTCGCTATGCTTCTTTTAGTGAACGCTTGTAATTTTGTTTAAGAGCATATCATGGGTGCACTGCTAATTTAATAATCTTAGCAATGTAATGTTAATCCACCTAATATGATATAATAGCTAAAATTAGCAGACATGCATCCGTCTTCATGGTGCTATGGTATTAATCATTTGAGAGTAAATTTGCTAGCCCAGATCCTCAAATCTACTTTTTTCTAGAACTCTACATCTCGCTGGAGTGGACTTGTTTCCCACGCGTCTCATGCCGAAGTCTGAGGCACTGGCGTACTTAGCCATGCCATTAAGAAGCCAAATCCATAGGTTACGAGCGAGATGTAGAGTCCGCACTGTTGCCTGCCTGTGAAGCTTGGCCACCATGCGAAACCCTTTCAAGCCGCTCGATGTACTCTTCTTTCTTCTGATTGCATGTTTTGTATATGTGGATGCTCGTAGTATGTATTAGGGTTAATTGATCGTTTGATTCAGCCAGTTCAAGACTATATATTAGAGTCCATGTCGTTTTGGTACTTGTATGTTCATATGTGTATATATACACATAAATTGTGTTTCTCTTGCCAGATCGTGAGATTTTGGGAATAAACATAATGATATCTTCTTGGGCCTTTTCTCTGCTCCCAGCTACCTCCGCTTGAATAAGTCAATGTTGTTCTGCCTTTTGGCCTCAAGCAGTTGGCTACGACGATGTGCACTCCTTGGCACCGGGAATTGGCCAGGGACATTGTGGAGGGGAGAGAATACGGCGGTGAGAGAAAGACACGGGCAGAATGTTGTGGTGTCGTGGGGAGGTGACGGTGAGAAGCCGTAACGGGGAGAGCAGGTCAGGAGAATGAGATGTGAGTGTGACCGTTGTGCGGTGCGGTGTGTGTGTGCGGGGGAGTGAATTTCTTTTTTAAGATACGAGGAAAATGAGCGCTGTTTGCTTTAGAGAGTGAATTGCTTTTATAAGATACGAGGAAAATGAGCGTTGTTTGCTTTTTTCAGAGGGAAAAGCGACATTTTGCTATGAGAGAAATGTCACATGTGTTTTTTATATGATGACAAATATCACATAGCCTAACAAGTTATTTCTAAAGAATAATTACCCAAAAGTGATTTATAGGTTAGCCCACAATTTATTAAAATTGGAAAGCCAGTCAGTCACGAAAAAGAACGATGCCACTCACTCCGTCTAAAAAGGGTCGATGCACGCATCTAGCAGTTGACCAATGAATATATAATGTATATGAGCTTATTTTAATTTTTTAATTTTAGTACTTCCTCCATCCCAAAATAAGGGTCGTTGATTTAATACAAAATTAGTAGAAAATTGTATTAAATATGTTTAAATGTTCACTTTTGTAGATCAAAGATAAAAAAGCTAATTGCTTTGGATGATGCTTTCAAAATGTCAATTGACAAAGTCACTACGTAACTATGATGGACCTGACTGAATACTCATCGAATTTTACATAATCAGAAGACATGCATAAAAATAACCGTTTTATGTATATGTATGTCGCACATGATACTACAGAAGGTGTATTTCTCTCCATATTTTTTTTGGCATATTACGAGAGCGATAAACCTGACTAATGTTGACATTAAAAAAGAATCAATCGACAAAGGACCCAAGGTAATGTCGTTGGAAGCCAAAAATTTACGAAATTTTATACAGCAATACAGGGAATATATATGCAATTAGAGCAACTCCAACGCGCCGACCCAAACGGACGGCGTTTTTGTCCGCTTTTTGTCCGTTTGGGTCGGCCGCCCGCCCGGCGTCCGCTTGGTTTGAGATTTGGGTCGGCAGTGCGCCCAACGCGCCGACCCATATGTGCCGGCGTGGCCGGCTGGCCACCCTTTTCATCATATAGCACAAAATTTCCATTATTTCACACACAACTTTTCCATTTCACAAGTAAACATATAGTTCACAACCAAATAAATAGCATAGTTTCAATCAACTAAATAGCATAGTTTTACAAGCCGAATAAACGTAAAAATGTCTCACATAGTTTTGCAAGCCGAATAAAAAAGATACATCTATTGGTTGCCAACATGAGCCCACATATACTCAACCAAATCATTTTGCAGTTGCATGTGAGTTTCCCAATCACGCATGTCATGGTGAAATGGGGTGAACTGTTCAAACGTTGCCGCTCCTTCATGCTCTGACACAACATTCTCATCCTGAAACTGAAACCCTTGATCGTACAGACGTTCCGGGCGCTCATCTTCTACGATCATATTGTGCATGATCACACAAGCAGTCATCACCTTCCACAGTTTCTGCGTGCTCCAAGTATTAGCAGGATACCGAACGATGCCCCATCGAGATTGCAAAACACCAAAGGCATGCTCGACGTCCTTCCTAGCACTCTCTTGCTCTTGGGCAAATCTTTTCCTCTTCTCTCCGATAGGGTTAGGGATTGTCTTCACAATAGTGGTCCACTGAGGATAGATACCGTCACCCAGGTAGTATCCTTTGTCGTAGTTGTGGCCGTTGATAGTAAAGTTCATCAGTGGGCTGTTGCCTTCGGCAAGCCTATCAAACACCGGCGAGCGCTGAAGCACATTGATATCATTGTGTGATACGGCCATGCCAAAGAAAGAGTGCCAGATCCAGAGAGGATCTGGCCGGGGCGGCGAGGCGGCTTCTTGGTCGCGGTCGCGGTTGTGTCGGGGGAGCAGGGGTGGGAAGCTTTCGGTTCCCCGGCGGCAAGACGGCAGTGGCGGGCGACTTGGGAGGTGGCAGCGTTGCAGAGGGGATATTGCGGCGCCGGCAGCTGGCAGAGTTATCGGAAAATGGGCGGCGGCGTCGGTGATGAAGGAGGCGGGCGAGGGTTTGCTGTTGAAATGGGAGAGGATGGCCAATGTGCCACCGATCAGCGGGCCAGGGGGAGGAGTAGGCGGGCACGCGTGCGTCCGTCTCGTGTCCGCGCCGACGCAAATCCTGCTAAAAAATGGGCCGGAAATGGGTCGGCACGCGGACGAAAAGCGGACGCGCGTCCGTTTGAGTCGGCCCGTTGGGCCGACTTTTCTATCCGCGCCGACCCAAACGGACGCGCGCGGATGAAATGGGTCGCCGTGTTGGAGTTGCTCTTGAATAAAGCAAAAACTAAAAGGCCCGTGGCAACGCACGGGCGTTCTACTAGTAGATAAAGATACCATAGCTATTTTTCCCTCTCGTTAGGGTTTCTTTCCTCTCGACGCCGCCGGCGATCGTTGAGACCTGTTTTTCCTCTTCCTCTGCTGGATCCGGGATCCGTTCTCCGGCCGATCTCGGGGTAGCCTCGTCTGCCCCCGGTCTGGTTTTCGGTCTCCGCTCGCAGGGTCGTGAGGGTTTTAAATCTCCCGGTCGGAATCCGGCCCTGGAGATCGAGCTTTCTGCTTCGACAACCCATGGCGAATCATGGCGATCCAGCAGCCTCGGGATCAAAAGGAAAGGGCAAGCTGGAGGAGATGATGAAAGAGTTGGCCCTAAAGGAAGACGACCTCGATGACGTCGTTTTCGAGGAAGATGACGCCCCGGCGGAGGAGGATCTCCGCTGGATGATCTTGGCTAGAGTCCACATGGACAAAGGGTTTAGTACCTACTGGTTCTTCCGCAACATGAGGACAGCCTGGGACCTCGCTAGGCCGGTGAAAATCAAAACCCTAGAGGAAAACTTTTTCCAGATGCAATTCAACTGCCTGGGTGATTGGGAGAGAGTTACCCAAGGAGGGCCATGGCACTTCCGAGGGAACCCGGTAATCATTGCACCATATGATGGATTCACAAAGCCAACAGAGATAGAGCTCTACAAATTTGAGATCTCGGTCCGCATCATCGATCTGCCGATTGGCTTCCATGGGAAAGTAAAGGCTCTTGCTGCCAAGATTGGCGAGTTTGTGGATTCAGAGCCATCTTCTTTTGACTTTCAAGGTAACTTTTACAGAGTTAGGGTTCGCCTTGATGTGAGAAACCCTCTCAAGAAAGCGATCTCGCTGATCCGTGGAGGAGAGAGGGTGATCTTCGCGGTAAAGTACGAGCGTTTACCTGACTGGTGCCAGGTCTGCGGCATGATGGGTCACGAGTTCAAGGAACACGGGGACGGAGTCCACCCCCCCTCAGCGCTAATCTTCAAAAACTTGAGAGCACCGGCGACCACTGCTTGGGGCACCCGCCGTTGCAACAGGAGCCAGAAACCAAAGGCCCAAGGGGGTCAGCCCGGCGCAAGCCCAGAGGAAGGGACAGAGGACCTAAAGGAGCAGCATGCTATTGATATGGAGCTCTCTGATTCCAATCGGAAGCGATCATCGCAGCAGGTTGCAGAACCCACCAGCCAGACGGGATCTACGGGGATGGAACTGGTTTTGGCAGCTAAGTCTAGCGGTGGTGCAGCCCCAATGAGCCCCCCGCCAAAGCAAGACCCCAAGAGAACCAAGACCACCCAACAGCCTGAGAAACAAGCCATCGCAGCTCTGAAGAAACCCACTGCAGCAGGGAAGATCAATGAAACAAAATCGGCGGCCTCCTTCGGGGAGGACCGCCGAGCACAATGAATCTGATATGCTGGAACTGTCGCGGGATAGGCAACGCCCCGACAGTTCAAGAGCTACGCGAACTCGCAATAAAGTTTGCCCCTAGAGTACTTTGCTTAGTGGAAACCCAGATTAGTGGGGTTAGAGCTGAAAACTTAAAAAGCACTCTAGGTTTTGATAACTCTTTTTCTGTTGACTCCTCTGGTAGGAGCGGAGGTCTAGTGATGTATTGGAATAATGAAATAAAGATGGAGAATTTGGGTTACTCGCAGTATCACATAGATATGAAAGTTTCAGAGCTTGGTGGTGATCCGTGGAGGTTGTCATGTTTTTATGGCGAAGCGCAAACACATCTCCGACAGAGAACATGGGACACAATGAAGAATCTGGCAGCGCTCCATAACCTGCCATGGGCCTGTATAGGAGTTTTTAACGAGGTGCTGAGCCACGATGAGCATGATGGCATAGGCACGAGGAGCCAAACACAGATGCAAGGATTCCGGGATGCAGTGGACGTGTGTGGCTTAATTGATCTTGGTTTTCAAGGCCGCAAATGGACATTTGAAAAGAAGGTGGCAGGTGGATCTTTTACTAGAGTCAGGCTGGACAGAGCATTTGGCTCGACCGAGTGGTGTGCACAATTCCCCCTGGCTGCCGTGGAGCATCTCACTGCGGCAACGTCCGATCATTCGCCGATCATGTTGCACCTTAGCCCACCGGCCGGAAGGAGAGCTGAGGCGAGGTTTAAATACGAGTGCATGTGGGATACCCACCCTGGGTTGATCCCCACCGTACAGAATGCATGGGAGGCGAACGGCCCCAATCTGACGGCTGCGGAGGTGCGAGCTAATTTGGCTGCGCTATCTAATAATCTTGGCGAATGGAGCAAGACGTCATTTGGTAGTGTAAAAGGAGAAATCAGAAGGCTTAAGAAAGAGATGGAAAAGCTCAGAAATGATCCTCTCAGGGTAGGACCGAGTCATGCGGAGATTAAGATTAATGATAGATTGATTGAACTCTATCTGCGTGAAGAACTCATGTGGCGGCAGAGATCCCGTGTTCAGTGGTTGTCTGAAGGCGACCGCAACACGCACTTTTTTCACCTGAGAGCGTCTATGAGGAGGCGGAAAAACTTAATTAAATCTTTGCAAAAACAAGATGGGCAAGTTACGGAGGACCTCACGGAGATGCAGGCTCTAGCATTGGAGTACTATAAAAACTTATATTGCTCAGAGGGGGTACAAGATATGGAGGATGTACTCCAGCACGTCCCAGTTAAAGTGACAACGGCTATGAATGACCAACTTCTCGCCCCTTACACGGAAGCGGAGGTCAGGAACGCTCTTTTTCAAATGTTTCCCACTAAGGCCCCGGGGCCGGATGGCTTTCCTGCACACTTCTTCCAACGTCATTGGGACACTTGTGGCGCTGCTGTCACGAGAGCAGTACTCGGAATTGTGCGGGGGGAGGAGAGCCCGGAATGTGTTAACGACACTTTGCTGGTATTAATACCAAAGGTATCAAACCCTACCTTGTTATCACAGTTTCGTCCTATCAGTTTATGCAATGTTTTCTATAAGATAGCATCGAAGGTCCTGTCAAACCGTTTGAAGGTTATATTGCCAGAGATTATTTCAGAGGAGCAATCTGCATTTGTTCCAGGAAGGCTGATTACTGACAATATAATTTCTGCTTGTGAGTGTTTACATTTCATGAAGAGGAACAAATCGAAGGGCAATAGTCACTGTGCACTCAAACTGGACATGATGAAAGCTTATGACAGGGTCGAGTGGAATTATTTGGAAGCTATCATGAGGAAGTTGGGTTTTGCGGAACCTTGGATCACGGTCGTAATGAACATGGTCAAAACAGTTTCATTTTCTATTCTATTTAATGGCAGCATTTTGGAGGGTTTTAACCCTTCTCGAGGTATTCGACAGGGAGATCCTATCTCTCCATACCTTTTCTTGTTGGCAGCAGAGGGCCTTTCGTGCCAGTTAAAGTCTCAGAATGAATCATCCCAGCTCAGCGGCATCAAGGTGGCACCATCGGCTCCGTCGGTGAACCACCTTTTATTCGCGGATGATAGCCTGCTGTTTTTCAAGGCGAGTGTTGATGGAGCAGAAGAGGTGTCAAACCTTTTGGATACATATTGCAGGGCCTCGGGTCAGAGAATTAATAGGGACAAATCATCCATTTTCTTCAGCAAGGGGTGCCCGCAAATTGTCAGAGATGCAGTCAAAGGCTGCCTACAAGTGCCAAATGAATCATTGAGTGATAGATACCTTGGAATGCCAACTGACATCGGTCACTCAAAGATGGGTACGTTCAAACACTTGAGCGATCGGGTCTGGGATAAAGTCAAAGGCTGGATGGGTAAGTGTTTGTCAGCAGGAGGTAAAGAGGTCCTAATAAAATCAGTAGCACAAGCAATTCCCGTCTATTCAATGTCATGCTTCAAATTGCCTAGAGGACTTTGCAAACACATCAATTCTATCATTCGCAAGTTCTGTTGGGGATGCAAACAGGGAGGAAGGAAACCGGCATGGGTCTCATGGGAGGTGATGACAAGACCTAAATACCTAGGTGGAATGGGTTTTAGGGACCTGGAACTATTTAACTTGGCACTTCTATCACGACAGGCCTGGAGGGTGCTTAATGGCCCTACTTCCTTGAGTGCAAGAATCCTTAAGGCCTCTTATTTCCCTGACATCTCGTTTCTGAGTGCCGAGCTGGGTTCACGGCCGTCACAAATATGGAGAGCTTTGCTTGAAGGGAGAGACATCCTCAAACAGGGATTAATTCGGAGGATTGGCAATGGCCAGAGCACGAAGATTTGGGAGCATAATTGGATCCCCAAAGAATCATCTCTGCGCCCAATCGTTTCCCTGGTCCAAAACCCACCGGAGTTGGTCTCAGAACTGCTTGTGCCTGCTACGGCATCGTGGAACTCGGCGTTGATCACATCAGTTTTTCTGCCCACTGACGCTGAGGCAATAATGAAGATTCCGGTATGTACCAGGAACATAGATGACTTTTGGGCATGGCATCCGGATAAGAAGGGGCGGTTCACAGTGAGCTCCGCATACAAGTTCATGGTAAAAACTAAGATCACAAGAGAAAATTGGCTTGAAGGGAGAAGTGGCTCCTCTACTTGTGAAAAGGAAGAAGATGACTGGACGAGTCTTTGGAACATGAAAGTCCCATCGAAGCTGTGTGTGTTTCTCTGGCGTCTGGCTCGCCACTCGCTCCCGACGACAGATGTGCTTAACAGACGAAATATGTCAACAAGGGATGCATGCCCATTGTGCGGAGTGGTAGATTCTTGGCGTCATGCACTGTTAGCATGTACCCACGCGGGGTGCACTTGAGCTTTGGCTAACCCCGTTCTGGTGTCAAAGATGGCGGAAAATGAGGAGCCCCGAGCCAAGAACTGGCTCTTCCAGCTGAACGAGGATCTTGACGGGAATGTGTTTGTACGCATGGTGGTAACTCTTTGGTCAATTTGGTTTGCACGGGGACAAGCTATCCACGAAGGAATATTCCAATCGCCGGGGCAAACGTCATCTTTCGTCGAGCGTTACATAGCTGAACTTGGTCAGGTTCCATCACAAGGGGCTAGGCAAAACCCTGTTGCGGGGGGCCGACATAATGCACCCCGGCGATGGTTACCACCGATGGAGGGAGTAGTTAAAATCAATGTTGATGGCGCCTTGGCGCGCAACAGAAGAGGAGGTGCAGCCGCCGCGGTGTGTCGTGATCACACTGGGACGTACCTTGGATCCTCCGCAGTGGTATTCAGTGGGATCAGAGATCCAACAATCCTGGAAACTTATGCATGCAGGGAAGCTTTGGCTTTGGCGGATGATCTTCTCGAGCGGAGGCTAAAAGTGGCGTCGGACTGCCTAGGAATGGTGAAAGATATTAACAAGGGCACGAGAGGAGCCCATGCTGCCATTGTTCATGAAATAATAAGTCATTGTAATAGTTTTGCTTTCTGTTCTTTTGTTCGTGAGGCTAGAAACCACAACTTCGAGGCTCATAACCTCGCCAAGTTTGCCTGTAATCTGAATGTAGGTAGGCACGTATGGCTGGGTAATCCCATGACCCTGCACGTGTGCCTATGAACATCCTTGAGTAATAAAATGGCGAGGTTTTTCTCAAAAAAAAAAACTAGTAGATAAAGATATGGAAAAAGTAGACGGACGCAGCAGCCGGCGTGAACGTAGCAGGAAATACCCTACCCACTGCTCAACGCGGCTCGGCCTCGGAACCGAAACTGAAACGCGCCATCGGGGTCGTATTTCCGATTATTTATTATATATAGGTCGGTGGATTATTATATTACTCGTATTATATTAGCGTAGACCGCGGCGGCCAAGCCTGACCACCTCGTCGCCGCCGTCCGGTCCGCACTGTATATACAAACCCCAGGCGGTGGCACCGCCTCCATCCCCACCTCCACAACCCACCTCGATCCCCATCCCCACCTCCATCCCCTCGAGCCCCAACCAGCAGCGCACGTCAGCCGCCGATCCGGGCCATGGACGCCAACTGGCGCCCCACCCAGGGGTCGGATCCCGCCGCCGGTGCCGCCGGGGGCGGGGTTGACCCGAACGCGCCGCCGCCCCCCGCCGGAGGCGACTGGCGCGCCGGGCTCCAGCCCGACGCCCGCGCCAGGATCGTCAACAAGATGTAAGCAGAAGGGGCCCCGATCGATCTGATCTGATTGGGTTCGCTTTCCCCCTCGCCCTAATCCTATCAATTCGATCCCTCATCCCCTTTTTTGGGTCAATTTTGTCGTCGGTCGATCTGATAGAGCCTCGATCTAGCTAGCGGCAGCAACAGATTCGCCCTCGATCTACGCACAGAGCTCCCAGTTTGTGCGCCCCTCTGTTCTTGATTAGTCGAAATTTCCCGGTAGGGGGATTCACCAATCAACCTGTAGGGCACCTGCTTCGAATCCATCCACCCAATTTACTTCATTAACTAGACCAGAATTATATCTGACCAATTTGACACAAGTTTGTTGGCCAAGAGGTGCGAATTTGCCATGTCACAGAATATCATAACCTTTGTTTCACCACGTAGCTAGGGTAAACAATTTTGTTAGTTTTGTTCCTGAACTAGGGTTCCTCGTATGCTTCCGCAAGGAAATTTTGCATACTATGATTGATGATTGGTTGTCTATATTGGCTGCTCTGCCTGCTCTCGTTCCACTTTACATCTCAGATGCGACATGTTTTATTGCGCACAACTGCTGAGAAGCAATGCGTCCCCTGAATTTATTCTAATTCTGCGTTATGCGTGCAGAACGGAAACTCTGAAGAAGCATCTGCCAGCATCTGCGCCAGACGGAGTGAACGAACTTCAAAAGATCGCCGTGCGATTCGAAGAGAAGATCTATACTGCAGCAACCAATCAGGTAATTTTTTTGACCTATCTATGGTACTTCTCGGAGCAGAGCACACAAACATTAGTTATGGGGTTTTCTTCTAGAAACAGAGTTTATGGTATAATAATACAGTAGAACTGTCTCCAATTGTTGTAGAAGATTTTTTTCCCCGGCATGTTTGAGTACCTTTAGCAGTTCCACCTTTATTTTTGTGAAACCTTGGGTGAATTTTTTTTCCTCCAAGTGCTAAAGTTTTCTTCACCTACTCTTGGGAATATATCCTGATTTTTCTCATGCTTGAGAACAAACAAAAAAATTATGTGCTGCCGGGACTCAAACTATTTGCAGCACATCCCAGTTATTTTTCACATTTAGTATACATACATAATGTAAGTTAACAAGCTACTATATTTTTAATGTTATGTTACATAAATGATAGACCAAAACACTAATCCTAATCTTGGTTATCATCGATCACATGGTGAATCTCGTACTGTTGTACCTTAAGCGTCTGCAGTTTCTATGCCATGTGTCCATGCATCTGAATTTGTTATAGATGAAATAAAAGTATCTTATGTTGGAAGGATAGTACTACCCAAGACCATGGGATTCACAGTGGTATACAATCATTTTTCTCGGACTAAAAATAAAACAAGACCTTGCTTCCTCCTTCCCTCCATTTGAACGGGCTTTATCTGAGTTGCATCTACTCCATTCTGGTAAAAAAATTCAATTGTATTTGTTTGGTTGGGGTGTAACATATCACCATTTCCATTTTGAATTTCTGTTCGTCTGGCTTATTTGTTCCAAACCTTGGAGCAATCTCCAACTCTTCATCATATTGCCCAACTCAGTTATGGTGAATATTTGTTTATTTGATAAAGTTGGGGTACAGTGTCACTATTTTGATTTGGATTTACTGTTCATATCACTTATTCGAGGTGCTGTGTTTTGCTGCTTAGATAGCATTTATTGAATTCAATTGTTAAGAGCGGAAACACCTTCTCTACCATGCTAAACTGCTTGCATCAGAACTGTTGATTGCAAGCCACTATTACTAATTTGGTATAGAACTTTACATCATTTTCTTTTGTATTACTCAGTCTGATTATTTGCGGAAGATTTCTCTGAAAATGCTCTCTATGGAGACGAAGACACAACAGGCTGCTGGAAATGCTCAAGTGATTCCAAATCAAAATAACTCCAGTAAGGTGTCATATACAATAAACTGAGTGTTGCACAATTTATCATCTTTGCTTGAATGTCAATATTTTATTCCATGAAGTGCTGAGATTTTGTGCTTTATTGCATCACATCACCCTCCCCTCTACAGCATAATGTATGAGAATTTCACATCTAGCTTGTGTCGTGTGTGCGTATTTATTGAACTCAGAGCGACACGGTAAGTGCCTCAGTTCAGTGGTCAGACCACCGGTTCGGCGGTTCAATCTGTTGGTTCAGATAAAATATTATTGTATGTTTTTTTTTCAGTATGGTAGAAACAATGTTAAGTATGAAGATAACAAGCAAACAGTTTAGTTAGTTATTCGACTCCGGTAGTCCGCCTTGCTACCTTGAAGACAGTCCGATTCTTTGCACACACAGAATATTTTATTGCCCCCTGGTCCAGCGTCGGTTTGGGTTCTTCAACCTGGTTTTCCCTGGTTCACAGCAGGTTGATCGGCTAAACAGCCTTTCACTGTGAACTAGATTGGAACAGGGCTTGGTTCTGGTTTATTCTGGTTAGACTAGCGGTCTGGTCGGTTTTAATAATGATGCATGAGTTAGCAGTAGCATTGAAAAGGTTCACTTTTCAAGTTGAGCTATTGCAAAAGTTCACTTTTCAACCTTGAACTTTGAAACTGGTTGTTTTTAACTGTGAACTACCTGGTTTACTTTACCCCCTTTGAGCATCTCCAACGGATCCCCAATAACAGTTTTCAGGTTATTGGGATGGATGCTTTTGCAGATCCCCAATAAATCTCCCCCAACAATCTGTCTCTCTATTTCTCTACACACTTGTGCGAACACTATGAATACTCAAGTACCACAGTGCCATCATTTAAAACATTATGTTTCAACTTTCAACAAGTCGACATCATTTCAAATTCTCACTCCCCAAGTTCAAAATTCAAAGATGAATTCGAAATCAAAATGCAACATACGGTTCACATAAACATGAAAATTGAACATAGAGCGTCACTCACTTCCATTTCCACTCCCACTCGCACCCCCTCTCATCTTTGATGCTAGAGTTTGTGCTTTCATCAACTCAAGGTACTAGATTTGGTTTGGATAAAGCCTAGTGGGGTTCATGAACATGATCTTGTATTCTTCTCCATCTTCGCATTCACTTCCTTTCCAAGGACCTTCAACTTCTCTTCTTCAATTGCCTCCTTGAGCTCCTCACATGCTACCTTGTGCTCCTACGTAGCCTTGACCTCCAACAACCTTGCTTCCTCTTCTTGTTTCTTGAACAAAACTCCAGCTCCTTCGTTCTCTTGCTTATTTTTCTCAACCCCCCCCCCCGATGGCCTCTTGTTGGCATTGGTGGTCGCCGACAAGCTAGGAGTTTTGTTGGGGCAACCCCAACGGGAGCATCATCAACCTCAAGCTGAGTGGACAATAAAATGCCATCTATGCCGGCAGACTCGTTCATCATGTTGAGATATGATTGCTCACTACATATACGCAAACATAAAACTAATGAGCATTGCATCGACACCATCATTCAAATTTTCAAACTTTGCATTGAATTTTATTCATATTAGCAAAAACAAAAGAATGAAAAATAAAAAATATATATTTCGGGCGTATAGTCAAACACCTCGTGGGCATCGTCCATATCGATGTCTTCGCCGGTGGTGGTGCGGTGAAGAACGCTGGTGGGGTCGCAGTGAAGGAGGCTGGCGGTGGCATGGCCATTGTCGCCCTCGGCTTGTTCGCTGCTGCCCGGCATGGCGCCTCCATTCTCTCCCACGACGCCGGCAGGGACGGGACACGGGCTTAGCGGTGCTCCTGGCCTGGGTGTCGCCGCCGGCTGAGGGTGCACGGGGCGGGGGTGGTGTGCAGGCAGGGGTTGTCGGAGGAGGAAGGAGAGGGGCGCCGGGGTCCGATGGCTCGCGGCTGAGACGGCATCGCCACGGTGGATCAGGGCGTGGCAGCTCGGGCGGGAAAGGAGCAGTTTATTGCGCCCACTATTGGGGAGGGTATTGGGAGAGGGGATGTTGGAGCAGTATTTTTGGCCCAACTCCCTTGATATAGAGAATGGGGATGGGAAAGGGGAGCTGTTGGAGATGCTGATGTGGCATCATCTTACACACCAAAGCAGCAATTTAAGAAAGAAAATATAAAAATTGAGAACATTAGGATAAAGTAATAATCATATAATGGGTTTAAAGGAAATTCAGGGAAATATTTTTTCAGGCTGAATATTTGAAAAAATGTATATATATTTTTTAGGGAACTCAAAAAAGTTTATCTGGACTGGCTATTAAACAACTTAGCAACATGTCATCATTTGACTATTGAATCCTTCTGAATTTTCAAAATAATTAAGGTTTTACCAAAATATATGTTATAATTTTTCCTTCTTTATTTCAAGGATAACCTTTTTTAGTTAAGTTGCTGAGGTATATAGTGATGCCGTAAGTCTACCATGTACCTTCTGAGTAAGCAGAATACCACATGTGATAGGACCAAGGGGTAAAATGAATGGGTTTAACAGTTCAAGGTTAAAAACAACTGGCTTCAGAGTTGAAGGTTGGCAAGTAAAACTTTTGCAACTACTCAGATGCGATCTACTTCTCAGCTTGCCTAAAAGAACTAACTGTTAGCTATTAAATCAGTTGGTCAGCTCTCAGCTGTACTTACGTTGACTCTCGTCTTAATGAAAAGATATGCCAACACTTATTTGCATGCTCTCTAAAGCAAATCACGTTGCCTGCCCTTTAATTGCTTTAGTACATGTTTTTTTTTTGCTAGTGGAGAACGCAAAACGTCTTAATTTTATCTGTAAGATGCTGCTTTCAGCGCTTTGTGTGCCTGTTACTGTTCCACAAGAAGTATTTGTTCACAAGATATTTTCATAACGTATGGTACCTTTTCTGAAACAGCCCCTGGACTTCCTTCAGAAGGCAGTAATCAAGCACAGCCATCAGCAATTCCCTTGATGTCTCAGCAACAAGCCCGGCAACCAAATACTACATCTGTACAAGCTTCTTCACTCACTAATATTGGACAGAACTTGCCAGGTGTCAACCAAACATCAACGATGCAGAATGTGTCTGTCATGCCACAGAACACAATGAATAATGGCTTGGCGCAAGGTACTTCACAAGATATTTATGCTGCACAGAGGCAGATGGCAGGAAGGCAGCAACAGCAACAATCACAGCAATTAATTTATCAGCAGCAGCAAATGCTGATGAAACAGAAATTGCAGCAGAATTCACTCATGCAACCGCATATTCAGCAGCAGCAATCTTTGTTGCAGCCTACACAGATGCAATCTACACAGCAATCCATGATGCAGATGTCATCTGGCCTTCACCCTGTGCAGTCTACCGTTCCACAGACACAGCCAATGTCCAGGCAGTCAGTTACTCAGAGTGGTATTCAACAAAATCAATTGAATTCCGTACAACAATCTGTGCCATCATTACTCCAGCAACCTCAGCAATCTGTTGGGAGGCAGCAGCAACAAGCACAGCCGTCCATGCATCAACAGCCTTCTCTGCAGCGTCAGCAGCCCAATATTCCTTTACAGCAGCAGCAGCAGCAACAGTTGATGGGACAACAACCAAATTTAGAACGAAATCAGCTAATTGGTCAACAGAATGGTGCTGTGGAGATGCAGCAGCAACAGAGGCTACCAGCTCAGTCAAATAATCTTTTGAATGTGCAGCAAACACAGCAGCAGATGTTGAACCAGCAGTCTATGCCTTTGCATCAGCCACAACAATTGGGCTCTCAGGCAAACATGTCAAGTTTACAGCAGCAGCAACAAAATCAACAACAGCAGCGGATGCATATGCTACAAATGAAAGCTCAGCAAACACAGCAACAACAGCATCCTCAGCAGTCACCAATGGGTTTGATGCAACCTCAGTCCCAACACAACCAACTTCAGCAATCGCAACAACATCTTATGTCGCAGTTCCAGTCCCAGCCTAATCAACTACAACAGCAATTAGGGATGCAGCAGCAATCCTCCATGCAGCAAAGACTTCAAACTTCAGGAGGCATGCTCTTGCAACAAAATAACATGGATCAACAAAAGCAATTTATTCAGGCACAGAGGGGCCTTCAAGAAGTTTCCTCTAGTAGTAAGTTTTCACATATACTTTCATTGTAGATCCATCGTATGCTCTTATTGTTCTCCCTCTTCTTTTTCTCCGTGTTCTTATGTTTATCTTCCTATTGTGGCCTTACTTTCCTTCTGCAGTCTAAACTAGCTAATCGATCTGGACTCGTTATTTTCGCCTTACACACATAGAAAAGTTCAGGGGAAAATGTGTGTTGCCCATCAAGACCCTCCATGCCCATACTTATCTTGCCAACAGTTACATTTTGGACCATAATACAATGTCTATTAGACTACAACCTGGATTCTTGTATCCTAACTGTTATTGAACCATAAGGGCACTCCAGTGCATTGTATCTTGTGTTGTATCATATGCATTACCTATATCTTAGTGGTGTATCTAATGGAGCTTCCATTTAATATATTCTGTGACAGAAAAAGAATAATTATCTTGGCTTACCTGATAAGAACTGTATCCAGATAAGATACAATATCTCTCTTTTTTCCTTACTTTTGGCATGAAGCCAACCAAGCTCTATATATTGCGATGTTTAGTGATCAAGTACCCTGTAATCATCATGTTGACTAAACTGACCATGTTGATCTTCTGTGACTTTTGTTCCACCACATTGGGTTTTCTTATTTGTTGATTTTTTTCTGGAAATGCTACTGTGCAATATTCATGATGACTTAGCTGACCATATGGATCTTCTGTGATTGCTCGATTTGGTTCAAAAGTTTCCCGATTGCCCCTGCATTCCATCCTATAATGTGCTTGTAGCTTGTTATTTGTTGGCTTGTTCATTGTATCCTGGTACTCTTTGACAACCTTGCTTTTTATGCAGCATCTGCGGGCTCTACCACTCAAACAGGCCTTGCAGGTGCAGGTGATTGGCAAGAGGAGATCTATCAAATGGTAAGACATGATACTGATATAATCCTTTTTAGCAACTCCCTTTTTGGGACATCCTAAAATTTGTAGAGAGAGGCCCCTAGAACAAAGAGCTTGAGATTGCCCTGATCTTTTTTAGAGCATCAGGGAGCCACAAAGGTCTCCCCGGTTCCATTATCAAATGAAACCAGATTGTAACAAATTCTTTGCTGTTTAAAAGTAAGGGCACAAAATATAATGAAAAGCCAAAGCTAAAAGCAGCTAGGGGTGGAGGATCATCTCAAAGTTCAGAAGGCTAGAAAGAAACTAGGAGAAGACGGTAATATAGGTGGTGGAGCCACACAACAATTACTGGGAGGAGTTTGTTGCGGCAATGCAAGCCAAAGGTGTGAGCTGAATCTTCGACCTCTTCAGCGGCGATTATTTGGCGAAGATGTCAGCTCCAGAGGCGTCACAGGGCTGATAGCCATGGCCTTCAGCTCCCAGTGTGGCAGTCCAGCAGCAGGCGACTTCGGGCTCCTTGGTTTTCAAGGTAAAGCTGCCCCATTACCCAAAGCACCTGAGAGAGAAAGTTTTGCCAACAGAGATTGATCAATCACACTTGCCGTGCAAGATCCACCAATTTTCACCCCACTGTCAAAGGGTTAGGTGCTCTGATAAGGGATGAAAGCATTATAGAAAATGCTTCCAAAGTACAAGCACATATATAGAATTTAAAGCAGTATGGTTCTTACTGGCTGGCCAGACCTTAGCAATGGAAAGGTAATCTACACCTACAGGAAGACCAAAAAAAATCAGAGATGTGCATCCAGGTCTGTTTTGTCACTACACACCCAAAGAAGAGGTGACGCACACTCAGGTTCAGAACAGAATAAGCAATCAGGGTTCTTGTCAATCCCCCTTTTCAAGAGATTGTCCTTTGTCATAATTTTATTATTAGCAAAGAGCCACAAAAAGACATGAACTCTAGGGGGAGATTTCCCTGATCTAGATTGTTAGAAGATGAAACAACATGCCGTTGGATGTTGGGGCCTTTTACTTTTGGACTTAATGTTGTCCATCTCCTTTTCTTTTTGTCTGTGTTCCAACAAATTCTTCTTCTGGAACTGGAACCAGAATTCATACAGCACAATAGTCTAGTGTGTAGATGCACTATATATTCTGGCATTCTTCTTATAAGATATTCCCTCCATCCCAAAATAAGTGTCGCTGATTTAGTACAAAGTTAGCACAACTTTGTACTAAATCAGCGACACTTATTTTGGGATGAAGGGAGTATATATTATATGATATATATATATACACACACCGTATTCTGTATTCTGTATGAATGTGGAGTATGGAGCATACAACCGTACAGAGTATCTAGATGTAGCAAGGCCTCAGGCAGTTAGCAAACTTTATTAAAAGATTTTATTTAATGGGCATCATTGTTTCTTATTTTGTTTTAGAATTGTATGCTTTGAAAAGCTACTTGAAATATCTCGCCATTGCCATATTTGCTTACTTAATGACAAACCATGGTCTATTAACTGTTCTTTTAACATCTCTATATAGCTTCTGCACCAAATTTATATGTATGTGGTCTTTGTTATCGACAGATTAAGAGCTTGAAGGACCAATACTTTGCAGAACTCAGTGATTTGTCCAATAAGATATCTATGAAGCTACAACATGTTGACAACATGATACCTCCTCAGAAGCCATCTGAGCAGTATGATAGAATGAAGAACTTCAAAAATATGTTGGACCGTATATTGCAACTGCTGCAAATTAGCAAGAGTACTATCCAACCTGCTATGAGGGACAAAGTTCCTCAATATGAGAAACAGATTATCAGTATCTTAAGTTCACAAAGAAGGAAGCCAGTGCAGCCACAAATACAGCAACAGTTCCAGCCACCTGCAGGACAAGCTCCTAATTCTAGCATTTTACAGCAGCAACAGACTTCCCAGAATTTGCAGCAGCATGATAGTCATACTAATCCTCAAGCAAGTTTGTCAAGTATGAGCACTGGATTACAGTCCTCTGGTGTAGCTGGTATGCAGCATGTCCCTGTGCCTCCAACAACAAACTTCAGTGCCCCCACACAGCAAAATGGTGCAAACATACAGCATCAGGCTGTCTCTAATTTGGAGGCTGCTCAAGGAGGCAATTTGAATTCTTTGCAGCATGGTTCGGTGAGTGGCGCATTACAACAGGGAAACACTGGGCCGATGCAGGGAACAATGAATACACAACTGCAGACAAGTAGTAGCATGCTATCTCATAACTCAATGAGCACGATGCAGCCTAATGGTAACTCCATGCAAGCAAATGTAAGTTCATTACAGCAGCTGAAGCAGCAACAGCAGGATCATCATATGATGCAGAGCCAGCAAATGAAGCGTCAGATGTTTCAGCAGTACCAGCAAAAGCAACAAATGCTTCAACAGCAGTTCCCAATACAGCAACAGTCACAGAAACAGCAGCAAGTACAGATGCAGGTTCCACAGCTTCATGCTGGAAATGATGTTAATGAGTCAAAGGCTAGACAAGGAACTGCAGTGAAACCTGGAATTTATCAACATACCTTGGGCCAACGCAGTAACTACTATCATCAGCAGTTGAAACAGGGTGGTGCTTTCCCAATTTCGTCACCACAAAACCTCCAAGCATCATCTCCACAAATTTCACACCATTCTCCTCAGGTTGATCAGCACAACCTTTTGCCATCTCAAGTCAAGACTGGGACACCATTGAATTCAGCTAACTCACCATATGTTCCATCGCCATCCCCATCTGTCGCCCCCTCTCCTATACCAGTGGATTCAGACAAACCACACTCCAATATATCATCACTTACTAATACTGGGCAGACTGGACATCAGCAAACATCCCTAGCGCCCCAGACACAATCGATTGCTGTGAATACACCGGGGATATCAGCATCACCCTTACTAGCAGAATTTACAAGTGTGGATGGAAGTCAGGCTAACATGCCAACTCAAGCTGCAACCAAATCAAATGCAGCGGAAAGGCCTATGGACCGCTTACTTAAAGCAGTAAGTGTCTTGCCATTTTATGTTTACTGTCTGTAACTTTTTGTTCTTAATCAGTGTTCTGAATGTATTGTAGAACTTGACTATTTTTCAAATTTAGCCAGACTCTTCTGAAGCATACTGGCATAAAAAATGATGGCCAAGAATGGGAATTTGATTATACTCTGTATGTTCCTAAATATAAGTCTTTTTAGAGATTTGAATATGGACTACGTACGGATGAATATAGACATATTTTAGAGTGTAGATTCACTCATTTTGCTTCATATGTAGCCCATATTAGAATCTCTAAAAAAGACTTATATTTAGGAACGGAGGGAGTAGGAGTTAGATATATCATGCTCTTTTCTGGTCCACTTCAATTAATTAGTTCAAATGATAAGAATGGTGCATAATCATTTTCATCTTTACCATCTGAAGATTCTAAAGCATGTGTAACATGAAAATAAACTTTGCTTCGGTCAATTAGTATTTCAGATGATAGCAATGCTGCCTATCCATGTCCATTCTTGCTATCCTAATAATTGAAAGCACGTGTAGCAAAAAATTGAACTGGTTTCATTACTAGAGAATCCAGATTTGTTGTCTGGCAGTCTGTCCTGCTGTTGTGGTAGTACATAAGAAGCCATTTGCATGATTCAGTTTAATGCTGTAAATTAGTTCATACATGGTCTTCTAGTTATTATTTGTTGCCTATTTTATGTTCAATGTCATGTCAAATGCAGTTGCGAACAACACAGCGCGAGTCTCTTAATGCTGCAGTTAGCGACATTCGATCTGTTGTCAGCATGATGGACAGGATTGCTGGGTCAGCACCCGGTAATGGTTCGAGAACTGCTGTTGGTGAAGATTTAGTTGCTATGACAAAGTGCCGGTTACAAGCCAGGAATTTCATAACAAATGAAGGAAGTGGTGCATCGAAGAAAATGAAGCGTGATATAAGTGCCATGCCTCTTAACGTGTCATCAGCTGGAAGTGTCGATGATAGCTTCAAGCAAACCTTTAGTGTAGATACCCCTGATCTACAGTCAACCGCAACCTCGCGTGCCAAGCGGCGAAAAATTGAGGTATGTTAAGAAATGAAGAGAAGATTATTCTAATACTTCAAGTAGTGGCTATTTATTTATTTACCCTTTCCATAGAAGGGAATGTACTAGTTCCTTTGACTCAGATGTTGTTAATTGTTGGCTACCTTGCATTTACACTGGCATTTAATTCTTCTTTGTGCAGGTAAATCATGCTCTCTTGGAGGAGATTGAGGAGATAAACCAAGGGCTCATAGACACGGAGCTCCGTGTATGCGAGGATGATGATGAGTCACTCGCTGCCACATCTGAAGGGACAGTCATCAAATGCACATATACTGCTGTGGCTGTTAGTCCGAGCTTGAAGTCCATGTTGGCATCTGCACAGACGGTAAGTTTTTGAAAGAAAGCGCGCACACTCGATGTTGTGGACATCTGCTCATTTCTTCTTGTTGGAATATGGCAGAGTCCAATCATGCCGTTGAGGTTGCTTGTCCCTGCTGGCTACCCTAGATGCTCCCCGGTGCTCCTCGACAAGTTTCTGGACGAACAAAGGTCCGTAGCCACTCTGCTCTTCCATTAGTTGCCAAAGTTGTTTAGGTGAAGATTGAACAAACTATGTTGTGCATCAGAAACTCGGACGACCTGTCTAGCAAAGCGAAGTCAAAGTTTGGCGTATTGCTGCGGGGCCTAGACGAGCCCATGTCACTGCGAGAAATCGCAAGGACATGGGACGCTTGCGCGCGCGGAGCCATTGCGGAGTATGCTCAGAAGAGTGGTGGAGGAAGCTTCAGTTCGAGTTATGGTCGCTGGGAGACCTGTGTAGTGTAGGTGCTTGATCCGTCTATTATGGTATGTCCTTGAGTTATGTAAATTATATATGTCCCGGCTAGAGGCATGAACATGCGCAGACGGCAACTTTCACCATTTCAAAATAAATAAATGACGACCTAATCAAAATAAATAAACGTTGTAAGAATGAAACTTTGGTTTGATGTTCTTATAGACTGATGCTTATGGAAGATTCACATTGTCGGAATTTGTAGAATGTACTAAAGTTTGATCAGGATTATAGAATAAAATAATAACAACTATAATACCCAATATAAAATACGCAACTACTTTTCATGATGAATCAAATGATATAAATTTTGTATTGTGGATATTGATATATTTTTCTAAATACTTGGTCAAACATTCCTTTGTTTGACTTTTGAAAAAACAAATACATCTTATATAAAACATGCCTTTGTTTGACTTTTGAAAAAGCAAATACATCTTATATAAAGAACCGGAGGGAGTATTTCTTTTCCATCGAAATGTACAAATGTAGTGAGAAACAAATTAATAATTAATATGTGGTTGGATGATTAGAGGGATAGTGGTATCCTCAGCCCATAGAGGTAGGATGTGCGTGTGTACGTTTATAAGGGTGAGTATGCGCGTGTATATGAGCGTTTGTGTAATAGGCACAACCTATTTTTAAAAAAAATTATCCTTGTTAACAGAAGTATATTTAATAGAGAAATGTATATTTTTTTCTCTAAGAAAGAATAAAATGGCTCGGCTCCTTTTTATTTAGAAGAAGAGACTGCCTTTTGGTATCTTTGTGACGTAGTGGCAGCTCAGCTTGCAACTACCGCCTTCATCAGTAGCTGCTACCGGAACCGATGGAGTTACTGGCCCTTCACGCAACAGACCAATGTGTGAGACGGCGACCCACAAATGATGGAGTAATCGAGGAGTTGCCGAGTGTCTAGCTCTTTGCCGAGTTTTTTTGGTTGGGCACTCGTCAAAGCACCTCCTAAATAGAGCGCGGAAAAAACACTCGGCAAAACTAGGACACCTGGCAGGGTGCAGGCCAAAAAACACCGACTGTCGCTCGAGAAATCAGGACACGTGTCCCTGTTAGCCATGGTTGGAGGGCAGGCACTCGACAAAACATTATTCATTTCCTCTTTTTATTGATGTTCATGCTTTGCCGATATGCAACACTTCACAAACTGTATTTCATTTCTTTTATTTCCTTTGCTTTCTTTTCTTCTCTTTTATGGTCTTTCCTTTTCTTTGCTTTCTTCTCTTATCTTTTTTTTATTTCATCCCTATCTGTCCCTATCTTTGTCGCCCTTTTTTCCATCCCTATCTGTCCCGACAAGTCTGTTGATCTTCATGTTCGTGGTTTTACTCCTTGTCTCGTGAGATTTTGGTAAGTGCTGCCAAGATGAGGATGAGTGATAGTATTAGGGGGGTTTCAACAGTTGATTTCAACGAATTAATCAACAAAGAGAGCCACCAAATCGGGCTGGGTAAGATTTTACCTACATTTTGGTACCCTGAAAGGAACCCGGGGTAAATACGAGTAGAACTTCTGAGGTTGCGTGACAGGTAGAAGTTGGTGTTTGAACTCAAAGAAATGGAGGGGCGCCGACGCTTCTTAATACGAGTTGACCTCAAACCTTAACAGCGTGTTTGGCTACAACGGGGAAAAGGAATGGGAGTTTCGTACACCTCAAATACTTTTTTCTATCTTCTCTCTTTCTCTTTCTTCATATGTATTGTATTTGTCTAAAAATATGTATATAGCTAGATTCTTGTGTGAGAGCCCAATTCTCTTGCTTTTTCACATCTCACTCATCCACATAGGCAAAAGTGTCATGTAACGGGCTATAAACCGGATCCGGGCCGACGAGTGGGACAGGAGTTCGGAGAAGGATGAGGAGAGGCGATTCGGGCGACAGCTCAGGCGAGGGGCTCCCCACCGATGAGTGGGCCTCGGAGGAGAGGACGACGGCGGAGGACAGGAGATGGCCGGTCCTCTACATCCCCAGCCTCCTCGCGGCTGGACTCCTCTGCTACCAGAAGGGATCTCTACTCGTTCAAGGTACGATCCGCAGGCTTTTGCTACTTGACGACGAGGATCGGGTGGTGGATAGCCGGGGTCTGCATGACGGAGAGCGAATTTCATGGCGTTCGAGGATTTGGTTTCCGTGTCATGTGGTGCATGTTGGGAGCACGATTGATTGTGAGGTCGGAGGAGGCGGGGGGAAGCCCGAGGCGAACGGCCGCCATGAATGCGAGCGAAAGGAGGACAATAAATCCCCCTGCTCGGTGGTGGGGCGACGCATCTCACAACTCCCCCCACCCACCGCACCGCCCAGCGACCCAATCCAGAGAGAGGAAGAGTCGAATCTGACGCCGATGGCCGACTGGAGGATGAGGATGGAGCAAGCCATGGTGGAGCTCGCGAGCGGCGGCGAGGAGAAGCTAGAGAGGGCGCGAGAGATCGTTTCCTGGTTCTCCACCAGGAAGGAGATGAGGCGCGCGGTGAAGGTGGTGTTCAGGAACTTGACGGTGGAGGAAGACGAGAGGCTCACGCCGAACGGAATGACCACCCCGTCGGGTGCGCCGGTGAGCTCCCTAGCGGTGCTGGTCTGGGCTATGGAGGAGACAGAGATCGGGAATCCAGCGCAGAAGGAGAAGTGGTGGGGCTTCCGCTCCCGCCGCCGCTTTCCGGCAGGGCCAGAAGAGTTCGTGGTGGGGGCGGTGATGGCTATCCCCACTCCGGGGACGCGCTGGGTGCCGATTCCGATCGAGGACAGCGAGGAGGAGAGGGAGACAGACATCGAAGATCGGGAGACAACGACAGATCTAACAAGATGTGGAGAGGGGGGAAGAGGAAGCAGAAGATCCATACTCCCCGTCGCTCCCCACGCTTCCTCCGTAGCTCACCACGCCTCCTCAGCCTCTCTCGATCTGTGGCGGCGGAATAGGCGTCTCCCCCGCCGGCAACCGATTCTGGTTACTGGCTTGGGATGATGCTGACGAGGAGACTGGGAACTCGACAGATGATGCAGGTGAGTTGTTGAGTAGTAATAGATTTTCTTATTATCTGCGCAATGAGGAAGAGGGATATGGAATTAGAAGAAATAGGAATAGCGAAACGACTAAAAAAGACAGAAAAGTTAGTAAAAATGGTGGAAAAAATCCTGCAAAAATAAGTTGCAAGGATGATATGATGCTGATAGAGGGTGATAAATACAATAAGAACTATTTAGATGGGTGGATAGTTAAAGAGATAATGGAAATGAACCCCAAAATACCTGACTATTGGTCAGAAATTGGGCATGAGGAAAATATTTTATATATGTCTGACTGTGTGGTTGAAAATTACACTGACAGACAAAAAACGGTTTCCTCTGATAAAATGATGCTAGAAGATTGGGCTGAAGACCTGGTTGGATGGGCAGGCTTAAGGCCCAGCCCAAATAGAGAAGAGGCTCTCGCGCGGGGGCGAGGGGGGGGGGGGGGAAGGGCTCTTGGGGGCCTTTGCCTATATAAACCCTTCCCCCACCCTCTCTTTAGGGTTTAGTGATAACAAAGAAGACGAGTTAGGGTTTCCCACCCTGCCGCCGAAAGAGAATAGTGAGATGGACAGGTTTGGAGGTCGTTTCGGAGGAGGGGGGAGATTCAACAGAGGAGGCAGGGAGAGCTGGCAGTATAGGAAGAAAGAGGAAGGAGGTGATGGATTCAGAAGCTACAACAATAGAGAGAGCAAGAAGGAATGGGGGCAAGGAGTGGGCAGCAGCAATTTGCAGATGAGCAGGACCTACAGCAAGATCAGAAGCGCCAGGAGGAATCTGCAGGAATGATGAAGACAGACAAGGAAAAAGAAATGCAAGGAGCAGCTAAAACAGGTACGATTGATGCAAATGAGATAGGTGTTAGTCATTCAGTGAGTGGAGCTGAGATTGTACAACAGCAGCGTTTGCTTTCAGCGCTTCTGACTCAACTAACCCAAGGAAACCCACTGTTGGGAGGGGGTAATGTTAATCTACAAGGAGGGGCTAATATGTTGCAACAAAACATGGGAAGAGAAGTGACCAGAGGGGAGAACAGTTATGTTCAAGGAGGGGAAAATCAGAGGAGTCAATGGAACAACAGACCTGCAAATTCATTTGAGAGAGATGGGCCATGGGTGGAGGACAGTCAAGGGAAAGACCCTGGGAAAGGAGGACAGATCAAAGAGGGCAATAAGATGATCATGGGAGGTGCCAACAGAGTGATGTGCAACAAATGCAAGGATACTAGGCATGCTACAAAAGATTGCAAACTTGATCACTGTGTAGTTTGTGGGAAGAGGAACCACATTACTGATGACTGCACTTGGCTGAATCAGATGAAACATGTCCCTAAGTTTGTAGGATATGCTGCAAGAGGTCTGGGAGTGCTACTGGTGCAAAGCTCCAAAGACAACTTGGATTTTGAGAACCCCAATCCAATGGCTTTGTGTAACATCCCCAGCATCACACTACAGTAATCCCTTATGATCAGTGCCAAGTCATCTTGATTTACAAAGCTTAATCATATTGGATTAATATCTCATTTCAATTTCCCTCTCTGAATTCAATTCAAATTCAAAGTGCAATTTGAAGTTGCTCAAAAGTTGCTGGAAAAATGTTCACCATCTGCCAAAAATTCCATAACATTTATTTGTTAAGGAAAACAACATCACTCCTTTGCAAAAATGGGCAGTAGCATTTAAAACAATGCTATCCCAGCAATTTTTATTGCCAATTCATTTATGAAAAATACAAATGAATTCTTCTGGTCTCCAAACTTTTCATGGCAGTGCATAATATTGCATTGAATTTATGTGGCTAAGTCACATATTTTACAAAAGTCAAATGGAGCAAAAAGAAAATGCAACAGAAAAGAATAAAGAAAACAGACAAGAAATAAAAAGAGAAAGGCCGAAGCTTACTATGCATTTAGGCCTGTGAGCTACAGTAGCCAGCCCAGCCCGCCACCGCAGTCGTCGTCCCCCTCGGGCAGGTGTCGGCTGGCGCGCACGCCCGAGCGTGGATCGTCGCCGTGTCGCGCATCCCGCGGTTCCCCGGCGCCGTTAAGACCTGCCCCGAGTCCCTCTCGCCCTCCCGCAAACCCTAGCTACCCATTCGCCCCCGCGCGCCTCTCCCTCTCTCGTTCCCCACCTCACCTGAAACGCTCGCCGCCGTCGCCGCTCGATTCCGTGGCCACCGTGCCTCCCGTGCCTCGATCTGGTGCTCACCGTCTTCCTCGTCATCGTCTACGTCGCCTACACCATCGGGATTGAGCCGAGCACCTCTCCTCCGACCGGAACAAGCTCATCTTCAACCTTCGGATCGCCGGCGTTCGTCGCCGATTCCGGCTACCTCGCGCCCTCCCCGAGCTCACTGCCACTCCCTACGGCTCCGCTGTGAGCTCCCGCTTCCCCTTCCCCTCTCCGTTAGCTCGCCCACGTTTCGTAGCCGCCGATGCCACCGACGACCGAACACTCCGCCACTCGCGCTCGTCGCCGGCGTAGCCAAGGTGACCTTTGGGTCCCGTGCGTGCCACCGTCACGCTCTTCGCGTCGCGTAGAGGCCGTCTGGCCATTTAATTGCTCGCTAGCGCGCCCGCATCGCCATTCGTCATCGCTCCCGAGTGCCGCCATCCGCCGATGAGCTCGCCGTCGTCGCTACGGAGCCCCTCCGGCCACACCACTGCCGCAGATCGCCTCGTAGTCGCACGTTCTTTCCAACGCACCCACGCGCGACCCTCCCCGTGCTCTGTGCGTGATTTCCGGTGATGTCCGACGCGCGCCACCGCGCGAAATGGTCGCCGGCGTTGCTCCGGCGCCGGCGCCGACGTGTCACCCCTGGGGCCCAACCCCAGAGTCACTGCCAGTGGGCCCCGACCCCTCCGTTGACCGCGTTGACCGTGGTCAACGCGTGGTTACTGTTCCCTAATGACGCTGACATGTGGGCCCCCTTCTGTAATTAGACAAATTAACCACTTTTTAATTAAAACCTGTTTAGTTAACCCCTAATTAGTCACTGACATCTGGGGCCCACACCCCTAATTGGTTCCGTTAGATTAGTTTAATCACTTATTAACCTCACAGTGGCTGAACAGGTGGGTCCTACCTATCAGTTTGACCACTCAGCAGCCCAGTTGACTGCTGATGCAGTGATGACCTCATGCTGACATCATAATTCATTTTGGACAATTTCTGTTAATTTGAATAATTCCAGAAAATATTTAAATCTTTTAAAATCCGTAGAAATTAAACCGTAGCTCAGAGCGAAAAACTTTATACATGAAAGTTGCTCAGAACGACGAGACGAACCCGACTGTGCCATATGTTTCCATGTCGGGACCCTCTACGTAGATGAACCCACAACTTTTTGCCCATTTCCGGTAGATGAATAGTGCATGTATACCGGTTAATGAAATCCAACTTAAATCCTAAAGTAACTAATATGACTTAGACATGTTTTTAGGCAACCCTACACTACACGTTAGCATAGCATGCTCTGTGTTGCATTTGTTTGCTGTGTATTTATCTGTTTCCTCCCCCTCTTCTCTCTCGGTAGATCCCGGTACCGACGTAGTCCCTGAGACCGACGCAGCTCCGGAGACCGACTACACCGTTGATGACCCTGCCTTTGCCGCCGAGCAACCAGGCAAGCACCCCCCTTTGAACATGCCTATATCGCCTATTCTTTCTCTCTTATGCTTGCATTAGAAATTGCTGCTGCTACTGTTTAACCTATTTCTGATGCATAGCCTGTTTTTGTAACTGTTGTTGATACCTACCTGTTTATCCTAAACTTCTTAGTATAGGCTGGATAGAGACCCATCAAAGACCCCACTTTGACCCAGTTGCCCCGCTGGATTATCAGATGACTCGATCAACGTGATCGACAACCAGGCCCCGGCACTGCACATCACCCCCTTAGTTGTACGACACTGCACCGTTACTATCGAGTGCCGAGGGTGATACCTCGTTTAGCACTTCTGATGTTAACTCTGTAGAGTAGCTATTCGGTCGTGGTCCTCGAGGGTGATTCCCCCTTCACCACTCCCGATAACGACGCCGTTGTACAACACCTCAAGTGTGAACCTCGAGGGTGATTCCTCCTAAGTTCACCTTGACGACTACATTAGGTGGAATCCATCGAGGGTGATTCCTCAGGTTTCCCCCTGGTATTTGGACACACGGTTACTTTGACTTAACACAGAACCATGATGACATCGGGTCGGCCCTGAGGGGTACCCGCGAGTGATGGGAAGTCGGGTTGACCTGGAGGGTACCCGAGAGATAAATACGAGGCGTGGCCAGGCATTCTTAGCCCTTGACGCAAGTCCTCGAGACGGGGCGACGGGGTCACATCGATCGTGAGTCTCTGCTTGTTACCGCATGCTGCCAATACACTAACGATTTGGATATTTGATCCGAGTGGGCCTCTGGCCCGATAGCACTAACCATCACGCGGGAATAGTTATGGGCACTCTGCATCATGGCATCAGCCGAAAGCTCTGTCAGACGTCTAGTTCAGCATTGCGGCACGGTCGGATCGTGTCGGCCATCCGAGGCGATGCTGGTATCCACCCTGCTCACAACGACCCGGAGTGCAACGGGCGATGGGCCCAAGACCCCGGAGTGCTTAGGATGTAGACCGGCGGGGACCTCTCTGCTGAGCTTTAGGTAGGGCTGCGGTGTGTCGTTTGGCCGAGGCCGGGCATGACCCAGAAAAGTGTGTCCGGCCGGAGTTAATCGAGTGTGGTGGGTAAGTTGGTGCACCCCTGCAGGGAAGAAAACATCTATGCATAGCCGGATCCTCGGTAACGGACGCTCGGAGTTGTATCCCGATCGATACAACTAGAACATAATGTTGAGTTGAGAAATGGATAGTATGGCTCTAGGATTGCTTTCTCGCAGGGAGTCGAGAAAGGATCTCTGGCCGAGGTTGATACTTAATGCTACTACTACTTTATACTGTACTAATCTACACTCTTCTAATGCTGCAAGAGCGTTGAAGATGCTAGTCTTCGATAGGACTAGGCCCCCTCTCTATTCTAGCATTTCTACAGTCCAGTCCGCATATACAGCCTTTCTTTGATAATGTTGCATATGTAGTGTAGATCCTTGCTTGCTGAGTACTTCGGATGAGTACTCACGGTTGCTTTGCTTCCTCTTTTTCCCCATACCCGATTGATGCGACCAGATGACAGAGCCCCGGAGCCAGCTGCCCCTGTCGGCGATCACTACTACCACCCCGAGGGTGGTTACTACTACGAGCTTGCCGACGACCAGGAGTAGGTTCGGAGGGTCCCAGGTAGGAGGCCTGCGCCTTTTCGATCGTAGCTTTTGTTTTGCCCCATCTTCTTAACGGCTTATCTGTTTCTCTTTTATATCTGTACTCAGATATCTAATGCTTCTGCTGATGCTTGTTGACATCAAGCTTACGTATTCGAGCCCTCAAGGCCCTGGCTTCTAATATAATGCTTGTATGCCTTTATTTAGGTTTTAGAGTTGTGTTGTGATTCCTTCAAGTGAGCCCTTAGGCTTGATCATGCGCATTTGCGTGTATGATTAGTGCACGATTAAGCCGGGGGCGTCACACTTTGGTGACAGTCAGGTCTGGTGTGATAAATGAAACCCAACTTCTGGAGGGATTCAATTATATGTTCAATTGGAACTGGCAATGGAGATGTAAGAAACAAGGAAACAATGCCTTTTTGATGAAATTCCCAAACAAAAGTAGACTAATGGAGCTTATCAACTGTGATGACTTCACTCTCCTTGGTACTGGAGCTGTGGTGAATATCAGAAAATGGGCCTTTGACTCACAGGCAGCTGGGAAACTTCACACAGCTTGGGTTACATTTGAAAAAGTCCCTGAATGCTTCAGACATTTTTTTGGTATGTGTGAGGTGGCAGCATCTTTAGGACCAGTGCTGGAGACTGACATGGACACCATAACTCATGAGAAAATCAGGGCAAAGGTGGGAGTGAGAGACTTTGAAAAAATCCCAGGGTACACTGAAATCACTGACAAAGAGTTGAACATATACAGAGTTATGCCAAGCCTAGAGAAGGTAGTTGAGATGGGTTGGTATGGTGAACACAAGAGACAACATTTAGAAGAGACTGGGATGGATTGTGTGGGTGATGAGATAAGGAAGAGACAGAAAACATCAGTAATGCAGGAGATAATAACAGAGAGGCTGTAACATTGGGCAGTTTGAGCTTGATGCAGTTTGAAGAAATAAAAAAAAGGAGTGATGCAATCCTTTTGGCCCAACAAGAGCAGAACAAGGAGAGAGATGCAAGGAAAAAAGTGGAAGCAGACTTGGAAATGATTATGAGGAAGATGCAAGAGATTGAAGAAGAAAAAACAAGACAAAAAGCTCTCAAAACTCAAGATGAGAAAAGAATTCTGGACATGGAGAAGGAAAGGAAAAATCAGATGGATCTGGTTCATAAACAACAAATCATGATTGCTAGATGCGTGAAAAAAAATTGAGAGATGGGAAGAAAGGGTAAAAGAAATGGATGATATCACTGAAACTGAACTAAGGAAGATGGAAGAGGAAAACAAAGATGAGGATAATGACACTTATGTTGAAGCTGTGGAATATGGGGCTAGTCAAGAATCAGTTGACTCCTTTGCTACTAGGTTGGGTCTGAAACCTGGTGAACAAAGGGAGGAAAAAGACAATGATAACACTGTGGAAGACAATTTGAGAAGATGTGGCAGGCTGATTCATAAACAAGATGCTAAGATTGAGGAGCTGGCCAAGTAGAGAGCAGCAGACAAAGATAACTATGGTAAGACCTACAATCTAGAAGAGGATAACTCCTCTCTTCTTTTCATGGCTGATAAAATTGGTATAGATTTAGGCTGTACTATTGATATGGTTAATCAAAAATTTAGAGATCATTGAGAGAATGGAAGAAAGTAGAAAGGACTTCTATTATACTCATCTTAAACAAAAAGAGGAGGAACCAGTGCAAAATGATATATCACTCATTGACACTGGGGACATTACTCTTAAAGAATTATGCGCTGAGGATGATCACTCAGATGCTAAAATTGAAATGGATTATTATTCCCATCTGAAAAACATATTTGCTAGTGGAAAAAAGAACAGTATAGGTTCACCTGGAATCACTAGTGTGAAGCCTGCTGTATATATTGGGGGGGAGAAAAGGCAGAAAAGGAAAGAAAAGATGATAGGTATGATTTGGAATATTAGGGGGATTGGGCCTGATATCAAACGATCTTTTATTAGAGCAAGTATCTGTGATAAGAAAATTGACTTCATTCAAGAATGATTTTACTAAAAATGAACTCCACAACCTATGTGGTGGTAGGAATTTTAGCTGGAATTGGATACAACCTAGAGGAAAGTCAGGAGGTATCCTGGTTGGCATTAATAATGACTCCTTGGAGATTCTCAATGTAGAGAAAGGGGTTTATTGCATTAGGACTCTTCTCCTAGATAAAAAAGCTAAATTTGAATGGAATCTCATAATTGTCTATGGTGATGCACAAAATGTGGGTAAAGCTGCTTATATGGCAGAAATATCGAGAATTTATCATGATAATGCTTCTGTCCCCTGTCTCATGGGGGGAGATTTCAATATTATTAGGAAAAGTTATGAAAAAAAATAAACCTGGTGGATATGATCACTGGAGCTTTATTTTTAATGCTATCATTGAACAAGCTGGCTTGAGAGAGCTACCTTTGAATGGTAGAAAATTTACTTGGGCAAATAACCTCCAAGACCCCACATATGAGAAATTAGATAGAATCCTTATATGCCCAGATTGGGAAGATCATTATCCCTTGACTGAAGTTTATGCAATGGAGAGAGAGTTGTCTGACCATACACCTCTTATACTTGATACAGGGGAAAAACATATACACCCCCCATTTTTAGATTTGAAAATTCTTGGATGATGAGGGAAGGTTTCAGAGAATTTGTGATTAAAATTTGGTCAGCCAATTACCATGGGGATACCATGGAACAGTGGCAAACTAGAATGAGAGTCTTCAGACAGAAAGTAAGAGGGTGGACTATAAATTCTAATGCATGGTATAGAAAAATAAAGAAAGAAATCCTGATGAAACTGGATGCTCTAGATAAAAATGCAGAAACTATGGGACTCTCTGCTCATGATAGAGAGGAACAAAAGATCTTAGGTCTCAATTACATAGGTTGCTTAGACAAGAAGAGAAAGTGGCTACAGAGATATAAAGATAGGGAGATTAAAGATGGTGACTGCAATACAAAATACTACCATGCTAAGGTGAATGGTAGGAGAAGAAAAAATAGAATCTTACCATTAGAACAAGAGGAAGGGGTGATTGAGGGAGATGACAACCTCATTAAATACATCACTGATTTTTACAAAAAGCTTTTTGGACAACCAGACATATCTACAATCAATCTCAATATCTTGGGAGAGCAGGGGATTACTAGGGAACCGGCAGACTTGCTGATTAAACCCTTTTCAATGGAAGAACTGCACTCAGTGGTCAATGGAATGAAAAAAACAAAAGCCCTGGCCCTGATGGACTTCCCATTGACTTTTACCAACATTTTTGGGAGATTGTTAAGTGGGATCTCATGAAATTGCTGAATGAATTTCATACTGGGAAATTAGATATAACAAGACTCAATTATGGGATCATTACTTTGATACCAAAATCTGCTGATGCTAAACAAATCCAAAAATTTAGACCAATCTGTCTACTTAATGTCAGTTTCAAAATTATTACTAAAGTGCTGATGAACAGACTTAGTGCAGTTATTAAACCTATAATCCTACCAACACAAACTGCCTTTATTAAAGGCAGATATATAATGGAAGGGATTGTACTGTTACATGAAGCTCTTAATTCCATACATCATAAGAAACAAAGTGCTGTTCTGTTCAAGGTAGACTTTGAAAAAGCCTATGATAAAATAAAATGGCCTTTTGTTTATAAGATACTGAAACTGAAACAATTTCCTGATAAATGGTGTGATATGGTTATGCACACAATGATAGGGGGGCAGGTTGGGATTAAAGTGAATGATAAAATTGGTCCATACTTTAAAACCTATAAAGGATTAAGACAGGGGGATGCTATGTCTCCACTGTTGTTTGATATAGCTGCGGATGCCTTGGCAATTATTTTAGATAAAGCTAAACATGCAGGATATGTCAAGGGGGTTCTAACTGAGTTAGGAGACGATGGAGTGAACATGCTGCAATATGCAGATGACACCATTTTCCTACTTAGAGATGATGAGGAGAGTGAAAAAAATTTAAAATTCATACTTACTGCTTTTGAACAAATGTCTGGCCTGACCATCAACTTTCACAAAAGTGAGGTTTTTTTGTTTGGAGAGGCCAGAAACAAGAGTGAGAGATATCAAGAAATATTTACCTGCAAAAGAGGGGAGGTACCTTTCAAATATCTGGGACTACCTGTAACTAATGTGAGGTTGGGGAATAAATTTTGGAAAAATGTCACAGAAAAAATAGAAAAAAGATGTGCATGCTGGCAGGGGAGGCTATTGAATATGGCGGGGAGAGTTACCTTGGTACAAGCCTGCTTGTCAAATATGCCCTTGTATATGATGTCTTTCTATCCCCTGCCAGTGGGAGTAAGGAAAAAAGCTGATTTCTCTAGGGCTAGGCTAGTATGGCAGGGAAATGAGGATAAGAAAAAGTATCACCTAGTCAACTGGAAAACATGCTGCCTCCCAAAAGACTTGGGGGGAGGGGGGGGGGGGGGTGGGGATCTTAAATCTAGAATTAATGAATAAAGCTCTGTTGGCCAAATGGCTGTGGAAGCTGGAGACACAGGATAGGATGTGGATAAACATACTTCTTAATAAATATGTGAAAGGGAGATGTATATCTGGGATAAAAAAGAAAGCATGAGACTGGCATTTCTGGGGGAGCCTCATGCAGATCAAAGACATTTATTTCAAAAATGTGAAGAAAAAATTGGGAGATGGTAAAAGTACTCGTTTCTGGGAGGACTGGTGGGTGGGATCTAAACCTCTAAAAGAGGCCTACCCAAGCCTATATTTCATTAATTTGAACCATGACATCTCAGTGGCTGAGGCCATTGATATGGGGTGGGCTGGGTTCAAATTCAGAAGGAATTTAACTGCTGATAAATATACTTTGTGGGATAGTCTGAGAGCTAGATGTGAGAGGGTGAGAATGTATGATGGCAAGGATCAGCCATAGTGGATGTTGACAAACAACATACAATTCTCAGTTAGATCACTTTACCACTCCTTGATCAAAACTGAGGTGGGATTCCCACACAAATTCCTTTGGAAAATAAAAACTCCAGCAAAAATTAAAATGTTTTTCTGGCTCATTGCTAGGAAAAGTGTGTTGACTAAGGATAACCTAATCAAAAAGGGGTGGAGAGGGAGACAGGGTTGTGTCTACTGTGGAATAGATGAAACCATAGATCACCTGTTCTTTACTTGCTCTGCTGCTAGACTCTTGTGGAGCTTAATAAAATGTTCCTTAAATCTGAAAACATCTCCAAATGGAATAGATGATTGTCTGGGACCTTGGGTCAGAAGCTTTGCCGATAGAGAGAAAAAAGTAGTGCTAGTTGGGATCTCGGCAATTATGTGGGCCATCTGGAAGTGTAGAAATGATATTATTTTTCGAGATAAAAAGATCAATGATCCTATGACTTTGATTAAACTAACATGCAACTGGATTGTGGATTGGTCTGTTTTGCAGGAAAGAAAACCCAGAACAAAGCCTACTGATGCTGGGGGCAAAGCTAATCGAACGAGTAGCAAGTGAGATCTACAAGGCATCACAGGGATGGAGGGCTGGGGTTCTACGGCTGACAGGTTGAAGCGGACCGGCTTCTTTTTCTGAAGCTTGATTTTGGTCTTTTGCTCTTCTGTGATGAGGTTGCTCCCTCTAGATCTCTTGCCGCCTGTGGCCCAGATGCTTATGAAGTTTCTCTGTTATGCTTTGAATTTCTTAGACTGGTAGCTCGTTTTTAGATCTAGGGTAACCTGTTACTTGAACCTGGTTTCGCGCGTTGGTTGCTAAAAAAAAAAAACGGGCTATAAACCCACTATTGTACTTGCTCTAAAATACATGACAAAGATCGTGTCACTTCAAAAATTAGGCACCATGTGTCCCTATTAGACATGGTTAATGGAGGAGTGACGGCGTGGTCGCGTTTGGCAAGTGCCTATCAGAAGGCACTCGACAAACATATTATTTCCCATTTTATTGATGTCTATGCTTTGCTGGGTGCTTGATACAACACTCGGCAAACTTTATTTTATTTTATTTTTCCTCTTCTCTTTTCTTTTCTTCTATTTCTTTGTTTTTCTTTTTTTCCTTTTCTTTCCTTTCCTTTCCTTTTGTTTCCTTTTCTTTACTTTCTTTCCTTCTATTTTCGTCTCTCTCTTTTCTTTTATTTCCAATCTCTTTCGTGGTTTTACTTATTTAATGTCTCATGAAATTTTGAGAAGTGCTGCCAAGATGAAGATGAATTAATCAGCAAAGAGAGCCACCAAATTGAGTTGGGTAATTTCTACCTAGATTTCAGTCCCCCGAAAGAAACTCGGGGTAAAGATGAGTAGAACTTCTGTGGTTGCATGACAGGTAGAAGTTGGTGTTTGAACTCAAAAAAACCAGTTCATTTTTCTAAGCACATTCCCTAAGCCCCTTGCATTGTAAGGCTCAGGGTGCTAAACGAAGCCATTAGCGCAAAGCGCAATGGCTTAGGGTAGAGAAATCTAGCTAGAGTTAAGATTGTCATGGGATTTTCCCAAAAAAAAAGGTTGGCATGGGATTTTCCCTCAAAAAGAAAAAGATTGGCATTGGATTATGGCTTAGGGTAGCTTTTTTTTTTAGCAACAGGGCTTGCCGGCTTGGGGTAGTTTTTTTTAGAAGAAGTCTTGGGGTAGCTAGACTTGAGCGGTTTCCGAAAGGCCGGACTGGGCTTTGTTATCCATTTTTAGCTGGACTAATTTCGCCCATGAAGCCTACATCGTTATCTCAGCCAGCAATGCGTCGGGTGCCCACTGCGCCGGGGCGGGCTCAGGGACCCCACCGCGCGTCGGGCGCACACGGTCACGACCCCCACGGCGTGCTTCTCCGGCGGCACCGGGTGCAGGTATTGGGGACCTCCTATACGACGCATTTTGCGTCATATAGGAACCCGACGCAGAGGGGGGGCGCGCTAACTGGGCCGGCCCACATGGTGAGAGGTGGAAACACTCTTGTGCGAGTGCTGCTAGCCAAAGCGCCTGTCAAGTCTTACTGACGGAAGTACAACATGATACTAGAAGACCTAAATCCAGCTGAAAAACATAACACTTGAAAAACAATCATGAGCAGATTTCCAAAACGGGGAAAAAATTGTACTTCCGAACAATCTTGACAGACATGACCAAATTTTCAAAATTTATGAATAAATTTTAATTCTGAACAAAAAATTGAAAATCCTGAACATTTTTTGAATTTAGAGAACAAAATTTGAACATGGGATTTTTTATTAAAATCCCGAATATGTTTTGAATTTAGAGAACAAAATTTTGAAATCAAGAACAAAATTTGAACATGGGGACAAAAAATAAAAAATGGCGAACATTTTTAAATTTAGACATTTTCCTTTAACCTCGAGACCAAAAATTTAAAATGGGAACAAAAAAGTGAAAATCCCGAACATTTTTAAATTTTGAGAACAAAATTTGAAGTAAAAGAACAATTTGAAAATCCCGAACAATTTTTGGAAACGCGAACAATTTTTTAATACGTAAAACTGGAAAAAAATCGAGAATTTGAAAATTCTATACATTTTATGAATGTTCGATCATTTTTTGGAAAGAAGCAGAAAAAAATTCTGAACATCTGAACATTTTTCGAGCTTCAGATCATTTTTCCAATTTTCTGAACAAAATTTGAAAAATAGGAACTTTTTTGAAATTCTGAATAATATTTGTAAATTACGAATTTTTTTGTAATTTTCTAAACATTTTCTGAAAAACAAAAATAAATTTTAAAAACAAATGGAAAAACAAAGAAAATAAAATAGGAAAGAAAAGAAAAAAGCTGTTAATAGAATAAACAGAAAATCGAAAAAATGGTTGAAAAGACAAAACAGGAAAAAATCAGGAAAAGAAAAAAGAAAGAGAACAGAAAAAAAACCCGGTTCAGGAACCTTTTAGAAGTTTCCCAAAACCATAGAAAACCGGCTGGAAACCTCTAGAAGGTTCCCAAAACCGGGAACGGTGAAACGCCTAAACGGGCCGGCCCAATCCTGACAACCGATCGATCTCCTATGCGAAACAGCGACATTTTGACGCAAAGCGCGTCAAATAGGGATTTCCCAGGTATTGCTCCTCTTCATCGCCCCCGTCGCCTCTACATTTCATATACCTGATTGCTCTGTGATGCACTAAATCAACCCCACCCCGCACCCATATTTTACTGCTCACCTAGCCTAGTTGGACCTGTTATGCTAGCCATCACCCATCAGACGCATATGCATGTCACCCAAATCTCAACTCGTTAAATGTGAAATCTGGCACTTTGGTTTTACTACTTACATATGTAAAAGTGGAAGTCAACCGATCTCGCTCATACCTAACGTCGTCTCTGCTTGCTTGCTGCTCTCATCTACCGTAAGTAGTTATTGTGTCTGCACATGCCAGTCATCACATGCATCACCCTAATCTGACCTTGTTAACTGGAATTATTGTCTGCTTGGCCTTGTTGATTGTATTCAAACATGAAAGTCAATGGTCTCGCCCGTACATAACGCATCTCTCTTCATTTCTATATATGCAACCCCGGCCCGATGGAGTCCCAACCAGCTGTTATGTGGATCCAATCTGATATCAGGTTGTTAAATGTGAAGTCTTGTCTCTTTGGTCTTCTTAAGTATATAAAAATTTGGACTTGGTCACCTGACATTGCGCATACTTAGTGCCTCTTCTTGCCCCTCTCTTCATCTCTATATATGCAAGCCCAACCAGTTGCTTATAGGTGGATCCAATCTCATCTTCTTGCACTTCTCGTTTACTTGGATGTTTCTTGACTAGCTATCTGCAGTCCAGCAGATTGAGTTTCCAGTCCAGGTTACTGCTCCAGATCTTATCATTTCTTTTGGTACAATTAACCAGCCTTTACTTCTACAGTTTGTTGACACTTTCAGATCTGAAAAACTAAGAAAACACGACCTACTAAGTAGTTTGTTAATTATGAACATGCTATGTATTTGTTTACTAACATGCACTTGAATATCCGGTAGAGTAAGGCTGTTAAGAAAGTTTGATAATCTTAGACGAAATAATGCAGTACCTTTACTGTTTCCAGTGACAATGTTTAAGTGATGGGTATTCCATGGAAGATTAAAAATACATATTTTATTTAGAAAAGAGGTTTTCCAGTGAAGTTGTACATAAATAAAGCTAGAATAATATCTGCTGGGGTTACAAGCTCTGGAGAAGTTCAATATAACAACCAAACAGAAAGAAATCAAAATAAATGGGCTTAATTATGTGCTCTCCATGATCAACACTTAACAAGGGAGTGTTTCCTCAACCGACTTCAATCAGTCAGCACCCTCTCAGTCCACCTGATTGGTAAGGCATGGAAGAATATGGATCTTGGATATACAGCACTGCCTCTTGACATGCAGGATATGTGATTTTCCATTGCCAGATTTGTGCCTAACATGCTCAGGACTTCAGGAGAGGCACAAACTTCTCAGTTAAAACCTTACATTCTAGAAAGCTAGTATGTTTAGATGTAAAGAAGCACAAGACTGGCGATTAATTAGTTGTTCCATCCAAAAGTTCGCGAACATTGTATGTTTAGGCAATGCTTACGTTAGCCACGTTTGAAATTAATTGTTGTGGCCGACTTAGGCTCGGGTTGTGTTATGTTTATCTAATAATCTGCTGTTATAAAAATTAGTCTAAGTAAGTTAAGGAATACTGTATGTTTAGGGAATGCTTACATTAGCCATGTTTTGAATTAATTATTGTGGCCGACTTAGGATCGGTCGCATTATGTTCATTAGTAATCTGCTGTTAAAAATTAGCCACAAAAGTAGCCAGTGGGTCAAACAAACACTAAAATAGGCAAAAGCAGGTGTGACAAATGGTATTATGATAATCCACTGCAATGTCATATGCAGCCTTAGTGGAACAGGTAAAATTTCTCGCAACTAACTTGATTCCACGGTGACTAATCAGAGGTCGGTAACCGCAAATTGTAACTCTTGGTTGACAATTTTATATAAAACAATGTTATGTTTGAAATCTCTGAGTAGTTGACTAGCTACGAATTGTCAAAAAAAATTGTCAGCAAATGCGAGGATGCGGGTCAGAGGGTTGGAAATTAGGATGGGGACTTTTTTTCAACTTAATCACTTAAAGGAACTTGGTTTCTCTAGTAGTCTTGTTTGGCAAACTACTGGAAAACATGGACAAGGATGACACCAGTTAGTGCTAACATGCAAAGCATCAAATGCTCTTTTTGGGGTATTCTGGGATGGGTGGGCCTGGTGCAATGGCAGTCCCTCCACTTGTGTGCTGGAGGTCCTGAGCTTGAACCAGCCTCTTTGTAGAATTATTATGCAAGGATAAGGCTGTCTAGAAATTCTTTTCCTCTGACCCCATCTTGTGTGGGAGCTTTCAGCACGTGGTACACCCTTTCTTCTGGAGCTGTGTTTTCGGTGTTGTGCCATATTGTATTTTCAGAAAATCTTTCTAAAGAATTTTGGGCCTCTACTCTTGTTTGCACCTGGTGCATATGTTTTAACATGATGCACATAAGTTACATCTGCAGAATTTATTAAAATGCACAGGTCTCGTAAGCAAAACTTAGGCACACACGAATGCAATGCACATCTGCATTTCCTTATTATGTCAAAGATCACGGTAGCATACTTAGAATAGCGTTGCCTTAAATGTTGGTTAACATGTGAATTATTTACTATATAATTTTGTTGTAGAATTACCATATGCAGCTAGAGAAAGGCAGTAACATGGTCATTTGATAGTTCTCCAGGCAGTTTTTTTTTTCTACCGTGAACAAAATTTATTTATTGTTAGTGTTGAAAGTGGATAGTGTGAAATGGATTGCACATTTTATATACAGATGGATCATGAGGTCCTGGAGCGTATACATGATGGAAGAAAGAAGCCAAATCTATCACTTGCGCTTTTGAAGGACATCACAGAAAATTTCTTGGACGGTCGAGAAATCGGCCAAGGTGGATTTGCAACTGTTTATAAGGTAAAAATATATATTAACATAACCACGCATACGTCATCTAGAGACCGTGCTTGGAATTGTTATATTGACTTGAACAGTACTTGAGGTAGCCAAACTATCTTAATACTCGAGTGTTGCAACCTAGTAAATATATCACTGTATATACAAATGCTACATACCTTTTCAAGATACACTTGATTTGGTATATTGTATATACTGGAGTCAGCCAGTCAAGCAGATTCTTTCTGTACGTAGTATATTATGAAATTTGATCTCTAGGATAGCGATTGTGTCGCATTACATGATCGCACGAATGTGCACATGCACTAATTGGGAAAATGGCTGCCGCCTTAAATTGATTAGGGACTTCTCCTAGAATGTGTGTGTGGTGGAGCTGAGTGTAGTGTATCCTATATACCGACAAAGACTTTCGCCCCGCGTTATATATAAAACACCGATCCACAAGCACCACGATACAAACTCACACCACCATCGCACACAACACATACACCCATGGCAAGATACAAAGGTGCCGAGCACCGCCACACCACTCCAACGACTACCAAGCCACTACATATGATCGAAGACGAACCGCTTGGAGACAATGGATACCTCCACCACGAGCAATCCTCCGAGGAGAGGTGAGACGGAAAATGACGAAGCCATGGCTGCTTGCCCGCACCCGAGATGCAAGTTCCGCCAACGAATGCCGTGCCTCTCGTTGCCAGGGCCGCCGCCCTGCATCCAGACACCCGCAAGACCGACCAAAGTGATCGGCTTTGGGCTAAAGGACGCACCCGACCGAAGAGACCACAACATACGTGCGCCTCGAACGACGTTGGAGCCGCATCTGCCCACACACGGCCGGGGAAAGGGGGAGGAGGGGGAGTGGATATATCCGGGCCGGTACACCCTTGTGCCGGCGACGGGCGGCCCGAGTTCGTCGGCGCCTCCCATCCCTCCAGCCTGCCTCCCCACCGAACACCCCCTGTGTCGCCCCACCTCGGCGGCGGACGCATCTCCACACGAGGCCACCAACACACACCCGTCCACCGGCAAGGAGAAATCCCAAGGGCTGCTGCCAGCCGCCAAGGAAGCTCATCGAGGAGCTCATCTGCGCTGCCCACCATCGTCCAGCTGATGTAGCCCCTAGATCCCGGCCAGCCGCTGCTGCGTCGCAACACCACTCGCCGCAGCCATGGCAAGGGCAGAGACCTGCAACCCGCACCGCCTTGCCCCAGATCTGGACTCGACGCCACCGTCCATGGCAACCAAGGCGCGCCCGCCGCGGGGGAGTAGCAGTGCCAGGGCTCCGCCACTGCCCACGCCACGTGGCCGCGACACACAGCTCCAGCGCCACGCTCCGGCCCGGGGCGACGGCTCGCGCCAGCGCGGCCAAACGGGAGGACCCAGAAGACCCCCTGCTGCCGTCGACGGCTAGGCTTCGCCCGGCCACGCCCCCAGGCGGCGGCGAGGGAGGAGGAGGAGGAGGGTGGGGGCTGGGACCGGCGGGATAAGAGTTGGCCCTCCGGTCGCCGCGCGGGGCTGACAGGAGGGAGGGGAAAGCTTTGCCCAACCTTTTTCGTAATAATACTTTCACATCATCCTATATACCTAAGAGAGCCATCCCCACTAACCTATTTGTGAAAGAACGAAACGAGAGAGACAGGAGTGGAATGAACAGTAATGTCATTGACTGAAGATTCGGGTATTTATACCCGTGTACAGAGGCGGTAATTACATAGGCGGTAACTAGCGGTTGCTAACTACACAACCGACCTAAGCATGGATTATTAGGATTTAATTAATCCTTAACACTATTTATCTAAACATGCAGCCTATCCACATCAGCCAGGTGCCACGTCAGCGATTCTCCACCCACCTCATGCATTCCATTTGAGCCCTCTCTTAGGTGTGAACCAAGTTTTTTCTCCCTCATCGGAATAGGAACGATCTTTCCGCACGGATCAGAATGGGACCCGAGCACCGCCACGCAAGGCCACTAGGCGCACTATCAGTGCAATAATTTTATTGACGACCATTACATGTGTTTAGTGGAGTCTTTTCCCCTTCCATTGCAAGCATGTCTTCTTCTCTTCCAATCATCTCCTCGATACAACAGTGGATCCACCTGATCGAGCCGAGTGCCCGCTGCCACCATGATTGTTGAGCTCTTTGCTTCCATCATCTTGTGAAGCTCTTGAGGACCTTTGTACCTACTTGACGAGCAGCGCTTGCTCACATGCATAGCTCCATTCGCTGTCGTCATCCTTGCTGCTGTAGACCGCCGTCAAGCTCGTGGTCACCTCTGTTCTTCCCAGTTGCAGCCAAGCACCGTCACTGTTTATGTCAGAGACGCTGGCCATTGACGTCCCACCTCGGATATGAAAGGGGGCTAGGATCACCTTATAAGGAGAAGTGCCACACTCCCTTCAGGCTAGTCTTTTGGGATGTGGTGGGCTCTTTGCTTGTAGTGGTGTGTTCGATGCGCACCGGAAACGTCCGAACATATGCCGGAGGTTAGGAGCTGGGCTTGGGACGCTAACAATTGGTATCAGAGCTGGGCCCCAGTCCGCCCTGTTTAGGGGGATGGGGTGTCAGAGACGCTGGCCATTGATGTCCCACCTCGGATATGGGAGGAGGCTAGGACCACCTTATAAGAAGGAGTGCCACACTCCCTTCAGACTAGTCTTTTGGGATGTGTTGAGCTTTTTGCTTATAGTGGTGTGTCCGATGCGCACCGAAAACATCCGAACATATGCCGAAGGTTGGGAGCTGGGCTTGGAACGCTAACAGTTTATCACCTGAGCCACTGACCCTCGCACACTTTTCCTAGTTTATCACCTGAGCCACTGACCCTCGCACACTTTATCTTCTGTGTTCCGCACTCCTTGCAGTCTTCCTGATGTGGTCCGACCGGCGTCAGCACGCGCATGCTTGTGTCCAAGTAGTGGAAGAACCAGTCGCAGCACAGCGGAGAGGAAAAATACGGGTACGTCTCTGTTCTCCCGGAGTACGTGGCACGCGCCAGAGAGCAGGTTGTAGATAGCGAGGTGGTTGATCCTGCGCTTCGCCTATGCACCGTCGCCGAAGCAATGGGTGGGGTATCATCTAATTTCTACTTTCTTCGTCCTAAAATTCTTGTCTTAGATTTGTCTAGATACAGATGTATCTAATACTAAAACGTGATTTGATACATCCGTATTTAGATAAATCTAAAATAAGAATTTTGGGACTAAGGGAGTATTAAGTTTGTGTACTTTGTGCTCGGTCGGAAAAAAAGTTGCATCCATTAAGTGTTGTATATGTTCCCCTGTCCGCATTTAGTAGGCCTCTTCTTAATTTTGGCAAAGTTTGACTACAGAATAACTTATGAAATGTAAATTATATGGCGCAAAAGTGATACCGGCCGTGGGAAACCTTTGTCGAATACGAATCCACCAATATATTTGTTGTAGTATATACTTTATATTTTATTGGTCCTGTAAATGAAAGTTTGACCCAAAATATGGGAGGCCCAATAAACCCGAACGAAGGGAGTACCAAACTTTCAGTATTAGTATCTTTCACGCACGTCATCTTCAAATCCATCTCGTTTTAAAGGCTCACAAAAGAAGTTAAACAGGGAGTGCTCCCAAATGGGGACGTGGCGGTAAAGAGGATAAGGAACAGTCATTCAATCAATGAGGCGTTATTTTACCGTGAAGTTGGCAGCCTATTGAACATTGAACATGCAAATGTTGTACGGTTTCTTGGCTACTGTGCTAGCACAGACCAGATAGCCATACAGAAAGAAGGATCTAAAGAATTTATTTATGCCGAGGTAATAGAAAGATTACTCTGTTTTGAGTATATCAGCAACGGAAGCCTGAAAAAATATATTACTAGTACGTCATTCTTGCATGTGATACAACTCTTATCTTTACTTATCATCCTTTTTCTTTTTGACTTATGTTCGACACATTTCGCCCATGGTCAAGAAGTGAGACAGACTGGAACACAATGTTCATGGTCATTAATTCTGCAATCTATAGCATGCATAAATCAAATGTTTGAAACTTACTTGGCTCCATGCTACTTTTTCTATTATGCAGATGAATTACGGGGGCTTGAATGGAACACACGTTATGAAATAGTTATTGGCATTTGTGAAGGTTTGTATCATTTGCACAAGGAAAAGCGAATATATCATATGGATCTGAAACCTAACAATATACTACTAGACAATGATATGGTCCCGAAAATCACTGATTTTGGGTTATCGAGGCTTGATGAAAAGTCACAAACCATGAGTGCAGGCCGTCTTGGATCTCCGTAAGCTTGCATCAAAACAACAAACTCTTTTGGCATTCTCTCACATTTTCTGATGCTGTAATGCATTGAAATACCGACTTTTTCTACAGGGGTGCCCCAGAGTACATGTGTGAAGGAATTATGTCATTCAAATCAGACATGTACAGCTTGGGCAAAATAATCATTGAGCTAGTGACAGGGGGAAAGGCGATGCTTAATAATAGCAACACCGTAAGAGGGTTTTTATCCCGCTATGCAGACAGTCTTTTTTCTATAACTATCCTAACTTTCTGCCTTGCGTGTTGGTTAACATTTTTTGAATAATCTTACCTAATTTCCGTATTAAGGTGTTGGATGGCATATCTAGTAATAGGATATATTTGAATGAAAATACAAGAAACATGATGGTCTTACTCAAAAACAAGCACAAAACCCAAAAGTAAATGCTTTAGCAACCAATGATATCAAGTTCCACATCACTCGTACCACCGTTTTGAAATTGGTTCCAATAGATGATAGCTTCATATGATTGCTCGAAACATTTATATTTAAGCCATGCAGCATTGGTATCAATGCATGATTTGGGTTAGTCACTTTTATGTAGTTGAATCAAAATTGAGGAACCGGTAAAGCGAAGCGAAGCGAGGCGCTGGGGGTGGGGAGGAGGGGAGGGGGGGGGGGGGGGGGGGGGGGGGGGGCCTCTCTGTTAAGCATCTAACACAAAGCGATGCGAGCTTTAGACTGATCTGAAGCTAAGGGGCAGTAGGATAGATAACCATTTAGTTTTTTTTAGGGGTAGATAACCATTTACTAAGACATATATATACCTTGATTTTGCTAGTTGTAGAGCCACATAGCTCCCATCCATTCCACCCTCTTTGCACTTGCTCTTCTCCCCAAGAGAAAGTTGCATGAACAAAAATTCAAAAACAACTTGTCAATTATTAGACCACAAATGATGAAAAAATCCGAGAACTAAATTTGAGCAAAAGTGAAAAGGAAGCCAAGAGCAAGGAAAGAAGCAATCAAGCATAAGTGCATGACATACTCCCTCCGTTCCTTTATGTAAGGTGTATTATTTTTGGCACAGTGACGAAGGCACATAATTATAGACATGTTAGGATGAAATTACCCTTGGCAAATTTATTTGTTAGTGGCAAGTAAATCAGTTAGTCGAGGAAAGTATGAGATACATGCAATCGACAGAGAGATAGTTTTCTTCCTTTGCTACAAGGAGAGATACAAACAATCAGGAGAGAGATACTTTCCTTTTTTCTGGAGGGCTAATAAGGGAATAATGAGGAATTAAAAGAAATGTACCTTACATTCTGAAATTTTATCAAAAAACAAATACACCTTATATAAAGGAACGGAGGGAGTATTACATAATCAGTTCACATGACACAAGCCCTGAATACTCAATACCGTGGAAGGAATGTATGAAAACACATACTTTGAAGGAATGGAACGAGGTTTTTACAGTTATAACAAATGGATTGCAATGTGTTGCAATTTGCACCTCTGTTTTGACTAATTTGATCGCTGTATTGTAAGAAAAAAGCTCATAAAAGTATAACACTGACGCCCATTCTCTAAAGGCTGTCACTGGAATTAGCGACCACTCAGTTCCTACCAATGATGGGCGCTTGCATCTCGTCCGTCAATGGATTCAGTGGCGGGCTCTGGAACAGGTTAGTGGAGGGTTTAAGAGTTGTGATGTGCATTCTATAGTAATTTCTATAGTAATGCCTCCACCAAACCACACACCTAGATCTGGCCGCCGTCGTTGACTACCACCCTCTAAAGGCCGTCACTGGAATTAGCGACCACTCAGTTCCTACCAATGACAGGCGCTTGCATCTCATCCGTCAATGGATTCAGTGACGGGCTCTAGAACAGGTTAGTGGAGGGTTTAAGAGTTGTGATGTGCATTCTATAGTAATTTCTATAGTAATGCCTCCACCAAACCACACGCCTAGATCTGGCCGCCGTCATTGACTACCACCACATATGTCTTATCCTCCGCGCTCCACACATCACGTATCCTCCGTGCTCCACACATCACGTGCGCGTCAGGGTGTGCAAAACCGAACCGAAAGCCAAAAACCAAACTTCGGTTTTTTCAGTTTTTGGTTTCACTTTCAGTTTTCAATTTTGAAAACCATATACCCTTCGGTTTTTTCGGTTAGAAACCGACGGTTTTCAGTTAAACCGAATTAAACCGAAAGTAGCTCCACTGTCTGAAGATACTAGTAAGTATGCACGTGCAACGCACGTATCATATAGTTATGAAATAGAGAGAAAATTGGATCGCAGGAAGGGAAGCGGTGGCATAAGTGTCGAGGGAGGAGGATTGATTATTGCGGCGGCCATGTCTGCAGGTTTCCTTGGTATTTCCAAGCTACTTTTAGTGACTCTTTTGATTATGTTGGACTATTGTAGAAAAGATTATTGGGAACTTTTTTTTGCGTAAAATCAGTAATCAAAAATTGGAAAACATGTCCGTGTTGGATGGAAGAGGTAAAAGAAATTTCCAAGGTAAGACCTGAAGCTTCCTTGAACTGAATGTTGGTTATGCAAGCAATCGAAGTTAGGATCTAGCGTGTCAGTTATGCACTCTGAAGAATGTAAATCTTTGAACTTGTCTATCAAGTCAAGGATACATGATCCAACTATTGACATACTTTATAAAATCTGTCAGAACACTATCTATAATAAATATAGCGAAAGCAAGCACATGTAAGCACAATGTCTGAAAATGTCAAACTGTGTACAAGTCAATTTTACACTAAAAGCAGAAATAGATTTTATGAACTGTAAATGACAGAATCTACCAACAAAGCTTAAAGGCAGGGACTGGCAATATATATTTGTGAACCGAACATGACATAATCTGGCAATATAACCTCACGCCACAGTTTGGAAATAAATATGATGGTACATGACATTAACACTAAAAGTGATGTTAAAGAAATTTCAAGCCATCTGACAAAAATAGAATATCACATTAACCAACAGCCTACCCTGTTTTTCACTCTAATTTAAATGAAATAAACATGTTTTTTACATGACAGGGAAGACAAATGACACATTCTCCTTTTCAGTGGCAAAACAATTTCACTCCTGAAGATAAGTGTTGGAAACATGCACATCTTCTTATTTGACACCTGAACAAGCGATTGGATTGCTTCCAGTATTACAGGGACCAAAGGTCATGAAACATCAGTGTGAATCCCATATCACATCAATTTGGATTTTCCCTTTCATATCTGCATTGTGTAAAGTTGGATCAGATTGCAGTATTTATATGTAATTTAGCAAGAGTTCTACCAAGCCATTAACTATAGAATCCATATTTATTTCTTAGGTAAACATTGATATTATTTAGGAGTGAAAGACATACCTAACTCCATAAATTAGTTTTGGAATATAAATTTATTAATATCAGTAGCAAGTTAGGAAAGTCATGTATGTTGGACAACAATATACATACCCTGAAAGTTGGATGTTTCCTCGTGGGGCTCAAGTATTCCGTAGGGTTTTTCAGTCTGGTGCTTGTCTCCTGACGAATACTTGGTAAGAATGCATTATTGAAGATAGTACTTTCTGGAAAACATCCATCTATTAAATACTAAGATATTTACCCGCAAGAGCTTCACGCGGATCGGTAGCACTGGACATATTGACAGGTCTTTTTTGTCTGTTAATTTGCTGCATCTGGTACATATTATTTGTGTGCAGCCAATCAGAATCTTCGCTCGTATTGATATTCACATTTGTCTGCGAGGTACATCCATGGGCAGGCTCCCCTATGCGTACAACACAGATGCTCTTTAATCACTATATTGTTACAATCTGTGAAATAATATTATGTGACATATACCTGGGGACATATCAGAGTTGAAGTTTGATGCTACAACATTGCTCCTCATTTTGTTGTAGTCGCGTTTCTTCTGCAAGAGAGAAGACATTTGTTCGGGACTCATTGAATTGTATCGGACTCTCTCACGCAACCTTTTTTTTTCTGCTGCACTTTGCTTGAGAGACGATGGAACTAAAAGGCTCCTAGTTGATCTTTGATCTGATCAGAAAATTGAACATAAGAATACAAATTATGGACTAAAAGAAGAATATTGTTATGAGCATGCATAGAAGTCTTTACCTGCGCTGCCACATCTAGTTTCAAAGCCTGTATGGAAGGTTTGTACAGAATTATCACTTTGAATTGCACTTGGGGTGGAGTTAGTATTGATACATATAGTGTCAGGAATGACCGGAGAACAATGAAGTGTGACATCTTTGAAACATGTTGCATTAACATCTGTAGGTGGCAAAATCTCTAGCATTATTCAATTTTAGTACATGTTTGATAACACAAGAATAGTAATGTGTGCACCTTGCGTCAAACCTGACTGCTGCAAGCTTGCATTTATAACGTCTGATAAAGTGCATTGGATGCGTGCTATAGGTTGAGATTTTTGGTTGGCAACAAGTGGTCTCACCACCGATTTTGCTGAATATACATTTAATTTGAACAAGAAGAATTATATATATTTATAGCTATACAACAATATAGAGTTGCGGGTGATACCAGGTGTTACAAGCGCTGCAACCGAGTCATTGTTTTCCGAGTTAGCCTTGTCTCGTTTTCTTTGACGTGCCTGTCGCTGCTTCAGTAGGTATTCGGCTCTCTTTTCTTCACTCATTCGAGCATACCAACCTTGACCCCTTGGTTTTTTCTGGGCCGGTAGAGTAACATCCGAAATTTCAGCAGTATTTGTGTGCGGTGTGCCTCCATTATCACTCTGACCTGTCACAACAACTTCACACACAACACATGAGAACATAACTGAATAATAGAAAACATCACAAAGTACTACTCCCTCCGGTCCATAATAAGTGTCACAATTTTAAACTATATTTGATAAAGAAAAACGTGTGTGAAAGAACTAACCTTTTTCATTCCTATTTGAGCCATCTGTAAGAGGAATCATTTCGACAAATCCATCATTCGCAGCTATAAATTAGACAATGATGTACCTTAGTTTAAAACTGCGACACTTACTTTGGACCGGAGGGAATATTTGATAAAGAAAAACGTGTGTGAATGAACTAATCTTTTCCATTCCTATTTGAGCCATCTATAAGAGGAATCATTTCGATAATTCCATCATTCACAGCTACAAATTAGACAATGATGTCAGTTTTGAGGTTTTGTCAGACACAGAGAATAATCTCAACCATGGGTCAGCAAAGTGCACAAACATGGACCTTTTGCAAACGTGTTTGTTACATCAGTAAACGGAGCACGTTCGCTCCGAACCAATCCACTAGATGGTGTAGATGACTTAGTTGCATCTTTTTTTGCCTGGCGTGCTATTCGTAGTTTCTCTAGGTATTCCGCTTTATTCTCATAGGACAGACGAGCATACCACCCTCCACCATTGCTCCGATTATTCTCCAAACCAGTACATGATTCCGAATTCTGCAACAAATGGATTTTGAATCTTGATTAGCAAACAGAGAATAGCTATCACCGAAGAGCACTGAAGATGGCAACATATAGGACGTTAGTTGGCTTTGAGCCCACTCAGATTCAGATTTGAATAATGCTCTCATGGATGGCTTTTGCAAAGTTAAAAAAATTGATAGTGCACAAAAAAATATTACAGATTTTCTGAGATGGAGAACATAAAGTAGCACTTCTGAATTGAAAATTCTAATGTACTGTTCGCAGACATTATGTCAGTTTGTTAGGTAGATGTAACTCGGCCTCAAAGTTTGTAGAAAGCAAAGCAGCACACTACTACCTTTTTAATTAATCTTTTTGAACTGTTATTAGTAATCACGTGCTTCCAGTTAGCACACTCCGAAACCTTTAATAATCAGTACAGCACATTCCGAAAGATCTAACAATTTGAGGGAGCTAACAATGACAGTGACAATTTGAGTTGAATTTATTTGGTCAGTACATGCACCTTTGAATTATGTTGATCGGTCCCAGTGGATTTGATCCCCGACTGCATATCAGACGTAACACGTCCACTTGCTCGCTCGCTCGTGGACGTAGCCGCTCAGGGCTATTGAAACATCTGGTAAAAGATCAATATAAAAAATATGGTGGATTCAGAACGCTAAACCAATTCACAAAGGAGCGGGAGCACACATACGCAAAGCTTCGCTCAAACAAGCAGAGAGGCGGGTTATTAGATAAATAGTAGTAGAGATAGGTACGTGTACAACACAGCTAGGGGTTGGAGCAAGGAGGTCGACGACGGCGCGAGGAGGGCTGCCTGAGAAATTCGGGTCGAGAGGTTTGAGCGAGGACCGGGCGGCCCAAGGTGGAGGTCTCTAGATTGGAGAGAGATCGCGATAATTATTGCGTAATTATTAGATCATGATAATTATTACTAATTGATTATGATTAAAATAGGCCCAGATTGGTAAGTTTTGCGTAATTATGATGGCGTAGATCACGATAATTATTGGTAATTATTAGTAGAGATTTAGTTGAAGCCACGGCCACCCCTCCATTTATAGCCTTCTGCCCACCGCGCTGCAGCTCCATACGCGAGGTGGTACTAAATGCTGCAGCTTGAGCCAATGACACCTGAGCACCTGGCGTACATTTTGCTTGCTGGGCCTCAAATTAACCAGCCCATACAACTACTTCTCGAGCGATCCCCCAGGCAGCCGATCGCTTGCCTAAGAAAAAGGCCAGCCGGCCGCTTTTGTCATGATTAGGATCGACTCTTTCCTTTTTTTGCTTGATCTGTCACGTAATAAAAAACGAATACAATTGACTCTTTCCTTTTTTTTCTTGCTCCCTCGTGTAATAAAAAACTGCCTAATCCTCAGATCTGCTGCCATCTAATGCCTAGGACCAAATCATGTGTGCCATCTAATCTCTACCTAATAATATTATAAAGGAAAAGCCTTGCTATCAACCGACTGATGACGCTCTCAAATAAACCGCTTCGCACGCTCGCCACGTGGCTTTGTGGACCACCCACCGCTTTCTCTCACAAACATCTCTTTTCTCTCCGTCGTCTCCCACCTCCCGACCTCATGTCTCTTCTTCCCTTTCTTTTCCTCTGCAAGCTTGCAAGGCGAAGCTGTCAATAAACCTGAATCTCGTCAGTCCGACGCTGCCAAGGAGTGGCGCCGGTCTCCACGTGCTACTGCACCGGTGCTGCGAGACCAGCGGCTGTCCTACTGCAAGGTCGACACCGGCTTCGTTTTTTGCTATTGTGAGCTTGCCAGACACACCGGCGTCGTGCGTGCCGCGTGATCCTGTTGCGATCAGCTCGGCGTAACTCGCACGTGTCTTCTTGTTGTGTGCTTAGAAGCCGGCGGATTATGCCTCCCTACATGCGTGAGTTAGCTCAAGGCAAGATTGATCCACCCGTGTCCGTGAGCATCGTCTGTACCAACCCGGCGTACTACGAGCGCGGGTGGCTTGTGCAGTGATGGAGCTTTCACGTGTGGTCGCCGACGCCACGATGAAGCATTGTGTGCGGTGTGTGGTCGCAGGTACTGCAATGGAGCTTCGCAGGCTCTGCGACGACATCGTGCTGCTACGACGACCGCGATGGGGCTGGCATGGCATTTGCAACTCCGGTGATATTGCATGGCCGCCGCCGCTACAATGGAGCATCATCGGCTCTCCGACCACCGTTGTGCTGCAAGCTGCAAGGTCAGCGACAGCCACCCCAGATGTTGCCGAGGATAGACACTGCAGTGTTGTTGCTAGCTGGCTTGGCCCAGCTGCTCGTCGGAGTCAAGTGTATGCTGTGTTGGAGCATGCTTGGTCGCGGCTAGCTTGTCGGCGCAACTATTTCAAGCGGGTGCTACTACGGGCGACCATGACGATGAGGCGTGCCGTCACATTGTTGACAAGGCATGGTATGACGCCGTCGACGACCGCGACCATGCTGCGAGGCATGCTTCAATGATCATGGCAATGCTTCGACGACCACCACGATGAGGTGTGCCGTCACATTGTCGACGAGGCATCGCGTAACCGACCACGCCCATGCTGCGAGGCATGCTTCATTGATCGTTGCAATGCTTCAACGACCACGACGACGTCGATGACCGCAGCAATGCTTTGACGACCACGATGATGGGGTTTGATGTGACGTCGTCGACAACCACGGCCATGCTGCGAGGCGTGCTTCAGTGATCGTGGCAATGCTTCGACGACCACAATGACGTTGATGACCGTGGCAATGCTTCGACGACAACGGCAATGAGGCATGCCGTGACGGCGTCGACGACCCGGCCATGCTGCGAGGTGTGCTTCAATGGTCATGGCGGATGCTTCGACAACCACAATAATGTCGACGGCTGTGGCAATGCTTTGACAACCACAACAACGAGGCATGCCATAACGGCGTCAACGACCACGACCATGCATGCTGCGAGGCGTGCTTCAGTGATCGTGACAATGCTTCGATGACCATGATGACGTCAACAGCCGCGGCAATGCGTCGACGACAACGGCGATGAGGCGTGCCGTTACGGCGTCGACGACCATGGCCATGCAACGAGGTATGCTTCAATGGTCGTGGGGATGCTTCAATGACCATAACAACATTAATGGATGATGTGGCCAGGCAGCCAAGCAGGCTCTCTAGCGGTCCTTCTGCAATGACAATGTTGTTATTGCGACAACGGCAACGCTTCTGTAATGGCAGGCTGCTGTGACGACAAGTTGACGGCAGTGTTTGCTACGGCAACCACAATGCTCCTGCAATGGGGGCCCTGGCGCCCTGCGACGACAACGAGACTTCTGCAATAGCGGCGTACGTTGTTGCAATGACGACGGCGCCACAACTACGGCAGTGCTGCGGGAGCGCTGACGAGTGTCCTTGCAATCTGGTGTGAGTGCGTTGCGAGTCAACATGCTGGCTTTGGCGTAGTGATGCGAGTTTGTACGTGCATGTGCAAAAGGAAAAGAGACGACCCGAAGTTTTAATCCAACGGCCAAACACAACCTAATCAAGCGGTCCACGAGGCGGATTAACTTTCCCTCGCATCAGCCGGAGGATTCCTAGCAGCCGCCTATTATAAAAGGAGGATTGTTTTTCCACTTTTTTCGTCGTCAAAGCGTTTCGTATGTTATTTTGTTTTTTTTGGTACGTCGATCGCATTGTACGGGTCCTATATCGAGCAGGTCTCTTCCGTGGCTCTACTAGACGGACCAAGCCGTGGGTTTCGTGCTCGCCCGCGTGGGCCGAGCAGGCATGGCCCACAGTTCATTATTTTTATTAAAACGATGATTGGAGGAGCAGCTAAAAATACTTCTGTGCGAGGATTAGAACTCGTAAATAGTCCCACCTCGCTACTCTGCATCCAATCCAATCACTTTATGTCTGCGGGCGATTTTGCCGCATCAGAAATCAACAACAGCGTACGAGGGAATAGGGAGCAAAGGAATACACAATCCGTAGGTTCGAAGGAAGAACTCTGAATCAGATAAGCGCACAATCACGACGGACACCGCTGCTTCGCTCGACGGACCCGCGATTGGAGAGGAGGGGTTGCACACTGGCCTGACACCGCCCCTCGCCGGCAACGGCGTCCCTCTCCAGGCATAGGCCGGACACGACCCCGCGGCACGAGTATGCCGGCACCATGGGGAGGGGAGGCCTGGAGCACGGGCACGCACGCAGGGGAGGGAATAGTCGTCCCCTGGCGCGGGGCATGGCAGCTGCCGGCGACGGGTCCCGGTGCCGCGGGCGGCGGACGGAGTGGCAGAGAGGAGGTGGGGCGCGGGCGAGCTCGTGCTCGAGCGCTTGAAGGAGATGGCGTGGCGGCGGAGTTGAAGTGCTTGACGAGCTCGGGCTCCACGGCGGAGCACTGCCTCTGCACTTGAACAGAGAGAGAGACATTCAGATAGGATAGAGCAGAATGGAAAGGGGAAGAAGAGTGGAGGTGAGGGCGATGGGCACGCGACCTTGCGGGGGGGCTCCGGTGGAGCGGCCGGGCATGTGAAAGGAGGAGGCACGGGCTCGCGGATCCGTTCCTGGGGAGGCCTTGGACGGCTGGCGGCTTGAGCTCCTCCAGGCGGCTGTGGGAGCTCCTGAAGAGGCCATCCATGGCGGGGCTGCTGTAGAAGTACCTGAGAGAGAGAGAGAGAGAGAAGAAGATGCATGAGGAAGAGAGAGACAGAGGAAAGGAGAAGGACGGGAAGGAAACAGAGGAGAGGGACGCGGCGGCCCTGCTGGTTCTGGTCACCGGCGGCGGGGCACTGGCGGATCTGGCCGTGGGCGAGCAGAGGAGGCCGCATCCGTGCGGTGGCAGGAGAAGAAGATGGAGGCGGAGGAATGGAGATATTCTGTGGATAAGGGTAACGCAGTGTGGCTCGGTGGGGATTGCCTGTTGCTTTTTTTTAATCAACTGTTATTGCTGGAAGTTGCCGGAGGCACCGATTACAATTTTTTTTGGGTGCTGCTGTTGGATTTATGTGTGATTGTTCATGGCGTTCCAACAAATGGTTATATGCTAGATGTCCCCTTCTCACATTGGCTCATTGTGACTGTACCGTTTTACAATCTGACGGCAATAGTTTTAACTTAGTAAGCCATATGATCTCGGAAATAAAAGTTCATAGGAAAAGAACAAAAACCTTCACTTAACATAGAGTTGTGTTGTACCTTTACAGAAAGGTTTGTACAGTATGAAAATGTGTTCAACAAAGCTCTGAAACGATGCACTCTGTCTTCCTTGAACACGCACCAGGTATATGTCAAAACCATTTTCTGTAATCGTGGAACCGAGTTTGGAGCTGAAATGTTCCCACATACAAAAAAATGGCAGAATTGAATGTAATGTATGGGCTTGTAGCTAGACCCCTCTTGATGGGGGTTTTTGGTGCTGTTTTTATTGCTTTTGACCAATTCCCTCTTTTTTTGAGGGTTTGATCAATTCTCTTCAACATATAGATGAAGCGATTGCATAGTTAGTTTTTGGGCTACTTTTTAAATGGGTTGCTTTAGCCAACTGAGATAATAAAAAGTTATGACGCTTATCTCAATAACTTCGGCAATACTATGTACATTAAATTGGACTATACACAGCCAGCAAGTCAAACAATGCATACCCTTCCCCTCCCACCCCAAAAAAAGAGCAATACATATGTTCGTTAGACTTTTTGCCAAGATGGCCGGCTTTACATGCCATTTCTTCTTCATGTTCGAGATATTTGACCATACTTTTTTTTAAGAAATCATAGTGATTGGATTATGAGTGTCGGAGTGCTATAATTTTTTATCCTGTTACAACGCACGGGCTATTTTCCTAGTAATGATCTAATCTACATAGGCACTTCTCACAAGAAAAATCTTACCTACATACATAGACCGAATCATGTGACCAAAATATATTTGTTGTTCATTCAAAAAATCGTCAACTTTGGTTATTACCGAAACCGAACCGAAATTAAATGGTTATTACCGAAACCGAAACAAAATTAAATGGTTATTACCGAAACCGAAACAAAATTAAATGGTTATTACCGAAACCGAACCGTATCTATGTATAAAACCGTATAAACCAAAATATAAAAACCGTATAAACCAAACCGAATCAAACGAAAAAACCGAATGCACACCCTGACGTGCACGCCGCGCTAGCACCACCGACTTGCGTGCAACCATATCACTGCAACCGCGTGCTGCCCACTCCGCCCAGGAAAGCGACCGCCGCCGCCGTTGCAAGTACCACGACCAGATCGCAACCCGCCATCGCAGCAAGAGGGCAAGCATCATTGTACCTGCATCAAAAGACTACATACGATCATATTTGCGCTGGAGATATTCATGGAATTCCTATACACCCTTGATCATTTTTTCTTCTCTATTAACCCCATGATCTATCCAATGCCGTTCAGAAATAGTCTTGGGTGGGTTTTTTCAGGTGGTATGCTGGCGTGGAAGTGGTCAAAGCGATTTGTTGACCAGTGGGGCCCTGTCGTCATGTGAAGAGCGCAGCCGGCTCTCAGTTCGTACCAACGACACTGTTGTTCTTCGTCCGCGCAGCCAACACCTCCTCCTCAACTTGAAACCTTGTACGAGGGCTTCACCTCGCTCCGCTATACGTTCTTGCCAAAGGAATTTGTCTGGGTCACCGGGAATCGCCGTTACCATGCCTTCTTCCACTAGTAGAAAAAGGCCCATTTGTCCCGGTTCATAAGGCCCATTTGTCCCGGTTCGGGAACCGGGACTAAAGGGTCGGGACTAAAGCCCAACACCTTTAGTCTCGGTTCTTATACGAACCGGGACAGATGGGGCTCCACGTGGCCGCTGCGGCGAGCCCAGAGAGGAGGGCCTTTAGTCCCGGTTGGTAACACCAACCGGGACCAAAGATCATCCACGTGTCAGCAGCTCAGGAGCTGGGGTTTTTGTTTTTTTTTTTGAAGGGGGGGGAGGGGGTTTAGGGGTTTTGTAGGGTTAATTTAGGGGTTTCATATATTGTGTTAGCTAGCTAATAGAGAGAAGTGTCCTCTCTTATCTCCCTGCTTGGTCGACGCTACGTACTATACGTATATAGAGGACTCGACATGCTAGCTTGTAAGCAAAAGAAGAAAACCATTAAGTACACAAGATCGTCATGAACATATACAGAGAGAAGTGATCGACCTCCTCCTTCTCCGAGAGATTGGTCGAACAATAAGTTTTCGTATATCTATCCGACGCTACTAGCTACATATATACAATATAAGATCCCTAACATCTGATGTCAAGTTCCACATGGTATTCTCCGGCTGGATTGATGACGTGGTCAAGAAAGAATCTAGCCAATTCCTCTTGAATTGCCTTTAAGCGATCTTGTGGTAGGAGTTCATCCCGCATCTGCCAAATCTAATTTGAAGAAGGGGGTCAATACATATATATGAATGAAACTCAACACAAATGATGGTAATAAAATAAAATTGTGAATATTATTGCTTACGCACTTCATATTGTTTTTCAGAGTAGCCCCGCTTAGAGGTTGTTGCGTTGTAGATGTACTCGCAAACGTAGTATCCACAAAAATTATTCCCGCCTTCCTGCCGCAACCACTTTACGATAAATAGAGGTCAATCAAACTGATAATCAAGCATTATAAATGGTATTGATGAAACTAGCTAGAATCAATGGGAGATGCGCGGAACTAGCTAGTAGTACTTACTTTCGGGTGTGTAAATCGCAGATCCCCCGGCAGTCCCGGAACTTCTGCGGTGAACACTTTCCAAACCCTGCGAGACAAAGAAAATATTTACTTGATATCAGGAAATGAACAAAGTTGCCGATATGGTGCGATAATGATCGATTGAACTTACTTCTGGAGCATTTCAGTCATGGCCGCATACTCCTTGGGATCTTTTCGTCTTGAGTCTAAGACGGTTACTAGTCCCTGCTCAAGCTTAATCTCTAGGAGAATAAAGTGAAAGCTGCGCACGCATGCATAACTCATCAATTACATTACTATAACCTCGAGTAATAATGGAAACCGAATATGCAGAAGACAGTAACACTCACTTGAAGTTGTAAGGAAAGAGTATTTTATCTTTGTTTTGATTTTTAAGCAACGATTGTAGCAAGTTGGCCTCGGTTTCTTTCGGATTATATGTAACCGTCCATTCATCTATGAGATTTGTGTTAATGAACCCAATATCATAGATTTGTGCATTTCTGCATTCGACGATCTTCAATCTGCATAATATAGTGAGGATAATTATATATACATGCAATGAAAGAGCTGAGCTATATATAAAGACTTAATTACAGAAGTATAGTACTTACAGACAGTAGCAAGTGATGATTATTTTATCGAGGTCCTTTTGATTGAAAAACTGGAAGAACTCCTCAAATGGAATAGACAACAGATCAATTCCAACGAGGTCGTGCTCCTCTTTAACTCTCAGCGTCAAAATATCCTTCCCAGACTTGCAGGTGTCCATGTACCACTTATGGAATCTTCGCATCATCGTTGTTAGAGGAGGATCACTAGGTCTGACGAGAGGCTTCCCGTACTGGTATTTGTGTTCGTCCACCTCCATTGTATCAAAATGTGCATCGTCGGGCAGGTAATCACCAGGATTGGTACTGGGCAGCATCCCCGGCAGATTTGCGACGATATCGCTAGACACCTTGAGCGGGGGGCACGATTGGTTTGCCTGTTCGCCGAGCTGGGGAATTTTGTTCCCACTTCTTCGTTCTTGTAATCTTTTGTCAGTTGAAGTAGTTTCCGACCGGCGCGCTCCTTCCACTGCCTTTTTAAGAGCGCGGACATGGTTGTCATTCGGCGGAGGCGGTGGTGGTCGCTTCAGGTTCTTCACAGTACGCTTCAATTTCACCGGATCCATCTTCTCCTCCGGAGGTGGATTTTTCTTTGCAAAAAAGTCCCTCACTTGGGCTTTACAGATCTCCGCGTTTTCCTCGTCGGTCATCTCGTATGGTAACTTCTCTAGAGGCGTGAGAGTCGGACCGAATCTGTATTGCCTCCCGCCTCTGGCTGTACTGCTAGACGCCAGAGCAGTCGGAGTGGCTGCGGCTATCTTCCTTCGTTGCTTACGAGGCGGAGAAGGAGGCGGAGTGCTACGACGCGCCGGAGCAGCCGGAGCGGCGGCGGCTGTCTTCCGCTGTTGCTGACGAGGCGGAGAAGGAGGCGGGCTGCTCGGACGCGCCGGCGCAGGTGGAGAAGGAGGCGGAGTGCCCTGATCACTCGCCAGAGGAGGAGGCGGAGGAGGAGGCGGAGTGCCCTGACTCGCCGGAGGAGGAGGCGGAGGAGGAGGCGGAGTGCCTTGACTCGCCGGAGGAGGAGGCGGAGGTGTCCAGTTCGGAAGGTTGATGAGCTCCTTCCGCCATAGACATGGAGTCTTCAGAGCAAGACCCAGCTGAGTCTCCCCTTCACCGGTAGGGTGGTCAAGCTGGAGCTCCTCAAATCCCTCCGTTATTTCATCGATCATCACAACAGCATAGCCTTGTGGAATCGGAAGGCAGTGAAAAGTTGCGCCGGGTTGAGGAGGTGTAACAGAGCCGACAGCCGCCTTGACTTTGAGGTGCTGCCATTGCGTCATAAGGTGGCAATCTTGAGCCTCCGTGATAGCATCCACGGGGTAGCTGGGAGCCGTGAAGTCAGGCTGCTGAAGGACCTCGGTGGAAGCCATGCTGCTTCTCCGCTGAGATGAAGGGGTAGCTTCTGGGGTAGCTCCGGCAGGTCGCTGGCTCTGAACTAGTAGTGCTTGTTCCTCTAGCGCTCGTACCCTTGCATTCCGCGACTGCAGTTCCGTCTGCTCCACTTTCCTCCTCCTCTCCCGGGTTTTGTAACCACCTGCGCTGGGAAACCCAACCCTCCATGCAACGGAGCCTGCCGTGCCTCGTGTTCGTCCTGGGTGCTCAGGATTCCCGAGGGCCTGTGTGAGCTCGTCGTTCTCTCTGTCGGGAACGAACGTCCCTTCCTGCGCTGTGGCGATATACTTCTGAAGCTTCTTGACGGGTATTTGAAGTTGCTCCTTCGTCCAATGGCACTTCCCTGTTTCAGGGTCCAAGGTTCTCCCAACCCCGAAGAACCAAGTCCTTGAACGGTCTGGCCAGTTCAATGTCTCAGGTTCGACCCCTTTATCAAGCAGGTCCTTCTCAGCCTTGTCCCACAACGGCCGGGCTTTGAGGTAGCCACCTGACCCCGTGCGATGGTGATACTCCTTCTTTGCAGCATTTTTCTTGTTTGTCGCTGACATCTTCTTACTCTTCTCCGATGTCTTGTGGGCCACAAATGCGGGCCAGTGATCTCTTATCTTCTCAAATCGGCCGGTGAATTCTGGAGTCTTCCCTTTGTCGACAAACGTTGATTTCAACTCATTCTTCCACCTCCTGAATAGATCTGCCATCTTCTTAAGAGCATGAGCCTTGACCAATGGCTCTATAACTGGCTTATCCGGATCCTCCTCTGGCGGTAGGGTGAAATTTGCCTTCAGCGCGGTCCAAAGATCATCTTTCTGTCTATCGTTGACAAAAGACACTTGAGGGTCTTCGCTCTTAGGCTTATTCCATTGGTGGATGCTGATCGGGATCATGTCCCTAACAAGAACCCCGCACTGAGCAGAAAATGCTTCCTTGGTCCGGCTGGGTTCAATCGGTTGGCCATCGCCCTTGATTGCTGTGATCGTGAACCTTTCATCCTGGCGCAACCTTTTCTTCGGGCCTCGTCTCGTTAGCGAAGTTTGGCTCGATCCGGAGGGCTAGAAAAGAAGAAAGAAGAGAGTTAATATGTGTACATACCAAAACAATTAATGCATCAATTAGCTAGTCAGCACAGGCTTAATTAATATATATACCTCGTCGGACTTTGCAACAGCTCCTTCCTCCGTTTGCTCATCGGAGCCATCATAATCATGTCCTTCCACCTCCATTGTTCGATCACCGGAGCCTGCTTCACCCTCTCCTTCCAGACCATCGGTGTCGTTGAGATACGACAAGATATCACCTCCACCGAGGATTATGTCCCCCAACAACTGTTCTGCTTCGATGTCTCGGTGCTCCATAGTTTCTGCAAATATTACAACATGGCAATTAATATACAAACATGACAGATGGATATATTAGTGCAAACGTAGACCTAGCTAGCTCGACGCTTCTACGGTTTGGGGTGGCCTCGACAACTCTTCTACGGACCGCCTCTCTCATGAATGTCCGACGTCCGGACCGACAAGGGATTTAACAAAATGACGCCATTCTGGATGTGCAGAAAATGGTCCATATTTTTCCTGATCTCATCTACCCTTCTATATGTCACGTTGTCTAGTGTCAAAGAATTCAAGAAAACCATGACTTCATCATTAGCCAGAAATGACAGGCGTATAATGGTACGAAGCTCTTCAAAGTTGTTTTGGAACGGAGTTCCCGATAGAATAATTCGCTTTTTGGTACAAAGTTCAGCAAGAGCCTTCCGAATATCGCTATTTGGAAGGCCTTTGCTGAAATTCGTACCAAAAGGCTAATTATTCTATCAGGAACTCCGTTCCAAAACAACTTTGAAGAGCTTCGTAGCATCATACGCCTGTTACTTCCGACTAATGATGAAGCCATGGATTTCTTCAATACTTTGACAGACAACGTGACATATAGAAGAATATATATATAGATGAGATCAGAAAAAAATTGGATCAACTTGTGCACATCCATAATGGGGGCATTCTTGATAAATCTATATATGTCAAAATTCAAACTTTGACATATGATCAAACTTTGACATATGATCAAATGTTGCATATGTCAAAATTCAAACTTTGACATGATCAAACTTTGATATATGATCAAATGTTGCATATGTCAAAATTCAAACTTTGACATATGATCAAACTTTGATATATGTCCACCGCGATATAAAATAATACATAGACTTGTTCGGGCGAGAGGGGGTTGATCGACGTCCCCCCTCTTGTCGAAGTGAATGAACAACTCTGAATTTTTATACATGTACTCCTACAACATGAAAATTTCTAAGTGATTGCCAAACTGTTTGCTAAACTTTTATGCTTCATTTATATGAAGATCAATTGTCCAATATAACTATGTTCGCAATATGAGGCATTGGACATTATCTAGATCACATGCCTCAAAATCAAAGGAAAAACTCCTCTCACAACTATCCGCAGTGCCCAACAATATGAAATCATTCACAAATATTGATGTTGGACTCGACTAAATATGCACTCCATAGTCCAATTAAGTATATAAGTCCGCGGTGATCAAACACATACAAGTTACAAAAATTTCTATGCTCACAAAAATATAAGCCCGAGGGGAATTGAAGTTATCGGGGTTATGTTTATACAACAAATGGACAACTCATCTCATTTCATCTCATCAGAAAAAACATAGCACATCTAAAAAAAATACATACATACATGGAAAAAAATTGCTATGAACAAAAAAAACATCATATATGAACATTTTCTATATCCATCCATCCATACATACATACATTGAAAAAAATGCTATGAACAAACACATCAGTAGTAATTATTTTTATAATGATTTGGCCTCAAAAAATTCTTTTATTAGTATTTTCAAACTCTAGAATGACCCTGTTGCACTAGAACTATTTCAAATAATTCTTTTCAAATGCCACAAATTTTTTGAGAAGTCCTCTGATGCCTATAGATCATTTTCATGCAAAAACCCACTTTGGTCATTTTAAACTTTTGAGCAGTGGCAGAGCAAGGCCGAGCTCGGGGGAGCACGCGGTGAAGTTATCGGGGAGGGGGTATATCGACCCCCCCCCCACTCATGTCGAAGTTATCGGGGAGGGGGTATATCGACCCCCCCTCATGTCGAAGTTATCGGGGAGGGGGTATATCGACCCCCCCCTCATGTCGAAGTTATCGGGGAGGGGGTATATCGACCCCCCCTCATGTCGAAGTTATCGGGGAGGGGGTATATCGACCCCTCCCCCTCATGTCAAAGTTATCGGGGAGGGGGTATATCGACCCCCACCCCCCTCATCATGCATATATAGCTACCACATACATATATACATTGAAAAAAATTACATTATGTATATTGATATATGAACAAAAAAAAATACATCATATATACATATGTACATCGACCCCCACCCCCCTCATCATGAACAAAAACATGCTCTGAACAAAAAAATTAATACATTATGAACTTAATAACATATAGGCACATACATAAATATATAAATTATATAGAATATGAACAAAAAATTAATCTAATAATAAAAAACAACAGAGACGGGGCGCGCGGCGGTCACAGCGGAGGAGGACGGAAGGAGAAGAAGAAGAAGAACGAAGGAGGAGGGGACGAGGGAAGGGGAAGGGGGGAGAGCACGACGGTGGAAGGAGCGGAGGACGGAGGGTTGGGGCGAGGCGGCAGGGAGAGTGGGAGAAAAGACGATAACGGTGAGGGGACGGCGCGACGGACCGTCGAGGGGCATGGGGCAGGGGTGGCGCGGCGACGACGTGGAGGCAGGGGCGACGACGGCGACGAGGAGCAGCGCTGGGGCGTCGGGCCGAACTGGAGATGGAAATCTGAAAATTTCCAAGTGCTGGCTTTTATAGCAAAGGCTTTGGTCCCGGTTGGTGGCACCAACCGGGGAACCAAGGCCGCGTTGGTGCCACAACCGGGGACAAAGGTCTTTTTAGAGCCCAAAGGGGGGAAAGCAGGGACCTTTGGTCCGGTTGGTGGCACCAACCGGGACTAAAGGGCGTGCATTGGTCCCGGTTGGCGAACCGGGACCAATGCACGCCCTTTAGTCCCGGTTGGTGCACCAACCGGGACAAAAAGACTGTGCTGCCCGGTCGCGGCCAAAAGTTTAGTCCCACCTCGCTAGTGAGAGAGCTCGAGAGTGGTTTATAAGCGCTGCTGCGCCCACTCTCTCGAGCTCCTCTCAACTGCAGGCTTCGGGCCTAAACTCGCACTATGTGCCTGTGGGGCCTACTGGGCCTGACTGCGGGACCTGAATCCTGGCCCATGGTAGGTTTATAGTCGTATTCAGGCCGTGGTGGCCCAGTAGGCGGCAATTTTTTTATTTTTATTTTGTTTTCTTTGTTGCTTTATTTATTTTATTTTGTTTCTACTTACAACAAAATACTTACTGTTGCTATTTTTATTTATTTTATTAAATTTTATTTTATTTTATTTTGTTTCTACTTATTTATTAAAGTTTATTTTGTTTCTACTTATTTATTTTATTTTATTTTTGCTTTTTTATTATTTTTATGAAAATTCTTTTTCTTTTAATGTTTTGAAGAGAAAATACTTTGACAATTTTAGTTGCATAAATTTATATAATTTAGTTTCAATAAACAAGAGGTTAAAAAGTTTTTAGTTGATCGCTTAGCTATTAAAGTTCATTAAATTTTTCTAGTTCATTCTTTTTCTATTAGAGTTTCATCAAGTTTTCTAGTTCATTCTTTTAGTTTATTATTTTTGCTATAGAGTTCATAAAAGTGAGGGGTTACGGCAAAAACTGGATGCACTTCGTGTACAAAATGGACAATCTCTTTCGAAGTATCAGGGTTTCGGACAAAAACTCATCTGTTACAAAGGGATTTTATTTTTTGAACTTATTTGAACTCCAGACTTTTGGTGTGCTCAATGACCATTCAAAGCAACATCATCAATTTCACCCTTTTTGACTTCATCTTGTTATTTTTCGCATTTACTGATTTTTTTGAGCTAATGACCCTGAAATTGAAAAGCACTTCAAATGAACTCTGAAAGGTTGAAAATGAGCATGATATCATCATTTCACCCACATAGCATGTGCTAAAAAGTTGAGAGGGTTACGCAAAAACTGGATGCACTTCGTTACAAAATGGACAATCTCTTTCGAAGTATCAGGGTTTCGGACAAAAACTCACCTTTTACAAAGGATTCATTTTTTTGAACTAATTTGAACTCCAGACTTTTTGTGTGCTCAAAATGAACCATTCAAAGCCACATCATCAATTTCACCCTTTCTGACTCATCTGTTCTCACTTTTCTTCGCTTGTGTCCTTTGCTTATGCGCCGTAACCATGGATATTCTTCATCCGCTTACAGGGTGCTTGGGTCAGCCTTGACTTTGAGGGAGGAATTTCATGAAACTTTTCATAATCTTCAGACATGTCTGTCTTACCCTCCACTCCCACGATGTCTCTTTTCCCTGAAAGAACTATGTGGCGCTTTGACTCATCGTTATGTATTCGCTTCCTTATCTTTTCTTTTTCTCCGCGTTTGGTAGACATGTCCTTCACATAGAAAACCTGCGCCATATCATTGGCTAGGACGAATGGTTAGTCTGTGTACCCAAGATTGTTCAGATCCACTGTTGTCATTCCGTAATGTGGCTCTAACCTCGCCCCCCGCCTCCTGACAGATTGACCCATTTGCACTTAAACAAGGGACCTTAAAATCATGTCCTAGTCAGTTCCCATATGTCCACTATGTAACCAATATGTGTCCTTTCCCTCTCTTGTTTGCTGCATCAAAGTGGACAACCACTGTTTTGGTTAGGCTCTTTTGATCTTGGCGCGAATCGTGTAAATGTATTCCCATTTATCTCGTATCCTTTGTAAGTCAATACAGTCGAAGATGTCCCCTGGACAACGAGTACAGCTCATCAGAAACATGTTTGTCACCTCTGAGATGTGTTTCCAACCAACGGCCGAAAGTCCTGATGTGTTCACATGTAATCCAGTCGTCACACTCTGCCGGGTGTTTGTGAGGCAGAATGTTCTTGTGTTCATCGACATACGGTTCACCAGGTAGAGTTCTGTAGAACTGTGTAGTGGTGCTTGGAACCAAGAATGCCGTCCCGCATATTATTGAGTCCCCTCCTAGCGTGCCTTTTTCCAGTCGTCTCCCTCATATCCGCAATTGAGAGACCTCTTCTTAAGGTCAGGAAGAAGTCAACACAAAACCCAATGACATCCTCTGTTTGATCGCCCATGGAGATGCTTCCTTCGGCCTAGCGCGGTTATAGACATATTCTTTAGGACTCCCATGAACCTCTCAAAGGGGAACATGATTGTTAGAATACGGGGCCCCGAATGACAATCTCGTCGACTAGATGAACTAGGACGTGCGTCATGATATTGAAGAAGGATGGTGGGAACACCAGCTCGCAAACTAACAAGACATTGCGCCACATCACTCCTTAGCCTTGGTATGCATTTCTGATCGATCACCTTCTGAAGATGATTGCATTGAGGAATGCACATAGCTTCACAATGTCTAATCGAACGTTTTTTCGATAGAAGCCCCCTCAATGCCAACCGGAGCAGTTGCGTCATAATCACGTGGCAGTGCAGATCTTTAGTTTGAACTTTTCTCTGCAATTTATTATTCAACTTTATATTCGACGAGAAGCCACGGACCTTCATACTGAGCAGCATTCAAGAAGATTTCCTTCTCTTCTTTGCGTAAGAGCGTAGCTGGCGGACCTTCATACTGCTTTGGAGGCATGCCGTCTTTTTCGTGCCAACGTTGCAGGTCCTCCCGTGCTTCCGGTGTATCTTTTTTGTCTTTCCATACACGCCCACGAAGCCTAGCAGATTCACGCAAGGTTCTTTGTCACGTGCATTACAACTCGATTGAAGAGCGGACCTCTAGGTCTTTCCAGTAGGGTAGGTCCCAAAATATAGTTGCTTCTTCCACATGGGAGCCCGCGTCCCTCAGCGTCATTCGGACACATAGTCCGTCGGGACCCTTTCAAAGATTACGTGTATCATGACCATAGCAAACTACGTGAGTCACCGGTACGCATGGCGGGCTTCTTCGCGGTGATCTGCCTCGCCTTTGAAATGCTTGCCTTTCTTTCGACATTGATGTGGGTCGGAAGAATCGACGATGCCCAGGTACACATTCTTCTGCATTTGTCCAGGTATATACTTTTTCGGTGTGTCAGCTAAACAGTGCGTAGCACTGCGTGGTATAACCCTTGTTTGTGCATGTCCTGAAGGTTACTGAGATAGCAGGCCAATCAGTTGATGGTTACAAACAGCAAACGCATGCAGGTCAAATTCCTCCTGTCTGTGCTCATCCCACACACGTACACCGTTTCCATTCCACAACTGTAAAAGTTCTTCAACTAATGGCCTTAGGTACACATCAATGTCGTTGCCGGGTTGCTTAGGGCCTTGGATGAGTACTGGCATCATAATGAACTTCCGCTTCATGCACAGCCAAGGAGGAAGGTTATAGATACATAGAGTCACGGGCCAGGTGCTGTGATTGCTGCTCTGCTCCCCGAAAGGATTAATGCCATCCGCGCTTAAACCAAACCATATGTTCCTTGGGTCACCTGCAAACTCAGTCCGGTACTTTCTCTCGATTTTTCTCCACTGCGACCCGTCAGCGGGTGCTCTCAACTTCCCGTCTTTCTTACGGTCCTCTCTGTGCCATCGCATCAACTTGGCATGCTCTTTGTTTCTGAACAGACATTTCAACCGTGGTATTATAGGAGCATACCACATCACCTTGGCAGGAACCCTCTTCCTGGGGGGCTCGTCGTCAACATCACCAGGGTCATCTCGTCTGATCTTATACCGCAATGCACCGCATACCGGGCATGCGTTCAAATCCTCGTACGCACCGCGGTACAGGATGCAGTCATTAGGGCATGCATGTATCTTCTGACCTCCAATCCTAGAGGGCATACGACCTTCTTTGCTGCGTACGTTCTGTCGGGCAATTCGTTATCCTTTGGAAGCTTCTTCTTCAATATTTTCAGTAGCTTCTCAAATCCTTTGTCAGGCACAGCATTCTCTGCCTTCCACTGCAGCAATTCCAGTACGGTACCGAGCTTTGTGTTGCCATCTTCGCAATTGGGGTACAACCCTTTTTGGTGATCCTCTAACATGCGATCGAATTTCAGCTTCTCCTTTTCACTTTCGCACTGTCTCCTTGCATCAACAATGACCCGGTGGAGATCATCATCGGGCACATCGTCTGGTTCCTCTTGATCTTCAGCTTCCCCCGTTGCAGCATCATCGTATTCAGGGGGCACATAGTTGTCATCGTCCTCTTCTTCTTCGCTGTCTTCCATCATAACCCCTATTTCTCCGTGCCTGGTCCAAACATTATAGTGTGGCATGAAACCCTTATAAAGCAGGTGGGTGTGAAGGATTTTCCGGTCAGAGTAAGACTTCGTATTCCCACATATAGGGCATGGACAACTCATAAAACCATTCTGCTTGTTTGCCTCAGCCACTTCGAGAAAATTATGCACGCCCTTAATATACTCGGAGGTGCGTCTATCACCGTACATCCATTGCCGGTTCATCTGCGTGTATTATATATAATTAAGTGTGTCAAAAACCATTACAAAACATCATGAACAGATAAGTGACCAAATTAATAGAAGTTCATCATCACATTAAAACCAAAGTACATACATAGTTCTCATTGAACAACATATAGCTCTTCAGAGCATCTAATTAAACCATACATTATTGAAACTATGTAAAACATTTCAATGCAACAACAAATGCGATCATAATCGCAACCAAGGTAACAATTGATCCAACGGCATAATGATACCAAGCCTCGGTATGAATGGCATATTTTCTATACTTTCTAATCTTGAAGCGCATTGCATCCATCTTGATCTTGTGATCATCGACGACATCCGCAACATGCAACTCCAATATCATCTTCTCCTCCTCAATTTTTTTCAATTTTTCCTTCAAGTAATTGTTTTCTTCTTCAACTAAATTTAACCTCTCGACAATAGGGTCGGTTGGAATTTCCGGTTCACATACCTCCTAGATAAAAAAAATCTATGTCACGTTGGTCGGCATAATTGTCATAAACAACAAATGAACAAAATAGTTATAAAATCTAATATATACCACATCCGAATCATAGACAGGACGAGGGCCGACGGGGGCGGATACCAAAACCATCGCACTATATAATAACAAACAATAATAAAAGTAAGAAAATTATACAAGTATCTATGTAAATCTTACAAGTAAGAATTTTTTTCTTTTAGAAAGAAGATAAGAACAAGAGGCTCACCACGGTTATGCCGGCGACGAGATCGGCGCGGGCGATCGACGGCGGTGAAGACGGGGACGGGACATGACGGACCGCTAAACCTAGACAAATCTTGAGGAAAATGGAGCTTGAAGGTCGAGTTTGGAGAGGAGAAAGCTTAAGTAGTGTTGCTCGGGCATTTCATCGAACACCTCATGTGCATAGGAGGTGAGCTAGAGCACCACAAACACCTCCCCTCGCCGGCCAGAAAAAACAGAGTAGTGGAGTGCTCTGCTCGCGGGCGAGGGGTATATATAGGCACAACATTGGTCCCGGTTCGTGGTTGGAACCGGGACTAAAGGCCACCCTTTGGTCCCGGTTCCAGCCACGAACCGGCACCAATGGATGTGGGCCAGGAGGGAGGCCCATTGGTCCCGGTTCGTGTCTGGAACCGGGACCAAAGGGTCCAGACGAACCGGGACCAATGCCCCACGAGCCCCGGCCGGCCCCCTGGGCGCACGAACCGGGACGTATGCCCCCATGTGTCCTGGTTCCTGACTGAACCGGGACTAATGGGCTGGGCTGGCCTGGACCAAAGCCCTGTTTTCTACTAGTGTTCCCTGCCTTCGCCATCGATTCCCGTCGCCGCCTCGATCTCTTCCTCTGGTTACCCCTCTTCTCCTCTGCCTCCCGAGCACCGTGGTGCTCCCCTGAAGCTGACCGACACATCCATTGGAGCCATGCTTCCCCAAGGACCTCTCACTGCGTGGACAAATTATGGCTCCTGCTGCAGTTCTTCTTCTGCGCAGCCAACACCTCCTCGCCTTGAAATCATTTCTAAGAGCTTCGCCTTGCTGCGCTATACATTCGTACCAAAGGAATTTGTCCGGGTCACTGTGAATCACCGTCACCCATGTCTTCTTCCCCGCCTCCGGCATCGAACGCTGCCACCTCGATCTCTTCTTCGGTGACCCCTGCTTCTCCTCATCTGGTTCCCGAGCACCATGGTGCTCCCCTAAAGCTGAACTACCCGTCCATTTGTAGCCGCGCGTCCCCGAGGACCTCTCCCCGCGAGGCCATGCTCCGCCGCCCGCTGTTGTTGTCAAACTCGGCACCCTTGACAACCCGAGGACCCTATTGTGACGAGCCCGGCTTAATCGTGCACTAACCATACACGCAAATGCACACGATCAAGCCTAAGGACTCACTTGAAGATATCATAACCCAACTCTAAAACATAAATAAATTCATACACGCTTTATATTACAAGCCAGGGCCTCAAGAGCTCGAATACATAGCTCGATGGCATTCAAGTGTTAGCGGAAGCATCAGATATCTGCGTACAGATATATTACAGAAATGAAGATAAGCCTTTAGAAGGCGGGGCAAAATAAAATACTACGATCGAAAGGCGTGGGCCTCCTGCCCTGGACCCTCCGAATCCTACTCCTGGTCGTCGGTCGGCTCCTCGTAGTAGTAGTACTCTCCGGGCTAGTAGTAGTAGTGGTCGTCGACGGGGGCGTCTGGCTCAGGGGCTCCGACGTCTGGTGGCATCAAAAGGGATATGGGGGAAAAAGAAAATAAAGCAAACGTGAGTACTCATCCGAAGTACTCAGCAAGTAAGGATCTATACTACATATGCAACATTTTCAAAGGAGGGCTGTATATGTGGACTGGGCTGCAGAAATGCCAGAGTAGAGGGGGAAAGCCTAGTCCTATCAAAGACTAGCATCTTCAAGCATCTCCAATGGTCTTGCAGCATAAGGAGAGTGCAGAACAACATAATGTAAAGTAGTAGTAGTGTCAACAACCTTGGCCAGAGATCCTTTCTCGACTCCCTGCGAGAAAGCAATCCCAGAGCCGTACTATCCAGTTCTCATCTCAAGTCATCAGTTCTAGTTGTACCGATCGGGATACAACTCCGAGTGTCCATTACCGTAGGACAGGCTATCGATAGATTAGTTCTTCCCTGCAGGGGTGCACCAACTTACCCACCACGCTCGCTTAACTCCGGCCGGACACACTTTTCTGGGTCATGCCCGGCCTCGGCTAAGCAACACGCCACAACCCGACCAAATACTTAACAGAGAGGTCAGCACGCCGGACTAACCTATGCCCCCAGGGGTCTTGGGCCATCGCCCCGGACGCTCCTGCACGTTGCGTACACTGCCGGTGAGCAAACCTAGCAACCCCTTATACAAGTGCGGTTGCGTTCCCAGTCCAACCCAGCGTGTGCCGCTCAGCTGCTGACGTCTATTAAGCTTCGGCTGAAGTATACGACGCAGAACGCCCATACTATGCCCACGTGATGGTTAGTGCTATCAGGCCAGAGGCCCCTCGGATCAAATATCCAAACCGTTTAGTGGTTTAGGAGCGCGCGGAAACGAGCAGAGACTCACGATCGATGTGACCCCGTCGCCCCGTCTCGAGGACTTGCGGCAAGGGCTAAGAATGCCCGGCCACGCCTCGTAGTTATCTCGCGGGCACCTCTCAGGTCAACCCGACTCCACATCACTTCGCATTCATGCTCGCGCGGGTACCCCTCAGGGCCGACCCGTCTTTAGTATCATGGTTCAGTGTTCAGTCATAGTAACCAAAGTATCTGTGTGTCTGACACCAAGGGGAACCATGAGGAATCACCCTCGATGGAATTCCCTCTGATGTTACCGTCAAGGTGAACGGAGGAGGAATCACCCTCGAGGTCCACACTTGAGGAGTTGCGCGACGACGTCGTTATCGGGGGTGGTGTAGGAGGAATCACCCTCGCTTACCACGACCGAATAACTAACCTACAAGGTTATCATCAGAAGTGCTGACGAGGTATCACCCTCGGCACTCGATAGTAACCCAGCAGTGTCGAGCAACTAAGGGGGAAGTGACGTGCGGTGCCGGGGCCTGGTCTTCGATCCCGTTACTCGGATCTTCTGATCATACAGCGGGGCAGTCGGGATAAAGTGGGGTCTCTGTCGGGTCTCTACCCAGTCTATACTAAGCAGTCTAGGATAAGTAGGAAGGTAACAAAGCAGGTTACAATAAACAGGCTATGCAGCAGATATAGGATAACAGTAACAGCAGCAATTCTAATGCAAGCATAAGAGAGAAGAGAATAGGCGATATAGGCATGTTCAAAATGGGGGTGCTTGCCTGTCTGCTCGACGGCAAGGGCAGGGTCGTCGGGGACGTAGTCGTACTCCGGAGCGGCATCTGCCTCAGGAGCTACGCCGATGTCGGGGTCTACCGAGAGAGAAGAGGGGGGGGGGCAAATAAATACACAGCAACGATGCAATACAGGGTATGCTACGACTATGATGCAGTGCAGGGTTGCCTAAAGATGCATCTAGGTCATTTTAGTTATTTTAGGATTATCGTGGGATTTATTTACCGGTGATTAGTCACTATTCATCTATCGGATACGGGTTCGGAGTTATGAGTTCTCCTCGTAGGAGGTTCCAACAAGGAAACAGACGGCATAATCAGACTCATCTCGTCGTTCTGAGCAACTTTCATGTTTTAACTTTTTCGATCTGAGCTACGGTTTAAAAGTTATTAATTTTTGAAGTTTAAATATTTTTCTGAAATTATTTTAATTAACAGAATTGAATTATGACGTCAGCATGATGCCATGCTGACATCAGCGAGTTAACAGGACGGCTGACCAGTCAAATCTGACATGTGGGTCCAGTGAAACCCACATGTCAGCCTCTGTTAGACTAACAATGAATTAATTAAACTAACAGGGTTAATTAGGGGGTGGATCCCACATGTCAGCGAGAGATTAGTCTAACTAATTAGTTTTTATTTAATTAAATGTTTTAGTTAATTAACAGGGCGGTGGGGCCCACGTGTCAGTGACACTGGGTTGCCCAGTCAGCAGTTGACTGGGTCAACCCAGTCAACTTGGCCCACCCGTCAGCGTCTCAGAGGACCCCACGTGGCGGTCCACGTCGGATGGCGCCCGGCGACTCGACGGAAACGCGCCGACGAGCGCGTTTCACGGCGGCGTGGCTCGGAAGGTGGTCGGAATTCGTCCTCCGGCCACCATTTAACGCGTGGTATGGCTCGTTGGAATGGCCGCAGTGCGGCATGTCCATTGGTGGGGGTGGCGCGGCCGGGAACGGCGTGTAACGACGGCGGCGAGCACGTCGGCGCACGGCCGGAATCGGTTGAAGTGGAAAACGGCAAGGCGAGCGCGTTCGAACTAAACGGCTAGGCCAGGCAGCACCTACGCGCGCGGCCGAGCACGATGAGCAGCTGCGCATGACCATTTGGTCGCCAGAGCTTCGCAGGCGGTGAGTTGGGCGGAGGCGCGCTCGGACAAAGGCGGAGCGGCTACTACGGACTAGCCGGAGTGAGGAAAAGGAATAGGGAGGCGCTGTGGCTCACCGTGCGGTCAAGAAAGACCCGCGACTGGTTAGTAGCAGCAGCGCGCGACGCCGGAGTTGAAGGAGATCGCCGGAGCCCCGAGGAAGAAGACGAGTCGATTCCAACGCTGTGGTGGCTTCGGCCTCCAGCTGCTTCCACCAGACGATGAGGAAGTCGAGGACGGAGACAACGGACACGTCGACGGGGTGACTTGATGGCCGTGGCCGCGGCAATGGCGAGCGACGGCGGCGTTCGGTTGAGGGGGATCTGAAGGGGAAGGGGGACGGCGCGAGCGAGGGAGAGAGGGGGAGAATGAGGGGAAAGGCCAGGGGGAGTGGATGAGCTCGGGCTTATCCCCTCCGCTGCCCTGTAGCGTCGGTGGGGCGGCGGCGTGTCGACGCCTCGCCGGCGCGCGGGCGGTCGGCCAGGGGCGTGGCGACACGCAGGAGGGAGAGAAGGTAATGGGCCAGGTGGGCCGTGGTCGGGGCACTGTGCACTAAGGCCCGGTGCACAGTGCCTCGTTTTATTTTTCTGTTTCTATTTTGTGTTTTTCTTTTATTTATTTACTGTTTTGAAATAGTTAGGCCACTTTTGCACTTTTGTAAAATGTGAAACTTGGCCCCAATATTTCAGTGCAATGTTAACCTTCACAAAAAACTGGTTTGGGCAAACTTGGATTATATTTGAATTGGAGATGGATTTAATTGGATTAAATAATTCTGTTTTAGTGCTGTTTCATATTGTTGGAGTCATTTAACTAGTTCCAATTCCATTGTTTATATTTTTTATGAGTGCTTCTGGAATATTTTCTATTTAGTGAACATTTTTGCAACAGTGTTTGAGCAAATTTATTTTGCACTTTTGAATTTGAGTTGATTTCCAGAATAGGGTTTGAATTGCTTTGGTTAACCACTATGTTTAAGCACTGCAAATGATATGACTTGGCATTATTAGCAGCTGATCACAGTGGCAGTTACACAAGGGTGTTACACCTATCGTAGTCAAGGGGTGAGAAGGCGATTATTTTGCCCTTCCCGGTGAGTTCTCTATCCCTCTAAAGCCTTCGGCTGCCTACGGTCGGCCGTCGCCACCGCAAAAGCTCACTGTTGTCGAAGACTATGTCCATGTCAACACTGGTCAACAAACCGCTTAGACCACATTCACGTCAGAAAACCACATGAGCGAACCCACCAAAGACTACTTCTGAACGGTATTAGATAGATTAGGGGGCTAAGTGAGCCGAAAAAAGGTCAACGTGGGTTATGTGAAACATCCATTTTCTTGAGGTGAGTAAAATGGACTTTTATAAGATTAAAACATAGTATGGGTTAAATACATAAGTCTTCACATTTATCCAGAAGAACGGATCATTACCCACACCTTCACATTTTATAAGAAAAAAGAGAGAATATTTTTATGTATCAAGCTTCTCATCTCTCTTGAAGCAAATATAACACATGCGATGCTCGGTTTGGGAAAAGATATTAGGAGCTTGTTTGCTTGATGCATCAATCCTAGGCATCGTCTAACTATGTGTAGAGGAGAGAGACGTGTACAAGGGTTTTATGGTATGATTCATCGTCCCATAGCTTGAGGTAATTTGTTAAACATTTTGATTTATTCTATATATATGTCATATATTGTGGGATGATAGGTGCTTACAAGATGGAGGCATAGATGGAAAAAGTCAGGAAAAGGAACACCATTGGTTTACCAGCAAGTAGCAAAATGTATCAAAATTGGGTTACTCTGCCAAGAACATGAACCGTCCAAACGGCCTTTTATATGGGAAATAATAAATGATATTCGGCAAATGGAAGCTGTAAACGAGGAAATCAACAATGCCAATGAGTATACACTTGGGCAGGTAAACTCTTGTATGTTCCCTGACCATGTATTTTTATCGTATTTAATACATATATGCCCTGCTCTTTTCTTCCAGATAAGCTCTTACCTGGAGGAGGATGATATGCTTGGGATTGAGTCACTCAAACTACATTTTCCTTTTGCGCTTAACAAACATATGTCCTGCGAGCTCGAGCTAACCAATGAGACAGACTCTCACATTGCCTTCAACATCGAAAAAATGAGCCCCCTTTCATACAGCATAGAGCCGCAGAAAGACATTATGCCACCACGATCCAAGTGTAACATTGAAATAGCACTGCAGGCGCAAGGTGAGGCGCCGAGAGATAGGCAGCATGCCAACGAATTCACTGTGTGGAGCACCAAAGTGAATGATGAGCTTGCAGTTGAGGATATAACCACAACCATGTTTTTAAAAGAGGCAGTCAACATGGTTGATGAGGTCAAGTTGGATATGGTTTTTGACACCAGTGAGGTGAGCCATCTAAGAACACTAAGTTGCAAAGCTTTCTATTTAATTAGTGTCCAGTGAAAATGATCTTTGATTGTAGTTAGAGTGCTGAATTAATAAACGTCCAAATCTATTTGATTTTTAATATAATTTAATACCACACCATAATCACTAGTCCTATTATTTGTAGATTAGATTGTCTTAAACTCCTTTCCCCTTTATTTTCATGAAGTATTAAATCAACAAGAAAATTAATTGTTGTTCACTAGTCAGAATTTTGATAGTTGACAAGTCTCACCAGTTGTGTGTGTGCATCAGCACATGATATAGCCACCTAGTCTGCGGTGAGATCATCGCTAAACTAAGAAAGAGAACTTTCTTGCAAAGCTATGTCTAGTTAATTATCGGCAGTACAAATGGAAGTTATGTGTAATGAATAGTGGTGCAAGTAAGAGCAACAGGACTACAGAAAATTAAGTTAGACAAATGTCAGAAAGTGCAACTACGTCTGATATTTAAGTTAAACAATTTGGTCTCAGTGGAGAAAGGGAAATATTTGTTACTAGGGGTGTCTCATCCTTGTTTGGCCCAAACTGTACATACCATGTAATGCACTCGAAAGCGTTGAATTGTCTGTTATTGTGAGTTTGTGCTCCAGCGCTCATCTGTAGCCCCTAGGACTAGCGAAATTGATCAAGATTTATGATGCTACAGAACATACATGATATCTTACACTATTTTAGCTAATGAAACAAAATGTTTCAGAAGTTTGATGGATGAAAAAACCACGAACAAAAGGGTGTTTGAACTGCCAGAGACCAGCTATTATGTACTAGTGTGCGGGTTAAAAACAAGGATCGCCTGTGATATTCGTATCTATTCATAAAAGTAGCTAAAATCATCATATGTTTTTTTTATCATGGCTTAGTAAATTTTTACTAGCCAATAAATTACAACCACTTCACCTATCTATATCTACTCCGTGTCTCGCCTCAGGCGGTTGATCCCCCTAGTGACATATGTTACAGGGAGCACACTACATGCTCAGTTTAATGCGGTATCCCACACAACAATATAAACATCAATACAGACCACAACTGTTCAAATAGTGATCACATTCATCATAATTCATAGCGCCTGCACACATCATCATATATATTCATCATTTCACAAACTCTTTGATTAACAACATCATAGTTATGTTTTGAACGGATGGCAAAACTATTACAGATTTACCTAAGGATCTCAATTACAAAGGACTAAGCAATGAAAACAAACCCTTCGCTTTCTTGTTTACGTCGTTGCCTTCACGAGTACTAGATTCAGTATATCCTTCTCGCCTGTTCATTCCAGATGTTTTATGCCTTATAAAATAATTAAACAGAGGCTTGACATGTATATGAATAGATAGAATATATGTAGTTAATTAAGAAGGATTATACATAGACATTGGAGAGGGGTCGGTTTGGACAAGAGATGGAGAAACAAGACATCATTCCCATCCAATGTTAGGACCATTCCTCTATCTACGAGTCTTGACATTTTCAGAATGTGAACCGAGGAACCAATATTAAAATAGCTTTCAGCTCAAAATTGGCAAAAGATATCCCCGAAAATCATCCGATATTTTTTTGTACAATGTCAATCGAATTAGAGAAATTCATGTGGGCATAAATAAAAAGTATCATTAAGTTGGTGCCAGTCACAGAAATGAAGCACATTCAACATTTTGTAAACAGGTATAGAACTCTGAATGGCCATGAAGTTGGCGAATACTGAACATATTTGTGTGGGAGCTTTCAGCACAAGGGTCTGAGACAAGGAGATCCGATGTCACCGATTCTGTTCAACATAGTCGTTGACATGTTGACAATCCTAATAGGAAGGGCTAAGGATGATGGCCAGGTAGGTGGCCTCGTTCCGCATTTAGTAGACGGGGGAGTGTCTATCCTACAGTACGCTGATGATACTATTATCTTCATGGAGCATGATTTGGCTAAAGCTAGAAACATGAAGCTGGTATTGTGCTTGTTCGAACAATTATCGGGGTTAAAGATTAACTTCCATAAAAGTGAATTGTTCTGCTTTGGAAGAGCTAAAGAAGAACAACAAGCTTACAAGGAATTGTTCGGGTGCGAATTGGGGTCTTTACCCTTCACGTATTTGGGTATACCAATCCACCATCGAAGGCTTTCAGACAAGGAGTGGAAGTGCATTGCAGATCGATTTGGAAAAAAACTAAGCTGCTGGAAGGGCAAGCTTATGTCATACGGAGGACGATTGATTCTGATTAATTAGGTTCTCACAAGTATGCCTATGTTTCTATTGTCTTTTTTCGAAGTACCAGTTGAAGTACGGAAAAGGCTAGATTTCTATCGATCGCGCTTCTTCTGGCAGAGCGATGAATTAAAAAGAAAATACAGACTCGCTAAGTGGGTTATCAGGCCGAAAGCTCAAGGGGGTCTAGGCATTGAAAATTTAGAGGTGAAGAACAGATGTCTTCTCAGCAAGTGGCTGTATAAGTTATCTGTAGAGACGGATGCCACATGGGCACAGATTCTTCGTAATAAGTACCTTCAGTCCAAAACCTTGTCCCAGGTGACGGTAAGACCGACTGATTCGCCTTTTTGGAAGGGACTGATGAGAGTGAAATCAGTCTTTTTTAACAGGACAAAATTTGTAGTTGGAAATGGTACTTCCACAAGATTCTGGGAGGATACATGGCTAGGGGAGACGCCCCTTGCAATCCAATATCCTTCTCTCTATAATATTGTTCAGCGAAGAGACGCTTACGTTGCAACAGTACTACAGTCCAATCCTCTTAATATTCAATTCAGGAGGACGCTAGCGGGAAACCGTTGGGAAGATTGGCTCCATCTTGTGAGAAGATTGATGAATGTCCACCTTTCTCAACAGCCCGATCAGTTGCGCTGGAAACTAGCTAAGAATGGTGAGTTTTCGGTTAAATCCATGTATGTGGATATTATCAACACTAGTGTTATTCCTAGTTCGAAACATGTTTGGAAAGTCAAAGTGCCTTTAAAAATCAAAGTGTTTATGTGGTTTGTTCACAAATAAGTCATCCTAACTAAGGACAATTTGGCGAAGCGCAACTGGACTGGATCTAAAAGATGTAGTTTTTGTGATAGTGATGAATCAATCAAACACCTCTTTCTTGACTGCCCATTGGCAAAAAATTTGTGGAGGTCGGTCCACATAGCTTTTAATATTTCTCCTCCGAATTCCATCAACACGTTATTTGGGACGTGGCTAGATGGGATTGATGCAGAAACAGCGAGACATATCCGTGTAGGAGTATGTGCTTTATTATGGGCAGTTTGGAACTGCAGAAACGACTTGGTTTTTAACAGAACAACAAATATTCATTTCTTGCAGGTTGTTTTCAGGGCCACTACACTCATCCGTATGTGGTCGCTACTCACTCCGACGGAGGCCAGAGACCTTTTGGTTACTGGATCTATCCGATGGGAGACGGTAGCACGTGCTATCTTCAACCGGTTTGGATGGCGGTCATGTAATAGGATAGGTGTTTAGTTTCCTATCTTTTGTTTTGCCTGCCGGTTGTGGCTGTCCTGTTTTTGCTTTCGTGCTCTTTGTGAGCATTTTTACCTTTTGTTTGAGACCTCGAGACTTATGTTGGACCTTTTGATTATCAATAATATGGCCGTATGCATCATTCTGATGCAGAGGCCGGGGCAAACCCCCTTTTCGAAAAAAAACACCCTTTTAATACAACACCCTGTTTCTAGTAACTCAGACTAGTAGAAATTATGGCGAATGGTATAGGAAAAAAGTTAAGTGACCTCAGACTTGCATGTGTGTATTTATTCTTTACAAAAACCAGGTAGATAGAAAAAGCTAGGATAAGCATGCATCAGTACTACCCAACTTAGAATTGGGTTTACGGTTTGGCTTTTACTGTAATTAGAACCAAATCCTGAACAGTATACCGTAAACCCTGTAATCATGTATTGTGTGTCGTGTTGGCAAATTTTAACATGCTCCCTCTTACCCCCTCTTTTTATATGTGAGGTAAGAAGGTAAGAGTTAATCAGACCACTAATTAGTGAGATCAACGGCTCAGATCTATTATATACTCTTACCTCTCATGTGAAAAGAGGGGGTAAGAGGGAGCATGTTAAAATCACTCGTGTTTTTTATCATTGGCAAAAACTAAATTCATGGAGGCCTCGGATATGACCATGGTCTCATATCGTGGTCTTGTATAAATGTATGCTTTTTTTATAGGAAGTCTTAGGGTGTTAAAGAATTCTTTCCTTAACACATACTTAAAAAATAAGGAATATGCTTATTGATATAAGATGGTGTGTCATCATCGACAAAAGACAAATATTTTCTAAGTTATAGGAGTGTCCACAAAAGGTCTAAAACCTTTCAAAGCAAATCATGAAATTCGGTAAGAGAAAAGGACTCTCAGTTTATTTGAAATGTAAATTTGTTTCCTATCAGTTTATAGGAGGTGGGGTGGAGGGGAAGAACGAAAGAGAGGAAAGTATTTTTTTTCTTGCTATGTTATGACGGAGCGGAGGCAATGGATATTAGGTACATGTACACATCAGGTGTGAGGAAAGAAGGAAAGATAAAAAGAAAACTACTACGATAGCAATTACACGCACGCACACACAAGCTAACACGGCATAAATATACGGAGTTAAAACAATTATACACGCACGCGCGCGCGCGCGCGCGTGCACACACACAAGCAAGCTATCACAACATAAATATACATTAAAACCAGTTATCAAGCATCTCAACCATTTAGTAATAGGAAAATATCAACAAGCTAAAATAGAAATTAACATGCAACTTAACCACATGCTATCATATCAATTAACATGGAACTTAACCATTCGTAGTAGGATTAACAGAGCAAGCATTGACATATCAACGAGCTAGGGCATTGGATCAGCAGCGCAGACCACAAGCTATCATAGCAATTAACTAGTTATTACTAGGATAAATAGATGCATGTGATTAATTATGCAAGCGAGGTAAACGGATCAGTGAGCTAGCTTACATGGGGATCGTGTTATAACTCGTACGTCATTAGGTGCAGCAGCAAGGTTGGGGTACAACATGCAGTTGGCGAGGTCGAGGTACAATGGGGCGACCATAGTGCTAGTAGCCGTAGCCTCCTCCTCTTCCTAGAGCATCTTCAACAGCCGCGCAAGCGCGCAAAAAACGTCTTTACATCATCGAAATAGCCAGTTTTTGCGCGCAGCTAAGCGCTGGCTCCAGCGGCCGCTGCAAAATATAGCGTGCGCGAGCCGCTACAGCAGGCGCTGTAAAAAAAAGACGCGCGCGCTCAGCACAAATAACATATGCACTCCAAACAACATGCACCAAATTCATGTAAAAAAATATGAAGTTGAAGCAATACATACCTTGCAAGCGTTTTGTCGAACACCTTGTGGGCGCCGAGCGGCAGTGGGCGGCCGGGCGCTGTTCGTCGGAGGAATGGCGCGCGCGAGGGGCGGCGGCGACTAAAGGGAGACGGAGGAAGCAGCGGCGGCGCAAGGATAGGCCGGGGAAGCGCCGTCGGGTCACCGGAGCAAATGGGGTGGTGCGGGCGGTGGCGCCAGCGCCTGGACTAGTGGTAGGTGAAAGTCGCGGCGCGGGCGCTCGAGTGTGCAGCGCGCGGGAGCGGGCGCACGAAATAAGCGGCGCGCGATGCCGTTTCGTCCCGCGTGCTGAACCACTTGTGCCGCGCGCGTGTTTTTTGCGCCTCCGCTGGAGCGCCCGAAGCGACTGCGCGCGCGCAAAAAAGTGTATTTTTCCATCGCGGCGCTTATATCGCGTGGCTGTTGGAGATGCTCTTAGGGCTACTTGCGCGAAACCAGAGAGTTCTTCGCCCATGCAACATGATTGAGGTTCAAAATTTAATACTCCCTCTGTCTCAAAATGATGACAGAGTCAAAAATGGTCTTACATTTTGGGGCGGAGGGAGTACCACATTTGTATACTTGAATCTGTATATCAAGACATCAAAGTCTTTCCCTTGTAATAAAGGGCTTAGTGCTTCTGGCCGTACTATCGTCGACGTTTTGCAGAAAAGTCCCTTACACATTTTGAAGAATCAACCTGCAGTCCTTTTTTAACTGGCTATCTTAGGTAACGTTTCATTTTTGCAGAAACGCCCATGTAGTTTAGCATATTCAACCCGCAATCCTTTAAACAAACACATCACGCCAAATCCCCTTCCTCTTCCCCGCGCATGAGCAGGCGCGCCGCCGCCGCCTTCTTCGCGGAGTCTGCGGCCGAGGGATCGGTTGGGGCGCACCGGATCGAGGCCGGCCTTCGGTGGGGCGCAGTGAGCTCGGGGCAGGAGGCAGCTCGATGAAGAGGGGATGGGGCGCGGCGCTCCCTTCCTGGTGCGGCGCACGACGGAAGGAGGAGGGGTTCGACCCAAGACGGGAGCTGAGGCCGGCGGCGCCCTCTACACAAGCCTGATCTGTGGTGCGGCGGGAGAGCTCCAACCCGTCCATAGGTGCGCCGACGCAGGGGTCACCGTCCATCTTCGTCAGGTAAGCGCGGACGTTCTTCTCTCTGTCGTCGTTGCGGTGCTTGGGTCGGGAGGAGGCCATGCGTGTTTGCTTTGCTGTAGGTGCTTTGGCGCTTTAGATAACACTTCTGGTTCTCCTCCATGCTCGTAGGCCACCAGAGTACTCCAGCAACAGCCACTGGACGGCAGGTAAGCATGCATTGTATGACCATGGCTAATTGCGTACATACAAGTTTCAAGTTTGGATGAATTCCAAGAGATGGAGCACTCTATCCAAATAGGAGAATTGAAGGGTTAAAAGGGTATAATTTACAATGGTTTTCATGAGGAGCAAAGTAATTACCAGCGGCAAATTTAGGCTCTAGAATTGACATATATTCAGTTCCTTTTTTTTTGATAAAGAGAGCTCCCTCTCCGATTTCCATTAGAAGAAATCACAGTGTCTTACATATATTCAGTTCCTAGATGAAAAAAGAAGTTGCATGTCCTTTTAGTCTGAAAATCATGTTGATCCTTGGAGCATGATGGGAACAAATCGCACATATGTCCTGTACTGCACACGTGTGAAGGCAAAGGATTTCTCTGAATGCCATTGTTGTCCGGTACACAGTGTTTATCAGTCAGTAATTTGTCCCTTTCGCAATGTGATACTGGTGCATAGGGAAGCATCATATACCATTGGTTTTGTTGATCTATTAAACCACAAACTGGTACAATGTTTGAGATATAATGTTTTCTATCTAAATGTTATTTCATACAATTAATCGTTGGTTTTATTTGAGAGATTAAACCAAAATTAGTTTATGCACTGAACTAGAAATAGCACAACTACATATTGATTTTCTGCTTAAATTTCACAATAGATATTTTTCCGGATGACCCACTGTATGAGGACGCCACATCCTTTCTTCCTCACCCAGCACACGGCATCCTGTAAGCCTCATACTGCCGAGATGTCTGACGAGATGTGCATCAATAATTTCAGTAAGTCTGTGTGCTCGATTTGAGTGTGACAGGTACGTCGTTGTGTGCTTCTCAGTACAGTACGTGAGGTACCACGCGGCGTGGTGACTTGGGAGGCTGGGACATGCTGGCATGGCCAAACAGCCGGTTCACTGCAATCAGGGTGCTAGAGGCTCTTCTCAGCCCGCATGCCTGCTGGAGGTAAGTTTTATAGCCTCTTTCTGTCAGTAGATGCTCTTGGTGTAGAGATATCATCCAGACTGTATCTTTAGTGAAACTTGTAGCTATGCGGCTTGGCCCTACTATTCATGTACTATCTCATATTCTCATTCATTAGGTTTTGTAAAGTTTCAGCTCAGCCCTATGCCATGTTCTTTGTTAGTGTTTCCTTACACATTATCTGCATCTTTCTCTAGAAAAACATATTATGTGTGTGCTGCCCTTTCTTTATCTAAAAAATCCATTATGCTGTCCTCGGCATATCACCGGCAAAACCTGTGAGAGATGTCACAACAACAGTTCCATTGTATTGATATCATAGGGAAAGGCATATTCGCTACATACTAAAGTTGAAGAAATGTTTTCGCAAATAAGATTCATTTTCACATTGCTTGGCATGTATCTAGGTCATTTTGTTTATTAACACTGCTGAAAGTTGTACTTCTGTATGTGAATAGCTTCAATTCGAGTTCTTCATATATTTTCTGGTAATTCATCCCATCAAATAGTTTGATATTTTTGTCATTATTTCAAAAAATTGATAACTGCAACAATCTGATCAAGTAGTTTGATATTTGTTGTCCTTATTCCATTTTTTTGATACAATTGGATGCTAATACGATCATGGCCTAAGATCATTAATGAGTAAGGACATGCATAGGGATATAGGTGCTTTCTGAAAATCTGGTCATATTTACTGACATCCACATGTAAGTCTTTCATATTTGATATAGCAGCTGATTACTTGAACTACGTTCTCAACTGCACTAGCTTTGTCAGGCATTTTTCTTCATATTGGAGTGGCGGGATGAGGTTCAAGAAAGAAGGCATTAATAGCAGAGAATGTTGAGGTACACCTGCAAAGTGGTGATGAGGACCTTCGTAGGTGAAAGTTTTTCAGAGCTATAATAAGATAATCCGAGCATCAAAGTTGGCATGGTTGATCTCTCATAGTGTATGTATCAATCGAGCTTGACTATTTATGTTCTGAAAAAAATGCAAGGTTCAGACCACCCATTCATTAGGTTCATGCAAGCACTAAAAGAAACGCGATGATCTGGAAGAAATTCCGAGCAGCTGGGTCATAGGCATCCATTTATCAGTTATACAGGTGTAGTAGTGTGTAAGGCAATGAATGTATCTCCTCAAACCATTTACTGGGATTTGTTCAGGGAGTTGGTCGTGGGAATTGGGACAGAGGAGAGAGGAGTTCAGGGACATGGGGTGTGGATTGTGCGGAAGAGGAATAGAAGAGATGAGGATAAGTGGTAGGAGAGATAAAATTAGCTAGATTATTAACGAACATAGATTAAATTTAGAAACGGAGTCTAAATAGTCTGTTAATTTAGCATCGACACACCTGGTAGTTCACTTTTACTAATATCTAGCTAGAATACTACTGTCTTTTCTTTCTTGTTGCTTCCAATAACTTGGTAGTTATGCTTGCCTGCACCACGTAGGTTTTACAATGAAAAACTGAAGAAGTTGTGACGGCGACTAAAGGACTAAAAGATTTGCTTGAAGCAAAGATGTCTAGCTAGGATACATATGGTAAAAATCTTCAGAGAGTGACTTCTTTTCAGCTGCTATTGATATATGTATGTGCTCATAGGTCACAACTCATGAAGTTACTTCCTTCTGGTTTTGTGTTTTAGATATATATATGTGCTCATGGGTCAGTACCGATGAAGTTACTTCCTTTTGGTGAAGGTCTGAGTATCATCATGATCTTGGCCAAGAGGCAGGCATTTCAGAAGGTACGAGCTGGGAGCAATATAAGTGATTAGGTTGGAGGAACACCAGGAACGCCACCGTACTTCCTTATGGTTACTTCCTTTTTGGTTTTCATTGGTGATACTAAGCACAAAGTCGTGAATCCATCTCCCTTTCCTGAGAACATGAAACTGTGTGCTTTTTTGTGGTGCATGCTGCTAATGTTTTTTTTTTTGCTTCTCTGACCAGCAGCAACCTTCTTGCTTTCGTATGTGTTGCTGCATACCATTGTTTTCTACTGATGTTTTTTGTCTATTTTGGTCGGACCCTTCCCCGGACCCTGCGCAAGCGGGAGCTACATGCACCGGGCTGCCCTTGTTTCGCAGGTTGTTTGATCTTGACTATTGCAGAGTCGATCTTGTCGGGTGCAGCATCTCCGTTCTGTTTCTTGCTTCTCTGTTCTGCCCGTCAAGGTTTGCTACACTCATCTCTGCCTATCTTCTTGCCGTGGTTTCTTGCCATATATGATATTTCTGCTGATTGCTGAAGATATGCTTGACAGCTTATGCTCTGCATAATAACACTTCCTATAGCATTGTTTTAGATATGTATTGTTATGTCGGATTGGCTATGCAGAACAACCCATGTTGAAACTATATGAAAAGTCAATACCTTTGTATGCTACATTTAGAAATGTATTCTCAAATCCAAGGAAAGAAATATGTCTACTACGTCATTTGCCTTATTGCTTCTCTTCTTCACACATTTTTATATGCAATATTATCATCCACGCCACATGGCAAATGCTTTAGGTGATTCATCATTCTGTTTTATTTTTCTGTGTGTTATAATTTTCTCTAAGCATATTGTAAAGCAAATTATGGGCTCCTAATCATTTCCGTGTATATTCAAGACATGGCCGGGTGTCATGTGCTTTATTATATTTCGTTCTTACGTGTCAGCAGGATGTGTGCGTTCGTTTCGGCCATTATACCTATTTTGGAGGCCGTGGTAGCTCGGTGCACTTTGCCGCCCCTCTTGTATCTGTGTGATGTTGCAGAGGATGGCTCTATCCTTGGGTAGAGCTAGAGCTTCCCGAGGATGGCTCTGGTCCAGTGCCGCGAAGGGAATTCTTTTGGAGCCCTGCCTGGTGTGGGTTTCAATGGGTCTTTGCGCTACCAAATTAAAATGTGTATATATACATCTCACTGTAACAACAAGAAATTGTAATTGGCTGAAGATTTGAACGCCCGAGAAACTTATGTTTGCTCTGTTTTCATTTCTGTTGGTAGCATCAGTGCTTTTCGAAGAATTGTTTCTTCTTACCAACAGGGAAGTTGGTGCGTGAGGATGTTGTATTAGTTTAGATGCTTTCTAGATCTGGCACAAGCTCAGCAAAGTAATATTTGTGATTTGGTCGTGCTGGTAGCCTCATGTTGTTGTACTACACTTAGCTATCTTTTTGTTGGTTTTCGGGTCTTTTTCAAAGGGTGTGACATCTTTGAAGGTGTATGGTTCAAGAATCAGCGTAATTTTAGAGAAGCAATTTACATCTCCCTATTTATTTTTTCATGTGCATGGTCATCTTGTGATTTGATACGTTTAATTGATAATGTAAGACTTATTTTTTGCATATTGTATTTCTTGCTTCATAAGTTGACAAAGCTGCTCTATACATTTTAGATGTGTCACATGAGGTTGGGTTTGAAACATTATACCACTGGACAGTTGAACCAGGCCTTGGATGTGAAAATGACCTTTACATGAAGAAAAAAGACTACGTGAAATATGAAATATTTTGTGAGGTTATGCAACATTGCGCTCTATAAAATTAGTGTTATATGTTTATTAGTTGAACTAGACTGAACCACCAAGATATCAATCTCGATGAGCCTTGAACATGAACATGCATTTTTTAAAGACAAAATGGTGGGTGCGAGGTGTTTTTTTTTCCCGGTGCAACACACGGGCATATTTTAAAAAAAGCACAAGAAAGGGTATAACTGATGAACGGAGCATGCAACCAAAAACCTTAGCACTGGGATATCCGATTTGATGGGGGCGTCCGTGATGAAGAAGTCAGTAGTCGCGCGGAGCGCTCCCCAAAAACCTTATCACCCTTTTCCCGTACAGGACTCAAAGTGGTGGGGTTTCGGAGGCCTACTGTCCCAACCTGCGGTGCACGCCGCAAGCCGGGATGGTGAAGATCGTAGCAGTAGCTCAGTGCTCAGGAACGGTGGCGAGAGGAAGATGATGATCTAATGTGCGTCTCTGGAGACGAGCGACCTCCCTTTTATAGGCACAAGAGAAAGAGGCGAGAGGGCAGCGACGGAAGGTGAAACGAATAGACGGAGACGAAGTGAAACAGCCAGCAGCCGAAGGGATGCGCCGTTCACATTCAGTGTCCACTATAGCAAAAATCTTTTCAACTTCCGTGTGACCTTTCGTATACCAGTCGTGCGTGGCAAAAATTTAGACATCGGCTCATTCCCGCGACCCGTGGCGAGGCGGGCGGCGGAGGAGGAGCGCGCGTGAATGTCCCTCTTGTTCTCATGCTTATACATGTGGGTAAATAACCTCCCTTATAAGGAGGTCCAACTCCCACCAAACTAGCATTGTGGGACTAAATTTTAGTTCCACCTCTTGCCTTGCACGAATGGGCTGCGTGAGCCTCTAGGATTTATTAGGAATTTCTGAAACTGCTATGGGGCTGCCCCAAAATAGACAAAATACCAGCATTGACATCCGTGCAGGTTTAAAAAAATTGTTTTTCAGTTGTTCCTTTCTTTTCAGTTTTAAACTAGCGGAGTAACCCGCGCATTTGCGCGGCTAGACTCAATACATATTATTAAATATGATATTGGTTTGCCTTGAAGATATTGCTAGAGTCGGTGCATATCGATATTATTTTCTCTTGAAGACTTATTGTCATGTGATGAAATACCATTCAAAAGCTATCGTTGGAAAATATAACAAAATTGTATATCTTACGAAAAGATGATTGGACTTCGAGAGAAATCCCAGTAGTGGTACTGGGTTGCCATGTGCGATAATAAGAATTTATGCAATTGGAGTTTCGGACCTGTCCTGTTTTTTTTTTACGGTGCTACGGTGGGCTTACGCCGGCCTGAACCATTTTCATTATATATAAGAGTAAGATACAAGACATCAGGTACAACAGATAGCAACCAACACACACAAGAAAGAACAGAAGAATAACCAGAAAAGAGCTACGACAAGCAGCCAACACCAAGAACTTAGCACCCAACACCACTAGTTGGACCGAGAAGAGCGGAAGCAAGCTTTGTTGAATCAATCGAAAGGAGATCCGTCACCGAGAAGACGTAGGGAAGAAGTTGCCGGCTGCCCTGCGATCACTCTGCACCTTGAAGAGCTAGGAAGTCGCAACCACCGTCGAAGGGCATCCCACTACCTAGCCACGTCGCGGCAAAGAGAGCCACAGACCGTGCCGAAGGGCAATGTTCCACCGAGATAGGCCCTGCACCTCCTCTAGGCCACACCACGGCCACAATCAAAAATAGAGAGAACCAAAGCACTATGCCAGGCAACAAAGCCTCAGACGCCATCGAAGGGCACCGAACACCGAGACCTCATCGTCGCCACGAGCCCCAAGAGATAGGTCAACCATCAGCACCGAGGTGACCAAGGGATTGGTCGCCGCCACAGATCACTTCCACCGCCACCATCCTGCACACCAACAACCCAACAAACACTCCAATCCAGACATCAAGCTGCCAACCGCGGATCCATGGCCCCCAAAAACAACGCCCCCAAGGAGGAGAAACGACATCGAGATGCCGTCGTCGTCCGATCCAGAGATGGATCTGAGGCTTTCACCCGGGGCACACGATTAAGAAGGTAACAGTAGCTTCCCGATGATGCCTTCAAGAAGGGAAACGGCGCCCGAAGGCGTCGCCGTCATCGTGGCCGACAAGATTGACACAAGGCTTTCGCCTGAAGCATCCCGTCCCAGTCATCTTCGTTGAAGCTGGCCGCTGTGCCCCACAGCCCGAGAGCTCCCCGCCCTCCTACCAGTCCGCGGCGAGCGTCCCCACTAGGACTAGCATGAGGCTCCGTTGACACAGAAGCTCACCTCGAGCACCTGTACAGCCGGAGTCAGGTCGGTGTCGGCTGCCACCCGCATCCAAGCCCTTGCCGCCAACCACACCCCACCCCCGCCGAGTCAATCTCTGTCGATGGCATCCACCGTCGACCCCCTGGTCGAGGCCACGAATCGCCGGTTGGCCGGGAGAGCTTCAGGAAAACCAGTCTGGGCGCCAAGGAGATCCCCAGACCGGCTAGACTGCACCCCCGCACGACCAGGAAGCCCGTGCGCGCACACCGCACCGCCCAACACCTCCGCCCTTCGCCACCTGCAGGCCGGCGCCGCGCCTGACCGGCTCGTTGGATCCAGATCCAGGTCACCAGGTCAGCCGGCCGCCACGCCGCCGCTGCACAGCCGCCCGCCACCGCCTCGCATCCACCGCCCTGAGGCAGCCCGCGCCGGATGAGACCGTCGCCGACCGCGGCCAGATGCGCCACCGGCAGAGGGCCTCGCGTCGCCGTGCCCCGCTACCCGGATTGAGAGAGACGCCCCGCCGCCGCCGTCCCTGGGTCCAGCGCGAGCTTTGCCGGCGGAAGCCTCTGGCGGCGGCGAGACGGGAAGGGGCGAGGGGGAGGGGTGGCGGCTGCGCTAGGTTTTCGCCCCCGAGTCGCCAGAGCTAGGCGACGCGGGGGGGCGGGGCCATTTCCTATCTGCTTCAATTGGTATACTGTCGGACCTGTCCTGTAAATGCATACACTCTGATGTCAAACGTATTTGCCCTCTTGCATTACTGTCTATTATACTTTCAAGGCATTTAAAAAAAATCAAATTATCTGTGTCAGAAAATTATTCAATAGAGCCTAGTTTTTTTTCAGTAGCTATAAGCTATTGTGATCCGTGTGTATGACCATCATTTTTTTTAACATTCAAAATGCATTTTGGAGCATGGACTCTACTGAGCCCAGTTTTTTGAACACTTTGAAAATAGTTCTTTTTACTGTAAAATAAATCTAAATTCTAAAATTGTCAAGATCGTCATTGGCACTTATATTTGCCAAGGACATCATCGATCATTACTGCTTTCTTAGTATTGGTACGTACATCATTTTGTGTCGGCTGTACGCTGAGTCCAGTTTTTTTGAACACTTTGAAAATAGTTTTTTTACTGTAAATAAATCTAAATTCTAATATTATCAAGATCGTCATTGGCACTTATATTTGCCAAGGACATCATCGATCGTTACTGTTTTCTTAGTACGTACATCATTTTGTGTCTGCCGTAGGCATGTTCATGCATCTACCTAAATAATCCATGCATTCAAAAGGTCTAAGGCATGGCACGACTGTATGACAACACGGGGACGAAAATCAAATCATATTTTATTCTACATTATCGTCTAATTTTGGCAAGCATTAACGATATTTTTTTATAGTTTTGCTAATAATTCTAGGATTCATCATCTAACATCTTGTCTTATAAGTAGTGCTTCTGGAGACAAATTGTAATTTAAAGTTCAGATATAAAAACGAACATGAAGTAAACCAATTGATAGGATGATGTCATGCATGACATCATCACATGCAATGCATACGGCTTGCTTTTTCTTCTTTATTATGGCAGCCGCACAGTCCGTATTGGTGTAGCGTCCGGCTTGCCTTTTTTATTTGCTTAGTATAAGGCCAGTCCGTAATGGTATTTGCTACCTACACGTAGTTTCCAATCCGAATAAGCTTCAACTTTTTCTGATAAGTTACGTGTCATATATGTAAAACATGTGTACGTAATATTGTTGCCGTTTCGATCTGGTACATATACGTGTGATGGTTTAGTTGCACGTGGATTCAAACAAATTTCCACCATTAATTTTTCAGAACTTTAGAGTTGCAAATCTTAGCCGTTTGTTTTCTATCGTTTTAATAATATAATAGATAGATAGATATATGTCAAAGATTATTGAATATAAATGACATCCCGCTTAGATTATTTTTCTCCAGACTCATCTGAGATTATTTTGTGAAACACCTGCTGGTAATTCAAGATTGATGCCTACTGAAACGTGGTTTAGCTTCCTCCAAGCAACAACGAGGACCACCACGAATCTAACAACTGGTGGCCAGTTTGCTACCGCATTTGCATGCACCATATACAACAAAACGCCATCAAAGGTAATAGGGACAGCAATTTGTTTGTTCTTTGTTTCAGCAAAACGTCAACATCGGTAGTCATATAAAAGTTTGCTCCTCTTCCGCACATCAATCATAAATGCACCAGAGACTAATACTCCGCATCCGCCAACAAAGATGTTTACGTGGTTTAGCTTCCGCCAAGTACCATCTCTGCTTCAGCAAGAAAGAGGGACCTTTCATATGTAGCTCTTACCTGGCTACTTAAACAGTGCACCGCATTCCCTGAGCACACTCTCAGTCACACGGCCAGAGAAGAAGGGGTTACCGGCGGCAGCAGCAGCAGTGATGGCGATACGGCGACAATCATCAGTACCAGCTTCTCTACTCCTGCCGCCGGTGGCTGCTCTTCTGTTTCTATGGATGTTTGGCCGTAAGTCTTGCTACATGCTGAAGTTTCCTATATTATTTTTTACTACATGATAACTATTGCAAACTTTTCTGTAATTTCTCACTTACGCATATCATCACTATTGTGTTTGTAACTTAAAGGGGGCCATGTGATGGCACATACTGAGATTCGCAACATGACGGCACTCCAGAAACATGTCTCCTTTTTCGACCGTAACAAGGATGGCATCATTACTCCTTCGGAAACATTTGAAGGTGATTGATTTCTGCAACAAATTCTGCACGATTTAGTCTTACTAAGATAGTATACAAATCGCACATATCTGCAAATTGAAAAAAAAAATTCTATGCATTTTCATGGATAAAAGAGAAGCTCAATAGATCTTTTAGCCTTAGCTACAGAGTACAAATTAGTGCACTGCCAAGCAGAGTTGATTGACCACATCCGCTAAGTAATTGCACTCCCTGTGCATTTCACTCGAATAAAAAACATTTTCATTTATTCTAAAAAAACATTTTCATTTGGTCATGCCATGTTTAAGTGCTTTTGCTGCTGTGTTCAACTTTTCTTCGTGCTGATTATATTAAACTGAATAAAATGACATTATATCCATCCATACCACTGCGAAACACATATATTTAACTTTATATTATTTTAGTGTCTTAAGTAACTGGTTTTACATAGATGCGAGTCCTAAATACAGAGCACTCTATTGCTGGAGGCTTCATTTTATATTCTAATCCATGCTAAACTTATACTTTGGAATGTAGGGTCTGTCGCAATTGGTTTTAATGTTACATATGCCAGAGAATTTGCCACCTTGGTGCATGCTGCTAATGGTCCTATAACAAGCCCCGTACTTCTCCTCTCCCTCACCCACACGTGCACACACACACTATTCTTTTAACATATAGACATGTTTGTGGATGAACTACGAGCTTGATATGTTATATCTTTTTTCAATCCAGGCTGATGCACCATTGCCTCACTTATCAATATACATAGAGAATATGCAGAGAGGAATGCATGGGAGTGATACTGGTGCATTTGATGTTAAAGGAAGGTAATTAATACCACGTGCTATTTAGGGGCGGAGCTGCGATTTTTTGCAATCACTTGTTACTATATAGGTATTTGGCTGTCTGAACCCAACTAAAAATCAAAGCTGAACCCATTAACTCACGACTGTCCTTATTATTGCTTTGGTTTTGTTGTGAAATAGTCTACGATAGTATAGTTAGTTCACACCCAAATTTTAAGTGAACCCAATGGAAAAATTTCCTAGCTCCGCCTCTTCGTGCTACTTATGTACATATCAAGTAAACCAAGGAAAATAACAGTTACAAATCACTTAAACTTGTGGTTTTGTTTCTGCTAACTTTTTAAAGTTTAGAAATCGCCCCACTTTACGAGATTTCTAAGATTTAGAATAATTTTTTTGTGGGTTGGATTGTGTGCTCATCTATATAGTGAAAGCTTTACAGTAATTTTATGCATGTGTGCATCCATGGGTATATAGAAAAATACCGCTTAACTCAACTAATTAGTGTCTTTTAAAGGGAAATTTGCATGGGGTAAAATCTATTTTGATATTTTATATTATAACCAGTTTTATGCGGAACACCGAGGTGCACCAGCTCTATCCATACATATAAAAACAAACTTATGGGATGTCACATATCCAACAGCAGTAAAGCAATGCAGAGGACTTATAATGCTCTTCCTTTGTAACTTGGATATAATTGATTTACCTTGATCATTAGGAGATATTATGTACATTTATGCTTTGATATTTTATTATCGTATATATGCTAGTTTTTGTGCATATTTCTATCATTCAAATCCGTATATATGCTAAACATGTGAAGCTGTAGGTTTGTTCCACAAAAGTTTGAGGAAATATTCATAAAGCATGCAAAAACTAGATCAGATGGTTTGACATATTTGGAGGTGGAGGATATGATCCTAGCAAATCGAGATCCACTGGACCCTGCATCATGGTAATTTGTTACATATGCATGCCGTGGTTATATGTGGATTTTGCTTTTTAACGAAAAACCTATGAATATGTGTAATTGCTCATGGTTCCTCGGTTTTTATAACAAATCAATTATTTCCTGTAAAAAAGCATGATTTTAATTAACGGAAGGGCAAAAGAGTTAGTTAAGATTATTTGGTCCTGCTAAGTTTTTCGTTTCTATTGTTATAAATTCAGGGAGGGACCTCAAATAGAATGGGGCGGAATATACAACCTGGCGAGTGACAATGATGGATTTCTTCATAAGGACGATGCGAGAGGTATATACGACGGAAGTGTGTTTGTAAAGCTGGAGGAAAAGAGGGCCTTTTCTCATCATAGTGCAATGTAATAGAGTGCAACATGTTGTACGCTGAAATAATTAGGGGAACACATAGTGTGTGTACTAAGACTGGTATATATTTGTTCAAGTGTTTGTTTGCACATAAGTAAAATACTGTGATGTTTATCAAGACATATATGAACTCTGAAAAAAATCGTCTAATGTTACAATATAAGTAATTTGCATATTTATATTGGTAAGAAATGTGCCGCTCGTGCCACACCTTGATGGTAGCTAGACTAGATTCTTGAACTTTATATAAATTCCATAGAAAGAACAACTGCACGATAGTTTTAGAGTACACCGCTTCTCCATTTCTTTTCTTTTTTTGGGAGAAATACGATATAGAAAGCTCCTACCGTACAAATGTAAGCACCAGAGTTGAAATATAGTAGATGGAGTTGTGCACCACTACTCCAGCACGACACCAAGATGTGGTTCTCCCCTTTTCTACATTTTCAGTATCTTAGCTATGGATCGTGTGTCTCGGGTTGATATCCTACCACATTCATAATTGTTCTCGGACACAGCCTTTTATCTGATCAACATTACTTTTGTGCGTTTGCGAATCTGCTGGGAATACTGGTTCCCACGCACAACTACATGCATCCTGGAGACCAGCTCTAAAGCTAGAAGAGGTTTAGGGTTTTGGTGCATTACCAACATCTCACACCTGACCAGGCAGAAAAATTTACGGTCTGTGTACCTAAGGCTCAAGGCAGTAGATTATGGCACGGCGTGCACCCAACAACCCAAGGAGCCTATGTAGTATAGATGGGGTAAGCAACCATTAGTGAGGTTTAGCAGTACTACTATATATTGGATAATCGCACATGATTGATCTTGCCCATCACGCACGGTTATAACGACCGTCGCTATTTATCACTATTAGGGAAAAGCCTAGCAGTAGCGCGGGTCAAATGCCTAGTAGTAGCCGCCGGGGGGGGCGGGGGGGGGGGAGGGGCTACTAGTAAGGCGCTACAGCTAACTTGTAGCAGTAGCGCGTTTTGACAAGCGCTACTGCTATACCTACTTAGTACTAGCGTTATCCATAAAAGCGCTACTGCTAAGTAGCTTAGCAGTAGCGTTTTTCCGTCCAGCGCTACTGATAAATAGCTGTAGCACTTCTGTGCGGCGCTACTGCTTCCTGCTAAAGAGCGCTACTGCTATATTTTCACATATTTTTCTTAGCTATGTATTTCCGGTGTTTTTGTATAGGTTTTATACAGCATTCTAATCATATCATAAACCTGCAATATGCTCATCATATCATACACATAATAGTCTCATCATATCATCCAACACAAATCATGTCGTCTCATCATAATCACGATATAGCGATACAAGTTAAGTGACATATAGTAGTTTTTTAGGCGCCGGTTCCAATCCCTCTCTCACGCTAGCGTCAACCTCAAGTAATTATCTTCCGCTTCGGCTCTACTATCGAACCCTCTGTGGCTACCGCCCAAAAACCGGTGCACCTGGGCCCTACTTACACGGCGTAGCACTTCTTCGCCATCGATGGTCTATGTACCTGCATCGTCACATGAGTCGATAATATGCAACATAATATATAGTTGAGCAATAGAAAGAGACATAGTTAGCAAAAATAGAAGCAACATATCGTAAACATGAATAACAAAGTTCATCATACCCAAACTGCCCTAACTAGAGTGATCTACGCTAGTTGAGGAGGACGGTTTAATTACATAACAAAGTTTCGTCGTGCATAAATTCAAAGTTTCGTCATAGAGAAAGTAGTGACTAAACGGAGACATTGTCATCGTCAATCACTCCAACATGTCGTGCCATCCATCCAAATCAGGGAGGTAGTCCCCGAGCGAAGTGAAAAGCTTCAGGTCGAGACGCTGAGCGGCTACGCGTGTTCGGACATCTTCCCGCTACATCTGCCCTTCTTCGTAGAACATCCCTATTTTTTCGACGACCTCCTTCATGATGATTTGAGCAAGTTCACGCTAGATGTGATAGAACTCAGCTCGGAGTCGATGATCCGGGACATTTCCTAGGTTCTTTGCCCATTGCAAAATATCGGCATCGCCGGATCTAGGTGACATGCAAAGATTCTGGCAATTCCGTTTGTACTCCAGCATGTGTTGGAGGACATAGAATCCATCACTGAGAGTACCTCCCGGTTGCTGGATGCAGCAGAAGTCGGTCTTATGGCCGAAGCAGGGCGAGCGGTTCCTTGTCTTGTTGACCGTGATCTCTCCACCCCGTTGGCCGTAGCTTAAGATAGCACTGTCGAGAACATACTTGATGTGGGTGTAATCCTTTTTCTACATGTTCTTCGACGAGTCCAAGTAAAGAGCGTGGGAGAATCGGGGGTAAAGGATGATGAGGACGGCGCGCCCGTCACTGCGCAAAATAAGTGCACCTCAAATTAGCCTCCACGCGTGCAAATGAATGATTGAAATCAAAGGAAGGATATCTGTGGATGACTTACATGGGATGATAAGGCAGGAGAATCGTCTCCTTGTCCTTATTGCCGACCATGAAATCGGTGATGTAGTTCCTCGAGTATTCACGATGCTCTTGGCAGACAGCCAAGAAGCCCTCGTGCATGAAGTACGGGTCAGCAACACAGATATAAGGTATTTGCTCAATCCTGATGATGTAGTTCATGTACAAGGCAAAAAAGCGGACAACCGTAAAATCCAGCTTTTTCAAGTGAAACATGTCGAAGATGTAATCGAATCGAAGGAAGAACTTTTCCGCGGGGAATGTGTCGACATACAACCTTTGCTGCGGCACGTTAACCACGTAGAGCGGGTATCCTGGATTTTTCGAGGCGATCAGGCTTTTCTCTCTCCGCAGCACATCGTCATGAAGTCTCCTTAGATCGCCGTATATGGCCTCTACCGCTACCTTAGGTAGGATCGGATCACCGGGGATATGGCATTTCGCCGCACCTTTGATAGGTATACGGTCTTCAACCCGAGGCTGCGGAGGCGGCTGGCTCATAGAAGCAGCTTTGCCTTTCTTCGGTCTCTTCCTATGCTTCTTTGCTACCGGAAGTGAGCCTATCATACGTTCATCCTCCAGCAATTCAGGCACCAACTCATCACGCTCAAACCCTGAGTACTCATACTGCTGAGCCATCGATCCTCCGTCGTCATAGGCGCCGATATTGAGATACTGTAGAGGGTCATCATCCTCGTCCATGGCATCATGCATTGCTTCTTCGACGGCGGCGACGTCATCAGACACTAATGGAGCCTTTTCCTCACGCCGTCCGCTATCACCCTACACAACAAGCGACGCTAATTGGGTAGGTGGGGTGTTGGTGTTCATACCTTGCTGAGGCTACTTGGTCATGGGTGTGCTCCCGGCCGCCTCCGGACGAAGCAGGCTCTTCGGCCACAATAGGACCCAACTCTTGCAATCGCCAAGCCGCTGCGGGGTCTCGTCGTCATCTCCCCCTAGTGCTACCGGAAGAGCCAAATTCTCGTGGCCCGGTTTGACACTGGCCACGGAAACCTTGAAGACGTCAGGGGGGATCGGCCGGCTGTGGAACAATTGTTCCTTCGACTTCACTATCGTCGCCTTTCCCACGTCCACCTTCTGGCCGCTGATGGTGTACAGTATTGTGCACGGGGTTACGTTGGCCTGCAAAGACATGTCTACGACGTGAGACATCCAAAAGGCAACGGAAACGGGAGATTATACATATATTGAAGAGGGCTGGTGTGACAGGTACCGTGAGGGCGTTGAGCTCTGCCAAAGACGAAGCCCCGCCGAGCACGCCAGAGACGGAGGACGGGCTGCTATGAGCAGGTGCGGTTGCGTGAGCAGGTGCGGTTGCGTGAGCAGGTGCTGGTGCAACGCTAAACGAGCTGCTCCCGAAGAAGTTGGAAAGGGGAAAGTCCGCTGCCTCTTTATCTGGATCTTGCTTGGTCCAATTGATGATAGCCGGAATCAAGACACTATACGAAGCTGCCATTTCCTCTCTTGCAGTAGCTACTGCTGCTTTGCCTGTCTCTTCTTTGGTCTCAGCTGCTTTCTTATCAACCGCAATCTCAACCTTCTTGTCGATGTTTTCTTCGTTTAACCTCCGTCTTTGCTTTCTCTCCTCGGCGTTCTCACGGTAGTACCGCTTCCACGTGGCGCCATCTCCGATGCCGTGCACACGTCCATACGATGGCCGAGTGCCCACCGGGAGTCCTTTCAATATGTTCAAGGCCCGGTTGAATGGGGTGTCCCACTTGGGCCTCGCCAACGCCTCAGACGGCGAGTCGCTTTCAGCCGCAATCCTGTGCTGCTCTTTATGCAAAAGGAACATGGATCGTTTACAAATGTGACTAAACATGCAATCGAATTGATCAGAAGCTAAAATTAGGGGGTAAACTAATAATTACCAGCAGTCTCATGAACTCTTTCGTGACCGCGTCTGTATCGAAAACCTTGTTGACTGGGTCCCAATGGTACTGGGCCCTAATGACGTCACGCTCCTATGGGACGGTGAACTCCGCCAAGGGGTCTGGGATCCCCAGACTTTCGCGTTCCGTGTCCTCCTTGGCCCATATGGGCCTCTTCCCCGCGTAACCACGACTTCTGAGGTGGTGGCACCCCATGTTCCTCTCTTGAAGCCCCTTCATGTACTCCGACTTTTCTTTGGCACCTTCGGCAACGCAAGCCTTTTTGAATATTTCGAACTGTTCTTCCGTAATTGTCGGATTATCCTTTACAATCTCGAAGTATGGTTCCTTTTTTACGATGATCCGATGTTTCACCCTTACTTTCCAGGCGGACAACGCGCTGCTAAACTTGCCAATGGCGCGTCTGTTTATCTTCTTCATTGTTGGGACTTGCCACGGTCGAGTATATTTGATTTCATCCCGGCCCGGGAACAAGAATCCCTGGTGCAGCTTCGTTAGGAGGGAGTGCTCCATATTTGGTATCTTCTTTAATTTCTCATCGTTGATGGTGGCGGTTGCCCGTAGGATGCAGCCTACTTGATTGCTGTAGCACATGCGCGCTTCTGCAGGCTCTGTTGGCTAGAAATTGCCGGGGTCCACCTCCGTGACCACCAATCTAGTAGTGTTGAGCTGGTTTGGGCGATGTATCCTCTCTTCGATTTCGGTTCTATACCGGCTAATTCACCGGTCTCGGCGCCGGTCTCAGTTCCGGTGTTGTCTCAGCGCCGGTCTCGATGTCGGTCTCAGTCTCGGATGTGACAGGGGGGCACTGCAACAACTGTTGCTCCTTGAGATAGTTCAAATAGTTGTCTGCCACCTCGTAGATGTTGCAATCACCATAACCCTGTCCTTCATCATTGCTAGCCATGTTTCCTACAATTAAGTCTAGTCAATTAATTCTGGACCTAATAAAATGAATAATGACATAAAAAAAGGCCTATGTTTTGCAGGAATGTTGATTCATTCCTGTTGCGGCTAATCCGGGCACTCGATATGTCCTAGTTTGTAGCACAAGTCATGCCGAAATTCACGAAAAATTTCGGCATGACCTTTGCTACAAAGTGGACAAATCGAGCGCCTGAAATTTGCCGGAACGGAAATGAATCAACATTCCGGTAAAACATAGGCCACTCGGAATCATTCCCTGCAAACAACAAAAGGCCACTTGGGCACAATCGAACCACTTCAATGTTGCATATAACAGGGCCACTTAAGAACCTGTAGATGAGCAACTAATAAAAAATATGTCCTAATAAAAATTATGAACCCTAGAACTCAATTTCTGTCCTAAATTTCAAATTATGAACCCTAGAACTCAATTCAAATTATGTCCTAAATTTCTGTCATAATAAAAAATTAGTAAAAAATAAGAACCTACTAGAGTTGCAGCACTAATAGAAATTTAAATTTTTATATTGAATTTTTTCTCTAAACTAAACCCTACTGCCCTAATTAACATCTAATTAAAAAACTAAGTGTAGAAGAAAATTCAGTTAAGTACTAATAGAACAAAATTCAGTTAACTTTAGTGCTCTATAATGATGAAATGAAAAAAATCCAGTTAACTACTAATTTCATTCATTTAGGTCATTCATTTAACTTCACCTAATTAACCTACTGTACCACTACTACTAGCAGCACTACTAACCTAATTAACCTTGTAAAGCCCTACTGCCCTAACTAAAAAACATCTAATTAACATCTACTAGTACCACTACTGCCCTAACCTAATTAACATCTACTAGTACCACCTAAATTCTAGGTTTTATATCAAAATTCATATATATATATAAAGCTACCTAGGGTTTATACAAAAATTAACATCACCTAAATTCATATATATCAAAATAGCTACCTACGGTTTATACCAAAACCTAGCTACTTAGGGTTCATACCAAAACCTAGGGTTCATACTTAAACCTAGGGTTCATACCTAAATTCACATAAGTAAATTAACCTACTGCCCTCTTGCAAAGTATTCACCTACTGTACCACTACTCCTCCTTTCATACAGCATAGAGCCGCAGAAAGACATTATGCCACCACGATCCAAGTGTAACACTGAAATAGCACTGCAGGCGCAAGGTGAGGCGCCGAGAGATAGGCAGCATGCCAACGAATTCACTGTGTGGAGCACCAAAGTGAATGATGACCTTGCAGTTGAGGATATAACCACAAACATCTTTTTAAAAGAGGCAGTCAACATGGTTGATGAGGTCAAGTTGGATGTAGTTTTTGACAACAGTGAGGTGAGCCATCTAAGAACACTAAGTTGCAAAGCTTTCTATTTAATTAGTGTCCAGTGAAAATGATCTTTGATTGTAGTTAGAGTGATGAATTAATAAACGTCCAAATCTATTTGATTTTTAATATAATTTAATACTACACCATAATCAGTAGTCCTATTATATGTAGATTAGATTGTCTTAAACTCCTTTCCCCTTTATTTTCATGAAGTATTAAATCAACAAGAAAATTAACTGTTGTTCACTAGTCAGAATTTTGATAGTTGACAAGTCTCACCAGTTGTGTGTGTGCATCAGGACATGATATAGCCACCTAGTCTGCGGTGAGATCATCTCTAAACTAAGAAAGAGAACTTTCTTGCAAAGCTATGTCTAGTTAATTATCGGCAGTACAAATGGAAATTATGTGTAATGAATAGTGGTGAAAGTAAGAGCAACAGGACTACAGAAAAATAAGTTAGACAAATGTCAGAAAGTGCAACTACGTCTGATATTTAAGTTAAACAATTTGCTCTCAGTGGAGAAAGGGAAATATTTGTTACCAGGGGTGTTTCATCCTTGTTTGGCGCAAACTGTACATACCATGTAATGCACTCGAAAGCGTTCAATTGTCTGTTATTGTGAGTTTGTGCTCCACCGCTTAGCCCCTAGGACTAGCGAAATTGATCAAGCTTTAGGATGCTACAGAACATACATGATATGTTACACTGTTTTAGCTAATGAAACAAAATGTTTCAGAAGTTTGATGGATGAAAAAACCATGAACAAAAGGGTGTTTGAACTGCCAGAGACAAGCTATTATGTACTAGTGTGCGGGTGAAAAACAAGGATCGCCTGTGATATTCGTATCTATTCATAAAAGTAGCTAAAATCATCATATGTTTTTTTTATCATGGCTTAGTAAATTTTTAGCAGCCAAAAAATTACAACCACTTCACCTATCTATATCTACTCCGTGTCTCACCTCAGGCGGTTGATCCCCCTAGTGACATATGTCACAGGGAGCACACTACATGCTCAGTTTAATGCGGTATCCCACACAACAATATAAACATCAATACAGACCACAACTGTTCAAATAGTGATCACATTCATCATAATTCATAGCGCCTGCACACATCATCATATATATTCATCATTTCACAAACTCTTTGATTAACAACATCATAGTTATGTTTTGAACGGATGGCAAAAATATTACAGATTTACCAAAGGATCTCAATTACAAAGGACTAAGCAATGAAAACAAACCCTTCGCTTTCTTGTTTACGTCGTTGCCTTCACAAGTACTAGATTCAGTATATCCTTCTCGCCTGTTCATTCCAGATGTTTTATGCCTTATAAAATAATTAAACAGAGGCTTGACATGTATATGAATAGATAGAATATATGTAGTTAAGAAGGATTATACATAGACATTGGAGAGGGGTCGGTTTGGACAAGAGATGGAGAAACAAGACATCATTCCCATCCAATGTTATGACCATTCCTCTATCTACGAGTCTTGACATTTTCAGAATGTGAACCGAGGAACCAATATTAAAATAGCTTTCAGCTCAAAATTGGCAACAGATATCTCCGAAAATCATCAGATATTTTTTTGTACAATGTCAATCGAATTAAAGAAATTCATGTGGGCATAAATAAAAAGTATCATTAAGTTGATGCCAGTCACAGAAATGAAGCACATTCAACATTTTGTAAACAGGTATAGAACTCTGAATGGCCATGAAGTTGGGGAATAATGAACATATTTGTGTGGGAGCTTTCAGCACTAGGTACACCCTTTTAATACAACACCATGTTTCTAGTAACTCAGACTAGTAGAAATTATGGCGAATGGTATAGGAAAAAAGTTAAGTGGCCTCGGACTTGCATGTGTGTATTTATTCTTTACAAAAACCAAGTAGATAGAAAAAGTTAGGATAAGCATGCATCAGTACTACCCAACTTAGAATATGGTTTACGGTTTGGCTTTTACTTTAATTAGAACCAAATCCTGAACAGTATACCGTAAACCCTGTAATCATGTATTGTGTGTCGTGTTGGCAAATTTTAACATGCTCCCTCTTACCCCCTCTTTTTATATGTGAGGTAAGAAGGTAAGAGTTAATCAGACCACTAATTAGTGAGATCAACGGCTCAGATCTATTATATACACTTACCTCTCATGTGAAAAGAGGGGGTAAGAGGGAGCATGTTAAAATCACTCGTGTTTTTTTATCATTAGCAAAAACTAAATTCATGGAGGCCTCGGATATGACCATGGTCTCATATCGTGGTCTTGTATAAATGTATGCTTTTTTTATGAGAAGTCTTAGGGTGTTAAAGAATTCTTTCCTTAACACATACTTAAAAAATAAGGAATATGCTTATTGAATATAAGGTGGTGTGTCATCATCGACAAGAGACAAATATTGTCTAAGTTATAGGAGTGTCCACAAAAGGTCTAAAACCTTTCAAAGAAAATCATGAAATTTGGTAAGAGAAAAGGACTCTCAGTTATCATCCGTATCCTTGAGAAACTTGCGCTTGATCCAATTGTCATCCGTATCCTTGCTCCCATGGTCTTGGAGAGAAACCGCAAGAGTTGTCACCCTCCGGTAGAGATCACGAGGATCCTCATCTACTAGCATCATGAATTCATCGGCCTCCTTGTACAAAGATACGATGTGATCCCAACAATCCTTTGCACGAGTGAAGGGACGTAGGTGAGATAGATCTTCGGGAGGAACCACATCTTGAAGGATGAACAAAGCGGAGTGATTGTATTGATTGTCCACTTCTTCTCTTGGGGTGAAGTTGTTTGGATCATGCGGGTAGAAGCCTTGCTCAATGACTCTCCAAAGATTTGTTGAGATGTGATTCAAATTAGACTTGATGCGAAAAGCCCAATTAGCAAAATCACCCTTAACAAGCTTAGGAGGAGGACCAAAATTATTAATGCATGGTGTAGGGACCGGTCCTCCATAGACCGGGGGAGGGGGAACCGAGGCAAAGGTTCCCGTCCCATTCTTATCATGAGGGGGAGAGGTTTGAGTACCTTTAGCCGCTTCCTTGCCGGAATTGGCCTCCGACTCCGATGCGGTGGGATTAACCACAAGCAAAGGATCGGGAGTGGATTTCAGCCCCTCAAGCAATTCTTTAAGCATAGACTTGACTTCAGTCGTCATAGACGTCTTAAGTGAAGCCATAGCTTCATTTAAGTCGTCTCGTGTGATCGAAGTCAACTCCACGGCCTCGGGCACTTCCTCCTTGGTGTCAACCATACTCTTCGGATGGTGAAACCCTTAATAAAGAGACGAGGCTCTGATACAATTGAAAGGATCGATATGATTGACTAGAGGGGGGGGGGGGTGGTGAATAGGTAACTAACCAATTTTTAACTTTTCTTAGCAAATTAGGGATAACAACAAATAGGTTGGCTAGATATGCAACTAGGTGAGCAACCTATATGATGCTAACAATCTCAACAACAAGAGCAAGCAAGATATACAACACAAGTAAAGCTTGCACAAAGTAAAGGTAAGAAATAACCACAAGTGGAGCCGGTGGAGACGAGGATGTGTTACCGAAGTTCCTTCCCTTTGAGGGAAAGTACGTCTCCGTTGGAGCGGTGTGGAGGCACAATGCTCCCCAAGAAGCCACTAGGGCCACCGTATTATCCTCACGCCGTCACACAATGCGAGATGCCGTGATTCCACTAGTGGTGCCCTTAAAGGCGGCGACCGAACCTTTACAAACAAGGTTGGGGCAATCTCCACAACTTAATTGGAGGCTCCCAACAACACCACGAAGCTTCACCACAATGAAATGTGGCTCTGAGGTGACCTCAACCGTCTAGGGTGCTCAAACACCCAAGAGTAACAAGATCCGCAAGGGATTGATGGGGGGAATCAAATTTCTCTTGGTGGAAGTGTAGATCTGGGCCTTCTCAACCAATCCCTAGAAAATCAACAAGTTTGATTGGTTAGGAAGAGAGATCGGGCAAAAATGAGCTTTGGAGCAACAATGAAGTTTGGGGGAGGAAGAGGTGAGTCTTCTTGGGGAAGAAGACCCCCTTTGTAGTGGGGGAACAATCCAACCGTTATCCCCACTCTCAGCCCGCAGCGCGTGGTACTATCGCTCAAGGAAGCGGTACTACCGCTTGCCGCAGTGGTACTGCCGCTTGGCCCAGCGGTACTACCGCTGGGACCGCGCTCAGCAACTTACACGACCACTGGGAGAAGGGACAGTGGAGAGAACCCTCGAGCGGCACTAGCAGCGGTGGTAAGTGCGGCACTACCGCTTATGAGCGGTACTACCGCTCCTACTGCCGCTGCTACTGCCGCTGAACCCGACACGAGAACAGCAAGTGTCGAGTCGAGGTGGTACTAGAGCGGAACTGGAGCGGAACTACCGCCTGTTGCTCTGGGCGGTACTACCGCCTGTTGCTCTCAGCGGTACTGCCACTTCCAGCCACGGTACTACCGTTGGCTCCTCCCCAATGCCACTTCCACGACAATGAAGGATCCTCCAAGGATGCGGGAAAGAGCTGGGGGTGCAAAAGAGATGTGTACGTGTTGATTCCACCCTAACCTTTCCGATACGGACTCCCTCTTGATAGTACGGTATCTCCTACGACTCAAGTCCACCAAAACTGAAACGAAGGAAAACTACACCGTCTTCACTTTAAACACCAAGGGGAAGAAATCGTCTCGTGCCATATGAATGAATATCTGAAATGCTCAATGCACACGATTAGTCCGCAAAAGCATTGTCATCAATCACCAAAACCACTTAGAGAGACATATGCCCTAACATGGGTGGAAGGCTTGGAGGGCGTCGTGTCACCCGCACCGAGCAGATCGAACCCCGCATAGGATTTTGTGTGAACTCACCAGAGTGGAAGCACACCTACGACGGTGGATGTTAACGATCCGGCCAAGGGACAATGGATGCCGCGGCGCGGAAAAAAATTCTGGGCTAGGATTGAAGGCTCTGATTACCAATTCTGACGACCGATCGGACGAAATCGATCGCACGGGGAGGGATTTGAGGGTGAGAAGAGATAGCAGACGAGGTAAGGTAGGAGAAAGGGGATAAGATTCGGAGTTGTGAGCGTTTCTCTGGCTGTCGTCTCTGTCTGGGTTAGGTAGCTTATACAGACACACACGCCACACGGTCTGGGCCACAGACGGCCTAAACAACCCAATGGGCTCAGCCCACGTACAAAGGGTCATCTCATCCTTCTCCCTCATTGTCCATTGCTCACTGGGTAGTAGCAGGTGTGACAAGGACATCGGCACCGACGCATAGGCGGATAGACACGGTGTCGAGGTCGACCACACCAGAGGTAGGGCTGGGCGGCCGAGAAAGAGATGACGTGCCCACTAGGCAAGGGGGAGCCGGCATGGGGAGAGAACAACAACCAACAAACAAAAAATAACAAAAAAAAAACCCCCAAAAACCCAAAAAAAACCCCCCACCAAACCAAAATAACTCAACACCCAACCACCCAAACCACTACCACACCCCCCCACCAACCCCCCCCCCTCCTAATGATTCGCTCCCCTCAACAGATCGCATTAAGTAATACAGTTAATGGCCGCAAATAATTCACAATTAGTTAGCGTTTTAGGCATAGTCCAATCTCATGCAGCTACTTCGGCGTATGTATGCATCAAAGCCCAACTAAAATAGCCCATGTAGGCCATCGTGGAAGGCTCAGCATATTTTTCCATCTAGTTCACCAAAAAAAAAAAAATCGGGCGGCCCTATTTCTCGCTTTCTGCGAGAGCGAGCGAACTCCTCGCTGAAGGGGAACCTCCACTTGGGCCGGCCCACGTGCGGGGGATACACCAGCATGTGTTTCTGTTTCCTTTTCATGTTTTTTGTTTTCATTTTTTCGCTTCTTTTTACTTTTTTATACTTTATAATATTCTAAATGTATATATTACAAAAAGCACTCTTCAAAAACACATTTGACAAAATGTTGAACAACTATTCAAAAAATATTGAATTAGTATTAAAAAATGTAGAACAAGTATTTGAAAATGTGGAACAAGTATTTACAAAATGTTGAACAAGTATTTACAAAATGTTGAATAAGTATTAAAAAATGTTGAACAAGTATTTGAAAATAGTGAATGAGTATTTGAAAATGTTGAACATGTATTTGAAAAATGCTAATAAGTATTAAAATGTTGAAAAAGTATTTGGAAAATGTTGAATAACCGTTCGGACAATGTTGAACGCGTATACAAGAAATGTTGATCACTTATTAACTTTTTTTGAGATATAAAAAATGTAGAGTGAAACGAAAACAAAAATAAGAAAAAACAAAAAATGGAGAAGAAATGTTAGATGCGTATTTGAAAAATATTGTTGACATATACAAAAAATTTAGAACAATAAGTAATAACCAAAAGAACAAACAAAACCGAAAAAAGAAACAGAATAAACAAAAGAAAAAATAAAAAGAAAAGAAACAATGGAAAACAAAAAAAATGGAAGAAAACCGTCTTGAGTCAACTCAAGTAGGACTCGCTCCTAAAATTGAAAATGTATGGGAGCTGTGTGGGGTGGTTGTCATCGCACGCGGTTTCCCTGGAGACCAGGACCGAGCCCTCTTTCTCTCTACCCCTTTTGAGCATTTTTACTCGCTGCGCGAGCGGGAATGGGCTGGCCCGGGAAGGAGGAGAAACCTTAAACGAGAGCTGCTAGTTGTATCGCTTAATGCGACAAATAGTGCTCGCGAAAAAAATCCATCTCGTTGCCCGTGACCTAGCGCCGCACGTCGTATCCGATGGATCGGCTGATCGACCTGGTGGTTTTGCCCACGAGGGCATCTACAATGGTAGACGCTTGCAAAGACGCTAACAGTGAAAGGAATAAATATTACCGAATTAAAAAAGTGCCTAAGCGCCCTACGTTACAACGGCAGGCGCTAATTACATGCGCTAAATTGAACTAGCTGGGCGCTTCGCGTGGGAAGAAAAACAAAGAAGCGCCCGGCGCACAGCCTTGCGTCGATGCTACACATAACGCTGGGATTCTAGTGATAACTGCCTAATCAACCAGGAATCTGATCCTAGCACCCGTGCTAAGCACCGGGCGTTGTACATGCCCTGACTGGCCGCCGCCATCGTCCATCGGCTTTAAGCCAGTTGCCGGGCTGTAGAAGACACGCACACTGCCGGCTACCAGGGTACCAGGGTGCTAGCGTGCTACGGTGTTAGTCATTTATTTGATAAAGGGTCTTTATATTGACTCATAGAGTAGTATCGAGGGATACAATCATACACACCCGATTTCTGTATAAATAGGATGCACATAGTCAACACAACACACACGAATGACCAACCCGGCAAAGTGCAAAGTCATACAAAGAGCAAAGCTATGCCTAGGCGGAGGAAGCAAAAAAAAAAAAAAAAAAAAAAAACCGAAGCAATAAAAACAACAATTGATGATATACAACGGTGACCATCGGTGCCAACCATCTCTTGACATCACAAGGACTGCGAGAAGGGTTCTCCAAAAGCGACGCCTCCAAGAAGGAAACGGCGCACAAGCGCCGCCGTCGCTAGAACCAACTGAGCGGATCGTGGGTTTTCACCCTAGAGATCCAATCTGAGCAAACTCCGAGCAATGCTGTCATCAGGATAACGACGCAAAGAACGCCGCCATTGCCAGGTATAACCAACTAGGTCACACCAGAGTTTTCACCCCAGAGCTCAAGATCGAGTACTCGAGAAGTACCACTCAATTGAAGTCACTTTATGTTATCTCCTCCAATTGCCTCGAACCCAATAGTTGCACGTGTGCACGGTCCTTACAGCAAGCGATGACCATGCCCGAACGAGTAGGCTGGCTAGACTCGACAAGAGCTTTCATTGATTTGAGAATCACATACTTATACCAGATTTTGGGACGCTTCGAATATGCATCTGTACAAAGAGGCGCCTGTACGGACAGATGCATCCGTATGATGCCTGGACACTAAAAACTGACAAATGACAATCCTAATGACGGTTCGCTAATGATACTCGTAACTGTCGGTTCGTAACACTCCCCCATGTACATCGTCGATTTCTTGAATAATCATTACTTAAGGCTTCTTGTATATTCATCATTCGTCTCGAGAAGAATGATATAGATATGTTGCTAAAAACTTTTTTAAACCTGGTGGAAAAAATAATAAGGAGAAAATGACGAACCATAGAGTGATTATTGTCTCACTACTATGGAATACCTTATAGGTAGAACCTTAACAGTAGCGTGGAGTAATAGGCACTTAGCAGTAGCGTGTGGTCTAATCCAGTGCTATAGGTAAGTCTATAGTAGTAGCACGGGACTGCCACCCAGCGCTGCTTCTAAGTGGTCCCCACCTTACCCATCGGGGCTACCCGTAGTAGTAGCGTGTACTCGGAAACACCTGCTATTGCTAAACTTATAGCAGTAGCGCGGGCCTACGACACCTCGCTACCACTATGGGTGTACTGTGCCAGCAGGTGGGCCCAACTTAGCAGCAACGTGGGCCGCAGACCCAGCGCTACAACTAGGGATATGTAGTAGCGCTATTCCCTAACGCGTGCTGCTGCTAAGCCCATCTTATCTTCTCCACGCGGCCGCCCCTCACTCTCCCTCTCCACTCTCTCCTTCGCACCGGCCCTCCCCACACTCGTTGACCGGTCACCGCCATCGCCCGCCGCCACCGACGCTCCTGCACCTCATCCACCGAGGTAGCTCCTCCCTCCTCCTTCCACCTCCCTCCCTCATCCCTCCTTCCACCTCCCTCTCCCTCCCTCCTGCCTCCTCACTCCCACCTCCCTCCCTGCCTCGTCCGTCCTCCTCCTCCCTCCACCTTGCTCCCTCCCTCATCCCTCCTTCGTTCCTCCCTCCACCTCCCTCTGTTTTGAAATTTTAGTAACAGAAATTTTCAGTAAAAAAAAATTGTAATAGAAATTTTAAGGTGTAGAAAATGTTTAATATAGAAATGTTTTGGAATGCTATATGAGAAATTTTTAGGTATCAAATTTAGTAATAGTAGTTTGTAGTAAGAAAATTTAGGTATAGCAATTTTAGTAATAGATATTTTTCGTAAGTGTTGAATAGAGTAGAACTAGGGTATTTAGTTATGTCAATCTCACATTGCCAAATTGAGAGAGAGAGAGAGAGAGACCTACTTTCTTGAAGAACTAGGGTATTTAGTTATGCTTCTTGTCCAAATGAAATGTTCGGGTTATAAGATATATTGAAATGTTTTTGTCAATATTGAACCATTGAAATGCAATGAGCACTAAGTTTGAATGCTCATGTGTGGCGCAGGGTAGATCACCGACGAGCCGGTCGACGACGCCCAGAAGATCACCGATGACACCCGCGCCCGGTCGACAACCATCGTCTATAGTAAGTAAACATGGTCTATGTGGTTGCTTAAATACAAAAATGAAGGATATATATGTGCTTGCCCTAGTGGCCTATGTTTGCACGGAACACATCCGGGTGGCCTATGCAAGTTTTCATAGATGTTTTTACAGATGTAGTAGTAGTAGATGAGTAGCTGTGACAATATGCTTGGATTTGAGCCGCTCGAACTACATTTTCCTTTCTAGCTTAACAAACAGATGTCATGCACCATTCGGCTAACCAATGGGACGGGCTCATACATTGCCTTCAACGTCGAACATATGAACCCCCTGTCATACTGTGCACCCGCCGCAGAAAGACATTATGCCACCACGATCCATGTCTATTGTCGGAATAACAATGCAACCGCAGGCCAAGGCACCGACAGATCATACCAGCGAATTCACTGTATGGAGCATCCAAAGTGAATGATGTCCTTGCCATTAAGGATATGGCTACAATCAAGTTCATTAAAGAAGCAGTTAACATGGTTGATGAGGTGAATTTGGATGTGGTTTTTGACTCCAGTGAGCCACAAGAGGCTGTCAATGTTGCTGATGAGGTGAATTTGGATGTGCTTTCTGACGCCAGTGAGCTACCAGAGGCAGTCGATGTGGTTGATGAGGCGAGTTGTCTAAGAATAATAACTTGCAAAGCTTTGCCTATTGAATTAGTGTCCATCACAAATTATCTTTTATTGAAGTTAGAGTGCCAAATTAATTGAAGTCCAGATCAAAATATATTTACTTTCGCTTTGTAGTAGAACTGAACTTCGTGGTTGTGTGAATGAAATTGGGGAGAGATCCCTTTCTTAAGAAAATAGAAGAGATCCATATCAATGTTTTTAATTATTTTAATACCACAATATAATCAGTAGTCCTAGCATGTAGATTATAGATTGGCTCGCACACCCTTTCCTTTTTATTTCATGAAACAGAGTGGTCCTTTACCAATTTCGTCACCACACAATCTCCAAGCATCATCCCCACAAATTTCACACCATTCTCCTCAGGTTGATCAGCACAATCTGTTGCCATCTCAAGTCAAGACTGGGACACCATTGCATTCAGCAAACTCACCATTTGTTCCATCGCCGTCCCCATCTGTCACCCCCTCTCCTATACCAGTGGATTCAGACAGGCCACACTCCAATATATCATCACTTACTAATACTGGGCAAACTGGACCTCAGCAAAGATCCCTAGCGCCCCAGACACAATCAATTGCTGTGAACACACCAGGGATATCAGCATCGCCCTTACTAGCAGAATTTACAAGTGTAGATGGAACCCAGGCTAACATGCCAACTCAAACTCCAACCATATCAAATGCAGCGGAAAGGCCTATGGACCGCTTACTTAAAGCAGTAAGTGTCTTGCCATTTTATGTTTACTGTCTTTATGTAATTTTTTGTGCTTAATCAGTGTTATTCTGAATGTATTGTATGAGTTGACTATTTTCAAATTTAGCCAGACTGTTCTGAAGCATACTGGCATAAAAAATATGAGGGCCAAGAATGGGAATTTGATTATAGGAGTTAGACATATCATTCTCGCGTACCCCCTCGCGTCGCTCCCGCGAGCGACCGAGGGGGCATACCCTAGCCGCAGCCGGGGCTAGGCCTCCTCCAGCTCCCTCCCTCGCCGCCGCCGATGCGCGCCGCCGATCTGGTCGGCGTAGGCGGCGGGGATCTCTCCTCTCCTCGCTCGATGCCGCGCGGCGCGGACGACGGCTTCAGTGATGGCGCCATCCTGATCCAAGGCACGGCGGCGCAGCGGCTCCCGACGGCGGCGCTTGGCGGCACGGGTGGAGTTCGCCTGGGCGTGATGAGGCGATCGGCTGGACGTGGCCAGAGGATGGAGGTGGGGCTGGGCATGGCCGGCGGCGGTGGCGGCGGCGGCGTCCGGCCCGGACCCGGTCTTGGCGGTGGCGATGGCGACGGTTGACCTGGATCCGACCATGGTGGTGGCGGCGTCCCCTCCGACGGGGATGACGGGCCAGGTGGTGGGTCCTTGTGGCGGCGCCGGTGGCGGCGGATCTTGGGATCTCGTGTCCGGGCTCGTCGCAGGACGCGCGTGGCTGCCGGAGCTTCCTTAGGCGTCGACGACGCTTGATGCGGGATCGCGGCGGCGGTTGCTGTTGTATGGGCGACGACAGCGGCTGGCGCGACGGTGGGTGCTCCCTGTAGCGCCTGGAATCGGGGCGGCGGCCCCACTTCATCAACGATGGCGGACTCCGGGGTCGTGTGGGCGACTCGGAGTCCGGATCTCGAGATGGTGACGGCCTTCTGAGGCTGGCGGCGGTATGGGACGTCCCCTTCATCAACAGACCGGGTTCGATGCGGCTCAGCAGGTGACACATGAGCCTCTCTCGGAGTTGACTGGCGGTGCCTGTCCTCGGCAGGTGAAGCTACCGGTGGATGTGCTGCCGGCGGATGCTACGCACGGTGTCTTATACGGAGACGTCAAGTCATGCCTGCTACCAGCAGGTGATGCACGACGGCTCTGGCGGAGGTGTCAAGTTTAGCCTGTTGTTGTTGGATCGAAGGTGGTGCGACAGTAGTGGGAGGCAGGCGGTATGGGACGTCTTTGTCTTCCGTTGTCTCCTCAAGAGGTATCCGGCTATCGAGTCATCGGTAGACGGATAAAGGCGGATGGTACGGACAGCTTCAACGACGAGCTTATGCACTCTGGTGGAAACACAAGATCTCTGATCCGGCCATGTCGTCGCGCGCCTACGTCGTGTCCTTGCTGAAGGTGGTGGATTGAAGCTTTGCTTTGGGGATGAGGATCCGAAGTTCAACCTTGTGGTGTACTCGCCATCATTGACGCACGTGCAGCGATTCCTTCTTGAAGTGGTAGCCTAGGAGTTGTATCATAGGGTTAGTGGTTATCTGAGGTCGCGAGGTATATGGCCTCCGGGTTTGTTTTTCGCTTTGGGTCGATGGTGTTCGAGTGCTGGATTTTGCTCTATTAATAATATATGGCTGCATGCAGCGCCCTGATGTAGAGGCTGGGGGTTATCCTCCTTTAAAAAAAAGACATATCATTCTCTTTTCTGGTCCACTTGAATTAATTAGTTCAAATGATCAGAATGGTGCACCAACCGAAGATCCGAAAGCATGTGCAACATGAAAAATATTACTCCACTTCGGTCAACTAGATTTTCAGATGATAGCAATGATGCCTATCCATGTCCGTTCTTGCTATCCCAATGTTTGAAAGCACATGCACTAGTAGAAAAAGGCCCATTTGTCCCGGTTCCAGAGGCCCATTTGTCCCGGTTCTGGAACCGGGACTAAAGCCCAATACTTTTAGTCCCGGTTCGCCTACGAACCGGGACAGATGGGGCTCCACGTGGCCGCTGCGGCTTGCCCAGGCGGGACCAAAAAGCATCCACGCGTCAGCAGTTCAGGGGCTGGGTTTTTTTTTTTGAGGGGGGGGGGGGGGGGGGGGAGGGGGGGGGTTTTGTGGGTTTATGTAGGGTTAATTTAGGGGTTTCATATATTGTGTTAGCTAGCTAATAGAGAGAAGTGTCCTCTCTTATCTCCGTGCTTGGTCAACGCTACGTACTATATGTATAGAGAGGACTCGACACGCTAGCTAGTAAGCAAATGAAGGAAACCATTAAGTGCACAAGATCGTCATGAACATATACAGAGAGAAGAGATCGACGTCCTCCTTCTCCGAGAGATTGGTCGAAAAACAAGTTTTCGTATATCTATCCGACGCTACTAGCTACATATATACAATATAAGATCTCTTACAATCCCTAACATCTGATGTCAAGTTCCACATGGTATTCTCCGGCTTTATTGATGACGTGGTCAAGAAAGAATCCCGCCAATTCCTCTTGAATTGCTTTTATGCGATCTTGTGGTAGGAGTTCATCCCGCATCTGCCACATCTAATTTGAAGAAGGGGGTCAATACATATATATGAATGAAACTCAACACAAATGATGGTAATAAAATAAAATTGTGACTATTATTGCTTACGCACTTCATATTGTTTTTCAGAGTAGCCCCGCTCACAGGTCGTGTGGCGGATGAACTCGCAAATGTAGTATCCAAAAAAATCATTCCCGCCTTCCTGCCACAATCACTTTACAAGAAATAGAGGTCAATCAAACTGATAAGCAAGCATGCTAAATGGTATTGATGAAACTAGCTAGAATCAATGGGAGATGCGCGGAGCTAGCTAGTAGTACTTACTTTTGGGTGTGTAAATTGGAGCTCCCCCGGCAGTCCCGGAGCTTCTGCGGTGAACTCTTTCCAAACCCTGCCAGAGAAAGAAAACAATTACTTGATATCAGGAAATGAACAAAGTTGCCGATATGGTGCGATAACGATCGATTGAACTTACTTCTCGAGCATTTTAGTCATGGCCGCATACTCCTTGGGATCTTTTCGTCTCGAGTCTAAGATGGTTACTAGTCCCTGCTCAAGCTTAATCTCTAGGAGAATAAAGTGGAAGCTGCGCATGCATGCATAACTCATCAATTATATTACTATAACCTCAAGTAATAAGGGAAACCGAATATGCAGAAGACGGTAACACTCACTTGAAGTTGTAAGGAAAGAGTATTTTATCTTTGTTTTGATTTCGAAGCAACGATTGTAGCAAGTTGGCCTCGGTTTCTTTGGCATTATATTTAACCATCCATTCATCTATGAGATTTGTGTTAATGAACCCAATAACATAGATTTGTGCTTTTCTGCATTCGACGATCTTCAATCTGCATAATATAGTGAGGATAATTATATATACATGCAATGAAAGAGCTGAGCTATATATAGAGACTTAATTATAGAAGTAGTACTTACAGACAGTAGCAAGTGACGATTATTTTATCGAGGGCCTTTTGATTGAAAAACTGGAAGAACTCCTCAAATGGAACAGACAACAGTTCAATTCCAACGAGGTCGTTGTCGGTGTCAAAACCGGCGGATCTCGGGTAGGGGGTCCCGAACTGTGCGTCTAAGGTCGATGGTAACAGGAGACGGGGGACACGATGTTTACCCAGGTTCGGGCCCTCTCTATGGAGGTAATACCCTACGTCCTGCTTGATTGTCTTGATAAATATGAGTATTACAAGAGTTGATCTACCACGAGATCGTAATGGCTAAAATCCTACAAGTCTAGCCTGTCTGATTATGATTGTCATTATGGTTGTCCCTACGGACTAAACCCTCCGATTTATATAGACACCAGAGGGGGCTAGGGTTGTACAAAGTCGGTTACAGAGAAAGGAATCTTCATATCCGAACGCCAAGCTTGCCGTCCACGCCAAGGAGAGTCTCATCCGGACACGGGAGAGAGTCTTCTGTCTTATATCTTCATGGCCCATCAGTTCGGCCCACATTATGTAGCCCGGACGCCCGAGGACCCCGTAATCCAGGACTCCCTCAGTAGCCCCTGAACCAGGCTTCAATGACGATGTGTCCGGCGCGCAGATTGTCTTCGGCATTGCAAGGCGGGTTCCTCCTCCGAATACTCCAAAACTGACTTTGAGCGCAGAAAACGTGTCCGGCTCTGCAAAACAAGTACCACACACAACCGCAGAGAGTATAATATTTCACGAATCCAATCCGCTGACAACTTTTTATAACGCGATACCACATTCCTTTAAGATGCGGTTTCCAGTGGCACGCCTTGTCACAGCAGAGATCGTGGGTAATCCAATCGTGCCATCTGCACGGCCCTTGGGAATAGCCGAGTTTTAAGGCTAGTGGGGAGGCGCTTGATATTCACTGCCTTTATAAGGAGATAAGGATTCACCCCCTTCACCCACGCCTTCTCTTTCTCTGCCTCTCCATTCTCGAGCTCCAGCGCCCAAGTTCTCATCTTTTCCGCCTCAAAGAAGCACTCCGACCATGTCCGGATCCGGAGCGCAAGGCAAGTGGATGGCCTCCTCCGTCAAGGAGAAGGACATAACGAAGGTCCGGGAGGCGGGGTATTTGGCCAAGGAAATCGCCCATCGGCTTCTGGCCAAGGGACAGATCATCCCCACCCCCAAGCCTCATGAGAGGGTGGTGTTCATCCCCCACTTCGTCCGCGGGTTAGGGTTTCCTCTCCAGCCTTTCGTCCGCGGACTCATGTTCTACTACGGGCTAGATTTTCATGATCTAGCCCCAAATTCTTTCCTCAACATCTCGGCATTTATTGTCGTGTGCGAGGCTTTCCTCCGCATCCCACCCCACTTCGGACTGTGGCTCAAGATCTTCCATGTGAAGCCGAAGGTGGTGGATGGTCAACACGCAGAGTGCGGAGGCGCCATGGTGAGCAAGATGCCCAACGTCACATGGCCCAAAGGTACCTTTGTGGAAACCGTCAAAGGGTGGCAACAACTGGGGTTCTATATCACAGAGCCCCGCGACGCTACCTGGGCCGCGGCTCCCGAATTCAAGTCTGGAGCCCCAATGTGGCTCACCTCCTGGCTAGAGAAGGGCCTGAATTGGTCGTCGTCGGACGAGCTGACAGCGCTGTAGGCGCGTATCCAGAGCATGGTAGAGAAGAACATCAAGCTTGTCAATGTGATCCAGGTGATGCTAGTTGGCCGGATCCTTCCATGCCAAAGCCGGACTTGCCATCTGTGGGAGTTCGATCCGGCCGAGCACCAGACCTTGCAACAGTTCTTCGGAACTACGCACGAAGACATCTAGAAGGTGCTTTTTAAGGCCAGCGAGAAATGGTCGGAGACGACCGAGGACCGCGGGCACGACCTGGCCCATCCCGCCAGTCCGGTGAGCTTTTCGTGCTTTCAAGGTGTATCCTTTACTTGCTTGCTCAGGGAAAATGCCTAAGCCTCTCTATTTATTTTTTCAGGTCTGGACGAAGAAGGCAGAGCGGATCAAGTGTCCGGCTCCGCTGCCCGAGGAACTAGCCATCCCACTTCTGACGAATATGCTGGTCCCGGCGCCCTACCAGGCGCCGGAGAAGAAGGCCAAGAAAAAGGCCAAGGAGACCAGAAGTGGCCTCCATCGCATGGGAACTTCGGACGCGCCGTCCGAAGACGCCGAAACTCACTCCTCCGCCGAAGAGGGTGACAAGGAGGAGGAGGAAAGCAACTCTCCCCTTGAGGGGGGAAGGAAGAAAAGGGTGGCCTCCATAAATCTGGAGGTAGAGGCGTCCAAGAAGAGGAAGGTCTCCCTCGCGGATAACTCCGCGTGGGATGTCGACCGCAGCCCAGAGCGGCGCCCCCGAGATAAGCCCCTGGCCGGATCGTGAGTACTCAAAGACCCTGACGCATTCATATATCCAGCCTCTTGTCTCCATAGTTTTAACATGCTGAATCATGTACTTGCAGTCCGGTTCGTTCCGACCTCGAGCGATACTCATCCTCGGGAAATTCGCTGGACCCGAAGGTGATGGACAGCGGGTCCCTTCCGGCGGCCTCATCTCCCAAGGCCGTGGATGACACCGAGGTGTTGTCTCAAAGGATCCCAGGCCAGGGAGAGATGCAGGAGGACGTCAGCGCGGTGCCAGAGGGTGAAACCTCGGCCGCCGGACACATGGGGGAGCAAATCCCCATGGGGCCTGGCAATGGGGGCCAGGTCCAATTCGGCCCCCAGCCGAATATGATCCCGGAGACCAATACGGCTCCAGAATCCGGCAAGCAGCCTCCTTCGAAAGAAGGGGGTGTGCCCATTTCGCCGGTGACCTCTGTCCAACTAGAGGCACTGAACACCCTACTGGAAGCGCTGCGAAGTGCTTCCATTGTAGAGGAACACCGTGCCCTTATGGGTACGGTGATTGAGAAGATTCAGTCCGCGAAGAGCGGACTGACCGAAGCCTGCATAAGCCTTCTAACAAGTTTTGAGGTATGAAACGTAATTATGTAAAAGAATATCACAGTATAGACAGTAGCCCCTGAGACACTGTCCGGTGGTCGAAAAGAAAAGCCGGACAGAGGATCAAACAATTTTCGCAGGAGACTAACCATACATGTCTATGTGAAAAAGCAGGCGTCGCTGCTGGCTGCGACCTCTCGTGCTGCCGAAGTCTCCGGACTGAAGCAGAGTCTGGAGCAGGCCGAGGAACAACTCGGCCATGTGAAAAAGCAGCTGGAGGATAAGCAAGGTATGCCATGACCTTCTGTATATCAGAAAGGATAGATGATTTGCATTGACCATAGTGCCATGATATTTGTAGGAGCGACGACTGAGGTGGAGGCCCTTAAAAAGGCGCTGGCCGAGGCCCAGAAGAGAGCGGCGGAGGAACAATCCGTCCGCGAAAAGCACGATGCCAGGGTCAGTGAGGTCCAACAAGAGCTCCAGGATGCTGTAAAGAAATGCGAGTCCTTGGAGCGCAAGATGACGGATCAAGAGTCCGAGCTTGCTAAGGCCCACCAAAGCACATAAGAAGCCCAGGTTGAAGCCCAGGGCGCCCTTCAGGAAATCCAAGAGGCCAGGAAAATCGTGGCGGGTAAGGCCTTTATAATGCAAAGCAAATTTGTGAAGAAAAGGTACCTCTTACTGACCCGGATTTGGAGTTCTCCAGGAGCGTTTGCGGATCTGCCGCGCAGCATTGCAGATGCTGCGGATTTCTTCCGAGCCGAAGAGGGGAGCTCCACGGAGAAGCTGTTCTGGTCGCAATACCTTGCGCCAGAGCATCCGGTGCCCCTTAGCGATCAGTTGAAACAGCTGACCGAACTGCATAGGGCGGCCGAATTGGCCATGAAGGATTTGATAATCCGCTTATGGCCTGCCGAAGCCATACCCCAAAGCTACTTCGGGCTCGTGAAGCGACTGGTTGCTGCCTGCCCTTGGCTTGATGCCATCAAGCGGTCGGTCTGCATCGAAGGTGCGCGGATGGCCTTCGCCCGTGTCAAGATACAATGGGCGAAGATGAACGCCGTCAAGCTCGCGACCGAGGGACCGCCCGCGGGCAAGGAGCACCGCACGCCCGAGCGATATTTTGATGATGTCCTGGAGGGATCCCGCATTGTAGCGGAGCAGTGTGCAAAAGACATTATCTTTGGATGAATATGTTATCCTGTCCTGCACAATAAAACAAAACTGATATGTAATATAATATTAGTTGTTTACATCAAGATTTTTCCTCCTGTGCGGCCGTTTTATTAAATCTGAGAGTTGGCCAGTCGTCGGCTTCAGCCCCCACGTAGGTAGTACGGGGGTGTTCGGGATAAAATCTAAACACTCTTTATCCAAAGTTTGGTCCTTGAAGGAGGTGTTTAGCGCAACGAACCAGGCAACCGGACTATGTGGCTTTATCACCCTCACTTAGCCATAGGAGTTTTATAGAAATTTAGGCGCAGCCCCTAGTATTCGTGAATCCGAACTAGGGTGCTGTAAACACCGGATCGGGTAAAGACCGATTCATCGCATAATGCGGAAAAAATCGCAAAAGATTTGTAACCTCCGAAGAGCTGACCGGCTCACGCCGCATCATGACAGTCAGTTTTTGGCTTTCTCTACTGAGGTGCTCATCCGGACGAACCAGGGCACAATCGCAGTAGTTCTCCCTTTACTACCCTAGCCGATATAGCGGAACGTAAGGTAGTAAGCACAGGAGCCGGGCAACCCAACTATTGACCAAAGACATGATTCGGAGCCAATGCATATAATGCTAAATTCGGGGTGCCGAACTATACTATAAAAAGTGTTCGGACTTTGTTGCCGTATTATGGGGCGTAATAAAGCCCCTGGCAAATTTAGGCCGTACTAAAGTGTACGGGTGCAGTGGATAAGATTATCAAGAAAAAATGAAGTAGTAAGCTAGTGCCGCAGAAGTTGGGCCGCGAACTATTTCCATTACAAATTTATGGATACGTAAAAGCGTATAAGTAGTGCGATAAGCAACAGGGCTATTTTACATGCCATGACCAAGGGAGAGCTGCGTGGGGGTCCTGATAACAGGTAGAGTGACCATCAAAAAGACTTCCTAGAGATTCCCGCATACCGCAATGCTTCTTGCTATCTTGGTGTATCTATCCTTCGAAAGGACCGATGATCAGGCCGTCTTGAGGGGCCTCTGGAAAACCTGAAAAGGATGAAAAAGAAAGAGTGAGAGTACATGTATCTAGGGGAGGTCGAGCCGTATTATGGACCACAATATAGTTATGCCTCCGTCTATGCCCATGGTATTTTAAGTGCGTAGTTATGTACGCGTGGTACGTATGCCGCCATTTGGCCGGGACGGAGACGGAGGCCAGATTGCTAGTCTAAATCCTGACGAGCCGGACTGTTATGCTGCGGAGTAGTCCGGATCCGCTTGACAGTGTCCGGGAGTTTGGCCGCTGAATTAAGATTCGGTTGGCAAGGCCGCTCTGTACTTCCGGTGCCAAGGCCGCGGTGTGCTCCTCAGTACGGAGGGAGCGCTCCGTGTTTCCATTAACTGTTATGACACCGCGTGGACCCGGCATCTTGAGCTTGAGATAAGCATAGTGTGGCACCGCATTGAATCGAGCAAATGCGGTTCGTCCGAGCAGTGCATGATAGCCGCTGCGGAAGGGGACGATATCGAAGATCAACTCTTCGCTTCTGAAGTTGTCCGGGGATCCGAAGGCAACCTCCAGTGTGATTGAGCCCGTACAGCGGGCCTCTACACCTGGTATGACTCCTTTAAAGGTAGTTTTTGTGGGTTTGATCCTTGAGGGATCGATGCCCATTTTGCGCACTGTATCCTGATAGAGCAGGTTCAGGCTGCTGCCGCCGTCCATGAGGACGCGCGTGAGATGGAATCCATCAACAATTGGATCGAGGACCAGTGCGGCTGAACCGCCATGACGAATACTGGTCGGATGGTCCCTGCGATCGAAGGTGATCGGGCAGGAAGACCATGGGTTGAACTTTGGGGTGACTGGCTCCATCGCGTAGACATCACTGAGCGCTCGTTTGCGCTCCCTTTTGGGGATATGAGTGGCGTATATCATGTTCACTGTTTTAACCTGGGAAGGGAACTTCTTCTGCCCTCCTGTGTTCGGCGGACGGGACTCCTCATAATCGTCCTTGCTTTGCAACCCCTTCTCCTTGCGTTCGGCATTTAACTTGCCAGCCTGTTTAAAAACCCAACAGTCTTTGTTGGTATGATTGGCTGGTTTATCAGGGGTGCCGTGGATCTGGCATGGACGATCGAGTATGCGGTCCAAGCTGGATGAGCCCGTATTGTTTCTTTTGTATGGCTTCTTCCGTTGGCCAGACTTGGAGCCACTGAAATCGGTATTGACCGCCGTGTCATCGGCCGTGTCACCATTGCTTCGGCACTTGTGCCTGCTGCGTCGGGGCTTGCCATTGCCATTCTTGGCTTCAGAGGTATCGACATCGCTTGCAGTGTTATTGCTACGAGCTAGCCAACTATCCTCGCCCGCACAAAAGCGGGTCATGAGTGCCGTGAGGGCTGCCATGGACTACGGTTTTTCTTGGCCGAGGTGACGAGCGAGCCATTCGTCGCGGATGCTATGCTTAAAAGCCGCTAGGGCTTCGGCATCCGGGCAGTCGACGATCTGGTTCTTTTTAGTTAGGAACCTAGTCCAGAATTTCCAGGCCGACTCTCCAGGCTGTTGAACTATGTGACTTAAGTCATCGGCATCCGAAGGTCGTATATATGTGCCTTGGAAGTTGTCGCGGAAGGCGTCTTCCAAGTCCTCCCAGCTGCCAATAGAGTTTTCAGGCAGATTGTTTAACCAGTGCCGAGCTGGCCCCTTGAGTTTTAATGGGAGGTATTTGATGGCGTGAAGGTCATCACCGCGGGCCATATGAATATGGAGAAGAAAATCCTCAATCCATACCGCGGGATCTGTTGTTCCATCATATGATTCGATATTTACGGGTTTAAACCCTTCTGGGAATTCGTGCTCCATTACTTTATCAGTGAAGCAGAGGGGGTGTGCGGCGCCTCTATATCGGGCCACGTCGCGACGTAGCTCGGATTGAGTTCGTCGGCAGTCTTTGGGCCGGGCGTGGTTATGTTTGTCACGTCTGGCTTGATAGCCGTCGTCGCGCGCCAGGGCATGCCCCCGCGATCCGTAGATTGATCTGGACTGACCTGCTCTATTGTCCAGGTCCTGCCGCAGGTCATATGTATGACCCCGGGCTGTTATGTCTCTGCTTTTGCGGCGAGGTAGTTTGGGCTGGTGTTCGGCTTGAGTTGCCGCTTTGTCCCGGCCACGTGGTGGTCGGTCAGCCGCATTATGTGTTGATGGCATGGGCTTAAGTGCCTCGTCGTTGAATTGGGGTAGCAGTTTACGCCTCGGATAACTTTTAATGGGCCGCTCGAGTCCGTATTCCTCGGCTGCCAGGACATCAGTCCATCTGTCGTTGAGTAGATCTTGATCAGCTTGAAGCTGCTGCTGTTTCTTTTTCAGGCTCTTCGCAGTGGCTATTAGCCGGCGCTTAAACCGCTCCTGCTCGACGGGTTCCTCAGGCACGATAAAGTCTTCGTCGCCGAGGCTCACCTCATCTTCGGAGGGTGGAAGATAGTTGCTGTCCTCCGAGTCTTCGTTTATGGCCTGTTCATCAGGGCTGGCTTGCCCATCTTCCCTATCGTCCTGTTCGAAAGTCGGCTCGACGGGATCTTCTTTGTCTTCGGCCTCATCCGGAGTATTGTTCTCTCTCGTGCCGGTATTGCTGTCTTTTCCACGGCATGATTTAGAGCGGCGCCGCTGACGTTGGCACTTTGGCCGTGTCTCAGGAGGCGTATCCTCGACTGGATCTTTCTTGTTATCGCCATTATTCTCTTTGGGGGTATCCACCATGTACACGTCATACGAGAACGTGGCTGTCCAACGCCCAGTAAACGGCGGGCTTTGGGCCTGCTCCTCTCCGGCGTCGGCGTCCATACCGTCGATGTCTTCGGAGTCGTAATCGAGCATGTCGGTTAAATCTTCGACAGTGGCAATGAAGTGGGCGGTGGGTGGGAAGCAAAATTCCCCTTCCTCAGCCCCCAGTTCAAACCGGATATAGTTCGGCTGCGAGTCCCCCGCTAAGGAGAGGGTTTTTAATGAGTTAAGCACATCACCCAAAGGTGAGTGCCGGAAGATGTCCGTGGAGCTGAACTTGATGATCGGCGCCCGATTGAGCTCGACAGGCGCGGACACACGCGGTTCGGAACCTGTTGCCGGAGACGAGTCTGAGGTTCCGGTGACACAGATCTCGTTCGAAGTTGGTTCTGTGTGCGGCTCCAACGCCGCTGAGTCTGTAGCTTCCGTGGCGGGGTGGGGCCTCCCGTCCTCGGATGGCGCAATCTGCTCCAGATCTAGGGCCAGGGCAGTTACATGAGCTATATCCCGGGTATGGTCCGATGACAGATTTAGGTCATGTTCATCGCGGTGGCAGGGAGCGGCTGCCATGGGCTCGAATCCGTCGAAGATCAAGTCTCCGCGGATATCAACAACATAGTTCAAGCTTCCAAACCTGACCTGACGGCCAGGGGCGTAGCTGTCGATCTGCTCTAGATGACCAAGCGAGTTGGCCCGCAGCATGAAGCCGCCGAATACGAAGATCTGGCCGGGGAGAAAAACCTCCCTCAAGGCAGCATCGTTGTGGATGATTGATGGAGCCATCGAGTCTTCTAGCGACGACACAGCGGAACTCTCAATGAAAGCACCAATGTCGGTGTCAAAACAGGCGGATCTCGGGTAGGGGGTCCCGAACTGTGCGTCTAAGGTCGATGGTAACAGGAGACGGGGGACACGATGTTTACCCAGGTTCGGGCCCTCTCTATGGAGGTAATACCCTACGTCCTGCTTGATTGATCTTGATAAATATGAGTATTACAAGAGTTGATCTACCACGAGATCGTAATGGCTAAAACCCTAGAAGTCTAGCCTGTCTGATTATGATTGTCATTATGGTTGTCCCTACGGACTAAACCCTCCGGTTTATATAGACACCGGAGGAGGCTAGGGTTGTACAAAGTCGGTTACCGAGAATGGAATCTTCATATCCGAACGCCAAGCTTGCTGTCCACGCCAAGGAGAGTCCCATCCGGACACGGGAGAGAGTCTTCTGTCTTGTATCTTCATGGCCCATCAGTCCGGCCCACATTACGTAGCCCGGACGGCCGAGGACCCCTTAATCCCGGACTCCCTCAGTTGTGCTCCTCTTTAACTCTCAGCGTCAAAGTATCATTCCCAGACTCGCTGCAGGTGTCCATGTACCACTCATGGAATCTTCGCATCAACGTTGTTAGAGGAGGATGACCAGGTTTGACGACAGGCTTCCCGTACCGGTATTTGAAATCGTCCACCTCCATTGTATCAAAATGTGCATCGTTGGGCAGGTAATCTGCAGGATTGGTACCGGGCACCATCCCCGGATGATTAGCGAAGATATCGCTAGACACCTTGAGCGGGGGGCATGATTGGTTCGCTTGTTCGCCGAGCTGGGGAATTTTTTTCCCACTTCTTCGTTCTGCTAACTTTCGATCACTGCAAGTACTTCCCGACTGCTCCGCTTCCTTATATGTCCTTTCAATAATGCGCTCATAGTTGGTTTGCGGCGGAGGCGGTGGTGGTCGCTTCAGGGCATCCAAAGTGTGCTTCAATTTCACCGGATCTATCTTCTTCTCCGGAGGTGGATGTTTCTTTGCAAAAAAGTCCTTCACTTGGGCTTTACAGACCTTCGCATTTTCCTCCTCGGTCATCTCGTATGGTAACTTCTCTAGAGGCTTGAGAGATGGACCGAATCTATATTGCCTCCCGCCTCTGGCTGTACTGCTAGACGCCGGAGCGGTGGCATCTCTCTTCCGTTGCTGCTGACGAGTAGTAGAAGGAGGTAGAGTGCTCTGACGCGCCGGAGCAGTCGGAGCGGCGGCTTCTGTCTTCCGCCGTTGCTGACGAGGCGGAGGAGGAGGTGGGCTGCTCGGACGTGGCGGAGCAGGCGGAGTGCTGCCCTGACACGCCGGAGCAGCCGGAGAAGGAGGCGGAGTGCCCTGATCACTCGCCGGAGGAGGAGGAGGAGGAGGCATCCAGTTCGGAAGCTTGATGTGCTCCTTCGGCCATAGACATGGAGTTTTCAGAGCAAGACCCAGCTGAGTATCCCCTTGACCTGTTGGGTGGTCAAGCTCGAGCTCCTCAAATCCCTCTGTTACTTCATCCACCATCACAACAGCATAGCGTTGTGGAATCGGACGACAGTGAAAAGTTGCGTCGGGTTCAGAAGGTGCAACAGAGCCGACAGCCGCCTTGACTTTGAGGTGCTGCCATTGCGTCATAAGCTGGCAATGCTGAGCCTCTGTGATAGCATCCATGGGGTACCTAGGAGCCGTGAAGTCAGGCTGCTGAACAAGCTCGGTGGAAGCCACGCTGCTTCTCCACTGAGATGGTAGGGTAGCTTCGGGGGTAGCTCCGGCACCTCGCTGGCTCTCAACTTGTTCCTCTAGCTTTTGTACCCTTGCATTCAGCTTCTGCAGTTCGCTCTGCTCAAGTTTCCTCTTCCTCTCCCGGGTTTTGTAACCGCCTGCGCCGGGAAACCCAACCTTCCATGCAAAGGAGCCTGGCGTGCCTCGTGTTCGTCCAGGGTGCTCAGGATTCCCAAGGGCCTCGGTCAGCTCGTCATTCTCTCTGTCGGGAATGAATGTCCCTTGCTGCGCTGCGGCGATACACTTCTGAAGCTTCTTGATGGGTATTTCAAGTTGCTCCTCTGTCCAAACGCACTTCCCTGTTTCAGGGTCCAAGGTTCCCCCAACCCCGAAGAACCAAGTCCTTGAACGGTCTGGCTAGTTCAATGTCTCTGGTTCGACCCCTTTAGCAAGCAGGTCTTGTTCAGCCTTGTCCCATAGCGGCCGGGCTTTGAGGTAGCCACCTGACCCCGTGCGATGGTGAAACTTCTTCTTTGCAGCATTTATCTTATTTGTCTCTGACATCTTCTTACTCTTGTCTGATGTCTTGTAGGCCACAAATGCGGTCCAGTGATCTCTTATCTTCTCAAATCGGCCGGTGAATTCTGGAGTCTTCCCTTTGTCGACAAACATTGATTTGAACTCATTCTTCCACCTCCTGAATAGATCTGCCATCTTCTTAAGATCACACGCCTTGACCAATGGCTCTATAACTGGCTTATCCGGATCCTCCTCTGGTGGTAGGGTGAAATTTGCCTTCAGCGAGGTCCAAAGATCATCTTTCTGTCTATCGGTGACATAAGAAACTTGAGGGTCTTCGTTCTTCTTAGGCTTATTCCATAGCTGGATGCTGATCGGGATGTTGTCCCTAACAATAGCTCCGCACTGAGCAGAAAATGCATCCTTGGTCCGCCTCGGTTCAATCGGCTGGCCATCGTTCGCGATTGCTGTGATCGTGAACCTTTCATCCTGACGCAACCTTTTCTTTGGGCCTCGTCTCGTTACCGAAGTTTGGCTCGATCCGAAGGGCTTTAAAAGAAGAAAGAAGAGTTAATATATGTACATACCAAAACAATTAATGCATCAATTAGCTAGTCAGCACATGCTTAATTAATATATATACCTCGCCGGACTTTGCAACAGCTCCCTCCTCCGTTCGATCACCGGAGCCATCATCATGGTCTCCTTCTTCCTCCAGCATTCGGTCACCGGAACCATCATGATCATGTCCTTCCTCCTCCATTGTTCGATCACTGGAGCCTTCACCCTCTCCTTCCAGACAATCGGCGTCGTTGAGATACGACAAGACATCACCTCCGCCGAGGATGATGTCCCCCAACAACTCTTCTGTTTCCAAGTCTCTTTGTTGATCCATAGTTTCTGCAAATATTACAACATGGCAATTAATATACAAACATGAGAGATGGATATATTAGTGGCAAACATAGACCTAGCTAGCTAATCACAACAAGGAATATTAATTAGTGGCCTCGATGCTTCTACGGTTTGGGGTGGCCTCGACAACGCTTCTAGGGTTTGGGGTGGCCTCGACAACGCTCTTTTAACTTGGTAAATTTGGGTGGCCTCGACGCTTCTAGGGTTTGGGGTGGCCTCGGCAACGCTTCTAGGGTTTGGGGTGGCCTCGGCGCTTCTAGGGTTTGGTCGGGCGAGAGGGGGTTGATCGACGTCCCCCCTCATGTTGAAGAGTTACCGGAGTTCTCTCATGAAAGTCCGATGTCCGGACCGCCTCTCTCATGAATGTCAAACAAGGGATTTAACAAAATGGCTCCATTCTGGATGTGCAGAAAATGGTCCATATTTTTCTTGATCTCATCTACCCTTCTATATGTCACGTTGTCAGTGTCAAAGGATTCAAGAAAACCATGGCTTCATCATTAGCCAGAAGTAACAGGCGCATAATGGTACGAAGCTCTCCAAAATTGTTTTGGAACGGAGTCCCGGATAGGATAATTAGTTTTTTGGTACAAAGTTCAGCAACAGCCTTCCGAATATCGCTATTTGGAAGGCCTTTGCTGAAATTCGTACCACAAAGCGAATTATTCTATCCGGAACTCCGTTCCAAAACAACTTTGAAGAGCTTCGTAGCATCATACGCATGTTACTTCCGGCTAATGATAAAGCCATGGATTTCTTCAATACTTTGACAGACAACGTGACATATAGAAGAATATATATATATATAGATGAGATCAGAAAAAAATTGGATCAACTTGTGCACATCCATAATGGGGGCATTCTTGATAAATCTATGTTGCATATGTCAAAATTCAAACTTTGACATATGATCAAATGTTGCATATGTCAAAATTCAAACTTTGACATATGATCAAACTTTGACATATGATCAAACTTTGATATATGATCAAATGTTGCATATGTCAAAATTCAAACTTTGACATATGATCAAACTTTGATATATGTCCACCGCGATATAAAATGATACATAGACTTGTTCGGGCGAGAGGGGGTTGATCGACGTCCCCCCTCATGTCATAGAAACAAAGAAGAAAAAAAAAGTTACCGGAGTTTTCTTCTAGTGGTTTGGGTGGCCTCGAGAGTTTGTCGGGTAGGGGCGGGAGGGGGTAGGAGATCGACAACGCTTTATTTTCTAGGGTTTGGGTGGCCTCGAGAGTTGGTCGCCCGGTATATCGAGAGGGGGGGGTGAACATTTTACCTTAGTAACTTAGAAAAAAAATGTTATCGGGGAGGGGGTAATCGACCCCCCCCATCATGTCGAAGTTATCGGGGGGGGGGGGGGGGTATATCGACAACGACATACTTACATAGAAAAAAATGTTATCGGGGAGGGGGTTGATCAACGTCCCCCTCTCGACCCCTCGGCGATCCTCGACCCTCCCCCTCTCGACCCCTCGGTGATCTTTTTTTTTCTTCTTCTTCCTCTTCTTATTTTTCTCTCCTCTTCTTCCTCTCCTCTTCTTCTCCTTCTTCTTCTCCTTCTTCCTCTTCTTATTCTCATTTTCCTTTTTCCTCTCCTTTTTCTTCTTCTTCCTTCTTCCTTCTTCCTCTTTTCTTCTTTTTCCTTATTTTCCTTTTTCCTCTCCGCTAACCTAAAATCTACTAACCTAAAATGCACTAACAGTACAACTAACCTAAAATGCACTAAATCAACTAACCTAAAATCGATATCTACTAACAACCTAAATAAAAAAATTAATACATACATGAAAAAAAATCATCATATGAAAAAAAAATTATATGAACAAAAAAAATTATATGAACAAAAAAAGCATACAACATCTATCATCAACATCATCATATCTAACATCAACATCATCTAACAAAATCATATGAAAAAAAATGTATATGAACAGGGGGCCGGCCGGACCGTAGCGCGGGGCGGCGCGGACAGGGGCGGTGATGGCGCGGGGGCGGTTACGACGCTGGCAGGGGCGACGCAGCGACGAGGGCAGGGGCGACGCGGCGACGAGGGCAGGGGCAGCGCGGCGACGGCGTCGGGGGCAGGGGCGCGCGCGGTGCGTCGGCGCGTCGGGTCAGGGCAGAGGGGCGCGAGGAGCGACGGCGTCGGGGGCAGGGCGCGGCGAGGGCATCGGCGACGGCTAGCTCGGGCAGCCTGCCGGCGTCGTGGATGGATTCGCCGCCGTCGGGGGGAGAGGAGGAGGAGAGATCGAAGTGAGGATGGGCGGTTCTGAAAATTCCTAAGTGCTACTTATATACCAAGAGTATTGGTCCTGGTTCATGGCACCAACCGGGACCAATACCCCCCTTTTGTCCCGGTTGGTGGCACCAACCGGGACTAAAGGGGGACATTGGTCCCGGTTGGTGCCACGAACCGGGACCAAAGGTGAGCATTGGTCCCGGTTCGTGGCACCAACCGAGACCAATGGGCTTGCACAGCGGCGTGGTGGTGGGAGTTTAGTCCCACCTCGCTAGTTGAGAGCGCCCCGCACCGGTTTATAAGCTCGACTGCCTCATCCCTATTGAACTCCTCTGAACTGCAGGCCAAAGGCCTAATCTGACACTGTTATGCCTGTGGGCCTGCTGGGCCTTCTGTGGGCCGGAATCCTGGCCCAACTAGCTGGGTTTCTAGTCGTATTCACGCCGTGGTGGCCCAGTAGGTGGCATTTTTTTCTGTTTTCTTTTTTGCTTTATTTTTTTTTCCAGTTTTCCAGTGATTCTTTTTGCTGTTAGGTCACAAAAATTATAGACTTTCTGTTAGTGCCATTAATTTTCAAATTTGAATAGTTTAAATTTGAATTCTTTTAAATTTGTGTGAATCACTAGTTTGTGAATAACTTTACTATAAAAATAGATTTTTGAATGATTCTTTTTCCAGCTATATAATATTATTGTGTTTTATCATTCTATTAAATATGGTAATTTTTAGGTTATTTTAAATGTCTGTTTTAAACAAGAACAGATTTTGTTATTTTAGTTTGCTATTAAAGTTTCTAACAAAAAATTTCTTTATGAAAATTCTTTTTGCCATTAATGTTTTGAACAGAAAATACTTTGATAATTTTAGTTGCATAAATTTTATATAATTTTAGTTTAAAAAATACTAGAGGTTTATAAAAGCTTTTTAGTTGATTCCTTTTGCTATTAGAGTTTTATAAAAGCATTTTAGTTGATTCTTTTTGCTATTGAAGAATATTATAGTTTTGTTTTAGTTGATCATAACAGAATATTTTAATTGATTATTTTAAGTTCATTCTTTTTGCTATTAGTTCATTCTTTTTGTGCTAAATGACCCTGAAATTGAAAAGCACTACAAATGAACTCTGAAAAGGTTGAAAGTTGGCATCGTATCATCATTTCACCCACATAGCATGTGCTAAAAAGTTGAGAGGGTTACGGCAAAAACTGGATGCACTTCGTGTACAAAACGGGCAATCTCTTTCGAAGTATCAGGGTTTCGAACGAAAACTCGTCTGTTACAAAGGGGTTTCATTTTTTTGAACTTATTTGAACTCCAGACTTTTTGTGTGTTCAAAATGCACCATTCAAAGCCACATCATCAATTTTCAACCCTTTCTGACTTCATTTGTTATTTTTCATGCATTTACTGATTTTTTTGAGCTATATGACCTTAAAATTGAAAAGCACTACAAATGAACTCTGAAAAGGTTGAAAGTTGGCATGGTATCATCGTTTCACCCACATAGCATGTGCTAAAAAGTTGAGAGGGTTACAGCAAAAACTGGATGCACTTCGTGTACAAAACAGACAATCTCTTTCGAAGTATCAGGGTTTCGAACGAAAACTCGTCTGTTACAAAGGGATTTCATTTTTTTGAACTTATTTGTACTCCAGACTTTTTGTGTGTTCAAAATGCACCATTCGAAGCCACATCATCAATTTTCAACCCTTTCTGACTTCATTTGTTATTTTTCATGCATTTCCTGATTTTTTTGAGCTATATGACCCTGAAATTGAAAAGCACTACAAATGAACTCTGAAAAGGTCGAAAGTTGGCATGGTATCATCATTTCACCCACATAGCATGTGCTAAAAAGTTGAGATGGTTACAGCAAAAACTGGATGCACTTCGTGTACAAAACGGACAATCTGTTTCGAAGTATCAGGGTTTCCGGAAACTCGTGTGTTACAAAAGGCATTTCATTTCTTCACATGTAACTGCAGTGATATTCTAGATCAAAGGCATCATCATAATAGTTGTGGAGAGAAAGTCTTCACTTTTTCTTCGCTTGTGTCCTTTGCTTATTGCGCCATAACCATGGATATTCTTCATCGCTTAACAGGGTGCTTGGGTCAGCCTTGACTTTGAAGGGAGGAATTTCATAAAACTTTTCATAATCTTCAGACATGTCTGTCTTGCCCTCCAATCCCACGATGTCTCTTTTTCCTGAAAGAACTATTTGGCGCTTTGGCTCATCGTATGATGTATTCGCTTCCTTATCTTTTCTTTTTCTCGGTTTGGTAGACATGTCCTTCACATAGAAAACCTGTGCCACATCATTGGCTAGGACGAATGGTTCGTCTGTGTATCCAAGATTGTTCAGATCCACTGTTGTCATTCCGTACTGTGGGTCTACCTGTACCCCGCCTCCTGGCATATTGACCCATTTGCACTTAAACAAAGGGACCTTAAAATCATGTCCGTAGTCAAGTTCCCATATGTTCACTATGTAACCATAATATGTGTCCTTTCCCCTCTTGGTTGCTGCATCAAAGCGGACACCGCTGTTTTGGTTGGTGCTCTTTTGATCTTGGGCGATCGTGTAAAATGTATTCTCATTTATCTCGTATCCTTTGTAAGTCAATACAGTCGAAGATGGTCCCCTGGACAACGAGTACAGCTCATCAGAAACAGTGTTGTCACCTCGAGACGTGTTTCCAACCAACTGCCGAAAGTCCTGATGTGTTCACATGTAATCCAGTCAACACACTGCTCCGGGTGTTTGGAGCAAAGAATGTTCTTGTGTTCATCGACATACGGGGTCACCAAGGTAGAGTTCTGTAGAACTATATAGTGTGCTTGAGACCAAGAATGCCCATCCCTACATATCATTGAGTCCCCTCCTAGCGTGCCTTTTCTAGTCAGTCTCCCCTCATACCGCGATTGAGGGAGACCAATCTTCTTAAGGCCAGGAATGAAGTTAACACAAAAACCAATGACATCCTCTCTTTGATGGTCCATGGAGATGCTGCCTTCTGGCCTAGCGCGGTTACAGACATATTTCTTTAGGACTCCCATGAACCTCTCAAAGGGGAACATATTGTGTAGAAATACAGGGCCCAGAATGACAATCTCGTCGACTAGATGAACTAGGACGTGCGTCATGATATTGAAGAAGGATGGTGGGAACACCAGCTTAAAACTGACAAGACATTGCGCCACATCACTCCTTAGCCTTGGTAGGATTTCTGGATCGATCACCTTCTGAGAGATTGCATTGTGGAATGCACATAGCTTCACAATGGCTAATCGAACGTTTTCCGGTAGAAGCCCCCTCAATGCAACCGGAAGCAGTTGCGTCATAATCACGTGACAGTCATGAGACTTTAGGTTCTGGAACTTTTTCTCTGCCATATTTATTATTCCCTTTATATTCGACAAGAAGCCAGATGAGACCTTCATACTGAGCAGGCATTCAAAGAAGATTTCCTTCTCTGCGTAGCTGGCAGGACCTTCATACTGCTTTGGAGGCATGCCGTCTTTTTCGTGCAAACGTTGCAGGTCCTCCCGTGCCTCCGGTGTATCTTTTGTTTTCCCATACACGCCCAAAAAGCCTAGCAGGTTCACGCAAAGGTTCTTTGTCACGTGCATCACGTCGATTGAAGAGCGGACCTCTAGGTCTTTCCAGTAGGGTAGGTCCCAAAATAAATTTCTTCTTCCACATGGGTGCGCGTCCCTCAGCGTCATTCGGAACAGATAGTCCGCCGGGACCCTTTCCAAAGATTACGTGTAAATCATTGACCATAGCAAGTACGTGATCACCGGTACGCATGGCGTGCTTCTTCCGGTGATCTGCCTCGCCTTTGAAATGCTTGCCTTTCTTTCGACATTGATTGTTGGTCGGAAGAAATCGACGATGCCCCAGGTACACATTCTTCCTGCATTTGTCCAGGTATATACTTTCGGTGCCAGCTAAACAGTGCATGCATGCATGGTATCCCTTGTTTGTCTGTCCTGAAATGTTACTGAGAGCAGGCCAATCATTAATGGTTACAAACAGCAACGCATGCAGGTCAAATTCCTCCTGTCTATGCTCATCCCACACATGTACACCGTTTCCATTCCACAGCTGTAAAAGTTCTTCAACTAATGGCCTTAGGTACACATCAATGTCGTTGCCGGGTTGCTTAGGGCCTTGGATGAGTACTGCCATCATAATGAACTTCCGCTTCATGCACAGCCAAGGAGGAAGGTTATAGATACATAGAGTCACGGGCCAGGTGCTGTGATTGCTGCTCTGCTCCCTAAAAGGATTAATGCCATTCGTGCTTAAACCAAACCATACGTTCCTTGCGTCACCTGCAAACTCCTCCCAGTACTTTCTCTCGATTTTTCTTCACTGCGACCCGTCAGCGGGTGCTCTCAACTTCCCGTCTTTCTTACGGTCCTCTCTGTGCCATCGCATCAACTTGGCATGCTCTTTGTTTTTGAACAGACGTTTCGACCGTGGTATTATAGGAGCATACCACATCACCTTCGCAGGAACCCTCTTCCTGGGGGGCTCGCCGTCAACATCACCAGGGTCATCTCGTCTGATCTTATACCGCAATGCACCGCATACCGGGCATGCGTTCAAATCCTCGTACGCATCGTGGTAGAGGATGCAGTCATTAGGGCATGCATGTATCTTCTGCACCTCCAATCCTAGAGGGCATACGACCTTCTTTGCTGCGTACGTACTGTCGGGCAATTCGTTATCCTTTGGAAGCTTCTTCTTCAATATTTTCAGTAGCTTCTCAAATCCTTTGTCAGGCACAGCATTCTCTGCCTTCCACTGCAGCAATTCCAGTACGGTACCGAGCTTTGTGTTGCCATCTTCGCAATTGGGGTACAACCCTTTTTGGTGATCCTCTAACATGCGATCGAACTTCAGCTTCTCCTTTTCACTTTCGCACTGTCTTTTTGCATCAACATTGACCCGGCGGAGATCATCATCAGGCACATCGTCTGGTTCCTCTTGATCTTCAGCTTGCCCCGTTGCAGCATCACCGTATTCAGGGGGCACATAGTTGTCGTCATCCTTTTCTTCTTCGCTGTCTTCCATCATAACCCCTCTTTCTCCGTGCTTAATCCAAACATTATAGTGTGGCATGAAACCCTTATAAAGCAGGTGGGTGTAAAGGATTTTCCGGTCAGAGTAAGACTTCGTATTCCCACATATAGGGCATGGACAACACATAAAATCATTCTGCTTGTTTGCCTCAGCCACTTCGAGAAAATTATGCATGCCCTTAATGTACTCGGAGGTGCGTCTGTCACCGTACATCCATTGCCCGTTCATCTGCGTGCATTATATATAATTAAGTGTGTCAAAAACCATTACAGAACATCATGAATAGATAAGTGACCAAATTAATAGAAGTTCATCATCACATTAAAACCAAAGTACGTACATAGTTCTCATTGAATAACATATAGCTCTCCAGAGCATCTAATTAAACCATACATTGAAACTATGTAAAACATTTCAATGCAACAACAAATGCGATTATAATCGCAACCAAGGTAACAATTGATCCAACGACATAATGATACCAAGCCTCGGTATGAATGGCATATTTTCTATACTTTCTAATCTTGAAGCGCATTGCATCCATCTTGATCTTGTGATCATCGACGACATCCGCAACATGCAACTCCAATATCATCTTCTCCTCCTCAATTTTTTTCAATTTTTCCTTCAAGTAATTGTTTTCTTCTTCAACTAAATTTAACCTCTCGACAATAGGGTCGGTTAGAATTTCCGGTTCACATACCTCCTAGATAAAAAAATCTATGTCACGTTGGTCGGCATAATTGTCATAAACAATAAATGAACCAAATAGTTATAAAATATAATATATACCACATCCGAATCATAGACAGGACGAGGGCCGACGGGGGCGGATACCAAAACCATCGCACTATATAATAACAAACAATAATAAAAGTAAGAAAATTATACAAGTATCTATCTAAATCATACAAGTAAGAATTTTTCTCTTTTAAAAAGAAGATAAGAACAAGAGGCTCACCACGGTGGTGCCAGCGATGAGATCGGCGCGGGCGATCGACGGCGGTGAAGACGGGGACGGGACGTGACGGACCGCTAAACCTAGACAAATCTTGAGGAAAATAGAGCTTGGAGGTCGAGCTTGGAGAGAAGAAAGCTTAAGTATGTGGCTCGGGCATTTCATCGAACACCTCATGTGCATAGGAGGTGAGCTAGAGCACCACAAAGCCCTCCCCTAGCCGGTCAGAAAAAACAGAGCAGTGGAGTGCTCTGCTTGCGGGCGAGGGGGTATATATAGACACCTCATTGGTCCCGGTTGGTGGCTGGAACCGGGACTAAATGACCTCCTTTGGTCCCGGTTCCAGCCATGAACCGGGACCAATGGATGTGGGCCAGGAGCGAGGCCCATTGGTCCCGGTTCGTGTCTGGAACCGGGACCAAAGGGTCCAGACGAACCGGGACCAATGCCCCACGAGGCCCGGCCGGCCCCCTGGGCGCACGAACCGGGACGTATGCCCTCATGGGTCCCGGTTCGCTACTGAACCGGGACTAATGGGCTGACCAGGCCTGGACCAAAGCCCTGTTTTCTACTAGTGATGTAGCATTGAAAAAAAAAAGATTTGACCTGCTCTCATTACTTCTGTTTATTCTTAATAATCTACAGAATCCAGATTTCTTGTCCGGCAGTCGGTCCTGCTGTTGTGGGTAGTACATAAGAAGCCATTTGCATGATTCATTTTAATGCTGTAAATTAGTTCATACATGGTCATCTAGTTACTATTTGTTGCCTATTTTATGTTGAATGTCATGTCACATGCAGTTGCGAACAACAAAGCGCGAGTTTCTTATTGCTGCAGTTAGCGACATTCGATCTGTTGTCAGCATGATGGACAGGATTGCTGGGTCAGCACCCGGTAATGGTTCGAGAACTGCTGTTGGTGAAGATTTAGTTGCTATGACAAAGTGCCGGTTACAAGCCAGGAATTTCATAACAAATGATGGAAGTGGCGCATCGAAGAAAATGAAGCGTGATACAAGTGCCATGCCTCTTAACGTGTCATCAGCTGGAAGTGTCGACGATAGCTTCAAGCAAACATTTAGTGTAGATACCCCTGATCTACAGTCAACCGCAACCTCGCGTGCCAAGCGGCGAAAAATTGAGGTATGTTAAGAAATGAAGGGAAGATTATTCTAATACTTCAAGTAGTGGCTATTTATTTATTTACCCTTTCCATAGAAGGGAATGTACTAGTTCCTTTGACTCAGATGTTGTTAATTGTTGGCTACCTTGCATTTACACTGGCATTGATTATTCTTTGTACAGGTAAACCATGCTCTCTTGGAGGAGATCGAGGAGATAAACCAAGGGCTCATAGACACGGAGCTCCGTGTATGCGAGGATGATGATGAATCACTCGCTGCCACATCTGAAGGCACAGTCATCAAATGCACATATACTGCTGTGGCTGTTAGTCCGAGCTTGAAGTCCATGTTGGCATCTGCACAGACGGTAAGTTTTTGAAAGAAAGCGCGCACACTCAATGTTGTGGACATCTGCTCATTTCTTCTTGTTGGAATGTGGCAGAGTCCGATTATGCCGTTGAGGTTGCTTGTTCCTGCTGGCTACCCTAAATGCTCCCCGGTGCTCCTCGACAAGTTTCTGGACGAACAAAGGTCCGTAGCCACTCTGTTCATTCATTCGTTGCCAAAGTTGTTTAGGTGAAGACTGAACTAACTATGTTGTGCATCAGAAATTCGGATGACCTGTCTAACAAAGCGAAGTCAAAGTTTGGCGTATTGCTGCGGGGCCTAGACGAGCCCATGTCACTGCGAGAAATCGCAAGGACATGGGACGCTTGCGCGCGCGGAGCCATTGCAGAGTATGCTCAGAAGAGTGGTGGAGGAAGCTTCAGCTCGAGTTATGGTCGCTGGGAGACCTGTGTAGGTGCTTGATCCGTCTCTTATAGTATGTCCTTGAGTTGTGTATTATATATGTCCCGGCTTGAGACATGAACATGCGCAGACGGCAGCTTTCACCAAAATAAATAAGTGACAACCTAATCAAAAGATTTTCACTTTCTCTGAACATATATTTAACCAAAACGTTGTATGAACCAAACTTTGGGAAGATGTTCTTATAGATTGATGCTTATGGAAGATTCACATTAGAGGAATCCGGAGAATGTATTTTCTTAACATAAAAATGTACAAAATGTAAATGACTTGTGTGCAGTGAGAAACAAAAAAAATCGGTGTTCAATTGGTGACCCACAAATGGCACACCAATGTGTGAGACGGTGACCCACAAATGATCGAGGAATCGATGGAGTTGCGAGTGTAGCCAGCTGATGGCTATATGAACTTCTGAGGTTGTGTGACAGGTAGAAGTTGGTGTTTGAACTCAAAGAAATGGAGGCGCGCCTTCATATGTTACATATGGATGCTTCTTAATACCAGTTGACCTCAAACCTCAACAGCGTGTTTGGCTACAATATGGAAAAGGAATGGGAGTATCGTACCCCTCAAATTCTCACTCCCTACACCTAATTTCCACCAATCAAACATGCCAAGGGAAAACGCAAATAAAGAAGGAGCGATGCGACACCAGACCACACCCAGAGTGATTATATGTCTTGTATAATGCATGGTGCTTAAAAAATAAACCGATTTTTTCCTTAAACACCGATGCGTAGAATGGATACTTAGTTAAGTGTCTGCCCTCTATAAAAAAGCATTGATGCTTAAAAAAATCCAGTTCATTTTTCTAAGAACATTCGCTAAGCCACTTGCATTGTAAGGCCCAGGGTGCTAAACGAAGCCACTAGCGCGAAGCGGCAACGGCTTAGGGTAGCAGAAACATAGCTAGTGTTAAGATTGGCGTGGGATTTTCCCTAAACAAAAAAAAAAGAGATTGGCATGGGAATATTAGGGCTTAGGGTAGCAGAAACCTAGCTAGACTTAAGCGGTTTCCGAAAGGCCGGGCTGAGTGAGTAAGTGAGCGCTGTAGGCGCCCGTTACAGGTCATTTTCGCAAACGGGCGCCTGCAGCGCACTCCCTCTGCCGCGAGATGGGCCGGCCCATTTAGCGTTTTGCTTCATCTCTTTATAAAGTGCAAAAAATGGAGCACGTTCACAGCACACCGCGCTAACCACTACGGCCATCGCTAGCTTATGCATGGTAACTTCTTGCGTACTTCTTACTCTTTCTCCAGTTTGCATTTTCTTTATCTGTTTCTTTTTTCTTTTTTCTGTTCTTTTTTCTTTTTATTTATTATTCTTAAATGTGTGATTGTAAATCGATGAACTTTTTCTTCAAAATAAATGAACGTTTTTTCAAAAATCCATGAACTATTTTAAAATTTTGTGAACTTTTTAAAACTTTGATGAACTTTTTAAAAAAAATCCATGAACTTATTTTTCAAATTCAACAAACTTTTTTAAAATTTGATGAACATTTTTTTGAACTCCATGAACTTTTTTCAATTTCGATGAACTTTTTCCAATTTCAATGAACTTTTTCAAAATCGATGAAATTTTTGTTTGAAAATTGATGAACTTTTTTTCAAGTTTGTGAACTTTTCTTGAAAATTGATGAACTTTTTTTGAAATCTATGAACCTTTTCAAAATCGAAGAACTTTTATTGAAAATAGATAAACTTTTTTCAAAACTTATGAACTTTTTTTGAAATTAAATATATCTTTTTCAAAAATGATGATCTTTTTTCAAAATCGATGAACTATATTTCAAAATTGATGAACTTTTTCCAAGTTTGTGAACTTTTTTGAAATCATTGAATTTTTTTCTAATTCATGAAAATTCTTTGAATTCGTAGTTTGTTTTGAGATCTGCGAACTTTCAAATTTTCTTCACATTTTTTTCTTTCAAAAATCACGTTTTCCTAATTTCTATATGCAGTAAATAGCGTGGCTATACTTACTTCTTAAACAATTTGCGCCCTAATAATTCAGTAAAGCTTGTTTGGTCTAGTGGTTGGGTAGGTCGTCGGATCAAATCCTCACGAGAGCTGTTTTTTGCGCTTTTAATGAATTTTCGCTGTGCTGCGTGTAGTGGAATGGGCCAGCTTCGAAACCGGCCCAATGAAGGAACGTGCAGGCGCCAAGTTACCTAATCACGTTCATCCAACTCTTTCATTCTGCCGATGTCTTCATCTTTAGAAAAGAATTCAACGATTGCAGGTAGTAAGTGTTGGAAAAAGTTCAACGATTGCAGGTAGTAAGTGTTGGAAAAAAATTAACAGGGGTCGATGGTTTGTTAATTAATGTGAAATGGAGCAGTAGTTTTTCCAAGTTTTTCAACGATTGCAATCGATGAACTACATCGGTCGGTGAACTATATATCATGTGAAATGGAGCAGTAGTTTTTCCAAGTTTGTGAACCTTCTCCGGCGCCACCGATTGCAGGTAGTGCTCCTATTCACCGCCCCCGTCCACTCTACACTTTCTAGACTTGATTGATCTGAATCAAAATCTCAACGAGAGTAGTGGTGCCCAGTTTTCACGATTTTACACCCATCAATTAACAGGGGTCGATGGTTTGTTAATTAATTAACAAGCAACTACAAATGATAGTATCAAATTCCCTCATATTTTACTGCTCATCTAGCCTAGCTGGACCTGTCATGTCGGCCATCACATGCATGCGTCTCACCCTAATCTCTACTTGTTAAATCTGAAGTCTGGTCTCTTAATTTTGTCTTCCTAATTGCAAGAAAAACTGAAACTCAACCTGTCTCACTCATACCTAATGTCGTCTCTGGTAGGCTTCCTCTAGATCTCACCTACTACCGTACGTGGGTACCTTCCCCTGGCCGGACATGACAGTCATCACATGCGTCACCCTAGCCTAATTACCTTGTTAATTGTCAATTATAGCCTGCTTGGCCGTCTTCATTTCATATATGCAACTCCGATCGAGTACCAATCAGCTGGTTGGCGGGCTTGGTCTCATGTTGTTAACTGTGAGGTCTTGTCTGTTTTGCCATTCTCTCTTCATTTCTATGCAACCCCAATCAGCTCGTAGGTGGATCCAGTCTCATCTACTTGGGTGTTTCTTGAGGGGGGTTGCTTACACGCAACTAGAAAGGATATTTTAAATGTTGGCCATATTTTAGAGGCTTGGCTCCCGGGAGCACATGCTCCTGCACGCAAAAAATGATTTTTGAAATGTCAAAAAATCCAAACAATTTGTTTATATATTCATATTCACATCCAAATGCTACCTGAAAAGTTATAAGCAAAAAGTTTAAACATTTTGGCCTATGAAAAAAAAACAAATTGAACACCAAATGTTACCGAAAAATGTCATCCCAAATTTGTTTTTTCACCGACGAAAAACTACTGCTCCATTTCACATGAAAATTGCCAAGCATGTTTGCGACACTAACACGAACATCCACACAAAAAAAAAATCAGATTTTTTTGAAAACATTTTACCAACATTTTCGAGGTACTGTTCATCTGGGAACAAGTGCTCCCGGGAGTCAAAACACCTCCCTCCTCACCTACCGTGGTTCTTTGGCAGCAGTGCATGCATCATCCTTATCTCACAATTAGTTAAATGTGTAGCCATGTCTGTTTAGTCCTTTAATTACATCTAACTTGGCCTTGGTCACCCACCTGATGTCACCCATACTTAATGCCTCTTTTGCCCCTATATCTCCATGCCTATGCAACCCCAACCAGCTGCTGGTAGGGGGATCCAGTCTCATCTTTTTGCGCCTCTCCTCTACTTGGATGTTTCTTGACTATAGCTGATCCCTAAAGATTAATCTTCCAGGTTAGTGCTTCAGTTCTTTACTTGTCAAATACTTTGGATTAACCAGCCTTCTCTTAGTTTGTATATGCTCTTTTGAGTTCTATCATGGCACTTTCAGATCTGAAAACAGATGAAACATGACTTGTTAAGTAGCTTCTTAATTATATATGTACCAGATATGTATTTGTTGAGGTGTACCGAAGCAGAAGTGATATTTGTTTACTAGCATGTACATGAATGTCTGCTACAGTAGTCAGATGGTACTAGAGGGGAAAAAAGCATGACTTTGTGTTTCCTTCCAACAACAACTTGCTCCCAAGAGGTGCTTAAGCAATAGATATTCCATGAAACATCAAAATCACATTGTTTTAGAAATGTAGAGAAGTGGCTTTCCGCTTCAGTTTTGTAGAAATATGTAGAATATTTTATCCATTTGCCAGCAAGGTACAAAGAAATTCGACATAATCGCGCTCTTTTAGAAATTGTAGAAAAGAGGCTTTTCACTCCAGTTTTATAGAACCCTGTAGATTATATGATATGGTTGCCAGCAAGCTACAGATAAGTTGAACACAACAACTAACAACCAAGCAAATTTCGCGTCCTTAGTATAGCATTTGTAAAAGCAAAGCAAATGAAAGGAGCCCACTAATCACTAGCCATCCTATGATCAAGACTCGCCAAGCGAGCGTTGCCGTTTTTTCAGCCGACTTCCATCAGCCAAGAGTGTCTCGGTTCACCTGATTGGTAAGGCTGGTGCATGTGCATAGCGGGATCTGGATCTTAGAGAGCAAATCCGCCATGAGGAGCAGAGCCAGGATGTGAGCAAAGGGGCCAAGACGGTGCTGGACCAGTCAGATGTTAGCCATCACACATGCATCCACCCTAATATCAGGTTGTTAGAATGTCATGTTTGGTCCCTTTGGTCGTCCTAATTATTCGTACAGCTAAAACTGAAACCAATCGCCTCTGGTTGTGTGTCTCTCTCGCCTACTGTACCTACATCCATCCTACTTTATTGGTCCCCTTCGTATTTTGTGTCAAACTTTGACCATAGATTTAACTAACAAAATGTTAATGCATGTCACAAAAAATTATATCATCGGATTCGTATATGAACATAGTTGTCAATGCTATAATTTTTTATGACGTGCATTGACACTTTATTAGTTAAATTTATGATCAAAATTTGATACTAAATACGAAGGGGACCAATAAACCAGGACGGAGGTAGTAGTTATATACTAAGCTGGCTGGACATGTCAGCCATCAGTTTACATGCATCCTCCTCATCTGATATCGTCAATTATAAATTATAGTCAGTAGTAGGCCTTCTTAATTATATTTAAATTTGAAAGTCAATGGATCTTGGCATCTTGCCCATACATAATGCACCTAGCTTTCTTCATTTCTACACATGCAACACCAGCCCCCAACTAGTTGGTAGGTGAATCCAGTATTATCTTCTTGCACCTCCCATCTACTTGGATTGGATATTTCCTGATCAAGCCTGCATCCCTAAAGATCTTCCTGGTTAGTGCTTCAGCATTCACTCTTACAGTGTAATTATATAACTTCTTTTGAATTCTATGGTGACACTCAATTAGTTTTCAATCGAAACAAAATACACTCAAGTCGTTAGTTTTCAACCAGATCATGAATTTAATTACAGATGCTGCAGAAATTTACTACATCTTGTTCCTGGTCTATGTTGGAACTCGCCCGAAGGATCGATCACATCAAAAATCATAAAAACACGTGCACAAAAAACTTATAGCCAAGGGCCCTTATCGTGCCCTCCTTTTCCCCTCTTTATTTCTTTTCCCCATGTACTTTATATCAAAGGTTTTTCATCCTCTTCTGATCACCGACACCATGTATCCTAAGCACACACATTGCTTATGGCATGTTTGTGGAGACCATATGTAAAAAGAAGACTCAGAGGCTCTTTGGATTGCTACCAAAGCTGGCCATGCCAATAATTTGGCTAACCCATGGATTTTTTTTGAACATAGTACGGACACAGACACTCATACATACGTACATACACACATCTCTATGAACGCATGCACGCACATCCTACCCCAATGAGGACCTCCGAGACTAAGCCGGCACATCACTTGAATGTCTGGAATAAATCAAGGAAAATGTGAGCACTAGTGTGAAGTCTGGAACTTGAACTCTGATGGGATGGGGATATCAATATCCTCCTAACCATCCAACCACAGGTTGGTTCACGCTAGCCCATGAAATTTGGTGGTTGTTTTGATCATTGTCAAATATTTGGCACGCCAGCGACCCGAGGGCTCCCTTGTGGAATTTGGTGGGCTCCCTCGTGTATTTTTTGCCAACATGCGGGCGAGCTAAAGGTGCGCCAAAAAATGGACGTGCTGTTTCTTGGTGGGCCCTACATAGTGCATGCGGTAGATATTTTTTTAAGGGGTGATGTAGGATATTATCGATTCCGTTAGCGGTAACAAATCGGTGACAAATCCCTTCACTTCACGCTACGAAAATACATGGGTCCACGTGATTAGCAAGTGCATGCAACAATCTTAAAAAAAGAGTGCATGCAGCGTGGTGCTGCATGGAATTTGCGTTTGAACTTGCGTTAATTGTGTGGAATTGTTTTGGCATTTTTTCCATATAAATTTGCATCTAAGTTTTGTTTATCTATACATAGCTAATAGATGCATTTAAATATCCCTTTGAATATCTTTACAAGCAGTATAATTAGCATGACTAGTAGAAAAAACCCCTTTAGTCCCAGTTCCCAACCCCCTTTAGTCCCGGTTTTCCCAACCGGGACTATGGATTCGGGACTAAAGGATCCCGGTTGTCACAACCGGGAGTAAAGATCCTCCAGGCTAAAAAAAATAATGCCTCCCACCAAATGCAACTCGTGGGATTCAAACTCAAGACCTCATGTGTATTGCCTCGCGCGCAGCTTACCACCTCACCTACACAGCACATGTGACTTTGGATGGGATGCTTTCCTTTTGAACTAGCCTATGGAGGACCTTTAGTCCGGGTTGGTGTTATCAACCGGGACTAAAGGGGTCCTTTAGTCCGGGTTGGTAATACCAACCGAGACTAAAGGTAGACCCTTTAGTCCGGGTTAGTGTTATCAACCGGGACTAAAGGGTCAAGGCCTTTATTCCCGGTTGGTAACACTAACCGGGACTAAAGGTAGACCCTTTAGTCCGGGTTAGTGTTATCAACCGGGACTAAAGGTCCTCTGACGCCCATGAAACTTGGAACCAGGACTAATGCTCATATTAGTCCCGGTTCCAACTCTAGCCGAGACTAATGTGCTGAACCGAAGGTCCTTTTTCTACTAGTTGGTCACAAATAAAACAAAGGTCTCCTTTGCCAAAATTTTGGAGGATATAATGGCCACAATCCAAACAACATCAACTTGCCAAATTTTTGGTCATGCCCTTGCTTTGGACATGCCAAAATTTTGGTGGGACTAGTTGGGGCTTAAACCAAACAGCTCCTCAACCATCCAGCTGGTACATGAGAAATATGAATAATTGTACAACAATATGTAGATTCTAATCCGGTTACATGGAGTATATTGAGTGCATACTCATGTCCATTCATTTTTGTTAACATTTTCTTTTCTTCTGCGAAGGAGTTATCCTCTTTATTCAATAAATCAATACACATTTTATGTAATTTCTTAATTGCTTGTTGGATCATGAATTCATAATTACCTGAAAACCTACAAGCACATTCATCACACCCTCTACTAGTCCCTCAGAGCGAGTTAGTTGCAATGAAGTATCAACATCAAATCGGTGAAACGGTATCATTCTATAATTAGGACTAGGAGCAAGTAATGCACTTAGTGGTCTTCCACATGAACTTTATCTGGAGTGGCGTAATTTACTAGATGGAATAACCTACAACATATTACTACTACTCCGTCTGTCCAGGTGCATCCAAGTATTCCCATAGTATTAGTCACTATAATTAACTAGCATGATGTGGAGCAATTAACGTGGGATAACGCAACACATGCACCCAGTCATTGCAAACGACCAAATCTGCTATATTTCGCATGCAGCCTCTCGGTGGTTGGCTGCTGCAATGCCTCGTCCCGAACTACTGTGCATGTAAAGACGTGCTAATTAGTTTTGTCTCGCCCAATCTGTGCAGTTGTAGAGAAAATTATGTTGGTGACATCACAGAGATCATTATTCCGGAAAATTTGTCTCATGTGGTTTACTTGATTTATTTGTCATGTGGATTTTGTGTAATCAGGTATGGAGAGAGAACGTGATGACCTAGAGAAGAAGCTACAGGATTCAAATGCAACACCAATGTCTTTTCCTCTGGAATTTTTGAAGGCCATCACATGTAATTTTTCCACCGAGTTGGTACTAGGTGAAGGTGGGTTTGGAGTGGTTTACAAGGTATGGATAATTCTTGTAACACAATGTTTCAAATGTTGGTAAGTGAAACAGAAGATACATGAACACACTATGAATAGAGGTTTAACTAACACAGGGAGTTCTTCGGAGTGGGAAAGTTATTGCTGTGAAGAAGCTTTTTGAAATGCGTCTAAAAGAGGACATATTCCAAAATGAAGTCCGTTATCTTATGGGGATTAAGCATCAAAATATAGTACAATTTCTAGGTTATTGTGCGGAATCAAGTTGGGAAGCGATAGAGCAACCACGTGGCAGTGGGAAATTTATTTTTGGTGAATTACCGAAAAGGTTGCTCTGCTTCGAGTATATATCCAACAAAAGCCTCGACAAATATATTTCTGGTATGTTTACCGAACGCAATTCCATCAAACTGAGTATGATTACATGTATAATAGCATCTACTATTTCAGGAATATTGTAAGTACTTTACTTCTCGCTATATGTTTTTCCTTAAGTTTACTTCAGTAACCGATGTCAGAACTATCTTGTGTTGGCTACTAGCCTAAGGAAACGAATGCACATCACTCTCTATCTTCGGGGCACTGGAATAATAGAATCTATATATCTTCTATAGCCCACTCTCGATCATTTGCACACAAAGCGTTGTTATTACAGGAAAATTCGGCATCCTTTTTCATGGCAAGCTAGAAAACTTCCTATAAATTAAGTATCAAGGAACCCAAATTATAGATTGACGAGTACAAAAACCTATGAGTGTTCTGGGTGCATACCCCACACTTCCCAACAAAGCAAAAACTAAGAGAGTTGGGTTCCTTGTACTAGTAGCAAACTGTACATGGGCTTAGAATCTTCTTTCTCTCGTTTACCGATGTTTGTAGATGAATCTTCGGGCCTTGAGTGGAATATGAGATACGAGATAATTAAGGGGATTTGCACCGGGTTGCATTTCCTTCATGAAAAATGTCATATGGTTCATCTGGACCTTAAGCCTGAAAATATATTGATGGACTCTACCATGATCCCAAAAATCACCGATTTTGGTCTGTCGAGGATCTTCGGCGAGCAGCAAACACGAATTGTCACTGATAATCGTGCGGGAACATGGTAAACCATGCCTCCTACACCTCCCTGGTTTTTCTTTTCCTTGGTTATTTTGTACGATCTTATATTTTGGGACAGAGGGAGTCGCTCTTTGTTTATGTTTGTAGTGGCTTATACTTTTGTATTATTTTGTAGTGGATATATGGCACCAGAATACTTAATCCGAGGTGTAGTCTCGAACAAGGCAGATATCTTTAGTCTGGGTGTCATACTCATAGAGATAATCACAGGTGATAGGGACTATCCATATTTCCACCAAGATAGTCCCCAGAATGATGCCACAACTTTCCAGCAGTTCACAGAGAAAGTGAGATGAATTAATTAACAGTCTTTACACATATACAATTATTCAGCTCACCTGTTGCAAGTTTGTAGGTTCTTGGAAATTGGATGAATAGATTCACATCCACACCGAAGTATACAATCGAAAAATATATGGAACAAGTAAAGCAGTGTGTCACCATAGCCCTAAAATGTGTGGATCCTGCTATGGAGAAAAGACCTACTGCAAAGCATATAATCCATGTGTTTAATGTAGTAGACCAGGTATGGTGAACATTGTATATAATGTCCGAACATAATTTTTAGGAAAGATTTTACATGAATAGTTTACACCACAACAGTCCTAGTATGTCTACATCGGCCAGCTTTAATGTCCTTTTTTCCTTTTTTAACAAAAGTGAATCAACCCAAATTTACCATAGAAAAATCAACAAGTCTGACCGCTTGGCTTTATGTATGCATGTGTGTGTGTGTAGATGGAAACCCATGAAGCGTTGCCGTCAGTTGTACTATGCGTAGACAAGTTGCTGGTACTAAACACTACCGCAAGCAATGATCTCACACCCCCGAGTGTCACTGAAGACATGTTGATCTTCAAAGCAGCTACTGGTAAACTAGTGGATGAGACCAAGTCTGAGGGTTTGTTACCGATGCCTACATTAGAGCCGAGCACAATCACACAGAATTATCAAGAGGGGGCAATGGCATGTAGTGAGCGGCAATCAGCATGTGACACAGCCACTGAGACTGAGGTGAGCATCAATGATACTAATTTCTTGTTATGTAAACTGCATATGAACAGAGTGTTCTTGCTCAAAGTCTTGTCTTGTGGAATTTAGGACGATAACATATGATCTTACATTCTGTTTTACCTTACGAAACGGAATTAATTACTGAGCCATGTCATACGATTTGCCTAGGAAGTTTGAAAATGAAAATGATAGTCTCTTGTTCCGTTCCAAAATGCACCATGTATTATGCTTCGTCAGGGCAAAAGCATTTGACCAACAAATACACTACTAGTATGTAACTTCTGTGGTTTAAAATCATAACCACAAATAATTATTTTGTGGTTTCATGAATGAAATTTGGGAGATTGATTTTAGAATTAGTAGATTAGATTGGCTTGCACATCTTTTCCTTTATATTTTCAGGAATTATTAAATCAACAAAAAGAATTGTTGTTTACAAGTTAGAATTTTGTTTGTTGACAAGTCTCATGAATAGTGGAAAAAAAAAACTTATTTGCAAAAGCAAGGCCTAGTTAATTATCGACTAGTACAAATGAAACTTGCGTATGATGAATAATGTTTCAAGTAAGAGTAACAGTATGACAGGCATTTCATTAAGACAAATGCCAGAAAGGGCAACGAGGCATTAGAGGTCTGATATTTTGAGTTTTTTTTTTTTTTTGCTCAACTGGGATAAGTGAGCTATTGGTTACCAAGGGCGTTTCATCCTTGTTTGACCAAAACTATACATGCCATATATTGCACCAGAAAGAAGGGATTCAATTGTATATTGTTGTGAGCCTATGACTCCACCGCTCGTCTGTCTGTCCTTGTATATGACTTACAAAGCTATGTCTATTTAATTTTTGTTCAGCACAAATAATCATTTATTGTATATTTATTCCTGGATAATTAAGGAAACATCCCTTGCCAAGTCATTTTTTCCAACTGATTTTAATACCACAATATAATCAATAGTCATGTTATGTTTATATTGCAGAAAAATAAGGAACATAGTTGTATCTTGTTGTACGAATCATTCCAAAAAAATGCTTAGGACATTCACAACTTTCCCTTTTACTAACCAGTGAAAATTGGTTGTCAAGCTGAGTTGGCAACATACGTGGATTTTAAGCTGATGTGTACATATGCCCTACCTGTCATCTTCATCCCCATCCCCTCTTCTTCATCCAACCTCTCTGCCCCCTCCTCCGCCGTCTCCTTCTCAGAATTGCATGGGGTTGAAGCCGGAGACTTGGAGCTCGTCCAACGATGAGAGGGTGCGGCTGGGATGAAGCTCCGCGGTGAGGGCCGGGAGCACTTGGTGCGGTTGATCTTGGCATCCGTAGCACCTCTCGGTCTCCAGCTTGCTGCTACTCGGCATGCACAGAGAGGTCAATGTTGCCCGCCACTGCTGCATCCTTGGCCACGCTGATTGAGTCCTTGAGAAACCTTTGCTTGGTGTCCGACAACCCAATTTTCTTGCTTTTGCTTTTTTTCCATATCGCTATTAGAGTATCTCTAGCTGATCCTTAAAATTGATCAGAGAGTAAAATTCGCTTTGAGGGTCTAAAATGGACCTAGCCAATCTCTAATGGGCTTTAAAGGAGTAAAAAAATTATTCCTCGCGTCGGTCACCCTTATATTACTCCTTCGCAGCCGCTTCTTAGGATAATTTCGGCCCTTCCCCTACGTCGGCCCTCTCCTATGCTTGCCAGCTGGCGTCACCCACACCGAGTTCCTTGCCTCAGGAGACCACCCATCATGCCAGCTGACACCCCGCAGCCCCGCAGACCTTCGGCCGCCAAATTTCGGCAAGAATCCGGCGATCTTTTTTTCTGTCTTTTCCGACGCCTCCAGTCATGGTGGCGCACCCCTCATCATCCCTAGCCCGGTGGCACTCCTTCCATCGTCCCCGGCCACGAGCAAAGCTGCATCACTCGCAGAGGACACCTATAGAGAGAAAAAGTTCAATGTACATGAAGAAACATAGAGGAAGAGTGGTCGTGGGTCACCATTGTTGATTCGATGAATCCTTGCATTCCGGACAATGCCATCGCGCCACTAGCAGATGGATGAGGGTAAGAACCCGTTCAGACGAGGAAGGACCCAACCATGGTCCGTGGTGGATGAATTCAACTATTTATTAAACTACTTTGTCGGACACTTACATCGCACACGTTGAGATTCTGTCAATTAGTTTTCCGAAGCATCTATCCTAGGTACTAGCTAGCTATTAAAAATCATCTAATGCCTAAAGAGGGAGAGGGGCTTAGGGCGTCTCCAACGCTGACCTGCAAACCGGACACCACATCCGTCCGCGGATAGAGGGGACCAGTCCATGGACACAGATGTGGGAGCCGGCCATCCAAAGCTAGCCAATATACGTCCGTCAATAAAGGGCAATTTCAAATTCAAATATGTCAGATCCATAGCGCGCACCGGATCACACCAGCGCTGGATCACATCATCGGTTGATCACAACCAAAAAGTGAAAAGTATGCTTAGTTTTTACATGCCCGATCAGAAAAGAATATAATTCCAGCAGTCCGTCAATACGAGCCTCCACGCTCATTCTACAATCGCCGCCGTGTAGGCCGCCTCCGTGTTGGCCTCGTTCACCACCTCCATCTCCTCCTGCTCCACCCTCTCCAGCTCATCCTTTTGCCCCTGCAACATTTTAAAACGGACGGCTTGCACGATCATTCTTGCATCGTCATCCAAATCCGCCACCTTCAAGGTCAACGTCTTTGCGTCCTCTGCAGCGGCTACGATCTTCACCTTCTTCTCTTCAAGCATGGCCTTCTTATCTTCGATCATGTCCCTCTTCTCTTCAAGCCTGAGCTTCTTCTCGGTTGCCTTCATCAATAAGTCAAACCTCTCCGCCTTTTTTCCTCCTTGACGTCGGAGCGCTAGACGTATGCCTCCTCCTTCTTCGTCAAGATGTCTTTGAACCTCTCCGTCATCTTGGTCGCTGCACCTTCTTGCTTCGCCCTCTCCTCCCACTTCTTTCCCCGGAACCCTCTTCTAACCTTCTTGGGTGGGTCTTTTGTTGGGTCGGTTGGGTCACCGGTTTCTTCCTCGGTGCCTTGGGCGACGACCTTGGCAACATATAGGTTCCACTTGGGTTGTCCATTCAATTTCAACCAACAATGCATGAAGGTGAAGTTTTTCTTCTACAACTTCTTGAACACTACATGCATGAGAAGGCTACAAAATAAAACATTGTCAACAATTCATATCCGGCTACAAAACTATTCAGACTAGAAAACTATGCATATCCGGCTACAAAACTATGCAAATTTGGCTACAAAATTATTCATACATATCTGGCTACAAAACTATGCATATCCGGCAAGTGATCTACACAACTATGCATGTCTAGCTACAAAACTATGCATATCAGGCTACAAAAATGATCTACGCAATAATGCATACACATCCGGCTACAAATTATCAACAAAACTGTGCATATCCGGCTACAAATGATCTACATAACAATCCATACATATCTGGCTACAAATTATCAACAAAACAATGCATATCCGGCTAAAAATGAGATCAACACAATAATGCATACATATCCGGCTACAAATTATCAACAAAACAATGCATATCCGGCTACAAATGATCTACACAACAATGCATACCCAGCAAGTGATGTACACATATTAACAACTTACTTGCCACCGTGCAATGAATTGCCTCAAGTGGCTGCAATACTTCGACACGGCCTCTTGGATGGTCTACCATTTATGGTTGAGGGACTTTGATTCACGATTGCGGATGACCGCGTCGGAGTAGGGCGCGAAATGCTTCTGTTCATGGAACCAAGTGTGAATGTTGACCCAAAAAGTTGTGCCCTTTTGCTCAGTGCCATGGATCGGATTGAGGCTATAGCAGCCAACCAAGCATCGCACAACAACTCGTCCTCTCGCATGTTGAAGCTTTCTCTCCTACCCCTTTTCTTTGAACGCCACCGAAATCATCTGGATCATGGTCCTCGTCCTCATCGTCGTCCTCCTCCTGCTGTCCGGCGGCCCAATCCTGTTGCTATGTCCACGCCCAGCTGGCTGTAGGTGCCGGACTGGGTGTAGTCCTGTTGCGTGCCCGGTTGGGTGTAGGTGCCGGACTAGGTGTAGCCCTACTGCTTGCCCAACTGGGTGTAGGTGCCGGACTGGTTGGGCTCCGAGTCATCCACCTGCCCGTCCTCATAGCCACCTCCTCCTCTGCCTCCCTCGTGGATGATGTCAAACATCTCCTTGTCCGCGATGTCGTACGTTGGCTCGCCCGCTTTACGCATACCAGCGCACAGCGTGCGGGCACCCAGCTGCTCCCCGCCCGGTGCCCTCGTCCGTACAAGCTGTGGCGACTAACACTCCGAGAAAAGCAATGGCTCCGCATTGACATCGACGATTTAGGGCACCTGTCCGGCCACGGACGTCGGGGACTGCCTACCCAGCTGCTTGGTGGCGTAGTAGTAACAAGCTTTGTAATTTTATGGCCATGGAGGCATCTTCACTGTCGGCGAGGGCGGCGCGGTACGACCTCCACCACCTCCGTGACCAGCACGCCCACCGCCACGTTCGCCACCAGCACGCCCTCCGCCGGCCTTCTGCTTCTTGACCGTTTCCGCTTTTGCGGCCTTCACTTGGACGAGGCGATTTTGCCGCACCAGCTCAAGCATACGTCCAGCAAACGTGGCAAAGCGTGCGAGCATCCCTCATGCACTGATAATTGTGGAGATGTTGCGAACTGGGGACCATGTCAGGTTGGTGTTGGAGCTTGAGCCGGAATCATGGGGCGGGGCATGAGCTGATGGGGGCAAACATAACTGCTTTCAGCTAATTTTCCACAAAAGTAGGCCTAATACAAAGGGATATATACATGTTGGGTGTGGCTAGGTCTCAGTCGACTGAGATTTAACCAAGTCTTAGTCAAGTGACTTAACATGCATGAGAGAAAAAGAAAAACTGAAAAGAAAATTTTGCACGGATCTCAATGTAAGATCTCACGGATATAGTATCGACTGAGACTTAACGAAGTCTAAGTGGACTGAGACTTAGCAAGACTGATACATGTTTTTGTGTGAGCTTGTAGGGCCATGGCCCAGCTTGACCTCCATGAAGCTCCACTGATGGGGTTGCCGTTGGCGTCGGGGACTCGGGGTACTCCCACGCGACGCGCACGAGCATGGGAATGTTGGCCATGGCGAGCGTTAGTTTTGCCATGGCCTCCACGTGTAGAGCATCTTGGTATCCCTGGGCCACACCACACTACGTTGCCTCGTTGTCAGCGTCCACGAACTTGGCTGGCATGCCGCACAAGCGTGGGAGGAAGCCGCCGAACAGCACAGCGACGCAACCACGTGGCCGCCCATGCCGACAAGCTGTAGGTTGTGCAATAGGTGTACTCGCCTCCTCGGTGCCCTCAGACTAGCCACAATGGGTAGTAACATAGACTAATAACATAGACATGTTACTAGTCTATGTTACTATCTTTATAGTGGGTAGTAACATATATGTGGTAACATGCAACACTCCATTTATTAGGCTATAGACTCATCTTGCCTTGATATGTGTGATGTTACTCATACTACTAGTAACTAGTTATGTTACTACTTTCCTCTTTTTCTTTATTTATTGCTTGCCACATCCACATCATCTATTTTATCTAGATATGTGTGATGTTATTACCTATGTTACTCCCACCGTGGGTACTCTCGGCGGTACCATCTGGCGCCGAGCGCGAGCATTGTGGGGTTTGAAGTGGCGGCTGTAGAAGTACGTGTCGCCATCCTGCGAAGAGCTGCTCCATCACCGTGAAGGTAGTAGACGGCTCGATAGACATCTTCACGCCGCCGTGCGCGCCGAACTCATGCCAAATCCTACCGCTGATGACGTGCCTCTCACCTTGTGGTCCAACACTGGCGAGGTGGTACATCGATGTCCTGGTCTGCTGCGGCTACGCGCTGCTAGGGCAGGTCACAGAGGCGGTGGCGTGCATCGCCGTCGAGGCGCTACTCCGCTCATGTAGGCGCTTCCGCACATGCATGTTATGACAGGCGCTACACGCTGCTAGTCGCTCGTGCAGGTCAGGTGGCTTGTGGGTGGTTGCCTTCGCGCGATGATTCACGGCAAACCAGTGTTATGTGTCATGACATTGTTCCAATAGTTGTGGTTATATGTCAAAAAAAGAAAAGAGGGATCCTTCTAATTTACTCTACTGTGTAAGATAGATGATTCGAGATGATTAAGGTAGAAAGAGATCCCAACTAAATTCATTTATGAGTGTAATTGTGTTGTGGCATTGGAATAATGCTGCTTCAGTGACGAGTTGAATTGTACTGATGCTTCCTTTCGTATGTTATCTTTGATGCATTGATGACGTAGCAGACAATCCAACCTTTAATACAGGTATCAGTTTTTGGATTTTCATTTTCTTCTCTTCTCAGTGGTGGTTTCTCTAGTGTTAACAGGAATGTTGTTTGATTAGATTATAGAATGTACACCAGCGGTGATCAGATGCATAGATGCAAATCAGACAGAGCCATTGTAAGTGTGTAGGATAATGTGGGCATTCGAATCTTTGAACTCCGTTTTCAAGTGAGTGCGTTAGATCTGACTATCCCGCTTTCATACCTTATGATTCAGGATTATAACAGGTGACCATTATGGGTATGTTAAGATATGGAACTATGACACGCAGTCGCAGGCAAGTTACTGTATTGCTTCTTCTGCTAGTATTTTGGATAAAGAAAGAAAATTATGGCCGCTTGCTCTTTGCATCAGAAAGATGCTCGTGGCCCAAGCACTTAGTTCATAAGTACATATACCCATACAGATTCTGTTGATTGCCAAATATAGCAGGAAATGTCTATGTTTGGTTATGGTCGATGGGAGCCGTACCATAATGTTGTTGGAGTAATCCAAACTGAGTTGTTTTGAATTGGGAAAATACTAGTTATACGTGTTAGTTTGGTTAGTATTTGCGATCAAGGTTGCCGTATCATTAGTTTAGGGAAGTGTTTTGTGTTTTGTTCTGGTAGTACACGCGTGGGTTAGTAGCATGCATGTCAGTTGAGTCCGGTTTGGACTTGTACGTAGTGTGTGCACCGAGAGTAGTTAGGAAAGGCGTATAGATCTAGGATTTGGTGTTCGTGTAGGCTTAGGAGTCAAGCTAGAGTAGGTTTGCTGCGTACGAGTGGCTAGCTTATATATGTAATACATCGTGAAAGATTGTACCTAAGAAAATAGAAAAGCAATAAAGAGAGGAATTTAGAGGGTACGAGAGGTACCCTTGTCAAAAGTTTTTTGTGTGCGTGTGTTCATGTGTTTCGATGTGATTGATCATGTGGGCATATTTCCAACAAATGTTGAAGGTTTTGCCCACAGCCAAGAAAACATCACAACATATTGACAAATGTTTTTGCCCACTTTTTTCCTTTGTAGTGTTTCAATTGAATTACCATGATTAGATGTAAAGGGTCATCACCAAAAGCTCAATTTTTGTTGGCAAATATATAAATCTTTTGTTTACATTGAGTATTTGATTTGACAAAAAACTACCACATCTGAGTTATGTGTCCCACAGAACTACCACATTTTTTAAAGTGGCCGAAAACTACCATTTTTTTTAATTTTGTGACTAAAAACTACCACTTTCGGATAATGGCCAGTGGACGATTTAAACGCGTGTATGACAGGTGGGGCCGTCTGTCAGGGCTGACGTGGTGGAAAAGTCAGGGCCGACATGTCATTCTTCTTCCTATGCATCATCCGGTGAGAGGAGCGTTGTCGTCGTCGCCGCCTCCATCATGGAGCTCGAGCTCATCAAGGGGTCCAGGGAAAAGGGGCGTCGCCGGCGGCTGGTGGTGTCGTTCGAGCGTCGTTGCTCCTCCCCTCTGCTCCCCGTCGTGGCACGTTGATAGCCAGCCTGCACGTGCCATTGGGACCGCTGAGCGCGGGGTTGGAGTCGCGCACCCACGGAAGGGCGGGCGCGGGGAGCCCGTAGCAGAGGCTCGTCGTGGAGTGGACAAAGAGAAGGAAGAGCGCACACCAGAACTTGAGCGGCGCAGCAAAGCAGGTAGGCTGCGACCAGCAGCGACGCCACCGCGCGCGTCGCGACATCCGCCTGGTCGGCCATCGCGTCAGGCGCCCCCCAACCGGTTCCTTTGCCGCCGCTGTTATCGAGATGCAGGTAGGCCGCGAGAAGCACCCACTGCCTCTCCTTGCTGCGGCTGATTGTTTGCCGCGAGGGGCTGCGGTGAATAGGAGCCGGGCGGCGACGTCAAGCGCGAGCAGCGGCCACACAGGAAGATGGGGAGGGCGGGCTGTGACGACGCGAATTCGACCGAGCCGGCCATAGCTATCTGCCACGGCCAACGGCCACACCTCGCCGGTAGCCTCGGTCGCCGACAAGTCCCACCGCCTCCATGCCCGGTGCAATGGTGAAGCTCACCTGCTTCCGTCACATGTACTGAAAGTGTTGAAATGCCAAAAAAGGAGAGGAGGAGGAAGAAGAAAGTTGATGTGGGTCCCACCTGCCATAACGTCAACTTAACGGTCCGGAATAACGAAGTTGACTTTCCCTCCATGTCAGCCCTAACAGATGGGCCCCGCATGTCATAAGCATGTTTAAATCATCTAAACTGGCAATTATCCGAAAGTGGTAGTTTTTAATCACAAAATTATGAAATTTTGGTAGTTTTCGGCCACTGTTAGAAATGTGGTAGTTTTGTGAAACACATACCCCAATGTGGTAGTTTTTTGTCAAATACTCGTTTACATTGGATGAACAAATGACTCATTTATGTTTGCTGGCAGAAAGTGGTCGCTTCGATTAAGGTCTCAGAGAGAGGAGGTAAGCTCTCTGACTTCTTAACATAATTTTCTTCCACCATATGTATAGTTGTACAATGGTATATGCTAATCAGACGATTGCCCTCACTACAGTATGCACTGTTAAATTTATTGCACGAAAGCGGTGGCTTGTGGCTGTGTCAAATGATTGTTTCATCCATGTGTACAAGTATGAAAAGGTGCTCCAAAAGGTCACGAGTTTCAAAGCTCACGATTATCCTGACAGAGCCTTTTGTTCATTAGACGTTCATCCAACCCAGCCTTATGTGCTGTCAGGACGTGAAATGGAAATAAGGCTTTGGGACTGGGACCAGGGCTGGAATTGCATAGAGACATTTGAAGAACACTCAGATTATATTAAGGAACTAAAATTTAACCCAAAGGACACCAATAGTTTTGCAAGTGCTTCAGATGATCTTACATTGAAGGTTTGCTACCTCCCTCCATTATTCTTTGCTAAGTAAACTTCGATGCACTGATGAAGATGGAGTACGTTTCATTTTTTAATATACCTTGACTGGAAGCTCTTATATATGGCTGGTGTTCAGGTTTGGAGTCTTGATTCTCCCAAATCTAAGTATACTCTGTCTGGGCATTCGCATGTAGTGAACTGCCTGGATTTCTTCACGCGTGACGGTCAGCAGTATTTGATTAGTGGCTCTACAGACGACACTGCGAAGGTCGGCTATCATGTTGGAAAGTAAATTATTACAACATGCATCTAGCATTTCTAATATATGTGTGCCTTGTTTTTTCTTCTTTTCAAACAGATATGGGACATGCAGAAGGAGGAGTGCGTTCATACACTCGAACATGAGTCTATAGTCGTTGCCGTCTTTTCCCATCCCAATCTTCCATTTCTAATTACAGGTAGTTATGATGGTGCTGTTCGTGTGTGGAGCTCCACTGATTTCAGGTATTCACTAGAATATGTCCTTATGAAACACGCACACACCCCGTCTAAACACGACACCTCTACATCACATTGCATATAAATGCTGGTTAGCCTCTCTCTATATATATGGTAAAATAGTGAGTCCTCCATATTTCCCAGGCTGAAGAAAAAGCTTGGGGTCTGTATAATGGTTAATTGTTTCGCATGTTTGATGGGGTCAGAAAGGTAATCAGTGTTTCCAGTTCTTATTACCCCGTTGTTGTCTGCTTAGTTATTTTGATGTTGTAGTCCTTTACACTAATTTCGTTTCCTAAGATTCCAGACTAGTAAAGCGTGTGCTCTTTCATCTATCAGGGTTGCAGTTGCACACGATTATGGAGTGTCGGTGATGGAAATTGGTGATCAAGAAGGACAAGATGGTACTGAAGCCAGCAACGAGAATTCCATATCAGCTATAGATTCTTAGGAAACCCAGCGCCAATCTAGAGGACTGCTAGTACGTTCTTCAGTATAGTGCATTTTTTATTAAAATAGTACATATACCACGTCTACGCAGTTGACCATCGTGTATGCTAACACGGGCATAATGAATTTCCAGATCCGGCTATTTGAACAACTGATTGGAGATGAGCACTACCTGTAGTAGCAGAACTACCCAACTCTCTCGCTATGGGGAAGCAGGTGGCAACAACTTGTGTGCAGAAGATGATGATTTCACCAAGATTACTTTTTGTTGTCCGCGAGGAAATCACACTTCCGTATGTGCGCGCGTGATGATTGGTGACTGAAGCGCATATAAATGTGTAAATTAACAATCTCTTTGCCGGATATCCATTCGCGCAATAATACTTGACTGATAGATGGCACGTGAACTAATTTTCTTGCCGTTAATCAGAGCGCAGTTAAGTAAAGGTAAGCAGCATACATGCACATGTTGTGTGCTCATAAATCTAATTAGCGCACGTTTAGCAGGTAAACCCCCGTCTTTTTAGGAAAATTCTTGTCCCCCATCATGATTAGGAAACCCTCATCACCATGTTTTTCGCCTGGTCCCGCTCATCTACCTCCCCACGTGTTGCCTGGTTCCTCTGCACTCCTAATGCGTCCATCACTTGTTGATTGTGTTTCATTGCAATCGGACATCGTCTCTCGTCTATATACGAGGCGGTTGGACTTTTCATCCAAGAAAAGGGTTCAAAATCCTGTCCAAAAGCCAACATATAACCTAACTGGGACAACTAAGCCCGGAGCCTTCGAGGCCAATTTTCAAGCAATCCATTGTTTTGGTCATGGAGGTCGCATATGACCTTCGATTGAGATGATCCAAAAACCAAAATCATTCTCCTCGATGGGGCACAAGACTTTCATGTTGAACAATTTTCCATTTGAGGTCGCTTTCGTGATGATATCGTGCAGGCAAAATTGGGTAAAATAATGTGATGTTTTCCGTTAATCCCGGACCATCCGGGTTGGATTTTTCTATGAGACGGAGCCTCTAGGCTCAATTGTGCGCAGATATCTATTTTGGCAATTGAGGTTGCAGATGACTCATATTCAGATAATCAAAAAAGCAAAGTTGCTTGCTTCGAGGAGACGTATGACTTTAATGTTGAGCACTTGTTCATTTGAGATCATCTTGAGGGTGATTCCGGGCAAGCCAGAATTGGTCATCATACGCGAATCTTTGAATTGACATAACTTTTGATTCTGAGCTCTTATTTGAACTATCCTTATACCCATTCTGACAATCTAGATGAGAGGTCCAGTGGTGGACTCCAAATTTCAAGTTGAATCTGTATTCATATAGGTTTAAGCTACTTGTGTCCCTATTTTGTCCATCGGGCCATTTTTTAGTGTCAACACATGCCCCCTATTTTTGTGGCAAAGGTTGGGTGCCAAAAAGTAACTTCCACCATTCTTGTTCTAAGGATGATGCCAACACTCCATCGTTCATGTTTACACATGTGCTTATGTGATGAGTCAATTAACGAACCTCGACAATGTGTCATATGCAACATTTCTTTTGCCTCATGATATATGTTGTCGAGCTCAAGGCGAGTACTTGTCATCCTTGTGCTAGCTTGACATCTCTTCTCGAAACCGTGGTATAGATTTCCGAACTGGGTTAACACTTAACCCATGTCGCATGGTCATGCTTTCCGAATCTGATCACTCGAGCGGGCCAGAAAATGTCTCTCTGTATTAGAGGGCCAAAGAATGTTCACGTGTTTTAAAAATATGTTTGCGACATTTTGAGAATATGTTTGTACAATATAAATAATGTATCATATCATTCAAAAGAATGTTCTTCATGTATTTGAATTTTTTTTTCTAACACATATTCTAAAAAAATCTTTAAAACATGTATTTGAAAGATATACATCATATATTTGAAAAATGTCCCAGATGTATACCAAAAGTGTGCAGCGTGTATAAATAGTAGACATGTATAAAAAAGTAAATAAAAGAAAAAAACGAAGAAAGTAAAAAAATACAGAAAGCAGAAAAAAGAGAAGAAAAAAACCCACGCAGAAGCTTTTTAAAACCGGTCCGAATGAGTCGTAGAAGTTTCTTGAAACCGCTCGCAGGAAACCCATATTGGGCCGGCCCTTGTGGCGATATATAGGTCTGGCGTATTTGCTCGCCCTGTGTTTTTCTTCCTGTTCGTTCACCCGAGGGCCGAGGTGTGTCTCAAAAAAAAAAAAAAAAAAAAGGAATGCGTCGGGGCGGAGCTGCACGCGGCCACGGCTGCAAGGGCTAGCTTCTCCCGCGGCGCCGACTGCAGGTAGTGCTCCTTCCTGTTCATCAACCCCGTCGCCTGATGCTCCGGTGTGTACTGTGTACCAAACTAAAATCCCAACTCAATTAGTGGTGCCCGTATCACGATCTTGCACCGATTGATTAACACGCAACTAAAAATGGTAGCAAAATGAGATTTCCAGATTTCCCCAGGTGGACTACTGTTCCATGCATGTTGGTTCTGTATGGCTCCGGCCCCCACCATGAATTTCGTGTTCATCCATAAGCAGCGGTCGATGCAGCATGCGTGGCTGCCTCGACTGATCGACCAACTGCCGGTATCAAAAATAGGAGGAGGAAGTTATGTTTGGCATCATAGATTGACACAGATTTGAACACATGAATAAAAGGAAGTTTCGGAGTAATTTTTTTTGTGTTGTACGAATTGAGTTAAAGTGCTGTATGAATCGAAGTAAGCAGAAGTTTGTGGGTACCTGCCTGCATCATTGGGTTGCCTCTCTACCTCTCCGGACCCCTCATAACTGCTCAAGAAGTTCATGAATAAAAGAGTCTATGTTATCTCGAAGCCTGATCTGTATGCTCGGGTGTCTTGGATGGATGTTGATGGCATTGGTCAAGATAGTATCCGCGTTGGCAGCCCTTCTTTGTGCCTCTATATCAGCTCCCTCAAGGTAAATATCAACGTCGACTTGCCTGAGTCTTGGTAGGTGCCCCAAGCCCTCAATGGTCGAGGGACCGTGACGCTCCACCCCATGCTCATGGATATCCAGTTCCAACGTTTGGAGTTCGGACATCGCCCCTGCCATGAAGGTTAGGCACGGGGCGAAGCACGTGATTCTCACATATTTGAGAACCTGGAATGCCACCACACCATCACGGATGATAATCCTTTTTCCTGGTGATTTTCGTATCCACAACCACAGGTGCAGTAGATTAGTTAGTCCTGCAGGCAATCAACTCCTCCTGCACCAGTTTCTCAACATTAATTCTCAACTTCCAGAGCTTTTGGTTGTTGGACGATCCAAACTGGAACCCTCAAAAACATCCAATTTGTTGCAACATGGAGTTCCTCAAGATTGCTCTCAGTACTGCTAGTGCTCAGAGAACCCAATTCAACAGATGGAGGAAAATATATCTTACTACCAGATCGAAGATTTCTCATATTGCAACTGAGAATTTTGGCCACCGAACACAGAAAATGTCCCATAGGAATTCCATGTTGGCTGGTGGTATGTTCAACAACATCACAACAAAAATCAAGATGACTGAGATTTGTAAGTTCACTCAGACCCTTTAGATTATCCACCGAGTTCATGTACACATCAAAGAATGTTAGAGTAAGTAGGGCCTTCATCCTACGGATTCCATCAGGCATCCTTGTTCCAATAGGAACATGCAGATGCAACAAGCAAGGCAAATCAACAATATCAGATGGCATGTCAGTAGTAATATCTATATCCAATTTCAGTGTCTCCAAATGTTTCAGGTCCCCAATCAGGTTTGGCAAAATACGGGTTGGTATCTGTCCCTTGGGCCTCCTGATGTCAAATTTTTCTTCTTCTTTTTTTCGAATTGATGCTCAAATATCTGAGATGAAATAATTTACAGTTTGGTGGGAGGTCAATCCTATCAGCCATGCAACCTGCCTCACAATCCACATTTAGAACTCGGATGGTCTTGAGTTCGTACATAGAAAACTTGAAACCAGACATGCCAAAAAGTGCAAGAGATCGAATATGCGGCATGCTTAAGCTTTCTTCTACTGTGTCTTCACTCACTCCATAATCCAACTGAAGGGAAAGTCGACGAACCTTGCTCCGCAAAGCTGCGTTCATGCCCTGTAGATCATCTACCACACTAAGAAAGTTCTCTTCTTCCGACTTGAGTCTGATTAGATCAAGAATCATATCATGAACTTTACACCATATGACCTGTCCATCGTACCCAATTTTTGTAGCCTGGATCATGCTCCTGTTGACAAGCTCATTAAAGCAACTTCCAGCAACCTTAATTCCGTCTTGGCCATGTATTTTACCGATGAAACCTTCAGCCACCCATTGCTTCACAAGATCGGCCTTTCTAATATTGTAATCCTCTGGATACATGGCAATATATAATAAGCATGTTTTGAGACGACGAGGAAGATTGTTCTAGCTAAGGTTCAGTACCTGTGTCATCCCCTCCAATGTCGGATTTGTTCTCAAATTTGAGCTTAAAGAATTGCACACATACTTCCATTGTGTCACCGATCTTGTTGGTTGACTGACCAAAAGACTAGAGATACTGACAATAGCAAGCGGGAGACCACCACATGTTCGTAGAATTTCATTTGAAATCTCTACTAATGGTTGAAGATCAAGCTGTCCAACTCTACTGAAAAATAATTTTCTTGAGTTTTGGTCATCAAGAGGCCTCATCTTGTAAATGAACTCATGCCGATGGTTGCAGCTTGCCTTAGCTACTGTCCCAATTCTTGTGGTTGTGATTACTTTGCTACCTTGTTGGTTCTCTGGAAAGGCACACCGAATAATTTCCCAAACTGATTCGTCCCATATATCATCAATGACAAAAAAGTACCTGCCAACGTTTTATATTGAATATGCACTCTATTAGTATACATAAATTCAAATGTTAAAATAACAGTAGAAGGAACAAAATGGAGATTGTAAAACTTCAAAGCCAACATGCATACAATAGGAATTGAGAAGTTACTGAAGTATCTTTTGTCTCTTAGGTAGTCTTTGATTTTGTCAATGAGATCCTGTCCCTCGTAAGTATGAGTTGGTTGTGTTATCCCAAGTTTTGTGATGATCCTATGAAGAAGCTTCATCATGTTGGGTCTTTGTGATTTGGACAGAAAAACCTTGCAGTCATATTGTTCTCCATGCTTATGGTATACTTGATTTGCAAGTGTGGTTTTTCCTAGACCTCCAAACTCAACGATAGAAACCACTCTAAGAGGCTGGACAGATACAACATCCTCATCCGCTGCCAACAACTTGATAATATCCTCTTTTGGACCCTCCATGCCAACAAGGTTGGCTGGCTCTATGTAGAGCGCAGACACCCGAGGATCTACAGCTAACATAACTAGAACTAGAGGCACAGTGATAGGAACCGGGTCCCTACCAGGACGAGCTCTCAGGTTATAGGGGTGGAAGGAGGGTTGGCGTGGAGGAAGGCGCGGCCGACGGCGCTGGGGCGCCGTGATCGCGAGAGAGAGAGGGGGCGGAGGGTGCGGCTAGGGTTAGGTCTCCCGGCTCCTTAAGGAAGCCGAGCAAATATGATTGCTTCTGCTTAACTCCAAAACGGGTCCTTACATGAGTTTATATAATCCTACTAATAAGATAATTGGGCTAAGCCCTTAATACGATAAGATAACTTGGGCCAAGCTCCTAACTTCCTGCACCATTGGGCCTCCTCCGGCTGTACTGTATGCCGGTCATAACATCTCTCCCCGCCTGCGCAAACAACTCGTCCTCGAGCTGGAAGTCGGGAAAGTGCTTGCGGAACTCGTCGAGGTGCTCCCAAGTGGCGTCCTCCTCCGGAAGACCTTGCCACTGGATCAACAAGCGCCAAACACCGCGGCTCTGCTGGGCCTTCAAAACCTTCGCTGGACTGGGAAGGAGACGGCCCTTGGAGGTCGGAGGAAGGTCCGGCGTAGCCGCCGGTGGCTCGCCGCGGAAAGGCTTCAACAAGCCCACATGGAAAACGTTGTGGATGCGAGCGCCAGATGGCAGCACGGAAACGGCCCCGCATAACGGGAACCCAGCTTGCGCTTAGCGCGTTGGTCCAGTGACTGCGTAGTACGGTGGAGTAGGCGCAGCCACACCCAGTCTCCCACCGCAAACTCCGCCTCATGGTGGTGGACGTCGTAGTACTTCTTGGACAGCTGCTGGGCCTGGAGAAGACGCTGGCTCACCTCGGCAAGGATCTCATCCCTGCTGCGGAGAAGCTCGGCCGCCGCCTCAGTCCGGGCCGTCTCAGGCTGGAACGGCAAGATGGGCGGTGGAGGTCGACCGTAGACCACCTCGAAGGGTGTGGCACGCAGGACGGAGTGGTAGGAGGTGTTGTAGCAGTACTCCGCCCAAGAGAGCCAGTCGACCCATGCACGTGGACGATCACTTGTAACACAACGTAAGTACATAGCAATCACCTTGTTGACCACCTCGGATTGGCCGTCCGTCTAGGGGTGGAATGCCGTACTGAGGCGCAGCTGCATGCCTGCCATCCAAAACAGATCGCGCCAGACATGGCCAGTGAACACCAGGTCGCGGTCGCTGACGATCGAGGAAGGAAACCCGTGGAGGCGGACGATGCCGTCGAAAAGGCCCGTGCGACGGAGGTGACGGCGTAGGGATGGCCGAGCGCGATGAAGTGTGCATACTTGGAGAAGCGGTCGACCATCATAAGGATGACGGAGTTGTCGCCCACCTTGGGGAGGCCCTCGATGAAGTCCATGGAGATGTCGGCCCAGACCTAAGAGGGCACCTCAAGGGGCTGTAGCAGCCCTGCTGGCTGCAGTGTCTCCGTCTGGTTGCGCTGGCACGTCACGCAAGACCGCACCCAGTCCTGCACCAGCGCACGATCGCCGGGGATGTAGAAATATGCTCGGAGACGGTGGAGGGTCTTCTGCACACCCTCGTGGCCGGCCGCGTGGGCCAGCAGCAGGGCCTGGTGATGGAGGTCGCCGTGATCCGGCACGAAGAGCCGGCGCCCGTGCAGGAGCAGGCCATCGTCCAGCCACCACGGCTCCTCCAGGTCGCCGTCTGCGAGGCGCTGACGGAGGAGCTGCGTGTCCGTGGCGCTAGCGATGGCTTGGCGGATGTGGTCGATGAAGGCGAAGGAGGGCCCCGAGCGGATGTAGAGGGCCGCCCCCGCGGTGTCGATGGCGTCCGTGTCGTGGTCGGTGTCGCGGCGGGACAGCGCTTCCACCACGGTGTTGAGGCGACCCGGACGGTACTCAACGGTGAAGTCGAACCCGAACAGCTTGCTGGTCCACTGATGCTGCGGCACGGTGGAGAGGCGCTGGTCCAACAAGAACTTGAGGCTGTAGTGATCCGTGCGGGTACGGAACGACCGCCCCCATAGATACGGCCGCCAGTAGAGCACCGCCTGCACCAAGCCGATGAGCTCCCTCTCGTAGGCCACGAGCTTGTGATGGCGCGCGGCGAAGGGCCTGCTGAAGAACGTGAGCGGCCCGTCTCCCTGATGTAGGACGGCGCCAAACCCCACGCCCGAGGCGTCGCAGTCCACCACGAAGAGCTTGTCGAAGTCAGGCATCTAGAGGACTGGCCCCGTAGTGAGAGCCTGCTTGAGGGTCTCGAACGCCTCGGTCGCCTCAATATCCCAAGAGAAGGCGTCGCGGCATAGCAGGCGCGTGAGCGGAGCCCCGATGAGGCCGAACTCCCGGATGAACTTCCGGTAGTAGCCCGTGAGGCCGAGGAAGCCGTGTAGGGCCCGCGGCGAGTGCGGCGTTGGCCACGCCGCGACAGCCACCACCTTGTCGGCATCCATAGCGACACCATCCACCGAGATGACGTGGCCGAGGTAGGCGACCGATGTCATGCCGAACGAGCACTTCGAGCGCTTGAGGTGCAGATGGTGCGCTCGAAGCTCGTTGAGGACGATGGCCACATGCTGTAGGTGTTCCGCCCACGATGAGCTGTAGATAAGAATGTCATCAAAGAAAACGAGCAGAAACCGGCGCAATTAGGGGCGGAGGACATCGTTCATCAAAGCCTGAAATGTCGTCGGGGCATTGGAGAGGCCAAAGGGCATCACCAAGAACTCGAAGTGGCCTTGATGAGTGCGAAAGGCCGTCTTCGTGACATCATCTGGGTGAATCCGCACCTGATGATATGCCGAACGGAGGTCGAGCTTGGTGAAGAAGCGTGCCCCGTGTAGCTCGTCCAGGAGTTCATCCACGACCAGAATGGGAAATTTCTCCTTGAGCGTCTTGGCGTTGAGAGCACGATAGTCGATACAGAAGCGCCACGTGCTGTCCGCCTTGCGAACGAAGAGAACCAGCGCCGAAAACAGCGAGGTCGAGATCCGGATGATGCCCAGGGCGAGCATGACCGCGCACTGTTGCTCCAGCTCGTCCTTCTGCAGTTGGGGTTAGCGGTATGGGCGGACAACAACGGGAGCGGTGCCAGGAAGCAGGTGAATGTGGTGGTCGTAGGCCTGGGCTGGCGGAAGGCCCTGGGGCTCGTCGAAGAGGTCGCTGTGCTGCTGCAAGAGACGAGCCAACAGGGGTTGCTCGGGCTCGGCCGCCGCCGCCGTCAGCTGCGGATGAGGAACCGCTGGTGAAGTGCCGCCCACGCCCTCCCACCGGACGCAGTGACCCAGGCGCCAGAAGGTCATCGTCATGGCGTCGAAGTCCCAGAGGATGGGACCCAGGGTCCACAAAAAGTCGACGCCGAGGATGAAGTCGAAACAGCCCAAGTCTATGCCGACGCATGTGATGATGAAGTGCTCGTCGCCGACGATGATGGGGACATGCCGCGCAATCCCCTGACAGTGGAGGCGATCACCGTTAGCGACGGTAACCTTGAGTTGCTCCCCGCCCGTCGGCTGGAGCGCCAGGCGACACATGGTCGACGCGGGCAGGAAGTTATGGGTGGATCCCGTATCCAGCAGAGCCAGGAGGCGCTCACCGTTGATCGTCACCGGCAGCAGCATAGTCTTCTCCGCTCGTATACCCGTTAGGGCATGGAGGGAGACCACGAGGGCAGTCGCAGGAGCGGGAGCTGGCGTGATCTCCGCGGCAACTGGTGTGGGCAGGTCACCGAGCCCGTCGGCGGCGGTGTCCTCCTCGATGTAGTCCGCAACCTCCAAGTAGAAGAGCCACGGGCAGACATGGCCCGGCACGTAGGGCTCGTCGCAGTTGTAGCACAGCCCCTAACGACGACGCTCGAGCTGCTCGGCCGGGGTGAGCCAACGGAAAGGGCGAGGCACAGCTGGGGCATTGGGCGCCGCGGGAGCCTGGGCAGGACGCCCCGGCGCTGGTGGCGTCGGTGGTGGCCGGGGAGGCTGGCGGGCAGCCCGGGGCGGTAGTGCCTGCTGCATGGCCACCGCGCGTCGCTCGAAGGCGCGGGCATAATACATTGCCGTCTGGAGGTCCTGTGGCTCACGCATCTCCACGTCCACGCGGATATGATCCGGCAGACCGCCAACAAACAGCTCGGCCCGCTGGCTAGCTGTGACGCCGGGCGTGTGGCAAGCCAGGGCCTGGAAGCGGTCGGCGAAGTCTTGCACCGTGGAAGTGAAAGGCAGGCGCCCAAGCTCTGCCAGCCGGCTCCCGCGAATCGGCGGCCCGAAGCGTAAGAGGCATAGCTCGCCGAAACGCTCCCATGGAGGCATGCCGCCCTCGCCTTGTTCGAGGGCGTAATACCACGTCTGCGCTGCGCCCCGGAGGTGATAGAAGGCGATCCAGGTGCGGTCGGACGCAAGCGTGCGCTGTCCCCTGAAAAATTGGTCCACTGATTGAGCCAATTCAGGGGGTGCCTCGGACCGGTCGTAGGTGGCGAACTCGAGCTTGGAGAAGCTGCGGCGCGGGTGGGACCGTGACGACGGTGGGTTGTGGGGGTGGCGGTATGTTCGTCGGCGCGAGTTTGATCGAGATGTACGGTCTGTCGCTAGGTGCATCAAGTGCCCTCTTCTTTGCCGTAAGCCTGCGATTCACGTTCCGCGTACGTATTCTACTGGCGCCGGCGTGAAGCTTTTCCTTATCCGATTTGTACCTCGACCGAGAGCCGCTCCAGGAACGCCGAACTGCAGGGTCGGGTGGCGCATGCGGGGACGACGTGCGTGCTGGCCCAGGCCATTTGTTAGACCGGCGCGGATGACCTGGCAAGCTAGGCCGTATGGGACGGCGACAAGGGGAACCGCACCTGGTGGATGGGCACCCGGGCGCCGTCGTCGGAAGGACCGGCCTGAGTGGCTGGTGGCGGCGGCGGCAGCACAAGCTGGGGGCGACTGAGGTCGCGGGGTGGCGCTGCCACGGAGCTGCGGCGGCCCCGTGATGGCGGCGACAGGAAGGGCGGCTGCGGCCGATAGGGCGCCGCGAGGAAGAGGCGGATGCCCTGGACCGCCTGAGTGAGGTCACGAAGCGCCGCCGGACATCTCCTCCGGGGTGAGACCGGGGGCGACCGCGGGGGGACGTCCCGGCGGCGGAGGAGACCGGCCCAGTCAGGAGCGGGGTACTGCCCTTTGTGTCATCGCGACGAGGAGCGATCAGCAGCGGAAGGGTGGCAGTGGGCGGAGGAGCGGACATGATCGAGCCCGAGACAGCTGATACCAGATTGATAGGAACCGGGTCCCTAACAGGATGAGCTCTCAGGTTATAGGGGTGGAAGGAGGGTGGGCGTGGAGGAAGTCGCGGCCGACGGCGCTGGGCGCCGTGATCGCGCGCGAGAGAGAGGGGGCGCAGGGTGCGGCTAGGATTAGGTCTCCCGGCTCCTTAGAAGCCGAGCAAATATGATTGCTTCTGCTTAACTTCAAACGGATTCTCTCATGAGTTTATATAATTCTCTTAATAGACAATTGGGCTAAGCCCTTATACGATAAGATAACTTGGCCAAGCCCCTAACTACTTGCGTCATTGGGCCTCCTCTGGCTGTACTGTATGCCAGTCATAACACACAGTCATCAAGCTTATACCTTTTCCGACGTTCAATAACATCTTTGACCCATGTCTTCAGTTGTTGGATTTCACCGGAAACTGGTGACGAACTCTCAGTGCATTATTTACTGATTTTTTTCCCAACAATCCGAAATGTCCCCCATTAAGATTCTCACCAGATCATGTATGAAATCATCGATGCAGTCCTCGATGTGAAATGACTATCCATCTAGTGGCTAAGCCACGTATACCTGTGTAGTCGCTTGACTACACAGGATTTTCGTACGTGGTTGATCTCCCGTTCCGCCACAGGCTGGTGAACGAAATTTTTTAATGGAATTTGACTACACGGCCCTCTATTAATGTCTGCTATTCTGTCGGCTGGTGTTGCGGTTGCCCCCGAGCCCGGTGTCCCCTCGTCCTCCCCTCCAGGCCTCATGTTGGTGGCCTCATTGAGAAGGTGAATTGGTGCGGTGACCGTGGTGGCACAAGCTGGTGGGCGGCATGTTGGGCGATGCACTTCCGATTGTCGGTGGTGGGTCGTTTCGGGCGGGAGAAGTCCCTGGCGGCTCGTACGCTCCGGCGCGGCTGGCGCCCGTGGGCGCCGCCGACCTTCCTGAGGGGCATCGGTGATACCCCTTCCCCTCTGCCATCGCGTAACCGGGAAACCGTAGGACTTGTCCGGGCAGCACGGCGTCGTCGTCGATTCCTTTTGAAGTGTTGCTTGGTACGCGAGGCTTCAGAGTGCTAGCGTGCGTTGGTACTTCTCCGGAGGGTGCAGCGGGTATCGGCCATCTTCGCTTAGTTGAGCTGTCGGCGTCGGCATTTGTTTCTCTTTCTTTTCTCTCATTTTTTTTAACTTGTTTGTGCTGCGGTCCAGCGAGCTGGTTGTATCGCTTGGTTGTTGCTTTATATTATAAAGTGGGGGGAAACTTTTTTTCGTCTGGGAAACAACAGTTGGGCTACTGGGCCAAATAGCAAGAAGAAGCCGGATCACTTTCTCAAATCACGTGATCTCCTTCCTTTTGCTAAATAAAAGTGATCTCCTTCCTAAACCTAAAGAAAAACGTTTTCTCCTTCCTGCTACTCGATGCCTCTTCATTGACCGTGGACACCGCCGCAAGGCAGCGTTTTCCCGTCCTTTGCCCGGCCTGGCGATCTCTAATCTGGCCGTGAGATGTGAGGCACAGCCATCCCGGCCGTCCGGCGAGCCGCGAGCGCCCACCCGCAGCTGCACACTCATGATTCATTTTTCGTTGCCTTGATCAATACTGTTGGACTAGTCGGCACTCTATCCCATTCAAAACAAGGACGATGTACTCCTCTCTTCCACTTTTATTGTAAGTTGTATCTGCCAAAACTGCAATACTCTTGCTTGTCTTCTTTTTTTCTCTCGCTAGCAATATATTAGTGAGATATTTTTTTATTTAGATAAAAATTACATTTTTCCGCGATGAAATATATCAAGTTTGGTCTGTGCAGTGGAATTGAAATCCGCGATTCCAGTCTGGTATGCCATCCACGCGAACAATAAAAAATATCAATGATCCAAAGGCTGCTACGTACTATAAATTTTTTGTAATAAATAATATTTCTTGTTTCTATTTAATTTGTCTCCAAAGAAATTTCATTAGAAGAGTTGACATCACAAGTTTTTGATCCTGGCATCGCCACTGTCCATCACCTGGTTCTTCCACTCCCTCTGTTTGTGGGATCGAGCCTCTTTCCATGTTGTCGAGCTTCTTGAGGACAGCATCCATGCTGCTGAGCTCGTCCTTGATGAACCCACCTCCTGCTGCATGCTCCCGTGCTTCGCGTACTCCACCCCATCAAATTAGCCAGCTTCTCTAAGGCAGAGTTCATCACGCTGGTGGAAACACTCACCAGTGCCTCCTCCATCTCTATAGCTAGCCTCCTCTCTTTCACTTTGTTTTGTAGTGCGCTCTTCTAGTGCAGAAAATTCAGCGTATGCAGTTCAACAATTTGATTGATTTTCCTATAATATGGCTGAGGTTGTGTGTGATGTTTTTTCCTGGTTGAACAGAGTAGAGAGAGTAAATGCAGAGTTGTGTGGTGTCCATGGTCTTATCTCTTCTAGTTCAGAAAATTCAGCGGATACACGCTATAATCTCTATTTGTTTTCCTATTATATGTGGCAGAGGTTGCGTGTACTCTATTTTCCTGGTTGAGCAGAGTAATGCAGAGCTCTGTGGTGTCATCGTCTTCTTATCTCTTTTTGTGCAGAAATTCAGAAAATGTAGAGCCCTGTGGTGGCCTGATCAAGTGCTTGCACAGAAAGGGTATCCCATCTTTGTTTCTCAAGCTGGACATTTCAAAAGCGTTCAACTATGTCGCTTGGGAATTCCTCATTCAGCTGCTTACCTACAGAGGATCGCCAAACCTGAAGAGACTGGGTTTCTTCCTTGCTTCTCACGGCCAATACCAAAGTCTTAATCAACGGTGAGCTGTCTCAAGTCATTGAGCACAGGAGAGGGCTGCGCCAAGGGACACCTATCCCCCCGTCTGTTTGTCCTTGGCATTGATTCTCAGGGAAGGCATACTTTCCCCGCTTGGCCGCCAAGATGTCCGACTCGCTCCTCCCTTTTTGCTGATGATGCAGCAGTTTTCATCCAGCCCGGGCACGCGGATTGCAGGCCACGACTGAGCTTTTGAAGTTATTTGTTCAGGCTACAGGGCTGCACACCACACCGGCAAAAGTGTGTTTATCCCCATCCGATGTGAGCAGCTTAATCTGACGGAGATTCTGCAGCGCTCGCCTGCCTGATTGGCTCTTTCCTTGCAGATATCTGGGAATGCTGCTGTCATTTGGAGACTGAGGTGGTGCGACCTGCAACCTCTACTTGACAAAATGGCAAAAAAACTCAGGGTGATCTGGGTAAGCACGTCTGTTCTTGCCGCCATGTATACAACCATCTACTCCCTCCGTTTCTAAATATAAGTCTTTTAGAGATTCCAATAGAGACTACATACGTAGCAAAATGAGGGAATCTACACTCAAAATATGTCTATATACATCCGATGTAGTCCGTATTGAAATCTTAAAAAGACTTGCATTAGAAACGGAGGGAGTAGTCACCATTTCGATGCCCAAGTGGCTGGAGAAGGCCAGCATTAAGCTGCAAAGATTTTTCCTGCTGGGATGGCAACGATGGCTGGTCCCCGGCAAGTGCCTCATCAGGTGGAAGCGAATTTGCTCGCCAAAAGAAACTCGGGGGCCTCGGGTCCCGGACATAACTATGCAGGCAGGGCGCTGCGCTCTGGAATCAAATTCAGAACGTGAGACTCGGGCCACTCGGCGAAAGTGGGATGAGATCAAATGGAATGGATGAACTCTGGAAACTACAGCTCAGCGACTGCTTACCATGCTCAGTTCTTCAGTGGAAGGGAGGGTACGTTCAGACTACCAATGCTAATCTGGTTGCAAGAATCCCTCCGAAATTAAAGCTAGATCATGGATCTCCGTACAGGGCCGTGGATGACGGCCGATCACCTGGCCCGTCTTGACCGCTCTGCATGACCTGCATGCTCAATGCACATTTTCTGCTGAGATTTGGACACTGGCTCTCACCAAATTTGCAATACCTCAACCCTTCGCTCGGACATAAGCACGGTCTCCCCGAAAGCTGTTCTGAATCTATCGATGAATCGAGGGCTGGAAGGCGGCTGGACTGAAGGGGGCATGCTGTTATAGTGCATCCATGTTACAACAAAAAGACGCACAGTCGTGGCGCTACGCAGGATCACTTGGAGACCACCTTGATGGTCTTGTTTTCCTAGTTTTTTCTTCTAGCCTTCAGTAGCTTGGGGCTTGTACTCTTGCTCTGTTTCGACACCTCACACCTGTATTTCTTTCTGGTCTACATTTATCATGTATTAGATATAAAATTATCCAAATGCAAACCATGTCAAATCTGTAACAAAACATATTACAGACATGAATTTTGGTAGTACAATGTGGCCAGGTAGAGATGCCAACGATTTTATTATTTTGTTTGTCTCTGTGTTGCAATTTTGGTAGTACAAGTGCAAGTCATTTATTCAATGTTCTTTCTCCTCCTACCTTCCCTTCTCCCTATTGTTTATTTCTGTCATTTTGTCTATTGCCAGCTTCGTCTTACATTTTTCTTCTGTCCATTTTAATTTGGCTGGCACTACGGATCAGCCGGATGATATTCTAACTTTTCAGCCGCCTCGGGAGCCATGCGATGAGGCCCCAGCCAACCGTCCGATTGTGGCTCCCTGTGTGAACGCTGACTACCATGTGGGAATCTTGGCCCCACAAAAGTCCTTTCACACACGAATCGTTTCCAGCTGTCCAGCACAGTACCTAGGCAGAAAAATGAACATGTCTTTTTTTTTTGAAGGGAGAAAAATGAACATGTCGATGGTCTCGAAATGTACGTACACACGACATTCTACAGCGGCACCTCGCTGTTGTTCGTTACTTTGCAACAGGTCCAACGACCTTTGTAGCAACGACAGCCGGCCTCTATAGCATCCACGATTCCCTCATCTGCGACTCCCCATCGCAACACATGCGGTCGTAGCTCGCGACATGACTCGCAACATTGGTGATGTTGTTTTAGCACCCGCTTGCAGCATCGGCGGCGCTTCCCCGACATGGCTCGCAACACTTGCTTGTACCATGCCTCACAACGGACAACGCTCTCCCACCCCATGGCGACGCACCTCGCAAACAACGACTTGCAGCATCGGTGACTCACGGTGGTGCTCCCGTAGCACGGCGGCTCACGGCAACAATCTCGCAGCACGACGACATGTCTTGTAACATTGACTCGCATCATCAGCGACGCTCCGACGGCACGGAGGTGCTACCGTAGCACAGTGACGCACCTCGCAGCAGACTCGCAACACTGGCATTGCTCCCTTTACACGGCGGCGCTCCCGCAGCGTGACAACTGTTCAGTAGCGTGGCAAAAAATCCCGCAGCATGACGACGTGCCTTGCAACATCGACTCGCAACACCGGCAATGCTCCGATGGCATGGCGGCGCTCCCGCAACACGGCGAGGCGCCTCTCAACATAGAATTACATGAACGACGACCTTGCCATGGCACGGTGGTGCTCCCAAAGCACGGCGACTCCCTCGTTGCACATTAACAATCCCACAGCATGGCGATGTGCCTTGCAACATCGACTCGTAGCACTGGCGACGCTCCTTACGGCATGGCGGCACTCCCGCAACAAGGTGACGCGCCTCGCAACAGACTCGCAGTACCGGCCTTGCTCCCATGGCACGACGACGCTCCCGCAGCACGACGACTCTTCAGTAGCACGGCAACAATCCCGCAGCACGACGACTCTTCAGTAGCACGGCAACAATCCCGCAGCACGACGACATGCCTTGCAACATCAACTAGCAACACCGGCGATGCTCCGACGGCATGGTGACGCTCCCTCAACACGATGAGGCCCCTCTCAATACATAATCACAGCACCGACGACCCTCCCATGGCACGGTGGCGCTCCCGCAACACGACGACTCCCTCGTTGCATGGTAACAATCCTGCAGCATGGCGATGTGCCTTGCAACATCGACTCGTAGCACCGGCGACGCTCCGACGGCATGGCGGCGTTCCCACAGCATGGCGACATGCCTCGCAACAGACTCGCAGCACCGGCGATGCATCGAAGGCATGGCGGTGCTCCCGCAGCATGGCAACGGCCTCGCAACATAGACTCGGAGCACCGGCGACGCTCCGACGGTGCCCGCAGCATGGCAACGCGCCTCAGAACATAGACACGCAGCACCGGTGATGCCTTGCAATATAGAGTAGTGTTGCACATCCGATTGAAGCAGAGGCGACCGACCATGCAACGTCACGCTTCTGGCTTGAAGCAGTGGTGTTGTGCATCGATCAGTAGGGTGGTTTTGTTTTTCTCCTGTCCAACAAATCTCCATTTTATCATAGCAAAATTGTCGAGAGAAAACCATCGCAAGATGCATCATGAAAGTCAATACTGCTTCCATGAGTTGACTATAGTAGCAGGCGTGCAGTCGGTCTGTGGCAAGGTATACATGGTAGCAGTAGTTGTCTCTATACTCATCTCTTGTGTAGCACATATCATCACGTCACATCATAATCAGCAAAAAAGTGCACTACGGTGTTGAATTTAAAAGTAAAATGCACAGTAGTACTAGTAGCGGGGACAACGCAGCCGACCACAAAAGCCTGACGCACTCTCATCACGGGACGGACGCGAGTGTAATCGAACGGCGGGGCGAGCGGCTGATGCCACGCAAGAAATCAGTCAGATGATTTAAACCTTTTCCCTTTTAATTTCTGTTATTTATGTCATTTCTCAGTTATCATGAAGCGAGAGCAAATGCAATGTCATCGAATCTATTATATAATTAAGACAGAAGACAAATAAGACATCACATTGATCCACATATATTAAATTATATCAACCATTAATTTTGGAGATTAACGGTTAAGATTTAAAGATGTAAACGTTACATACAAATATTGTGTACGTACGTTTTTTGGAACATAGGATTTGTCACGTGCATGTCTTATTTTTGAGAACTCACGTACATGTAGAAGGAAAGGTGCACTTATAAAAAGAAAAGAAAAGAAGGAAAGGTGCAAAGCACGAGCAGGTAAAAAAAAAGGACAAGGAGACGTACCAGTTTGGAACATCTAATACTAGGAGAAGAATTACATCTTTTTTTTTTGCATTCCAATCAGAGAGCTTTATTCAATGAACGAACTCCTGGCATCATCAGCTAACAAGCTAGTGAGCAGGAAAGAAGGTCTCGAGCCAGTCCAACTTTCGGTAACCGTCAAAGTGCATGCATGTTTAGCATAAAGATGGGCCGGTACATTGGCTGCTCGGTTTACATGTTGAATATCAAAGGAAGAAAAAGAGGAAGCTAGCTCTCTAATTTCTACTAATACTGGTGCCACCACAGAGAAGCTATAGTGACGAGTTTTCCAGAGATTGACAATCTCCAGGCAATCTGTTTCCATGATCACATATGAGAAACCACGTAGATTTGCAAAGATTACCCCATCCCGCAGCGCCAAAGTCTCACCAATGAACGGATCTGAGACCCCGAAGTGAGGTTTACTCCAAGCACCAAGTAACGCACTGCTGGAGCGCGCAACTCCGCCCGCACCAACCTTGTCGGAATCCATGCCCAAAGCCGCATCCGTGTTGATCTTAACAACTCCTACGTCAGGCAGTACCCAGCCATGTCCAGGTAGAATGGAAGCATGAGGCTCGGGTATATCAAGCAATGCCAGATCCTTCCTGATGCGCTTGACAGAAGTGTATGGGTCGAGCTGCTCGTCATCATGTGTAACCCTGTTTCTTGAGTGCCAGATAGACCACATGACCGAGATCATCACAGCCCTCTCATTGTCAGAGAATTGCCCATCACATAGAATATCACGAGACCATGTATTTGGGTGCAAGCGAGGTCTTCGAATGCCAAACAGCGCATGCGCTTGTTCCCAAAACAACTTGGCATGAGAGCAATGCACTAGTGCGTGCATCAGATCCTCATCCATCGCAAGACATATATTGCATCTACTGATGACTTCGATATGACGACGCCAAAGGGTGCACTCATTTGGTAGTATACCACGGACAACCCGCCACCAGAATACACGAACCTTCGGCAAAACCTTGAGCTTCCATAGTAGTTTCCACATCTGTTCATCGGTCTGTGAGGTATTGGTCACCGTCCCTTCCTCTAGAGCAGCACGCTCTTTCCGAGTCACGAGAGCACAGTACGCAGATTTAACAGAGTAGATACCACTTCTTTCATGGGCCCAAGCAAGAAAATCATCACCACCACCATAGCGCAAAGGGATGTTCAGGATAGCTTCGGCTTCTGGTGGGATAAAAAAGTTTCGGACCAACTCTTGCCGCCATGTCCAGTTTTCTGAGTCAATGAGTTGATCAACAGTGACAAGTGTTGTACCCCCAGGAATGACCGAAGGGGACAAAGTGGATAGACCCGGGATCCAACGATCCTCCCATATAGATATGGTAGCTCCATCGCCCACTCTTTTGATCAAACCTACTGTGAGTGCTTCCCTGCCTGCCACAATGGCTCGCCAAATCGCAGAAGCAGATTGTGGAACAGAAGCTTCCATAAACTCACAATCAGGAAAGTAGCGCCGCTTCATGACCCTTGCACATAGAGAGTTGGGATTTGTAATAAATCTCCATCCATGTTTGCCTAGTAGCGCCAAATTGAACAATTCCAAATCACGAAAACCCATGCCACCTCGGGCTTTTGGAGATGCAAGTTTGTCCCATGCCAACCCCCAATGCAACGAAGCTGCGATCAAGGGAACCACTCCACCAAAACTTTGCCATACTAGATGTAAGGCTTTTACACACCTTTTTGTTAGTCTGAAACAACTCATACTGAACGTTATAGGCCTTCATCATGTCCAACTTGATAGCACATGTATAATTCTTTCCTTTCTTCCGCCTTCTCATAGTATGGACACTTTCGAAAGCGACCACCACATATCAGTAATCAAGCGGCCGGGAACGAATGCACTCTGTTCCTCTCCCACAAGTGCATCCATAATCTCTTCAAACGGTTAGTAATCATCTTAGCCCCAATCTTGTAGGGCACTGGACCCAAAGAGTGGGTCGGTATTGAGTTATGATTGTGGATTTTTCACCTTAGGGATAAGAGTAACGAAGTTAATAAAGCCCACCGGTAAGTCACCACCATTCAAAAAACCAAGGATAGCCGGCACCAAGTCACCTTGAACAAGGTTCCAGTGCCTTTGAAAGAAACCTGCAGTAAACCCATCGACACCCGGAGCTTTGGAAGGTGACATCTGGAATAGTGCAGTCCGGACCTCCTCTGGCTCGAAGGGTTTATTCAGGAATAAATTCATGTTCCCGTTCACACGCTCCGGAACAAACTGAAGCATCTCGCTCATATCATTAAAACCTTGAGAAGTATATAAATTCTGATGGAACGCCTGCACCTCCGCCTTATCTTCCGCCTCAGACTGACAGAAAGACCCATCTGAACGTCGAAGATTGGCAATCCAATTCAGCCGCTTCCGTTGCGCTGCTTGTGCATGATAATACGCTGTGTTCCGATCGCCTTTGCGAAGCCAAGGTACGCGGGAGCGCTGCCTAATCCATATTTCCTCTTGCCGTAATGCTTCACGAAGTTTCGGCACCGTGGCCTTCTCCTCATCGGATGGTCCTCTGCCAATAGACTGCTGTCTCAAAAGCTCCAGCTTTTTCTGCAGTTTCTTTACTTTCTTGGCTAGACAACCAAACTCACGAGCGCCCCAATTCCCCAGCTCGCTCTGAAGCTGAGTTAAAGTGGCTTGAATACCCGCAAGTCCCTGTCCAGTACAGTTTCTGCGCCACGCCTCTGCGACAAACTTATCATATTCCACATGGGACTGCCAAACATCCTCATACCGAAAGGGTTTCGGTCCCCTTCTATACTGCACATCTTGAGTCTGAACCAAGAGCAAACAGTGGTCTGACTCCACTGTGCTAATGTGACAAACTCGTACATGGTCGAACATTTGTAAGAACGCTTCATTCGCCAGTCCTCTGTCAAGACGGGCTTTAACATTCATATTGCCCGCCTGCCTGTTATCCCAAGTATAAGGTAACCCCGTATAACCAAGATCTTGCAAAGAGCAGTCCTCCAAAGTTTCCCGAAACGCACGCATCTGCCATTCCGGTCTTGCAGCCCGACTAAAATGCTCCGTGCTATATAAGGTCTCATTAAAATCTCCTAGGCACAACCATGCTTGATGTGGGATCGCATGCAGGGTCCTCAAACACCTCCAGCTATGGTGCCTATCTTCACTTCTCGGTTCACCATAGAACCCCGTAAACCTTCACTCTGGAGCAGACAAATCAGCTTCCCGAACCATGACATCAATATGGCTGGAACTGAAATTTTTCAACTCAACATTAACGTCTTTTGACCAAAAAAGGCCTATACCACCACTTAGTCCCGAACTGTCCACCACAAAACACCCCGCAAACCCCAGATTAGACTGCAAACTTTCCACCCTCTTTGCCCTGATCTTCGTCTCCATAACAAAGAGCAGCGCGGGCCCTTCTTGCTTCACGAAATTGCGAAGCTCTCGAACTGCCTCGGGGTTCCCAAGCCCCCGGCAGTTCCAACTTAGGCATCTCATTGACCCTGGCAGGGCTGACCCGCAGCCGCTGCCGAAATTTCAGAAGATGGAGGTGTAGGTTTCTTCTTTTTAAGATCAGGTTCTGCGCCATTAGCATCACCATGCGCATCTCCATCCAGATCAACTGAGCCATCACTTTTCTGCGCTTTAAAAATCACCATATCAGTAGGGGCACCACCAGTAATCTGATTGCTTGCTTTACTAGGCAAAGCTGGCGGATCAACCCTGCGATAAACTTTCTCTGTCTGAGGTCCACCCTTTCTCTTTGGATTATCTCTCTTCTTAACTGGGGAAGTGACTTCAGCATAAGTAGCCGCTCTGTAACTTGACGAGGACGCATCTTTCTTATTAGATGTGGAGTTCTGAGGTTCCTTGAAAGATCCATCACTCGAGCCAGCAGCTTTCCTATCCTCGGGCGCCCGCAGGCTAGTGTTAAAGGGCAGGTCTCCGTTTTCATCGCGAGTACCCGGGGTAGGACATACCACGTCAGAGTGGCCTAGGCGACCACACGAAAAACAGAAGTTCGGGACTTGTTCATATTGGACGTCATACCAGTCCCTAGACTTCCTCTTTGCCGAATCAATCAAAATCCATCTGCGTAAGGGTTTACTCACGTCAATCGTAACCCTAGCTCTCAGGAATCCTCCTACAGGATCAAACTGTAGTGAGGTTGCATCTTTATCTATTTGTTTAGCAATCGCTTTTCCCCAAGACTCTGTTCGCAAGTTGAATGGCAGGTTAAGAACCCTAGCCCACAACTGCAGTTTCTCAAACTTAAGATCTGACGGCCTCATGCAATCTTCAAAATCTGTCAAGATCACTGCATGCCGACTCATATGCCACGGAGATCCCTCCCGCACGCGATCGCGATCACGGCGGTTCTCAAACTCCGCCACAAAACTATTCTCCCCCACCGGCTTGAAGAACAAACCCCTAGGGTTTCCCCAGGCCGGCCTCAAAGCGCTAGCAATGGTCTGTATATGCAACACCTTCCGATGCAGAACCTTGCCAGCGATCGCCCACTTTTGCTGGACTCCCTCGTCAAGATCATCCACCACCAGAGGGGTGGCTTCTTCCTCTGTGAGATCCAACTTTCCCATAGCCTCCTCCAGCCCTGCCCTTGCCGCGCGAGGCGACTGCTGCCCCCTTGCGCTGCCACTTGGATCCGTGGACGTCGCCATCAGCGGACCAACGAGAGATGTGCCCCGCCGACGAAGACCGACGGCCGCCGCTTTTCCACCAAAACCCTAATCGCCTCTGCAGGGGCTCCTAGTTTTCCGGAGAAGAATTACATCTATTGTGATGGGAAGGTTCAAAGTACAATCACGTATAGGATAGGAAGACGTATAAGAGAAGGAGACCTACAAGCAACATACACACCTACACGTATCCATGTAAGAAAAAAAAACTATATCACGTATCACTCAAAAAAAATAACGTACACACTAGAAATGTCTAAAACTATCCTACGTGTAGTGGACTTGGCTGGGGACGTATTATGGTGGACTTGGCTGGGGACGTATTATGATGGAGTGCTTACTAGCGTGCTCCTTCGCTGAGGCACGTCAGGAATAAGGGCCGGTCTAGCGCAATAGCGAATCATGAGTTGGCCGGTAACGGAGGTCGTCAAGATCGCATCATGCTTAGATCCGGCCAGTTCGTCTACCACGACCACGTAGTCGCCCACATAGATTGCATCAACACACGTGGCGAGGAGATGCACTAACTTGATCATGGAGTGCTCCTCCTTGCATCCATGCACTTCCTCAGATGCCATGAACGCAGACGGGAATGTCGGCTGAATGAGATGCTACCTGATTGGTCTATGAGTATGGCATGCCGGCACCATTGGTGGCCGTAGTACCTTCGATATATGGGACCAACAACTGGTGATCTGTAACATGAACCAGGTGTGAAGATTTACGATGCACATCATGTATGCATGAAATTGATGCCCTACACATGCATTTCTTTCGATTCGAATAAAATTTGGTGCTATATGGAAATGGTCTGTCGTTAGAGGTCCATGGTCAATATATTGGCGGAGAACAGATGGGAGCTTGCGGGTGGATTTAGGATTTATTGTCAAGGTCAATCGCATAGCTACACATACTTGATTGCGTCACACTTGCATATACCAGGTCCGGTCATCCAAGGAAACTTAGCACGTCTATCTAAACAGGTTTTTTTAATTTCAATGCATAAAGACATGGGTAACTGTACATACATACATGGCTCGGCGCCAATTGAAGACAAGCACTTGGGGTAACAAATGAAAACTATACAACAATTATCCCTATCAGAACATCAATACATGTCAAGGATGGTGAACGGCTTGCCGAACACATAAAACAGCATGGAGGATGAAAAGCAAACCTATGGTGAGGTCAGCTTCATTACACCAAAGCTATGGCTACATGGGAGCAAATTTTGGTAGTATTGCATGTGTTCATGTTCAGCGGGATGTGAGCAAAATACTGGTTGGTTATTCACAGTTTTAATTTGTTACATCTTTGAAACCAATCTAATACTCCCTCCGTCCCACAATATAAGACGTTTTGGCGAGCTATGTTAGCTTGCAAAACCGTCTTATAACATGGGATGGAAGGAGTGTATGAGAATTTTAGTATACAAACTTTCCCATTTTCTTATAAACATTTAGGTCTTCCAAGATTTCACCATGGCAATCGAGAATATTAGCTTGAAAATGGTAAAAAAAAATCCACTGGCAATATCATTTTCTGTGGTGGAAAGATTATAATAAATCTAGGAGAGGAAATACTTGACAATGCAGAAGTGTCAAACGCTTCACAAACTGGGACACAACACACGCATAATTATAATTAAAAAACCATTTAACAAAATCAAACAGGTGAAAGTTCTATGCCTATTAACATATGTTTTCCCTACGGCTCTGGTGGGTTCTGCTCTCTTAACTATGCCAATGCCATCACAACCTGGGTTTGGAAAACTGGGTGAAAGCAATGTGTAGTCAAATACTAATTATAAGCTTAGGGGTTAAATGTTGTTAATTAGGGATATGACATTGGATAACTAAAACCAATTTACTTGGGATGGGAGGGCCACTAATCCATGGTGCTTGCCGATGAGATGTTGATCAAGGAGGCCAATCACAGGTGGATGGTGGATGTGCAGATTGAGAGAGAGAGAGAGAGAGAGAGAGAGAGAGAGAGAGAGAGAGAGAGAGAGAGAGAGAGAGAGAGATGTGAGGTAGAGAGACACAGAGAGAGATTTGATATTAGGGAGCAAGGAGACAAAAATACAGATTGCAGTTGGCACAATTAGGCTATAAAATAAATAATGATATGCTTACTATTGGACCATGTAGAAGGTCCTAAAGTACAAATGACAATGTGCAAATAACACCACAAGTAAAGATAATTTATTAGAATTAAAGCACAAAACAACAACACATTTCGTATGGAACTACCACCTACGTTACATCGTGATTGATCTCATAAGATATTCCAAGTTTCTCACGGAAACAGTAAAACAAATTTTCAAACTTTGTAGTGCAATTTCCCTAATAAAACAATACATACATATGTAGCTAATGTAGGCAGACAAAGGCATTACTGATCCATCCACATAAATACATACATTGTTGGAACGTGTGTTTGAATTTGAAATGTACTGTGTCATGCAAACATATTTAAGTTTAATGGTTCTATATAATTCATTCTCAGTCGGAATATTTATGAGTTTTAACACACCCTACAATGAATTAAGTGACCTCAAGAACTAATTGAAAAACTTATGACATACACGATGTTTATTTTGACAATGAAAAATATTTAAAATGACAAAATATAGATTATAACATATGAAATGTACATTAAAATTTTCTAACCACGCAAATGCGCGGGTAACCCCGCTAGTTTCGTATGAAAACATCACACATATAAATATGCCTTGATTAAAATAGCATATAGGATTAAGTAAAATGGCATCTAGTGATTTAAGGTAATACCGAGTCTGGGATACCAGCATCGATGTCGGCTTCACATACTGCAATCATGACATCATCCCCAACGGTGCCGACCGTGCCCTGTCCTGCTTCCGTTTGACATCTTCCCCAATGTTAAACGGATCCGGCGTGACGGATGCATCCGGATGTCCCCATATCCGCCCCACAAATAGGCTGGGTACGGGGGGTGACGGTCCACCCGGACGTTTGGATTGGGTATGGGGTCCGTTTGAGGTAACATTTATCTATTCGGGCAGTGATTGGGTAGGTCACCTAGATGTTTGACGCGGATATGAGGTGTTCGGTTGTAGATGCTCTTTCGGACCAATAACAGATCAGCATGAACTGGAGTTGACCTAGGGCTGTAACTAGAGTTTTTTATTTATTAAGTCAGCTGTCCTTCCTTAGCCGATGGAATCACGCAACAAATTCAATAATCCAAATTAAATCGCCATTAACTAGAGAAGGATTCCACCAGACTAAGAGTAGCCACCACACATTCTATAAAGTCCCAGCCAACTCCATCCTACCCGATCACCAGGCAGCACAGTGCACACGTACAGCGATCGATATCTCAGACAAGAGCTCGCAGTTCCGAGCTACGTGCGCCATGGTGCGACAGCTCGTAGCCTTGGTGGTGGCCGTGTGCGCGGTCGCCCTATTAGAAATTTAGGGTTTGCGGTCTACCCCCTAATTCCTCTACGCTTATCCGTGGTGTCGCTCACAATTCGCATATCTGAGGCTAGGGGGTAGGGACCTTTTTATACTGCCTTTCCAAAGAGTCCACCTCTTATACAGATAAGATTCCTAGTCTTTTCAACTAGTTTCTCGGATAGAGTCCAGATCAAATTACCAACCACGATCAAATTTGTCTGTTAACGGATTCTACCCGTTGTGTCCCCGGAGCACGCGCTTGTGAGCAACGCGCCATAATAGAGTGTAAATTCCTCTAATTATGTAGATCAACATTAGGGCTGTAACCTAACTATACGATCTAGCTCCTTCCAATCATCAGTGTATCCGGGTAGTCTTTCCAATATATATAGCATATTGTGTTCCACTGATAATCGACCAGCTTCCTTAAGCATATAGCTTAAGTACATTCCAACAAGTGATAATTCCATGATAATCATGTAAAGTAATTCCATGCATAAATACATTTATAATTTCACAATGAGGTATTCAGGATATTAACAATTCCAAGTAATTTGAATATAGTTGTAGGACACATAATTCCAACATCTCCCACTTGTCCAAAACGATCATTCAAATATCCGTAAGCCCATAGTATTAATATGCTTACCAAATACCTCCTGAGTAAGAAGCTTAGTCAGGGGACTAGCAACCATATTAATACTAGGTAGAAAATCCAAAGAAATATACCTTCCCTCAATACGTTTGCTTGTTGTGACACTTAAGATCTCTAGAACCTTTAGTTTCCGCCTAATAATTCCAGCATAGCTGTCCTCGGCGCCTCAAGCATTATTTTCTCGAGTGTAATTCCACCTTTATAGGCACCTTGGGTATTTTGTTTCCTCAAGTGAAATTCCGCATCAATTATTTCCGGTCACATATATCAATAATTTGAATAATTCCACATTGAGTCAAAATATGTGATAACCATGTTGAATAAAGTTTTGAAAACCACATAAATATCAATCCAATCAGTAAATGAAGTTCCATCAGTAACCATGTTTTGAAAGAAATTCCTGACTTCAGTCAGTGAACCTGCACCATATTAGTACTGAAAATAATAATTGAATATGCGTACCTGGACTTATTTCTCATCTCGCAGATATAGTAATACCTTCCTCAATGTGTTTACCTTTAATATAAATTCCGGAACAAGTGACAGGTTGTGATGCACTTTCCACAATCTTATATGATGTGTGAGATTCCCTTAGCTGCTCGTCATTCCTTCCACTACTTGAATGCAGCATAAATTTCGAAAGCTAAGATATGATTGTATAACGAAGATACAGTAAATTTCCACACCATTATTATCCCTTTGTCCTCGGGAGTTCAAACATAATTCCTCACTGAGTTTGGTTCCAGGTACTTTAATAAGTTTGTAATTTTCCATAGGAAACGTTTCAAAAGATACCCTATGTTGTTCCACTCCTAAAAATGTAGGAAGCTTCAAACGTTCCTTCCATATGAAAGTTAAACATAACCAAGCTTTCACTTCCATCAATGTGACTTTATCGTTGCAAACAACAAAACAATGTTAACATATACAGTAATAATGAAAAATATTTCACACTTGCATTTGTAGATGACCTGCTATTCCATTGATGTGAAGTTTGTTATAAGACCATACATTAATATGTTCCATTAGCAAACCATCTCTTTAGTTCCTCTTTCCCTAAATCCAGGAGAGAGAGCGAGAGAGTTTCCACAAAGTATATTTCCTTTTGTGTGAAGAATTGAATAGCAAGAGTGATTATATTTCCTTTTTAAGAGACTTCCTCTGAAATTTTTAGAGTAGCTTCCTCCAACAACACATAACAATTATCCTGACATGATATTCCAAGCTAATTCCTCCCACTTATCCTAAGCATGTTAGTGTCAGGAGTTTCACTTGTAGTTTCCTTTGGTGTCAAGATTGTATTCTAGTGTAATTGCCAATAATTCCACCATTATACATAAAAATATTGTGCTCCCACTTTCCACCAGTTTTCCTTTTCAAGATCAAAAAACATACCCTTGATCCATTAGAATAACAATTAGCAAATTCCTGGTGTGTGTTTTGTAGTAATTGAGAATTTCCTTCCAAACCAAAATACTTCCTTCCAGTCTACAAACCATAAGGAGTGACTGTGCTAGATAAAAATAGTATAACTGCAATATGTTATGCTTCTTCCAGAAAAAAAAACAAGGGAGTATCAAAGATATTCAATTCCTCCACTCAATTGTGAAGTATACAATATATCACGATGGGGAAAGTAGTTCCATGCTATTTACGTATTAAATTGGCATATTCCTGAAGTGTACTTCCCCCACCAATCAGTGGATATTCTTTAATCAACTGATTTTCCACTTCAGTACAACAATTGAACATCACAATAAAACCTTCCGACTTGTATAGTGAAAAGTAAACATATAACCATATAAAGTGCAATCATTGATGAGCGAAACGAAATAAACAATCCTACCTCTAGTGGGAGTGGAAAACAATTACTATAAGTATATATAAAAGAATGATGTGAAGCTTTTTATCTCCTTCGACCTTCAGAAAAGGTGTGCAAGTCAAATACCCATTATATACGTGCTTCAGAAAACCAACTTCCTCCCACTAAAGTTTTGAATTCCGGAACTAGTGACCAAGTCGTCCATGACAAAATTAATAAATTCTAAGCATGTGTTCCTATTATCAGCATTCCTCTCTATGGAGTTACCTCCCCCAAATAACAATTCGGGTTTCTAACTTCCAATGAACCATCAAGAAAGAATAGACCATTGTGTGAAATTCCGTAATGCACTAATTTTATCATTGAGCAATATTTCCACTCTTCCTTTTCCAAATAGTATTTCATAAATAATGTGTTCCAAGATAGAACCATAAATTAAATCCCTTCACACTGAAATTGCATATAGAGTGTCCTATAACAATAATACTTTTCCTCCACCACGGAGTTTCATGGGAAAAATTCTAATTCCAAAGTGTATAAGATTTGGCAGTAATGACAAAACACACAATATATATAATTTCCTTTGGTACTGTTAGCATGCTAATAAAATTGCTATTGTTTTCCAGCAATATAATACATAGAAGCTTAAACCCACAATCCAACTATTTGAAAAAAAAATAGTGACTAATGTATATTTAATGCAAGTATTAATAATGTGCATACAGTTAAGTGAGAGTGAATTTCCTTAAATTTCCATGGAGTGGTTCCCATCTTCCTCCATAAATAAGTGATTGTCATAATAGACACCTTTTTTTGAATTCCTTCTGATGCAATATTAGTACAATAGCGTATCCATCAACAATAATTTTCCTCCACAACGATGTTTGAGGGCATAATTTCCAATTCCAAGTTTATTAACTTTAGCATTTCCTTGGAATTGTTTGCATGGAAGTGTAACATTATATCATGGTAAATGATAAAAAGAATGCACAACACAATTTTTTTTAAATAGTCGTAAATGAAAAAATTCCGTGCATACAAATTATAGACATACATTCCACTTTGCCGATTGCATTGAAAAAATATTATATCTTCCTCTTCGAGGTGTAACCAATAAAATTTGGTCAGATCCTTCCCTCAGAGAGTTTCTATCTTCCTCCATAGTGCAAATAATATCCCATATCGCAATGAAGTTAAATTGAAAAATCAATTATTTCAATAAATTCAACATAGAGTTAACCAATATATATCCAACAATATGTATTCCCGACAGATGCCGCAAGAAAGAATATATATTCCAGATCACACTGATTTTCTGTGCAATTTGTACACTATGATTGTCAACAGCCCAATAATAGAATGATCCGGACATATATGCTAGCCAATTGCTAACAATGTATCGTATAATTAAACATATATTTCCGTTTCCTCACCAGTGGCATATAATATATCTTTTCCGGTTTGTGAATGTAAATGACATAATCATTATTCCAGCAGAAAGAAAAAATTTACTTCCTTTTCCAAACCGTGAACATAAAGCGCCACCAAAATCAATTTGTAGAACTCGGCGAAGAATACACCGGAAGAATTTGACGTGCATATGCACATACTCCCTCCGTTCCTTTATATAAGGTGTATTTGTTTTTTGATAAAATTCCACAATGTAAGGTGCATTTGTTCTAATTCCTCGTAATTCCGATCTTGGCCCTCCAGAAAAAGGAAAGTATCTCTCCCCTGATTGCATGTATCTCTCCTTGTAGAGAAAGAAAAGGAAAATATCTTTCTCCCGATTGTGTGTATCTCTTTCTTTCCTAGCCTAAATGATTTACTTGCCGCTAATCTACAAATTAGAGAAGGGTAATTTTGTCCTAACCAGTGCATAATTATGTGCCTTGATCACCGTGCTGAAAATAATACACCTTAGATAAAGGAATGGAGGGAGTATTACGAATAGGTTCCTTGCTTCAAGCCTGAAAATTTCAGAAGATCCAAACTGGCAAGTCCTATGAATTACAAGCATCCTTCCACGGTCCCGTGTCGCTTCCGGGGTGGTCAACGCGCAAAACTTCCAGCAACGTGAATGCTGCGGCTGCGGCGCGGCCGGCCTGCTAGTTGATTTCCACTCCACGTGAACTAGGCACGATTAGAAAGAATTCCCAGCTTAGCCAGAAAAGAAATAAGGAGTCAAGGTTTCCTGGTGATGTATGTACGAAGTACACTACTTCCTCAATCCACATGCCAAGAAAATTGTGATGATTTGACTGATTCCTTCCCTGACCTTGTGCATGAGTGGGTTGCTGCATACGAGTCAGACTCCAATTGATTTCCCATATCAGCGACCTGGTGCATCCGGCAGATGGGATCAACACAGAACAGCATGCGGAGAAGCCCACGTAACTGACGGATCTGTCGCAGTAGCGCATGATTGAAGAGCCCGACATAATTAGCAGGATCAATAGTATCACCAGATCGATGCGAGAGACGAGCTGCGGAAGCCCTGTTGCGATCGAGCGGCCATGGGACGCGGCGGCGATTCCGTGCGTACGGCGCTGCTCATCCCCGATCGCTGTAGAATTTGGTGGCTTCGGGTCGGTGTCGAAGGTGACCAGCGGTAGAGGCAGAGTAGGCAGCGGATTCCATCGTCGATGGTGCCGAGACGGCAAGCGATTAGGGTTACGACCGCGACTGAACCTTGCCCATGATACCAATGTTAGAAATTTAGGGTTTGCGGTCTACCCCCTAATTCCTCTGCGCTTATCCGTGATGCCGCTTACAATTCGCATATCTGAGGCTAGGGGGTAGGGATCTTCTTATACTGCCTTTCCAAAGAGTCCACCTCTTACACAGATAAGATTCCTAGTCTTTCCAACTAGTTTCCCGGATAGAGTCCAGATCAAATTACCAACCACGATCAAATTTGTCTGTTAACGGATTCTACCCGTTGTGTCCTCGGAGCACGCGCTTGTGAGCAACGTGCCATAATAGAGTGTAAATTCCTCTAATTATGTAGATCAACATTAGGGCTGTAACCTAACTATACGATCTAGCTCCTTCCAATCATCAGTGTACCCGGGTAGTCTTTCCAATATATATAGCATATTGTGTTCCACTGATAATCGACCACCTTCCTTAAGCATATAGCTTAAGTACATTCCAACAAGTGATAATTCCATGATAATCATGTAAAGTAATTCCATGCATAAATACATTTATAATTTCACAATGAGGTATTCAGGATATTAACAATTTCAAGTAATTTGAATATAGTTGTAGGACACATAATTCCAACACGCCCTCGCCGGCGCTGCTGCTCAGGCGACTTCGCCACCCAGTCGGCCACTGCCGAAAAACTTCAAGGTGGTGACGCCCGCGGGACGGTCCGGGAAGAGGGATCAGGTGCTGTCGTGCCCGGACAAAGCCGGGAAGAAGAAGGGGTGCATGTCCAATTGCGACAAGCGGTGCCCCGACAGCTGCATCGTCATGTGCCCCAGCTGCAAGACGTTCTGCAGTAAATACTTTATTAACTTTTTTTTTTGCGGGTAAATACTTTATTAACTTGAAATGATGTTGCATACACTTACGTTTGTACTAATTCTGATTTTTGCCCGCTCCCTCAAGTGTGTGACTTCTACCCGGGCATCTCATGTGGCCACCCACGCTTCACTGGTGGCGACGGGAACACCTTCTACTTCCATGGCAAGAAGGACCAGGACTTTTGCATCGTCTCTGACACCAACCTCCACGTCAACGCCGACTTCATTGGTAAGCACAAACCCACCATGAGCCGGACTTCACCTGGATCCAGGCCCTCGGCATCCGCTTCGCCGACCACCGTGTCTCCATGGGCGCCAAGAAGACCTCAAAGTGGAGCAACATGGTCGATCGCTTGGAGATGACATTTGATGGCGAGCCCATAGACATCCCAACCGTGCTCGGTGCACGGTGGGAGTCCACGGCTGTGACAGGGGTAACGGCCACAAGGATCGCCACGACCAATAGTTTGAGGGTCCAGCTCAATGGAGTGTTTGACATGACAGCGACTGTGGTGACTGTTAGAATTAATCTAAAGCGCATAGTCGATCTACCGAGTAATAAACAATCACACGAGCATGACATCTAGATTTGTTAACGAGGTTTGCCGATATGGCTACATCTCTGGGGCCTGACTATGGGCGCTCCTCTCCATGACACCACTACAATACCGCACCCCGGCCGCCCGGGCGCCGGCACACTCCGTCGGCTCCTCCTGCGTGCATGTGCTATTGTGTTGGCATAGCTTACATCGTGTGTCTACCCCCTTATTATATAAGAGGCCTAGGATACAAGTATCCTATTAGGACACGACTCCGTAATCCTATCTACACATCGTATGACTCAGAGTCCAACTGTAACCAACTTTGTATAAAATATTCGACATAACTCTAACAAAGTCCACCTTGGCGAATATTCTTCACCACCTTGGATTCATCCATGCGTCGAACCTTCATGTACATTGGACTTGAGATTATACCATGAGCACCGCTACTACTCCCAGACTCCACGTGACTCCACCTGCAACTGTAGTCCCTTCTTGTCTTCTCTACAGTCAACACTCAAGCAAAATTAAATTACTCTTTACTCTACTTTGTGCTCCTAACTTCCGGAGTATCCGTTCAACGCCATCACACACCGATCACTGATTTGCGTGAAAGTGAATGCCTCACATGTTGGACACCACATATAAGATTTATGTGAACTCAACATCCTAGCTCTTTCTTGACTGATATCTGAAACTTGAAGAAATTTCACCGTTGCCCTATGTCACCTTGAGTCAAATTCGCTGTTGTCTCAACCTTTTTCGGATAGTCTCTGACATGTCCCACTGCTATAGCACTCTGTCTCCTTCTGTACTTGTCATCCGCACTTTGCCATGTGCACTAAACACCACAGAATATACGGCCATGTACTCTCTCAGCTTTTGAGAATTTCATACTTTTCGGCACTTTCTGAGATTCTCCATGGTTAACTCCCATCCATTTGACGCGTCAAACCCGATAGATCTAGTCACCAACTTGAACCTGGCACTCGCCAACACTGCTTCAGCACCCTTTGCACACTTTGTCTGACCACTAGTGCCTTGACCTGTTGCTATGTCTCATGCTTGCCGCACGCCTCGTCGCTCTATCACCGCGTCCAGCCTCTGTTGTCCCGGTCGAGTATACTGGGCCGCGAACCCACATTACCGGAGGATCCCGGGTAGGGGGTCCCGAGTTGGTGATCTTGGTACGATGGTGAACATGAAGTAAAGGGACACAGTTTTACCTAGGTTTGGGCCCTTTCGAAGAGGTAAAACCCTACGTCTTGCTTGTATTGTATAGATTGTGGATGCAGTACAAAGTACAGATGATCTACCTCAAGATCGTATGAATGAGTTCTAACCTCTAAGCCTTGAACGCCTAGCTCTACAGACTAAACTCCTCGGCTTATATAGGCACCGGGGGTATCTAGGGTTTACACGTGGTCGGTTACAATCTAAGGATAAACAGCCGATCTTTCAAATACGCCTTGAAGTGTACGCCAAGTCTTCAGAGGATTCCATCTTAATTACGCTGAGGGCCAGGGCATATGAAGCCCATTCTTTTAGTTGTGGATGGGTCCTCGACGCGGCCCATGATCGGCGGGCCGACGTGGTACGCACCCCCTAATCCAGGATACCGTCAGTAACCCCTGAACTGGTCTTCAAGCCGAGGACTTGGGCTTCTATCTTCGGAACAACTTCAATCTTGCGGTCTTCGGCTTCGTAGGTGAGTTCTATCTTACACGTCGGCTTCCAGGTCCGAGGTCCTATTAATCCGAAGTCTCTTTACGCTCTTGATAAGTAGTCTTCCCTTCGAACACGACCAGGCACAAATGTGCTCCATGATTTACTCCGGCAATCAAAAGGGGGATTTTTGACAAAGCCCTCTTCTAGGTATTTTTATTTTCACTGGGTCCGAGGACTCCTTCAACTTAGCCACGAAGGCTTTACCACGTGGGCATGACAGGTGAGTGGGCTGAATCCTGGCAACTTTTGGCTAAGAACCGAATCGTCACGACCTATCACAAAGTCGAGTCGTCTAATCAACAGTTATTACTGAGAAAGTCGTGGCTCGAGGCCGTTTCTATTGGAATGTCCCGTCAATAAAGAGATCGTGCTCTGGGTTGCTAGCGATATCATTAACAAAATCTCTTAATCCTTGTGCGCATATACTGCATAATGTGTTGGAAATTGGCGATCTTTACTGCATGGTGCGGCGACCCTATGCCTTTTACTGACCCATAAAAGGGGAAGCGGTGAATCAATTTTACCCACGCTCACATTCCTACTTCATCGCCCAGAACTCTCGAAAGCTCGAGCACTCCGAGATCTGTTTCCTCCCCAGCTCCTCCTTACTTTCTTCTTCCACCGCGAAAGATGGCCAACAAGGAGAAGTGGGTTGCCGCTTCGGCGTCCGAGGCCGCCAACACGAGGGGGCAGCGGCTGCACTCTAATGTCACTGTCGGCACCATCATCGAGCTCCAGGATGATGGGTACCTTCTCGCCACGGCTAAATGCCGATCCCCTCTAGGCGCAAACGAGGTTCGTTCTGCCTCTGCCATCCCTACTCCTTGTCAAGGGGAGCGGGTGGTCTTTGTTTCCCACCTCATCCGAGGTCTGGGTTTTCCTCTCCACCCCTTTCTTAGGGGTCTTCTATTTTCTATGGGCTAGATTTACATCATCTAGCCCCAAATTCTATCCTCCATATAGCCATCTTCATAACTTTCTGCGAAGCCTTCCTCCGCATCGAGCCCCACTTCAGGCTGTGGCTGAAGATATTCTGCATCAAACCACACAGCAGTGGCTCCAAACTCGCAGATTGTGGAGGGGCCATGGTCAGTAAAATCCCCAAGGTCTCCTGGCCAAAGGGAACTTTTATTGAGACCGTAAAACTCTGGCAACAAGAATGGTTTTACATGGCCGACCAGCCAGTAGGAAGCCAGGAGGAGGTGTAACACCCAAATAATCATGCTACAGTAATTCTAACCTAATGATGCCATGTCATCATATTTTGCTAAACCAAAATGCCACTTGTACCAAATCAAACTCAAATTCAAATTTTAAATGCAAGTCAAATTATTATTTCTTCGAACAGAACCACAAAAGTGTTCATAATATTGCAAATAATCACTAAGTAATTTTCATGGAGAAACCAACATTAGTTGAAATAATTAAAAGCCCTTAACCTAATTAAAACAGAGCCAACAGTATTTATTTGAACCATTTCAATTTAAACAAATAATTATACTAGTTAAAATAATTTGGAACTTTCTGTGCTAGCTCATCACCTCCCGTGAATTTATGTGCCAAATTTCATGTGTAGCAAAAATCATTTGATAGCGAAAAGAAATAGAAAACAGAAGCTATAAAAGGAAACAGAAAAGTATAAAAAGAAAATACCTAGAACTACTATTGCACTGGGCCTCTAGTGCACAGGAGAGGCCAAGCCCAACTGGGTCTTCTCCCTCCTCGCTACAGGAGGCAGGGGAGGCCGTGGCAGGCATCCCATGGCCATGGCCGGGCCTGGCCACGTGCCAGCCATCCCCCGGCCCCCCCGAGAGGTTAAGAGCATCTCCACACCCTTCTGAAACCCTAGCCTCCCTCGGTTTTCCTCGCTCGCCGCTCTCCCTCTCAGTTTTGCTCGTGCCCGGGAGGCAGTTGCCGCGGCCGCCGTTCGTCCCGCAGCCCGTGAGCATGCCCGGTAGCTTCCCCGGACTCACCTTCTTGACCTCCATGCCCAAGGTTGAACTGGGAGGTCCTTGAGACGTCGACCCCGACTGCCCCTTCTCCGGCACCGACGCGGGGGTTTTCCGTCGATCTCCACCACCGGCGCCTCCCCGACCTCCCGAGCTCGTCCTCGAGCACCGCGGTGATGCCCTTGTCCGATTCACCCTTTTTCCCGTCGGATCCATCGCCGTTTAGAGCTGCTTCCGCCGCACCCGTGCTCGTGGTGAGAGCGCGCTCACCGCGCCCTGTGCTCCCCTGCCCGCGCCCTGTGCGCGCCCTGGCCACGCCCACGCGCGTGCGCTCGGCCACCCCTGGCCGTGCCCATGCCGCGCCCGCCACCCCGCGCGTAGCCATTGTTGCCCCCGTGCGCTGCTGCTTGCTGTTGCTGCTCCTGCCGCTGCGCTGCTGCTGCGGCTAGCTACTGCCGCTGCTGCCTAGCACTGCCGCCGCCGCTGCCTCCTGCTGTCGCCCGCTGCCGCCAGCCGCCCCGCTCGCCGTGTTCTGGCCACGCCGTGGCCATGGCGAGGCCTCTGCCTGTGCGTGGCGTGTGCCACTGCTAGCGGACCCTGCCCAGTTTAATTAGGGCCTAATTATAGATTAGTGCTAACCCTCACACTAACCACTCAATGACTGATGGGCCTCACTAACTAATTAAACTAATTAAAATCATTGTTAAAATCTGAGACACTTACATGTGGGCCCCACTTACACTGTTCACCCTTGACTAGTCAAAATATTGACTGGACCAACTGGACCCCCTGGCCCAATGTCAGCCACTCAGCCTCTCTGGCTGGGTACACTTAGCAGTTTTCCTTTTTAATCCAAATTAATAATAATTCCAGAATTTCAGAAAATCATTTAAAATTTGAAAAATCATAGAAAATAAACCGTAAGTCAGATGAAAATAATTTATATACGAAAAATGATCAGAAAAATAAGATGAATCCGAATATGTCAACAAAATGCTTGACCATCACTCCTATCATGATGATCATGGAACCTTCCCCTCCGGTTCGATATGCCGATAAACACCTGGAGCTGGGAAAATCCGAATATTTTCCGGCTCCCTCTAAAATACTTAATGATGCATTAGAACCGTAAGTCAGATTTTGTCATTTTTATGTAGCGCATAATACAAAGAATTTTGTGTTGTGATTTTGCATCTCTACTCCTAGTGGGGCAGTTGGGGGAGTTGGTAGGTGGTATCGTCGCTTCGTAACCCCCCCCCCTACCCCCACCCCGTTCCATTGATTAAGACGTTTTTTCTCCATTTTTTCTTTAAGTAAGGCGCAGGGTGGGATTCACAGCCCGTTCCCAATCTGAATTTGCCAAACTGCTCCTCCTTCCACGCCTCCTCCTCTATTGTAGCATACGAATTAACTGCAATATCTTTATTTTCCTTTCATGGGTTTGGCCATAATTAGAAACCGAGCATTACGCGTGGATTAGTTGGATGCATGGCGTAACACGAGGGCTACGATGCGCATGGCCTGCGAACAGGAAACGAGAAACCAATCGGTTTCGGATCTGATTTTTAGGGATACTACGGGAACCTATTTTAGGAAATTGGCAATCATCAGGTAAATCTTATGGCAAGTGGCAATCGTATAAACAATATATGGCAATTGGCAATGTGCAGCTAATCCTCTACCAAAGCTCTCGCATGACATGATTTGGCAATAATCACCATTATCGGCCACAAAAGCAGGCCGCCGCACTGCCTTCGTAGGATGTGCCTGCACTCCAACATAGCGAGGCACCACACCCCTGCCCAACGTGTGTCGCACTGGAGAGGGCCTGAGGAACCATGCCGCAGCTCACTGGGTATTCCGGAATGAGGTCGATGTGTCTACCTGCCGCCGTTTGGACCCTGCCAGAGTGGCCAATCCACCGCAGCAGACCAAGGTAGTCACCGAAAGGAACCCGTCGTCCACATCGTCGCCTGATCATGGGCACACCGGTATCTGGCGTCGTCCGCTTCCCATCCCACCCTTACTCAGCCATCCGTGGTGCACCATCGTCTCAGGTACTCCTGCGCTGCATGGAAGCCTCGCCGCCGAACACGTCTTCGAGGAACCATGCCAGCAGCGGCGCCACGAGAACGACGCCGTCAGCAGCTCCTTCTGAGGGATTCGGTCGGGAGATGTCGTTGTCACCCGGCATCGCGCTGGTGGAGGATGTTGTTGGACGGGCATTTGGCCCTTTAATATAGTCAATCTGTTAAACTGTTTAGATGGGAAAACTGAAGCGATGTGTCGATCAAGTGATGATGTGTCTGACGAAGTGATGCTGCTCTTTTCCCATATGTCCATGAAAAACTTCACATATGTTTTGCCTAATGGTTTAGGTAGAATCAAGGAGATGTCATTGACAAACTTGATAGTACAACTAGACTGAATGCTCATCTAAAGTGCTTAATGTCTGGCCTTACTTCAGGTCTTCGGTACGTACAATGCTTCCATCACTTTGGATGATTTCATAAGTTGAATGCAAATTTCAGTCTTTGTTCTCTACTATTTTGTATTTTGTTGGAGTACTGTTGACACTTGATTAAGTGATTGGCTCAAGAATGTCATGAGCTAAACATTTTAGGAGTATCTGTTTTGGCACTGCAATATTATTCATAGCTTCAGCACAATCTTGGTATCGTCACATAACCCTGTTCTATGTTAATTTTTCATATTTTCAAAACAGAATTACCATGTCTCATTCAGGTGATTTACCATGTCATGTCGTAATATATTTTTGATCCGAATAAATGTGTAAATGTGCTGGATTTACAGTTGAACAAAGAAACAAAAGATGAATTGAAAAGCATATATTTACAGTTAAGCTTGCACCATCTCTCTTCTTGACTTTCAACAATGTTTTTCTTTTTTACTCATGTTGCTATGACTAGAGGAAAGCACAAGTGTGACTTTGTAGTTCTTAACCTAAGTTGTTTGATTTGGTTATTTTATGGTAGTTTTCAAGTACAATAATTCTCATAAAATTGGATGGGCGATGGAAATGATATGAGATAATATTTAATCACATATTTGTTGCTTCTGTGTTAACATTGAACATTTAATCACATATTTGTTTCTTACGTGTTATACATTTAACAATATACATCATGTAGTAAACTTGAGAGAGAGAGAGAGAGAGGGAGAGAGAGAGATCCCATTCGAGCTCCGCCACTGGAGAGAGAGATGGGAGGGGCGAGAGAGAAAGATTTATTCAAAGCTAAAAACAAGTCGACAATGCAACCTGATGTGCATGAGTATCCTAAACAATTATGTGTAGATTGATGTCGAACCACTAATGTTGGTCCCGTTGCAACGCACGGACAATAGGTGTCAACTGAACAGTAGGTTGTTATTTAAGATGTTTTCCACATCTGAATCTTTGTTCGAATCGCTCGATCGTTTCATCCAGTTTGTTGTTGCAGACAATGATTTTTTTTTTTTTTTTGTGGTGCAATCTTTGTTGATTCGGAAAGATGGCCCTGCTCATGTAGCTTAAGCAGCGGCGAGCAAGGCCAGCGACGACGGAAATGTTGTGGCCGGCGCCCATGCACTCCTCCCTAACCTCAATGCAGCTTGGTGTTTTGTCAGTATATAGAGATAATAATACACAGATTCAGTTATCTATATGCCAAAAAAAATCTTTGTTTTCTTTTAGTAATTATGCAGAACATCAATATGCAATATTATATGACAGATTGTCCACATCATCCAGTAAATGTGTTAATCATAATAAATCATGGACGGTTGCTGATTTCGGATATTGATAGAATCATAGAATGCTAATAAGTTACATCCTCGAGTATTATGAGAGTATTTAGATTTTGATGGAGCTAAACCTATCCAGCATGATGCGCAAACTCTTGTTGATTGCAGTATTTTAAAATGTCGACATTTCTCAGGTTTGCATTTATTTGGTAGTGTGCTTGTGGAAGTTTGTGAGAACTTGAGTATTACGAGTATACCAGTTTTGTAGGTAATCTTTTTCCAACAGTCTAACAATCTCTGCAGACCATCAGGAACCTTAATGTCGAGAATGAAAATTGTAAGATCAATATCTTACCTATTTTAATATTCTTTGAGAAACATCGTTAAAGAATACAAGATATACTTATTGTTAGTTCTTCGTCGACACCTATTGTTCTTAATGAATCTTAATTGTTAACAATATGTAGTACTATAGGATCAATGGAAAGAAGGTTCGGTTGTCTAGTTGATGCTACTAATGTTGGCTCTACCAAAGTATCTCTTCTGCATGATATCTTCTTAATTATGGATCCCGTCATTTTGAGAAAGTCAGTATCTCGGTAGCAAGCAGGCAGCTTAGCCAACGGTGTAGGACGATCTAGTTCTTTTGGAATCAAATTATTGGGTTCTAACTGTATATTCTGAATTCGTTTGTAAACAAATGTGACGAGTGGGAGAGGATCTGCATTTATAAAATTTACTTAGGTTGAGTTTCCGTTTTCAAAATCCTATTGTTATTTATTCTTTTTCGTTGTAATAATTTACTAATTATAATATTTTTTATTTCTTCTGGATATAATCTACTATTTTTGGATTCATGGGAACAAGATGGAAGAGCTAACAGTCGTTGTTTTACGCCAGTACAATTGCTCTTGAGAGGGCACTTGGAAAGTGGGTGCATTAAAGAGCAGATCAAGTGGGCTGAGGCCCTCGTGGCTATGTTAGATGTTGGAACAACAATGATATGGGGATGAATGGAGCGATCTTAAAGGAGAAACTACAACATTTTTCTATAAAAAAAAGTCACCGATTGTTGATGAAATTGTTAAAATGTGGATGTTGTAAGTCCACGATATGAAGTTTGTGTATGAGCCAAGTACTATTAGGTGGATGAATCTTCTTATGTAGATGACCCTGAAATGGAGAATGCAGGCATGTCTCGGTTTACTTTCGTCATCACCTAATCTCCAAAAAAGTTTGGTGATGGAAGCCATCAAATTTTGTACTAATCTTACGATGTGCGGAGATCATTGTTGTTCACTAGTAGAAAAACGACCTAATGTTCACCTCATTAGTCCCGGTTCAATTACGGACCGGCACTAATGTGACCATTAGTGCCGGTTCCAACAGCTAGGCGGGCGGCACTCATTAGTCCCGGTTCGTGTTGAACCTCTAGTACCGGTTCGTGCCACGAACCGGGACTAGAGATGCACCTTTAGTCCCAGTTTGTATAACCAGCCGGGACTAAAGATGCCTCTATATAAACCTTCGTCGGGCCTGAGCCCATTTCTCTCTGTTTTCCCATTTCATTCCTTCCTCTCCTCTATTCTTCCCCATTCCTCGAGCTCATCCTTCATTTTTGCCAAAATTTGTCAAGATTTGAAGGCCCCCCATCCATCCAAGTGATCACAAAGGTTAGCAACTTTGTCCTTTCATATCTCATTGCTAGATTAGCTCTTGCAATGCTCTATAAGTATAGTGGTTTGTGGGTTTTAGTTTGGGAGTAATTATATGTGGTAGTTTATTTGATTTACATGCAATTTGAGCTCAAATTAACTCTTAGTTTGCATATGTAGGTGTGGTTTACTTAGTGCCTTCCCGTCCACCTTGGTGAGCCTCTTGTTCTTATCTTTTTTATAAAAAAAAATCATGTTTGTGTGATTTAGATATATAGTTACTTGTATAATTTTCTTACCCGTACGTTGTTTGTTATACATAGTGGCATGGTTTTGATATCCGTCCCCGTCGGCCCTCGTCCGGTTTATGATTCGGATGTGGTATATTCTCTTTTATAACTATTTGTTGCATTTCGTGTTTATGACAAATTATGCCCATCAAGTTGACATAGATATTTTTATCTAGGAGGTATGTGAACCGGAAATTCCAACTGACCCTCTTGTCGAGAGGTTAAATTTAGTTGAAAAAGAAAATGAGTATTTGAAAGAAAAATTGAAAAGAATTGAAGAAGAGAAGATGAAACTGGAGTTGTATGTTGCCGATGTCGTCGATGATCACAATATCAAGATGGAGAAAATGCGCTTGAAGATTAGAAAGATTAGAAAATATGCCATTGATAGTGAGGCTTGGTATCATTATGCTGTTGGATCAATTGTTACCTTAGTTGCGATCTTGATCGCATTTGTTGTTGCATTTAAATGCTTTAGCTAGAGAGTTTGTATGTTGTTTTATGAGAATAAGTGTGTATGAACTTTATATATGTACTTGTATTAATTTGGTCTTTTCGGTGCTGTGTAATGAAGATGAGCCGGCAATGGATATACGATGACTGATGCTCTCCCCAGTTCATTAATGGCGTGCGTACTTTTCTGCTTGCGACTGAGGCAAACAAGCGGGCGGATGGCTTTATGTCTTGTCCATGTGCTGGCTGTAAGAATGATCAGAATTACTCTAAGTTATGAACCATTCACGTCCACCTGTTTGAGTCCAGTTTCATGCCCAACTATAATGTTTGGACCAAGCACGGAGAAAGAGGGGTTATGATGGAAGACAATGAAGAAGAAGAGGACGACGACAACTATCCTGGCCATGGATCCCCTGAATATGATGGTACAACAATGGGGGAAGAAGCTGAGCCGGCAATGCGGGAAGAAGCTGAAGAAGAGGCATCAGATGAGCCCGCTGATGATCTTGGTCGGGCCATTGCCGATGCAAAGAGAAACTGCGCAAGTGAAAAGAAGAGGCTGAAGTTGCAGAGCATGTTAGATGATCACAAGAAATCGTTGTACCCAAATTGTGAAGCTGACAAGAAAAAGCTGGGCACCACACTGGAATTGCTGCAATGGAAAGGAGAGAATGGTGTATCTGACAAGGGATTTGGAAAGTTGCTGATAATGTTAAAGAACATGCTTCCAAAGGACAACGAATTGCCCGACAGTACGTACGAAGCAAAGAAGGCTGTCTGCCCTCTAGGATTAGAGGTGCAGAAGATACATGCATGCCCTAATGACTGCATCCTCTACCGCGGTGAGTACGTGGATTTGAATGCATGCCCGGTATGCGGTGCATTGCGCTATAAGATCAGCCGCGATGACCCTGGTGATGTCAAGGGCGAGCGCCCCAGGAAGAAGATTCCTGCCAAGGTGATGTGGTATGCTCCTATAATACCACGGTTGAAACGTTTGTTCCAAAACAAATAGCATGCCAAGTTGATGCGATGGCACAAAGAAGACCGTAAGAAAGACGAAAAGTTGAGAGTACCCGCTGATGGGTCGCAGTGGAGAAAAATCGAGAGGAAGTGGAGGGACTTTGCAGATGACGCAAGGAACGTATGGTTTGGTCTAAGCGCAGATGGCATTAATCCTTTTGGGGAGCAGAGCAGCAATCATAGCACCTGGCCTGTGACTCTATGTATGTATAACCTTCCTCCTTGGTTTTGCATGAAGCGGAAGTACATTATGATGCCAGTGCTCATCCAAGGCCCTAAGCAACCCGGCAACGACATTGATGTGTACCTAAGGCTATTAGTTGAAGAACTCTTACAGCTGTGGAATGAAAAAGGTGTACGTGCGTGGGATGAGGACAATCAGGAAGAATTTGACCTACATGCGTTGTTGTTTGTGACCATCAATGATTGGCCTTCTCTCAGGAACCTTTCAGGACAGACAAACAAGGGACACCGCGCATGCACGCATTGTTTGGATGATACCGACAGTATATATTTGGATAATTGTAAGAAGAATGTGTACCTGGGACATCGTCGATTTCTTTCGAGCAGGCATCCCGTAAGAAAGAAAGGCAAGCATTTCAAAGGTGAGGCAGATCACTGGAGGAAGCCTCGCCACCGTACTGGTGATGATGTACATGATATGGTCAAGGATTTAAAGGTAATCTTTGGAAAGGGTCCTTGCGGACAATCAGTTCCGAATGACGCTGACGAACGCACACCCATGTGGAAGAAGAAATCTATATTTTGGGACCAACCCTATTGAAAAGACCTAGAGGTCCGCTCTACAATCGATATGATGCACGTGACGAAGAATCTTTGCGTGACCCTGCTTGGCTTCTTGGGCGTGTATGGGAAGACAAAAGATACACCGAAGGCACGGGAGGACCAGCAACATATGCACGGAAAAGACGGCATACATTAGGGTCATGCTGTTGGAAATATGCCCTAGAGGCAATAATAAAATGGTTATTATTATATTTCCTTGTTCATGATAATTGTCTGTTATTCATGCTATAATTGTGTTATCCGGAAATCGTAATACATGTGTGAATACATAGACCACAACATGTCCCTAGTAAGCCTCTAGTTGACTAGCTCGTTGATCAATAGATGGTTGCGGTTTCCTGACCATGGACATTGGATGTCATTGATAACGGGATCACATCATTAGGAGAATGATGTGATGGACAAGACCCAATCCTAAGCCTAGCACTAGATCGTGTAGTTCGTTTGCTAAAGCTTTTCCAATGTCAAGTAACTTTTCCTTAGACCATGAGATTGTGCAACTCCCGGATACCGTAGGAGTGCTTTGGGTGCACCAAACGTCACAACGTAACTGGGTGGCTATAAAGGTGCACTACGGGTATCTCCAAAAGTATCTGTTGGGTTGGCACGAATCGAGACTGGGATTTGTCACTCCATGTAACGGAGAGGTACCTCTGGGCCCACTCGGTAGGACATCATCATAATGAGCTCAATGTGATCAAGGAGTTGTTCACGGGATGATGTGTTACGGAAACGAGTAAAGAGACTTGCCGGTAACGAGATTGAACAAGGTATCGAGATACCGACGATCGAATCTCGGGCAAGTATCGTACCGATAGACAAAGGGAATTGCGTACGGGATTGATTGAATCCTCGACATCGTGGTTCATCCGATGAGATCATTGAGGAGCATGTGGGAGCCAACATGGGTATCCAGATCCCGCTGTTCGTTATTGACCGGAGAGTCGTCTCGGTCATGTCTGCGTGTCTCCCGAACCCGTAGGGTCTACACACTTAAGGTTCGGTGACGCTAGGGTTATAGAGATATTAGTATGCGGTAACCCGAAGGTTGTTCGGAGTCTCGGATGAGATCCTGGACGTCACGAGGAGTTCCAGAATGGTCCGGAGGTAAAGATTTATATATGGGAAGTCCTATTTTGGCCACCGGAAAATGTTCGGGATTTTTCGGTATTGTACCGAGAAGGTTCTAGAAGGTTCCGGAGTGGGGCCCACCTGCATGGGGGGGGCCACATGAACGTGGGTAGTGGGGGCAAGGCCCCACACCCCTAGTCAAGGCGCACCAAGATTCCCCCTTAGAAGGAATAAGATCATATCCCGAAGGGATAAGATCAAGATCCCTAAAAAAAAGGGGATAACAATCGGTGGGGAAGGGAAAGGATGGGATTTCTTTCCTTCCACCTTTGCCAACGCCCCAATGGACTTGGAGGGCAAGAAACCAGCCCCCTCCACCCCTATATATAGTGGGGAGGTGCATGGGAGAAACAGCTCAGCCCCTGGCGCCTCCCTCTCCCTCCCGTGACACCTCTTCCTCCTCCAGTAGCGCTTGGCGAAGCCCTGCTGAAATCCCGCTGCTTCCACCACCACACCGTCGTGCTGCTGGATCTCCATCAACCTCTCCTCCCCCCTTGCTGGATCAAGAAGGAGGAGACGTCTCTGCTCCGTACGTGTGTTGAACGCGGAGGTGCCGTCCGTTCGGCGCTCGGTCATCGGTGATTTGGATCATGACGAGTACGACTCCATCAACCCCGTTCTCTTGAACGCTTCCGCTCGCGATCTACAAGGGTATGTAGATACACTCCCCTCTCACTCGTTGCTAGATGACTCCATAGATTGATCTTGGTGATGCGTAGAAAATTTTAAAATTCTGCTACGTTCCCCAACAGTGGCATCATGAGCTAGGTCTATGCGTAGTATCTTGCACGAGTAGAACACAAAGTAGTTGTGGGCGTCGATTTGTCAATCTTCTTGCCGTTACTAGTCTTATCTTGATTCGGCGGCACTGTGGGATGAAGCGGCCTGGACCAACCTTACACGTACGCTTACGTGAGACAGGTTCCACCGACTGACATGCACTAGTTGCATAAGGTGGCTAGCGGGTGTCTGTCTCTCCCACTTTAGTCGGATCGGATTCGATGAACAGGGTCCTTATGAAGGGTAAATAGAAATTGGCATATCATGTTGTGGTTTTGGCGTAGGTAAGAAACGTTCTTGCTAGAAACCTATAGCAGCCACGTAAAAACTTGCAACAACAATTAGAGGACGTCTAACTTGTTTTTGCAGCAAGTGCTTTGTGATGTGATATGGCCAAAGGATGTGATGAATGATATATGTGATGTATGAGATGATCATGTTCTTGTAATAGGAATCACGACTTGCATGTCGATGAGTATGACAACCGGCAGGAGCCATAGGAGTTGTCTTAATTTATTATATGACCTGCGTGTCATTGAAATTCGCCATGTAATTACTTTACTTTATTGCTAACCGTTAGCCGTAGTAGTAGAAGTAATAGTTGGCAAGACAACTTCATGAAGACACGATGATGGAGATCATGATGATGGAGATCATGGTGTCATGCCGGTGACGATGATGATCATGGAGCCCCGAAGATGGAGATCAAAAGGAGAAAAGTGATAATGGCCATATCATGTCACTATTTTGATTGCATGAGATGTTTATCATGTTTTTGCATCTTATTTGCTTAGAACGACGGTAGCATATATAAGATGATCCCTTACTAAAATTTCAAGAAAGTGTTCCCCCTAACTGTGCACCGTTGCGAAGGTTCGTTGTTTCGAAGCACTACGTGTTGATCGGGTGTGATAGATTCTAACGTTCGAATACAACGGGTGTAAGCCAGATTTACACAGCAATACACTTAGGTTGACTTGACGAGCCTAGCATGTACAGACATGGCCTCGGAACACAAGAGACCGAAAGGTCGAGCATGAGTCGTATAGAAGATAAGATCAACATGGGGATGTTCACCGTTGATGACTAGTCCGTCTCACGTGATGATCGGACACGGCCTAGTCGATTCGGATCATGTAATCACTTAGATGACGAGAGGGATGTCTATCTGAGTGGGAGTTCATTACATAATTTGATTAGATGAACTTAATTGTCATGAACTTAGTCTAAATGTTACATATCTATCTTGTAGATCAAATGGCCAACGCTAATGTTACCCTCAACTTCAACGCGTTCCTAGAGAAAAACAAGCTGAAAGACGATGGTAGCAACTATGCGGACTGGGTCCGTAACCTGAGGATTATCCTCATAGCTGCCAAGAAATCATATGTCCTTGAAGCACCGTTAGGTGACCCACCTGCTCTCCCAGCACTGCCAGACGATTTGAACGTTTGGCAGACACGCACCGATGATCACTCCTTCGTTCAGTGCGGCATGCTCTTCAGCTTAGAACCGGGGCTCCAAAAGCGTTTTGAGTATCACGGAGCATATGAGATGTTCGAAGAGCTGAAAATGGTTTTCCAAGCTCATGCCCGGATCGAGAGATATGAAGTCTCCGATAAGTTCTACAGCTGTAAGATGGAGGAAAATAGTTCTGTCAGCGAGCACATACTCAAAATGTCTGGGTTGCACAGCCGCTTGTCTCAGCTGGGAGTTAATCTCCCGGATGACGCGGTCGTTGACAGAATCCTTCAGTCGCTTCCACCTAGCTACAAGAGCTTCGTGATGAACTTCAACATGCAGGGGATGGAAAAGACCATTCCTGAGGTATATGCGATGCTGAAGTCAGCGGAGGCAGAGATCAGAAAGGAACATCAAGTGTTGATGGTGAATAAAACCACTAAGTTCAAGAAGGGCAAGGGTAAGAAGAACTTCAAGAAGGACGGCAAGGGAGTTGCCGCGCCCGGTAAGCCAGCTGCCGGGAAGAAGTCGAAGAATGAACCCAAGCCTGAGACTGAGTGCTTTTATTGCAAGGGAAACGGTCACTGGAAGCGAAACTGCCCCAAGTACTTGGCGGACAAGAAGGCCGGCAATACCAAAGGTATATATGATATACATGTAATTGATGTGTACCTTACCAGCACTCGTAGTAGTTCCTGGGTATTTGATACCGGTGCGGTTGCTCATATTTGTAACTCAAAGCAGGAACTGCGGAATCAGCGTAGACTGGCAAAGGACGAGGTGACGATGCGCGTCGGGAATGGTTCCAAGGTCGATGTGATCGCCGTCGGCACGCTACCTCTGCATCTACCTACGGGATTAGTTTTAAACCTCAATAATTGTTATTTAGTACCAGCTTTGAGCATGAACATTGTATCTGGATCTCGCTTAATGCGAGATGGCTACTCATTTAAATCTGAGGATAATGGTTGTTCTATTTATATGAGAGATATGTTTTATGGTCATGCCCCGCTGGTGAATGGTTTATTTTTATTGAATCTCGAACGTGATGTTACACATGTTTATAATGTGAATGCCAAGAAATGCAAGGTTGATAACGATAGTCCCACATACTTGTGGCACTGCCGCCTTGGTCATATCGGTGTTAAACGCATGAAGAAACTCCATGCAGATGGACTTTTGGAGTCTCTTGATTATGAATCATTTGACAGATGCGAACCATGCCTCTTGGGCAAGATGACCAAGACTCCGTTCTCCGGCACAATGGAGCGAGCAACCAACTTATTGGAGATCATACATACTGATGTGTGTGGTCCAATGAGTGTTGAGGCTCGCGGTGGTTATCGTTATGTTCTCACCCTCACCGATGATTTGAGTAGATATGGGTATGTCTACTTGATGAAGCACAAGTCTGAGACCTTTGAAAAGTTCAAGGAATTTCAGAGTGAGGTTGAGAATCAACGTGACAAGAAAATAAAGTTCTTACGATCAGATCGTGGAGGAGAATATTTGAGTCATGAATTTGGCACGCACTTAAGGAAATGTGGAATTGTTTCACAACTCACGCCGCCTGGAACACCTCAGCGTAATGGTGTGTCCGAACGTCGTAATCACACTCTATTGGATATGGTGCGATCTATGATGTCTCTTACCGATTTACCGCTATCCTTTTGGGGTTATGCTTTAGAGACTGCCGCATTCACTTTAAATAGGGCACCGTCAAAATCCGTTGAGACGACACCGTATGAATTATGGTTTGGGAAGAAACCTAAGCTGTCGTTTCTGAAAGTTTGGGGATGCGATGCTTATGTGAAGAAACTTCAACCAGAGAAGCTCGAACCCAAGTCGGAAAAATGCGTATTCATAGGATACCCTAAGGAAACTATTGGGTATACCTTCTACCTAAGATCCGAGGGCAAGATCTTTGTTGCCAGGAATGGATCCTTTCTAGAGAAAGAGTTTCTCTCGAAAGAAGTAAGTGGGAGGAAAGTGGAGCTTGATGAGATGACCCTCGAACCGGAGAGTAGCGCAGCACAGGAAAATGTTTCTGTGGAGCCTGCACCGGCTAGAGAGGAAGTTAATGATAATGATCATGATCAAGCTACCACTGAACTTCGAAGGTCCACAAGGACACGTTCCGCACCTGAGTGGTACGGCAATCCTGTCCTGTAAATCATGTTGTTAGACAACAGTGAACCTTCGAACTATGAAGAAGCGATGGCGGGCCCGGATTCCGACAAATGGCTTGAAGCCATGAAATCCGAGATAGGATCCATGTATGAAAACGAAGTATGGACTTTGACTGACTTGCCCGATGATCGGCAAGCCATAGAAAATAAATGGATCTTTAAGAAGAAGACTGACGCGGATGGTAATGTGACCATCTATAAGGCTCGGCTTGTCGCTAAGGGTTATCGACAAGTTCAAGGGGTTGACTACGATGAGACTTTCTCACCCGTAGCGAAGCTGAAATCCGTCAGGATCATGTTAGCAATTGCCGCATACTATGATTATGAGATATGGCAAATGGACGTCAAAACGGCATTCCTTAATGGTTTTCTTAAGGAAGAGTTGTATATGATGCAACCGGAAGGTTTTGTCGACCCTGAGAATGCTGACAAGGTATGCAAGCTCCAGCGCTCAATCTATGGGCTGGTGCAAGCATCTCGGAGTTGGAACATTCACTTTGATGAGATGATCAAAGCGTTTGGGTTCACACAGACTTATGGAGAAGCCTGTGTTTACAAGAAAGTGAGTGGGAGCTCTGTAGCATTTCTCATATTATATGTGGATGACATACTGCTGATGGGAAATGATATAGAATTCTTGGAAAGTATAAAGGCCTACTTGAATAAGTGTTTTTCAATGAAGGACCTTGGAGAAGCTGCTTATATATTAGGCATCAAGATCTATAGGGATAGATCGAGACGCCTCATAGGTCTTTCGCAAAGCACATACCTTGATAAGATATTGAAGAAGTTCAATATGGATCAGTCCAAGAAGGGGTTCTTGCCTGTATTGCAAGGTGTGAGATTGAGCTCGGCTCAATGCCCGACCACGGCAAAAGATATAGAAGAGATGAGTGTCATCCCCTATGCCTCAGCCATAGGGTCTATTATGTATGCCATGCTGTGTACCAGACCCGATGTAAACCTTGCAGTAAGTTTGGTAGGTAGGTACCAAAGTAATCCTGGCAAGGAACACTGGACAGCGGTCAAGAACATCCTGAAGTACCTGAAAAGGACTAAGGATATGTTTCTCGTATATGGAGGTGACGAAGAGCTCGTTGTAAAGGGTTACGTCGACGCTAGCTTCGACACAGATCCGGATGACTCCAAGTCACAAACCGGATACGTGTATATTTTGAATGGTGGAGCGGTAAGCTGGTGCAGTTGCAAGCAAAGCGTCGTGGCGGGATCTACATGCGAAGCGGAGTACATAGCAGCCTCGGAGGCAGCACACGAAGCAGTATGGATGAAGGAGTTCATCACCGACCTAGGAGTCATTCCAAATGCGTCGGGTCCAATGGCTCTCTTCTGTGACAACACTGGAGCTATTGCCCTTGCCAAGGAGCCCAGGTTTCACAAGAAGACCAGGCATATCAAGCGTCGCTTCAACTCCATACGTGAACATGTTCAAGATGGAGACATAGATATTTGTAAAGTGCACACGGATTTGAATGCAGCAGATCCGTTGACTAAACCTCTTTCACGAGCAAAACATGATCAACACCAGAACTCTATGGGTGTTCGATTCATCACAATGTAACTAGATTATTGACTCTAGTGCAAGTGGGAGACTGTTGGAAATATGCCCTAGAGGCAATAATAAAATGGTTATTATTATATTTCCTTGTTCATGATAATTGTCTGTTATTCATGCTATAATTGTGTTATCCGGAAATCGTAATACATGTGTGAATACATAGACCACAACATGTCCCTAGTAAGCCTCTAGTTGACTAGCTCGTTGATCAATAGATGGTTACGGATTCCTGACCATGGACATTGGATGTCATTGATAACGGGATCACATCATTAGGAGAATGATGTGATGGACAAGACCCAATCCTAAGCCTAGCACTAGATCGTGTAGTTCGTTTGCTAAAGCTTTTCCAATGTCAAGTAACTTTTCCTTAGACCATGAGATTGTGCAACTCCCGGATACCGTAGGAGTGCTTTGGGTGCACCAAACGTCACAACGTAACTGGGTGGCTATAAAGGTGCACTACGGGTATCTCCGAAAGTATCTGTTGGGTTGGCATGAATCGAGACTGGGATTTGTCACTCCATGTAACGGAGAGGTACCTCTGGGCCCACTCGGTAGGACATCATCATAATGAGCTCAATGTGATCAAGGAGTTGTTCACGGGATGATGTGTTACGGAAACGAGTAAAGAGACTTGCCGGTAACGAGATTGAACAAGGTATCGAGATACCGACGATAGAATCTCGGGCAAGTATCGTACCGATAGACAAAGGGAATTGCGTACGGGATTGATTGAATCCTCGACATCGTGGTTCATCCGATGAGATCATCGAGGAGCATGTGGGAGCCAACATGGGTATCCAGATCCCGCTGTTGGTTATTGACCGGAGAGTCGTCTCGGTCATGTCTGCGTGTCTCCCGAACCCGTAGGGTCTACACACTTAAGGTTCGGTGACGCTAGGGTTATAGAGATATTAGTATGCGGTAACCCGAAGGTTGTTCGGAGTCTCGGATGAGATCCTGGACGTCACGAGGAGTTCCGGAATGGTCCGGAGGTAAAGATTTATATATGGGAAGTCCTATTTTGGCCACCGGAAAATGTTCGGGATTTTTCGGTATTGGACCGAGAAGGTTCTAGAAGGTTCCGGAGTGGGGCCCACCTGCATGGGGGGACCCACATGAACGTGGGTAGTGGGGGCAAGGCCCCACACCCCTAGTCAAGGCGCACCAAGATTCCCCCTTAGAAGGAATAAGATCATATCCCGAAGGGATAAGATCAAGATCCCTAAAAAAGGGGGATAACAATCGGTGGGGAAGGGAAAGGATGGGATTTCTTTCCTTCCACCTTTGCCAACGCCCCAATGGACTTGGAGGGCAAGAAACCAGCCCCCTCCACCCCTATATATAGTGGGGAGGTGCATGGGAGAAAGAGCACAGCCCCTGGCGCCTCCCTCTCCCTCCCGTGACACCTCTTCCTCCTCCAGTAGCGCTTGGCGAAGCCCTGCTGAAATCCCGCTGCTTCCACCACCACACCGTCGTGCTGCTGGATCTCCATCAACATCTCCTCCCCCCTTGCTGGATCAAGAAGGAGGAGACGTCTCTGCTCCGTACGTGTGTTGAACGCGGAGGTGCCGTCCGTTCGGCGCTCGGTCATCGGTGATTTGGATCACGACGAGTACGACTCCATCAACCCCGTTCTCTTGAACGCTTCCGCTCGCGATCTACAAGGGTATGTAGATACACTCCCCTCTCACTCGTTGCTAGATGACTCCTGTTGGAAATATGCCCTAGAGGCAATAATAAAATGGTTATTATTATATTTCCTTGTTCATGATAATTGTCTGTTATTCATGCTATAATTGTGTTATCCGGAAATCGTAATACATGTGTGAATACATAGACCACAACATGTCCCTAGTAAGCCTCTAGTTGACTAGCTCGTTGATCAATAGATGGTTACGGTTTCCTGACCATGGACATTGGATGTCATTGATAACGGGATCACATCATTAGGAGAATGATGTGATGGACAAGACCCAATCCTAAGCCTAGCACTAGATCGTGTAGTTCGTTTGCTAAAGCTTTTCCAATGTCAAGTAACTTTTCCTTAGACCATGAGATTGTGCAACTCCCGGATACCGTAGGAGTGCTTTGGGTGCACCAAACGTCACAACGTAACTGGGTGGCTATAAAGGTGCACTACGGGTATCTCCGAAAGTGTCTGTTGGGTTGGCACGAATCGAGACTGGGATTTGTCACTCCATGTAACGGAGAGGTACCTCTGGGCCCACTCGGTAGGACATCATCATAATGAGCTCAATGTGATCAAGGAGTTGTTCACGGGATGATGTGTTACGGAAACGAGTAAAGAGACTTGCCGGTAACGAGATTGAACAAGGTATCGAGATACCGACGATCGAATCTCGGGCAAGTATCGTACCGATAGACAAAGGGAATTGCGTACGGGATTGATTGAATCCTCGACATCGTGGTTCATCCGATGAGATCATCGAGGAGCATGTGGGAGCCAACATGGGTATCCAGATCCCGCTGTTGGTTATTGACCGGAGAGTCGTCTCGGTCATGTCTGCGTGTCTCCCGAACCCGTAGGGTCTACACACTTAAGATTCGGTGACGCTAGGGTTATAGAGATATTAGTATGCGGTAACCCGAAGGTTGTTCGGAGTCTCGGATGAGATCCTGGACGTCACGAGGAGTTCCGGAATGGTCCGGAGGTAAAGATTTATATATGGGAAGTCCTATTTTGGCCACCGGAAAATGTTCGGGATTTTTCGGTATTGTACCGAGAAGGTTCTAGAAGGTTCCGGAGTGGGGCCCACCTGCATGGGGGGACCCACATGAACGTGGGTAGTGGGGGCAAGGCCCCACACCCCTAGTCAAGGCGCACCAAGATTCCCCCTTAGAAGGAATAAGATCATATCCCGAAGGGATAAGATCAAGATCCCTAAAAAAGGGGGATAACAATCGGTGGGGAAGGGAAAGGATGGGATTTCTTTCCTTCCACCTTTGCCAACGCCCCAATGGACTTGGAGGGCAAGAAACCAGCCCCCTCCACCCCTATATATAGTGGGGAGGTGCATGGGAGAAACAGCTAAGCCCCTGGCGCCTCCCTCTCCCTCCCGTGACACCTCTTCCTCCTCCAGTAGCGCTTGGCGAAGCCCTGCTGAAATCCCGCTGCTTCCACCACCACACCGTCGTGCTGCTGGATCTCCATCAACCTCTCCTCCCCCCTTGCTGGATCAAGAAGGAGGAGACGTCTCTGCTCCGTACGTGTGTTGAACGCGGAGGTGCCGTCCGTTCGGCGCTCGGTCATCGGTGATTTGGATCACGACGAGTACGACTCCATCAACCCCGTTCTCTTGAACGCTTCCGCTCGCGATCTACAAGGGTATGTAGATACACTCCCCTCTCACTCGTTGCTAGATGACTCCATAGATTGATCTTGGTGATGCGTAGAAAATTTTAAAATTCTGCTACGTTCCCCTACAGTGGCATCATGAGCTAGGTCTATGCGTAGTATCTTGCACGAGTAGAACACAAAGTAGTTGTGGGCGTCGATTTGTCAATCTTCTTGCCGTTACTAGTCTTATCTTGATTCGGCGGCACTGTGGGATGAAGTGGCCCGGACCGACCTTACACGTACGCTTACGTGAGACAGGTTCCACCGACTGACATGCACTAGTTGCATAAGGTGGCTAGCGGGTGTCTGTCTCTCCCACTTTAGTCGGATCGGATTCGATGAACAGGGTCCTTATGAAGGGTAAATAGAAATTGGCATATCACGTTGTGGTTTTGGCGTAGGTAAGAAACGTTCTTGCTAGAAACCTATAGCAGCCACGTAAAAAACTTGCAACAACAATTAGAGGACGTCTAAACTTGTTTTTGCAGCAAGTGCTTTGTGATGTGATATGGCCAAAGGATGTGATGAATGATATATGTGATGTATGAGATGATCATGTTCTTGTAATAGGAATCACGACTTGCATGTCGATGAGTATGACAACCGGCAGGAGCCATAGGAGTTGTCTTAATTTATTATATGACCTGCGTGTCATTGAAATTCGCCATGTAATTACTTTACTTTATTGCTAACCGTTAGCCGTAGTAGTAGAAGTAATAGTTGGCGAGACAACTTCATGAAGACACGATGATGGAGATCATGATGATGGAGATCATGGTGTCATGCCGGTGACGATGATGATCATGGAGCCCCGAAGATGGAGATCAAAAGGAGCAAAGTGATAATGGCCATATCATGTCACTATTTTGATTGCATGAGATGTTTATCATGTTTTTGCATCTTATTTGCTTAGAACGACGGTAGCATATATAAGATGGTCCCTTACTAAAATTTCAAGAAAGTGTTCCCCCTAACTGTGCACCGTTGCGAAGGTTCATTGTTTCGAAGCACTACGTGTTGATCGGGTGTGATAGATTCTAACGTTCGAATACAACGGGTGTAAGCCAGATTTACACAGCAATACACTTAGGTTGACTTGACGAGCCTAGCATGTACAGACATGGCCTCGGAACACAAGAGACCGAAAGGTCGAGCATGAGTCGTATAGAAGATACGATCAACATGGGGATGTTCACCGTTGATGACTAGTCCGTCTCACGTGATGATAGGACACGGCCTAGTCGATTCGGATCATGTAATCACTTAGATGACGAGAGGGATGTCTATCTGAGTGGGAGTTCATTACATAATTTGATTAGATGAACTTAATTGTCATGAACTTAGTCTAAATGTTACATATCTATCTTGTAGATCAAATGGCCAACGCTAATGTTACCCTCAACTTCAACGCGTTCCTAGAGAAAAACAAGCTGAAAGACGATGGTAGCAACTATGCGGACTGGGTCCGTAACCTGAGGATTATCCTCATAGCTGCCAAGAAATCATATGTCCTTGAAGCACCGTTAGGTGACCCACCTGCTCTCCGAGCACTGCCAGACGATTTGAACGTTTGGCAGACACGCACCGATGATTACTCCTTCGTTCAGTGCGGCATGCTCTTCAGCTTAGAACCGGGGCTCCAAAAGCGTTTTGAGCATCACGGAGCATATGAGATGTTCGAAGAGCTGAAAATGGTTTTCCAAGCTCATGCCCGGATCGAGAGATATGAAGTCTCCGATAAGTTCTACAGCTGTAAGATGGAGGAAAATAGTTCTGTCAGCGAGCACATACTCAAAATGTCTGGGTTGCACAGCCGCTTGTCTCAGCTGGGTGTTAATCTCCCGGATGACGTGGTCGTTGACAGAATCCTTCAGTCGCTTCCACCTAGCTACAAGAGCTTCGTGATGAACTTCAACATGCAGGGGATGGAAAAGACCATTCCTGAGGTATATGCGATGCTGAAGTCAGCGGAGGCAGAGATCAGAAAGGAACATCAAGTGTTGATGGTGAATAAAACCACTAAGTTCAAGAAGGGCAAGGGTAAGAAGAACTTCAAGAAGGACGGCAAGGGAGTTGCCGCGCCCGGTAAGCCAGCTGCCGGGAAGAAGTCGAAGAATGGACCCAAGCCTGAGACTGAGTGCTTTTATTGCAAGGGAAACGGTCACTGGAAGCGAAACTGCCCCAAGTACTTGGCGGACAAGAAGGCCGGCAATACCAAAGGTATATATGATATACATGTAATTGATGTGTACCTTACCAGCACTCGTAGTAGTTCCTGGGTATTTGATACCGGTGCGGTTGCTCATATTTGTAACTCAAAGCAGGAATTGCGGAATCAGCGTAGACTGGCAAAGGACGAGGTGACGATGCGCGTCGGGAATGGTTCCAAGGTCGATGTGATCGCCGTCGGCACGCTACCTCTGCATCTACCTACGGGATTAGTTTTAAACCTCAATAATTGTTATTTAGTACCAGCTTTGAGCATGAACATTGTATCTGGATCTCGCTTAATGCGAGATGGCTACTCATTTAAATCTGAGAATAATGGTTGTTCTATTTATATGAGAGATATGTTTTATGGTCATGCCCCGCTGGTGAATGGTTTATTTTTATTGAATCTCGAACGTGATGTTACACATGTTTATAATGTGAATGCCAAGAAATGCAAGGTTGATAACGATAGTCCCACATACTTGTGGCACTGCCGCCTTGGTCATATCGGTGTTAAACGAATGAAGAAACTCCATGCAGATGGACTTTTGGAGTCTCTTGATTATGAATCATTTGACAGATGCGAACCATGCCTCTTGGGCAAGATGACCAAGACTCCGTTCTCCGGAACAATGGAGCGAGCAACCAACTTATTGGAGATCATACATACTGATGTGTGTGGTCCAATGAGTGTTGAGGCTCGCGGTGGTTATCGTTATGTTCTCACCCTCACCGATGATTTGAGTAGATATGGGTATGTCTACTTGATGAAGCACAAGTCTGAGACCTTTGAAAAGTTCAAGGAATTTCAGAGTGAGGTTGAGAATCAACGTGACAAGAAAATAAAGTTCTTACGATCAGATCGTGGAGGAGAATATTTGAGTCATGAATTTGGCACGCACTTAAGGAAATGTGGAATTGTTTCACAACTCACTCCGCCTGGAACACCTCAGCGTAATGGTGTGTCCGAACGTCGTAATCGCACTCTATTGGATATGGTGCGATCTATGATGTCTCTTACCGATTTACCGCTATCCTTTTGGGGTTATGCTTTAGAGACTGCCGCATTCACTTTAAATAGGGCACCGTCAAAATCCGTTGAGACGACACCGTATGAATTATGGTTTGGGAAGAAACCTAAGCTGTCGTTTCTGAAAGTTTGGGGATGCGATGCTTATGTGAAGAAACTTCAACCAGAGAAGCTCGAACCCAAGTCGGAAAAATGCGTATTCATAGGATACCCTAAGGAAACTATTGGGTATACCTTCTACCTAAGATCCGAGGGCAAGATCTTTGTTGCCAGGAATGGATCCTTTCTAGAGAAAGAGTTTCTCTCGAAAGAAGTAAGTGGGAGGAAAGTGGAGCTTGATGAGATGACCCTCGAACCGGAGAGTAGCGCAGCACAGGAAAATGTTTCTGTGGAGCCTACACCGGCTAGAGAGGAAGTTATTGATAATGATCATGATCAAGCTACCACTGAACTTCGAAGGTCCACAAGGACACGTTCCGCACCAGAGTGGTATGGCAATCCTGTCCTGGAAATCATGTTGTTAGACAACAGTGAACCTTCGAACTATGAAGAAGCGATGGCGGGCCCGGATTCCGACAAATGGCTTGAAGCCATGAAATCCGAGATAGGATCCATGTATGAAAACGAAGTATGGACTTTGATTGACTTGCCCGATGATCGGCAAGCCATAGAAAATAAATGGATCTTTAAGAAGAAGACTGACGCGGATGGTAATGTGACCATCTATAAGGCTCGGCTTGTCGCTAAGGGTTATCGACAAGTTCAAGGGGTTGACTACGATGAGACTTTCTCACCCGTAGCGAAGCTGAAATCCGTCAGAATCATGTTAGCAATTGCCGCATACTATGATTATGAGATATGGCAAATGGACGTCAAAACGGCATTCCTTAATGGTTTTCTTAAGGAAGAGTTGTATATGATACAACCGGAAGGTTTTGTCGACCCTGAGAATGCTGACAAGGTATGCAAGCTCCAGCACTCAATCTATGGGCTGGTGCAAGCATCTCGGAGTTGGAACATTCGCTTTGACGAGATGATCAAAGCGTTTGGGTTCACACAGACTTATGGAGAAGCCTGTGTTTACAAGAAAGTGAGTGGGAGCTCTGTAGCATTTCTCATATTATATGTGGATGACATACTGCTGATGGGAAATGATATAGAATTCTTGGAAAGTATAAAGGCCTACTTGAATAAGTGTTTTTCAATGAAGGACCTTGGAGAAGCTGCTTATATATTAGGCATCAAGATCTATAGAGATAGATCGAGACGCCTCATAGGTCTTTCGCAAAGCACATACCTTGATAAGATATTGAAGAAGTTCAATATGGATCAGTCCAAGAAGGGGTTCTTGCCTGTATTGCAAGGTGTGAAATTGAGCTCGGCTCAATGCCCGACCACGGCAAAAGATATAGAAGAGATGAGTGTCATCCCCTATGCCTCAGCCATAGGGTCTATTATGTATGCCATGCTGTGTACCAGACCTGATGTAAACCTTGCTATAAGTTTGGTAGGTAGGTACCAAAGTAATCCCGGCAAGGAACACTGGACAGCGGTCAAGAACATCCTGAAGTACCTGAAAAGGACTAAGGATATGTTTCTCGTATATGGAGGTGACGAAGAGCTCGTCGTAAAGGGTTACGTCGACGCTAGCTTCGACACAGATCCGGATGACTCCAAGTCACAAACCGGATACGTGTATATTTTGAATGGTGGAGCGGTAAGCTGGTGCAGTTGCAAGCAAAGCGTCGTGGCGGGTTCTACATGCGAAGCGGAGTACATAGCAGCCTCGGAGGCAGTACACGAAGCAGTGTGGATGAAGGAGTTCATCACCGACCTAGGAGTCATTCCAAATGCGTCGGGTCCAATGGCTCTCTTCTGTGACAACACTGGAGCTATTGCCCTTGCCAAGGAGCCCAGGTTTCACAAAAGGACCAGGCATATCAAGCGTCGCTTCAACTCCATACGTGAACATGTTCAAGATGGAGACATAGATATTTGTAAAGTGCACACGGATTTGAATGTAGCAGATCCGTTGACTAAACCTCTTTCACGAGCAAAACATGATCAACACCAGTACTCTATGGGTGTTCGATTCATCACAATGTAACTAGATTATTGACTCTAGTGCAAGTGGGAGACTGTTGGAAATATGCCCTAGAGGCAATAATAAAATGGTTATTATTATATTTCCTTGTTCATGATAATTGTCTGTTATTCATGCTATAATTGTGTTATCCGGAAATCGTAATACATGTGTGAATACATAGACCACAACATGTCCCTAGTAAGCCTCTAGTTGACTAGCTCGTTGATCAATAGATGGTTGCGGTTTCCTGACCATGGACATTGGATGTCATTGATAACGGGATCACATCATTAGGAGAATGATGTGATGGACAAGACCTAATCCTAAGCCTAGCACTAGATCGTGTAGTTCGTTTGCTAAAGCTTTTCCAATGTCAAGTAACTTTTCCTTAGACCATGAGATTGTGCAACTCCCGGATACCGTAGGAGTGCTTTGGGTGCACCAAACGTCACAACGTAACTGGGTGGCTATAAAGGTGCACTACGGGTATCTCCGAAAGTATCTGTTGGGTTGGCACGAATCGAGACTGGGATTTGTCACTCCATGTAACGGAGAGGTACCTCTGGGCCCACTCGGTAGGACATCATCATAATGAGCTCAATGTGATCAAGGAGTTGTTCACGGGATGATGTGTTACGGAAACGAGTAAAGAGACTTGCCGGTAACGAGATTGAACAAGGTATCGAGCTACCGACGATCGAATCTCGGGCAAGTATCGTACCGATAGACAAAGGGAATTGCGTACGGGATTGATTGAATCCTCGACATCGTGGTTCATCCGATGAGATCATCGAGGAGCATGTGGGAGCCAACATGGGTATCCAGATCCCGCTGTTGGTTATTGACCGGAGAGTCGTCTCGGTCATGTCTGCGTGTCTCCCGAACCCGTAGGGTCTACACACTTAAGGTTCGGTGACGCTAGGGTTATAGAGATATTAGTATGCGGTAACCCGAAGGTTGTTCGGAGTCTCGGATGAGATCCTGGACGTCACGAGGAGTTCCGGAATGGTCCGGAGGTAAAGATTTATATATGGGAAGTCCTATTTTGGCCACCGGAAAATGTTCGGGATTTTTCTGTATTGTACCGAGAAGGTTCTAGAAGGTTCCGGAGTGGGGCCCACCTGCATGGGGGGACCCACATGAACGTGGGTAGTGGGGGCAAGGCCCCACACCCCTAGTCAAGGCACACCAAGATTCCCCCTTAGAAGGAATAAGATCATATCCCGAAGGGATAAGATCAAGATCCCTAAAAAAGGGGGATAACAATCGGTGGGGAAGGGAAAGGATGGGATTTCTTTCCTTCCACCTTTGCCAACGCCCCAATGGACTTGGAGGGCAAGAAACCAGCCCCCTCCACCCCTATATATAGTGGGGAGGTGCATGGGAGAAACAGCTCAGCCCCTGGCGCCTCCCTCTCCCTCCCGTGACACCTCTTCCTCCTCCAGTAGCGCTTGGCGAAGCCCTGCTGAAATCCCGCTGCTTCCACCACCACACCGTCGTGCTGCTGGCTCTCCATCAACCTCTCCTCCCCCCTTGCTGGATCAAGAAGGAGGAGACGTCTCTGCTCCGTACGTGTGTTGAACGCGGAGGTGCCGTCCGTTCGGCGCTCGGTCATCGGTGATTTGGATCACGACGAGTACGACTCCATCAACCCCGTTCTCTTGAACGCTTCCGCTCGCGATCTACAAGGGTATGTAGATACACTCCCCTCTCACTCGTTGCTAGATGACTCCATAGATTGATCTTGGTGATGCGTAGAAAATTTTAAAATTCTGCTACGTTCCCCAACACATGCCAGCTACGCTCTTACCAAAGAAGAGAAGGAAATCTTCTTTGAATGCCTGCTCAATATGAAGGTCCCATCTGCCTTCTCGTCAAATATAAAGGGAATAATAAATATGGCAGAGAAAAAGTTCCAGAACCTAAAGTCTCATGACTGCCACGTGATTATGACGCAACTGCTTCCGGTTGCATTGAGGGGGCTTCTACCAGAAAACGTTCGATTAGCCATTGTGAAGCTATGTGCATTCCTCAATGTAATCTCTCAGAAGGTAATCAATCCAGAAATCATACCAAGGTTAGAGAATGATTTGGTGCAATGTCTTGTCAGTTTTGAGTTGGTGTTCCCACCATCCTTCTTCAATATCATGACGCACGTCCTAGTTCACCTATGCGAAGAGATTGCCGTTCTGGGTCCTGTATTTCTACACAATATGTTCCCCTTTGAGAGGTTCATGGGAGTCTTAAAGAGATATGTTCATAACCGTGCTAGGCTAGAAGGAAGCATCTCTAAGGACCATGAAAATGAGGAGGTCATTGAGTTTTGTGTTGACTTTATTCCAGACCTTAAGCCGATTGGTGTTCCTGAATCACGGCATAAGGGCAGACTGGGTGGAAATGGCACGCTAGGACCGAAAGCAATAATATGTATGGACGGGCATTCTCTCACTCAAGCACACTACACAGTTCTACAAAATTCCGTCTTGGTGGCTCCATATATCGAGGAACACAAGAATATTGTACGCTCCAAACACCCGGAGCAGTCTGATGACTGGATTACACGTGAACAAACGGGGACTTTTGCCCACGTGCCATGCATGACGACGCTATTGAAGATGACCTGTACTCGCTGTCGTAGTTACCATCTTCGAATATAATGACTTTCAAAGGGTACGAGATAAATGGGAATACACTTTACACGATCGCCCAAGATAAAAAGAGCACCAACCAAAACAGTAGTGTCTGCTTTGATGCAGCAACCAAGAGGGGAAAGGACACATATTATGGTTACATAGAGGAGATATGGGAACTTGACTATGGACGTGGTTTGAGGGTCCCTTTGTTTCGGTGCAAATGGGTCAATCTGACACGAGGCGGGGTAACGGAAGACCCGCAGTACGGAATGACAACAGTGGATCTCAACAATCTTGCGTACGAAGACGAACCATTCGTCCTAGCCAATGATGTGGCTCAGGTTTTCTATGTGAAGGACATCTATACCAAGCCGAGAAAAAGAAAAGATAAGGAAGCGAATACATCATACGATGAGTCAAAGCGCCACATAGTTCTTTCAGGGAAAAGAAACATCGTGGGAGTGGATGACAAGACAGACATGTCAGAAGATTATGAAAAGTTTCATGAAATTGCTCCCTTCAAAGTGAATATTGACCTGAGCATCCAGTTAAATGATGAAGATTGTCCATGGTTACGGCGCAATGGGACACACGTGAAGAAAAAGTTTTACACCCAAAGATCCCACTCTGGGATGTGACCGGCTTCACCGTCATCACTTTCCTCTCTAGTGATGTATTCGAGACTTATATATCTGGAAAGTCCCACTTTGGACAAACCGGAGGGAATCTTTGTAATAGTTAGGGTGCATATGTGTTTTGGCATTTGAAACGTGTATTTATGTGCTTCGGACAAACGACATCAATTTTCAACCCTTTCCGACTTCATTTGCTATTTTTCATGCATTTATTGATTTTTTTGAGCTAAATAACCCTGAAATTGAAAAGAACTACAAATGAACTCTGAAAAGGTTGAAAGTTGGCATGGTATCATCATTTCACCCACATAGCATGTGCTAAAAAGTTGAGAGGGTTACGGCAAAAATGGATGCACTTCGTGTACAAAATGGACAATCTCTTTCAAAGTATCAGGGTTTCGGACGAAAACTCATCTGTTATACAAAGGCATTTCATTTTTTTAAACTTATTTCAACTCCAGACTTTTTGTGCATTCAGTATGCACCATTCAAAGCCACGTCTTCAATTTTCAACCCTTTCCTACTTCATTTGCTATTTTTCATGCATTTACTGATTTTTTTGAGCTAAATGACCCTGAAATTGAAAAGAACTACAAATGAACTCTGAAAAGGTTGAAAGTTGGCATGGTATCAACATTTCACCTACATAGCATGTGCTAAAAAGTTGAGAGAGTTACGGCAAAAACTGGATGCACTTCATGTACAAAATGGACAATCTCATTCGAGGTATCAGGGTTTCAAACGAAAACTCATCTGTTATACAAAAGGCACTTCAATTTTTAAACTTATTTCAACTCCAGACTTTTTGTGCATTCAGTATGCACCATTCAAAGCCACGTCATCAATTTTCAACCCTTTCTGACTTCATTTGCTATTTTTCATGCATTTACTGATTTTTTGAGCTAAATGACCCTGAAATTAAAAAGCAGTACAAATGAACTCTGAAAAGGTTGAAAGTTGGCATGTTATCATCATTTCACCCACATAGCATGTGCTAAAAAGTTGAGAGGGTTACGGCAAAAACTGGATGCACTTCGTGTACAAAATGGACAATCCCTTTCGAAGTATCAGGGTTTCCGACGAAAACTCAACTGTTACAATGGCATTTCATTTTTTTAAATAACCAAAGAATTACCAAATTGAATATAATGATAAAACACACTAATATTATACAGAAGGAAAAAGAATCACTGAAAAATCTATTTTTAAAGTAAAGTTATTCACAAACTAGTGATTCACACAAAATTCAAATATTTCAAATTTAAACTATCCAAATTTGAAAACTACTGGCACTAACAGAAAGTTTATAAATTTTTTTTACCTAAAGCAAAAAGATTCACAAAGAAACTCTAAATAAAGCAAAAAACAACTCAGAAACAAAAGAAAATTAATAAAGAAGAAAACCAAAAAAATGAAAAATAAATAAAGTAAAAAAAGCCCGCCTACTGGGCCACAACAGCCTGCATACGACTAGAAACCCAACCTGTAGTTGGGCCAGGATGCAGTCCCGCAAGGCCCAGTAGGCCCATAGGGCAGCACAGGTGAGGTAGGCCCAGAAGGCCTGCTTTAGAGAGGAGCTCGAAGGAGCAGCCGCGGCTGGGTTTATAAACCAGTTCGGCTGCCCTTCGCAGGGCGAGGTGGGACTAAACTTCGTGCACCGCGGCTGTGGCAGCGCACCACCTTTAGTCGCGGTTGGTGGCTCCAACCGCGACTAAAGGCCCCCCTTTAGTCCCAGTTGGAGCCACCAACCGCGACTAAAGGTGGTCGCTTCCCGCCGCTTGGCCTGGCCAAAATTCACCTTTAGTCCCGGTTGGTGGCTCCAACCGGGACTAACGGTGCCTCCTATATATACAACACTTATGATTTTTTCACTCCATTCGTCCTCTTCCGCTCCGCCGCCCGCCTCGACGACGCCGTCAGGCTGCACGACTGCGCCGCCGCCGCCGCCGGCCTCGAGCCTGCCCGCGTCGCTCTCCACGCGCGCCCCGTCGACGTCTCCCACACGCCGCGCGCCGTCGTCGTCCTCTCCGGTCGAGCCCACGCACCGGCGCCTCGCTCTCCTCCGACCCCGCCCCGGCGAGCCCGCGCCCCGGCGCCTCGCTCCTCCGATCCCCCGCCCCGACGAGCCCGCGTCGCTCCTCCAAGCCGCCCGGCCCCCACCCCGACGACCCGACCCCCTGAGTGAGCTCCGGCGGCGGCCATCTTTTTTTTTCATTGTTGTTCATTTTTTTTTCTGTTATATAGATGAGTAGGAATTAGATGTATATGTAGATGAATGTTAGATGTATATATATGTATGTATATGAATAATGTTATGTACTATATATGTCACATGAGTATAGGAATTTCTGATGTTAGATGTATAATAATGTATATGTATGTATATACACTAGTTAAAAACAGGGCTTTCGTCATAGCCGGATCGGAGCATTAGTCCCGGTTGCATTATGAACCGGGACTAATGTGAGCATTAGTCCCGGTTCGAGCGGCTAGGGCGCTGGGCAGGCATTAGTCCCGGTTCAAATGTGACCTTTAGTCCCGGTTGGAGCCACGAACCGGGACTAAAGGGTGTGATGCCCTTTAGTCCCGGTTCGTGGCTCAAACCGGGACTAAAGGTTAGACCTTTAGTCCCGGTTCGAGCCACGAACCGGGAATAAAGGGGTTGAGGCTTTAGTCCCGGTTGGTGGCTCAAACCGGGACTAAAAGTTACACCTTTAGTCCCGGTTTGAGCCACCAACTGGGACTAAAGGGGGTTTGAAATTTGTTTTTTGTTTTTTCATTTGTTCTTTGTGTTTAGTTTCTGTTTTAAATTGCTTATTTCTTTTAGGATATTTGATGTTTTTGAGTGATTCTTTTTGCATTAGATTCAAAATTTTGTCTAGTTTCTGTTTGTGCCATTAGTTTTGAAATTTGAATGACTTAAATATGAATTTGTTCAAATTTGCTTCAAATCCTAGATTGTGAATAATTTGAGTTTAAAAATAGTTTTTAATTTAATTCTTTTTGCTCCTAGTCACATGTTAGACGGTGCTAGCAGATGTAGTAGACGGTAGGATTGGATGGACAGCATCCCGAACTAAAGAGGTTCAAACTCTACCCCCCCTGTGTATCGTCATTTCAGTTTTGTAAAAAACAAAAGAAAATGATAAAAACTTCAAAAATTAAAATCCTTCGAGATGTAGTTATGTTACTACATCTACTAGTTAGGAAAATTAAAAAACTTAAATTTGGACATGTTTTGCAAAAAAGTGTTATGAAAAAGTAAAACGGCCATATCTTTTGGATACGATGTCGAAAAAACCCGCATAATATATCAAAAAAAATCAGAACGAAAATCCGTATCCGATTCCGACTGCCAAAGCCGATCCCCTCTAGGTGCAAATGAGGTTCGTTCTGCCTCTGCCATCCCTACTCCTTGTCAAGGGGAGCGGGTGGTCTTTGTTTCCCACCTCATCCGAGGTCTGGGTTTTCCTCTCCACCCCTTTCTTAGGGGTCTTCTATTTTCTATAGGCTAGATTTACATCATCTAGCCCCAAATTCTATCCTCCATATAGCCATCTTCATAACTTTCTGCGAAGCCTTCCTCCGCATCGAGCCCCACTTCAGGCTGTGGCTGAAGATATTCTGCATCAAACCACACAGCAGTGGCTCCAAACTCGCAGATTGTGGAGGGGCCATGGTCAGTAAAATCCCCAAGGTCTCCTGGCCAAAGGGAACTTTTATTGAGACCGTAAAACTCTGGCAACAAGAATGGTTTTACATGGCCGACCAGCCAGTAGGAAGACAGGAGGAGGTGTAACACCCAAATAATCATGCTACAGTAATTCTAACCTAATGATGCCATGTCATCATATTTTGCTAAACCAAAATGCCACTTGTACCAAATCAAACTCAAATTCAAATTTTAAATGCAAGTCAAATTATTATTTCTTCGAACAGAACCACAAAAGTATTCATAATATTGCAAATAATCACTAAGTAATTTTCATGGAGAAACCAACATTAGTTGAAATATTTAAATGCCCTTAACCTAATTAAAACAGAGCCAACAGTATTTATTTGAACCATTTCAATTTAAACAAATAATTAAACTAGTTAAAATAATTTGGAACTTTCTGTGCTAGCTCATCACCTCCCGTGAATTTATGTGCCAAATTTCATGTGTAGCAAAAATCATTTGATAGCGAAAAGAAATAGAAAACAGAAGCTATAAAAGGAAACAGAAAAGTATAAAAAGAAAATACCTAGAACTACTATTGCACTGGGCCTCTAGTGCACAGGAGAGGCCAAGCCCAACTGGGTCTTCTCCCTCCTCGCTACAGGAGGCAGGGGAGGCCGTGGCAGGCATCCCATGGCCATGGCCGGGCCTGGCCACGTGCCAGCCATCCCCCGGCCCCCCCCGAGAGGTTAAGAGCATCTCCACACCCTTCTGAAACCCTAGCCTCCCTCGGTTTTCCTCGCTCGCCGCTCTCCCTCTCAGTTTTGCTCGTGCCCGGGAGGCAGTTGCCGCGGCCGCCGTTCGTCCCGCAGCCCGTGAGCATGCCCGGGAGCTTCCCCGGCCTCACCTTCTTGACCTCCATGCCCAAGGTTGAACTGCGAGGTCCTTGAGACGTCGACCCCGACTGCCCCTTCTCCGGCACCGACGCGGGGGTTTGCCGTCGATCTCCACCACCGGCGCCTCCCCGACCTCCTGAGCTCGTCCTCGAGCACCGCGGTGATTCCCTTGTCCGATTCACCCTTTTTCCCGTCGGATCCATCGCCGTTTAGAGCTGCTTCCGCCGCACCCGTGCTCGTGGTGAGAGCGCGCTCACCGTGCCCTGTGCTCCCCTGCCCGCGCCCTGTGCGCGCCCTGGCCACGCCCACGCGCGTGCGCTCGGCCACCCCTAGCCGTGCCCATGCCGCGCCCGCCACCCCGCGCGCAGCCATTGTTGCCCCCGTGCGCTGCTGCTTGCTGTTGCTGCTCCTGCCGCTGCGCTGCTGCTGCGGCTAGCTACTGCCGCTGCTGCCTAGCGCTGCCGCCGCCGCTGCCTCCTGCTGCCGCCCGCTGCCGCCAGCCGCCCCGCTCGCCGTGTTCTGGCCACGCCGTGGCCATGGCGAGGCCTCTGCCTGTGCGTGGCGTGTGCCACTGCTAGCGGACCCTGCCCAGTTTAATTAGGGCCTAATTATAGATTAGTGCTAACCCTCACACTAACCACTCAATGACTGATGGGCCTCACTAACTAATTAAACTGATTAAAATCATTGTTAAAATCTGAGACACTTACATGTGGGCCCCACTTACACTGTTCACCCTTGACTAGTCAAAATATTGACTGGACCAACTGGACCGCCTGGCCCAATGTCAGCCACTCAGCCTCTCTGGCTGGGTACAAAAGTGGGTACACTTAGCAGTTTTCCTTTTTAATCCAAATTAATAATAATTCCAGAATTTCAGAAAATCATTTAAAATTTGAAAAATCATAGAAAATAAACCGTAAGTCAGATGAAAATAATTTATATACGAAAAATGATCAGAAAAATAAGATGAATCCGAATATGTCAACAAAATGCTTGACCATCACTCCTATCATGATGATCATGAAACCTTCCCCTCCGGTTCGATATGCCGATAAACACCTGGAGCTGGGAAAATATTTCCGAATATTTTCCGGCTCCCTCTAAAATACTTAATGATGCATTAGAACCCGTAATCAACCCATACTGCCATGTCATGTTGTCAATAATGTATCTCACAAACGTGCAAAATCTCAATTTGAAATACTTTATATTTTGAGCTACACAAAAATGACAAATGTGTGGATCTGAGTATACACACTTTCAAATCTCCAAAATATACAAGATTTTGTCATTTTTATGTAGCGCATAATACAAAGAATTTTGCGTTGTGATTTTGCATCTCTACTCCTAGTGGGGCAGTTGGGGGAGTTGGTAGGTGGTATCGTCGCTTCGTAACCCCCCCCTACCCCGACCCCGTTCCATTGATTAAGACGTTTTTTTCTCCATTTTTTCATTAAGTAAGGCGCAGGGTGGGATTCACAGCCCGTTCCCAATCTGAACTTGCCAAACTGCTCCTCCTTCCACGCCTCCTCCTCTATTGTAGCATACGAATTAACTGCAATATCTTTATTTTCCTTTCATGGGTTTGGCCATAATTAGAAACCGAGCATTACGCGTGGATTAGTTGGATGCATGGCGTAACACGAGGGCTACGATGCGCATGGCCTGCGAACAGGAAACGAGAAACCAATCGGTTTCGGATCTGATTTTTAGGGATACTACGGGAACCTATTTTAGGAAATTGGCAATCATCAGGTAAATCTTATGGCAAGTGGCAATCGTATAAACAATATATGGCAATTGGCAATGTGCAGCTAATCCTCTACCAAAGCTCTCGCATGACATGATTTGGCAATAATCACCATTATCGGCCACAAAAGCAGGCCGCCGCACTGCCTTCGTAGGATGTGCCTGCACTCCAACATAGCGAGGCACCACACCCCTGCCCAACGTGTGTCGCACTGGAGAGGGCCTGAGGAGCCATGCCGCAGCTCACTGGGTATTCCGGAATGAGGTCGATGTGTCTACCTGCCGCCGTTTGGACCCTGCCAGAGTGGCCAATCCACCGCAGCAGACCAAGGTAGTCACCGAAAGGAACCCGTCGTCCACATCGTCGCCGGATCATGGGCACACCGGTATCTGGCGTCGTCCGCTTCCCATCCCACCCTTACTCAGCCATCCGTGGTGCACCATCGTCTCAGGTACTCCCGCGCTGCATGGAAGCCTCGCCGCCGAACACATCTTCGAGGAACCATGCCAGCAGCGGCGCCACGAGAACGACGCCGTCAGCAGCTCCTTCCGAGGGATTCGGTCGGGAGATGTCGTTGTCACCCGGCATCGCGCTGGTGGAGGATGTTGTTGGACGGGCATTTGGCCCTTTAATATAGTCAATCTGTTAAACTGTTCAGATGGGAAAACTGAAGCGATGTGTCGATCAAGTGATGATGTGTCTGACCAAGTGATGCTGCTCTTTTCCCATATGTCCATGCAAAACTTCACATATGTTTTGCCTAATGGTTTAGGTAGAATCAAGGAGATGTCATTGACAAACTTGATAGTACAACTAGACTGAATGCTCATCTAAAGTGCTTAATGTCTGGCCTTACTTCAGGTCTTCGGTACGTACAATGCTTCCATCACTTTGGATGATTTCATAAGTTGAATGCAAATTTCAGTCTTTGTTCTCTACTATTTTGTATTTTGTTGGAGTACTGTTGACACTTGATTAAGTGATTGGCTCAAGAATGTCATGAGCTAAACATTTTAGGAGTATCTGTTTCGGCACTGCAATATTATTCATAGCTTCAGCACAATCTTGGTATCGTCACATAACCCTGTTCTATGTTAATTTTTCATATTTTCAAAACAGAATTACCATGTCTCATTCAGGTGATTTACCATGTCATGTCGTAATATATTTTTGATCCGAATAAATGTGTAAATGTGCTGGATTTACAGTTGAACAAAGAAACAAAAGATGAATTGAAAAGCATATATTTACAGTTAAGCTTGCACCATCTCTCTTCTTGACTTTCAACAATGTTTTTCTTTTTTACTCATGTTGCTATGACTAGAGGAAAGCACAAGTGTGACTTTGTAGTTCTTAACCTAAGTTGTTTGATTTGGTTATTTTATGGTAGTTTTCAAGTACAATAATTCTCATAAAATTGGATGGGCGATGGAAATGATATGAGATAATATTTAATCACATATTTGTTGCTTCTGTGTTAACATTGAACATTTAATCACATATTTGTTTCTTACGTGTTAAACATTTAACAATATACATCATGTAGTAAACTTGAGAGAGAGAGAGAGAGAGAGAGAGAGGGAGAGAGAGATCCCATTCGAGCTCCGCCACTGGAGAGAGAGATGGGAGGGGCGAGAGAGAAAGATTTATTCAAAGCTAAAAACAAGTCGACAATGCAACCTGATGTGCATGAGTATCCTAAACAATTATGTGTAGATTGATGTCGAACCACTAATGTTGCTCCCGTTGCAACGCACGGACAATAGGTGTCAACTGAACAGTAGGTTGTTATTTAAGATGTTTTCCACATCTGAATCTTTGTTCGAATCGCTCGATCGTTTCATCCAGTTTGTTGTTGCAGACAATGATTTTCTTTTTTTTTGTGGTGCAATCTTTGTTGATTCGGAAAGATGGCCCTGCTCATGTAGCTTAAGCAGCGGCGAGCAAGGCCAGCGACGACCGAAATGTTGTGGCCGGCGCCCATGCACTCCTCCCTAACCTCAATGCAGCTTGGTGTTTTGTCAGTATATAGAGATAATAATACACAGATTCAGTTATCTATATGCCAAAAAAAATCTTTGTTTTCTTTTAGTAATTATGCAGAACATCAATATGCAATATTATATGACAAATTGTCCACATCATCCAGTAAATGTGTTAATCATAATAAATCATGGACGGTTGCTGATTTCGGATATTGATAGAATCATAGAATGCTAATAAGTTACATCCTCGAGTATTATGAGAGTATTTAGATTTTGATGGAGCTAAACCTATCCAGCATGATGAGCAAACTCTTGTTGATTGCAGTATTTTAAAATGTCGACATTTCTCATGTTTGCATTTATTTGGTAGTGTGCTTGTGGAAGTTTGTGAGAACTTGAGTATTACGAGTATACCAGTTTTGTAGGTAATCTTTTTCCAACAGTCTAACAATCTCTGCAGACCATCAGGAACCTTAATGTCGAGAATGAAAATTGTAAGATCAATATCTTACCTATTTTAATATTCTTTGAGAAACACCGTTAAAGAATACAAGATATACTTATTGTTAGTTCTGCGTCGACACCTATTGTTCTTAATGAATCTTAGTTGTTAACAATATGTAGTACTATAGGATCAATGGAAAGAAGGTTCGGTTGTCTAGTTGATGCTACTAATGTTGGCTCTACCAAAGTATCTCTTCTGCATGATATCTTCTTAATTATGGATCCCGTCATTTTGAGAAAGTCAGTATCTCCGTAGCAAGCAGGCAGCTTAGCCAACGGTGTAGGACGATCTAGTTCTTTTGGAATCAAATTATTGGGTTCTAACTGTATATTCTGAATTCGTTTGTAAACAAATGTGACGAGTGGGAGAGGATCTGCATTTATAAAATTTACGTAGGTTGAGTTTCCGTTTTCAAAATCCTATTGTTATTTATTCTTTTTTGTTGTAATAATTTACTAATTATAATATTTTTTATTTCTTCTGGATATAATCTACTATTTTTGGATTCATGGGAACAAGATGGAAGAGCTAACAGTCGTTGTTTTACGCCAGTACAATTGCTCTTGAGAGGGCACTTGGAAAGTGGGTGCATTAAAGAGTAGATCAAGTGGGCTGAGGCCCTCGTGGCTATGTTAGATGTTGGAACAACAATGATATGGGGATGAATGGAGCGATCTTAAAGGAGAAACTACAACATTTTTCTATAAAAAAAGTCACCGATTGTTGATGAAATTGTTAAAATGTGGATGTTGTAAGTCCACGATATGAAGTTTGTGTATGAGCCAAGTACTATTAGGTGGATGAATCTTCTTATGTAGATGACCCTGAAATGGAGAATGCAGGCATGTCTCGGTTTACTTTCGTCATCACCTAATCTCCAAAAAAGTTTGGTGATGGAAGCCATCAAATTTTGTACTAATCTTACGATGTGCGGAGATCATTGTTGTTCACTAGTAGAAAAACGACCTAATGTTCACCTCATTAGTCCCGGTTCAATTACGGAATGGCACTAATGTGACCATTAGTGCCGGTTCCAACGGCTAGGCAGGCGGCACTCATTAGTCCCGGTTCGTGTTGAACCTCTAGTACCGGTTCGTGCCACGAACCGGGACCAGAGATGCACCTTTAGTCCCAGTTTGTATAACCAGCCGGGACTAAAGATGCCTCTATATAAACCTTCGTCGGGCCTGAGCCCATTTCTCTCTGTTTTCCCATTTCATTCCTTCCTCTCCTCTATTCTTCCCCATTCCTCGAGCTCATCCTTCATTTTTGCCAAAATTTGTCAAGATTTGAAGGCCCCCCATCCATCCAAGTGATCACAAAGGTTAGCAACTTTGTCCTTTCATATCTCATTGCTAGATTAGCTCTTGCAATGCTCTATAAGTATAGTGACTTGTGGGTTTTAGTTTGGGAGTAATTATATGTGGTAGTTTATTTGATTTACATGCAATTTGAGCTCAAATTAACTCTTAGTTTGCATATGTAGGTGTGGTTTACTTAGTGCCTTCCCGTCCACCTTGGTGAGCCTCTTGTTCTTATCTTTTTTATAAAAAAAAATCATGTTTGTGTGATTTAGATATATAGTTACTTGTATAATTTTCTTACCCGTACGTTGTTTGTTATACATAGTGGCATGGTTTTGATATCCGTCCCCGTCGGCCCTCGTCCGGTTTATGATTCGGATGTGGTATATTCTCTTTTATAACTATTTGTTGCATTTCATGTTTATGAAAAATTATGCCCATCAAGTTGACATAGATATTTTTATCTAGGAGGTATGTGAACCGGAAATTCCAACTGACCCTCTTGTCGAGAGGTTAAATTTAGTTGAAAAAGAAAATGAGTATTTGAAAGAAAAATTGAAAAGAATTGAAGAAGAGAAGATGAAACTGGAGTTGTATGTTGCCGATGTCGTCGATGATCACAAGATCAAGATGGAGAAAATGCGCTTGAAGATTAGAAAGATTAGAAAATATGCCATTGATAGTGAGGCTTGGTATCATTATGCTGTTGGATCAATTGTTACCTTAGTTGCGATCTTGATCGCATTTGTTGTTGCATTTAAATGCTTTAGCTAGAGAGTTTGTATGTTGTTTTATGAGAATAAGTGTGTATGAACTTTATATATGTACTTGTATTAATTTGGTCTTTTCGGTGCTGTGTAATGAAGATGAGCCGGCAATGGATGTACGATGACTGATGCTCTCCCCAGTTCATTAATGGCGTGCGTACTTTTCTGCTTGCGGCTGAGGCAAACAACTGGGCGGATGGCTTTATGTCTTGTCCATGTGCTGGCTGTAAGAATGATCAGAATTACTCTAAGTTATGAACCATTCACGTCCACCTGTTTGAGTCCAGTTTCATGCCCAACTATAATGTTTGGACCAAGCACGGAGAAAGAGGGGTTATGATGGAAGACAATGAAGAAGAAGAGGACGACGACAACTATCCTGGCCATGGGTCCCCTGAATATGATGGTACAACAATGGGGGAAGAAGCTGAGCCGGCAATGCGGGAAGAAGCTGAAGAAGAGGCATCAGATGAGCCCGCTGATGATCTTGGGCGGGCCATTGCCGATGCAAAGAGAAACTGCGCAAGTGAAAAGAAGAGGCTGAAGTTGCAGAGCATGTTAGATGATCACAAGAAATCGTTGTACCCAAATTGTGAAGCTGACAAGAAAAAGCTGGGCACCACACTGGAATTGCTGCAATGGAAAGGAGAGAATGGTGTATCTGACAAGGGATTTGGAAAGTTGCTGATAATGTTAAAGAACATGCTTCCAAAGGACAACGAATTGCCCGACAGTACGTACGAAGCAAAGAAGGCTGTCTGCCCTCTAGGATTAGAGGTGCAGAAGATACATGCATGCCCTAATGACTGCATCCTCTACCGCGGTGAGTACGCGGATTTGAATGCATGCCCGGTATGCGGTGCATTGCGCTATAAGATCAGCCGCGATGACCCTGGTGATGTCAAGGGCGAGCGCCCAAGGAAGGAGATTCCTGCCAAGGTGATGTGGTATGCTCCTATAATACCACGGTTGAAACGTTTGTTCCAAAACAAAGAGCATGCCAAGTTGATGCGATGGCACAAAGAAGACCGTAAGAAAGACGACTTTGCAGATGACGCAAGGAACGTATGGTTTGGTCTAAGCGCAGATGGCATTAATCCTTTTGGGGAGCAGAGCAGCAATCATAGCACCTGGCCTGTGACTCTATGTATGTATAACCTTCCTCCTTGGTTCTGCATGAAGCGGAAGTACATTATGATGCCAGTGCTCATCCAAGGCCCTAAGCAACCCGGCAACGACATTGATGTGTACCTAAGGCCATTAGTTGAAGAACTCTTACAGCTGTGGAATGAAAAAGGTGTACGTGCGTGGGATGAGGACAATCAGGAAGAATTTGACCTACATGCGTTGTTGTTTGTGACCATCAATGATTGGCCTTTTCTCAGGAACCTTTCAGGACAGACAAACAAGGGACACCGCGCATGCACGCATTGTTTGGATGATACCGACAGTATATATTTGGATAATTGTAAGAAGAATGTGTACCTGGGACATCGTCGATTTCTTTCGAGCAGGCATCCCGTAAGAAAGAAAGGCAAGCATTTCAAAGGTGAGGCAGATCACTGGAGGAAGCCTCGCCACCGTACTGGTGATGATGTACATGATATGGTCAAGGATTTAAAGGTAATCTTTGGAAAGGGTCCTGGCGGACAATCTGTTCCGAATGACGCTGACGGACGCACACCCATGTGGAAGAAGAAATCTATATTTTGGGACCAACCCTATTGAAAAGACCTAGAGGTCCGCTCTACAATCGATGTGAGGCACGTGACGAAGAATCTTTGCGTGACCCTGCTTGGCTTCTTGGGCGTGTATGGGAAGACAAAAGATACACCGGAGGCATGGGAGGACCAGCAACATATGCACGGAAAAGACGGCATACATTAGGGTCATGCCAGCTACGCTCTTACCAAAGAAGAGAAGGAAATCTTCTTTGAATGCCTGCTCAATATGAAGGTCCCATCTGCCTTCTCGTCAAATATAAAGGGAATAATAAATATGGCAGAGAAAAAGTTCCAGAACCTAAAGTCTCATGACTGCGATGTGATTCTGACGCAACTGCTTCCGGTTGCATTGAGGGGGCTTCTACCGGAAAACGTTCGATTAGCCATTGTGAAGCTATGTGCATTCCTCAATGTAATCTCTCAGAAGGTAATCGATCCAGAAATCATACCAAGGTTAGAGAATGATTTGGTGCAATGTCTTGTCAGTTTTGAGTTGGTGTTCCCACCATCCTTCTTCAATATCATGACGCACGTCCTAGTTCACCTATGCGAAGAGATTGCCATTCTGGGTCCTGTATTTCTACACAATATGTTCCCCTTTGAGAGGTTCATGGGAGTCTTAAAGAAATATGTTCATAACCGTGCTAGGCTAGAAGGAAGCATCTCTAAGGGCCATGAAAATGAGGAGGTCATTGAGTTTTGTGTTGACTTTATTCCAGACCTTAAGCCGATTGGTGTTCCTGAATCACGGCATAAGGGCAGACTGGGTGGAAATGGCACGCTAGGACCGAAAGCAATAATATGTATGGACGGGCATTCTCTCACTCAAGCACACTACACAGTTCTACAAAATTCCGCCTTGGTGGCTCCATATATCGAGGAACACAAGAATATTCTACGCTCCAAACACCCGGAGCAGTCTGATGACTGGATTACACGTGAACAAACGGGGACTTTTGCCCACGTGCCATGCATGACGACGCTGTTGAAGATGACCTGTACTCGCTGTCGTAGTTACCATCTTCGAATATAATGACTTTCAAAGGGTACGAGATAAATGGGAATACATTTTACACGATCGCCCAAGATAAAAAGAGCACCAACCAAAACAGTAGTGTCTGCTTTGATGCAGCAACCAAGAGGGGAAAGAACACATATTATGGTTACATAGAGGAGATATGGGAACTTGACTATGGACGTGGTTTGAGGGTCCCTTTGTTTCGGTGCAAATGGGTCAATCTGACACGAGGCGGGGTAACGGAAGACCCGCAGTATGGAATGACAACAGTGGATCTCAACAATCTTGCGTACGAAGACGAACCATTCGTCCTAGCCAATGATGTGGCTCAGGTTTTCTATGTGAAGGACATCTATACCAAGCCGAGAAAAAGAAAAGATAAGGAAGCGAATACATCATACGATGAGTCAAAGCGCCACATAGTTCTTTCAGGGAAAAGAAACATCGTGGGAGTGGATGACAAGACTGACATGTCAGAAGATTATGAAAAGTTTCATGAAATTGCTCCCTTCAAAGTGAATATTGACCTGAGCATCCAGTTAAATGATGAAGATTGTCCATGGTTACGGCGCAATGGGACACACGCGAAGAAAAAGTTTTACACCCAAAGATCCCACTCTGGGATGTGACCGGCTTCACTGTCATCACTTTCTTCTCTAGTGATGTATTCGAGACTTATATATCTGGAAAGTCCCACTTTGGACAAACCGGAGGGAATCTTGTAATAGTTAGGGTGCATATGTGTTTTGGCATTTGAAACGTGTATTTATGTGCTTCGGACAAACGACATCAATTTTCAACCCTTTCCGACTTCATTTGCTATTTTTCATGCATTTATTGATTTTTTTTTGAGCTAAATAACCCTGAAATTGAAAAGAACTACAAATGAACTCTGAAAAGGTTGAAAGTTGGCATGGTATCATCATTTCACCCACATAGCATGTGCTAAAAAGTTGAGAGGGTTACGGCAAAAACGGATGCACTTCGTGTACAAAATGGACAATCTCTTTCAAAGTATCAGGGTTTCGGACGAAAACTCATCTGTTATACAAAGGCATTTCATTTTTTTAAACTTATTTCAACTCCAGACTTTTTGTGCATTCAGTATGCACCATTCAAAGCCACGTCTTCAATTTTCAACCCTTTCCGACTTCATTTGCTATTTTTCATGCATTTACTGATTTTTTTGAGCTAAATGACCCTGAAATTGAAAAGAACTACAAATGAACTCTGAAAAGGTTGAAAGTTGGCATGGTATCAACATTTCACCTACATAGCATGTGCTAAAAAGTTGAGAGAGTTACGGCAAAAACTGGATGCACTTCATGTACAAAATGGACAATCTCATTCGAGGTATCAGGGTTTCAGACGAAAACTCATCTGTTATACAAAAGGCACTTCAATTTTTAAACTTATTTCAACTCCAGACTTTTTGTGCATTCAGTATGCACCATTCAAAGCCACGTCATCAATTTTCAACCCTTTCTGACTTCATTTGCTTTTTTTCATGCATTTACTGATTTTTTGAGCTAAATGACCCTGAAATAAAAAAGCAGTACAAATGAACTCTGAGAAGGTTGAAAGTTGGCATGTTATCATCATTTCACCCGCATAGCATGTGCTAAAAAGTTGAGAGGGTTACGGCAAAAACTGGATGCACTTCGTGTACAAAATGGACAATCCCTTTCGAAGTATCAGGGTTTCGGACGAAAACTCAACTGTTACAAAGGCATTTCATTTTTTTAAATAACCTAAGAATTACCAAATTGAATATAATGATAAAACACACTAATATTATACAGAAGGAAAAAGAATCACTGAAAAATCTATTTTTAAAGTAAAGTTATTCACAAACTAGTGATTCACACAAAATTCAAATATTTCAAATTTAAACTATCCAAATTTGAAAACTACTGGCACTAACAGAAAGTTTATAATTTTTTTTTACCTAAAGCAAAAAGATTCACAAAGAAACTCTAAATAAAGCAAAAAACAACTCAGAAACAAAAGAAAATTAATAAAGAAGAAAACCAAAAAAATGAAAAATAAATAAAGTAAAAAAAGCCCGCCTACTGGGCCACAACAGCCTGCATACGACTAGAAACCCAACCTGTAGTTGGGCCAGGATGCAGTCCCGCAAGGCCCAGTAGGCCCACAGGGCAGCACAGGTGAGGTAGGCCCAGAAGGCCTGCTTTAGAGAGGAGCTCAAAGGAGCAGCCGCGGCTGGGTTTATAAACCAGTTCGGTTGCCCTTCGCTGGGCGAGGTGGGACTAAACTTCGTCCACCGCGGCTGTGGCAGCGCACCACCTTTAGTCGCGGTTGGTGGCTCCAACCGCGACTAAAGGCCCCCCTTTAGTCCCGGTTGGAGCCACCAACCGCGACTAAAGGTGGTCGCTTACCGCCGCTTGGCCTGGCCAAAATTCACCTTTTGTCCCGGTTGGTGGCTCCAACCGGGACTAACGGTGCCTCCTATATATACAACACTTATGCATTTTTCACTCCATTCGTCCTCTTCCGCTCCGCCGCCCGCCTCGACGACGCCGTCAGGCTGCACGACTGCGCCGTCGCCGCCGCCGGCCTCGAGCCTGCCCGCGTCGCTCTCCACGCGCGCCTCGTCGACGTCTCCCACACGCCGCGCGCCGTCGTCGTCCTCTCCGGTCGAGCCCACGCGCCGGCGCCTCGCTCTCCTCCGACCTCGCCCCGGCGAGCCCGCGCCCCGGCGCCTCGCTCCTCCGATCCCCCGCCCCGACGAGCCCGCGTCGCTCCTCCACGCCGCCCGGCCCCCACCCCGACGACCCGACCCCCTGAGTGAGCTCCGGCGGCGGCCATCTTTTTTTTTCATTGTTGTTCATTTTTTTTTTCTGTTATATAGATGAGTAGGAATTAGATGTATATGTAGATGAATGTTAGATGTATATATATGTATGTATATGAATAATGTTATGTACTATATATGTTACATGACTATAGGAATTTCTGATGTTAGATGTATAATAATGTATATGTATGTATATACACTAGTAGAAAACAGGGCTTTCGTCACAGCCGGATCGGAGCATTAGTCCCGGTTGCATTATGAGCCGGGACTAATGTGAGCATTAGTCCCGGTTCGAGCAGCTAGGGCGCTGGGCAGGCATTAGTCCCGGTTCAAATGTGACCTTTAGTCCCGGTTGGAGCCACGAACCGGGACTAAAGGGTGTGATGCCCTTTAGTCCCGGTTCGTGGCTCGAACCGGGACTAAAGGAGGGGTTGAGGCTTTAGTCCCGGTTGGTGGCTCAAACCGGGACTAAAGGTGTTTTGAAATTTGTTTTTTGTTTTTTCATTTGTTCTTTGTGTTTAGTTTCTGTTTTAAATTGCTTATATCTTTTAGGATATTTGATGTTTTTGAGTGATTCTTTTTTCATTAGATTCAAAATTTTGTCTAGTTTCTGTTTGTGCCATTAGTTTTCAAATTTGAATGATTTAAATATGAATTTGTTCAAATTTGCTTCAAATCCTAGATTGTGAATAATTTGAGTTTAAAAATAGTTTTTAATTTAATTCTTTTTGCTCCTAGTCACATGTTAGACGGTGCTAGCAGATGTACTAGACGGTAGGATTGGATAGACACCATCCCGAACTAAAGAGGTTCAAACTCTACCCCCCCCCCTGTGTATCGTCATTTCAGTTTTGTAAAAAACAAAAGAAAATGATAAAAACTTCAAAAATTAAAATCCTTCGAGATGTAGTTATGTTACTACATCTACTAGTTAGGAAAATTAAAAAACTTAAATTTGGACATGTTTTGCAAAAAAGTGTTATGAAAAAGTAAAACGGCCATATCTTTTGCATACGATGTCGAAAAAAACCGCATAATATATCAAAAAAAATCAGAACGAAAATCCGCATCCGATTCCGACTGCCAAAGCCGATCCCCTCTAGGGGCAAACGAGGTTCGTTCTGCCTCTGCCATCCCTACTCCTTGTAAAGGGGAGCGGGTGGTCTTTGTTTCCCACCTCATCCGAGGTCTGGGTTTTCCTCTCCACCCCTTTCTTAGGGGTCTTCTATTTTCTATGGGCTAGATTTACATCATCTAGCCCCAAATTCTATCCTCCATATAGCCATCTTCATAACTTTCTGCGAAGCCTTCCTCCGCATCGAGCCCCACTTCAGGCTCTGGCTGAAGATATTCTGCATCAAACCACACAGCAGTGGCTCCAAACTAGCAGATTGTGGAGTGGCCATGGTCAGTAAAATCCCCAAGGTCTCCTGGCCAAAGGGAACTTTTATTGAGATCGTAAAACTCTGGCAACAAGAATGGTTTTACATGGCCGACCAGCCAGGAGGAGGTGTAACACCCAAATAATCATGCTACAGTAATTCTAACCTAATGATGCCATGTCATCATATTTTGCTAAACCAAAATGCCACTTGTACCAAATCAAACTCAAATACAAATTTTAAATGCAAGTCAAATTATTATTTCTTCGAACAGAACCACAAAAGTGTTCATAATATTGCAAATAATCACTAAGTAATTTTCATGGAGAAACCAACATTAGTTGAAATATTTAAATGCCCTTAACCTAATTAAAACAGAGCCAACAGTATTTATTTGAACCATTTCAATTTAAACAAATAATTAAACTAGTTAAAATAATTTGGAACTTTCTGTGCTAGCTCATCACCTCCCGTGAATTTATGTGCCAAATTTCATGTGTAGCAAAAATCATTTGATAGCGAAAAGAAATAGAAAACAGAAGCTATAAAAGGAAACAGAAAAGTATAAAAAGAAAATACCTAGAACTACTATTGCACTGGGCCTCTAGTGCACAGGAGAGGCCAAGCCCAACTGGGTCTTCTCCCTCCTCGCTACAGGAGGCAGGGGAGGCCGTGGCAGGCATCCCATGGCCATGGCCGGGCCAGGCCACGTGCCAGCCATCCCCGGCCCCCCCGAGAGGTTAAGAGCATCTCCACACCCTTCTGAAACCCTAGCCTCCCTTGGTTTTCCTCGCTCGCCGCTCTCCCTCTCAGTTTTGCTCGTGCACGGGAGGCAGTTGTCGCGGCCGCCGTTCGTCCCGCAGCCCGTGAGCATGCCCGGGAGCTTCCCGGGCCTCACCTTCTTGACCTCCATGCCCAAGGTTGAACTGGGAGGTCCTTGAGACGTCGACCCCGACTGCCCCTTCTCCGGCACGGACACGGGGGTTTGCCGTCGATCTCCACCACCGGCGCCTCCCCGACCTCCAGAGCTCGTCCTCGAGCACCGCGGTGATGCCCTTGTCCGATTCACCCTTTTTCCCGTCGGATCCATCGCCGTTTAGAGCTGCTTCCGCCGCACCCGTGCTCGTGGTGAGAGCGCGCTCACCGCGCCCTGTGCTCCCCTGCCCGCGCCCTGTGCGCGCCCTGGCCACGCCCACGCGCGTGCGCTCGGCCACCCCTGGCCGTGCCCATGCCGCGCCCACCACCCCGCGCGCAGCCATTGTTGCCCCCGTGCGCTGCTGCTTGCTGTTGCTGCTCCTGCCGCTGCGCTGCTGCTGCGGCTAGCTACTGCCGCTGCTGCCTAGCGCTGCCGCCGCTGCTGCCTCCTGCTGCCGCCCGCTGCCGCCAGCCGCCCCGCTCGCCGTGTTCTGGCCACGCCGTGGCCATGGCGAGGCCTCTGCCTGTGCGTGTCGCGTGCCACTGCTAGCGGACCCTGCCCAGTTTAATTAGGTCCTAATTATAGATTAGTGCTAAACCTCACACTAACCACTCAATGACTGATGGGCCTCACTAACTAATTGAACTGATTAAAATCATTGTTAAATTCTGAGACACTTACATGTGGGCCCCACTTACACTGTTCACCCTTGACTAGTCAAAATATTGACTGGACCAACTGGACCCCCTGGCCCAATGTCAGCCACTCAGCCTCTCTGGCTGGGTACAAAAGTGGGTACACTTAGCAGTTTTCCTTTTTAATCCAAATTAATAATAATTCCAGAATTTCAGAAAATCATTTAAAATTTGAAAAATCATAGAAAATAAACCGTAAGTCAGATGAAAATAATTTATATATGAAAAATGATCAGAAAAATAAGATGAATCCGAATATGTCAACAAAATGCTTGACCATCACTCCTATCATGATGATCATGGAACCTTCCCCTCCGGTTCGATATGCCGATAAACACCTGGAGCTGGGAAAATATTTCCGAATATTTTCCGGCTCCCTCTAAAATACTTAATGATGCATTAGAACCCGTAATCAACCCATACCGCCATGTCATGTTGTCAATAATGTATCTCACAAATGTGCAAAATCTCAATTTGAAATACTTTATATTTTGAGCTACACAAAAATAACAAATGTGTAGATCTGAGTATACACACTTTCAAATCTCCAAAATATACAAGATTTTGTCATTTTTATGTAGCCCATAATACAAAGAATTTTGCGTTGTGATTTTGCATCTCTACTCATAGTGGGGGAGTTGGGGGAGTTGGTAGGTGGTATCGTCGCTTCGTAACCCCCCCCCCCCCTACCCCCACCCCGTTCCATTGATTAAGACGTTTTTTTCTCCATTTTTTCATTAAGTAAGGCGCAGGGTGGGATTCACAGCCCGTTCCCAATCTGAACTTGCCAAACTGCTCCTCCTTCCACGCCTCCTCCTCTATTGTAGCATATGAATTAACTGCAATATCTTTATTTTCCTTTCATGGGTTTGGCCATAATTAGAAACCGAGCATTACGCGTGGATTAGTTGGATGCATGGCGTAACACGAGGGCTACGATGCGCATGGCCTGCGAACAAGAAACGAGAAACCAATCGGTTTCGGATCTGATTTTTAGGGATACTACGGGAACCTATTTTAGGAAATTGGCAATCATCAGGTAAATCTTATGGCAAGTGGCAATCGTATAAACAATATATGGCAATTGGCAATGTGCAGCTAATCCTCTACCAAAGCTCTCGCATGACATGATTTGGCAATAATCACCATTATCGGCCACAAAAGCAGGCCGCCGCACTGCCTTCGTAGGATGTGCCTGCACTCCAACATAGCGAGGCACCACACCCCTGCCCAACGTGTGTCGCACTGGAGAGGGCCTGAGGAGCCATGCCGCAGCTCACTGGGTATTCCGGAATGAGGTCGATGTGTCTACCTGCCGCCGTTTGGACCCTGCCAGAGTGGCCAATCCACCGCAGCAGACCAAGGTAGTCACCGAAAGGAACCCGTCGTCCACATCGTCGCCGGATCATGGGCACACCGGTATCTGGCGTCGTCCGCTTCCCATCCCACCCTTACTCAGCCATCCGTGGTGCACCATCGTCTCAGGTACTCCCGCGCTGCATGGAAGCCTCGCCGCCGAACACGTCTTCGAGGAACCATGCCAGCAGCGGCGCCACGAGAACGACGCCGTCAGCAGCTCCTTCCGAGGGATTCGGTCGGGAGATGTCGTTGTCACCCGGCATCGCGCTGGTGGAGGATGTTGTTGGACGGGCATTTGGCCCTTTAATATAGTCAATCTGTTAAACTGTTTAGATGGGAAAACTGAAGCGATGTGTCGATCAAGTGATGATGTGTCTGACCAAGTGATGCTGCTCTTTTCCCATATGTCCATGAAAAACTTCACATATGTTTTGCCTAATGGTTTAGGTAGAATCAAGGAGATGTCATTGACAAACTTGATAGTACAACTAGACTGAATGCTCATCTAAAGTGCTTAATGTCTTGCCTTACTTCAGGTCTTCGGTACGTACAATGCTTCCATCACTTTGGATGATTTCATAAGTTGAATGCAAATTTCAGTCTTTGTTCTCTACTATTTTGTATTTTGTTGGAGTACTGTTGACACTTGATTAAGTGATTGGCTCAAGAATGTCATGAGCTAAACATTTTAGGAGTATCTATTTTGGCACTGCAATATTATTCATAGCTTCAGCACAATCTTGGTATCGTCACATAACTCTGTTCTATGTTAATTTTTCATATTTTCAAAACAGAATTACCATGTCTCATTCAGGTGATTTACCATGTCATGTCGTAATATATTTTTGATCCGAATAAATGTGTAAATGTGCTGGATTTACAGTTGAACAAAGAAACAAAAGATGAATTGAAAAGCATATATTTACAGTTAAGCTTGCACCATCTCTCTTCTTGACTTTCAACAATGTTTTTCTTTTTTACTCATGTTGCTATGACTAGAGGAAAGCACAAGTGTGACTTTGTAGTTCTTAACCTAAGTTGTTTGATTTGGTTATTTTATGGTAGTTTTCAAGTACAATAATTCTCATAAAATTGGATGGGCGATGGAAATGATATGAGATAATATTTAATCACATATTTGTTGCTTCTGTGTTAACATTGAACATTTAATCACATATTTGTTTCTTACGTGTTAAACATTTAACAATATACATCATGTAGTAAACTTGAGAGAGAGAGAGAGAGAGAGGGAGAGAGAGAGATCCCATTCGAGCTCCGCCACTGGAGAGAGAGATGGGAGGGCGAGAGAGAAAGATTTATTCAAAGCTAAAAACAAGTCGACAATGCAACCTGATGTGCATGAGTATCCTAAACAATTATGTGTAGATTGATGTCGAACCACTAATGTTGCTCCCGTTGCAACGCACGGACAATAGGTGTCAACTGAACAGTAGGTTGTTATTTAAGATGTTTTCCACATCTGAATCTTTGTTCGAATCGCTCGATCGTTTCATCCAGTTTGTTGTTGCAGACAATGTTTTTTTTTGTGGTGCAATCTTTGTTGATTCGGAAAGAAGGCCCTGCTCATGTAGCTTAAGCAGCGGCGAGCAAGGCCAGCGACGACGGAAATGTTGTGGCCGGCGCCCATGCACTCCTCCTTAACCTCAATGCAGCTTGGTGTTTTGTCAGTATATAGAGATAATAATACACAGATTCAGTTATCTATATGCCAAAAAAATCTTTGTTTTCTTTTAGTAATTATGCAGAACATCAATATGCAATATTATATGACAAATTGTCCACATCATCCAGTAAATGTGTTAATCATAATAAATCATGGACGGTTGCTGATTTCGGATATTGATAGAATCATAGAATGCTAATAAGTTACATCCTCGAGTATTATGAGAGTATTTAGATTTTGATGGAGCTAAACGTATCCAGCATGATGCGCAAACTCTTGTTGATTGCAGTATTTTAAAATGTCGACATTTCTCAGGTTTGCATGTATTTGGTAGTGTGCTTGTGGAAGTTTGTGAGAACTTGAGTATTACGAGTATACCAGTTTTGTAGGTAATCTTTTTCCAACAGTCTAACAATCTCTGCAGACCATCAGGAACCTTAATGTCGAGAATGAAAATTGTAAGATCAATATCTTACCTATTTTAATATTCTTTGAGAAACATCGTTAAAGAATACAAGATATACTTATTGTTAGTTCTTCGTCGACACCTATTGTTCTTAATGAATCTTAGTTGTTAACAATATGTAGTACTATAGGATCAATGGAAAGAAGGTTCGGTTGTCTAGTTGATGCTACTAATGTTGGCTCTACCAAAGTATCTCTTCTGCATGATATCTTCTTAATTATGGATCCCGTCATTTTGAGAAAGTCAGTATCTCCGTAGCAAGCAGGCAGCTTAGCCAACGGTGTAGGACGATCTAGTTCTTTTGGAATCAAATTATTGGGTTCTAACTGTATATTCTGAATTCGTTTGTAAACAAATGTGACGAGTGGGAGAGGATCTGCATTTATAAAATTTACTTAGGTTGAGTTTCCGTTTTCAAAATCCTATTGTTATTTATTCTTTTTCGTTGTAATAATTTACTATTTATAATATTTTTTATTTCTTCTGGATATAATCTACTATTTTTGGATTCATGGGAACAAGATGGAAGAGCTAACAGTCGTTGTTTTACGCCAGTACAATTGCTCTTGAGAGGGCACTTGGAAAGTGGGTGCATTAAAGAGCAGATCAAGTGGGCTGAGGCCCTCGTGGCTATGTTAGATGTTGGAACAACAATGATATGGGGATGAATGGAGCGATCTTAAAGGAGAAACTACAACATTTTTCTATAAAAAAAAGTCACCGATTGTTGATGAAATTGTTAAAATGTGGATGTTGTAAGTCCACGATATGAAGTTTGTGTATGAGCCAAGTACTATTAGGTGGATGAATCTTCTTATGTAGATGACCCTGAAATGGAGAATGCAGGCATGTCTTGGTTTACTTTCATCATCACCTAATCCCCAAAAAAGTTTGGTGATGGAAGCCATCAAATTTTGTACTAATCTTACGATGTGCGGAGATCATTGTTGTTCACTAGTAGAAAAACGACCTAATGTTCACCTCATTAGTCCCGGTTCAATTACGGACCGGCACTAATGTGACCATTGGTGCCGGTTCCAACGGCTAGGCGGGCGGCACTCATTAGCCCCGGTTCGTGTTGAACCTCTAGTACCGGTTCGTGCCACGAACCGGGACTAGAGATGCACCTTTAGTCCCAGTTTGTATAACCAGCCGGGACTAAAGATGCCTCTATATAAACCTTCGTCGGGCCTGAGCCCATTTCTCTCTGTTTTCCCATTTCATTCCTTCCTCTCCTCTATTCTTCCCCATTCCTCGAGCTCATCCTTCATTTTTGCCAAAATTTGTCAAGATTTGAAGGCCCCCCATCCATCCAAGTGATCACAAAGGTTAGCAACTTTGTCCTTTCATATCTCATTGCTAGATTAGCTCTTGCAATGCTCTATAAGTATAGTGATTTGTGGGTTTTAGTTTGGGAGTAATTATATGTGGTAGTTTATTTGATTTACATGCAATTTGAGCTCAAATTAACTCTTAGTTTGCATATGTAGGTGTGGTTTACTTAGTGCCTTCCCGTCCCCGTCCTAAAGACCACCGTCGATCACCCGCACCGTCCCGTCGCCGGCACCACCTTGGTGAGCCTCTTGTTCTTATCTTTTTTATAAAAAAATATCATGTTTGTGTGATTTAGATATATAGTTACTTGTATAATTTTCTTACCCGTACGTTGTTTGTTATACATAGTGGCATGGTTTTGATATCCGTCCCCGTCGGCCCTCGTCCGGTTTATGATTCGGATGTGGTATATTCTCTTTTATAACTATTTGTTGCATTTCGTGTTTATGACAAATTATGCACATCAAGTTGACATAGATATTTTTATCTAGGAGGTATGTGAACCGGAAATTCCAACTAACCCTCTTGTCGAGAGGTTAAATTTAGTTGAAAAAGAAAATGAGTATTTGAAAGAAAAATTGAAAAGAATTGAAGAAGAGAAGATGAAACTGGAGTTGTATGTTGCCGATGTCGTCGATGATCACAGGATCAAGTTGGAGAAAATGCGCTTGAAGATTAGAAAGATTAGAAAATATGCCATTGATAGTGAGGCTTGGTATCATTATGCTGTTGGATCAATTGTTACCTTAGTTGCGATCTTGATCGCATTTGTTGTTGCATTTAAATGCTTTAGCTAGAGAGTTTGTATGTTGTTTTATGAGAATAAGTGTGTATGAACTTTATATATGTACTTGTATTAATTTGGTCTTTTCGGTGCTGTGTAATGAAGATGAGCTGGCAATGGATGTACGATGACTGATGCTCTCCCCAGTTCATTAATGGCATGCGTACTTTTCTGCTTGCGGCTGAGGCAAACAAGCGGGCGGATGGCTTTATGTCTTGTCCATGTGCTGGCTGTAAGAATGATCAGAATTACTCTAAGTTATGAACCATTCACGTCCACCTGTTTGAGTCCAGTTTCATGCCCAACTATAATGTTTGGACCAAGCAAGGAGAAAGAGGGGTTATGATGGAAGACAATGAAGAAGAAGAGGACGATGACAACAATCCTGGCCATGGGTCCCCAGAATATGATGGTACAACAATGGGGGAAGAAGCTGAGTCGGCAATGCGGGAAGAAGATGAAGAAGAGGCATCAGATGAGCCCGCTGATGATCTTGGTCGGGCCATTGCCGATGCAAAGAGAAACTGCACAAGTGAAAAGAAGAGGCTGAAGTTGCAGAGCATGTTAGATGATCACAAGAAATCGTTGTACCCAAATTGTGAAGCTGACAAGAAAAAGCTGGCACCACACTGGAATTGCTGCAATGGAAATGAGAGAATGGTTTATCTGGCAAGGGATTTGGAAAGTTGCTGATAATGTAAAAGAACATGCTTCCAAAGGACAACGAATTGCCCGACAGTACGTACGAAGCAAAGAAGGCTGTCTGCCCTCTAGGATTAGAGGTGCAGAAGATACATGCATGCCCTAATGACTGCATCCTCTACCGCGGTGAGTACGTGGATTTGAATGCATGCCCGGTATGCGGTGCATTGCCCTATAAGATCAGCCGCGATGACCCTGGTGATGTCAAGGGCGAGCGCCCCAGGAAAAAGATTCCTGCCAAGGTGATGTGGTATGCTCCTATAATACCACGGTTGAAATGTTTGTTCCAAAACAAAGAGCATGCCAAGTTGATGCGATGGCACAAAGAAGACCGTAAGAAAGACGGAAAGTTGAGAGTACCCGCTGATGGGTCGCAGTGGAGAAAAATCGAGAGGAAGTGGAGGGACTTTGCAGATGACGCAAGGAACGTATGGTTTGGTATAAGCGCAGATGGCATTAATCCTTTTGGGGAGCAGAGCAGCAATCATAGCACCTGGCCTGTGACTCTATGTATGTATAACCTTCCTCCTTGGTTCTGCATGAAGTGGAAGTACATTATGATGCCAGTGCTCATCCAAGGCCCTAAGCAACCCGGCAACGACATTGATGTGTACCTAAGGCCATTAGTTGAAGAACTCTTACAGCTGTGGAATGAAAAAGGTGTACGTGCGTGGGATGAGGACAATCAGGAAGAATTTGACCTACATGCGTTGTTGTTTGTGACCATCAATGATTGGCCTTCTCTCAGGAACCTTTCAGGACAGACAAACAAGGGACGCCGCGCATGCACGCACTGTTTGGATGATACCGACAGTATATATTTGGATAATTGTAAGAAGAATGTGTACCTGGGACATCATCGATTTCTTTCGAGCAGGCATCCCGTAAGAAAGAAAGGCAAGCATTTCAAAGGTGAGGCAGATCACTGGAGGAAGCCTCGCCACCGTACTGGTGATGATGTACATGATATGGTCAAGGATTTAAAGGTAATCTTTGGAAAGGGTCCTGGCGGACAATCTGTTCCGAATGACGCTGACGGACGCACACCCATGTGGAAGAAGAAATCTATATTTTGGGACCAACCCTATTGAAAAGACCTAGAGGTCCGCTCTACAATCGATGTGATGCACGTGACGAAGAATCTTTGCGTGACCCTGCTTGGCTTCTTGGGCGTGTATGGGAAGACAAAAGATACACCGGAGGCACGGGAGGACCAGCAACATATGCACGGAAAAGACGGCATACATTAGGGTCATGCCAGCTACGCTCTTACCAAAGAAGAGAAGGAAATCTTCTTTGAATGCCTGCTCAATATGAAGGTCCCATCTACCTTCTGGTCAAATATAAAGGGAATAATAAATATGGCAGAGAAAAAGTTCCAGAACCTAAAGTCTCATGACTGCCACGTGATTATGACGCAACTGCTTCCGGTTGCCTTGAGGGGGCTTCTACCGGAAAACGTTCGATTAGCCATTGTGAAGCTATGTGCATTCCTCAATGCAATATCTCAGAAGGTAATCGATCCAGAAATCATACCAAGGTTAGAGAATGATTTGGTGCAATGTCTTGTTAGTTTTGAGTTGGTGTTCCCACCATCCTTCTTCAATATCATGACGCACGTCCTAGTTCACCTATGCGAAGAGATTGCCGTTCTGGGTCCTGTATTTCTACACAATATGTTCCCCTTTGAGAGGTTCATGGGAGTCTTAAAGAAATATGTTCATAACCGTGCTAGGCTAGAAGGAAGCATCTCTAAGGGCGATGAAAATGAGGAGGTCATTGAGTTTTGTGTTGAATTTATTCCAGACCTTAAGCTGATTGGTGTTCCTGAATCACGGCATAAGGGCAGACTGGGTGGAAATGGCACGCTAGGACCGAAAGCAATAATATGTATGGACGGGCATTCTCTCACTCAAGCACACTACACAGTTCTTCAAAATTCCGCCTTGGTGGCTCCATATATCGAGGAACACAAGAATATTCTACGCTCCAAACACCCGGAGGAGTCTGATGACTGGATTACACGTGAACAAACAGGGACTTTTGCCCACGTGCCATGCATGACGACGCTGTTGAAGATGACCTGTACTCGCTGTCGTAGTTACCATCTTCGAATATAATGACATTCAAAGGGTACGAGATAAATGGGAATACATTTTACACAATCGCCCAAGATAAAAAGAGCACCAACCAAAACAGTAGTGTCTGCCTTGATGCAGCAACCAAGAGGGGAAAGGACACATATTATGGTTACATAGAGGAGATATGGGAACTTGACTATGGACGTGGTTTGAGGGTCCCTTTGTTTCGGTGCAAATGGGTCAATCTGACACGAGGCGGGGTAACGGAAGACCCGCAGTACGGAATGACAACAGTGGATCTCAACAATCTTGCGTACGAAGACGAACCATTCGTCCTAGCCAATGATGTGGCTCAGGTTTTCTATGTGAAGGACATCTATACCAAGCCGAGAAAAAGAAAAGATAAGGAAGCGAATACATCATACGATGAGTCAAAGCGCCACATAGTTCTTTCAGGGAAAAGAAACATCGTGGGAGTGGATGACAAGACAGACATGTTAGAAGATTATGAAAAGTTTCATGAAATTGCTCCCTTCAAAGTGAATATTGACCTGAGCATCCAGTTAAATGATGAAGATTATCCATGGTTACGGTGCAATGGGACACACGCGAAGAAAAAGTTTTACACACAAAGATCCCACTCTGGGATGTGACCGGCTTCACTGTCATCACTTTCTTCTCTAGTGATGTATTCGAGACTTATATATCTGGAAAGTCCCACTTTGGACAAACCGGAGGGAATCTTTGTAATAGTTAGGGTGCATATGTGTTTTGGCATTTGAAACGTGTATTTATGTGCTTCGGACAAACGACATCAATTTTCAACCCTTTCCGACTTCATTTGCTATTTTTCATGCATTTATTGATTTTTTTGAGCTAAATAACCCTGAAATTGAAAAGAACTACAAATGAACTCTGAAAAGGTTGAAAGTTGGCATGGTATCATCATTTCACCCACATAGCATGTGCTAAAAAGTTGAGAGGGTTACGGCAAAAACGGATGCACTTCGTGTACAAAATGGACAATCTCTTTCAAAGTATCAGGGTTTCGGACGAAAACTCATCTGTTATACAAAGGCATTTCATTTTTTAAACTTATTTCAACTCCAGACTTTTTGTGCATTTAGTATGCACCATTCAAAGCCACGTCTTCAATTTTCAACCCTTTCCGACTTCATTTGCTATTTTTCATGCATTTACTGATTTTTTTGAGCTAAATGACCCTGAAATTGAAAAGAACTACAAATGAACTCTAAAAAGGTTGAAAGTTGGCATGGTATCAACATTTCACCTACATAGCATGTGCTAAAAAGTTGAGAGAGTTACGGCAAAAACTAGATGCACTTCATGTACAAAATGGACAATCTCATTCGAGGTATCAGGGTTTCAGACGAAAACTCATCTGTTATACAAAAGGCACTTCAATTTTTAAACTTATTTCAACTCCAGACTTTTTGTGCGTTCAGTATGCACCATTCAAAGCCACGTCATCAATTTCCAACCCTTTCTGACTTCATTTGGTATTTTTCATGCATTTACTGATTTTTTGAGCTAAATGACCCTGAAATTAAAAAGCAGTACAAATGAACTCTGAAAAGGTTGAAAGTTGGCATGTTATCATCATTTCACCCACATAGCATGTGCTAAAAAGTTGAGAGGGTTACGGCAAAAACTGGATGCACTTCGTGTACAAAATGGACAATCCCTTTCGAAGTATCAGGGTTTCGGACGAAAACTCAACTGTTACAAAGGCATTTCATTTTTTTAAATAACCTAAGAATTACCAAATTGAATATAATGATAAAACACACTAATATTATACAGAAGGAAAAAGAATCACTGAAAAATCTATTTTTAAAGTAAAGTTATTCACAAACTAGTGATTCACACAAAATTCAAATATTTCAAATTTAAACTATCCAAATTTGAAAACTACTGGCACTAACAGAAAGTTTATAATTTTTTTTTACCTAAAGCAAAAAGATTCACAAAGAAACTCTAAATAAAGCAAAAAACAACTCAGAAACAAAAGAAAATTAATAAAGAAGAAAACCAAAAAAATGAAAAATAAATAAAGTAAAAAAAGCCCGCCTACTGGGCCACAACAGCCTGCATACGACTAGAAACCCAACCTGTAGTTGGGCCAGGATGCAGTCCCGCAAGGCCCAGTAGGCCCACAGGGCAGCACAGGTGAGGTAGGCCCAGAAGGCCTGCTTTAGAGAGGAGCTCGAAGGAGCAGCCGCGGCTGGGTTTATAAACCAGTTCGGCTGCCCTTCGCTGGGCGAGGTGGGACTAAACTTCGTGCACCGCGGCTGTGGCAGCGCACCACCTTTAGTCGCGGTTGGTGGCTCCAACCGCGACTAAAGGCCCCCCTTTAGTCCCGGTTGGAGCCACCAACCGCGACTAAAGGTGGTCGCTTCCCGCCGCTTGGCCTGGCCAAAATTCACCTTTAGTCCCAGTTGGTGGCTCCAACCGGGACTAACGGTGCCTCCTATATATACAACACTTATGAATTTTTCACTCCATTCGTCCTCTTCCGCTCCGCCGCCCGCCTCGACGACGCCGTCAGGCTGCACGACTGCGCCGCCGCCGCCGCCGACCTCGAGCCCGCCCGCGTCGCTCTCCACGCGGGCCCCATCGATGTCTCCCACACGCCGCGCGCCGTCGTCGTCCTCTCCGGTCGAGCCCACGCGCCGGCGCCTCGCTCTCGTCCGACCCCGCCCCGGCGAGCCCGCGCGCCGGCGCCTCGCTCCTCCGATCCCCCGCCCCGACGAGCCCGCGTCGCTCCTCCACGCCGCCCGGCCCCCACCCCGACGACTCGACCCCCTGAGTGAGCTCCGGCGGCGGCCATCTTTTTTTTTCATTGTTGTTCATCTTTTTTTTTGTGTTATATAAATGAGTAGGAATTAGATGTATATGTAGATAAATGTTCGATGTATATATATGTATGTATATGAATAATGTTATGTACTATATATGTTACATGAGTATAGGAATTTCTGATGTTAGATGTATAATAATGTATATGTATGTATATACACTAGTAGAAAACAGGGCTTTCGTCACAGCCGGATCGGAGCATTAGTCCCGGTTGCATTATGAACCGGGACTAACGTGAGCATTAGTCCCGGTTCGAGCGGCTTGGTCGCTGGGCAGGCATTAGTCCCGGTTCAAATGTGACCTTTAGTCCCGGTTCGTGGCTCAAACCGGGACTAAAGGTTAGACCTTCAGTCCCGGTTCGAGCCATGAACCGGGACTAAAGGGGTTGAGGGTTTAGTCCCGGTTGGTGGCTCAAACCGGGACTAAAAGTTACACCTTTAGTCCCGGTTTGAGCCACCAACCGGGACTAAAGGCGTTTTGAAATTTGTTTTTTGTTTTTTCATTTGTTCTTTGTGTTTAGTTTCTGTTTTAAATTGCTTATATCTTTTAGGATATTTGATGTTTTTGAGTGATTCTTTTTGCATTAGATTCAAAATTTTGTCTAGTTTCTGTTTGTGCCATTAGTTTTCAAATTTGAGTGATTTAAATATGAATATGTTCAAATTTGCTTCAAATCCTAGATTCTGAATAATTTGAGTTTAAAAATAGTTTTTAATTTAATTCTTTTTGCTCCTAGTCACATGTTAGACGGTGCTAGCAGATGTAGTAGACGGTAGGATTGGATGGACACCATCTCGGACTAAAGAGGTTCAAACTCTACCCCCCCCTGTGTATCGTCATTTCAGTTTTGTAAAAAACAAAAGAAAATGATAAAAACTTCAAAAATTAAAATCCTTCGAGATGTAGTTATGTTACTACATCTACTAGTTAGGAAAATTAAAAAACTTAAATTTGGACATGTTTTGCAAAATAGTGTTATGAAAAAGTAAAACGGCCATATCTTTTGCATACGATGTCGAAAAAAACGCATAATATATCAAAAAAAATCAGAACGAAAATCCGCATCCGATTCCGACTGCCAAAGCCGGTTTTGCAAATTTTAGAATCCTCAAATTCTTAAAGGAAAAAAAGTTATGCTCAAATTTCAGTTTTTTTTGAATTTTGGTTAAATCTGGTCAAACTGTGGTCAAACTATGGTCAAACTACTTATTCAAGAAATATTAGTGTTACTAAATAATTATTTTAGTTTTTTTGAATTTTGGTCAAACTATGGTCAAATCAGGTCAAATTATGGTGAAATCAGGTCAAACTGTGGTCAAACTATGGTCAAACTATTTATTCAAGAAATATTAGTGTTACTAAATAATTATTGTTTTTTAGAATAATAGTTTCAAACTCAAACGGTGCTTAATGCTCAAGTTCAACTCCTAAGGGTTAATAGGATTGACAGCTTAGTATTGTCAGGAAAACATCAAGTGCAGACTTGGAAACTAGGGGGAATAGAACTTGAAAGTTAAGCGTGCTCAGGCTGGAGTAGTGAGAGGATGGGTAACCATCCGGGAAGTTAGACGATTTGGAATGAGTGCTGATTAGAGATTAGAGATTAAACTCTAAAGCAGTGAGGAGGGAGGGGTGATTAGAGATTAAATTGTCAAATAATTCAAATATTTGAAAATCAGAAAAAAAAAAAAAAAAAATTAAAAAAAATTCAATTTTTTTTTTCAAAAAATTCCTTTAGTTCCGGTTGGTGTTACCAACCGGGACTAAAGGCTCCACCTTTAGTCCCGGTTGGTAACACCAACCGGGACTAAAGGTCCTCCAGCCCGAGCTCCAGCAGGCGGCCACGTGGAGCCCCATCTGTCCCGGTTCGTATAAGAACCGGGACTAAAGGTGTTGGGCTTTAGTCCCGACCCTTTAGTCCCGGTTCCCGAACCGGGACAAATGGGCCTTATGAACCGGGACAAATGGCCCTTTTTCTACTAGTGATATAGGAATGTTAGATGTTTTAGATGATTATTTTTATACAATGTATATGTATATGTGTAGATGAATGGTGAAATTTACATTGATTTTCTGTTTTTTTAGTTTTGTATACTTATAGAAAAAGTTGCATAGAAAAATGTTGACCATATATATATTTGTTAGAAGGACTATAAGTGGGAAAAGTTTCGGAATTTTTTGAGAAAGGAATATTATTAGGGTAGTTATAACCTAGGAATGGGACATTATAATTGAAAAGAGGATACTTTGCTCAAAATTTCCTAATAAAATGACAAAGTTTGAATTTTGACATATGCAATATTTGATCATATGTCAAAGTTTGATCTAGAGTGAAATATGATCAAATATGCAACATTTGATCATATGTCAAAGTTTGAATTTTGAAATAGATGCTAGAATGACATAGATGTACATTCGAGAGGAAGTTTGAATTTCGACATCCAATGTAACTACAATTTTGACATTTGATCCAATGTATAGCAATTAGTATTTGGAAAAGTTGCATATTTTAATGATGTATTTGCAAAAGTTTGTTATGTATTTGCAATTAATTAGTATATGTATGTATAGTACAATAGATTCTCTTAGTCCTTTAATAAGGGATTTATCAAGAATGCCCCCATTATGGATGTGCACAAGTTGATCCATTTTTTTCTGATCTCATCTATATATATATGTATATATTCTTCTATATGTCACGTTGTCTGTCAAGGTGTTGAAGAAATCCATGGCTTCATCATTAGCCGGAAGTAACAGGCGCATGATGGTACGAAGCTCTCCAAAGTTGTTTTGGAACGGAGTCCCTGATAGGATAATTCGCTTTTTGGTACGAATTTCAGAAAAGGCCTTCCAAATAGCGATATTCGGAAGGCTCTTGCTAAACTTCGTACCAAAAAGCTAATTATCCTATCCGGGACTCCGTTCTAAAACAATTTGGAGAGCTTCGTACCATCATGCACCTGTTACTTCCGGCTAATGATGAAGCCATGGTTTTCTTGAATCCTTTGACACTAGACAACGTGACATATAGAAGGGTTGATGAGATCAGGAAAAATATGGACCATTTTCTGCACATCCAGAATGGCGCCATTTTGTTAAATCCCTTAAAGGTTAAGAGAATCTGTTATGATTCTGAATCCTGTTCGTAGCCAGGGACTAAAGGTTTTCCTCGTATATTAAGAAATCACAATCCAAACATTTAAAAATGTTACATTTGCATAGAATTTGTTCTCGACGTCAACGATGCCCAGCCCGCATCCTCGTCGTCGACCCGTTCGTGACGACGTCCTACTTCAGAGGCGCCATGTCCGGGACTGGGCTCCGCCGGGCTGGCACTGGGAGGTGCTACCTTCAGGGGCGCGCATCTTGGTGAGGAACCCGGGTCCCGTTGTTGACCCGGAGCTTCTTTGGTGGCGGGCACGTGGGCCACATTCGGTGCAGAGGCTGGCGTCCCCCGCGGAGGTGGTACGTCACCATGTCAGGGAGGAGGACAAGCATGTCCGTTGCTACATGGTTGCGTTAGACGTCAGGTTCTCCAATACCTGACAGGTTATTCAGGGATCTCACCCGAGCTATGATCCTGTGATGGTTCCTTCTCTTTGGGTGTCCACCGCGAGTGAACTAGATTATTTGATAGTATTCGATCTGTATTAGCTAGTGATGTATTCGAGATAATATTCGAGACGATGTATTCGAGATTATAATTATTTGACAATATTCGAGACGATGTATTCAAGATTATATTCGATGATGCATATCAATTTTCTGGATTATTCGAGATGCATATTATCTACTATGATTCAGTTTTTCCTTATTGATTGCATGCATGCATTCTAATTTGAATACAATTTTTTTTTATCTTTCTTCTGGATTAGTTAAATAAAAGCTATGGACAATGCCGGCAGATAAGGAGAAGAGGCCCTATTCGACATCATACGCTCCCCGAGCCTAGATGGGAATGAAGAAGATGACGGCTCGCAATATCTGAACCCTACCGGTAAGGGTATGATATTTGATGAAGACGAACAAATAGATGAAGTCCAGACCTTCGATGACGAAGGAAATGTTGTTCTTGAAATAACAAAGACCGGCGAGGTATATTTATATAAGCAGGCATCTGGTGATCATCACATGTTTTAATTGATTTGTATATATATTAACAAATCGATCTTTCTTCTTTTAGCCCTTCGGATCTAGCAAATCTTCTACAAGCAGCAGGACAGTTCGAGGCCCGGCCAAAAAGTTGAAGGATGGCGTAAAGTACAACATCGATGCCATCAAACCTAATGGCGAACCACGCAAACCTAAGAAGAATGCGAACAAGTTCATTCGTCAATGCGGAGTTATTGTCAGGGACCAAATCCCGATCTCCATTCAAGAATGGAAAAAGCCAGCAAAGGAAGATCCAGATGTTACTTTTGTCGACCAAAGAGCAAAAGATCGGCTTCGGGAATCTCTCTTGTCACATTTCACCCTACCAGATCATTTCACAGATGCAGATGTGGAGAATGTCAAGAACGCTGCTCTAAGGAAGATGGTGATAGCATTCAACAACCACAAGAAAAGTATATGGGCCGCATACGTCAATGCAGGAAAGAAGACTCCAGAATTCAAGGGAACACTGGAGAAGGCAAGAGCTCACTGGGACGCTTTCGTGAAATTCAAGGAATCGGAAGTAGCTCAGGAACAGTCGAGAATAAACAAGATTAATGCCGCAAAAAAGGAGTGGCACCATAAGCTGGGGCCAGGTGGCTACGAGGTGGCCCGGCCTAAGTGGGATCTCGCTGAGCAAGAGATGATAGATGCAGGGGTCACTCCAGTTACATTGAGCTGGCCCCCCAAGTCCAGGACTTGGTTCTATGCACATGGGGGGACGTTGGACCCAAAGACAGGCGAGGTTTTGGAGGGGGCAAGTCTTAAAGGAGCCGATGTGCGTTTACTTGTTGCAATAGAAGAGGCTCGAACAGGGGTGTTAAAGCCCAACAGAGAGAACGACGAGCTTACGCGCGCCCTGAAGAATCCTGAACACCCGGGAAGAACACGAGGCAAAGGCGTTGTTCCATGGTTTGAGGGGTTTGCGGACTGGAACGCCGACTACAAAAGTCATGCGAGAAAGAAGCAGCAGGAGGAGCAGAAGAGGAAGCTGGAGGAGGAGAGGAAGCAGGAAGCAGACCGCCTTCGCATCGTAGAATCAAAGCACGCAGAGTTGGCACTCGCTTTCCAGCGGCGGCAGCTGCAGATCGACTCACTTAGCCAGGAAAGGGGGTCTCAGCAGCGGCAGCAGCTAGCGGATCCAGCACTGGATAGCACCGTCCCATCCATGCCGAGAAGCAGCGTGGGTTCCGCCCCGGGCGATGATGCACTACTGGATAGATACCGTGTGGATGATATCATAGATACGACAACTTGTGAGCTACACTTTAAAATAAAGAACATATCCATGAAGGTGGCGGACGGCGTTGCTTATACAAATCCCCCTGAAGCAACCTTCCATTGCAATCCGATTCCAGCTGGCTATGCTCATGTCGGGGTTGATGAAGTGGTGGCACAATATTCGGGGCTAGAGTTTGGCATTCCTGGAGGTGATGACGAGCGCACACTGGGAGAGGCCGTACATCGTATCATTCTATGGAGAAAGGATTGCATCGTCTTTCCAAGGCCACCGACACCGCGTCAGGCAGCTCCTCTCCACCGCCGCCTCAGCAGACTCCCGCTCCTCCAAGTCCGCCACCGCGTCAGCAGACTCCTCCTCCTCCAAGTCCGCCACCGCGTCAGCCCACTCCTCCTCCACGTCCAGCACCACGTCAGCCGACTCCTCCTCCTCCAAGTCCGGCACCACGTCAGCCGACTCCTCCTCCAAGTCAGGCACCACGTCAGCCGTCTCCGCCGCCTCAGCGGGCTCCGCCGCCTAAGCAAAAGCGAAAGAGAGGTGCCGCAGCTATGGCGGCTAGCGGTACAAGAGGAGGCAAGAAATACAGATTTGGTCCAAGCCTCAAGCCTCTTCCGAGGTTTCCTTACCACCTGACTGACGAGGAAAACGAGATCGAAGTGCAAGCCCAAGTGAAGGCCCATTTTGGACCAAAACCGCCCCCGCCGCCAGAGGAGAAAGTACCTGAGCATGGCTCAACCACCAGCTCCCATGCATATTGACTCAGACTATGAGCGCCAAATCAAGAAGTCATATCAAGCACAAAAAAAGGAGTCGAGGTCGAGCTCGAGCCAAGCAGCTGCCAAAAAAAGCGGGAAAACTGCTCCCCAGCTGGGAGAACAGGCGGCGCAATCGATCCCCCCGCTCATTGTACCAACACTTGTGAGTACCGGCGCCGATCAGCTGGTAATAACCGACGATCATAGAATGATGGCTGAAGAGGCCGGTGTCGCTGTAGAACAACTCCTAGAGATCGAGCCCATGGAAACGTTTAAAGAGGAGGAACTAAAACAGAAATATGTCCGCGGCGAACCTATGGTCACGCCTGAGGAGATCAAGCGTCTATCAACGAGAATGTATGAATTGCATCAATGCTACATGAGAGAAGCCAAAACTACCGATAAAGAGTCCCTCATGGTGCTAGTCAAAGAAGAGCATTACTTCCATGAAAAAGCTCTGTGGGTTGAGTTTCAAGAACTGTTTCAGTTATTCAATCATGACGTACTCAACAAATCTATCATCAGTTGCTATTGTCTGTAAGTAATTTCTTTCTGTAAGTTAAGTCTCTAGGTAGCTGTAGTGCTCGTTCATTAACTGTAATTATCCTCACTATATTCTTTTCTGTGGTGTTATGCAGAATGAAGATCTATGAAATGAAAAAAGCTGGACGCTATGGCATTGGGTTCATTCACCCAAATACCATTAATGAAGAGACATGGTCACGTGAATATGATCGACCATACACAGAGAAAACCTTGCTAGAGTTCTTGGTGCGACTAAATACCCAACCAGAAATACTACTTCCTTACAACTTCGGGTGAGTGACACTGTCTTGTACTACAAATTCTGTTTTTGCTTACTAGATGTTAATAAGTGTAGTTGATGAGTTATGCACATGCCCGCTTAATTATACAAACGTGTGCACATGCAGTTTCCACTGGATCTTGTTAATCATTGAAGTTGACAAGGGAAAAGTTCAAGTACTGGACTCACCACTTAAAGATGCTAATCAATACTCAATCGTGAGGGGGATGGTCGATAGGTAATTTCAATCATTATCGCACTATGTCGGCCTCTTTAGTTTGTTTCCTGATATCAACTAATTAATAACTCCTTTATTCATTTTCTTTGCCGGCGGGCAAGGCTTGGGAAAAGTTCATCAAAAAGGTTAAAGGCCAATGGAAACAACAGCTGACATGGGTGCGACCCAAGGTAATTAATTAAGTGGTACTAGCTATCTGACATCTCTTTAATTCTAGTTTCAATACCATTATCAAGCTTGATTAATTATTATCTGATTGAATTCTATTCTTGTAAAGGCCCTGAAGCAGGCGCCGAGGACTAATTTATGTGCATACTACGTTTGCGAGAACATTCGCATGATGGCGTCCGAAAGGAGCAAAGATGATAGAAACCGATGGGTACGTTTGCCAGAACACTATTCACAATTTTTATATCATTATCTAATATATACACACACAACTAATACATGCATATTGATCTCCTTCTTTAAAGATGAGGGACATGCGGGATAAGCTCCTACCAGAGAATCGCGTACGAGCGATTTAAGAGGAAATAGCGGGATTTTTGCTCGATCAGATCATAGATCCCAAAGGAGAATACCATTACATCGTACCTAGCTAGATCGACCTAATGCCTCCATGTAATGATCTGCAAATTGAAGGAGAAATTGTATATACCAAATTGTATATATATATATATGTATGTGAATGGTCATGCGAGAAATTCGATCATATATATATGATCGGTTCTACGAGAAATTCTATTTATATATGTGCATGACGTGTACAATATGTAGTAGCGTAAAATATGTTTGAAATGAAAAAGAATTAAATGCAAAACACAAAACTAAAATGAAAAATAAATCATAAACCCATAAACCCCTAAACCTTTTAGTCCCGGTTGGTGTTACCAACCTGGACTAAAGGTCTCCCAGCCCCGGGTGCGGGCTCGTGCCACGTGGTGGGCCTTTGGTCCCGGTTCGTGTCGAACCGGGACTAAAGGGGGGGTGGGACCTTTAGTCCCCACCCTTTAGTGCCGGTTGCAGAACCGGGACTAAAGGTCCTTACGAACCGGGACAATAGCCTGATTCTGCACTAGTGGTTACTCTCAAAAGTTCCATTAAATTTATCTATGTTATTTATTCCTTTGTTTTATTCATTTTATTACATTGTTTCTCTTTAATGTTTTAGCTTCTAGGATATAATGTAGCCGGCGAATGTTAACATCGAGGAAAAATTAAGCTGAACCAAATTAAATTTTGAGTCTTGAGAGGGAGAGGGGGGAGAGTCAGTGTGTGTGTGTGTGTGTGTGCGCGTCTGAGAGAGAGAGAGAGAGAGCTAGAGAGAGAGGGTGGGAGAGAAGGGGAGGGAGAGAGATGGAGGGTGGTAGAGAGAGTGCGGGAGCGAGAGACAGGTATCCATTGTATTCATAGGTCCAATCGGAAAAATAAATTAAAAGGCCTGTGGCAACACGCGGGCCTTCTACTAGTGTTTGTAGGATGCATCATTGGCTACATCCACATTTTTGTTTCAGATTTTTTTTGAAAATTGTAAATATAGTTTTTGAATTTTTTAAAATAAAGGGATCACCGGTGCTTAATTAGGAGCCAAAGTGACTTTTCATTTTTGTTACTGTAGTGTGTGAATTAGTGGATTTTCATGCAATGTATGTACCTATGGTTGGGCAAGATTTTTTTTCTTAGTAGGATTTAACCATGGTGGTTATTTTCTTGTAGCTCAATAAATTTATATGATCATGTTGACAAGGGTTCTTGGTCACCTTCAGTTGTTGAGAGCATTGTTGAGGACTTAGGATATGAGATGACCGGGAGAATAAAGGTGCATTTCTGTGTGTAACACTTACAATAAATAGAAATGGATTGAGAGATATTAGGAGTGCAGTTGACACACAAACTATGTTTGATTTTGTGTCATTTGGCCATACTAGTAAGCATGCACATGCAACGCACGTATTAATGTAAACTTAAATAAAACACATATTATGTCAAAGTTTTGAAAAGGGATTGAAAGAAGGAACAATGTTAAATGCCAATGGATATTGTAGTGACTGAGCGAGTGGTTACTTATGCTATTTGGCCAAAAAAAGGCCTAAGAGAACAAGCACATGCAGCTGCAGCTCTTGCTTCATTCCCCTGGAATATCGTCGACGGGTTTGCATGCTTGATCCCAGACCCAAAGCCCAAGCTATCCCCACCTGTAACCATGAAGGCAACGATGGCTCATATCCGTATTGGTGAAAACCGCCGGTGTGTCAATAAAAAATGCTATAAGAAGACAACATAATTTACAGTGAATGTAAATTGTCAACACCATCCTGACTAAGAGAAGGCAAGATAAACTTGTACCAGTAGGTACAATATATACTATCATAATGAGAAGTGGTTCATGTAATTCTCTATTACAAAAAATATCATTATGCATTATGCATGAAGATGTCGCTATGTCCTTAGTACGCTTTGCCCATCAACAAACCGAGCATGGGTAGACATAGAAGCATCGGCCAAGCCATAGGCCTGAGAGAAAAATGCGCCTGCACATGAAGCATTATCATTAACTGGGACCAAGTGTTCATCTCATTGAGATTTTCATTCCCTCCATTCGAGTAGATATACATTCCGGTAAAACAAACTCTATACAGGACCAAGTGTTCCCATGTAGCTTTATGTCCATGTTTCCTCTTAAGTGAAATGTATTAGAAACAATCATCAAGAAGATAAAGGATAAATACATGGTTTCTCACTACAAAAAGATCGCGGTTCCTAGTAAGGCGCTTCACAGAAATGGAAGAAAACAATATCACAGAGACTTCTTTTCACCTCCACAAGAGAAATTCTCAGGAGTATGTATCTTAGTTAGCTACCATCGTTGGTCAAGTCATCATACAAAGATAATAGGTGAGAACAAACAAAATCGAATGCTAAGAAAGGGCGTGAGTTTTTCATATAAAAAAATATGTAGAAATGTTATTAAGCACAGCTTCTGGTAATCAAAAATAATGGTCCGCCATGCAAAATACGTCTTTCTAAATAGAGATGGATGTAAGGAATCAAGGTCTTAATCTTACCTGTCATGTAGTCCAAGGGAGAAGTTGCTTCTGCCACCGCTCGCTGGTCGTGTGCCTGATAATTCCTCCCAGAGTGATTTGCATCCACTATAAATCATTTATCAGATGAAGAAACTGGCAACAAAAGATCCCCACAAAATCAGTAATTAACTATTCGGCTAAATTAAGGTGAAGGCATGAAGATAACAGACAGCTCAACCAAACGAAAATTAATGTCAACTTATTGGGCCTATGCGGCAGGGTCGCTGCCCTGAATCATGTGTGGCATCATCCAAACGCGGCGTTAAGCATCCCCACGGCGAGTGCTTCGGCGACAAGGCATAGTACTGTTGGGGAACGTAGCATGCAATTTCAAAAAAAATCTACGCTCACGCAAGATCTATCTAGGAGATGCATAGCAACGAGAGGGGAGAGTGTGTCCACGTACCCTCATAGACCGAAAGCGGAAGCGTTAGCTTAACGCGGTTGATGCAGTCGAACGTCTTCGCGATCCAACCGATCAAGCACCGAACGTACGGCACCTCCCGAGTTCTGCACACGTTCAGCTCGATGACGTCCCTCGAGCTCTTGATCCAGTTGAGGACGAGGGAGAGTTCCGTCAGCACGACGGCGTGGCGACGGTGATGATGAAGTTACAGGCGCAGGGCTTCACCTAAGCACTATGACGATATGATCGAGGTGTTAACCTGTGGAGAGGGGCACCGCACACGGTTAAGACAATTGATCTTGTTGTGTTCTAGGGTGCCCCCCTGCGTCCGTATATAAAGGAGGAGAGGGGGAGGCCGGCAGGCCCCTGTAGGGCGCACCAAGTGAGAGGAGTCCTACTAGGACTCCCAGTCCTAGTAGGATTCCACTTGGTGGAAGGGGGAAGAAGGAAGGAAGAGGGAGAGGGAGAGGGAAAGGGGGGCCGCGCCCCCTCCCCTAGTCCTATTCGGACTCCCCAAGGGGGGGCGCGCGCCACCTCCTCGTGGCCTGCCCTCTCTCTCCCCTAAGGCCCATGTTGGCCCATTACTTCCCCGGGGGGTTCCGGTAACCCTTCCAGCACTCCGATAATTACTCGGTACCTCTCGGAACTCATCCGGTGTACGAATAATATCGTCCAATATATCATTCTTTATGTCTCGACCATTTCGAGACTCCTCGTCATGTCTGTGATCTCATCCAGGACTCCGAACAATCTTCGATCACCAAAACACATAACTCATAATACAAATCGTCATCGAACGTTAAGCGTGCGGACCCTACGGGTTCGAGAACTATGTAGACATGACCGAGACACATCTCCAGTCAGTAACCAATAGCGGAACCTGGATGCTCATATTGGCTCCTACATATTCTACGAAGATCTTTATCGGTCAAACCGCATAACAACATACGTTATTCCCTTTGTCATCGGTATGTTACTTGCCCGAGATTCGATCGTTGGTATCATCATCCCTTGTTCAATCTTGTTACCGGCAAGTCTCTTTACTCGTTCCGTAATGCATCATCCCGCAACTAACTCATTAGTCACATTGCTTGCAAGGCTTCATATGATGTGCATTACCGAGAGGGCCCAGAGTTACCTCTCCGATACTCAGAGTGACAAATCCTAATCTTGATCTATGCCAACCCAACAAACACCTTCGGAGACAACTGTAGAGCATCTTTATAATCACCCAGTTAGGTTGTGACGTTTGATAGCACACAAGGTGTTCCTACGGTATTCGGGAGTTGCATAATCTCATAGTTAGAGGAATATGTATAAGTCATGAAGAAAGCTTTTGCAATAAAACTTAACGATCATTATGCTAAGCTAACGGATGGGTCTCGTCCATCACATTATTCTCCTAATGATATGATCCCGTTCATCAAATGACAACACATGTCTATGGTCAGGAAACTTAACCATCTTTGATTAACGAGCTAGTCAAGTAGAGGCATACTAGGGACACTTTGTTTTGTCTATGTATTCACACATGTATTAAGTTTCCGATTAATACAATTCTAGCATGAATAATAAACATTTATCATGATATAAGGAAATATAAAATAACAACTTTATTATTGCCTCTAGGGCATATTTCCTTCAGTCTCCCACTTGCACTAGAGTCAATAATCTAGTTCACATCGCCATGTGATTAACATGAATAGTTCACATCACCATGAGATTAACACCCATAGTTCACATCGTCATGTGACCAATACCCAAAGGGTTTACTAGAGTCAATAATCTAGTTTACATCGCCATGTGATTAATACCCAAAGAGTACTAAGGTGTGCTCATGTTTTGCTTGTGAGAGAAGTTTAGTCAACGGGTCTGCCACATTCAGATCCGTATGTATTTTGCAAATTTCTATGTCTATAATGCTCTGCATGGGCTACTCTAGCTAATTGCTCCCACTTTTAATATGTATCCAGATTGAGACTCTGAGTCATTCGGATCAGTGTCAAAGCTTGCATCGACGTAACCATTTACGACGAACTCTTTGTCACCTCCATAACCGAGAAATATATCCTTAGTTATAATTTTGACCGCTGTCCAGTGATCCACTCCTGGGTCACTATTGTTCCCTCTTGCCAAACTCATGGTGAGGTACACAATAGGTTTTGTACACAACATAGCATACTTTACAGAACCTATGACTGAGGCATAGGGAATGACTTTCATTCTCTTTCTATTTTCTGCCGTGGTCGGGTTTTGAGTCTTACTCAACTTCATACCTTACAACTCAGACAAGAACTTCTTCTTTGACTGATCCATTTTGAACTCCTTCAAAATCTTATCAAGGTATGTACTCGTCGAAAGTCTTATCAAGCATCTTGATCTATCTCTATAGATCTTGATGCCCAATATGTAAGCAGCTTCACTGAGGTCTTTCGTTGAAAAACTCCTTTGAAACACTCCTTTATGCTTTCCAGAAAATTCTACATCATTTCCGATCAATAATATGTCATTCACATATACTTATCAGAAAGGCTGTAGTGCTCCCACTCACTTTCTTGTAAATACAGGCTTCACCGCAAGTCTGTATAAAACTATATGCTTTGATCAACTCATCAAAGCATATATTCCAACTCCGAGATGCCTGCACCAGTCCATAGATGGATCGCTGGAGCTTGCACACTTTGTTAGCACCTTTAGGATTGACAAAACCTTCTGGTTGCATCATATACAACTCTTCTTTAATAAATCCATTAAAGAAATGCAGTTTTGACATCCATTTTGCCAGATTTCATCAAATGCGGCAATTGCTAACATGATTCAGACAGACTTAAGCATCGAAACGAGTGAGAAAATCTCATCGTAGTCAACACCTTGAACATGTAGAAAACCTTTTGCGATAATTCGAGCTTTGTAGATAGTAACACTACTATCAGCGTCTGTCTTCCTCTTGAAGATCCATTTATTCTCTATGGCTTGTCGATCATCGGGCAAGTCAACCAAAGTCCATACTTTGTTCTCATACATGGATCCTATCTCAGATTTCATGGCCTCAAGCCATTTTGCGGAATCTGGGCTCATCATCGCTTCCTCAAAGTTCGTAGGTTCGTCATGGTCTAGTAACATGACATCCAGAACAGGATTACCGTACCACTCTGGTGCGGAATGTACTCTGGTTGACCTACGAGGTTCGGTAGTAACTTGATTTGAAGTTTCATGATCATCACCATTAGCTTCCTCACTAATTGGTGTAGGCATCACTGGAACTGATTTCTGTGATGAACTACTTTCCAATTCAAGAGAAGGTACCACTACCTCATCAAGTTCTACTTTCCTCCCACTCACTTCTTTCGAGAGAAACTCCTTCTCTAGAAAGGATCCATTCTTAGCAACAAATATCTTGCCTTCGGATCTGTGATAGAAGGTGTACCCAACAGTTTCTTTTGAGTATCCTATGAAGATGCACTTCTCCGATTTGGGTTCGATCTTATCAGGCTGAAGCATTTTCACATAAGCAACGCAACCCCAAACTTTAAGAAACGATAGCTTAGGTTTCTTGCCAAAGCATAGTTCATACGGTGTCGCCTCAACGGATTTAGACGGTTCCCTATTTAACGTGAATGCAGCTGTCTCTAATGCATAACCCCAAAATGATAGTGGTAAATCGGTAAGAGACATCATAGATCGCACCATATCTAATAAAGTATAGTTACGACGTTCGGACACACCATTACGCTGTGGTGTTCTAGGTGGCATGAGTTGCGAAACTATTCCGCATTGTTTCAAATGAAGACCAAACTCGTAACTCAAATATTTGCCTCCGCGATCAGATCGTAGAAACTTTATTTTCTTGTTACGATGATTTTCCACTTCACTCTGAAATTCTTTGAACTTCTCAAATGTTTCAGACTTATGTTTCATTAAGTAGATATACCCATATCTGCTCAAATCATCTGTGAAGGTCAGAAAATAACGATACCCACCGCGAGCCTCAACACTCATCGGACCGCATACATCGGTATGTATTATTTCCAATAAGTCTGTAGCTCGCTCCATTGTTCCAGATAACGGAGTCTTAGTCATCTTGCCCATGAGGCATGGTTCGCAAGTATCAAATGATTCATAATCAAGTGATTCCAAAAGTCCATCTGCATGGAGTTTCTTCATGCACTTTACACCAATATGACCTAAACGGCAGTGCCACAAATATGTTGCACTATCATTATCAACTTTGCATATTTTGGCATCAATATTATGAATATGTGTATCACTACGATCGAGATTCAATAAACCATTCATATTGAGTGTATGACCATAGAAGGTTTTATTCATGTAAACAGAATAACAATTATTCTCTAACTTAAATGAATAACCGTATCGCAATAAACATGATCCAATCATATTTATGCTCAACGCAAACTCCAAATAACATTTATTCATGTCCAACACTAATCCTGAAGGTAGAGGGAGTGTGCGATGGTGATCTTGTCAACCTTGGAATCCCTTCCAACACACATCGTCACCTCGTCATTAACTAGTCTCTGTTCATTTTGCAACTCCTGTTTCGAGTTACTAATGTTAGCAACTGAACCGGTATCAAACACCCAGGGGCTACTATGAACACTAGTAAAGTACACATCAATAACATGTATATCAAATATACCTTTGTTTACTTTGCCATCCTTCTTATCCGCCAAGTTTTTGGGGTAGTTCCGCTTCCAGTGACCATTTCCTTTTGCAGTAGAATCACTCAGTTTCAGGTTTGGGTCTAGCTTTGGGCTTCTTCACGGGAGTGGCAACTTGCTTGCCATTCTTCTTGAAGTTCCCTTTTTTTTTCTTGCCCTTTTTCTTGAAACTAGTGGTCTTGTTAACCATCAACACTTGATGTTATTTCTTGATTTCTACCTTCGCCGATTTCAGCATCGCGAATAGCTCGGGAATCGTTTTTGTCATCCCTTGCATATTATAGTTCATCACAAAGTTCTAGTAACAGGGTGATAGTGACTAGAGAACTCTGTCAATCACTATCTTATCTGGAAGATTAACTCCCACTTGATTCAAGCGATTGTAGTACCCAGACATTCTGAGCACATGCTCACTAGCTGAGCAATTCTCCTCCATCTTGTAGGCAGAGTACTTGTCAGAGGTCTCATACCTCTTGACATGGGCATGAGTCTGAAATACCAATTTCAACTCTTGGAACATCTTATATGCTCTGTGGCGTTCAAAACGTTTTGAAGTCCCGGTTCTAAGCCGTAAAGCATGGTGCACTAAACTATCAATTAGTCATCATACCGAACTTGTCAAACATTCATAACGTCTGCATCTGCTCCTGCAATAGGTCTGTCACATAGCGGTGCATCAAGGACATAATTTTTCTGTGCAGCAGTGAGGATAATCCTCAGATCACGGATCAAGTCCGCATCATTGCTACTATCATCTTTCAACTTAGTGTTCTCTAGGAACATATCAAAATAAAACAGGGGAGCTATACGCGAGCTATTGATCTACAACATAGATATGCAAATACTATCAGGACTAAGTTCATGATAAATTAAGTTCAATTAATCATATTACTTAAGAACTCCCACTTAGATAGACATCCCTCTAGTCATCTAAATACTCACGTGATCCATATCAACTAAACCATGTCCGATCATCACGTGAGATGGAGTAGTTTTCAATGGTGAACATATCTATGTTGATCATATCTACTATATGATTCATGTTTGACCTTTCGGTCTCAGTGTTCCGAGGGCATATCTGCATATGCTAGGCTCGTCAAGTTTAACCCGAGTATTCCGCACGTGCAAAACTGTCTTGCACCCATTGTATTTGAACGTAGAGCTTATCACACCCGATCATCACGTGGTGTCTCGGCACGACGAACTGTCGCAATGGTGCATACTCAGGGAGAATATTTATACCTTGAAATTTTAGTGAGAGATCATCTTATAATGCTACCGCCGTACTAAGCAAAATAAGATGCATAATAGATAAACATCACATGCAATCAAAATATGTGACATGATATGGCCATCATCATCTTGTGCCTTTGATCTCCATCTCCAAAGCACCATCATGATTTCCATCGTCACCGGCTTGACACCTTGATCTCCATCGTAGCGTCGTTGTCGCCTCGCCAACTATTGCTTCTACAACTATTGCTAACGCATAGTGATAAAGTAAAGCAATTACATGGCGATTGCATTTCATACAATAAAGCGACAACCATAAGGCTCCTGCCAGTTGCCGATAACTTTTACAAAACATGATCATCTCATACAATAACGTTTATCACATCATGTCTTGACCATATCACATGACAACATGCTCTGCAAAAACAAGTTAGACGTCCTCTACTTTGTTGTTGCAAGTTTTACGTGGCTGTTACGGGCTTCTAGTAAGAACCGTTCTTACCTACGCATCAAAACCACAACGATTTTTTGTCAAGTGTGCTGTTCTAACCTTCAACAAGGACCAGCCGTAGTCAAACTCAATTCAACTAAAGTTGGAGAAACAGACACCCGCCAGCCACCTGTGTGCAAAGCACGTCGGTAGAACCAGTCTCATGAACGCGGTCATGTAATGTCGGTCCAGGCCACTTCATCCAACAATACCGCTGAATCAAAGTAAGACGTTGGTGGTAAGCAGTACGACTATTATCGCCCACAACTCTTTGTGTTCTACTCGTGCATATCATCTACGCATAGACCTGGCTCGGATGCCACTGTTGGGGAATGTAGCATGCAATTTAAAAAAAATTCTACACTCACGCAAGATCTATCTAGGAGATGCTTAGCAACGAGAGGGGAGAGTGTGTCCACGTACCCTCGTAGACCGAAAGCGGAAGCGTTAGCTTAACGCGGTTGATGTAGTCGAACGTCTTCGCGATCCAACCGATCAAGCACCGAACGTATGGCACCTCCGAGTTCTGCACACGTTCAGCTCGATGACGTCCCTTGAGCTCTTGATCTAGTTGAGGACGAGGGAGAGTTCAGTCAGCACGACGGCGCAGGGCTTCACCTAAGCACTACGGACATATGACCGAGGTGTTAAACTGTGGAGGGGGGCACCGCACACGGCTAAGACAATTGATCTTGTTGTGTTCTAGGGTGCCCCCCTGCCTCCGTATATAAAGGAGGAGAGGGGGAGGCCAGCAGGCCCCTGTAGGGCGTGCCAAGAGAGAGGAGTCCTACTAGGACTCCAAGTCCTAGTAGGATTCCACTTGGTGGAAGGGGGAAGAAGGAAGGGAGAGGGAGAGGGAAAGGGGGCCCGCGCCCCCTCCCCTAGTCCTATTCGGACTCCCCAAGGGGGGGCGCTCCACCTCCTCGTGGCCTGCCCTCTCTCTCCTCTAAGGCCCATGTTGGCCCATTACTTCCCCGGGGGCTTTCGGTAACCCTTCCGGCACTCCGATAATTACTCGATACCTCTCGGAACTCATCCGGTGTACGAATAATATCGTCCAATATATCATTCTTTATGTCTCGACCATTTCGAGACACCTCGTCATGTCCGTGATCTCATCCGGGACTCCGAACAATCTTCGGTCACCAAAACACATAACTCATAATACAAATCATCATCGAACGTTAAGCGTGCAGACCCTACGGGTTCGAGAACTATTTAGACATGACCGAGATACATCTCCGGTCAATAACCAATAGCGGAACCTGGATGCTCATATTGGCTCCTACATATTCTACGAAGATCTTTATCGGTCAAACCGCATAACAACATACGTTATTCCCTTTGTCATCGGTATGTTACTTGCCCGAGATTCGATCATCGGTATCATCATACCCTAGTTCAATCTCGTTACCGGCAAGTCTCTTTACTCGTTCCGTAATGCATCATCCCGCAACTAACTCATTAGTCACATTGCTTGCAAGGCTTCATATGATGTGCATTACCGAGAGGGCCCAGAGATACCTCTCCGATACTCAGAGTGACAAATCCTAATCTCGATCTATGCCAACCCAACAAACACCTTCGGAGACACCTAAAGAGCATCTTTATAATCACCTAGTTACGTTGTGAAGTTTGATAGCACACAAGGTGTTCCTCCGGTATTCGAGAGTTGCATAATCTCATAGTCAGAGGAATATGTATAAGTGATGAAGAAAGCTTTAGCAATAAAACTTAACGATCATTATGCTAAGCTAACGGATGGGTCTCGTCCATCACATTATTCTCCTAATGATATGATCCCGTTCATCAAATGACAACACAGGTCTATGGTCAGGAAACTTAACCATCTTTGATTAACGAGCTAGTCAAGTAGAGGCATACTAGGGACACTTTGTTTTGTCTATGTATTCACACATGTATTAAGTTTTCGGTTAATACAATTCTAGCATGAATAATAAACATTTATCATGATCTAAGGAAATATAAAATAACAACTTTATTATTTCCTCTTGGGCATATTTCCTTCAAGTACAGGGAGGTTTCCGTGAGGAGCGAGGTGAGATGGCCATTGCCGTTGAAGGAGTGGGGATGATGCCAGAGTTTGACAACATACCAAGTTTGCAATTCACATGTACCGGTCATCATCAGCGTGTGAGATAGAGGACACCGCATAACTGAGCCTCTGGTCAAAAGCAGGCAAAAAACAAAACATAGGGGTGAATCGGTGACGCAAGGCAACCATTAAACCAAACATAGTTTGTGTTCGTGAAAAATGGACATAACTATGTATTAGCAGAGAAGCACGTCATCAGTTAATAAGCAAATTACATAAAGCAGATACACACAGTCATTTATGAGATATTCCGTTTTGTAAGTTCTGCTTATGTTCTTATTTGAAAGAAGTGCCAACAATTAGATGGAAGTTATAATATCATATGTCTATTTGGATCTGTTATAAAAAAAATAACAAATTGGCAACCTAAATACACGGTGTTAATTTGTTCTGTACACAACATTGCATCTTTTTCCTGACACTCTCCCCATTTGACATGTGAACGGAAAAACCAAAAGTGAAGCACCTTGAGCATACTCTACTCCAAGATGCAATTGGTTCTACACAAACGAACAATTATATTTTTACTCTTCCTGAGAAAAGAATGGGGATCAACATATATAAAATATTCGAAGGTCAATATGGTCGTTCTAAGTTAGATGCCAATGAAACGAACATCAAATCATCAAAGAGAGGTATAACAATAAAAGAGTAGCCATCCTCAAAATGAACAGAGATGTATACCTTCTAGAATGATGCTATTTTCCATGTATTGCCTAATTCACAAACGCCAACAAGGCGCTAAGCAAACAGCAGTATACTTAAATCTAGCAGGTTGCAATGCTGCAATAGTGTAAACAATAATCATTTTCAATCAGTTTGTTGGCACCACATCTCCTTCAGGGATCAATGGGAATTAACGTACCTTCAATTCCAGCCAGTGGCTCTAAGGTCCATCTTGTCTATGGATTGCAGTACCAATTGTGATACATCGTCAGGTGTCCCTGCGAACAAAACAAGACCAAGATCAATATAGTACAACACACGCCTGAAAAATTCAGAACCAACAAATTTGATTCAAACAAAAAAGACAAGGCTAGCATATGCTAAACTGACATCTCCGATGACCACCGCTGAACCAGCAGCATTCCAAGTCAAAATGTGCCCTGGGTGTTCTGAAAACATCATTTGGTGCCAGTACATGCCTGTAAATTCAGGAACCAATAAATCTGATTTAGAAGAATTGAGGGCTAACTTGTGCTAACCTGTTGAGCCACGGCAAATCTGCAACTATGAAGAACCAACTCACTTTACTTGCAAAATCAGATTAATGAACAACATAGCCAGGCGTTTGAATATTTGTCAACCTTCAACTGGTCTTGTTTCAATTAGTATCTAGCATCCTACCTTGCTGAACTAGTTACACGAATCGTGTGTGGCCTCGAGTTGCTGAGGCGACAGCGTCATCTATATCATGGGGTCCGCGCGCTAGAAGTGGGCAGCTGGGGATGGCTATGGTGTGATGCGCCCATGCGAGGACCGGTGGACCGGTGGCCGCCGCATCCAGGCAGTGGCGTCGTGCGAGGAATGGGATGTGTGGCGTCCAGGAAAGCAATCACTCGAGGATTGGGCGCGGCGGAATAGACTGAAAATAGATTGAGATAAGGCCATGGAAGAATAGCTTGAGATAAGGCCGATGACGCAAGAGAGGAGACCTGTGCGGACCTCGAACCGGCAGGGGGCGGAGGGCTCCGCCACCGCGCCGTGGACTCGCATGCCGGCGGCCGCCCTCGTGCACCCAATTCATGCTTAGGGATGAGACCGGTGTGGCCGGAGAGGCGAGGGGGTGCGGATGCCTCCGCGCCGCGGGCTCGCGCGCGGCGTCCTTCGCCGGTGGGCGCCCCACGCGCGTCCACTTTGTGCTTAGGTGAGGCGGAGTGGGCGGCAGGGGTTGGAGTAAACGGGCGATGAGGCGTTCCGCGGGCATGGGAAAAGGATGGGGGCGGCTCCTGCTGCGCAGTTTCCACGCGTGTGGGAAGAGGATTAGGTGGGAGGTTAGCGATAATTTTGGGTTGGCATTAAGTGGGTGCGAACGCGTGCGGTACGTGGATGACAGAGTTTTTGTCTGCCCACGTAAATTGGTAAACGTACTTTTGCTGAGAAGTTAGCTGTTTTCTTGACGGTTAGATCTAATTGAGTGGGCTCAATCGTGTGTCCTAATTGCTCCGGATTGTTGTGGGTAAGTTAGACGGGGTGCGGTTAGCGAAGTGTGTCCTAATTGCTCCGGATTGTTGTGGGTAAGTTAGACGGGATGCGGTTAGCGAAGATAATGTTTGCTCTTTTAATAGTAGTATAGATGCTTTCGACCATAATGAAAGCTTGAGGTCCATTGACTGGGATGTTGTTATGTAGTTTCGTGTGGCTGAACTGCCTCCAATTGTGAGACATATAAAGAAAATGAGCAGTGATCTTGTGCAAACAAGACATATAAAAAAAATTAACAAGCAACTATAGCACCTGGCCCTGTTTAAGGCAAAACAAACAAACAGGCAAAACTTTCTTCATAGCAGAAAAGTGTAAGCAAATGCCCTAGTGGGCTACTGGCCGCCAAACAACCCAGTCCCTGACACCCAGCCCTCGATCATCTCCTGCGCCGCACGCCCTTGAGACGCCGGGACCAAGTGCCCGGCCCCATACACCGCAACGTGCGTGAGCGGGCCATAGCTCTGCACACCGCCGGCGACCGTCTCTTGGCTGCTCCGCCACACGGTGCGCTCGGCGTCGAGGAACGAGGCCAGCCCGTCCCACTTTAGCTCCGGCAACCACGCGTCCGCTGCCACCGGCCCGAGCTTGGCGTCGCGGATCCCCTCGTACAGAAGGACGCGCGTCTTCGCCTTCAGCAGCGCCTCCACCTCTCTCTTGACGCTCTTCATGATGTCGTCGTGCAGAGCCGCGTACACGGTCGTGCTGCAGGCCTCCACCGGCGCCGCGCCGTCCCGGGCGCGCAGCGCGGCCTTCACCCCGCCGTCGTTCAGGAACCCCTGCAGCCCGGCGAAGTCCAGGTAGGAGTTCCCCTCCACCGCCACGTCCAGGAGCGTCACGAGCCCGGCGGCGTTCTCCAGCCGCGACACCAGGCGCTCCCAGGCGGTCGACGCCTCACGCCACCTCGCCGCCTTGATCAGCTCCACAGTCTCCGCCTGCATCGCCTCCACCTCCCTCCTCTGCTTCGCGTTGATCAGCCCCATGAAATAGGCCGCTTTGGCATGCGTGGTGGTCTGCGCGACGGGGTGCACGATCCCGTTACCCACGGCCACGCCGCGCAGGTTGATCCTCTCGCGCTGCGGCAGCGCCGGGTTCGTGGTCAGTATGAGCGCGCCGGCGGTAGGGACGGATTTCCCTGCGTAGCTCTCGCCGGTGATGAAGAGCGGGCGGGCGCGGAAGAAGCCCGGCTGAGCGTCCAAGAAGGCCTGGATGGCCGCGACGGTGTGCGCGGCGATCGTGGACTGGTCAGTGGGGATGGCGGCGGGGGTCGGCACGACGCTGTAGCCGGTGCCGAGCGGGGTGTCGAGGAAGAGGAGCCCGAAACGACGGTTCCACGCGAAGGGGTTGGGCGTGAGGGAAGCGTTGCCGCCGTCGAGTAGGTAGGGGCCCAGCTGGAGGAAGTTGCTGAGCATGGAGCTGCAGCCAGGGCCGCCCTCCAGCCATACGAGCAGCGGCGTCAACTCCGGCGCCGTGAGCGGGTGCGTGGCCTCGTAGAAGGCGAAGTAGAGTGAAGAAGAATCGTTTGCCGGCGGGATGGGGAGGTACCCAGACTTGGTCGGCAAGGCTTCTTTGGGGAACACCACTCCCGACGCGGTGGCCCTGATAAGGAAGAGGAACAGGAACAGCAGAGGTGCCATGGCGCTCGTTGCTTAGTACTCTGTGCATTTGGTTGGCGCCATGATAACTATATATTGGCAGTCGGAACTCATTGAAAAGATGCATCTATCCATGGTCGTCGACGGGCTTAGTCCGCCGCGTCCGCGTGCCTTATCACTTAAGTACTTGACTAGTCAGTGTTGAAATGTCTTCACCTCATAAACAAAAAGGTTATCATTTTACGTGGCAGGAGAAAACCATCCCGTGAAAGCACAACAGGAAACATGAGAAAAACCGTTCATGTTCAGATTACGAGATCGCCATCACCGTACTTAATAAAACCACGGCTCATGGTTTGCACAAGAAGGATACATTGGTATATTGTTAGATAGAATCCCCAGTCATGTGAGTGGAGATTTCTCGCTACCGAGTTACGGTGATCCTTTTATTTAAAATAAGAACAAAAAATATATTTGCAAGTTTTTAAAAATCTGAAAGAAAAATATCTTGCAAGTGGTCAATGATATGTCCCACAAACATGCAAAATCTCATTGAGATAGTTTGTATTCTGAGCTATAAAAAAATGATAAATGTGTCAATCTGAGTATACACACTTTTAAATCTCCAAATTATAAAGATTTTGTCATTTTAGTGTAGTCTATAATAAAAAAAATGGCATTGTGATTTTACATGCTTGTAGGAAGCATCACTGACTACATCTAGAATCTTTTCTAACTTTTTTAATACTTTTGCTTGTTGTTCCGTTATCATCAAGATAGTGGAACCCGGCCCTGTTTTCAGGGGTCGTATGGATTTTTTTTTATTAAAATAAATAAATTTCTGGAGTTCGAGGGCCAAAGTGACTTTTCGGAAACATATTGGTTACATGTAAATCTTACCTAACATAATCTGTAAAAGTTAGGAATAAGACCATAGACAACTTGATTCTCAAGCAATATAACTGACTAAGTAAACTTGGCCTTCAAGGCACCAAATTCAGGGATAGAAGAACCAGAGTCGAAATCTTAAAGAAGGAAATAAGACAGACGACTGGTGAAGATAGGTCTTCTTAGTCTTGCATGTGAATGCGGAATTTTCCTAGCATTTGTTACACCAACGGAATTATGTAGCCCGCGGAAACGTATGGGCAAACTTCTTACTCCATCTGAAGAAGAAGTCAAAGTCAAACTTATATTAGAAATACAATTTTTTTTTGTGAAACAGAAATACAATAACACTCATCTTTTGCTATCGAAAACCATTTTAACCTTCACAGGTTCGGTATGTTCTATAAACTATGGTTTTGTCAAAGTAGTTGCTTTAGGCATTAATGTTATATTTCAAATAATCTTGTACTATTGAGTGAATAGATGTGGATGGTATAGATGGTTCTAAATCTCACGAATAACTGCCTGGATATACGTTTTCAAATTGCATATACTACTTGTTTTGCTTTTTTCGACTGAATTATTACGTTGGTACTGGAAAACAGGAAATAATAATCCCCTCGTTTATTTTAGTTTGATTCTCACAGAATTAATATCTTATAAACGATTCTCCAACTCACGATTTGAACTCCAAGGGTTTTTATCCTGGTGGCCCCGGTTCCATAGTACTACGCAGTTTTGGCCAAAGTGTTTCGGTTTTTTTTTTTTTTTTGAAACAAGGCAAAAGACTTGCCATTTTCATTGATTAAGAATATAGTGAGAACTGTCCGGTTAATTGAGGAAAACCGGGCTAAAACCAATACAACTCAACCCACACAACATGGGGACCGCCGGCCAACCTGGCCACATGCCAACAGATGGCCACACGCGCGAACAACCGACAGCTCTGACTTTGATGACGAGCTTCGCAAGGGAAATATGAAGGACTTGCGCTGACCGCGCCCTCCGCCAACGACCACCGAGTGTCTGTCATCGTCACCGCCCGGACTCGCTCCACCGCAGCTCCGACTTAAAAGCAACGCAGCAACCAACGGAAGAGCACCTCAGACACGTCGGGAAGATCCGAGTACCGAAGCACGAGCCGCGACCCAAGCTCCTCTCGACGGCATCATCGTTGCCAAACAGAAATTAGCGCCCCCGAAAACGGCCGCCTCAGCAAACCACGCAGCGAAGATGCCGCCATCCATGCAGCGAAGATGCCGCCATCCACTGGTCTCCAGGTTGTGGCTCGCTCCGAGACGATGCCCCCAAGGAGGAAGAAGACGTGAGGCGCCTTCATCGCCCGATCCCATGGATCTAAGGTTTCCCTCCGAAGCCAAGGCCGCGGGGAGAGGGGAGGAGCACCCCACAACAGCGACGCTTTCAAGAAAGAGCGCGATGCCCGCGGGCGTCGTCGTCGCTGGATCCAGAGAGGCTGGAAATAGGATTTCTCCCGAAGATGCACAACCACCACCCGCCCGAACCTGCACAGCCAAAAGTCACCACCAGCCTTCCTGCTGAGGCCGACCCCGAACTGGCATGGGATCCCACGATCCACCACATCCAGACGCACACCACCTCCCAGCCGAAGCCGCTGCCACCGACTCCGGGGCCGCCGCCCAGGCACCCTCCACCACGCCGCCAGCCACGCCGGACTAGCAAGCCGGCCAGATCTGTAGCACCAATTTGGGAGGGGGGGCCGCCACCCCACCCCATCCCGCAGCAGAGCTGCCGGGCCGAAGCCCAGGCAGCTCGCAGCAGCCGCTGCACTGCCAAGAGGGTGCCGCCGAACAGGCAGAAAGCTGCCGGCCGCACCCCATCTGCCGGATCCACGAGCCAGGAGCCACCAACCGCCGGATCTACAGTGCCAGGGGCCGCCGGTGTAACCACCAAGACGCTGTCGGGCCGAGCACCACCATCTTGTGCGGACAGGCAGCGCGCAGACACCGCCCACCATCACCGCGCCAGATCCGCACCTAGCCGCGCCCGCCCACAGCTCTGCGACGCCAGGGAAATCGGCCTCAGCCGGAGAGCAGTCCCACCGCCGCCGGCACCGCGCGGGCTTTGCCCGGCGGCGCACGCCGGCAGCGGCGGGGGAGGAGAGGGGAGGTGGTGCCGGCTGGTTTCTAGGGTTGGGGCGCCCCGGTGCCACTCGGGAGCGTCCCGGGAGCGAGAAAAAAATCCTAGTCCGGTTTCATGGCTTCGAATGCCTGGCCGCCAAAGTGTTTCGTGGTTTTCGCTTTTCCTCTCCCCATTCCAAATCAGTCTCACATTTGCTCACGCAAAGTATATTTGTCAGTCCAAAGTCCAAACCCTTTTACCTTGTCTGGCGTATGTCCTCACATCAGCGGGACCGACAAAATGCTGACCGATGGGTGCTGAATAAATAGGCAGTTTTCCGATTAAATTAATCCACGAATAAATCATGAACATGACATGAACAGTACTGATGACATGCTGATTACGATCTAACAAAGCACGTACCATGCATATAGTAGAACTATCTACGCATATCACTAGTACTGCTGTGACAGACAAAAACAGAAAAGGGATAAGCGATGCATACCCTCCAATTGGCCAGTTGGCCGGAGCAGTAGCAGCAGCGGCAGCGGCGGCGTCGTCTGCCGCCTTCTTCTCAGCAGCAGCCTGGTCGGCAGCGGCCTTGTCGGCGTCGTTGGACATGGCGATGATGAAGCGAACGCGGACGAAGCAGAAGATCGGAGGCAAGCAGTCGCGTACGTGACGCTCCCCAAAAACCTAATCGCCCCTCTCCCGTACAAGATCTGGAGAGGCGGGGTTTCGGAGGCCTGCTCTCCCGTCAACCGTGTACGCGGTGAACGGGATGGGGTCGCCGGCGGCAGCAGCAGCAAGAGGAACGATGGCAGGAGGTGGTGCGCGTGGGAGCAGATGTGATCTGATCTCTTGCCTCTAGGGTTGGCCGGCGCCTCGCATATATATATGCGCGTCCAGGCGGAGAGACGTAGGCTGAACCCACGTCCGAGTCGGTTCGAAAACAGCCCACGATCCGACGTCTCAGATCGTGGCTGTCAAAAACTCTCCGTTCCTGACCGACAAAAATAAGCTCCAGCTCGGCTCATTCCCGCAACCCACGGCGCGGCGCGGCGTCGGAGGAGGAGTGCGCGAGGGCTTCTTCTCTTCTCAAGCTCCAATAGCATGAGGGAGAGCATCCCTTATAAACCACTCCAACTCTTCTTCCACTTCCGGGGTGGGACTAAAATTCCCACCACCCCTTGTCATGACACCTACATGGGCCCTTAGAGATTTTTCTGAAATTGTTACATGGGCCTAAAGCCCATCTCAGATTTCAACAATCCCCCACCAGATCTCGAGGGCCCATTATGTGCTCTGTTCCAATTACTGTTTTGATATACCAGTATTTCAGTGAAGACCTGTTAAGGTTGAGCTTCACCTAGAGCAAGTAGCTACACTTCTTCACAACTGAACAATGGACTATGCCTTGAATTGTCAGTTTGGCGTAAAGAAGTTTCACCACATGTCCAACTAGTACTAGACTGTAAAAAGGCTGACCCCTCGGGTGGAGCATATAAGTCACACTCCTGGCCTATTCATGAGCTTACTAGAGATCATCCCAATCTCATAGACTGTGACCAGCAGTCGGGCTCATATAGGTGTGTTCCTCCAAAGATCGCTCTGTAGGATAGCATCTTGCTTGTATAAGCTTTGGAACACATTAAAACAGTAGTCAACCTACCATACAGTTTCCGAGAGTATTGCATCTCCAACGGAGTGGGTTAGTAAAGTTACTCTCCTCAGTTCACCACTGGCTTGTTTTTCCCAGGTCCTACTTCACGGGATCTCCGATCACATAGGTTGGGTTACCACCATGGCAACTCATGTGGGTCTCATACCCATCTCCCTCGATGCATTATCTATCACAACATGTGATAGCCCTTTAGTAAAGGGATCTGCCAGATTCTTAGCGGTTTGGACATAGTCCAACGCTATCACTCCGGAGTTTCTCAATTTTCTGACAGCTTTCAATCTCATTCTTATATGTTTGTTGGACTTCATGTTGTCCTTTGAACTCTTCACCTTGACAATGACTGTCTGGTTGTCGCAGTTCATAAGGATGGCCGGAACCGGCTTCTCAACCACTGGCAAGTCCATCAAAAGATCTCGAAGCCATTCTGCTTCACCACCAGATGTGTCTAATGCTGTTAATTCTGCTTTCATTGTCGATCTCGTTAAGATCGTTTGCTTGCAAGACTTCCAGGAAACAGCGCCACCTCCAAGAGTAAAAATATACCCAGTTGTGGCCTTCATCTCATCAGCATCAGAGATCCAATTCGCATCACTATACCCTTCAAGTACCGACGGGTTTCCTGTATAGTGAAGTCCATGGTTCATAGTACCTTTCAGATAGCGCATAACTCTTTCAATAGCACGCCAATGTACATCACCCGGATTGGAAACAAACCGGCTCAGTTTGCTCACGGCAAACGTGATGTCAGGCCTCGTTGCGCTTGCTAGGTACATGAGAGAACCAATAATTTGAGAGTATCTCAATAGATCTATCGCTGTGCCCTTGAACTTTCGAATGAGCACACTAGGATCATATGGTGTTTGAGATGGTTTGCAGTCAGAATATCCAAAACGACTCAAAACCTTCTCAACATAATGGGATTGCAGAAGTGTAATCCCACCCTCATCATCTCTCAATAGCTTGATGTTCAAGATAACATCAGCCACCCCAAGGTCCTTCATCTCAAAGTTTTGAGATAGAAAGGACTTAACCTCCTCAATAACTTTGAGGCTGGTCCCAAATATCAGTATGTCATCAACATACAAGCACAATATAACTCCTTCGCCCCCACCATAGCGATAGTATACACATTTGTCAGCTTCATTAACAAAGAAGCCAACAGATGTCAGAGTAGTATTAAACTTCTCATGCCATTGCTTAGGTGCTTGTTTTAGGCCATATAGAGATTTCAGCAGCTTACACACCTTTCCTTCCTGACCATCTATTACAAAGCCATCTGGCCGTTGCATATAGATTTCCTCCTCTAGGTCTCCATTCAGGAAAGCCGTCTTAACATCCATCTGGTGGATGAGAAGACCATGTGAGGCTGCCAACGAGAGTAATACTCGAATGGTGGTCAATCTGGCCACAGGTGAATAAGTGTCGAAGAAATCCTCTTCTTCTTTCTGGGCATAACCCTTGGCCACAAGCCTAGCCTTGTACTTTTCAATCGTACCATCGGGCCTAAGCTTCTTTTTGAACACCCACTTACATCCCAGTGGTTTGCAACCATAGGGACGCTCAGTGATCTCCCATGTCCCGTTAGCCATGATGGAATCCATCTCGCTACGGACCGCATCTCTCCAGTAGTCAGCCTCTGGAGATGCATACGCTTCTGCAATAGAAGTGGGAGTATCATCCACGAGGTACACGAAGAAATCATCACCAAAGGTCTTTGCAGTCCTTTGTCTCTTGCCCCTACCAAGGGTTTTGTAACACCCCCTGTATTAAGCTACAGAGATCACCCTTTTGATGAGGCCATGTCATCATGATTATTAGCGCATAATCATCATTAGCATCATATTGCATTTCAACTCCTAAGTTAAATTCAAATTTAAATGAAAGTGGGATATAAAAGTTGTCCAACATAGAAACTAAAATGTCAGATAAATAACAAATATTCCAGAGGCTATTCTAAAATTGAAACCAACATCATTGGAATTGGATAAGTGACTCGAACAACCTCAAACAGTGGATAAAGATAATATTTAATAACCATTTATTAAATCTGAAATAAATATGGAATTATGTTTTGTCCAAACTAATTTTAGGTGTTAAGGAATAATGCACTGGTATTTATGAAATAGGTCACACTTTTTACAAAAACCATTTGGGGCCTAAACATTTAACAGTAGAGAAAAGAGAATAAAGAAAAGGAAAAAAAAAAACAGGAAAAGATAAGGAACCCCCCCCCCCCCGACTGGGCCTCGGCCCAGCAACCACAGGGCCGCCAGGCCGGCCCAGCCGGCGCCTACTTAGCTGGCCTCCCCAGGAGACCCGAACCCTAGCCGTCCCCACCCCCCTCGCTCACTCCCCCCCCCCCCCGATCCAGATCGGGCGCAGGCCCGATCCCGTCCGCCTCGTCGCCGACGCCGCTCGCCGACGCCGCCCCGTCGCCGCCTCCCCTGTCAGCCCCACCTCCCAATCCAGATCGGGATCGGGATCGCGGGAACGACGTCGCCTCGGTGCGGCGACGACGCGCCGCCCTCGCCGTCGCCGTTGGACGCCGCCGCCCGGATCCGCTTCCCTCGCCGGCCTGGCTCCCTCGAGCCGTCGCCCCGACGCGCCCGACGCGCGCCTCGCCCTCGCCGCACGACGCCACCGCCGGAGCTCTCCTCGCGGTCTGCCTCGTCTACGTCGCCGCCTTGTCCCCGCCGGCCTGCCTCCCATCGCCGTCGTCCCGTCGACCACCCCGACCCCCGCTGCACCCGCCCCGTCCCTACGGATCCCGGTGAGGCCTCGGGCCTCTCCCCCCCTCTCTGCTCGCGCACGCGCCCGCGCGCACCGCAGCCTCGCCGCGCTCTGCCGCACGCGCGCGCGCGCCGCCCACTGCCCTCGCTCGCGCGCCCGCGTCGCTCCTCGCCGCCAACCGCCCGCTCCGGCCCCCCCCGCTTCGCCTCCGCGCGACCGCCGCCCGCTGCCGCTCCAGCCACCGCGCTGCCGCCCGCGGCCGCTCCAGCCACCGCGCCGCCGCCCCGCCTCCGGCCCCGCCGTGGCCTCGCCGGCGCCCGCGCCCGCCGACCGCCCGTGCGTCCCCTTTGGGCACCGGACATGTCCGGTCCCGAAAGGGGCACGCCCCGGACATGTCCGCCCCTGGGCCAGTGCCCAGTGGGGCCCGAACCCCTGTGACGCTGACGAATGGGGCCCACGGCCCAGAAACAGTTTTAAGAAAATAGAAATAAAAATAAATAATTAAAATAATTAAATTAAATTAATTAATTAATTAATTAATTAATTAGTTAATTAATCCTGATTAGGTTAATCTAATTAACTGATTAGTGTTAATTAAACAGTAATTAGTAATTAACTTAATTAACTGCTGACGTCAGCATGATGTCATGCTGACGTCATCAATTACTGTTTCGGATAATGTTGAATTAAATAATTAATTAAAATTTCAGAAATTAATAAAAACTTTAGAAAATCATATCTTTTAAACCGTAACTCCGATGAAAATATTTTATACATGAAACTTGCTCAGAACGACGATACGAACCCGGATACGCCCTCGGTATCTCCGTCAGACGCCCGCAGCTATGAGAACGTTGAACAATTAGACCGATTCCGATAAATGAATAGTGTCCAACTTTAATTAAATAAATCTGAATAAATTCCTAAATTAACTAAATCGCTTAGTTAGGCTGTATATCACCCCGGCATATCATTTAGACATGTCATGCATCCCTGTTGCATTATTGCCGTGTGTTTACTGTTTCTTCCCCCTCTTCTCTTCGGTAGACTACGAGACCGACGCAGCTGCTGGTGCCCCGACCGACTACGTTGTTGACGACCCCTACTTGCCAGAGCAACCAGGCAAGCCCCCCCCTTGATCACCAGATATCGCCTATTCTCCTCTATACTGCTTGCATTAGAGTAGTGTAGCATGTTACTGCTTTCCGTTAATCCTAGTCTGATGCATAGCCTGACACTGTTGCTACATCTGTTGATACCTTACCTGCAATCCTAAATGCCTAGTGTAGGATGCTAGTTTATCATCATTGGCCCTGCATTCTTGTCAGTCTGCCTTGCTATACTATCGGGCCGTGATCACTCGGGAGGTGATCACGGGTTATACTATACATATATACATACTATACAAATGGTGACTAAAGTCGGGTCGGCTCGAAGAGTACCCGCGAGTGATTCACGGATTGGGGGCTGAAAGGACCTTTGTCCCCACGGCCCTTTGTGTGGATCTTTGTGGCGGAGCGACAGGGCAGGTTGAGACCACCTAGGACACAGGTGGGCCAGGCCCTGGTCGGCGTTCGCGTTTACTTCATAATAACACGCTTAACGAGATTGGATATTTGATCTGAGTCTGGCCACTGGCCTATACGCACTAACCAACTACGCGGGAGTAGTTATGGGTATCCCGGCGTCGTGGTATCAGCTGAAGCCTTCTTGACGTCAGCGACTGAGCGGCGCGCGCCGTGTTGGACCGCGCTAACGTAACCGCCGTGATCGTGTGGGTTGCTAGGTCTGCTCGCGGCCGCGTACGCAACGTGCAGGAGCGCACTGGGCGATGGGCCCAGACCCCAGAGTGCCTAGGATTAGTCCGGCGTGCTGACCTCTCTGTTGAGCCTAGGTGGGGCTGCGACGTGTGGATCTTCCGAGGCCGGGCATGACCCAGGAAAGTGTGTCCGGCCAAAGGGGATCGAGCGTGTTGGGGAATATGTGGTGCACCCCTGCAGGGAAGTTTATCTATTCGAATAGCCGTGTCCCTCGGTAAAAGGACGACCCGGAGTTGTATTCCGACCTCATGACAACTAGAAATGGATACTTAATAAAACACACCCTTGCAAGTGACAGATATAACCCGGTGGTCGCTCTCTCGCATGGTGGCGACGAGAGGATCGACGGGTAGGATTATGCTTTACGTTGTTGTTTGGTTAACTTCCAACTAATCTCTTCTATTGCTTCAAGACGAAGGCTGCCAGAAGCGTAGTCTTCGACAGGACTAGCTATCCCCCTTTTATTCTGGCATTCTGCAGTTCAGTCCACCGATATTGCCTCTTTACACATATACCATGCATATGTAGTATAGATCCTTGCTTGCGAGTACTTTGGATGAGTACTCACGGTTGCTTTCCCCCTCCTTTCCCCCTTTCCCTTCTTGCTGGTTGTCGCAACCAGATGCTGGAGCCCAGGAGCCAGACGCCACCTACGACGACTACTACCACCAGGACGGAGCCTACTACTACGTCCAGGACGCCGACGACCAGGAGTAGTTAGGAGGATCCCAGGCAGGAGGCCCTGCGCCTGTTCGATCTGTTGTATCCCTGTTTGTGCTAGCCATCTTATGGCACCTTGTTTAACCTATGTCTGTACTCAGATATTGTTGCTTCCGCTGACTCGTCTATGATCGAGCATTTGTATTCGAGCCCTCGTGGCCCCTGGCTTGTATTATGATGCTTGTATGACTTATTTATGTTTTAGAGTTGTGTTGTGATATCTTCCCGTGAGTCCCTGAGCTTGATCGTACACGTTTGCGTGCATGATTAGTGTACGATCGAGCCGGGGGCGCCACAAGTTGGTATCAGAGCCGACTGCCTGTAGGAATCCCCCTTTCCAATTCCTTGGCCGAAGTTGAGTCTAGACAAAGAAAACCGTTTTACTAACTTGGCTGTGTGGCTTACGGGCCCACATTGCCAACTGGGTGGTATTAGGATCTTTTATTCCTCGTCTATACTCTGGGACTCTGATCTCTCTTCTACTCGGGTTAAATGAAGTTTACTAACGCCGACACTTAGGATCTCGTAAATTCTGTCTACCCGGAGAGCTGGATATCTGTGCGATTTCCCTGTCGTTGATCTGATTAGTCTGATAATCATTTTCCTTTCCATTGTTTTGTTTAACCTTTCTCTCCGAGTTGTGTTAAACCTCTTATTGTCGTTTGACAAACCTGAATTTCCTCTGTTTCAGATGGACCGTTTGTTTCCACCGCATCCTACGACACAGCTTGTGCTTCGCACTTGGGCTCGTAATACCCCTGGGTTTCCAGCTGTCCTGATCGCTCTCATGACCAGACTTGGCTACCGTTGGTACCCTGAGTACTTGGTTTATGAGGTTTACCGCGAGTTCAACCAGGAACAGTACTATGCTGAAGTTCGGATTTATGATCAGCAGAACAACTCAGACACCGAGCTACACCTTTTTCACGGATTAGGCGTGACGATTGAGATGGCAGTCCATGATGCCGCCTACTCCGCTGTCGTACGTCTACGAGGGGAGCACCTTCTCTCTTTGTCAGGAAGAAGGATGGATCAAACCGATTGGTCCAAGATTACCGTCCTATCAACCAAGCAACCATCCAGAACAAATATCCCCTTCCTCGGATAAACGATCTGTATGATCAACTGGCGGGTTCATCAGTGTTCTCTAAACTCGACTTAAGGTTGGGTTACCACCAGATCCGTGTTCGTGAAGAGGATATCCCAAAGACCGCCTTCGTTACTCGATATGGCTCATACGAGTACACTGTCATGTCATTCGGCTTAACCAATGCTCCCGCCACATTCTCCCGCCTGATGAATTATATATTCATGGAATACCTTGACAAGTTCGTCGTGGTTTACTTGGATGATATCCTAGTATACTCCAAGAACAAAGAGGAACATGCTGAACATCTTCGACTTGTTCTGGAGAAACTTCGAGAGCATCAACTATATGCTAAGTTTTCCAAGTGTGAATTCTGGCTTCCCGAAGTAACATACCTTGGGCATGTCATCTCCAAGGATGGTATTGCCGTCAACCCCGAGCGAGTTCAGGCTATTCTTGATTGGGCTCCTCCAAAGAACGTCAAGCAAGTTCGAAGTTTTCTCGGACTTGCCAGCTATTGCCGTCGATTTGTCGAGAACTTCTCCAAGATCGCCAAGCCCCTGACTAACCTGCTTCATAAAGGCGTCAAGTTCGATTGGACGGAAAAGTGTCAGGAAAGTTTCCAGACGCTCAAAGACAAGCTGACTTCTGCCCCAGTGCTTGCCCCTCCTGATTCCCAGAAGGATTTTGTCATCTATTGTGATGCATCCCGTCAAGGATTAGGCGGTGTCCTAATGCAAGACCGCAGAGTAATTGCTTATGCTTCGCGTCAATTGCGTCCGCACGAAGAGAATTACCCAGTACATGACCTCGAGCTTGCTGCCGTCATCCATGCACTAAAACAGTGGCGACATTACCTTCTCGGTAATCGTTGCGAGATCTACCCCGATCATCAAAGTCTGAAGTATCTGTTCACTCAGCCAGACCTGAACCTCCGTCAACAGAGATGGATGGAGACCGTAGCGGATTTTAACTTGGGTATTTCTTATACCCCTGGCAAGGCTAATGTAATGGCCGATGCCTTGAGCCGTAAGTCTTATTGCAGTCACCTCCAGTTTCACGAAGTTCAACCTTCGCTTATTGAAGAATTCAGAAAGCTGAATCTCCACATTGTTCCTCCTGGAGCACTCGCTCCCCCTCCTGAAGGTTCCTACAAAATGAACCTCCACGTTGTTTCCCAGGGTTCTCTTAATACCCTGGTTGCTAAACCAGATCTCGTGGACAGCATCAAGACGCTGCAGGGTTATGACTCTCAAGCCCACAAGATTAAGCGCTATCTCGCTGAAGGAAGGCCTTCGTTCTTCACTATTGATGATACTGGCACATTGTTCTTTAAAAGTCGTCTAGTGGTCCCCTCTAAAGGTAACCTGGGTATGACTCAGGAGGTCATGCAAGAAGCTCACGACACTCCGTTGTCTATTCATCCCGGCAGTACCAAGATGTACCAAGACATCCGTCAAAGATTCTGGTGGTCAAACATGAAGCAAGACATTGCTCGCTATGTTGCTGAATGTGATGTTTGCCGTCGCGTCAAAGCAGAACATCAAAGGCCCGCCGGAACTCTACAACCAATTGCTATTCCTGAATGGAAGTGGGACCATGTTGAAATGGACTTTATCACTGGATTTCCCAAATCACAGAAAGGTAATGATGCTATTCTTGTCGTCATTGACCGACTTTCCAAAGTTGCACATTTTCTAGCCGTCAAAGAGACGATCACTGCTAGTCAGCTCGCAACTCTCTACATGTCCAGAATTGTTTCACTTCACGGTATTCCACTGGTTATCAGTTCAGACCGTGGCAGCTTATTCACTTCAAGATTCTGGGCTAGTTTCCAAGAAGCTATGGGAACTCATCTGTCCTTCAGCACCGCTTTTCACCCTCAGTCTCAAGGACAAGTTGAACGAGTCAACCAAGTTCTCGAAGACATGCTTCGAGCTTGTGTCATATCCTTCGGAAGGAAATGGGAAGAATCTCTCCCATATGCCGAATTCTCTTACAATAACAGCTATCAAGCCAGTCTGAAGATGGCCCCCTTTGAAGTATTGTACGGACGAAAGTGCCGAACCCCTCTAAATTGGTCAGAAACTGGGGAATGTCCACTCTTCGGTCCGGATATTATCCAACTTGCCGAAGATCAAGTTCGCGTTGTCCGCGAGCATTTGAAGACTGCTCAGTCACGTCAAAAGAGTCAGTATGACCGCAAACACAAAGATATGGTCTATCAACCTGGCGAAAAGGCTTATCTTCGAGTCACACCGATGAAAGGTACACACCGATTCGGGATCAAGGGCAAGCTAGCTCCTCGCTATATTGGTCCTTTCACTGTTCTTGAAAGGCGTGGTAGAGTGGCATATCAGTTGGAACTTCCACCGAACCTTTCTCAGGTTCACGATGTGTTCCACGTATCACAACTCCGCCGCTGCTTCAAAGACCCTATCCGCGGAGTAGATCACGAATTGCTTGAACTGCAACAAGACCTCTCTTATAAAGAGCATCCGGTCCGCATTCTCGATCAAGCCGAGCGTCGCACACGCCAGAAGGTTATCAAGTTCCTCAAGGTACAGTGGTCAAACCATTCTGAGGATGAAGCCACTTGGGAACGCGAGGATCGTCTTCGCGATGAATACCCCGCTTTGTTTCTTTCTACCTCCTAAATCTCGGGACGAGATTTCTTGTAGTGGAGGAGATTTGTAACACCCCCTGTATTAAGCTACAGAGATCACCCTTTTGATGAGGCCATGTCATCATGATTAATAGTGCATAATCATCATTAGCATCATATTGCATTTCAACTCCTAAGTCAAATTCAAATTTAAATGAAAGTGGAGTATAAAAGTTGTCCAACATAGAAACTAAAATGTCAGGTAAGTAACAAATATTCCAGAGGCTATTCTAAAATTGAAACCAACATCATTGGAATTGGATAAGTGACTCGAACAACCTCAAACAGTGGATAAAGATGGTATTTAATAACCATTTATTAAATCTGAAATAAATATGGAATTATGTTTTGTCCAAACTAATTTTAGGTGTTGAGGAATAATGCAATGGTATTTATGAAATAGGTCACACTTTTTACAAAAACCATTTGGGGCCTAAACATTTAACAGTAAAGAAAAGGGAAAAGAAACAGAAAAACAAAAGAAAAGAAAAGGCCCCCCTGGCCAACTGGGCCAGGCGGCCCAGCTGGCCGACCCACCTGGCCCAACTGGCCGGCCCAGCCCCATCCCCTGCCTTATCCCCATGGGGGGGGAAACCCTAACCAGCCACCCCCCCCACTTCCCCCCTCTCCCCCGATTGGATCGGGATCGAGAGGTGGAGGTCGCCGCGACGCCCCGACCCTGCCGCCCGACGCCGCCCCGTTGCCATTGCCGTTGGACGCCGTCGCCGGAGCGCTCCCCCGCCGGCCTGCTTCTCCTCTCCGCCGTCGTCCCCGTCTTCCTCCTCGCGCTCCACTGCCCCGTCCCTACGCTCCCTCGGTGAGGCCCCCGGTCCTCCTCTCTCGCTCGCCTGCCGCGCTCCCGCCGCGCCCACCGTTGCTCCGCTCCGGCCGTGACCACGCCTCGCGCGCTCCGGCCCCGCGCTCACCGCGGTCGGGCCGTGCCCTGGCCATGCGCCGCGCCGTCCGGCCGTGCCCGTCGCCCAGCGGTCACCGCGCCCAGCGCCTCGCCCCGCTGAGGCCTCTCTGCCTCGCCGGCCCCTACTCACTACCCCGCGCGCTGCCTGCGCCTCACCCTCGCCTACCTCTGCCGCCAGTCCCACCTCGCCCCTCTACGCCGCCTCCGGCCACCGGTCCTCCCCCCCCCCGCGGCTCCAGCCGCGCCGTGGCCGCCGGCCGCGCACCCTCGCGGCCATCTCCCGCGACCGGCGATGGCGCCCTGGCGCGCCCCATCGCCCGTGCCCGTTCGAGCGGGTTCGCCCGCCCGTTACCCGTACCCAGCGCCCGTTAAGTCCCCCTGGCCCATTGACATGTGGGGCCCAGCCCCAGAACGTTTTAATAAAAAGGAAATAAAAATAAAAATAAAAATAATAAAAATAATTAATTAATTAGTTAATTAATCCTGATTAGGTTAATTTAATTAACTAATTAGTGTTAATTAAACAGTAATATAATTAGTTAACCCTAATTAATTTAACAGTCTATGACAGGTGGGACCCACCCTGTCAGGGCGCCTGCTGACATCAGCATGATGTCATGCTGACATCATCGCAGCACTGTTTCGGATAATGTTGAATTAAATAATTAATTAAAATTTCAGAAATTAATAAAAACTTTAGAAAATCATATCTTTTAAACCGTAACTCCGATGAAAATATTTTATACATGAAACTTGCTCAGAACGACGATACGAACCCGGATACGCCCTCGGTATCTCCGTCAGACGCCCGCAGCTATGAGAACGTTGAACAATTAGACCGATTCCGATAAATGAATAGTGTCCAACTTTAATTAAATAAATCCGAATAAATTCCTAAATTAACTAAATCGCTTAGTTAGGCTGTATATCACCCCGGCATATCATTTAGACATGTCATGCATCCCTGTTGCATTATTGCCGTGTGTTTACTGTTTCTTCCCCCTCTTCTCTTCGGTAGACTACGAGACCGACGCAGCTGCTGGTGCCCCGACCGACTACGTTGTTGACGACCCCTACTTGCCAGAGCAACCAGGCAAGCCCCCCCCTTGATCACCAGATATCGCCTATTCTCCTCTATACTGCTTGCATTAGAGTAGTGTAGCATGTTACTGCTTTCCGTTAATCCTAGTATGATGCATAGCCTGACACTGTTGCTACATCTGTTGATACCTTACCTGCAATCCTAAATGCCTAGTGTAGGATGCTAGTTTATCATCATTGGCCCTGCATTCTTGTCAGTCTGCCTTGCTATACTATCGGGCCGTGATCACTCGGGAGGTGATCACGGGTTATACTATACATATATACATACTATACAAATGGTGACTAAAGTCGGGTCGGCTCGAAGAGTACCCGCGAGTGATTCACGGATTTGGGGCTGAAAGGACCTTTGTCCCCACGGCCCTTTGTGTGGATCTTTGTGGCGGAGCGACAGGGCAGGTTGAGACCACCTAGGAGACAGGTGGGCCAGGCCCTGGTCGGCGTTCGCGTTTACTTCATAATAACACGCTTAACGAGATTGGATATTTGATCTGAGTCTGGCCACTGGCCTATACGCACTAACCAACTACGCGGGAGTAGTTATGGGTATCCCGGCGTCGTGGTATCAGCTGAAGCCTTCTTGACGTCAGCGACTGAGCGGCGCGCGCCGTGTTGGACCGCGCTAACGTAACCGCCGTGATCGTGTGGGTTCTAGGTCTGCTCGCGGCCGCGTACGCAACGTGCAGGAGCGCACTGGGCGATGGGCCCAGACCCCAGAGTGCCTAGGATTAGTCCGGCGTGCTGACCTCTCTGTTGAGCCTAGGTGGGGCTGCGACGTGTGGATCTTCCGAGGCCGGGCATGACCCAGGAAAGTGTGTCCGGCCAAAGGGGATCGAGCGTGTTGGGGAATATGTGGTGCACCCCTGCAAGGAAGTTTATCTATTCGAATAGCCGTGTCCCTCGGTAAAAGGACGACCCGGAGTTGTATTCCGACCTCATGACAACTAGAAATGGATACTTAATAAAACACACCCTTACAAGTGACAGATATAACCCGGTGGTCGCTCTCTCGCATGGTGGCGACGAGAGGATCGACGGGTAGGATTATGCTTTACGTTGTTGTTTGGTTAACTTCCAACTAATCTCTTCTATTGCTTCAAGACGAAGGCTGCCAGAAGCGTAGTCTTCGACAGGACTAGCTATCCCCCTTTTATTCTGGCATTCTGCAGTTCAGTCCACCGATATTGCCTCTTTACTCATATACCATGCATATGTAGTATAGATCCTTGCTTGCGAGTACTTTGGATGAGTACTCACGGTTGCTTTCCCCCTTCTTTCCCCCTTTCCCTTCTTGCTGGTTGTCGCAACCAGATGCTGGAGCCCAGGAGCCAGACGCCACCTACGACGACTACTACCACCAGGACGGAGCCTACTACTACGTCCAGGACGCCGACGACCAGGAGTAGTTAGGAGGATCCCAGGCAGGAGGCCCTGCGCCTGTTCGATCTGTTGTATCCCTGTTTGTGCTAGCCATCTTATGGCACCTTGTTTAACCTATGTCTGTACTCAGATATTGTTGCTTCCGCTGACTCGTCTATGATCGAGCATTTGTATTCGAGCCCTCGTGGCCCCTGGCTTGTATTATGATGCTTGTATGACTTATTTATGTTTTAGAGTTGTGTTGTGATATCTTCCCGTGAGTCCCTGATCTTGATCGTACACGTTTGCGTGCATGATTAGTGTACGATCGAGCAGGGGGCGCCACAGGTTTCCTCATCATCCTCCTCAGGATTCTCATCATGGGTTTGTTCATAATAATCCATAGGAATGGCAGGCTCAGGAGTCTCTTCAAATTCCTGTCCAGAAGTGCTTTGCATATCTCTCATAGGAAAAACATCCTCAAAGAATATAGCATCCTTAGACTCAATAATTGTAACCTTCTGGTCAGATACCTCAGATTTCACTACTAGAAATCTATAGCCGACGCTGTTCTGAGCGTAGCCCAAATTAACGCAGTCCACAGTCTTTGGTCCAAGCTTACGCTTTTTGGGGATCGGCACATTGACTTTAGCCAAACAGCCCCAAGTACGCAAGTACGAGAGTGTCGTCCTTCTCTTTGCCCATTGCTCATAGGGAGTGATCTCATTATCCTTTGTTGGAACTTTATTCAGGACATGACATGCTGTCAATATCGCCTCCCCCCACCATGCCTTGGATAAACCCGATGTATCTAACATGGCGTTAACCAAATCAGTTAGAGTACGGTTTTTCCGTTCGGCAACACCGTTTGACTGGGGTGAATAGGGAGGCGTCCTCTCATGAATAATGCCGTGTTCCGAACAAAAGGAATTAAACTCACTCGAGAAGTACTCTCCACCACGACCTGACCGGGCTCGTTTAATTTTCTTTTCAAGTTGATTTTCAACTTCTGCCTTATAGATTTTAAAGTAGTGTAGAGCCTCATCTTTGGTATTTAAAAGATACACATAGCAATATCTAGTGGAATCATCTATCAATGTCATGAAATATTTCTTTCCACCTTTAGTCAACACACCATTCATCTCACAAAGATCAGAATGTATGAGTTCTAATGGTGCCAAGTGTCTCTCCTCCGCAGCCTTATGGGGCTTGCGAGGTTGCTTAGATTGCACACACGAATGGCACTTAGAACCTTTGGCTAATGTGAAACTCGGGATTAAATTCAACTTCGCTAGCCGCGTCATAATACCGAAACTAATGTGACAAAGACGTGAATGCCAAACTTCAGATTCATTAACACTCGAATGAATATTGTTCATGACTTTATTACAAAACTCAGCGAGGGAAAGGCGGAACATTCCTCCGCACTCATAAACTTTTCCAACAAATTGTCCATATTTAGTAACAACTAATTTATTAGACTCGAATACCAACTTAAACCCTTCTCTACACAGAAGGGAGCCACTAACGAGGTTCTTCTTGATGTCGGGGACATGCTGCACGTTCTTCAGCTGCACGATCCTTCCCGAAGTAAACTTCAGATCGACCGTGCCAACACCATGAACAGAAGCACTTGCGCCATTCCCCATCAATACGGACCCGTGGCCTGTGACCTGGTAAGAAGAAAACAATGAGATGTCAGCACACACATGAACACCTGCACCTGTGTCCATCCACCAATCGGTGGACTGAAACACTGAAAAAACAGTAAATAAATTACCGTACCCAGATGCACCATTCTCATTGTTGCCAACAATCATGTTGACGGACTTGGAGTCCTGTGCTGGCTTCTTGAATCTGTTTGGGCACTTGCTGGCCCAATGTTCCTCAGAGCCACAATTGAAGCAGCCATCTCCCTTCTTGTTCTTCTTGAAGGTCTTCTTACCCTTCTTCTTAAAGTCGGTATTCTGTTGGACACCGTTCTTTCCCTTGGGTTTGTGGGAATTGGGATTCTTCTGATGCACCATGTTTGCAACAGAAGTTCCTTCAACCCCTTTTCCGTGCGAGTCCTTTGCCCTTGAATTCTGCTCAACACTCAGATGGCCGATGACATCCTCAACTGAGAATTCACGCCTCTGATGTTTCAGAGTGGTAGCAAAGTTTCTCCACGAATTAGGGAGCTTAGCAATTATACAGCCCGCGACAAATTTGCCCGGTAAATTGCACTTAAGAAGCTCAAGCTCCTTAGCGATGCATATCAACTCATGAGCCTGTTCCAATACAGGACGGTTCTCGACCATCTTGTAATCATGGAACTGCTCTATGGTATACATCTCACTCCCAGCATCGGCGGTGCCGAATTTAGATTCGAGCGCCTCCCACAAATCCTTGGCGACCTGCATATGTAAATATGCATCGACCAACTTATCTCCGATCACGCTCAGAACTGCTCCAATAAAGACGACGGTGGCCTCCCTGAACGCCTTCTCCTGTTCAGGAGCGATCGTTCCTGTGGGAGTCGAACCGGCGACCAAGAACACGTTCATGGCCGTGAGCCATAAGGTGGTTTTGGTCTGCCAACGCTTAAAATATGTCCCCATAAACGGGGTCGGTTTCAATGCAGCAGCAAAACCCGAATTCGAAAAACTCCTACACACATTAGGTTTTTGGATTGCTGAATAAATAGGCAGTTTTCCGATTAAATTAATCCACGAATAAATCATGAACATGACATGAACAGTACTGATGACATGCTGATTACGATCTAACAAAGCACGTACTATGCATATAGTAGAACTATATACGCATATCACTAGTACTGCTGTGACAGACAAAAACAGAAAAGGGATAAGCGATGTATACCCTCCAATTGGCCAGTTGGCCGGAGCAGTAGCAGCAGCGGCAGCGGCGGCGTCGTCTGCCGCCTTCTTCTCAGCAGCAGCCTGGTCGGCAGCGGCCTTGTCGGCGTCGTTGGACATGGCGATGATGAAGCGAACGCGGACGAAGCAGAAGATCGGAGGCAAGCAGTCGCGTACGTGACGCTCCCCAAAAACCTAATCGCCCCTCTCCCGTACAGGATCTGGAGAGGCGGGGTTTCGGAGGCCTGCTCTCCCGTCAACCGTGTACGCGATGGGGTCGCCGGCGGCAGTAGGAGGAACGATGGCATGAGGTGGTGCGCGTGGGAGCAGATGTGATCTGATCTCTTGCCTCTAGGGTTGGCCGGCGCCTCGCATATATATATGCGCGTCCAGGCGTAGGCTGAACCCACATCCGAGTCGGTTCGAAAACAGCCCACGATCCGAGGCTCATTCCCGCGGCGCGGCGTCGGAGGAGGAGTGCGCGAGGGCTTCTTCTCTTCTCAAGCTCCAATAGCATGAGGGAGAGCATCCCTTATAAACCACTCCAACTCTTCTTCCACTTCCGGGGTGGGACTAAAATTCCCACCACCCCTTGTCATGACACCTACATGGGCCCTTAGAGATTTTTCTGAAGTTGTTACATGGGCCTAAAGCCCATCTCAGATTTCAAGAATGGGGCTTATTCGTGCAATGACCCTTTTGGCCTAAACTTATGTAGTTTTCAAAAGGAGAGACTCAAGATGAAGCGCCCCGCGTGGTTCAAGTGAGTCTGCACATCCTTGGTATCTTACAACGTCCACCATTTCTCGGACCTATGTCGGAGAGACCAGAGAGGACAACGAACAATGATGGGCGATGGAAAAGGCATGGGGAAGGGTAAAGGGACCATGGTCTTAGGCACGCAAGGATGTATACAGGTTCGGACCCGGGATCGTTTTCGGTAACAACCGGTGCACCACATAGTTTTAAATAGCCTCCGCTATAGCTGATTTGGAGGCCCGCCGCTATTTTCCATAGCCCGCTATTTAAAACATTGGTGCACCACTACCTCGTAAGTATGGCAGAGGGGCGCTCGCCAGTCCTGATTGGTCGGGATGTGACTTGACCCCGGGAGAGCCGCATCGACATGCTCTGCCAGGATATGGCCGTTGGACTGTCCATGACGACCCACCCTGTCGACCTATTCTTGTGTTAGTACGGGGGTCGACTTCGGCTTGGATGCTTATCTTTGAATGGCCGGCTGGGAGCGGGTCACCTATCGGGGAGGGCTGCTTTGCGGTTGCTAAATTGGTTGAGTCGACCGGCTGGCCGTGCCAGTCTGTGCTTATAGTTTTGCTTTTGAAAGGTACTAGTTGGATGCCCGTGAGTTGCCACGGACCAGAACAATTTATAAAGACAATAATCTATCGACTTGTTATTCTACGACAAGCACAAATGCTCATGCAGTTTAAGATCACATCCCAACCAATGTCGACATCTTCTTACTTTGCTCTTGCAACACCGCATATTCCTTTGATTTTCTTCATCCATTCCAGGTGCTTCCTTCTTAAACTCCCAACCCTGTACAAGATAAGGCACTGGTTCCTCTTACGTCTCAAATTGTCACTGGCTCCCTATCAATCGTAAGCCCCGCCACATCTCTCCATCACGGCTCTTTTTTTCATGTGCCATCATGCCTCTCGGAATCAAAACGATACACATGACCGAGCATTAAGCCAGTCGTATTGATATGATTAGTGAAGTAGGAATCTGAAGAATAGCAACATACAACATTATTAGTAACAAAAGGGTGACCAGGGAGGCAATCGTTTCACATGATGGTCGTGCACTAAGCGCCTCGGGTTAAAACATGGAAAATGAAGGGTTGGACATCTGGCGACAACATCCGTCATTACTTTTTGGAAGCGGTTACCATGATGAATCAAAGATGGAAAGCATTTTGGATTCATCTAGAAAAAGAAACTATAGGATTTACCAGTTCCTATCAAACACCTCTGAAAGTATTTCCCTGCATTTATCTTATCTATTAACACAATAAAGATCATCAACAGCTTCAGACATCAGACCATGAAGAATCAAGTGTCGTCTTATATGAGTTCAAAAGAAAAGTGACGTCATATATACAAGAGGGCAGTTGTTTCCTACTCCCTCCGTCCTTCAAAGAGTGTACTTCCAACTTTGTTGGAGGGTCAAACTATTTTAAAGTTTGACCAAGTTTGTGCAAAAATATATCAATGTTTGTGAAACCAAATAGGTATATTATGAAAATATATTTTATAATGAATCCAATGCTACTAATTCGATGGCACAAATGTTGAAATACGGTCAAACATAAAAAAGTTTGACTTTCCAACAAAATTGGAACTACACTTTTTAAAGGACGGAGGGAGTACCTCCTAAAAAATTCAAAAATTGGAGAAATTTCACCCTGCCCTACACACCTTGAACCTCTGCCCTAAATGACAACCATGGTCATTTTCCGGCTCCCTTCTCAAGCTCGACCACACGAGGTTTCCCGACCATTGCTCTAGTAGATGCTTGTGCCACGCCAACTTGTCATATCCATCCACGACCATGGCCATACCGATGAATGGAGGAATGTAGTAGGGCGAGGACAACAAATCGATCTCCGCCTAGATCTTGGCGTCCTACAAATGATGATGCGCGTGCTGCTGGTGTTGTTGCCTGTTGGAGTAGCTTGACTTCAGCTCCCTCAGCACTCTTCATCCAATGTGTCGACCGGCGACACTTGCATTCTCGATGGTGTCGCTGAGGCAACCAATCTGCCAGGTCTACCAGTGAGAGTGGCAAAGGTGAAATATTGTTCGATGGTAGTTCAATAGATAGTGGTTGGAATCAGAACCTGAGAGGAATTGGGAGGCCATTTTTTTGGAGAGACGGGGTAGTGAACTGTTGTAGTCCTACAAGTAGCCGACCAATGGACAATATCAACTTCCAAAATCTATGGCACCCAGAATCAAAATAGTCAATTTTCAAAATCTGTGAAGCAACACAATATAACATATTATAGTCAGGAATATGATCTCTAGAAAAGCCTACTGACTTTTGCATTTTGGTACATATGTGCATCAGGGTAGTCAGGTTTATTTGTAATGTAGCAGTAAGATAGAGCCATGCTAGGGGTTGTTTCAGACCCTAAATTTGAATCATCTATCGGGTGAAAGACCACAATGGTCTACAATTATTGTCCAGTGCTCTCTCAGCAAAAGGAACTGAAAAGAGAAACTACTAGGGTGGTCCTTATCAAGTCAAATCTCAGAACAAGAAACATGTTCTATTTTCCAATGTCATATGTTAAGTTTCGTCTATCATACACAAATTTACAAGTTCTATACAGGAATACAAACTGACAATGAATGGCTCGTACCATACCAGGAGTGTAGAAGCCCATGTAGGGTGAAACAGAATAGTAGACCCAGGTTCATTAACCCTCTTCATCGGCCCAAAACTTGAGCTCAATCGTGAATAAGCCAACATTTATGGTAACAAACATGACATCCACACCTTCTGCGAAGCCAACCCCATGTGCTCCATTCTTGTCGCGGGGATTGGCCATGTGCATGCTTTTCTCCAGGTCAATGACCATGCATTGTACCCATTTTGCAGCCCTCTTCTCCTTCCTTAACCAGAGATGCAGACTGAAAGGCTTAACGCCAGCGAGCCCCAGTGAACTGTCCTCTTTGTGGCTTTGCCATCGACCAACTCCAGACCTTAGGCACAAAGGTCCCTGTCTGTCTCCACCTCTAACCTTCTTTGCTGGACCATCAGCTTCAGCCTCTTCTTCCAAAAAATAGTACAACTATGGGTTAAATAACTGAGAGATGCTTCTATTATGCTATCTTCAGTGTTACAATTTTTATTTTGCAAATCAAATGGGCAATTATTTAAGCATCTCGTTTCAGCATGGCTCAATGTATACATCGTACGTTGCTGCTACTTAAGAATTATTATTCTAGTATTCAAATAATCAGAAGTTGCACATCCGTCAGCCGGACGCACCACAGAATGTAGATGACCTATGCCAATTTTTTAACATCTAGTATGCATGTCATTTTTTTTCCAAAAGAATTATGTGTCTTCTTTGCCTACAGCAGGACCATATACGAAATAAATATTGGATAATCAATTAAATCATTCTTTTAGACACCTGAGGTATACTAAAGCACAGTTGCTAACTGGTGAATAATATCCTGCAAGCGACACACAGAACTGTTGGTAACGAAATGAAATATCATATGTTATTGCAAAACATGGTAGTAGAAAGAGCGGCTCATGAAGTAATTGATACTTCAATAAATTTATATGTAGGAGACCTACCCAAAACATGATATCCAGAAGCTAAGGGAGCTGGCTGGTTTGGCATTTTCCCTGGCATAAATACAAAGAAATATGAGGCAAGTGACGTTGCAGGTGACTCTTTGGTCTTTGCAGCAAGCAGAACCAGTGTGGTACACCTGACCTCAGGGGATCCTTTGAGGGGTCAATAATGGACACGAGCAATATATTCTCAGGCTTGAGGTCAGTGTGGATAATGGAAAGCTCGTTGTGGAAGTAGTGTAGGCCAATGAGCACATGCAAGCATATCTTCTTAACCACTGGAAGCGGAATCCCACGATAGTCGGTGACTCGGTGTACTTCATCATTGTCAGCAAGTTATCACGAAGAAACTAAAAAACCATGCACACATGGCTCCCATTGAGGATGCCAGCCATGTACTGCTCCTCCATGAACAGCCTGGGCAGAACCTCCAACGCCCAGACCATGCTACCACTCCAACACCCCCCCCCCCCCCCCCCCCCCCCCCCCCACCACACCTTAGCGGAAGAGCATCGCCGGGCAAAGCCCAGACGTCCCTCCAGCTGGGGTGGGCGCGGTTTTGGCAGAGACCAACACCTCGGGGACCCATGGTTGGTTCGGCGTCTAGCGGATTCGGCATGGCTGGCTCATCTCCATGTTGCATGTTGCCTGACGGTCCCTCCCTTTTTTCTTTGTCGTGGATCTTCCCCACCTTCAGGAGCACATACCTCTGCACGTATATACAACCAACATATTCAAAAACACCGGACGAAGGCAACTGAAGCTCTCCGCAACAGTGATAGGATTGACGGATCGAACAGTAATTATTACGATAGATGAAATTACCTTTTTCTTCTTATGCTCTATGGCAAAAGAACAAGCATTTGGTGGGCAGGAAAACTGCTACATCCAGATCGATATTTTCCTACATATCACCACGAATCATAAAACTAATAGAACGACTTAATAGGAGAATTCGAGACAAGGGGTTAGCACGTACAAAGTGGGTGGTCTCTCAGACGAGGCAGATGGAGAGAGAGGCCCCCAGCCGAGCATGGACTGCACGACGTAGGTGACCTGCTTGAACGAGTAACCGGCGCGGACGGGGTGGCACCCGCTGTGGCGGTAGTCCTCCGTGCGTGTCTTCCGACGTGTAGCCGACGCTGTGTCCGTTCCCTTCCCTGCCGCCGGCTCCTCCTCCCTACGGCTCACCACCGGAGGCCTCGGTAATTGCTGGGAGCCCCGGATCTGGGCGCCCAAAGAAGCGGCGGTGCGCAGGACGGCATCGCGGGGGCGCGTGGAGATGAGGCTGGGGGTGGGCACGGCTGGTGAGGCGCCGGTGCGAATCGTGGCGTGGCGTCGTCGATGCGGAGCAGCATCAGGAGGAGGCCGCGTCGGGGCCATCGCGAGGAGCTTTGGGCTTTTTTTCTTTCGTGCTGTGTGAGGGACGTGGGGTAGTCTTCCAGGTCGGGGGAAGGACGTGGGTGACGTGCGGTTTTTGTGGTGCTCTAGCTAATTCGCGAGTTTCGTGCGGGATCCATGTATGGGTGGACGTCGAACCATCATGACGACGACGACGACGGCAGATCCTCCTTTAATAGTAGAGATTGGGTATCTATAATCCCGTCAAGTCATGATAGATAATTTTTAGTATACTACATCATCAACCGCAAGAAGTGCCAATAAGGGCACATGAAGACAGTGACGGGTAACTATTCAAGTCACTGGTAACTACTCGGGCCATGCTATATAATCCCTCTATAGTGCATTGGTAACTAATTTTTAGACGGAAGGCTCGAGACAAGCCCAGCTTTGAATTAACAAAGTCATCAACCGGCCAGGAAATACACAAGGCCACCATAGCAAACACCCACACAGAGCACGCCGGCCGAACGATACAGGGGAGCACACCGAACGGCTTACAACTCAACGCGGAAACAAGCACAGAAGAATTACAAATAGAAAACACAGCTTATAGAAGCGAAGATCACCGCACTACGGAGCCACGGGCGAAGAGCAGAAGAGGCATGGCGAGGCACTGTCTTGGAACAGATTGGAGTCTTGATTGGAGCAGACAACCAGGAATAAGACACCAAAACACCTTCTTAATCTCATGCCAAAGAGGGACCCTTCCCTCTCGCCTAGGCTCGAAGGCGTCGAACCATCTGACATGAGAGATGCTCACCCGAGAGCAGGAGAGGTGCTGGAATCAGAGACCGGGAGCAGCCCAAGAACATGACCACCATGGAAAGAGAGCACACCACACCGGCCACACCGTCGAAGCCCTTGGCCACACCGAGCGCAGCAAGAAAGCCACCGGGCGCAGCTGTAGAGGAAGGGGCAGACGGTCACCGAGATGAGGCCGCGGGGCGATACCACTCGAAAGCAGAGCCACCCAAAGATCCCACCTTGAACTCCTCTCACCTGCAACCCACAATCTCCCTAGGCGGCGCCTCCAAGGAGGAGACAACGCGCAGCGCGTCGATGCCGCCCAATCAGCGAGGATTTTGAGCTTTCGCCCGGGAGATTGGGTCAGGGGTGTGTGTAGCGGGAACCACAGCCACGCCTCCAAGGAGGAAGAACGGCGCCCAAGGCGTCGCCGTTGCTGGGGCGGACCAGCCAGCCTAGGGTTTCCCCTGGTCCCGAGCTACCCACCAGGCGCCCACCAAGCTCCACAACCAGCAGCCTGCCGACTACAGTGGAGCCGGTGGGGGAGAAGAGCCAAGGAGAGATCCAAACTTAGATCTGAGATCTGACGAGGGGAAGGAGCCCCGCGTCGCAGCTGTAGCCCGCCGCCGCCACACCTCCCATGAGGTCGAGGGCGACGGACGGAGTCACCCGCAACGGCGCCTGCTGGGGGTGCCGCCGCCTCGCCTGCAAGGGCCGTCGCCCAGATCCCGGAGTCCTCCACACGAGACAGAGCGACGAGGGCCCCGCCACCACCATCACCGGCGTCCACCCGAGCGAGTCCGGTGACATCCTCAGGTGGCGGCGAGAACGGAAGGGGAGGGAGTGGGGGGCGATGGAAACCCTAGTTGCCCCCGAGTCGCCCGAGCGGAGCGACGCGGGGGTCAGGAGGGGAAAAGGAGGTAGACTGGTAACTACTCATGCCATAATGCTTAAGGGCATGTACAACGATGTCTACTCAGCTGTCTATAAGGTCTTCCACGTAGGAAATTTATGTAGTTGGAGGAAAGAGAATGAGGAGAGAGAAGAAGGGTGTCTATAAGGGCATGTACAACGATGTCTACTTAGCTGTCTATAAGGTCTTCCACGCAGGAAATTTATCTAGGTGGAGGAAAGAGAATGAGGAGAGAGAAGAAGGGTGTCTATAATTTGGCAGACGGTCGGTACCCCAAAAAAATCGCTTTTTATCGACAGCCTTTTCCCGTTGTACGCGGCAGCGTCGGTAACGAGCCCCACGACCCTGCCGAACCGCCGTATTTCGTGCTCGACATGCCCAATCCCGATCGATCGTTTCCTTTTCTCCGTCATATACCTGGCCCGGCGAGACCTGACACTAAAATAATTGATCAGTCCAATTGTACAGCTAGCTTCACGCAGAGAATCCATGAACGGAGAGCCTCGTGCTCAGCGCCGTCGACGGCGATGACATGATGCGGCTGCACGCACACCTTCATCCCAGAGTATCCCGTTGGACTGTCGGGATGGCGACGCCGTCAAGTCTTCAGGTCGTGGAGGAGCAATGGAAGTGATGATGGTGCCGACCGGAGGTGGATAAGATTAGTAATTTTTAGTTGATCAACATAATTTCGTGGTTTCAGGATGCTACAGACAGCAAAAGAGACAATCCATTGTAAAGGGTGTTTTAAGTACTGTCTAGAGCTGACGTGGATCGTTGTTCTAGACAGCAGGTGTCTAGACTGATGTACATGCACTAATCCCCTGTATAGTGCATTGGTGGTTAGGCTGGTAACTAGCACGTTCATGTCTCCCGTCTCCGGCGAGATCCATTCTGACTGTCTAGCGTTCATGCCCTGATCGAGTAATGCGCATGCATGAGATGCCGTCGTGTTTGAATTCCCTCCCGTAACCGGGACTGACGAACTGCAGAGTAATCGTGGTAAAAACCATTACAAAGAGCAAAGAAATTATATACGTATCTAATGGCTTCGTAACGATGTTTCTAGGTGACCTCGTGTTTGCAGCATTTTCTGGCTCAAGAGTTGCACGTCCAGTGATAATACTTTGACATTCAGTAATACTAGCATTTGGCACTACGGACGTTCATTGATGGCATTGTACTCCATTCTTTGGCATCCAGCTATAGCAAAGGAGTGATATGTTATCTGACTAAAATCTCAAAAATATGTTATCTGACTCAAATAGTTAAAAACTTTTAAATATGATTTTTAATTTTTTTAAAATATAGGGATAACTGGATCTCAGTAGCCAGAAATCTCCACTCAAGCCGCATAGTGGAGATTTTTGGCTCCCGGCTCCAGTGATCCTGCTATTTAAAAAAAATTCAAAAATCATATTTATGAGTTTTAAAAAATTCTGAAAAAAATCGGGGTGTACCAATGGTGTAACCCACGAACGTGCAAAAAATCAATTTCAAATACTTTGTATTCTGAGCTACACAAAAATGACAAAAGTGTGGATCTGAGTATGCCTATTTCAAATCTCTAAATTTTATCAGATTTTGTCATTTTCGTGTAGCCCATAATACTTTGTATTTGAAATTGATATTTTACACGTTTGTGGGATACATTATTGGCTACATCTTGATTTTTTGTTTCAATTTTTTTTAAACTCGTAAATATTATTTTTGAATTTGTTAAAACTAGCAGGGTGGCCCTCGCAAATGTGAGGGCAATCATATTTTCTGTGTTTAAAATGCTCTGAAATAAATATATTATTTTATATGTATTTATATTATAAATACAATATCTAAAGATTACATCCTTGCTCGATTTGGGGTGCTTCTCAGGCCACTTGCCCTTTCTGCCGTTGGATTGAGCGTCCAAACTGATCTGGTCCATCAATTGCTAGCAGTCCCTGGTTGGCCAGTCCAATACTGTATTACTCGCTCAGAGCTACTCTGTTTCACTGCTGGTGGTCCCAGTTTTTTCAGACGCACGTGACAGCGTGTGAGGCGTCCGCGTGTAATTATTCGCGTCCGCGCAGCGCGCAAGCTAGCTCTCCCTGATTGGTTGGGCCCGTTTTACCCGCATGGGCACGCTGTCTTCCGCTGTTCGTGGCCCCTTCCATTTTTGGTCCCACGGGTCAGTGCCTGGGTTATTTCTTCCCGCGTGTTGGGATTTGCCGTCCGTGGAGCTCATCGGGGGAGAAAATATCGGGTGTGGGCATTTTCGACTTTTCGCGTGTATTCTCCTCGATCCCCGGCTCGCGGTATCGCCGTGGCGGACCATGGCTTGACGCCGGGTATGGCTACAGCGCCGCTGCGTCCCCGACAGCGTCCGCCCGGAGTCCTTATCCACCCTTCCTCCTCCTCTCCTTCTTTCCCCTCCCCTTTCCCATCTCGCTCCCATCCCCGCCGCTCTCCCGCAGGGCGAGAGACGAGGAGCCCGCGGGCGAGAGGCACGGCGGCAGCGTGCTCACCGCCGGGCGAGAGACGAGGAGCACCTCCCGCAGCAGCCCTCGCCATTTGATCTATTGTTGCAGGATTGTCATTCATCTCTATTTTTTTTTGTTTCAGGTGTGTTATGGAAGAAGATGAAGTTCTAGAGAAGACTGGGCCCTAACCTTGATTTTCTACAGGTTATGGTTAGAACTTTTTGAGATCTGAACTGTAGTGGAAGATAGGGACCTTTCACTTTATTCAGAGGAAAATACTCTTACCATCCTCCCATGTTTATGATGGGATAGTACACTAGTAGAAAAAGGCCCATTTGTCCTGGTTCCAGAGGCCCATTTGTCCCGGTTCTGGAACCGGGACTAAAGGGTCGGGACTAAAGCCCAATACCTTTAGTCCCGGTTCGCCTACGAACCAGGACAGATGGGGCTCCACGTGGCCGCTGCGGCTTGCCCAGGCAGGAGGGCCTTTTGTCCCGGTTGGTAGCACCAACCGGGACCAAAAAGCCTCCACGCGTCAGCAGTTCAGGGGCTGGGGTTTTTGTTTTTTTTTGAAAGGGGGGGGGGGGGTTTGGGGGTTTTGTTGGGTATATATTGTGTTAGCTAGGTAATAGAGAGAAGTGACCTCTCTTATCTCCGTGCTTGGTCGACGCTACGTACTATACGTATAGAGAGAACTCGCGACACGCTAGCTAATAAGGAAATGAAGGAAACCATTAAGTATACAAAATCGTCATGAACATATATATACAGAGAGAAGTGATCGACCTCCTCCTTCTCCGAGAGATTGGTCGAACAACAAGTTTTCGTATATCTATCCGACGCTACTAGCTACATATATACAATATAAGATCTCTTATAATCCCTAACATCTGATGTCAAGTTCCACATGGTATTCTCCGGCTTTATTGATGACGTGGTCAAGAAAGAATCCCGCCAATTCCTCTTGAATTGCTTTTATGCGATCTTGTGGTAGGAGTTCATCCTGCATCTGCCACATCTAATTTGAAGAAGGGGGTCAATACATATATATGAATGAAACTCAGCACAAATGATGGTAATAAAATAAAATTGTGAATATTATTGCTTACGCACTTCATATTGTTTTTCAGAGTAGCCCCGCTCACAGGTCGTGTGGCGGATGAACTCTCAAATGTAGTATCCACAAAAATCAGTCCTGCCTTCCTGCCACAACCACTTCACAAGAAATAGAGGTCAATCAAACTGATAAGCAAGCATGCTAAATGGTATTGATGAAACTAGCTAGAATCAATGGGAGATGCGCGGAACTAGCTACTAGTACTTACTTTCGGGTGTGTAAATTGGAGCTCCCCCGGCATTCCCGGAGTTTTAGCGGTGAACTCTTTCCAAACCCTGCCAGACAAAGAAAACAATTACTTGATATCAGGAAATGAACAAAGTTGCCGATATGGTGCGATAACGATCGATTGAACTTACTTCTCGAGCATTTTAGTCATGGCCGCATACTCCTTGGGATCTTTTCGTCTCGAGTCTAAGACGGTTACTAGTCCCTGCTCAAGCTTAATCTCTAGGAGAATAAAGTGGAAGCTGCGCACGCATGCATAACTCATCAATTACATTACTATAACCTCGAGTAGTAAGGGAAACCGAATATGCACAAGACAGTAACACTCACTTGAAGTTGTAAGGAAAGAGCATTTTATCTTTGTTTTGATTTCGATGCAACGATTGTAGCAAGTTGGCCTCGGTTTCTTTGGCATTATATTTAACCGTCCATTCATCTATGAGATTTGTGTTAATGAACCCAATATCATAGATTTGTGCTTTTCTGCATTCGACGATCTTCAATCTGCATAATATAGTGAGGATAATTATATATACATGCAATGAAAGAGCTGAGCTATATATAGAGACTTAATTACAGAAGTAGTACTTACAGACAGTAGCAAGTGACGATTATTTTATCGAGGGCCTTTTGATTGAAAAACTGGAAGAACTCCTCAAATGGAACAGACAACAGATCAATTCCAACGAGGTCGTGCTCCTCTTTAACTCTCAGCGTCAAAGTATTCGTCCCAGACTCCTTGCAGGTGTCCATGTACCACTCATGAAATCTTCGCATCATCGTTGTTAGAGGAGGATGACCAGGTTTGACGAGAGGCTTCCCGTGCCGGTATTTGTGTTCGTCCACCTCCATTATATCAAAATGTGCATCGTCGGGCAGGTAATCTGCAGGATTTGTACCGGGCACCATCCCAGGATGATTAGCGATGATATCGCTAGACACCTTGAGCGGGGGGCACGATTGGTTCGCTTGTTCGTCGAGCTGGGGAATTTTTTTCCCACTTCTTCATTCTGCTAACCTTCGATCACTGCAAGTACTTCCCAACCGCTCCGCTTCCTGATATGTCCTTTCAATAATGCGCTCATAGTTGGTTTGCGGCGGAGACGGTGGTGGTCGCTTCAGGGCATCGAGAGTGCGCTTCGCTTTCACCGGATCTATCTTCTCCTCCGGAGGTGGAGGTTTCTTTGCAAAAAAGTCCCTCACTTGGGCTTTACAGATCTCCGCGTTTTCCTCCTCGGTCATCTCGTATGGTAACTTCTCTAGAGGCTTGAGAGATGGACCGAATTTGTATTGCCTCCCGCCTCTAGCTGTACTGCTAGACGCCGGAGCGGCGGCGTTTCTCTTCCATTGCTGCTGACGAGTAGTAGAAGGAGGCGGAGTGCTCCCATGCGCCGGAGCAGCCGGAGCGGCAGCTTCTGTCTTCCGCAGTTGCTGACGAGGCGGAGGAGGAGGTGGGCTGCTCGGACGCGCCGGAGCAGGCGGAGAAGGAGGCGGAGTGCCGCCCTCACGCGCCGGAGCAGCCGGAGAAAGAGGCGGAGTGCCCTGATCACTCACCGGAGGAGGAGGCCGAGTGCCCTGACTCGCCGGAGGTGGAGGCGTCCAGTTCGGAAGCTTGATGTGCTCCTTCCGCCATAGACATGGAGTCTTCAGAGCAAGACCCAGCTGAGTCTCCCCTTCACATGTACGGTGGTCAAGCTCGAGCTCCTCAAATCCCTCCGTTACTTCATCCACCATCACAACAGCATAGCCTTGTGGAATCAGACGGCAGTGAAAAGTTCCGTCGGGTTGAGGAGGTCCAACAGAGCCGACAGCCGCCTTGACTTTGAGGTTCTGCCATTGCGTCATAAGCTGGCAATGTTGAGCCTCCGTGATAGCATCCACGGGGTAGCTAGGAGCCGTGAAGTCAGGCTACTGAACGAGCTCGGTGGAAGCCACGCTGCTTCTCCGCTGAGATGGCGGGGTAGCTTCTGGGGTAGCTCTGCCAGCTCGCTGGCTCTCAACTTGTTCGTCTCGCTTTTGTACCCTTGCATTCAGCTTCTGCAGTTCACTCTGCTCCAGTTTCCTCTTCCTCTCCAGAGTTTTGTAACCGCCTGCGCCGGGAAACGCAACCTTCCACGCAACGGAGCCTGGCATGCCACGTGTTCGTCCAGGGTGCTCAGGATTCCCGAGGGCCTCGGTCAGCTCGTCATTCTCTCTGTCGGGAATGAACGTCCCTTGCTGCGCTGCGGTGATACACTTCTGAAGCTTCTTGACGGGTATTGCAAGTTGCTCGTCTGTCCAAACGCACTTCCCTGTTTCAGGGTCCAAGGTTCCCCTAACCCCGAAGAACCAAGTCCTTGAACGGTCTGGCCAGTTCAATGTCTCTGGATCGACCCCTTTAGCAAGCAGGTCATTCTCAGCTTTGTCCCATAGCGGCCGGGCTTTGAGGTAGCCACCTGACCCCGTGCGATGGTGAAACTTCTTCTTTGCAGCATTTATCTTATTTTTCTCTGACATCTTCTTACTCTTGTCCGATGTCTTGTAGTCCACAAATGCGGGCCAGTGATCTCTTATCTTCTCAAATCGGCCGGTGAATTCTGGAGTCTTCCCTTTGTCGACAAACGTCGATTTCAACTCATTATTCCACCTCCTGAATAGATCTGCCATCTTCTTAAGAGCACACGCCTTGACCAATGGCTCTATAACTGGCTTATCCGAATCCTCCTCTGGCGGTAGGGTGAAGTTTGCCTTCAGCAAGGTCCAAAGATCATCTTTCTGTCTATCGGTGACATAAGAAACTTGAGGGTCTTCATTCTTCTTGGCTCATTCCATAGCTGGATGCTGATCGGGATGCTGTCCCTAACAATAGCTCCGCACTGAGCTAAAAATGCATCCTTGGTCCGCCTCGGTTCAATCGGCTGGCCATCGTTCGCGATTGCTGTGATCGTGAACCTTTCATCCTGACGCAACCTTTTCTTCGGGCCTCGTCTCGTTACCGAAGTTTGGCTCGATCCGGAGGGCTTTAAAAGAAGAAAGAAGAGTTAATATATGTACATACCAAAACAATTAATGCATCAATTAGCTAGTCAGCACAGGCTTAATTAATATATATACCTCGCCGGACTTTGCAACAGCTCCCTCCTCCGTTCGATCACCGGAGCCATCATCATGGTCTCCTTCTTCCTCCGGCATTCGGTCACCGGAGCCATCATGATCATGTCCTTCCTCCTCCATTGTTCGATCACCGGAGCCTTCACCCTCTCCTTCCAGACAATCGGTGTCGTTGAGATACGACAAGACATCACCTCCGCCGAGGATGATGTCCCCCAACAACTCTTCTGTTTCCAAGTCTCTTTGTTGATCCATAGTTTCTGCAAATATTACAAGATGGCAATTAATATACAAACATGAGAGATGGATATATTAGTGGCAAACATAGACCTAGCTAGCTAATCACAACAAGGAATATTAATTAGTGGCCTCGATGATCTAGGGTTTGGGGTGGCCTTGACAACGCTCTTTTAACTTGGTAAATTTCAGTGGCCTCGGCGCTTCTAGGGTTTGGGGTGGCCTCGGCAACGCTTCTAGGGTTTGGGGTGGCCTCGACGCTTCTAGGGTTTGGTCGGGCGAGAGGGGGTTGATCGACGTCCCCCCTCATGTTGAAGAGTTACCGGAGTTCTCTCATGAATGTCCGACGTCCGGACCGCCTCTCTCATGAATGTCAAACAAGGGATTTAACAAAATGGCGCCATTCTGGATGTGCAGAAAATGGTCCATATTTTTCCTGATCTCATCTACCCTTCTATATGTCACGTTGTCAGTGTCAAAGGATTCAAGAAAACCATGGCTTTATCATTAGCCGGAAGTAACAGGCGCATAATGGTACTAAGCTCTCCAAAATTGTTTTGGAACGGAGTCCCGGATAGGATAACTAGTTTTTTGGAAGTTCAGCAAGAGCCTTCCGAATATCGCTATTTGGAAGGCCTTTGCTGAAATTCGTACCAAAAAGCGAATTATTCTATCCGGAACTCCGTTCCAAAACAACTTTGAAGAGCTTCATAGCATCATACGCCTGTTACTTCCGGCTAATGATGAAGCCATGGATTTCTTCAATACTTTGACAGACAACGTGACATATAGAAGAATATATATATAGATGAGATCAGAAAAAAATTGGATCAACTTGTGCACATCCATAATGGGGGCATTCTTGATAAATCTATATATGTCAAAATTCAAACTTTGACATATGATCAAATGTTGCATATGTCAAAATTCAAACTTTGACATATGATCAAACTTTGATATATGATCAAATGTTGCATATGTCAAAATTCAAACTTTGACATATGATCAAACTTTGATATATGTCCTCCGCGATATAAAATGATACATAGAGTTGTTCGGGCGAGAGGGGGTTGATCGACGTCCCCCCTCATGTCGAAGTTACCGGAGTTATCTTCTAGTGGTTTGGGTGGCCTCGAGAGTTTGTCGGGTAGGGGCGGGAGGGGGTAGGAGATCGATAACGCTTTTTTTTCTAGGGTTTGGGTGGCCTCGAGAGTTGGTCGCCCGGTATATCGAGAGGGGGGTGAACATTTTACCTTAGTAACTTAGAAAAAAAATGTTATCGGGGAGGGGGTATATTGACCCCCCCCCATCATGTCGAAGTTATCGGGGAGGGGGTATATCGACAACGACATACATATATGGAAAAAAATGTTATCGGGGAGGGGGTTGATCGACGTCCCCCTCTCGACCCCTCGGCGATCCTCGACCCTCCCCCTCTCGACCCCTCGGCGATCTTTTTTTTTCTTCTTCTTCCTCTTCTTATTTTTTTCTCCTCTTCTTCCTCTCCTCTTCTTCTCCTTCTTCTTCTCCTTCTTCCTCTTCTTATTCTTATTTTCCTTTTTCCTCTTCGCTAACCTAAAATCTACTAACCTAAAATGCACTAACAGTACAACTAACCTAAAATGCACTAAATGAACTAACCTAAAATCGATATCTACTAACAACCTAAATAAAAAAATTAATACATATATGAAAAAAAATCATCATATGAAAAAAAATTATATGAACAAAAAAATTTATATGAACAAAAAAAGCATACAACATCTATCATCACCATCATCATATCTATCATCAACATCATCTAACAAAATCATATGAAAAAAAATGTATATGAACAGGGGGCCGGCCGGACCGTAGCGCGGGGCGGCGCGGACCGGGGTGGTGACGCGCGGGGGCGGTGACGGCGCGGGGCAGGGGCGGCGCGGCGACGGCGTCGGGGGCAGGGGCGCGCGACGCGTCGGCGCGTCGGGTCAGGGCAGAGGGGCGCGAGGAGCGGCGGCGTCGGTGGCAAGGCGCGGCGAGGGCGTCGGCGACGGCTAGCTCGGGCAGCCTGCCGGCGTCGTGGATGGATTCGCCGCGGTCGGGGGGAGAGGAGGAGGAGGAAACATCAAAGTGAGGATGGGCGGTTCTGAAAATTCCTAAGTGCTACTTATATACCTAGAGTATTGGTCCCGGTTCATGGCACCAACCAGGACCAATGCCGCCCTTTAGTCCTGGTTGGTGCCACCAACCGGGACCAAAGGTCTGTTTTCAGCAGCCCAAAGGGCGGGAAACAGGGACCTTTGGTCCCGGTTGGTGGCACCAACCGGGACTAAAGGGGGGCATTGGTCCCGGTTGGTGCCACGAACCGGGACCAAAGGTGAACATTGGTCCCGGTTCGTGGCACCAACCGGGACCAATGGGCTTGCACAGCGGCGTGGTGGTGGGAGTTTAGTCCCACCTCGCTAGTTGAAAGCGCCCCGCACCGGTTAATAAGCTCGACTGCCTCATCGCTATTGAACTCCTCTGAACTGCAGGCCTATGGGCCTATTCTGACAATGCTTTGCCTGTGGGCCTGCTGGGCCTTCTGCGGGCCTGAATCCTGGCCCAACTAGGTGGGTTTCTAGTCGTATTCAGGCCGTGGTGGCCCAGTAGGTGGCATTTTTTTTTCTGTTTTCTTTTTTGCTTTATTTTTTTTGCAGTTTTCCAGTGATTCTTTTTGCTGTTAGGTCACAAAAATTATAGACTTTCTGTTAGTGCCATTAATTTTCAAATTTGAATAGTTTAAATTTGAATTCTTTTAAATTTGTGTGAATCACTAGTTTGTGAATAACTTTACTATAAAAATAGATTTTTGAGTGATTCTTTTTCCTGCTATTTAATATTATTGTGTTTTATCATTATATTAATTGGTAATTTTAGGTTATTTTATTGTCTGTTTTAATCAAGAACAGATTTTGTTATTCTAGTTTGCTATTAAAGTTTCTAACAAAAAATTTCTTTATGAAAATTATTTTTGCAATTAATGTTTTGAATAGAAAATACTTTGATAATTTTAGTTGCATAAATTTTATATAATTTTAGTTTAAAAAATACTAGAGATTTATAAAAGCTTTTTAGTTGATTCCTTTTGCTATTTGAGTTTTATAAAAGCTTTTTAGTTGATTCTTTTTGCTATTGAAGAATATTATAGTTTTGTTTTAATTGATCATAATAGAATATTTTAATTTATTGTTTTAAGTTCATTATTTTTGCTATTAGTTCATTCTTTTTGCGCTAAATGACCCTGAAATTGAGAAGCACTACAAATGAACTCTGAAAAGGTTGAAAGTTGGTATGGTATCAACATTTCACCCACATAGCATGTACTAAAAAGTTGAGAGGGTTATGGCAAAAACTGGATGCACTTCGTGTACAAAACGGGCAATCTCTTTCGAAGTCTCAGGGTTTCAAACGAAAACTCGTTTGTTACAAAGGGATTTCATTTTTTTGAACATATTTGAACTCCAGACTTTTTGTGTGTTCAAAATGCACCATTCAAAACCACATCATCAATTTTCAACGCTTTCTGACTTCATTTGTTATTTTTCATGCATTTACTGATTTTTTGAGCTATATGACCCTGAAATTGAAAAGCAGTACAAATGAACTCTGAAAAGGTTGAAAGTTGGCATGGTATCATCATTTCACCCACATAGCATGTGCTAAAAAGTTGAGAGGGTTACGGCAAAAACTGGATGCACTTCGTGTACAAAACGGACAATCTCTTTCGAAGTATCAGGGTTTCATACGGAAACTCGTCTGTTACAAAGGAATTTCATTTTTTTTTGAACTTATTTGAACTCCAGACTTTTTGTGTGCTCAAAATGCACCATTCAAAGCCACATCATCAATTTTCAACCCTTTCTGACTTCATTTGTTATTTTTCATGCATTTACTAATTTTTTTGAGCTATATGACCCTGAAATTGAAAAGCATTACAAATAAACTCTGAAAAGGTTGAAAGTTGGCATGGTATCATCATTTGACCCACATAACATGTGCTAAAAAGTTGAGAGGGTTACGGCAAAAACTGGATGCACTTCGTGTACAAAACGGACAATCTGTTTCGAAGTATCAGGGTTTCATACAGAAAGTCATTTGTTACAATGGGATTTCATTTTTTTGAACTTGTTTGAACTCCAGACTTTTTGTGTGTTCAAAATGCCCCATTCAAAGCCACATCATCAATTTTCAACCCTTTCTGACTTCATTTGTTATTTTTCATGCATTTACTGATTTTTTTGAGCTATATGACCCTGAAATTGAAAAGCACTTCAAATGAACTCTGAAAAGGTTGAAAGTTGGCATGGTATCATCATTTCACCCACATAGCATGTGCTAAAAAGTTGAGAGGGTTACGGCAAAAACTGGATGCACTTCGTGTACAAAATGGACAATCTCTTTCGAAGTATCAGGGTTTCATACGGAAACTTGTCTGTTACAAAAGGCATTTCATTTCTTCACATGTAACTGCAGTGATATTCTAGATCAAAGGCATCATCATAATAGTTGTGGAGAGAAAGTCTTCACTTTTTCTTCGCTTGTGTCCTTTGCTTATTGCGCCGTAACCATTGATATTCTTCATCGCTTAACAGGGTGCTTGGGTCAGCCTTGACTTTGAAGGCAGGAATTTCATGAAACTTTTCATAATCTTCAGACATGTCTGTCTTGCCCTCCAATCCCACGATGTCTCTTTTTCCTGAAAGAACTATGTGGCGCTTTGGCTCATCGTATGATGTATTTTCTTCCTTATCTTTTCTTTTTCTCGGTTTGGTAGACATGTCCTTCACATAGAAAACCTGCGCCACATCATTGGCTAGGATGAATGGTTTGTCTGTGTACCCAAGATTGTTCAGATCCACTGTTGTCATTGCATACTATGGGTCTACCTGTACCCTGCCTCCTGACATATTGACCCATTTGCACTTAAACAAATGGACCTTAAAATCATGTCCGTAGTCAAGTTCCCATATGTCCGCTATGTAACCATAATATGTGTCCTTTCCCCTCTTGGTTGCTGCATCAAAGCGGACACAGCTGTTTTGGTTGGTGCTCTTTTGATCTTGGGCGATCGTGTAAAATGTATTCCCATTTATCTCGTATCCTTTGTAAGTCAGTACAGTCTAAGATGGTCCCCTGGACAACGAGTACAGCTCATCAGAAACAGTGTTGTCACCTCTGAGACGTGTTTCCAACCAACTGCCGAAAGTCCTGATGTGTTCACATGTAATCCAGTCGTCACACTGATCCGGGTGTTTGGAGCGCAGAATGTTCTTGTGTTCATCGACATACGGGGTCACCAAGGTAGAGTTCTGTAGAACTGTGTAGTGTGCTTGAGACCAAGAATGCCCGTCGCTACATATTATTGAGTCCCCTCCTAGCATGCCTTTTCCAGTCAGTCTCCCCTCATACCGCGATTGAGGGAGGCCAATCTTCTTAAGGCCAGGAATGAAGTCAACACAAAACCCAATGACATCCTCTGTTTGATGGCCCATGGAGATGCTTCCTTCTGGCCTAGCGCGGTTACGGACATATTTCTTTAGGACTCCCATGAACCTCTCAAAGGGGAATATATTGTGAAGAAATACAGGGCCCAGAATGACAATCTCGTCGACTAGATGAACTAGGACGTGCGTCATGATATTGAAGAAGGATGGTGGGAACACCAGCTCAAAACTGACAAGACATTGTGCCACATCACTCCTTAGCCTTTGTAGGATTTGTGGATCGATCACCTTCTGAGAGATTGCATTGAGGAATGCACATAGCTTCACAATGGCTAATCAAACGTTTTCCGGTCGAAGCCCCCTCAATGCAACCGGAAGCAGTTGCGTCATAATCACGTGGCAGTCATGAGACTTTAGGTTCTGGAACTTTTTCTCTGGGATATTTATTATTCCCTTTATATTGGACAAGAAGCCAGACGGGACCTTCATACTGAACAGGCATTCAAAGAAGATTATCTTCTCTTCTTTGGTAAGAGCGTAGCTGGCAGGACCTTCATACTGCTTTGGAGGCATGCCGTGTTTTTCGTGCAAATGTTGCAGGTCCTCCCGTGCCTCCGGTGTATCTTTTGTCTTCCCATACACGCCCAAGAAGCCTAGTAGGTTCACGCAAAGGTTCTTTGTCACGTGCATCACGTCGATTGAAGAGCGGACCTCTAGGTTTTTCCAGTAGGGTAGGTCCCAAAATATAGATTTCTTCTTCCACATGGGTGCGCGTCCCTCAGCGTCAATCGGAACAGATAGTCCACCGGGACCCTTTCCAAAGATTACGTGTAAATCATTGACCATAGCAATTATGTGATCACCGGTACGCATGGTGGGCTTCTTCCTGTGATCTGCCTCGCCTTTGAAATGCTTGCCTTTCTTTCGACATTGATGGTTGGTCGAAAGAAATCGACGATGCCCCAGGTACACATTCTTCCTGCATTTGTCCAGGTATATACTTTTGGTGTCAGCTAAACAGTGCGTGCATGCGTGGTATCCCTTGTTTGTCTGTCCTGAAAGGTTACTGAGAGCAGGCCAATCATTGATGGTTACAAACAGCAATGCATGCAGGTCAAATTCCTCCTGTCTATGCTCATCCCACACACGTACACCATTTCCATTCCACAGCTGTAAAAGTTCTTCAACTAATGGCCTTAGGTACACATCAATGTCGTTGCCGGGTTGCTTAGGGCCTTGGATGAGTACTGGCATCATAATGAACTTCCGCTTCAAGCACAGCCAAGGAGGAAGGTTATAGATACATAGAGTCACGGGCCAGGTGCTGTGATTGTTGCTCTGCTCCCCAAAAGGATTAATGCCATCCGCGCTTAAACCAAACCATACGTTCCTTGCGTCACCTGCAAACTCCTCCCAGTACTTTCTCTCGATTTTTCTCCACTGCGACCCGTCAGCGGGTGCTCTCAACTTCCCGTCTTTCTTACGGTCCTCTCTGTGCCATCGTATCAACTTGGCATGCTCTTTGTTTCTGAACAGACGTTTCAACCGTGGTATTATAGGAGCACACCACATCACCTTCGCAGGAACCCTCTTCCTGGGGGGCTCGCCGTCAACATCACCAAGGTCATCTCGTCTGATCTTAAACCGCAATGCACTACATACCGGGCATGCGTTCGAATCCTCGTACGCACCGCGGTACAGGATGCAGTCATTAGGGCATGCATGTATCTTCTGCACCTCCAATCCTAGAGGGCATACGACCTTCTTTGCTGCGTACGTACTGTCGGGCAATTCGTTATCCTTTGGAAGCTTCTTCTTCAATATTTTCAGTAGCTTCTCAAATCCTTTGTCAGGAACAACATTCTCTGCCTTCCACTGCAGCAATTCCAGTACGGTACCGAGCTTTGTGTTGCCATCTTCGCAATTGGGATACAACCCTTTTTGGTGATCCTCTAACATGCGATCAAACTTCAGCTTCTCCTTTTCACTTTCACACTGTCTCTTTGCATCAACAATGACCCGACGGAGATCATCATCGGGCACATCGTCTGGTTCCTCTTGATCTTCAGCTTCCCCCGTTGCAGGATCACCGTATTCAGGGGGCACATAGTTGTCATCATCTTCTTCTTCTTCGCTGTCTTCCATCATAACCCATCTTTCTCCGTGCTTGGTCCAAACATTATAGTGTGGCATGAAACCCTTATAAAGCAGGTGGGTGTGAAGGATTTTCCGGTCAGAGTAAGACTTCGTATTCCCACATATAGGGCATGGACAACACATAAAACCATTCTGCTTGTTTGCCTCAGCCACTTCGAGAAAATTATGCACGCCCTTAATGTACTCGGAGGTGCGTCTGTCACCGTACATCCATTGCTGGTTCATTTGCGTGCATTATATATAATTATACAAGTATCTATCTAAATCATACAAGTAAGAATTTTTCTCTTTTAGAAAGAAGATAAGAACAAGAGGCTCACCACAGTGGTGCCGGCGACGAGATCGGCGCGGGCGGTCGACAGCGGTGAAGACGGGGACGGGACGTGACGGACCGCTAAACCAAAAAAAATCTTGAGGAAAATGGAGCTTGGAGGTCGAGCTTGGAGAGAAGAAAGCTTAAGTAGTGTGGCTCGGGCATTTCATCGAACACCTCATGTGCATAGGAGGTGAGCTAGAGCACCACAAAGCCCTCCCCTAGCCGGCCAGAAAAAAAAGAGCAGTGGAGTGCTCTGCTTGCGGGCGAGGGGGTATATATAGGCACCTCATTGGTCCTGGTTGGTGGCTGGAACCGGGACTAAAGGACCTCCTTTGGTCCCGGTTCCAGCCATGAACTGGGACCAATGGATGTGGGCCAGGAGCGAGGCCCATTGGTCCCGGTTCGTGTCTGGAACCGGGACCAAAGGGTCCTGACGAACCGGGACCAATGCCCCATGAGGCCCGGCCGGCCCCCTGGGCGCACGAACCGGGACGTATGCCCCCATGGGTCCCGGTTCGTCACTGAACCGAGACTAATGGGCTGGCCAGGCCTGGACCAAAGCCCTGTTTTGTACTAGTGGTAATACTTGAACAATTAGACATTCTTGATGATTTCCTGATTTTTATTTGGATTCTACTGTGTTTGTTTTTACAATTATTACTTCTGCTATGTTAGGAGTGGATACTGGAGCAATGGAGGAGGAATTACTTTGCTGCCATTTGCATGCTTGGTCCTAGGATCATTAGCTTGATTAATTAGGATGTTTCCGAGAGTTAATTAGTAAGGTTGTGAAGGTTTGTGACCCTACCTTGCAGGTTTGGAATGCTTGAACAGTTCTTAATTTAGCTTCAGGGATCCTAAATTGCATCTTTAGAATATTTTTGATTGTGTCATAGCAAAGAATCATTTAGTAGATGTAATTATTTTTCGTGTGGTCTATAGTCATCTATTAGTTCGCATTATCAGATGTGTTTGACAAAATACCTCTCCACCAAACTATTTTATTGTTACATTGTTACCTATATGGAGGAGTGCAACTCTTACTGTAAAGTGGGAGCTGAACCTTACTTTGGCATAGTTATAGATAGGATAAATGCTTTACTTTAACATTTAAATATTTATTTATTTTCCAAATTTGTAACGAGCATACGTTTTAATCTTGCTGCAGGTTAGTTTCACATTGATTTTGGAAGAACAAGGTGCTCAAGATCAAATAGTACTCCCTCCGTTCCTAAATATTTGTCTTTTTCGGCATTTCAAATGGACTACAATATACGGATGTATGTAGACATATTTTTAGAGTGTAGATTCACTCATTTTACTTCGTATGTAGTCACTTGTTGTAACACTCCAAAAATCGGGTTATCGATTTTTGTGCTGTTATTCCTTCCTAGCTTTTCTCTCCCGAATTTTCCTCTAGAATCTGGTGAGTGACCAGGTGAATCCAGACAATCCTCAACCTCTCAGTGCCTTTCCAATTCTCTTGTGCGAGTCAAGTTTCCGTCAGTAAGCCCCGAACCTCATTTAAACCCTAGTTCCAAAATATCGGAAGTGGAAATCCTGCCTTTGTGTTTACAAAGGAGCTACCATTTTCTTTGCTCAGTTGATCCTCCCAAAATTTCCGGAGATCATCCTTCACTCATAAACCCTAGATGTGCTAAAATATTGCCAAGTCATATGCAATATTTCTCATCTAGAATTAATTCCTTTTTCCTTCTTTCCAAGGAATTAAATCCAGAAAAATATCGATCCATCTCCAAAGTTCGTGAAAACTTGTGGAGATATTCTTTGTGATCATATTAAGCTCACATAAAAATATTGGCCATAATTAAATAGGGGAAATTGCATTTTCCTGTTTAAAGCCAATATATCAATTTGGGGCATTTCCAAAGGAACTACCATTTTGGTAGTTTGGAAAAATCCCAAATAATTTGTGGAGCTTGTCCTACCCCTATATTCACCATTTCCATCAAGATCACAAGTTCCACCCATTGAATTTTGAGCACAACACCACTTTGCAAATTCTGTCCAGATTTTCAGTTTGCAAAGGAAGTGCTTGATTCCTTAATCTCCTTGGGCTGAAATTTTGCAGAGTGATTCATTATGATATATTACCCCTGGATACCAAAAATCAGCTCATTCCATCTAGCCAATATTCCTCAGTAAATTATCTAAATTTCTGTCCAAATATCATCTCTGTGAAGGAAGTACCTGCATACATGATCAAAATGAGCTTAAACTTTTCCAGCTATCTCCTATGCTCATATCATTGCTGTCCACCAAAAATCATCCAGTTTCATCCAGCCATTTGACCCATACTCCTTCATTTGCATTTCTGGTCAAATTGCTAGTTTTCAAAGGAAGTATCATCTAGACTTGTCCAATTGTTCTCATTTTTGGCCAAGCTTATCACCCTGAAAGATGTCTAACCCTGGCTCAAGATCTTGCCAAGAAGAGCACTGTTGTGTCCATAGAGTGTGACAAACACTTTGCTGCCATAACTGTTTGACCCAGGCAGTGGTCACACCAGAGTTCTCTGTTCATGCTCGTAGGGTCAGGTCAACTCACGGAAGAGTGGAGAATACGCTGGACATGGTTTGGCACGAAGTGCAGCGTGGCATCGCCTTGGCCACGCGGTGACCGTCGGCAGAACATGCCAACAGCATGCACTGTGCTCGGGAGACTTCGGGAGGCCGCTTCGAGTGAGCTCCATCTTGTCCACGAGCTGCCCACCGCATTCGTGCATCATCTAGAGTCCTCTCCGCCTCGTCTTGAAGCTCGTAGCCGCCTCTGCCGACCTCGTTTCTCGCCGGACGTCGCCGCTTCGCCGTGCTTCTGGGTGCTTCGGCAGCCGTCGCGAGACCCCCTCCCCCGCAGCTATATAAGGTGCCCCTCGAGCCTCTCCTTGTCACCCACGAGCTCCAGCCCCTCCCAGCCCTCTCCCTTGAGCTCCCCGAGCTCCCTTCCCGCCCATGGCAGAAATTCTATCGCCGCCCACCCCTCACGATCCCGGCGCTCTAGCCACTCCCTTCCTTCCTCTCTGCGCCCTCGGCCTCCCCTTGGATCTCCTGCACCGCCGCCGCCCTCCATTTCTACAGGGAGGCGCTGCCGCCGTGGCTCCCCTAAAGCCCGCCGGATGCCCCGCCGTGGATGGTGGAGACGGTGCTACAAGCCACTAGGCGCGGTCCCACGGCCACCTGCGGGCACGGCGAGGTGCGCCGGTTCCAGCAAGCTCGACGCCCGACCCTCAGGTGTGGTGAGGTGACGGCCACGCCGGCGGCCAGCTCGCCTCTGTCTCCATTCGGTCGGGGAAGAGAAGACTCAGGGGAGAGACGGAGAGAGATAAGACGGGCCCCGCCCGTCAGCCACTGTAGGCCGGGCCCAGCCGCAGTAAGTGGAAGCGCAGTTTGGGAAATGCGTTTTCGGTTGCCGAAAGCGTATTTCTAAAAAGGCGCTTTCAAATTCTCAGCTGCTGGCCGAACCTGTTATATAGCAAACGTTCACTCGCTAAGCACTGAAATGGACAGTTTCTGTCTGTTTTATCGCTTAACGAACGAACGGCCATTTCTCCGCGACCGTAACTCCGATGGAGGTAAAACCAATGCCCACGTCTTCAGATTGACGAGCCCGTTCCGACGGCATCATTTTCATAATGTTTTCACATTGTAGAAATGACCATTTTGCCCTTGCCCTTCGATCAGCCCCTCCGAGAGGGAAACTTTTCCGGCGAATCTTCCCGGAGTTTTATTGCACTTCCTCCCGGCGTATCCCACTACCCAAGGCAAGCCAACCTCTTCCATGAGCTCCAGACTTGCGTGATGACTTTGCTTGCACCCTATGTGTGTTGGAAATATGCCCTAGAGGCAATAATAAAATGGTTATTATTATATTTCCTTGTTCATGATAATTGTCTGTTATTCATGCTATAATTGTGTTATCCGGAAATCGTAATACATGTGTGAATACATAGACCACAACATGTCCCTAGTAAGCCTCTAGTTGACTAGCTCGTTGATCAATAGATGGTTACGGTTTCCTGACCATGGACATTGGATGTCATTGATAACGGGATCACATCATTAGGAGAATGATGTGATGGACAAGACCCAATCCTAAGCCTAGCACTAGATCGTGTAGTTCGTTTGCTAAAGCTTTTCCAATGTCAAGTAACTTTTCCTTAGACCATGAGATTGTGCAACTCCCGGATACCGTAGGAGTGCTTTGGGTGCACCAAACGTCACAACGTAACTGGGTGGCTATAAAGGTGCACTACGGGTATCTCCGAAAGTATCTGTTGGGTTGGCACGGATCGAGACTGGGATTTGTCACTCCATGTAACGGAGAGGTACCTCTGGGCCCACTCGGTAGGACATCATCATAATGAGCTCAATGTGATCAAGGAGTTGTTCACGGGATGATGTGTTACGGAAATGAGTAAAGAGACTTGCCGGTAACGAGATTGAACAAGGTATCGAGATACCGACGATCGAATCTCGGGCAAGTATCGTACCGATAGACAAAGGGAATTGCGTACGGGATTGATTGAATCCTCGACATCGTGGTTCATCCGATGAGATCATTGAGGAGCATGTGGGAGCCAACATGGGTATCCAGATCCCGTTGTTGGTTATTGACCGGAGAGTCGTCTCAGTCATGTCTGCGTGTCTCCCGAACCCGTAGGGTCTACACACTTAAGGTTCGGTGACGCTAGGGTTATAGAGATATTAGTATGCGGTAACCCGAAGGTTGTTCGGAGTCTCGGATGAGATCCTGGACGTCACGAGGAGTTCCGGAATGGTCCGGAGGTAAAGATTTATATATGGGAAGTCCTATTTTGGCCACCGGAAAATGTTCGGGATTTTTCGGTATTGTACCGAGAAGGTTCTAGAAGGTTCCGGAGTGGGGCCCACCTGCATGGGGGGACCCACATGAACGTGGGTAGTGGGGGCAAGGCCCCACACCCCTAGTCAAGGCGCACCAAGATTCCCCCTTAGAAGGAATAAGATCATATTCCGAAGGGATAAGATCAAGATCCCTAAAAAAGGGGGATAACAATCGGTGGGGAAGGGAAAGGATGGGATTTCTTTCCTTCCACCTTTGCCAACGCCCCAATGGACTTGGAGGGCAAGAAACCAGCCCCCTCCACCCCTATATATAGTGGGGAGGTGCATGGGAGAAACAGCTCAGCCCCTGGCGCCTCCCTCTCCCTCCCGTGACACCTCTTCCTCCTCCAGTAGCGCTTGGCGAAGCCCTGCTGAAATCCCGCTGCTTCCACCACCACACCGTCGTGCTGCTGGATCTCCATCAACATCTCCTCCCCCCTTGCTGGATCAAGAAGGAGGAGACGTCTCTGCTCCGTACGTGTGTTGAACGCGGAGGTGCCGTCCGTTCGGCGCTCGGTCATCGGTGATTTGGATCACGACGAGTACGACTCCATCAACCCCGTTCTCTTGAACGCTTCCGCTCGCGATCTACAAGGGTATGTAGATACACTCCCCTCTCACTCGTTGCTAGATGACTCCATAGATTGATCTTGGTGATGCGTAGAAAATTTTAAAATTCTGCTACATTCCCCAACAGTGGCATCATGAGCTAGGTCTATGCGTAGTATCTTGCACGAGTAGAACACAAAGTAGTTGTGGGCGTCGATTTGTCAATCTTCTTGCCGTTACTAGTCTTATCTTGATTCGGCGGCACTGTGGGATGAAGCGGCCCGGACCGACCTTACACGTACGCTTACGTGAGACAGGTTCCACCGACTGACATGCACTAGTTGCATAAGGTGGCTAGCGGGTGTCTGTCTCTCCCACTTTAGTCGGATCGGATTCGATGAACAGGGTCCTTATGAAGGGTAAATAGAAATTGGCATATCACGTTGTGGTTTTGGCGTAGGTAAGAAACGTTCTTGCTAGAAACCTATAGCAGCCACGTAAAAACTTGCAACAACAATTAGAGGACGTCTAACTTGTTTTTGCAGCAAGTGCTTTGTGATGTGATATGGCCAAAGGATGCGATGAATGATATATGTGATGTATGAGATGATCATGTTCTTGTAATAGGAATCACGACTTGCATGTCGATGAGTATGACAACCGGCAGGAGCCATAGGAGTTGTCTTAATTTATTATATGACCTGCGTGTCATTGAAATTCGCCATGTAATTACTTTACTTTATTGCTAACCGTTAGCCGTAGTAGTAGAAGTAATAGTTGGCGAGACAACTTCATGAAGACTCGATGATGGAGATCATGATGATGGAGATCATGGTGTCATGCCGGTGACGATGATGATCATGGAGCCCCGAAGATGGAGATCAAAAGGAGCAAAGTGATAATGGCCATATCATGTCACTATTTTGATTGCATGAGATGTTTATCATGTTTTTGCATCTTATTTGCTTAGAACAACGGTAGCATATATAAGATGATCCCTTACTAAAATTTCAAGAAAGTGTTCCCCCTAACTGTGCACCGTTGCGAAGGTTCGTTGTTTCGAAGCACTACGTGTTGATCGGGTGTGATAGATTCTAACGTTCGAATACAACGGGTGTAAGCCAGATTTACACAGCAATACACTTAGGTTGACTTGACGAGCCTAGCATGTACAGACATGGCCTCGGAACACAAGAGACCGAAAGGTCGAGCATGAGTCGTATAGAAGATACGATCAACATGGGGATGTTCACCGTTGATGACTAGTCCGTCTCACGTGATGATCGGACACGGCCTAGTCGATTCGGATCATGTAATCACTTAGATGACGGGAGGGATGTCTATCTGAGTGGGAGTTCATTACATAATTTGATTAGATGAACTTAATTGTCATGAACTTAGTCTAAATGTTACATATCTATCTTGTAGATCAAATGGTCAACGCTAATGTTACCCTCAACTTCAACGCGTTCCTAGAGAAAAACAAGCTGAAAGACGATGGTAGCAACTATGCGGACTGGGTCCGTAACCTGAGGATTATCCTCATAGCTGCCAAGAAATCATATGTCCTTGAAGCACCGTTAGGTGACCCACCTGCTCTCCCAGCACTGCCAGACAATTTGAACGTTTGGCAGACACGCACCGATGATTACTCCTTCGTTCAGTGCGGCATGCTCTTCAGCTTAGAACCGGGGCTCCAAAAGCGTTTTGAGCATCACGGAGCATATGAGATGTTCGAAGAGCTGAAAATGGTTTTCCAAGCTCATGCCCTGATCGAGAGATATGAAGTCTCCGATAAGTTCTACAGCTGTAAGATGGAGGAAAATAGTTCTGTCAGCGAGCACATACTCAAAATGTCTGGGTTGCACAGCCGCTTGTCTCAGCTGGGAGTTAATCTCCCGGATGACGCGGTCGTTGACAGAATCCTTCAGTCGCTTCCACCTAGCTACAAGAGCTTCGTGATGAACTTCAACATGCAGGGGATGGAAAAGACCATTCCTGAGGTATATGCGATGCTGAAGTCAGCGGAGGCAGAGATCAGAAAGAAACATCAAGTGTTGATGGTGAATAAAACCACTAAGTTCAAGAAGGGCAAGGGTAAGAAGAACTTCAAGAAGGACGGCAAGGGAGTTGCCGCGCCCGGTAAGCCAGCTGCCGGGAAGAAGTCGAAGAATGGACCCAAGCCTGAGACTGAGTGCTTTTATTGCAAGGGAAACGGTCACTGGAAGCGAAACTGCCCCAAGTACTTGGCGGACAAGAAGGCCGGCAATACCAAAGGTATATATGATATACATGTAATTGATGTGTACCTTACCAGCACTCGTAGTAGTTCCTGGGTATTTGATACCGGTGCGGTTGCTCATATTTGTAACTCAAAGCAGGAACTGCGGAATCAGCGTAGACTGGCAAAGGACGAGGTGACGATGCGCGTCGGGAATGGTTCCAAGGTCGATGTGATCGCCGTCGGCACGCTACCTCTGCATCTACCTACGGGATTAGTTTTAAACCTCAATAATTGTTATTTAGTACCAGCTTTGAGCATGAACATTGTATCTGGATCTCGCTTAATGCGAGATGGCTACTCATTTAAATCTGAGAATAATGGTTTTTCTATTTATATGAGAGATATGTTTTATGGTCATGCCCCGCTGGTGAATGGTTTATTTTTATTGAATCTCGAACGTGATGTTACACATGTTTATAATGTGAATGCCAAGAAATGCAAGGTTGATAACGATAGTCCCACATACTTGTGGCACTGCCGCCTTGGTCATATCGGTGTTAAACGCATGAAGAAACTCCATGCAGATGGACTTTTGGAGTCTCTTGATTATGAATCATTTGACAGATGCGAACCATGCCTCTTGGGCAAGATGACCAAGACTCCGTTCTCCGGAACAATGGAGCGAGCAACCAACTTATTGGAGATCATACATACTGATGTGTGTGGTCCAATGAGTGTTGAGGCTCGCGGTGGTTATCGTTATGTTCTCACCCTCACCGATGATTTTAGTAGATATGGGTATGTCTACTTGATGAAGCACAAGTCTGAGACCTTTGAAAAGTTCAAGGAATTTCAGAGTGAGGTTGAGAATCAACGTGACAAGAAAATAAAGTTCTTACGATCAGATCGTGGAGGAGAATATTTGAGTCATGAATTTGGCACGCACTTAAGGAAATGTGGAATTGTTTCACAACTCACGCCGCCTGGAACACCTCAGCGTAATGGTGTGTCCGAACGTCGTAATCGCACTCTATTGGATATGGTGCGATCTATGATGTCTCTTACCGATTTACCGCTATCCTTTTGGGGTTATGCTTTAGAGACTGCCGCATTCACTTTAAATAGGGCACCGTCAAAATCCGTTGAGACGACACCGTATGAATTATGGTTTGGGAAGAAACCTAAGCTGTCGTTTCTGAAAGTTTGGGGATGCGATGCTTATGTGAAGAAACTTCAACCAGAGAAGCTCGAACCTAAGTCGGAAAAATGCGTATTCATAGGATACCCTAAGGAAACTATTGGGTATACCTTCTACCTAAGATCCGAGGGCAAGATCTTTGTTGCCAGGAATGGATCCTTTCTAGAGAAAGAGTTTCTCTCGAAAGAAGTAAGTGGGAGGAAAGTGGAGCTTGATGAGATGACCCTCGAACCGGAGAGTAGCGCAGCACAGGAAAATGTTTCTGTGGAGCCTACACCGGCTAGAGAGGAAGTTATTGATAATGATCATGATCAAGCTACCACTGAACTTCGAAGGTCCACGAGGACACGTTCCGCACCAGAGTGGTATGGCAATCCTGTCCTGGAAATCATGTTGTTAGACAACAGTGAACCTTCGAACTATGAAGAAGCGATGGCGGGCCCGGATTCCGACAAATGGCTTGAAGCCATGAAATCCGAGATAGGATCCATGTATGAAAACGAAGTATGTACTTTGACTGACTTGCCCGATGATCGGCAAGCCATAGAAAATAAATGGATCTTTAAGAAGAAGACTGACGCAGATGGTAATGTGACCATCTATAAGGCTCGGCTTGTCGCTAAGGGTTATCGACAAGTTCAAGGGGTTGACTACGATGAGACTTTCTCACCCGTAGCGAAGCTGAAATCCGTCAGAATCATGTTAGCAATTACCGCATACTATGATTATGAGATATGGCAAATGGACGTCAAAACGGCATTCCTTAATGGTTTTCTTAAGGAAGAGTTGTATATGATACAACCGGAAGGTTTTGTCGACCCTGAGAATGCTGACAAGGTATGCAAGCTCCAGCGCTCAATCTATGGGCTGGTGCAAGCATCTCGGAGTTGGAACATTCGCTTTGACGAGATGATCAAAGCGTTTGGATTCACACAGACTTATGGAGAAGCCTGTGTTTACAAGAAAGTGAGTGGGAGCTCTGTAGCATTTCTCATATTATATGTGGATGACATACTGCTGATGGGAAATGATATAGAATTCTTGGAAAGTATAAAGGCCTACTTGAATAAGTGTTTTTCAATGAAGGACCTTGGAGAAGCTGCTTATATATTAGGCATCAAGATCTATAGAGATAGATCGAGACGCCTCATAGGTCTTTCGCAAAGCACATACCTTGATAAGATATTGAAGAAGTTCAATATGGATCAGTCCAAGAAGGGGTTCTTGCCTGTATTGCAAGGTGTGAAATTGAGCTCGGCTCAATGCCCGACCACGGCAAAAGATATAGAAGAGATGAGTGTCATCCCCTATGCCTCAGCCATAGGGTCTATTATGTATGCCATGCTGTGTACTAGACCTGATGTAAACCTTGCTGTAAGTTTGGTAGGTAGGTACCAAAGTAATCCCGGCAAGGAACACTGGACAGCGGTCAAGAACATCCTGAAGTACCTGAAAAGGACTAAGGATATGTTTCTCGTATATGGAGGTGACGAAGAGCTCGTCGTAAAGGGTTACGTCGACGCTAGCTTCGACACAGATCCGGATGACTCCAAGTCACAAACCGGATACGTGTATATTTTGAATGGTGGAGCGGTAAGCTGGGGCAGTTGCAAGCAAAGCGTCGTGGCGGGTTCTACATGCGAAGCGGAGTACATAGCAGCCTCGGAGGCAGCACACGAAGCAGTATGGATGAAGGAGTTCATCACCGACCTAGGAGTCATTCCAAATGCGTCGGGTCCAATGGCTCTCTTCTGTGACAACACTGGAGCTATTGCCCTTGCCAAGGAGCCCAGGTTTCACAAAAGGACCAGGCATATCAAGCGTCGCTTCAACTCCATACGTGAACATGTTCAAGATGGAGACATAGATATTTGTAAAGTGCACACGGATTTGAATGTAGCAGATCCGTTGACTAAACCTCTTTCACGAGCAAAACATGATCAACACCAGTACTCTATGGGTGTTCGATTAATCACAATGTAACTAGATTATTGACTCTAGTGCAAGTGGGAGACTGTTGGAAATATGCCCTAGAGGCAATAATAAAATGGTTATTATTATATTTCCTTGTTCATGATAATTGTCTGTTATTCATGCTATAATTGTGTTATCCGGAAATCGTAATACATGTGTGAATACATAGACCACAACATGTCCCTAGTAAGCCTCTAGTTGACTAGCTCGTTGATCAATAGATGGTTACGGTTTCCTGACCATGGACATTGGATGTCATTGATAACGGGATCACATCATTAGGAGAATGATGTGATGGACAAGACCCAATCCTAAGCCTAGCACTAGATCGTGTAGTTCGTTTGCTAAAGCTTTTCCAATGTCAAGTAACTTTTCCTTAGACCATGAGATTGTGCAACTCCCAGATACCGTAGGAGTGCTTTGGGTGCACCAAACGTCACGACGTAACTGGGTGGCTATAAAGGTGCACTACGGGTATCTCCGAAAGTATCTGTTGGGTTGGCACGAATCGAGACTGGGATTTGTCACTCCATGTAACGGAGAGGTACCTCTGGGCCCACTCGGTAGGACATCATCATAATGAGCTCAATGTGATCAAGGAGTTGTTCACGGGATGATGTGTTACGGAAACGAGTAAAGAGACTTGCCGGTAACGAGATTGAACAAGGTATCGAGATACCGACGATCGAATCTCGGGCAAGTATCGTACCGATAGACAAAGGGAATTGCGTACGGGATTGATTGAATCCTCGACATCGTGGTTCATCCGATGAGATCATCGAGGAGCATGTGGGAGCCAACATGGGTATCCAGATCCCGCTGTTGGTTATTGACCGGAGAGTCGTCTCGGTCATGTCTGCGTGTCTCCCGAACCCGTAGGGTCTACACACTTAAGGTTCGGTGACGCTAGTGTTATAGAGATATTAGTATGCGGTAACCCGAAGGTTGTTCGGAGTCTCGGATGAGATCCTGGACGTCACGAGGAGTTCCGGAATGGTCCGGAGGTAAAGATTTATATATGGGAAGTCCTATTTTGGCCACCGGAAAATGTTCGGGATTTTTCGGTATTGTACCGAGAAGGTTCTAGAAGGTTCCGGAGTGGGGCCCACCTGCATGGGGGGACCCACATGAACGTGGGTAGTGGGGGCAAGGCCCCACACCCCTAGTCAAGGCGCACCAAGATTCCCCCTTAGAAGGAATAAGATCATATCCCGAAGGGATAAGATCAAGATCCCTAAAAAAGGGGGATAACAATCGGTGGGGAAGGGAAAGGATGGGATTTCTTTCCTTCCACCTTTGCCAACGCCCCAATGGACTTGGAGGGCAAGAAACCAGCCCCCTCCACCCCTATATATAGTGGGGAGGTGCATGGGAGAAAGAGCACAGCCCCTGGCGCCTCCCTCTCCCTCCCGTGACACCTCTTCCTCCTCCAGTAGCGCTTGGCGAAGCCCTGCTGAAATCCCGCTGCTTCCACCACCACACCGTCGTGCTGCTGGATCTCCATCAACATCTCCTCCCCCCTTGCTGGATCAAGAAGGAGGAGACGTCTCTGCTCCGTACGTGTGTTGAACGCGGAGGTGCCGTCCGTTCGGCGCTCGGTCATCGGTGATTTGGATCACGACGAGTACGACTCCATCAACCCCGTTCTCTTGAACGCTTCCGCTCGCGATCTACAAGGGTATGTAGATACACTCCCCTCTCACTCGTTGCTAGATGACTCCTGTTGGAAATATGCCCTAGAGGCAATAATAAAATGGTTATTATTATATTTCCTTGTTCATGATAATTGTCTGTTATTCATGCTATAATTGTGTTATCCGGAAATCGTAATACATGTGTGAATACATAGACCACAACATGTCCCTAGTAAGCCTCTAGTTGACTAGCTCGTTGATCAATAGATGGTTACGGTTTCCTGACCATGGACATTGGATGTCATTGATAACGGGATCACATCATTAGGAGAATGATGTGATGGACAAGACCCAATCCTAAGCCTAGCACTAGATCGTGTAGTTCGTTTGCTAAAGCTTTTCCAATGTCAAGTAACTTTTCCTTAGACCATGAGATTGTGCAACTCCCGGATACCGTAGGAGTGCTTTGGGTGCACCAAACGTCACAACGTAACTGGGTGGCTATAAAGGTGCACTACGGGTATCTCCGAAAGTATCTGTTGGGTTGGCACGAATCGAGACTGGGATTTGTCACTCCATGTAACGGAGAGGTACCTCTGGGCCCACTCGGTAGGACATCATCATAATGAGCTCAATGTGATCAAGGAGTTGTTCATGGGATGATGTGTTACGGAAATGAGTAAAGAGACTTGCCGGTAACGAGATTGAACAAGGTATCGAGATACCGACGATCGAATCTCGGGCAAGTATCGTACCGATAGACAAAGGGAATTGCGTACGGGATTGATTGAATCCTCGACATCGTGGTTCATCCGATGAGATCATCGAGGAGCATGTGGGAGCCAACATGGGTATCTAGATCCCGCTGTTGGTTATTGACCGGAGAGTCGTCTCGGTCATGTCTGCGTGTCTCCCGAACCCGTAGGGTCTACACACTTAAGGTTCGGTGACGCTAGGGTTATAGAGATATTAGTATGCGGTAACCCGAAGGTTGTTCGGAGTCTCGGATGAGATCCTGGACGTCACGAGGAGTTCCGGAATGGTCCGGAGGTAAAGATTTATATATGGGAAGTCCTATTTTGGCCACCGGAAAATGTTCGGGATTTCTCGGTATTGTACCGAGAAGGTTCTAGAAGGTTCCGGAGTGGGGCCCACCTGCATGGGGGGACCCACATGAACGTGGGTAGTGGGGGCAAGGCCCCACACCCCTAGTCAAGGCGCACCAAGATTCCCCCTTAGAAGGAATAAGATCATATCCCGAAGGGATAAGATCAAGATCCCTAAAAAAGGGGGATAACAATCGGTGGGGAAGGGAAAGGATGGGATTTCTTTCCTTCCACCTTTGCCAACGCCCCAATGGACTTGGAGGGCAAGAAACCAGCCCCCTCCACCCCTATATATAGTGGGGAGGTGCATGGGAGAAACAGCTCAGCCCCTGGCGCCTCCCTCTCCCTCCCGTGACACCTCTTCCTCCTCCATTAGCGCTTGGCGAAGCCCTGCTGAAATCCCGCTGCTTCCACCACCACACCGTCGTGCTGCTGGATCTCCATCAACCTCTCCTCCCCCCTTGCTGGATCAAGAAGGAGGAGACGTCTCTGCTCCGTACGTGTGTTGAACGCGGAGGTGCCGTCCGTTCGGCGCTCGGTCATCGGTGATTTGGATCACGACGAGTACGACTCCATCAACCCCGTTCTCTTGAACGCTTCCGCTCGCGATCTACAAGGGTATGTAGATACACTCCCCTCTCACTCGTTGCTAGATGACTCCATAGATTGATCTTGGTGATTCGTAGAAAATTTTAAAATTCTGCTACGTTCCCCAACAATGTGTTCATCGTAGTACATCTGTATCAACTGTTAGTCTGGATTTGCAATACAGCTGTCATGTCATCTGTATCAGTTGTTAGCATTACTTTTCATCTAATGTCATGACTTGTTTTCATGCCATATTATGCCATGATCTTAATAATACCATTATCATGTTAGTACCATGATCTCATGCCATGTTTGTTAACCTTGTCAAGATTTGGCTATGTGGTAGCTAAGTGACTGTGACCGAGATGTTAAACTGAATTAATAAACATAGTTGGTTTATCAAGAGTCACCTGTCCGGGCTTATCCGTGCAACCACATTTGCTGGTATGGGACGGCCTTGACTTGGTCTGATCGCGTGCTCTTTCACCGGTACCTCCAAAGAGGGAGGGTTATGCGCGCGCGCTGCCCTGGCCTGGTAGGTGGCGATAACCCTGTGAGATCAGTTGAGTTGTTTGGGTACCCGTCCCCGTTTGGGACAGTAGTTTGGCCACGACGGTGGTAGGTGTCGAGAGGACACAGGGCCACCCAGGGCTTGACTCCAAGAGGGAGTGTGATTGCCGGTGGTACGATGAAAGAGTCACGAGTCAGACATGTTTCGTTGGAGCAACGCTGGTCCACCCGAATGGGATCACGAGGTCAGTGATCCATAGTGTGGGTAAAGTGCTCAACCTCTGCAGAGTGTAAAAATCTATTCAAATAGCCGCATCCACGGTATTGGACAGCCCGACCAGACCTCGCTAGGTGATCAACCGTAATGATGATAATGATGGTGGAAGAACCTGTCATGCATGGATAGTAGATGTTGTCAGGAGTATGGTATGTTAGCCATGAGATGGCTATGGAGGAGATGGTCAGATGACCGAAAGACTTGGATTTGGATCAGGTTCAGATTGGATCATGAGATTATTCGGAATATGGATTATTTACTTGATGCATGCTTTACTTTACTGTACTTTACTTCAGTAGTTATTTTGCTAGATAACCCCGTTATATCGTGATGATTAATGTTGCTAGATGTTTAAACATGACAGATAATCTTGCTACGACATGATGATTTATAATGCTAGATAGGTTTGCTATGCCATGCTTGATTTAAGTTTTCCTGTTAATTCCATGCCATGTTTAGAATAAATTCTTGCATAGCATAGGGCTTGCTTTGTCATCTGCTTGTTTGGATGCTATGTATTTGGTTGTCTTGCGAGTACATTCAAAGTACTCACCTGGCCTTGCACGTGGCCAGTTGCAGGAGAAGATTCGTCGTGCTAGATCGTAACCCAGCCAGTCCTGTGAGTTATGGAGCCCAGCCAGAGACGATGTCACCGCTGAACCAAGACCTTCGCTGCCATCTTAGCTAGCCTTGGAGCTATGTAATATTGTTGTAAGCAACAATATTGTAATACTCCATTCTATTTAATAAAGCCATTTTGTGCCTGGAATTACTGTATCATGTCTTTGACGTGCGCCAGGTCTTATCCTGGGGCTGGCGTGCGTCGGCCCTCTATCGGGGTGCCACAGGACTTGGTATCAGAGCCAGGCTGGCTATAGGTTACCGTAGTACCAAACCACCCTTATATTTTACCCGGTAGTGAGCCCAATAGATTTGACCCATCCCTGGCATCCGACATGGCCACTGTTGATCAACAGGCGGCGCAGTCGGAATGGAAGTGTCTCTGCCCATGTGACCACGCGCCCAGCCGTCCCTGGATTAGATAGCGACCCTACCCAGTGGTCGGCCGTGCCGGCATATCTTCTGCTCGGCACGAGAAAGATCCAGGCCATGCTGGTGTGTTCCAGCTCGACTGCTTATTTAACCCCGTCCACCTACGAGACGCAACTCTCTCCATTCAGCAAGCCAGATCCCCGTAGGAGAACCCAGGCCAGTATCCGCAAACCAGCAGCCATGGCCAGTTCCTCCAAAATGCACAAGTTCCATAGCCAAACCGTGGCCAAAGGGTATGACGGATTTCCACCTATCCTTTCCAACATGCTCACCCAAGCCCTTGGCTGTAATACTACCCCAGTGTATTTGGTGTTCCAATCGGAACCCGTCCCTCACCTTTGCCGATATGAGGCGAAGGTGCTTCTCCGCCCAAGTCCAGCAAAGGATGGGAAGCCCTTGGTTTTTAAGGGCAAACCCATGCCCACCACTGCTTTGGCCGTCCAGACAGCTGCTGCGGAAGCCATCACCCGTCTTCGCTTCCAGTTTCCGCAAGTAGCAGAGATGAGGGAGTTCCGCTATTTTCCCGCTTCTTCCAATACAGGTTGCGAGTTCTTCAGCGCAGTTGGTGAAGCCGACCTGGCAGTAGCTCGCCTGGTTCAGTTCATTGATGCCCAGGGACTACTAATTGCCGGCATTATTCGAGAGTTCCAATCCATTGACCATGACACCACCCGGGTTGTTACGGAAGCATACCGTGATGCTCGTCAAGCTGCATCCCAGACCACCCTTCCCCTGCTGCCAAACCCAGTGCCACCTTCTCAACTATTGCCGCCCTCACAGCCAGTGCTACCCTCGCAGCCCGTGAACCCATGGCAACCTGGCATCATCCACCCAAGTCATGTTGCCAGAGCTTTTTGTCGTCTTCGCCGGCAGAGCGTGCTTCGCCAAGTTCTAGCCGCAACCCAAGCAGTTGTGCCCCAACCCATTGTGGTGTCCGACGATGACGATGGAAGTTGGCTCAGCCTGCGTCCCCCAGGAGAGCCCCAGCAAGAGTAGGCTCATTTGTGGCTCTGGCAGTGAGTATAGCCAGTTGAGGCCGCAAGTATGTGTGTTGTGAAGACTGTTTCTTCGTCCTCGTCTAGGATTAGGATCCTGTAGTTCGGAGTGAGTTGTTGCTATTAGCTGCTTAGTAAGGTTGTGTTTTGTTGTAATGCTTGTATTGCTTGTGCTTGTGTGCTGTTGTAATATTATGTATGTTTGTTTGCTCTCTGTGTTTAGTTCATCTGTCTCTCTGTTAAGCAGAAATGTTTAACAGAGCCGGCAGTGGATTTTTAACAAGATATTAGTCAGTAGAACACTTACACTTAATAACATTGGACTCACCCAGAGTCCCTAATAAAATGCGAGCTGGTATAGGTGTATGGATACTAGGAATACATACACCCACTAGCATTAAAACACCTTAGTGTAATCTGCTCGATATATTTCTTTCCTCTGTCTGTATTTTGCTACGATGTGCATTCCACATGTGCTTGCATATTAGTCTGAATTGATTGCATGCATACCATGTGAGCAATGTCTGCACGCCAAGTTCTTTCTCCTGAGTACAGCCGCCGCAGTACTCAGGTAGAATGCAAAGCTGCCCCCCCTACCCATCTATGCATACTCCATTTGCCAGTTTTCTTGAACTCAGTGTTCTGGAAAACCAGCTCTATCCAATATTTTTTTCCCGGTCCCAAAATCTTTTCCCGAACACAGCTACAATCTCAGAGAAATTCTGAGAAATTTTATTGCAGCACAAACCATTACAACCCCTCCAGTCCAAGATCTAAACCCCGATTCTACCTCAACCCTCACTCGTTGTGGATGTCGTTCAGCGAGGAGCAACCCGCAGTGTGGCTTCCACACTGGTAGAGCTCCGCTAACCACACCGCACTAACCCCAGACCCAGCAACGCCTCTGGCATTATCTTGTGTGATACTGACCAGCTACCCCTTCGCCCCGCCGCAGCCTGCGCTTATTCCGCCGGCCTAAGATGGTGTAGATGATCACCAGCTACCGCTCGGTTAGTAGCATCCCGACGATCATCGAGGATCATCGCGCACAGCAGCAGCGAGGATCCAACCAATGCTGCCAGCAGACTCACCATGAGGATGGTGATCAGCTCTGAACCCACGTCCGCCATTGACGCCTTGCCTCACGCTCCTGCAGACAGAAGGAAAAGGAGAAGAGGAAGAAGAGGTGAGGTGAGATGTGAGGTGGAGGAAGAAGAAACTACGGTCATTTTATAGCCCAAGCCCGGTGTACGGTGAGCGAGGTCCAGGAGAACCGCGCGTTGCTCGATCACCGGCGTCCAGGAGGCGAATCCGCGAGCAGTGCCGACCAGTGCTGGCCCGCGATGGGAGTGCTTTCTGCGTTGGTCCCATGCACGCCGCGCACTATCACCCTAGGGTGCTCTAGGCCCAGGAGCTAGGCGTGCGCAGTGCCTAGCCGCACTCTGGACAACGCGGGAGCGAGAGAGAGAGAGAGAGCCGTGGGCTGGAGGAAGAAGAAGCTGCCAGTGGGCCCTAGGCCCACCTGCCAGTGAGAGAGGCCACTGTTCACTGTGGTGTCCCGAGCATTTTTGGAAGAAGGAAACTCGGCTTTTTCTAAAAATGTCAGGGCAACTCAGCGGCCCCTACCTGTGGAGTAAATCCCGCGATATCCGTATCTCGATCTGGGTGTACCAGTTGTCGGTACTTTTAACTTGGTTGTTTTCAACCACAGGGTTAAAATTCAACCCAGAGATTTTTTTTCAGGAGGCGTGATTTTTGTTCTGAGCTAACCCTAGGAATCTCGAGGATGATATTCTCTTAAGGGGGGAAGGTTTGTAACACCCCAAAAATCGGGTTATCAATTTTTGTGCTGTTATTCCTTCCTAGCTTTTCTCTCCCGAATTTTTCCTCTATAATCTGGTGAGTGACCAGGTGAATCCAGACAATCCTCAACCTCTCAGTGCCTTTCCAATTCTCTTGTGCTAGTCAAGTTTCCGTCAGTAAGCCCTGAACCTCATTTAAACCCTAGTTCCAAAATAACGGAAGTGGAAATCCTGCCTTTGTGTTTACAAAGGAGCTACCATTTTCTTTGCTCAGTTGATCCTCCCAAAATTTCCGGAGATCATCCTTCACTCATAAACCCTAGATGTGCTAAAATATTGCCAAGTCATATGCAATATTTCTCATCTAGAATTAATTCCTTTTTCCGCCTTTCCGAGGAATTAAATCCAGAAAAATATCTATCCATCTCCAAAGTTTGTGAAAACTTGCGGAGATATTCTTTGTGATCATATTAAGCTCACATAAAAATATTGGCCATAATTAAATAGGGGAAATTGCATTTTCCTATTTAAAGCCAATATATCAATTTGGGGCCTTTCCAAAGGAACTACCATTTTGGTAGTTGGGAAAAATCCCAAATAATTTGTGGAGCTTGTCCTACCCCTATATTCACCATTTCCATCAAGATCACAAGTTCCACCCATTGAATTTTGAGCACAACACCACTTTGCAAATTCTGTCCAGATTTTCAGTTTGCAAAGGAAGTGCTTGATTCCTTGATCTCCTTGGGCTGAAATTTTGCAGAGTGATTAATTATGATATATTACCCCTGGATACAAAAAATCAGCTCATTCCATCTAGCCAATATTCCTCAGTAAATTATCTAAATTTCGGTCCAGATTGCATCTCTGTCAAGGAAGTACCTGCATACATGATTAAAATGAGCTTAAACTTTTCCAGCTATCTTCTATGCTCATATCATTGCTGTCCACCAAAAATCATCCAGTTTCATCTAGCCATTTGACCCATACTCCTTCATTTGCATTTCTTGTCAAATTGCTAGTTTTCAAAGGAAGTATCATCTAGACTTGTCCAATTGTTCTCATTTTTGGCCAAGCTTATCACCCTGACAGATGTCTAACCCTGGCTCAAGATCTTGCCAAGAAGAGCACTGTGGTGTCCATAGAGTGTGACAAACACTTTGCTGCCATAACTGTTTGACCCAGGAGGTGGTCACACCAGAGTTCTCTGTTCATGCTCGTAGGGTCAGGTCAACTCACGGAAGAGTGGAGAATACGCTGGACATGGTTTGGCACGAAGTGCAGCGTGGCATTGCCTTGGCCACGCGGTGACCGTCGGCAGAACATGCCAACAGCATGCACTGTGCTCGGGAGACTTCGGGAGGCCGCTTCCAGTGAGCTCCATCTTGTCCACGAGGTGCCCACCGCATTCGTGCATCATCTAGAGTCCTCTCCGCCTCGTCTCGAAGCTCGTAGCCGCCTCTGCCGACCTCGTTTCTCGCTGGACGTCGTCGCTTCGCCGTGCTTCTGGGTGCTTCGGCAGCCGTCGCGAGACCCCCTCCCCCGCAGCTATAGAAGGTGCCCTCGAGCCTCTCCTCGTCACCCACAAGCTCCAGCCCCTCCCAGCCCTCTCCCTTGAGCTCCCCGAGCTCCCTTCCCGCCCATGGCAGAAACTCTGTCGCCGCCCACCCCTCACGATCCCGGCGCTCTAGCCACTCCCTCCCTTCCTCTCTGCGCCCTCGGCCTCCACTTGGATCTCCTGCGCCGCCGCCGCCCTCCATTTCTACGGGGAGGCGCTGCCGCCGTGGCTCCCCTAAAGTGTGCCGGATGCCCCGCCGTGGATGGTGGAGACGGTGCTACAAGCCACCAGGCGCGGTCCCACGGCCACCTGCGGGCACGGCGAGGTGCGCCGGTTCCAGCAAGCTCGACAGCCGACCCTCAGGTGTGGTGAGGTGACGGCCTCGCCGGCGGCTAGCTCGCCTCTGTCTCCGTTCGGTCGGGGAAGAGAAGACCCAGGGGAGAGAGGGAGAGAGATAGGACGGGCCCCGCCCGTCAGCCACTGTAGGCCGGGCCCAGCCGCAGTAAGTGGAAGTGCAGTTCGGGAAATCCGTTTTCGGTTGCCGAAAGCGTATTTCTGAAAAGGCTCTTTCAAATTCTCAGCTGCCGGCCAAACCTGTTATATAGCAAACGTTCACTTGCTAAGCACTGAAATGGACAGTTTCTGTCTGTTTTATCGCTTAACGAACGAACAGCCGTTTCTCCGCGACCGTAACTCCGATGGAGGTAAAACCAATGCCCACGTCTTCAGATCGACGAGCCCATTCCGACGGCATCATTTTCATAATGTTTTCACATTGTAGAAATGACCATTTTGCCCTTGCCCTTCGATCAGCCCCTCCGAGAGGGAAACTTTTCCGGCGAATCTTCCCAGAGTTTTATTGCACTTCCTCCCGGCGTATCCCTCTACCCAAGGCAAGCCATCCTCTTCCATGAGCTCCAGACTTGCGTGATGACTTTGCTTGCACCCTATGTGTTCATCATAGTACATCTGTATCAACTGTTAGTCTGCATTTGCAATACAACTGTCATGTCATCTGTATCAGTTGTAAGCATTACTTTTCATCTAATGTCATGACTTGTTTTCATGCCATATTATGCCATGATCTTAATAATACCATTATCATGTTAGTACCATGATCTCATGCCATGTTTGTTAACCTTGTCAAGATTTGGCTATGTGGTTGCTAAGTGACTGTGACCGAGATGTTAAACTGAATTAATAAACATAGTTGGTTGATCAAGAGTCACCTGTCCGGGCTTATCTGTGCAACCACATTTGCCGGTATGGGACGGCCTTGACTTGGTCTGATCGCGTGCTCTTTCACCGGTACCTCCAAAGAGGGAGGGTTATGCGCGCGCGCTGCCCTGGCCCGGTAGGCGGCGATAACCCTGTGAGCCCAGTTGAGTTGTTTGGGTACCCGTCCCCGTTTGGGACAGTAGTTTGGCCACGACGGTGGCAGGTGTCGAGAGGACACTGGGCCACCCAGGGCTTGACTCCAAGAGGGAGTGTGATTGCCGGTGGTACGATGAAAGAGTCACGAGTCAGACAGGTTTCGTTGGAGCAACGCTGGTCCACCCGAATGGGATCACGAGGTCAGTGCTCCATAGTGTGGGTAAAGTGCGCAACCTCTGTAGAGTGTAAAAATCTATTCGAATAGCCGCGTCCACGGTATTGGACAGCCCGACCAGACCTCGCTAGGTGATCAACCGTAATGATGATAATGATGGTGGAAGAACCTGTCCTGCATGGACAGTAGATGTTGTCAAGAGTATGGTATGTTAGCCATGAGATGGCTATGGAGGAGATGGTCAGATGACCGAAAGACTTGGATTTGGATCAGGTTCAGATTGGATCATGAGATTATTCGAAATATGGATTATTTACTTGATGCATGCTTTACTTTACTGTACTTTACTTCAGTAGTTATTTTGCTAGATAACCCCGTTTTATCGTGATGATTAATGCTGCTAGATGTTTAAACATGCCAGATAATCTTGCTACGACATGATGATTAATAATGCTAGATAGGTATGCTATGCCATGCTTGATTCATGTTTTCCTGTTAATTCCATGCCATGTTTAGAATAAATTATTGCATAGCATAGGGCTTGCTTTGTCATCTGCTTGTTTGGACGCTATGTATTTGGTTGTCTTGCGAGTACATTCAAAGTACTCACCTGGCCTTGCACGTGGCCAGTTGCAGGAGAAGATTCGTCGTGCTAGATCGTAACCCAGCCAGTCCTGTGAGTTATGGAGCCCAGCCAGAGACGATGTCACCGCTGAACCAAGACCTTCGCTGCCATCTTAGCTAGCCTTGGAGCTATGTAATATTGTTGTAAGCAACAGTATTGTAATACTCCATTCTATTTAATAAAGCCATTTTGTGCCTGGAATTGTTGTATCATGTCTTTGACGTGCGCCAGGTCTTATCCTGGGGCTGGCGTGCGTCGGCCCTCTATCGGGGTGCCACACTTGTTGGAATGTCTAAAAAGACAAATATTTAGGAACGGAGGGAGTATAAAAGAACAGAAGAACAAGGTATTTTATGAGATATTCTGTCCTTGCTTATTTCATTGACATGATAAATGTGCACTATCTTAAACCTACTATGGTGCCCTCATTTTTGTTTATAAATAGCTGCGCTCTTGCATTAAACAATGCGATCTCTATTTTACTCCTCCGAATGCTTATTTATACATCTAATTATTTAGCAGGATTTTTTCTTTGCCCCTGTATTTTACCATACTTAAGGTTTCATCTTTTTATTCTTTGTCCTTACTTCCATTGTTCCACATGCCTCTGCCCTGGGTACATTGTGTGAGATTCAAATTTTTTGATGCCTGATGTTTACACATGAGAATCATAATTACTCTGTTAGTTACACTAACATGGTATGTTGAAAGCCTGCTGGTTTGTTTTGCTTCATGTACTCTATTACCTCCTCCATTTGGTGATATCAAAGTTTTCAGCAGCTCCTGACTATAACACAGGTTGGTTGGATGCTGCTTACCCATTACGATTCTTCCTTCCTCTGTATCTGTTTAGGAGAAGAAATAGAGAGAATAACCAGTCATTTGGTGGTTCTTTCAATTCATCTGATATTGGATTTAGGATTCTTTCAATCTCCAAATGGTATAGGAGGCATGCAATCAAGTTCCATCTTTTACGTCTTCTGATATTCGCAAAATATGTTAGGATTTAGGGCTGTATTCGTTTCTATTGTAGTACCAAATGTTGAGTATTCATTTGCACTTTAGCTTATGTTTCCTTATTTCAGAGATTAATTATGTTTAGGTATGAAGCAACGAGTTGATAGTGATCCCTAGAGCCCTATTATGTATTTTCCATTATTACAATGTTGCTTCTATTTGTTAAAACTGTTGTTCAGTGCATGTGCCTCTGCTCCTTGCCATGGTATTTACAGAAAAGTGTTTTATATACTGTGGTGCTTGCTTCTATTATTGTTAAAACTGCAGTTCAGTGCATGTGGATAGTAGTTTGGCAGCATGAATAGATTAGGAAGCTGACAAGAAAAAAGCCCAATTTTATTATGATCAGAACTGTTGTTCAAATAATAGTTGTGATTTCATACATATGGGGATGTTCTTTATTGTGATTAGATCTGTAGTTCAGTGTCTATAAATAGTGATTTTACCACACCTAGAAATTAGCAAGATGATACAGAAGTGCTCATCTTTATTATGGATAGTAATGCAGAGCAAAGGAATTTGTTAAACATCATTGTCAATGTCAACTGGGTAATCTTTATTCTGCACCTTCTTTTCTCCCTCCACCAGAACTATTATATTTTTTAGGCAGTGCAGCAAAGTGGAAATGCCAAATTACTCTATGATCGATGCATGATGTTGGGTAGATAATTTTATTTTTTTTTCACTTTTTGGTTTCTGATTTAGTTCGGATGTTTGCATAACGATTGTTACATTCAAATAAAGTTGATTCTGGTGTGATATCTTTTTCGTGCTCTAGTGATGTTTCTCTTCTGTGGGCTTGAAGGTGTCGTCATTCTTCCAACTGTTGGTTCGATCTGCACGAAGGTTGTCACTGGTCAGTGGGTGGTCATCTAGGTTCGTTTCCTGTGTATCTGTGTCCTTTTCATGCTCTGTCGTTACCATTGTGAGTGTGTGCCTAACGATATCCTTTACCGACAGACAACTCTCTTTGGCGCTGCTTGCTGGTATGAGCTGCGTTGAAGCGACCTGTAATGTAATTGTCTTTCTATCCCACTTCACATGGAAAGAAACATTTCGTCGACATCATATGTATGTACAACTTTGTTTAAGAAAACCAGGCACGAGCGTCAATCTGGACAAGTACTTAACCATATCTGAGATACCAGCATTTGTCTTGCCAATCGGGGATATGTGGCTTAAACCTTGGATCAACTTGCATTTTACCTTAGATCATCTTCCAGTCTTCACATTCTCTACATTTTTCTCTTAAACGTTGTATTCTTACTAGAGCATGGCAGGTCTAATTATGTTTGCTAGCCATGGGTTTCTTCGTTTATGGTCGCCAGATGGTAGGTGTATATCTGTTGTATTTGTAAACTGAAATGTGCATGCCCTTAGTGAATGAAATTTTCTATTTGTGTTTTGATATGCCCATCTGCATGTTTTGATGTGAGTGAGACCACCCCCCTCTGTTATCTTGATATTGTCATTCTTCATAGTATATTTCTCTTTGCATGCTACAAGAAATTAAAATGCTATTGACATGGAACACTGACATACCTACTTTAGTTTTGCATATAGATTGATGAACTTAATTGTTTCTGGTTTATGTTTCCAGATTATCAAGGATTTACCGATGGCCTCGGATGTGCCACCTTCCCCACCCATTGATGAAACGGCAGTGGCAGTGCTTCCAGCACCCGTAGATCCATCGGGGCTACCATTGTCTTATGTTTCTATGGTTTTAGTGATAGTCTGTATGTCCTTACTTTTGGTCAATATAGGGTTGTGATAGGGTATCTCTATGGTCAGGAGCGCCATGGTATGAAAGGCACCAGGTTTAGAATGTACAGGTACTAGACATTTTCCTTGTTGCTCAAGAGTTCATAACATAGGCCTTAAATCATTTTTCGTTTTACCTCGGTTCGCCTTATGATCTTGACATTTTCTATGTTTTCTGTTAGACATTCTGTTCTTACTATACCCTATCGACTCTAATTATAAATGGTTCTTCCTTACAGTGCTCTGTCATCCCTTATGCTCACAATAGGTTGATGTACCTTCTTTTACATAAGACAAGCAGAAAGTGTGTTTTCTTTAGCCATAGGATTCTTTATTTATGATTGGCAGCCTGTAGTTATCTGCTCTGTTGTATTTGTAGAATGAGAGGCATATGGTTTTAATAACTAAAAGTTCCTACTTTTGTTCTAATGTGCTCTATAATTGAAACACAGTGATTGTGTCTATTCAGCCATAGGTAAATCTTTTTCTCCTTATTTCTTCATCTCCACTTTTCTACCAAAAACCATATTCACTTTTGATGTTTGTTTTTTATCCATGGACCTCAAGAACTTGCTGGTGATGGTTGGGAAGCACTGCAGAGGTGGCAAGAGGTTCCAATGATTGAGGACAATATCAGAGTCCATCGCCAAAAAGCTAGTTCATCTATTCGGCGTTGAATTATTTGGAGTTGCGCAGTGGCTGCTGATGTTCAGGAAACATCATATATGTTGCAGGCTTCTAGGAGTGCTGCATGACAACTACAAAGTTATGCATTCTCAACTAATAACCAGTTGTGGTCACTTAGTCAGGTAACGCTAAGCAACCTGCTAGGAGGTCGATTATTTCCTTAGTGCTGGACTCTTAGTGCATAAACAAAGAATTTTACATTCAATGCATAGTTTACCTCCTACGTGAACACTGACTTTGCTTCATGGATCTCAAGAGTTGTAAACATCGGACCTTAATTCACATGTCAGTAGCAGGGCAATTTTCAACATACTTATTTTGACATATATATTTCTTTCCCTTATCATCTGGTGGTGCTTACAAAATGGTGGCATCCCTATTAATTCAACACTTAATGTGATTAGACTATTCAAATAATTTATGTAGATTTCAGACAAATGTCTTTTTCCCAATTGAATAATCCATGGTGAACAGATTTATATTACAGAACATTAGCAACAGAATCTTCAAAATGATACCTTTTTTTGGTGATTTAAACATTGGCCAGCCTTTGCCTCTATTACATAGTTAGTACGACTTCTACCTTAATCATGATTGTGTGACTGAATTGTTTTCCTGGTAGAGATAGACTTATATTATCTTTCACGCAGATTCTTGCTCATTACGGTTTCATCGCCTCCTTTACTTTATTGCAAAATCATGCATCATACATGTGCAAGGTTTTTCTTACCAATATACATAATAACAAACTGTAGTACATGCCATTGATAACATGGTTAGAGGTTCCTAGCACATGTGTTTGATCTTCTAGATTAACCATGCTTACTAAATGTTTTAATTTCTCTTCTTCCTCTAGGATAAACCAAGAATGGTTTGAATTTCCTATAAAATGATGTTCAATCTTATGCTACAAAAACTTGGCATTCCTAAAGCTAAATATCCCAAAGGCATGGTTTGTCTCACCATGCTTTTCGACACTTCTCTACTATCCCTGCCGGCATCACCTGCGGACCTAGCAATACCTGGAATCAAGTCGACAGATCATGAAATTCTTGAAGATACCGCTTCTACGCGAGATATTAAATATGTTCAGAACACGATTGAAAAAATTCAGATTTTAACTAAAGAGTTGTCGTTGACTGTTGTTTCATCTGTCCAAGATAGATCTTAGCTTTGCAGCCATTTGGACATTCTGCTACAATCATGTCTGTATAGACCCTTTGTGTCATTGCGCCACCGGTTACAATTTGACTCCACGTCTCTATTAGTATATATTGCCTTGTTATGTATTTTCTGTGTTTTGGTTCATATAGCACCACACGCTTTCTTGCATGTGGACCTACTAAACCTCCTCATGCCTCAATTTCCGTGCTTTTGTTTAGACCTGTGTAAACAATTGCGGTCTCTGTGTTGAGCATACTATTAACATCGTATCAACGTGTATGTGCTATTACCTTTTTATATAGCTTATATTTCTGTCTAGGATATCGACTGTCTTCTTTTTAATGTGTAAAATATTTGAGAATTACGGGCAAAATATTTTTAGATTCAATATGTGGCGCGTGGCAAGCCGCGCTTCCAAAACTAGTAGTTCATATCTATAACCAAAAAAATGTTACGCTAGACTGAAATATCTTCTGCATTGGAAACATCTAATTATGGGGTCAATGATTGTTATGTCATTTACAAAAACATCACATCAATGGCCATATGTATCGTTTGCAGGGATTTGTTTATCGGTCGAAATACCATGGTGACTGGCCGGTAATCAGAGTTCCTAGTCATTCCCCGTAAATGCGTTTACTGGGCAAAAAATGGCGGGCCCGATAATTCCTCCGAAAAAGGGTATTGATTTTTTTTAAGTTTCCAAGTTGAAATTCAAAATTTATCTAAGAATCTCGTCCAGTAACCAGCCGGTAATATTTGGTTACCATGGCTGCTGGAAATCTCATTCCTCAATTGGATTTTTTCATTCTCGTATCCAAATCCTTTGCGTTTGGCCAATTTTTTTTAAATAATACACTTTTTTTAATTAATTTAGAGAAATAATACGCTGAACTTATTTTTTAAAATAATACAGCGTCGGCCTGGGGCAGCCGACCGGCATCAGTCGGCCTCGGTGCAGCCGACATGGGTCCTGTCGGCTTTGGGGAAGCCGATTGGGATCCTATCGGCCTAGGGGAAGCCGACAGGTCTCTCGGCCTCTGGGTGAAGCTCCTGTCGGCTTGATAGTGGCCGACTTGGATTAATCGGCTTCCCCTAAGCCGATTATCTTCAATCAGCTACACCTAAGCCGATATGTGCATCCTCGTACATTTGTATGTCCAATATTTGCCGCTTCTGGGTTCTGTTTATATCTCGCGCCAAAGTTTCCCGCTTCTGGGTTTCCGCCTATATCTCCCGCCATATTTTCCCGCTTTCGAGTTCCCGCCTATATCTCCCGCATATTTCCCCGCTTTTGAGTTCCCGCCTATATCTCCCGCCATATTTTCCCCACTTTCGAGTTCCCGCCTATATCTCCCACCATAGTTTCCCGCTTTCGAGTTCCCGCCTATTTTTCTCTTCTCAACCTATAAAACACTATCGACACTAAGGTGGGTAAGCATTCCAGTGTAGTCTCGTAGTCTCGGCAAGATGTCTGGATATCCTTTTGATCGTAGTTTTCACCCAGGTATGTCACGATGTCTTCTGCGTTTAGCCGCCGAATTCAAGAGAGACAACATAGTAGTTCCGTGGGACGAACTCATCAGTAGTGACACCCTACTGAATGAGCTGGCTCACGCATTAAGTAGGTGCGGATGGCCTTCAAGGACCTTTGAGGAGATACGGAAAGAACTTCTCAGGTTGCATGGAAGATGGATGAAGCAACAGCATAAGAGTGAAACATACCCAAAGTTTGCCGCAGAGCATACTTTTTTATGGAGTGCCAACAGCAAGGACGAAGACGATATCTTCATGCCGAGCACCAAGGCCAAGAGTTCTGCATCGTCGAAGGGAAATAGTTCCGCATCGTCGAAGGGCAAGAATTCTGCATCGTCGAATGGCAAGAGTTCTGCATCGTCGAAGGGCAAGAGTTCTGCATTGACGGAGGATGACGATGATGCCTTCATGTAGTTTTTAAGCTATATGTTATAAGTTCAGGCGTACCGTTTAATTTAGATGTAGTTGTATCCAGTTGTTTGTAATGTCTTATTGTAGGAGCATTATGTTGTATCTAAATATGATGTTGTAGTTGTTGCACGATGTTGGATAATTAGTTTGTAGTATCAGAATTATCCCCGCTAAACTAACTGAGCACTAAAATAGAGTTGGCATATGTCTCATACTTAAGTATATAGTCATTTGTCTGATACATAGAATAGACATATGTCTCATACATAAGTAGATAGTCATGTCTCTATTGATAGAGAGAAGCGTCACTGACGACGTCTGCCCTGGCGCTGAGGCTGAGGTTTAGGTGTCGACCACTCATACCTGTGGGGTGCCCTAACGTTACGAGGAGGAAGCTCAGACCCGTCCTCGTCATACCGTGTATCCTGTGTGGGGCCTGGTGGAGGAGTCGAATACATGTCCATACACTGGGTGTGCTGCGACATGTACTCCCGCATGTTCTCCTGAGGATCCTGATTACTCCCCCATGTGGATTCGGACATAGACTAATCATGTCCAAACATAGGCAGTTGATATCCGTAGGCTCCTGCAGGAGGGAACGTAAATCATGAAGAAATATGTAGCCTCAATTGATATTGAAAACAATAAATATGAAGAGACATACCAGTTGGCTATGGCTGTAACATGAAACCCGATGTGGGACCCTATTGCTGTGGCTGTGGTTGAAACACGAAGCTCGACGTGGGACCCTGCTGCTGTGGGTGCTGCCACGCCGAACTGCCAGCTTGGTCAGGAGGGGGTGGCCTGGTCGTCGGGTAATGTGCTAGACGTGGACGTGGCTGATGTCGGTGCGTGGAGGGACGCGGCTGGTGGTGGTGGTGATGAACAACGTCGCTTCTCCGGGTGCACGTGATAGCCTCATAGATAGCTCGTATTCTCTGCTGCATGCGTGTCACCCAGGGCTGGAGCTGAGGCCAATGTTGAAGAAGAGGTCTTTGCTACCGTGAACATCCAAAGCAGGCCGTCTCGTCGTGAAGTCCGCGTGTCAACTCAGCCTGAAATTGTCACGACGATTATTAAGTATGCACGGCAAAGTATGTAACAACTAGATGCATTACATAAAGAGAATATATCTTACCGTGTACTGCCTAGAGCCCGACATATCATAGCTCGGGTACATATCCGACGTAGTAGGGGCAGGTATCTCATCTGGGTGAGAGTGCTGAACGATGCATAACCGTGTTCCGCTCATGTACCGCTGCAAATAGATATTGAATTCATCGAGATCAAACCCGACATTCTCGTGCCACAGATGTGTGCTCACAGTCTCCCATTCTATAACATACGGCTGAAGCCTAATTAGCCACAGAGTAGCTGTCCTGCTAATCCCCTTCCTTGTGATCCTAAATTTGTGGTGTGTGTTCAACAATTAACTAATGCTTCAATATGGACAATTGTGAAAGACAGGGCAATATTGAATAACTAGACAATACCTGTGGATGGTTCTGCCAACGGGTTCTCTGTAGGGGAAGGCTGCTCGAACTGCTAAAGACCAAATTTCCTCATAAACCTCTGCTGGGACATCTCCTCGACGAAAACATCAAAGATGATCTTCGATTTCGTCATCCAGTAATCCCTATCTCTTGTGCATAGCTCAAACATACCGCCGGGGTATCTTGCATTTATGGCTGCTTGCGTGTACGGCTGCCAGATCACCGCAGTGTACGTATCGAATTGCTCGTTTAATGCCCTGTATGCTCGCCTAGTCTGATCACTAGCATAGCGTCTCTGCGGCAAACAAAAGTTAGTTTCAGCCATAGTGTACACAAAGAAGATAATTATAACACGAGACATACCTTGCGACGTGTCCAACACAGACCGAAAGTAGGCATGTCGATGCCGTCAGCATCGAACACATGGCCCATAGGCTCATGAACACGTACGTCCGATCGTCCTATAGAGATCCTCTCCCATGACCACAGTTGTAGAAATAGAGGGCATCCAAGAAGGGTTTTCGAGGATGTCGTAAGTTGGCAGCCGTTGCACATACCTTGGTATGTAGCCGCTAAGACCGCCGAACCCCAACTCCTCTAGGTGAACTGATCTGGCGCCTCAGCTCTTGCGATCTCCAGTGCAATAGGGATGTAGCAAGCGCTAATAGTGGTGATATGGTTCTCTGTGAACATCACCTTGCCGAGAAGCCACAGTAGGTATGCATCCAGGCTGCGAGTGATCTGTGCTGCATTCAACGAGACCATGGGATACCCCGGGAACTTCTGGATCTGTATTGAGCAAACAGAAAGTATTTGTTAATAGCAAAGGTATCTTCTGTAAAACTAGATGCAGTACAACTGAAAGATATGAGGCAGGGGAACTAACCTAGAAATGGAGCAACCAATCATACTTAGGCCCGTGATGCTCCGATGCCAGAGCCGAAGCACCATCATAAACACCCTCGAAACATTGTGCAATACCTAGCTCCCAACCAGCCGGTGCGTCCAATGATCCTATGGCATGACCTGCCAAAGGTAGTCCCAGCAAAAGTGACACATCCTCCATAGTAGGAGCCATCTCTCCCTAGCGGAAGTGAAACGTGTGGGTCTCAGGCCTCCACCGGTCCTCTAAGCAGGTGAGCAAAGAGGCGTCAATGGTGAGGCGTCTGGAGGTATCCGTGGCCTCAACCAGACACGCGAAAGGTAAAAGGCCAGCCCATTTCAACCTACATGTCAGGACAATTCAATTAGTGTGACCCATTAATATACATGCTTGAAGGAAGGAAATAAATAAAGCACGTACGGGTCAACCCATCCCGGGTGTATCCTCTAGTCTTACCTAGCAGGGCGAGTGACCAGGGGCTCGAGCTTGCACTCATAACATATCGCAACACGATGCTTACTATCAATGTTCTGATTAAGCAACCACATTTCCGCCATTCCTACACATACAAATTTCAAACATAGTGCCACACTTAACACAAATTTAGAACATAGTTGCACACTTAATACAAATTTAGAACATAGTTGCACACTTAATACAAATTTCAAACATAGTGCCACACTTAATACAAATTTGAAACATAGTGCCACACTTAATACAAATTTCAACGCAGCCTAGCTTCTTCCTCTCCCTCTTCCTCCTCTTCCTCCTCTCCCTCCTCTTTGTCCTCGGTTGCCTCGTCCACGCCTAGTACCACTGGCAGTGACGAAAGTGGGACAATTAGTGACCCTATGGCCAAATTCATTGCATATAATGCATTGCCTAGTAGGGCCTCCTGCTTCAGATTCATCCATATCATTCCGGATGCGCTGACACTGCCGTTTACCTCTACTTGTATGCATATTCCCTGGGTCTGTAATGTAACGCCTTTCAACAGGGTTGACAGTGTTGAAGTTACCCATTGATCGAAATCCCAGCAACTTACCTGTCCAGGTATTGAGGACGGACTCTTTCAGAAAAAATGGAGACACGAACGAGATTGCGTCCATTCCGAGCTGCCCGCAAGCAGAAAGTACATGAGAGCAAGGTAGGTGAAGCAATTTCGGTTTGTTGCATGTGCACTCACACGTTGGCCAGACTTCATTTCCAATTTTCACCTGATGCGTCCTCAGCTCATTTGCACATCCGAATTTGTTGTTAGCTAAACGGACCTCAAAGCTTCTTTCTTGATTACCGATGGCGACTACAGTGTGTGACCTAGCTTTTTCCATCTTTTCATCCATGTACTTCATAACCCTTTCACAGTAACATGTGCTTGGATTGTTCAAGATATGCTACTCTGCTCTTTGACGTCTATCTCTAAAATACTTCAAGGTGCCATAGAAAATACCCTCAAAGATGGCTGTAAGTGGCAATGCCTAGTTTCCTTTGAGGACAAAGTTGTATGTTTCTGCAAGGTTGGTAGTCATGACACCGTACCTTGCTCCATGTGTGTCTTGTAGGCAAGAGCACCTCTCCAGAGGCTCATGCTCTATCTACTGCTCAAAGGTTTCAATCGACCTCCCGAGCCTTCTCCTAGTACCAGGTGGGTCAAATCCTGGCAAGTTACAAAGCCCAACAGGCTGCTCCTCCACGGCCACTGTTCCTGTTGCTAACAGTGCAGCTACTACTTCAACATGTGCCCTCACCGCTGCATCTCTTGCAGCTTTCCTGTCCCTAACGTGTCTCTACGTGCACACATTAAGTCTGTCATGTATCAAATTGTACTTCCATAGCTGGTTCTGCTTGCAGAGTTTTTTAAATAGATTCATCAGGTTCTTATTTCTGAACTGCGAGAAGAAATTAGCCCCCAGATGGCGCATGCACCAACGGCTCTGCAAGTCCGGCCATGGAGTTTGTTACAGGACCAGGGTTTGTCAGTGTCTTTATCGCACTGAGTATACCTGCATGCCTGTCATGAAGGACGCACACATTGGGCTTATCCTTCACAACTGCTATTTTCAGTTGCCTGAAGAATCATGTCCAACTTTCAATGTTCTCACTCTCCACAAAAGCAAATGCGAGTGGGACTACTTGATTTTGTCCGTCTTAACCAATGGCTGTCAGGATCTATCGCTTGTACATGCCAGTGAGAAAAGTGCCATCTACAAATATCACCGGTCGGCAATGCCTGAAAGCTTCGATGCATACACCGAAAGAGAAGAACAGTCGATGCAGCACCCTCAAATGTCAGTAACAGGGCAATTTCCAACATACTTATTTTGACATATATATTTCTTTCCCTTATCATCTGGTGGTGCTTACAAAATGGTGGCATCCCTATTAATTCAACTCTTAATGTGATTACACTATTCAAATAATTTATGTAGATTTCAGACAAATGTCTTTTTCCCAGTTGAATAATCCATGGTGAACTGATTTATATTACAGAACATTAGCAACAGAATCTTCAAAACGATACCTTTTTTTGGTGATTTAAACATTGGCCAGCCTTTGCCTCTATTACATAGTTAGTACGACTTCTACCTTAATCATGATTGCGTGACTGAATTGTTTTCCTGGTAGAGATAGACTTATATTATCTTTCACGCAGATTCTTGCTCATTACGGTTTCATCGCCTCCTTTACTTTATTGCAAAATCATGCATCATATATGTGCAAGGTTTTTCTTACCAATATACATAATAACAAACTGTAGTACATGCCATTGAAAACATGGTTAGAGGTTCCTAGCACATGTGTTTGATCTTCTAGATTAACCATGCTTACTAAATGTTTTAATTTCTCTTCTTCCTCTAGGATAAACCAAGAATGGTTTGAATTTCCTATAAAATGATGCTCAATCTTATGCTACAAAAACTTGGCATTCCTAAAGCTGAACATCCCAAAGGCATGGTTTGTCTCACGGTGCTTTTCGACACTTCTCTACTATCCCTGCCGGCATCACCTGCGGACCTGGCAATACCTGGAATCAAGTCGACAGATCATGAAATTCTTGGAGATACCGCTTCTACGCGAGATATTAAATATGTTCAGAACCACACGCTTTGTGTCATTGACTGTTGTTTTATCTGTCCAAGATAGATCTTAGCTTTCCAGCCATTCGGACAATCTGCTACAATCATGTCTGCATAGACCCTTTGTGTCATTGCGCCACCGGTTACAATTTGACTCCACGTCTCTATTAGTATATATTGCCTTGTTATGTATTTTCTGTGTTTTGGTTCATATAGCACCACACGCTTTCTTGCATGTGGACCTACTAAACCTCCTCATGCCTCAATTTCTGTGCTTTTGTTTAGCCCTGTGTAAACAATTGCGGTCTCTGTGTTGAGCATACTATTAACATCATATCAATGTGTATGTGCTATTACCTTTTTATATAGCTTATATTTCTGTCTAGGATATCGACTGTCTTTGTTTTAATGTGTAAAATATTTGAGAATTACGGGAAAAATATTTTTAGATTCAATATGTGGCGCATGGCAAGCCGCGCTTCCAAAACTAGTAGTACATATCTATAACCTAAAAAATGTTAAGCTAGATTGAAATATCTTCTGCTTTGGAAACATCTAATTATGGGGTCAATGATTATTATGTCATTTACAAAAACATCACGTCAATGGCCATATGTATCGTTTGCAGGGATTTGTTTATCGGTCTAAATACCATGGTGACTAGCCGGTAATCAGAGTTCCTAGTCATTCCCCGTAAATGCGTTTACTGGGCAAAAAATGGCGGGCTCTATAATTCCTCCGAAAAAGGGTATTGTTTTTTTTTAAAGTTTCCAAGTTGAAATTCAAAATTTATCTAAGAATCTCGTCCAGTAACCAGCCGGTAATATTTGGTTACCATGGCTGCTGGAAATCTCATCCCCCAATTGGATTTTTTTCATTCTCGTATCCAAATCCTTTGCGTTTGGCCATTTTTTTTAAATAATATTCTTTTTTTTAATTAATTTAGAGAAATAATACGCTGAACTTATTTTTTTTAAATAATACAACGTCGGCCTGGGGGCAGCCGACTGGCATCAGTCGGCCTCGGTGCAGCCGACAGGGGTCCTGTCGGCTTTGGGGAAGCCGATTGGGATCTTATCGGCCTAGGGGAAGCCGACAGGTCTCTCGGCCGCTGGGTGAAGCTCCTGTGGGCTTGATAGTGGCCGACTAGGACTAATCGGCTTCCCCTAAGTCGATTATCTTCAATCAGCTACACCTAAGCCGATAGGTGTATCCTCCTACGTTTGTACGTCCAAGATTTGCCGCTTCTGGGTTCCTGTTTATATCTCGCGCCAAAGTTTCCCGCTTCTGGGTTTCCGCCAATATCTCCCGCCATATTTTCCCTCTTTTGAGTTCCCGCCTATATGTCCCGCCATATTTTCCCACTTTCGAGTTCCCGCCATATTTTCCCGCTTTCGAGTTCCCACCTATATCTCCCGCCATAGCTTCCCGCATTCGAGTTCCCGCCTTTTTTTCTCTTCTCAACCTATAAAACACTTTCAACACTAAGGTGGGTAAGCATTTCAGTGTAGTCTCATAGTCTCGGCAAGATGTCTGGATATCCTTTTGATCATAGTTTTCACCCAGGTATGTCCCGATGTCTTCTGCGTTTAGCCGCCGATTTCAAGAGAGACAACATAGTAGTTCCATGGGACGAACTCATCAGTAGTGACACCCTACTGAATGAGCTGGCTCACGCATTAAGTAGGTGCGGGTGGCCTTCAAGGACCTTTCAGGAGATACAGAAAGAACTTCTCAGGTTGCATGGAAGATGGATGAAGCAACATCATAAGAGTGAAACATACCCAAAGTTTGCCGCAGAGCATACTTTTTTATGGAGCGCCAACAGCGAGGACGAAGACGATACCTTCATGCCGAGCACCAAGGCCAATATTTCTGCATCGTCGAAGTGCAATAGTTCTGCATCGTCGAAGGATAAGAGTTCTGCATCGTCGAATGGCAATAGTTCTCCATCGTCGAAGGGCAAGAGTTCTGCATCGACGGAGGATGGCGATGATGCCTTCATGTAGTTTTTAAGCTGTATGTTGTAAGTTTAGGCGTACCGTTTAGTTCAGATGTAGTTGTATCCAGTTGTTTGTACTGTATTATTGTAGGAGCATTATGTTCTATCTAAATATGATTTTGTAGTTGTTGCACGATGTTGGATAATTAGTTTGTAGTATCAGAATTATCCACACTAAACTAACTGAGCACTAAAATAGAGTAGGCATATGTCTCATACTTAAGTACATAGTGATTTGTCTCATACATAGAATAGACATATGTCTCATACATAAGTAGATAGTCATGTCCCTACTGATAGAGAGAAGCAACACTGACGACGTCTGCCCTGGCGCTGAGGCTGAGGTTCAGGTGTCGACCACTCATACCTGTGGGGTGCCCTAACGTTACGAGGAGGAAGCTCGGGCCCGTCCTGTTCATACCGTGTATCCTGTGTGGGGCCGGGTGGAGGAGCCGAATACATGTCCATCCACTGGGTGTGCTGCGACATGTAATCCTGTATGTTCTCCTGAGGATCCTGATCACTCCCCCACGCGGATTCGGACATAGACTCCTCATGTCCGAACAGAGGCGGCTGATATCCATAGGATCCTGCAGGATGGAACGTAAATCATGAAGAAATATGTAGCCTCAATTGATATTGAAAACAATAAATATGAAGAGACATACCACCTGGCTGTGGCTGTAACATGAAACCCGATGTGGGACCCTGCTGCTGTGGCTGTGGCTGATACACGAAGCTCGACGTGGGACCCTGCTGCTGTGGGTGCTGCCACGCCGAACTACCAGCATGGTCAGGAGGGGGTGGCCTAGTCGTCGACTGATGTGCTAGACATGGACGTGGCTGATGTCGGTGCGTGAGGGATGCGGCTGGTGGTGTTGGTGGTGGTGAACAACGTCGCTTCTCCGGGTGCACGTGATAGCCTCATAGACAGCTCGTATCCTCTGCTGCATGCGTGTCACCCAAGGCTGGAGCTGAGGCCGATGTTGACGAAGAGGTCCCTGCTACCGTGAACGTCCAAAGCTGGCCATCTCCTCGTGAAGTCCGCGTGTCAACTCAGCCTGAAATTGTCACGACGATTATTAAGTATGCACGGCAAAGTATGTAACAACTAGATGCATTACATAAAGAGAATATTTCTTACCGCGTACTACCTAGAGCCCGACATATCATAGCTCGGGTACATATCCGACATAGTAGGGGCAGGTATCTCATCTGGGTGAGAGTGCTGAACGATGCATAACCGTGTTTCGCTCATGTACCGCTGCAAATAGAGATTGAATTCATCGAGATCAAACCCGACATTCTGGTGCACAGATGTGTGCTCGCAGTCTCCCATTCTGTAACATACGGCTGAAGCCTAATTAGCCACTGAGTAGCTATCCTGCTAATCCCCTTCCTTGTGATCCTAAAATTGTAGTGTGTGTTCAACAATTAACTAATGCTTCAATATGGACAATTGTGAAAGACAGTGCAATATTGAATAACTAGACAATACCTGTGGATGGTTCCTGCCAGCGGGTTCTCTGTGGGGGGAGGCTGCTCTAACTGCTGAAGACCAAATTGCCTCATAACCCTCTGCTGGGACATCTCCTCGATGAAAACATCGAAGATGATCTTCGATTTCGTCATCCAGTAATTCCTATCTCTTGTGCATAGCTCAGACATACCGCCGGGGTATCTTGCATTTATGGCTACTTGCGTTTATGGCTGCCAGATCACCCAGTGTAGACATCGAACTGCTCGTTTAATGCCCTGTATGCTCGCCTAGTCTGATCACTAGCATAGCGTCTCTGTGGCAAACACAAGTTAGTTTCAGCCATGGTGTACACAAAGAAGATAATTATAACACGAGACATACCTTGCGACGTGTCCAACACAGACAAAAAGTAGGCATGTCGATGCCGTCAGCATCGAACACATGGCCCATAGGCTCATCAACACGTACGTCCGATCGTCCTATAGAGAACCTCTCCCACGACCACAGTTGTAGAAATAGAGGGCATCCAAGAAGGGCTGTCGAGGATGTCGTAAGCTGGCAGCCGTTGCACATACCTCGGTATGTAGCCGCTAAGACCGCTGAACTCCAACTCCTCTGTGTGATCTGATCCGGCGCCTCAGCTCTTGCGATCTCCAGTGCAATAGGGATGTAGCACGCACTAATAGTGGTGACATGGTTCTCTGTTAACATCACCTTGCCGAGAAGCCACTGTAGGTATGCCTCCACGCTGCGAGTGATCTGTGCCACATTCAACGAGACCATGGGATACCCCGGGAACTTCTGGATCTGTATTGAGCAAAGAGAAAGTATTAGTTAATAGCAAAGGTATCTTCTGTAAAACAAGATGCAGTACAACTGAAAGATATGAGGTAGGGGAACTAACCTGGAAATGGAGCAACCAATCATACTTAGGTTCGTGATGCTCCGATGCTAGAGCCAGAGCACCATCATAAACACCTTCGAAACGTTGTGCAATACCTAGCTCCCAACCAGCCGGTGCCTCCAACGGTCCTATGGCATGACCTGCCAAAGGTAGTCCCAGCAAAAGTGACACATCCTCCAGAGTAGGAGCCATCTCTCCCTAGCGGAAAAGTGAAACATGTGGGTCTCAGGCCTCCACCGGTCCACTAAGCAGGTGAGCAAAGAGGCGTCAAAGGTGAGGCGTCTGGAGGTATCCGTGGTCTCAACCAGACACGTGAAAGGTAAAAGACCAGCCATTTCAACCTACATGTCAGGACAATTCAATTAGTGTGTCCCATTAAAATACATGCTTGAAGGAAGGAAATAAATAAAGCACGTACGGGTCAACCCATCCCGGGTGTATCCTCTAGTCTTACCTAGCAGGGCGAGTGACCAGGGGCTCGAGCTTGCACTCATAACATATTGCAACACGATGCTTACTATCAATGTTCTGATTGAGCAAGCACATTCCCGCCATTCCTACACATGCAAATTTCAAACATTGTGCCACACTTAACACAAATTTAGAACATAGTTGCACACTTAATACAAATTTCAAACATAGTGCAACACTTAATACAAATTTGAAACATAGTGCCACACTTAATACAAATTTTAACGCAGCCTAGCTTCTTCCTCTCCCTCTTCCTCCTCTTCCTCCTCTCCCTCCTCTTCGTCCCCGGTTGCCTCGTCCACGCCCAGTACCACTGGCAGTGATGAAAGTGGGACAATTAGTGTCTCTATGACCAAATTCATTGCACAGAATGGATTGCCTAGTCGGGCCTCCTACTTCAGATTCATCCATATCATTTCGGATGCGCTGACACTGCCGTTTACCTCTACTTGTACGCATATTCCCTGGGTCTGGAATGTAACGCCTTTCAACAGGGTTGACGGTGTTGAAGTTACCCATTGATCAAAATCCCAGCAACTCACCTGTCCAGGTATCGAGGACGGACTCTTTCAGAAAAAAAAATGAAGACACGAACAAGATTGCGTCCATTCCTAGCTGCCCGCAAGCAGCAAGTACATGAGAGCAAGGTAGATGACGCAACTTCGGTTTGTTGCATGTGCAATCACACATTGGCCAGACTTCATTTCCAATTTTCACCTGATGCGTCCTCAGCTCATTTGCACATCCGAATTTGTTGTAAGCTGAGCGGACCTCAAACCTTCTTTCTTGATTACCGATGGCGACTACAGTGTGTGACCTAGCTTTTTCCATCTTTTATTCCATGTACTTCATAACCCTTTCACAGTAACGTGTGCTTGGATTATTCAAGATATGCTACTCTGCTCTCTGACGTCTATCTCTAAAATACTTCACGGTGCCATAGAAAATACCCTCAACAATGGCTGTAAGTGGCAATGCCCGGTTTCCTTTGAGGACAAAGTTGTATGTTTCTTCAAGGTTGGTAGTCATGACACCGTACCTTGCTCCATGTGTGTCATGCAATAAAGACCACCTCTCTAGAGGCTCATGCTCTATCCACTGCTTGAAGGTTTTAATCGACCTCCCGAGCCTTCTCCTAGTACCAGGTGGGTCAAATCCTGGCAAGTCACAAAGCCCAACAGGCTCCTCCTCCATGGCCGTTGTTCTTGTTGCTAACTGTGCAGCTACTGCTTCAACTTGTGCCCTCACGGCTGCATCTCTTGCAGCTTTCATGTCCCGAACGTGTCTCTGTGTGCACACATTAAGTCTGTCATGTATCAAATTGTACTTCCACAGCTGCTTCTGCTTGCAGAGTTTTTTAAATAGATTCATCAGGTTCTTATTTCTGAACTATGAGAAGAAATTAGCCCCCATATGGCGTATGCACCAACGGCTCTGCAAGTCCTGCCATGGAGTTTGTTACTCAGGACCAGGGTTTGTCAGTGTCTTTATCACACTGAGTATAACTGCATGCCTGTCATGAAGGATGCACACATTGGGCTTATCCTTCACAACTGCTATTTTTAGTTGCCTGAAGAATCATGTCCAACTTTCAATGTTCTCACTCCCCACAAAATCAAATGTGAGTGGACTACTTGATTTTGGCCGTCTTGACCAATGGCTGTCAGGATCTGTCCCTTGTACTTGCCAGTGAGAAAAGTGCCATCTACACATATCACCGGTTGGCAATGCCTGAAAGCTTCGATGCATACACCGAAAGAGAAGAACAGTCGATGCAGCATCCTCAAATGTCAGTAGCAGGGCAATTTCCAACATACTTATTTTGACATATATATTTCTTTCCCTTATCATCTGGTGGTGCTTACAAAATGGGGGCATCCCTATTAATTCAACTCTGAATGTGATTAGACTATTCAAATAATTTATGTAGATTTCAGACAAATGTCTTTTTCCAAGTTGAATAATCCATGGTGAACAGATTTATATTACAGAACATTAGCAACAGAATCTTCAAAACGATACCTTTTTTTGGTGATTTAAACATTGGCCAGCCTTTGCCTCTATTACATAGTTAGTACGACTTCTACCTTAATCATGATTGCGTGACTGAATTGTTTTCCTGGTAGAGATAGACTTATATGATCTTTCACGTAGATTCTTGCTCATTACCGTTTCATCGCCTCCTTTACTTTATTGCAAAATCATGCATCATATATGTGCAAGGTTTTTCTTACCAATATACATAATAACAAACTGTAGTACATGCCATTGAAAACATGGTTAGAGGTTCCTAGCACATGTGTTTGATCTTCTAGGTTAACCATGCTTACTAAATGTTTTAATTTCTCATCTTCCTCTAGGATAAACCAAGAATGGTTTGAATTTCCTATAAAATGATGCTCAATCTTATGCTACAAAACCTTGGCATTCCTAAAGCTGAATATCCCAAAGGCATGGTTTGTCTCACCGTGCTTTTCAACACTTCTCTACTATCCCTGCCGGCATCACCTGCGGACCTGGCAATACCTAGAATCAAGTCGACAGATCATGAAATTCTTGAAGATACCGCTTCTACGCGAGATATTAAATATGTTCGGAACACGAGTGAAAAAATTCACATTTTAACTAAAGATTTGTCGTTGACTGTTGTTTCATTTGTCCAAGATAGATCTTAGCTTTCCAGCCATTCGGACATTCTGCTATTATCATGTCTGTATAGACCCTTTGTGTCATTGCGCCACTGGTTACAATTTGACTCCACGTCTCTATTAGTATATATTGCCTTGTTATATATTTTCTGTGTTTTGGTTCATATAGCACCACACGCTTTCTTGCATGTGGACCTACTAAACCTCCTCATGCCTCAATTTTTGTGCTTTTGTTTAGCCCTGTGTAAACAATTGCGGTCTCTGTGTTGCGCATACTATTAACATCATATCAACATGTATGTGCTATTAACTTTTTATATAGCTTATATTTCTGTCTAGGATATCGACTGTCTTCTTTTTAATGTGTAAAATATTTGAGAATTACGGGCAAAATATTTTTAGATTCAATATGTGGCGCGCGGCAAGCCGCGCTTCCAAAACTAGTAGTACATATCTATATCCTAAAAAATGTTACACTAGATTGAAATATCTTCTGCATTGGAAACATCTAATTATGGGGCAATGATTATTATGTCATTTACAAAAACATCACATCAATGGCCATATGTATCGTTTGCAGGGATTTGTTTATCGATCGAAATACCATGGTGACTGGCCGGTAATCGGAGTTCCTAGTCATTCCCCGTAAATGCGTTTACTAGGCAAAAAATCACGGGCCGATAATTCCTCCGAAAAACGGTATTGATTTTGTTTTGAAGTTTCCAAGTTGAAATTCAAAATTTATCTAAGAATCTCGTCCAATAACCAGCCGGTAATATTTGGTTACCATGGGTGCTGGAAATCCCATTCCCCAATTGGATTTTTTCATTCTCGTGTCCAAATCCTTTGCGTTTGTACAAGATATTAGATCAGTACATTGACCTAAATTATATACCAAGAGCTAGACGATAATTTTCATGTCAAGTAGATTATTAAGCGATAATATTTAATTATGATTCATTAGCAATGAAATTCTTTATGGTATAATCGAAACAATAATTCAGATACGGTGGCTTGCTTGAGCGTTCTCTTCGGCCCTTGCTGGTATAAGATCGATTGAGAAGGCATCTCTACACCAAACACGTGAGACTCTAACGTCAGTCAACGATTCATGGAGGAAACAGAGCAGCAGCTATCAATGTTAATCCCAACCTACATCCACCGATCAATCTGAACCTTAGTTATTTAATTGTTCTTCCTCAGTGAAATACGTGTTGCCCTTATCTACTGGGTAGTTACTTCCCAATGACTCAATTGATCAACCTTAATACAGGGAAAGGATCAAGGGTATGGCATCTCGCACCTTGGTAGCGTGTCAAGACAAAACTCTTTTTTAAGAAAATCATGTCGGGATCTCCAAACAAAACTTGGTAGCGTGTCAAGACAAAACTCTTTTTTAAGAAAAACATGATGGGATCTACAAACAAACTTTGCGGTGTCTGTTTAAAAAAACCAAACTGTTTACGCCAGCTAGAATCGTGGTAATAATTTGGGCACTCTGTTGCCTGTTATCTAAAAAAGAATCGTGGTAATACACAACTCATATAGACGTGTGTACATGGTTGAGAATATAATTTTTTTTAGGTTAGTTTGATCGGTACCAATACAAATTGAGGCAAATGGTTCCGGATGAAGTCCCGCGTAAAATCTATTATATTGTTCGGTTCCTCTCTTTGAATCTCAGCCTTTAAACACGTATCCAACTGTCTAGATAATTCGGATGATGTGGATCAACGTGGTGTCTCCCTTAAGAGTTTTGTATATTGCTTTTAGTATATAATAGATAGATAGAATAGATGGTGGGAGCACTGAAACTCGGGAGTCAAAGACACTTTTCGTACCTCTGTTCCGTAATACGTAGGTAGTACCACCTACGAAGGGAGATCAGTGTGAGGACACCCTTTTCCGATTTCATCCACTGGTGACGAACTACTCACCCTCACTGAAAGTCTGCTACTTTCAAGTTCCAACAAACACATACACGTTGCATGTTGCTGAATGCTGCATTATGTGGTACAACGAATGCTACGCAGCTCTATATCCAAAATGACAACAGATAAGGTCAACACAACTCGGTAACTTGCAGAACGTACGCTAGTGGTCGCCGGAATGTTGTTCTCATGAAACACCAATATGCACATGGGACATCAGAAAAATGACACTCTTGGCCAAAAATCCTCAAGATGGCAACGGGGACGAAACCCACCGGGTTTTGCTTGCCCAAACCCGTCCCCACAAGAAAATCGCAAGCCCGTCCCTATCCCTGTGTATGGGGACAGTTTTTTGCCCGTCCCCTAAATCCGTCGGGTTTTCTAAACCCGTGGGGAACCCGTCCCCGCGAGTAGTCAGTGAAAGCAGCAGCTTTTGAAAAAAAAACATTTGCATATTACTGCAATAGCAGCAGCAAAAATCAGCATATTTAAGAAACAAACATAGTACTCCCTCCGTTCATAAATATACGTCTTTTTTAGAGATTTCAATACGGACTAACATAAGGATGTATATAGACGTATTTTAGAGTGTAGATTCACTCATTTTCCTCCGTATGTAGTCCCTATTGGAATCTCTAAAAAGACTTATATTTAGGAATGGAGGGAGTAATATTTCAGCAGCAGCAACATAAGATAAATAGTAGCATCAAAGAATAGCATTTCAGCAGCAAACATAGTATATTTCAGCACGAAAAGGAGCATATTTCAGCAGCAAAACTTCAGCAAATTTCAGCACAATACAATAGTATGTTTCATCAACATTTCAGCAATAACAGTAGCTAAAAGGAGCAAATTTCAGCACAATACAACATCCCATTTCAGCAACAAAGATGAGCATATTTCAGCAACAAACAGGAGCATATTTCAGCCATATATGGTTCAACAAGATGTCCAATTACACAAGTTCTGAAATAGAATTCATGGTTCACAAATCATGAGCACAAATGAGACGAAATGGTCCAATACATAAGTTCTGAACGAGCACAAATGAGACGAAATGGTCCAATATATAAGTTCTGAAATAGAATTCATAGTTCACAAATCACTTTAAAGTGGGCATCATCATGGCATCTTCCACATCTCCAAGCCTCCAAAAGACCATCTTCAAAGATTCCAATGCCAAATCAAAGTGCCAAGTCCTAGAGAAGATCAAATTTTTCTCAAGCTAAAGTTAAACATGAAAAATATGCAGATTGGTATACGAAATGTGCAAGTACTTGTACTTCACCTGCATTCCCTCTTGAATGCCTTGAAGACAACTCCAAAAGCTTTGTCCTTGTTCATTGTCAGCATCTATAAGAATCAAATAAGTAGTAATGAACATCTAATGAAACTCGAGGGGCTGGGGTGCTGGGCGGTGGTGTTCGTGTATTTAGATGGGCCTCGAGGCTGGATCAGTAGATGGACGTATTATACACTTGGTAAACAAGACCAGATTATAAGGAATGAGTCAAACATCCTTACCTTGCGCCTTCTCGGCCTCCTGTCTCAGCCGAAGAGACTCCTCCTCGGCTTGAGAGAGCCGGCGTTTCACCTCTTCCAACTTCGAAGAATTGGCCGAGGCATACGAGGTAGAAGCCAGCTCAGGATATAAAACAAAAGTGGATAAAGCAGCACCCACTTAAGACTAGATTCGATCCTCCCGTTGGTTCCTTCCTTGTGGAACCAACACGAGTCTTGGGGGCTACTAGATATTCGCATTCATAAAACATAGAGGCATCAAGCTATAAATTTGATCCTCAAGCCAGTTTGGTAAACTAACTTAAGGCTCGGGGACTACTGTAATTGCAATTCTAATTAGTTTAGAATTTTAAACAGAGCATTTTCCTAATGTCCTCGGACGATGTTTTGACATCCTCCTTGAGGGCTACTAGTATACTTGGTATTAGCCACAAATAAGCACAAATTGCATATTAACATACCTCAAAGCCTTTTGCTAGGCCGAGGAACACCTCCATGACACCAGCCTTGGCAGACCGAAACTGGTCCATAGCAGCACCGAGAAGGGCACGCTACTCGGGAAGGATGGAGGAGCTTGTCAAAGCTGCCTCCGCCGCATGCCGACGCTCCTCTAGCTTGACCCCTCCGTGACCAAGGGGTGGAAGGGAAGTGCTCGGTGCCCAGCCGTCGGCTGTAGGAGGAGGCGGCATCGCCTGTCGGTCATGTGATTCTGAAACCATGTGAGCTGGGGACGCCGGGCGAACATTCGCCGGATCCTCACGAACAAGGGGAAGTTCTCCCTCCTGGTCCATGGCTTGACTCTCCATAGCCAAGGTTTGGACCTCGGCTATGAAGGTCTGGACTCCCTCCCCGGCATCAGACGCCGGGGGAGGAGGATGTGACGAGGCCTCCGCTACCTCGGCTTGAGCGAGGGAGGGATCGACCTTCGTTTCCAAGGAATCCCCCGAGCTCGCTGCCAGTGAAGATCCCGGGAGACCAGTGTTCTCCATGTCCACCGAATCGACCTGCTCCTTGTAAAGGAAGAAAAAGAAGGTGAGAACCTATGACTCGCATCACCTTGCTAAAATAAAAGTTTATCAAAAACTTGCCTACGGGCGGTTGGACGCACACGGCGAGAGCGGCCGGCTGGCCAGGACTACTCAGAGAAATCCGAGTCGAAGTCCTGAACACCTGGCGTCGAGGAGTGGCTAGTTTTGGAACTCCTCGGGCGCTTGGGAGCCTGGGGGGAGGACGCCGCCTCATTGTCCCCCGACACCACCCGGGTTCTCTTCCCACCTCGGCGCGGTGGGGCCTCACTGGACTCCTCCTGCTGTTGCTTGAAGCCGAGTCGGATCCTGAGCTCGGCTGGCTCCCAACAGGGAGCTCGGGGAGGTTGTCCCAAATAGACATGCCCTTCGAGGACTTGGTCTCCTGATTCCCCTTGGACTTCTTCGGCTTGACCGTGACCATGTACGGATCCTCGGTCAGCAGCTTCTCTAGTTCGGCGCTCACGGGCTCCCCGCGTTCAGGCACCGGTGACTTGACTGATCTGGCAAACGTACGGCAGTCCTGTGAAATGAAAAATTAAATCCAATTACTCGGCTGAAGATAGAAAAGTAAAGGTTCGATCACAAATAAAAGAGGAATAGAAGACAAACCTCGGCAGCTGGGTTTGCTCGACTGTAGCCGATGTCATTTCCCTCGGTCCGAAAGACATTTTCCTTAACCAAGGGCTTAAAGAGGATCGTCAGCATCATGCCGAGGTTCTTCCCCCTATAGAGGATTCGGATGACCGAGACCTCGCTGTCCGGCACATACCTCTATAGAGGAGATGATTGGGCCTGGAGGGGCTGGACCTTGTGGTGTAGCATGACGTGGATCACATCCACCAAAGTCGATGAGGAACTTCACCTGATCTTGGAGGGCCTCGACTTCCTCCTTGTTCCCCCAGTTGAGGTTCTTGGCCGTCCAAGAATGCAGCCTCTTCAAAGGCGCGACCGAGAAGGCGGGCACCCCCTCCCTATCCCTCGATGGCACGTCGGCGATGTAAAACAACTCCTCCCACCACTGCTTCACTGTCTCGATGAACTTGCCAGGCAGCCAAGTGACGCCGTGGAGCTTGCTGATCATGGCTCCTCCGCAGTCTGTGATCTGGCCGCCATTGATCTATGGTTTGACACAGAACAGCTTGAGCCAGAGCCCAAAATGGGGCTCGATGTGGAGGAATGCCTCACAGAAGACGATGTACGAGGCGATGTGGAGGATGGAGTTGGGCGCCAGATGATGGAATTGGAGGCCATAGAAGTACATAATGCCCTAGAGGAAGGGGTGAATCAGAAAACCCAAACCTTGGATGAGGTGGGAGATGAACACCACGCGCTCGCCATCTCGTGGTTCTGGGATGCGGGAGGCAGAGCGGAGGGCGTTGCCATTGATAGGGGAGCGGAACTTGACCTCATCCTATGACAGGAGGTAGCCCCACGCCTGGAGCATAACGATGTTGCCGGTGGTGATAGAGGAAGTAAGCCACAGCCCCCTCTTGCTTGCGGTCCTCTCCTCGACCATCGTTGTGGCATCGCCATTGCCCTTTTCGACCATTGTCAGGGGTGGGGAAGGAAGTTAAGTGAGGATGAAGCGCTGGGTCTGGGCTCGGAGCTTGGGGAATTTGGGCGCAGGAAGCAAGGGGGAAAGCATGGAAATGGATTAGATTCATCAACATCCCTTTATAGGCCTGTAAAAAAATACCAAAGGGCGCGATACTGCGGGGTAATTTTGCCGGTTCCCAACGCGACGTGCGTTATGTACGCGCGTAAGTCGAGGGATTTTGTTAATAATGCCGCCAAAAATCCGATGCACAATCCCTTATTTGACGGGACGTGCCAATGGCGGCGGCCTGGGGCTGTGCTAAAACTTGGCATAATGACTACTGATGGAACTTTTCAGTTCTACAGTACATTGTGACGCTTTGGTTTTCGGTCAAAGTTGTCAGAACTTGACCTAATCGACTCACCCGCGCCAGCACTGGGAGACTTCACCATTAAGCTAGCTAGGCCTGGATAGGGTCTTCAGATCCGATGAAAAGAAAAACACTTTGCAGGGAGCTTGGGTGGAGCTCCTCGGATGTCCGAGGTATATCACTTCTCGGGCTAAAACATGATTACAATAGAGGAAGACGCAGAAGGGAATGATGAACCCGTTTGCAAAGCCGAAGTTCAGTTACAAAGGGCCAGTCATCCAGGGACCCATCCTCGACTTGGAAGACAGGTTCAGGGGTTACTGATGGTGTCCTGGACTAGGAGGTGCTAACCACGTCGGCCCCAAATCATAGGGTGGGCCGAAGATCCCCAGATGACCGAAGAGTGGGCCACGTTTGCCATGCCCCATGGTGTACTCAAGACGGAATCCTCCGAAGACTTGGCGCATACTCTAAGACATGTTCAAATCATCGGCATGTTTATCCTTTAATGTAACCGACCTACATGTAACCCTAGGTATCCCCGGTGCCTATATAAGCCGAGGGGTTTAGACCGTAGGGTAAGATTCATTCGCATACGATCTTGAGGTAGATCATCCTGTACTTCGTACTCCATCACAATCAATAATATAGAATTAGGACGTAGGGTTTTACCTCTTCGAGAGGGCCTAAACCTGGGTAAAATATCGTGTCCCTCTTAGTCCTGTTACCATCTAGCCAAGATCAGCAGCTTGGGACCCCCTACCCGAGATCCGCCAGATTCAACTCTGACACAATGTTTGTCGGGCCCAGGAGCGCCAAGATTGAAACTCTCGAAGACTTGGCGCATACTCCAAGACTTAGAGGTCGTCTACACCACTATTGCCCTAGATGTAATAGATCTATGTATAAACCCTAGGAACCCCTGGTATCTATATAAACCAAGGTGTAGGGCTCATGGATGGACAACCTCATACACACATAGATCTCATGATAGATCAACCTGTAACTTGTACTCCCTCGAAATCAATACAATCAAAGCAGGATGTAAGGTATTATCTCTTCGAGAGAGACTGAACCTAGGTAAAATCATGTGTCCCTGTTACCATCATTCCAAGGCTACCAGCTTGGGACTCCTTACCCGAGATCTACTGGATTTGACTCCATCACTCATCGCGGTGTGCGGAGGAGAGGAGAGGAGATGGGATTGGCTAGCATGGCTGGCCTACTTAAATAGCCGGGGCAGGCAGACAGATGCTGCTTCAATGCAGCGCAGCGACCGGAGTAGCTTTCTTGGTCGCCGGGCCAGTGTGAATGCTAGCGCGGTCAGCCCTCCGGTCACGCATGTCTGCCTGGCATCAAAGCAGGTAGGCGGTCGTCCGGTCACATCCGCTCTGACCGACATGAATGCGTGGCGAGGTTTCTAGAGCGAAAGGTGCGGGAAGGATTCTGGGTGGGCCCGCATAGTCGGACGCAAACACGGCACGTATCAGGCCGGTTTCCAGATAAAAATTCTGGAACAGCCCTTATGTCACACCAGACCAAGATCAAATTCAAACTGGCGGACATTCCTTGATATAGATAACCAGCAATACCTAATATTACACATGGTTGAGTCGAGGTGCTCAACAATTATTACAACTCGCCAATATACAAAGTTGGCGGATATGAGACAGTGGTGACGTGATATTACATCTCTGGTACAATAAGTTAAGTCAAGTATCAGAGTGAGGCTTGGCTAATTTATTCGAGTAGCGGAAGCATCACGAATGATACACGTGGATGACTCCACAACCACAGGAAGACTGACTGGGAACTCCTCTAGACGTCAGACTCGCTAGCGCACCCCTCATCCCCAAGATTGCCCTCATCCAAATCTGGCCAATTCAACGAGCCAGGTGAGTACTTTGAATGTACTCTCAAGACAGTCCAGAAAAGAGATATACCGAATGCAAACATGGTGCATATGGTCATATCAAGTTACTTTTGGTGAGATATTGAGGTAGAGTAAGCAATATGGCATAAATAATAGGATAGAGGAAAGGGTTAGTGACCACAATATCAAACATTCAAACATTGATCCTTAGGTGGTGCGACCATCCCAGAAGAATCTTAACAGAAATAAAGGGGTGGACTCGGGCGTTAGAACGCCCGTAGAGCCAATAAATATAAAAGCGGAGATCCAGGCGAGATAGAACCGCCCGAAGGTCCAAAAGAAAATTAACACACAAGCTAGACGGGTGTCTTCATGACGCCACAAAAGGTCTTAATAAATATGTAAAGGTGGAAATTCAGCGTTAGACCGCCTAAAGATCCAAAAGAAAAAGGAACACACAAGTGTAATGATTATTCAGGAGGTAGAACCTTCCTGGGAGATACTCAACAACACATAAAAGAGGGGGGGTGGGTTAGTCCATAATAGCAATGATAACAATTTTCAGGATAGCATCAATAAGAATAACAATAGCCGATTCTTCATTTAGTTATTTCCTCCAAGGAGCGACACTGAGACCGACACTTGACCTATCCAAACTGTCATCCTTGACCGTGGACATGGCTATTCGAATAGATTAGACTCTATAGAGGTTGTACACTTTACCCACATGTAAAGGATTTCTTTTGTCAGTATCAAAATGTTGACGAGTTCCGATTATGATTCTTAGGTTGCGAACACACCTGACCAACACACACCAGTTTTAATTTCCCTGATGCCAGGAATCACTCAAAGCATCGGTCCAGTAAAACCCTAAGTCGGGGAGGCTACAACCTCAAGTAGCATGGGCAGCCGACCAAATTTATAACATGCGCGCAACTAGGGGTGCCCCACTTTGGCTACAACCGGAAATGCCCATGCCCCCTTACCTGATGATAGGCATTACCTTTTTCCAAGGAACCGTCATCGTGGCCTCTCTATGTGGTGTGTGCAGAGATAGGATTGACAACTTACTAAATCGTACCCCCCTTATGAAGGGACGTGTGGTAGTACGAAAATAGTTAGGACATAATGGAACAAGACTCGATCTAGGTCGACTCTGGAGGCAAATATTCCCTGCAGTGGTTAACACAATATATTTCTTCTCAATGGCAGTACCAGAATAGGGTCACAACCCGGCATGTCCTGACATGCAATAGTTGACTTACTCACGTCCCAGCGTGAACTCACTTCTGGTCACTTTACTTGTCACAAGTTTTATCTCTTTAAGATTGATCAACTTGGGTAAAATAACACAAACAACAAGTATGCTCAAGTTTTATCATAATATTACCAGGGTTGACGGAATTCTTTTTTGTATGCAAGATTATGGACATATGGACATTCCTATTCATGCAATTTTCTAATTAAGCAATCATGCATGCAAACACCATATCCCAAGTACAAAACATGCTTGCCTTGACCAACGTAGGCAAAAGGTGATCCCGGGAAATTTTTGAAAAGATTTTCCTCCTCATTTTCTATAAAATAGAAAATAAAGAATCCACATATATTTCCATTACAGTACAAAAAAGTTCTAAAATATTTTTAAATAAATACTATAAAAAACTAGGTTGAAAAAGAAAATTTTCAGAAGAAGAATCAGTTGAAAAAGAGTTATGGCTAAAAAGTAATGATGATTTTAAAATCAGGGACCTCTCCGTGATTAAAAATTGAACCAGCGGGTCCCTAGACAGTAAAATAGAAAACGTTTCGAAGTGAATACGTTTTTCAAAAGCAAAGGCGTATTTTCAGAAAAGGCGCGTCCGAACTAAATGGAAAATGATAAACGACTGACGGTGGTTCCCACCCGTCAGATTTAAATTCGAATGCTTTCGCGCCAGAACAAACGAGGAAGGAAGGGTCACCTGCAGCAATCGACGGCGTCCCAGGGGATGGCGATGTTGCAGGCATGCTCAGGGTGTCCGTCCGCGTTGGTGGGTGGTGGAGTTGGTCGTCGGCATGCACTGTGGCGATGGCGGCGGCGTCTCCGGCGGGTGACGGCATCGGTGAAAATGGGTCTCGCCGGAGGGGCCTACGAACCTCAAATTGACGTGCAGGTCAGATGAGAGGATGCACGAGGAGGCGTCTGGTGGAGTTTGAGAGGTGGAGGTGGACGGATGGCATCGGTTTCTTCTCGGAACCAGAGACGGATCGGGCGGCCAGAGTTGGGGAAGAAGACCTTCCCAGGGTCGTTCGACCCCTCTGGTTGATGATTGATGATGAGTGGAGGTGGTGCGGGTGCTGATTCAAGCTGGAGGCGGCCTTTAAATTGGTGGGAGACAATGGCCGGAGTTGGATGGATCACGACGAAGTGATTGTGGCCGGTGGAGGTGGTTGGCGTCGGTTAGCGATGGTCGGCATGGCTAATTGATGCCAGGTGAAGCTCCTTGAAGTGCCAACGCAACGAGATCAAGCTCGATCCATTCCCTTCCGACAGTGGAGCTCGGGTATGGCCATGGCGCTCGGCGCCCGGCTCCGGTGACTGATAGGTTGGGCCTCGGTGGTCTTGGACGGTGCTCAGGCGATGCAGAGAGGTGACGCATGGTGGAGGAGGTATGTTGGACGGTGCGGGGGTGTGATGGCGCATCGACGGCCGTGGCTAGCTGGCGGCGGCCCATGGCTTGGCCGGCGGCCGTTGCACCGGCCTGCCATTGCTATGGCGGTGGTGAGGGGCTGACGGGAGGGCCTCTGGATTGGGCATTGAAGGCTAGGTGAAATGTGGTGCAAGCCATGCTGACATTTGCCCAAAATTTGGTCCATCTAGATTCCTGCCCAAGAGGTGTTCATTGAAATGCCAATGTGAGCTAGGGATTTTATTTGAATCTGAATTTTTTATGGTGATGCTTTTGTGCAAAACAAAAGTGCTGTCAAAATTTTAAAAATTTTGGAGCTGTGGAAATTGAGGTTTCATCATAGGACAGGAATCTGGTCCAAATTTCATTCAAATGAAATTTGAAATCTTTGGACATGAGACCAGAATGTTTTTGAAGAGATGGAGTGTGGGTACTGATCCTAAGCCGAGATATTTTTTGTAGGGTCAAAAATGCTAAGGAGAAATTAGTTCCTTTGTAAACTCAAAAGAGGCTAAAAGTTGGTTTTGGAATTGTTTGAAATAGATAAAACAAAAATTTTGTGAAACAAATTGAGTTGGGTACTGCCATAGGGCAGGGGAGGCGCTTGATGAAATTTTGGAATTAATGTTTAAGTTTTGAAGGATCCTAGTTTCAAAAGAAATCAAACTTGATAATTATTTGAAAGAAAATCATTCCTCAAATATTTAAAATTTAAAACTTTTTAGAATATTTGTTAGATGAGAAATCCCATTTCTGTAACCACAAGAAAGTTTTCAAAGACCCAATTAAAAACTTTAAGATGGACCACAATGAAATAAAAGAAAGAATTGGAAAGGCCAAAATTAAATCCAGGCATTTTCTTTTAAAGAGAAGGAAATATTTCAATAATCAAAGGAAAATATTTTGGTGTGTTACAAGACCTACCCCCCTTAAGAAACATCTCGTCCCCGTGATTTTAGCTGGTCCATAAATAGTTATGGGTATTCAGTCCTTAAATAGTCATCTCTTTCCCATGTTGCTTCTTCTTCGGTATGGTTACTCCACTGGACTTTGTAGAATTTTATCACACTTTGGCGGGTCCTTCATTCTGACTCATCCAAAATCCTTATAGGACGCTCCCTATAGGTAAGGTCTGGCTGGATATCCAGGTTCTAATGTTGGACTTGTTTTTTTGGGTTACGGACAGATCTTCTTAGTTGTGATACGTGAAATACATGAACATCTGACATCTCGGAAGGTAATTCTAGCTGATAAGCAACCTTGCCTCTCCTTGCAAGTTCCTTGAAGGGTCCAATGAATTGTGGTGACAATTTTCCATTAACCTTGAACCTTTGGAGGCCTTTCATCGGTGATACCCTATGGTATACATACTCATTGGTCTCAAAAATGATATGATGCTGTTTCTGGCCATGATAACTTTTCGAACGGCTCTGGGCTGCCTTAAGTCATTCCCTGATGAGCTTTACTTTCATTTCGGCCTCTTGAAGAACTTCTGGGCCGAAGATACGGCTATCCCTAGTCTCTGACCAGTTGAGTGGTGTACGGCATCTACGTCCATATAAACCTTCGAAGGGTGATATCTTTAGTCTGGCTTGATAGATGTTATTATATGAGAATTCAACACATGGCAGACTGTCCTCCCAGCTGACTCCATAGGTAAGGACGCAAGCTCTCAGCATGTCCTCTAATATCTGATTAACCCGTTCAGTCGGTCCTCCTGTTTGTGGATGGTATGTTGTACTGAATACCAGTTGAGTCCCCAAAGCTTGCTGCAAGTGGTCCCAAAATCTAGAGACAAACTGGGCGCTTCTATCAGTGACTATGGCCTTGGGAACTCTGTCGGGGATTGATTTCCGGGATATAAAATCCCAGAAATAACCCCTCATGTCATCACCTGCCCCAAGATCAATGTTACTGGTGGACACGTCCTTGATACAGATTACAACAATTACAAGAATAGAATACAAGACCATGAAGGTCAGATGAATATAACTATGATTTCTAACAGCGGAAGGCGGAAGCGGGTAGCGGATCTCCAACTCTGGTGGGGGCTCCATTCCTACAGGAACGGCTGACCAGGATAACTCCTAGCTCGCGTGGCCACTATCTCAGACTCCTAGGTTGGCATCTCTTCCTCGAAATCACAGTTCACCAAGCCCGACCAATTTAATATCCAGGGACCAGCCAATGAGTATGTTTGAACGTACTCGCAAGACATCAAGAACAAAAGATATAATAAAAGTAGGTAGAGTGCATGCAATTAACTTTCAAGCGGGTTCAAACATTAAAATGACATGGCATGCAATCGATCCAAACATGCTACTAATTTAACGAAGATGCATGATTAAAGATAATTTACTATTTGCATAGGGAATAAAGGTTAGTCAACTAGTATCAACAAGGTATAAGTAATCATTATTGTCACACAAAATATAAAAAAGGGTCTCAGGAGGTAGAACCGTCCCGAAGGAACCCAAGAGAAAAAGATGAAAGAATGTCACAGTTGGGTGTCTTCGCGACGCCATGAAAAGGGCATTAATCCAAATAAAACCAAAGGAAAGGAGGGTTCTAGGAGGTAGGACCGTCCCGAGAATCGCAAAAGAAAATAACAAACATGCCAGTAGGGTGTCTGAAGCAACGCCTCGAAAGGGCTTGAAAAGAAATGCCAATCGGCTGTCTGAAGCGACACCTCGAAAGGGCTCGAAAAGAAATGCCAATCGGGTGTCTGAAGCGACGCCTCGAAAGGTCTTGAAAATGAATGCCACAATCGGGTATCTAATGTGACGCCTCATAAAGGGCTTTTAAAGAAAATAAAAGCATGAAAATAACGGAGTACAATGAGTATTCAGGAGGTAGAACCTTCCCGGGGAATACTCATATAAGGAAAGGGGTTAGTCAATAATAGTATCAATAATGATATTCATGATAGCATCAGTAGTAATAATAATCATCCTTCAAAAGTCAATCATGATCATTTCTTTGTTTAGCTATTTCCTCTGAAGACCGACACTTAACCCTTCCCAACTGACGTCCTTAACCGCGGACACGGCTATTCGAATAGGTTTAACTCTGCAGAGGTTGTACTCTTTACCCACATGTAAAGGATTTCTTTAGTCAGCATCGAAATGTTGACAAGTTCCAATTATGGTCTTTGGGAAGCAAACACACCAGACCAGCACATACCAGCTTTAACCCATCAAAGCCAGGAATCGCCCAAAGCAATGATAAAGCAAAACTCTAAGTGGGAAGGCTACAACCTCCAATAGCATGAACATTCAGCCAAGGCTACAACGGGCCATTCATGCCCCCAAACCAAGTGACATGATTACCAGGGCCAGTGGTATCATTCACTATGGCCTCTCTATACGGTGTGTGTGCAAGAAAGGGGTTAGCAACTTACTGGACCATACCCCCTTACGGAGGGACTTGTGGTAGCACGAATCTAGCTAGGGATTAACGGAACAAGACTTGATCTATGGTCGACTTAGGAGGCTTTTGTTTCCTACAGTGATTGACACAATAAAGTTTCCTTTTAAAGGAAACACCAAAACAGGGCCACAGTCCTAGCATGTCCCAACATGCATAAAGCTCAAGGCATGATCATGCTCCGATGTGACCATCCTTCTGTCGGTCACGCTACAACGTGACTTCTTTTGTTCCTGATCCTGCAAGTTATACCTGACAAGCATAGGCATGTATAGCATGATGCAATGAACACATCCACATAAGTTTCAGGCTTGTTTGAGATCAAACGACAAGCAACCAACCATACCGACATGACTGACCATTACTTTGCAAATTCATTCAATATAAACATAAGCATGCTCGAACTTCTAGCTAAGCAATCAACCATGCAATCATCATATCAGTTGTTCAAGATGCTTGCCTTGAGTATTTAGAAGTGTTGGATATGCCCCATAATTCTTGAAAAGAAATATTTCCCTCCCTTTGCCTATTTTCAAAATAATGCAATTACCACAAAATTCCAAAACAGTGCAAAAAAGTGTTACACAATTTTTTTAAAATAAATACTAAAATAAACTAGACAAAAAGTAAGTAATAACAGAAAAAGAATCAATTCATTTGGAGTTGTAGTTAAAAAGTTATTAGGGTTTTAGCTCCAGTGACTAATCTATAATAAAAATAACAGCAACTGGGTCCTTAACAGAAAAAACAGAAAACACTTTAAATAGAATACGCTAGCCAGTGGAGGAGATGTGTAGGAGATATGCCCTAGAGGCAATAATAAATGTTATTATTTATCTCCATGCTCATAATTATGTTTATGTTCCATGCTATAACTGATGTGGTTCCTGAGCTCGTATATCCATAAAGGCTCTGGGGAAAACCCATGTGCACGTGTGGAATAATAAACGGTAAAATGTATTCCTAGTCATGCCTCTAAGACTAGCTCAAGTGTTGCATGATGATTATGTTTTCCCAATCATGGGCATGTCTATGCCAACAGCTTTTTGGGCACAATGTTAAAAGAACATTTGTGTTGAATCGACCCAAATTGATGTTATGCTATGAGATACATTCGTCACAATTTAATGGTTAATAACACAGAGAAGTTAATGTTTGCATAATTCCTTAGACCATGAGAGTGTCAAGTTTCTTCATGCTTGCTTCATGAACTTTGGGGTTTGTTAAACGTCATCCGTAAATGGGTGGCTATTACGGCGGCTTACGGGTTCATGGAAAAGTATGTCAAGTAACTTGATAGCTCAAGATTGGGATTTGCTCCATCGACGATGGAGAGATATCTCTGGGCCCTCTCGGTGTTACGGTATCCATCATCGTCTGGCCAGACAATTTGTGATTTGATCACGGGGATGCCGGAACACGGTAACGAGAAAAGAGAACAATACCGGTAACGAGGTTACTGGCATAGTGGACAAGTTGTTGATCCACGGGAATGCCAACATGTCTCACCACGGGTATTTGTAACATATCGCGAAGCAACAGGAATAGCACACGGCAACTGGAGGTTCACTCGAATATTCATTGGTGTGGGTATATGGGTCAATATGGGTGTCCACGGCTCCGATGTTGATCATTGATCAGAAAGGGTTCCGGTCATGTCTATACTTCACCGAACCTATAGGGTCACATGCTTAAGGGTCATCTATCTGCTGAATACTAGACAAGGAGCCCGAGAGAAAGTTAATGCAAAAGTTCCGGAGAGAACACCGAAAAAGTTTTGGTAAAACCGAAAAGTTGTTTCGGATAAAACCATTGATCCAAAAAGGTTTCGGTGAGCACCGGGAATGTTTTGGAGGTTGCCAGATTGGTCTAGTAATTTCTGGAATTTTTTCGGAGATAAAACCGAAAAAAAGTTTTGGAGCTGCCGGAGTTGTTTACCGGGTAAACAAAGATGGTTTCAAATTAAACCACCATACTGGAAATGTTCCAGAGCACGTCCAAATAATTTTAGAGGGAGTCGGAAATGTTCTGGGACCTTCTGGAATTTTTGAGAAGTAATAGTCGCGGAAAACATCTTGTCCCAGCGTGAGGGGACAAGATCCCACGTAACGTGGGGGCTGTTTTGGGCTGCTTTTTGGGGCGCCCCCTTTAGGGGACAGCCCCCTTGTGGCTGGACAAAGTGTTGGGGGGCCCCCCCATGGTGGGGGGCAGCCCCCACAAATGGTGGAGAGTGTTGGGAGGAAGGTGGGGCCCCATGGGGGAACACCATGGACAAGGGAACATGTTTTCTCCATGTTTGGTTGGAACATGTTTTCCTTGTTTGGTGGGTGCATGTTTTGTGGGCTGAATTTCAGCCCCCCCCCCTCACCCCTTCCACCACTATATAAGGAGGTGGAGAGGAGCTCTCCATCCCCACTCCAACTCTCTCACACAAGCCATGCATTATCTGGCTTCTTCTCTCCCTCCCACGAAAAGAGTTTCACAGAGCCGAAATGCTGTCTGGGTTCCGGTGGGAACTAGTTCTGGACGGCGAAGCCCTGCCGGATAGATGACACCGTATGTGTGCAACTCTGTAGAGAGGTTGTAGTTTCGATCTTAGAGCCCGTGGGGCTGTTCGTGAGTGCCTCCCGGAAGGTTGTCCAAGTGATGGTCCGGGTTCTGTGAGTCCTCCCGCGACACCATCCGGGGGACTGTCCGACCGCCTCCCGGAGGGCTGTCCCGGTGGCGGATGAGGGTATACATCCTCGCGGTTGGGAGGTTGTAAATCCTAGCTGCGGCAATCTGCACCGACGATCGTCATCGACTCTACTTCCCCTGCGCTACGAGTTGGTAACGAAAATGATCAAACCTTGTATGCAGTCTCAATAGTGGTCCTGGGCTGGTGCATAGGTCGAATTTTTTTGTTTTCTGCTACGTTACCCTACAGTGGCATCATGAGTCGTGCTATGCGTAGATGCAGGTTGCGATCTAGAATACATGGAGATGTATGGGTGTTGCACAATATAATTAGGTAGTAGATGAGTTCTATTACTGAAAATTATTTTTGCGGGTAGCAGATGAAATCTGTTACCCGATGTTCTTGTTGCTTCCCTAGAATTTGCATAATCCTGATCTTGACGGCATGGTGGAATCTCACAAAGTTCTGGCAATCCGCGATCCTTTCATGCTGCTCCTGAGTATGCTGATTGACAGATCAACTAAGTGCTAACAGTTCTTTGGGTTCCACCATAGTTAAAGAAAGATGGATGTTTCTCAAATGAAAGGGCAATGCAGATATGATCTGCACGGGGGTCATGCGTATGACGAAGTTTATTATGGGGCTCGAGATTTTATTATCTCGTGTTTCATACACCCCGCGAAGTTAATCTAGCGACTTGAATAATCATACTTGATGATGAACGTTGGTAGCTTCGGTTTGTTTCGAAACCTTAGAAGCCACGAAAAACAATTTTTTCCATGAACCGATTAGAGACGTCTAACTTGGTTTTGCAGGATGGTTTGCATGTGCATGTGATGTGGTATAGCAGTGCTCATAATAATTTGATTATGTATGAGATGACTATATAATGTAAATTGATTAACATGACCTGCTTGTCATGATTCGGCATGATGGCAGGAGCCATATGATTGCACTTTAAATGACCTGCATGTCAACCTTGTGTAATGCACTTATTTTATTAGCTATAGCGATAGCAACATTGTCTGGTGCATCAACAAGGTGGTGGCAAACTTCGCGAAGGTGAACACCGACGCGAATGCCGAAGACGAAGAAATTCAAGACTTCTCCGTCAGAAAGGGCTATACCATATCATGCTATTACGAATTGCCTGAGATGTTTATCCCTTATGTTGCACCCTTCTTGATTGCGCAGTAGTCGCTTTTTATTAGGGTGACCTCTCACAAAAATATCAACTAGTTAGTGTTCTCCCAAGTGTAGCACCGTCACGGCACCTAACTTTTCGGGGTGCGCCATGGTTGCATGGGTACGAACGATTAGGGATGTGTGAGGCGGGTGAGGTCAGACCTCACAGCAAGATCACTTGGTTGTCTTGACGTTCATGGCAAGATCGTCCTGAGCTCGGAACACACGCATCGAAAGATGAACAAGAGTCACATAGAGATGTGATCGGCAAGTTGGCCTACCGATTAAAATTCCCGTCATGAGATGATGATTCTATGGCGATGAATTGAAGCCTGGATCTTGTATCACTCAAAATCAATTATGAGAGATATTGATTTGAGTGGGAGCGCACTGTTGAATTAACCTGTTTAATTCTCGGTGCAATTAATTGTGAACACTGTCTAAGTGTGATTTGCATAATAGTTATAGAAGAATGGCTCGCGTTTCCGCCTTCCCTATTAAAATTGAATAGCTGTTAAATATCTGGTTAAAACTTTACGGTTGGTAACGTAATGTGAGGATTGTCCTCAAGAGTGCTGCGAAGGACTTTGTCCTATCGCATACTTTCGGTATTCTCTCGCTTATGCTATGGATCATGTGACTCTCGTCCTTCGATCCAAAAGCTAGAATTCCGTTTCAGTCAAGTGCAATATGTTTGCTTCCATGAGACCCGAACTTTGAAAGTTTGGATATTTATGTGATATTCATGGAATCTGAAAATCATTTTCAGGGACAAACAAGGGCTAAAAGATATGAGATATCCAAAGCAATGTTTGTTTGCAAACTACTAGTAAAGGAGTTTACTATGCATTAGACTGATAAGAGAGGGATCCAGAAGAACGCCTGTCATATGATGAAAGGTGAATAAAACAACAACTTAAAGAGAAAGGAAGTGTCCGAAGGGTGTTAGTGAAATTTTCACGCCTAGGAAGTCCGGGGCTAACGCCACTCTTAAGTTGGGTGCTTCTTCTGAGAGTAGGAGAAATGCTAAAAGTTAAACTGTTAGAAGTATAAAGGCAAAAAGAAAGAAGACTGGAATATCCAGCTCATGTATGAATGTCATACAAGTTTTAGATGTATAGAAGGCTGGTCAAAGATATAGTTCTTGGGAATTATGGTTAAACATGTTAATCACTAATTCTTGGGTAGTGAGAAAATCACAAAGATACCCGCTCGATTGCTTTCTGTTGCAACTCGATGTAAGAACTACTATGACCTGAAAGACTAGCCAGGAATGGGGTTTAGGTATACACAGGGAACATAGTAAATGTTACTATACCTTCCATCGGTGTATTACCGTCTGTATTTATTTTCATAATTCATTTAGAGTTTTACAAACTCTAGCCCATTGCATAAGGTATCTTGCAAGAAGGTTGTTCATAAGAGAACTTTTGATGTTCGGAGTTATGAATAACATAAGGGCCATACTTTCATTATGAATGAGATGTATGTTATGAATATTGATAATAATACATTACCTCTTGGTTTACTTTAATAATTCATTTTAGAGTTTCATACACTCTAGCACATTGCACAATGTTTGGTGCAAAAGAGTTGTTCATAAAAACAATAATTGTTGTTCAGTATTATGAATAACATGAAGGGCCATGCTTCCATCCGAGATGGGATGTATGTTATGAATATTGATAGTAATATGATACATCCATGACCCTGATGCTAAATGTCTCAAGACTAAAAGAATACCACACATGTGTGGCACTGCATTTGGTCACATTGGAGAAACCCGCATGGAAAATTCCATTATGATGGATTTTGAAGTCGTTTGATTTTGAATCATCTGACACTTGCAACTTTTCTTCGAAAAGTGAAGTGACTGAAATACCATTCACAGGCCATAAGGAATGGACAACAAACTTATTGGTGATCATACATTTGATGTGTGTAGTCCGATAAATGTTGTTATTAGTGGATTTATCTATCTTCAGAAATGACTCAGGTAGATATATGGATATTTACTTGATGAGACGTAAGTCTAGATCTTTTGAATTCATTCAAAAGGTTTTCAAGAATGATGTAGAAGTTATTGTAACAAGAAAATTATGTTTCTACAATTAGAGTGCAGAAAGGAATATTTGAGTTACAAGTTTAGCGAATGTCTGATGAGTTGTGAAAGGGGTTTCATAACTTGCACCTCCCGGAACACCACTGCAAGTGGAAAGTCTGTGAAGATGTAATCGAACCATTTATGACATGGTAAGATCAAAGATAACATAAATAAATTTGCCATTATCCCTTTTAAAGAGTGATGCTTTAGAGACTACGGCCTTTACACTGAAAAGAGCTCCATTGGGTCTGTTGAAATGACGCCATGGTATGGTAGGCCCAACCATGTTATATCTTTTCTTAACATTTCGAATATGGGGCTTGTGTAAAAGGTTACAAACCTATTCCAAATCAGACAAGTGCTACTTTGTAGGTTATCCCAAGTAATTGGGTATTCCCCCACCACTGTACCGAGGCAAATAGGTTTGCCACAAAGAACGGTATGCTTTTTGAAGAAAATGGTTCTTTAAAAAAGGTGAGTGGGAGAACAGTGCAACTCGACGAGATAACCAGTATCTTCGTCATCAGATCAAAGGAAAGGAACCTTGGAAGTGATTTCGGAGTTTCCTGCTGCGACTGATACGGAAGTCTCTACAATAAAATGTATGGACTTCGGTCGAACTTGCAGCTGAACCACATAGGCAAGGCTCGTGCAAACCTCTCAGGTGCGCAAACGAGATATTGTTGTTAGACAACAGTATACCTACAATACACAAGGAAGCGTTGATGGGCCCTGACTCCGGAATTGGCTAAATGCCAATACAATCCGAGATAGTTTCCATATAAGTGATTCAAGATTAAAATCTTGGTACACCTTTCAGAAGACTTAGAGTCTGGCGAATATTTATGGAACTAAAACTGATACGGATAAAAATGTTTAATCCATAAAGCTCGACTTGTTGCAATAACAAGTTCAAGGAGTTGACTACGATGAGGTTGTTTCACCGTAGCGATGCTTAAAGTCGGTTCGGGTTGAACTAGCAATTAATACATATTTCAATCATGAGATATGAAACATGGATGACAAAAGGATTTCCATCTGATGGAAATAAAACCAAGGACTTGCATGTGTTCCAGTCCAAGGTATTTTGTCAGTCCAGAGGATGCTAGTAAGTATGCAGACTTCAGAGTTCTAGCGATGGACAGAAGAGAGCAAAGTGGAGTTGGAATCTTTGTGTTTTGATGAAATGGTCAAAGGGGTTTGACTTCATCGATGGGTAACGAAGATGCTTGTGATTCAAGAAAGTAAGTGGGAGCATAATAATATTTCTAAAAACGTTGTGTGCTTGACACATTGTTAAATTGGAAATAAATTTCTTGACACGAATTAGGACTTCATTTGAAAATAGTTTTTCAATGAAGTGCTTGGGCTAAATAGCCTTAATATTAGGCATAATGATCTATGGAGATAGATTTACCTAATGGGGCAAAGCAATGAATACATATTGACAAGATGCTAAAACTTTTTAGCATTTAAAAATGTCAAGGAGTGATTCTTGCCGAAGTCACATGGAAAGAGTTTTTGCAAGACTCGGTGTCCCAAAACAATGATGAGCAAAATACATGATGGAGATTCCACACACTCTTGTGTTTGGATTAATCATGTATTCCATGGTGTGTGAAAACAACCAGGTATGTCCAATACTCCAAAGTTGTTGTGAGTATAGATACCAAAGTGATCAAAAGTACTGATCATAGGACAACAGTGAAAGATGTCATTGAGTACTAGAGTAGTACTGATGACAAGTTTTCTCGCAAGCAGAGATTATGAAGTACTCATTGTAAGTAATTACATCGATACAGTCTTCATCAATGCTCCATGTGATTTTTGATTTAAATTAAGGGTTTTGTGTAACACACAATGTGGTGGCACAGTTAGTTGGAAAATGTTCCAAACAAGTTACTGTGGCGAATTCTATAACAGAGGCGAAGTATGTTGCCGCTTTTGAAGCGACAAAGAAGATGTTGAATCATATAGTTCATTCATGAACTTAGTATGGTTCCAAGATGGCTTTGGTCAACAGGACACTATTGCAGATAGTTGCTCCATAGCTCAGTCTGAGGAATCAGGTTTCGACCAATGATTTACACCTATGCAAAGGCAAGTCCACACAAAATATGAATTTTGTGAAAGCGTGAAAACGCGAGGATATGCAAAGATACACACGGAGCTGAAGTCATCAGATCCGTTGGACATCAGGCTATACCACAAGCAAAGCATATTTACACCGGTGTGCCACAGGTGTGAAGTGCATTAGCATTAACTAGATTATTGACTCTAGTGCAAGTGGGAGTCTGTAGGAGATATGCCCTAGAGGCAATAATAAATGTTATTATTTATCTCCATGCTCATAATTATGTTTATGTTCCATGCTATAACTGCTGTGGTTCCTGAGCCCGTATATCCATAAAGGCTCTGGGGAAAACCCATGTGCACGTGTGGAATAATAAACGGTAAAATGTATTCCTAGTCATGCCTCTAAGACTAGCTCAAGTGTTGCATGATGATTATGTTTTCCCAATCATGGGCATGTCTATGCCAGCAGCTTTGAGGGCACAATGTCAAAAGAACATTTGTGTTGAATCGACCCAAATTGATGTTATGCTATGAGATACATTAGTCACAAGTTAATGGTTAATAACACAGAGAAGTTAATGTTTGCATAATTCCTTAGACCATGAGAGTGTCGAGTTTCTTCATGCTTGCTTCATGAACTTTGGGGTTTGTTAAACGTCATCCGTAAATGGGTGGCTATTACGGCGGCTTACGGGTTCATGGAAAAGTATGTCAAGTAACTTGATAGCTCAAGATTGGGATTTGCTCCTCCGATTATGGAGAGATATCTTTGGGCCCTCTCGGTGTTACGGTATCCATCATCGTCTGGCCAGACACTTTGTGATTTGATCACGGGGATGCCGGAACACGGTAACGAGAAAAGAGAACAATACCGGTAACGAGGTAACTGGCAGAGTGGACAATTGTTGTTCCATGGGAATGCCAACATGTCTCACCTCGGGTATTTGTAACATATCGAGAAGCAACAGGAATAGCACACGGCAACTGGAGGTTGACTCGAATATTCATTCATGTGGGTATAGGTGTCAATATGGGTGTCCATGGCTCCGATGTTGATCATTGATGGGAAAGGGTTCCGGTCATGTCTATACTTCACCAAACCTATAGGGTCACATGCTTAAGGGTCATCTATCTGCTGAATACTAGACAAGGAGTCCGAGAGAAAGTTAACGGAAAAGTTCCGGAGAGAACACCGAAAAAGTAATGGTAAAACCGAAAAGTTGTTTCGGATAAATCCATTGATCCGAAAAGGTTTCGGCGGGCACCGAGAATGTTTTGGAGGTTGCCAGATTGGTCTGGTAATTTCTGGAATTTTTCCGGAGATAAAACCGAAAAAAAGTTTCGGAGCTGCTGGAGTTGTTTACCGGGTAAACAAAGATGGTTTTAAATTAAACCACCATACTGGAAATGTTCCAGAGCGCGTCCAAATAATTTTAGAGGGTGTCGGAAATGTTCTAGGACCTTCCGGATTTTTTCAGAAGTAATAGTCGTGGAAAACATCTTGTCCCAGCGTGAGGGGACAAGATCCCACGTAACGTGGGGGCTGTTTTGGGCTGTTTTTGGGGGCGCCCCCTTTAGGGGACAACCCCCTTGTGGCTGGACAAAGTGTTGGTGGGGCCCCCCATGGTGGGTGGCAGCCCCCACGAATGGTGGAGAGTGTTGGGAGGAAGGTGGGGCCCCATGGGGGAACACCATGGACAAGAGAACATGTTTTCTCCATGTTTGGTGGGAACATGTTTTCCTTGTTTGGTGGGTGCATGTTTTGTGTGCTGAATTTCAGCCCCCCCTCACCCCTTCCACCACTATATAAGGCGGTGGAGAGGAGCTCTCCATCCCCACTCCAACTCTCTCACACAAGCCATGCATTATCTGGCTTCTTCTCTCCCTCCCACGAAAAGAGTTTCACAGAGCCGAAAGGCTGTCTGGGTTCCGGTGGGAACTAGTTCTGGATGGCGAAGCCCTGCCGGATAGATGACATCGTATGTGTGCAACTCTGTAGAGAGGTCGTAGTTTCGATCTTAGTGCCCGTGGGGCTGTTCGTGAGTGCCTCCCGGAGGGCTGTCCGAGTTCTGTGAGTCCTCCCGAAGGGCTGTCCGCGACACCGTCCGGGGGACTGTCCGACTGCCTCCCGGAGGGCTGTCCGGGTGGCGGATGAGGGTATACATCCTCGCGGTTGGGAGGTTGTAAATCCTAGCTGCGGGGATCTGCACCGACGATCATCATCGACTCTACTTCCGCCGCGCTACGAGTCGGTAACGAAAATGATCAAACCTTGGATGCAGTCTCCATAGTGGTCCTGGCTGGTGCGTAGGTCGAAATTTTTTGTTTTCTGCTGCGTTACCCTACAAGATGTACTTCACAGAATATGTTTTCACTTAAAACGATTCAGGCGTGACCTCCAGTCACTGACAGTGGGTCCTGCGGGCCCACTAGTCAGGTTTGATAGGTCCAACCGCGCGCCCTTTCTCTCCTGGCCGAGCCGGGGTGTGGCTCCAGCGATCCTCGCCGGCGATTGGAGGCGCCCCTCAGCGAGCTGAGCTCACCATCGAGCTCAGGAGATTCGGACGGTCCCTCCGGTGTGCGGCATGTCCTCCGGAGAGCATGGGGTTGCCGGCGGCGAGCTCACCCGACGGACGACGGTGTCGGGCGAAAGAGGGACTCTGCCCACAAGCTCCGTTCAGTGAAAATGACGGATGGAATGGACTCGCGGTTGCTCCAGGAGTCGAGTGGTGAAGAATTTTTTTGTGGGGAGGCCATGGTTGCGACAGAATCGTCGGAGAGGTTGCGGCGGCCGTGGCCACTGGAGATGGAGAAGATGGCCATATCCGGTTGATTGGCTGCAACAGAAGGCTCGTGGAGGGAGGACGAGAGATTGTGTTCACGAGGGAGTGCTCGAGGGGCTTTATATGGCCGGAGGAGGTCGGTTCCGCGGCTTCTAGAGAGCGGACACGGCGGCGATAGCCATAACTGCGCCGGGAAGGTGGTTGTGGGCGATGGCCATGGTTAGTGGGGGTGGATGAACTCGTGTAGTTGGTGGTTGGGCTCTGGGGAAGCTGTGGTAGCCTAGAGGCGAGCCACGCGTCTCGGTCGATGTCGTACCCGAGCGGTGGATGACGTAGGTCGGCGGGGTCGGTGCTCCAGATGAGCTCCGGCGCAGGGGAGAGGGTTGTTGGAGTATGTGAGGTGCGGGGGAGGGAGGAGAGAGCCAAGGAAAGCGAGGCTGCAGCGTTGGCAACGCACATGAGTGGCGGTGTCCCAGGCGTGCAATGCGCGTGCTCTGGCCGCGTCGGCATGCTCTGAGCATGCGCATAGAGTGTTCGATGAAATGGCAGGGTGGTCTAGGCTGGTCCAAAAGAGCTAGTTTTTGGTAGGGTGGTGCTTCCAGTCATGAGAGGGTTGATGGACATGCTGGTTGGGCCAGATGCTCAAGTTTCCAATGCAAGTTCAAAAGAGTTGCAAGAATCTGCCATTCACATGAGGTGTTTGGTGAAATGAAATAGTGACCTAGGGAATTTTGTTGGGATTGAAACTTGGCAGGATGGTGACTCATTGGATGGTGAGAAGTGTGCTAGGGTTGGTTTGGCCAAATGAAAAACTTTCAAGTGCAAGTTTGAATGAAATTCAGTTCTGATCCAAACCTTGGAGGAATTTTTTGGTAGCCTTCCAAGATGCAAATGAAGTTGATCTTCTGGACTTAAGGGTCTCTTAGGAAGGACTAAGACTTAGAATTTTTTTAGAATTGATGGACCAAGAAAAAATAGGGTTGTAGTTCAAAGCTAGATCTAGACCAGAATTGAAAAGAGGATGCTGTGATCAAAATTTTCAAATGACCAAGGTGGATTTTTGCATAAAAGTGAACCATAGGCCTAAGAGGGTCTCGCAAAATTTTGTGGCATTTTTATAAAATTTATTTAGAATAGTTTCAATTCAACAGAAGCATTTCAAAGTTTGAAAATGCTATTAAAGAATTATTTTTGGGCAAATTTTATTAAGAAAATATTTCCTACTGAATTTCATAAGTAATAAAAGAGTTGTGCAAAAATTTTAATACCATCTATATTTTTCCCAAAGATTTTCTGTAAGAAGGGAGAAGAAAGCAGGAGAAAAGGCTTTAAAATTTACTAAAAGATCCAATCTAATTAGTAAAAATTATTTCTATCAAAGTTTTATTTGCAAAAACATTTTATTAAAATTTGCGGTGTTACAAACTCCGTGCAGTAATCCTGCTGGCTTCTGATGTTCTGCCTTAATACGTTGACAAGAATCACATTGTGCGATATATACGGGTATATCCCTTTTCATCCCATGCCACCAAAATCGATCTTGGAGATCCTTATACATCTTGGTTCCTCCGAGGTGAATTGAGTAGGGAGTGGTATGGGCTTCTGCCAGGATCTGCTGCTTTAGCTCTTCTTTATTCGGTACACATAATCTTTTTCCGTACCACAGGATTCCCTGGTTGTCAACGGTAAATTCCGATGCCTTACCCAAGCTTACTTTTCTTTTTATTCCATCAATACTGGGGTGTCCCATCTGGGCTTATTTAATCTGATCTTCTAGTGTTGGTTTTACCTCCAAATGAGCTAGTGTTCCTTCTGTTACCAAAACCATGTTGAGTTCGGCAAATTCCTGATTAAACTCATGTTGTGTAAATTGTGAACTGCCACTGACTGGACATGGGTTTCGGCTGAGTGCGTCTACCACAACATTTGCCTTGTCGGAATGGTAATGAATTCCTACATCATAATCCTTGATTAGCTCCAGCCAGCGACGTTGTCGTAGGTTTAGTTTTGGCTGGGTAAAGATGTACTTAAGACTTTTATGATATGTGTATATCTAACATATGTTGCCAAGGAGGTAGTGTCGCCATTCTTTTAGGGCGTGCATTACTGCTACTAATTCCAAATCATGAGTGGGGTAATTTTCTTCATGTCGTCACAATTGTCTTGAGGCATATGCTATGACCTTCCCTTCTTGCATCAGTATGCATCCCAGGGCTTTACTGGAGGCATCACAATATACCTCAAAATTCCTGTGTACGTCTGGCACGGTTAAAATAGGTGCTGTTGTTAACCCCTTTTTCAATTCTTGAAAACTTTGCTCACAAGATTCAGTCCACTCAAACTTCTTATCCTTTTTGAGTAATTGGGTCATAGGTTTGGCTATGGTGGAGAATCCTTCAATAAACCTTCGGTAGTATCGTGCCAAACCTAGAAAACTTCTGATCTCGGGTATGTTGGTGGGTTGTTTCCATTTCAAGACATCCTTTACCTTACTCAGGTCCACTGCAATTCCATCTTTTGTCAATACATGTCCCAGAAAGCCAACTTCTCGTAACCAAAATTCACACTTGCTGAATTTAGCATATATCTGATTTTTCCATAATTCTTCTAGGACTATTCAAAGATATTGATCACGCTCTTCTGGCGTCTTGGAATAAATAAGTATATCATCAATGAACACAACCACGAACTTGTCCAAGTATTTCATGAAGACCTTGTTCATGAGATGCACAAAATAAGCAGGGGCATTGGTCAATCCAAAAGGCATCACAGTGAATTCATATAGTCCATACCTGGTGGTAAAAGTTGTTTTAGGTATATCTAATGACCGAATTTTCCGCTAATGATAGCCCGACCTCAAATCTATTTTTGAAAATACTGTGGCTTCTGCGAGCTGGTCGAACAAGTCGTTGATCCTTGGTAGTGGATACTTGTTCTTGATGGTAACCATGTTAAGTGCGCTATAATTGATACATAACCTTAAACTTCCATCTTTCTTCTTGGCAAATAAAACCGGTGATCCCCATGGTGACGAACTAGGTCAGACATAACCCTTTACCTGTAATTCCTTGATTTGTTTCTTCAGCTCAACAATTCTGTTGGGGCCATCTAGTAGGGCTTCTTGTAAATGGGTGTTGTTCCTGGTGCTAACTCGATGACGGATTCTATCTCATGATCTGGTGGCATGCCTGGTAATTCTTCAAGGAACACATGAGGATATTCGCACACCACTGGAACCTTGCTTAGCTCCGCCGTGTCAACTTGGTTTAACTTCCCTCGTGAGGAGGAAATCCCTTTTGTTCTGAGTTTCACTTTATCCCTATGACAATTTGTGAGAGTCACAGTCCGATTGAAGCAGTCAATAAAGCCTTTATTTGTAGTTAACCATTCCATTCCCAAAATAACATCCAAGTCGGCATCTTCCAATACAATGAGGTTTGCCAAAAACTTAATTCCTTTTATTTCATTCACGTCCTAGCAATACCATTGTGTATTTTGCTTTGATCCCGGAGACTGAATAACCATCAAATTTTTCAAAGGAGAAAAAGGAAACTGATTTTTTGAGGCAAATCTTTTGGAGATGCATGCATGGGAAGCTCCAAAATCGAACAGAACTGTAGCAGTAATGGTGTTGATATGAAGCATACTGAGAACGATATTTGTTGCATTCTGGGCCTCCTCAATGGTCACGTGGTTCACTTGCACCTTCCTGTGATTGTTGTTCGCATTGAGGTTGTTGCATCATGGTGCTGAGTTGGTGCCGTTGTTATTTGTTCGAGGAATATTGTTCCCTTGCTTTGGGCATTATCTTGCGTAATGCCCTTCTCCTCCACAGGCGAAACATGTGACACCGAGTTGGTAAGGTGGACCTCTGGCTCTGGTGTTGTTGTGGTTGTTATTCTGGGGCGGTCGCAGTGCTGGAACAGGTGGTCGGGGCGTTGTGTGCTTCTGGGGTTCATTTGGGGACCTTTTGTTGCGAACCTATACTGACTGGGTCAAGCGGCGCTTGTGGATCTCGTCCAGGTTGTGGCGTTCGTTCTCCAGTATAATGGCCTTGTCCACCAATGTCTTGAAATCAGGAAAAGTATGGACAATCAATTGGCACTTTAGTGCTGGAGCGAGTCCGTCCAATTTTTTTCCATTCTTTTGTTATCGTTCATATACTCGTCATTGGTGTAATGTGCTAGCTGTGTAACCTGACTGAGATACTCTCTCACTGTCGTACCTCGCTGCTTGAGGTCTTCAAATTCTCTCTTCTTTATTTTCCTAAGGCTATTAGGGATGTGGGCCCCACGAAAAGCTTCCTTGAACTGCTCCCATGTGATTTCATCTGGATGCATATGGCGTAAATTTTCCCACCATGATGCTGCTACTCCAAAAAAATAATGTGGTGCATAGAGCACTTTTTCCTAGTCTGTACACTAAGCCGTCATTAATTTTATTTCAATATCCCATAGCCAGTCATCTGCTTCCAAAGTTTTGTCTGTGTGTGAAAATACAGTGGGATTGGTCCTCTGAAGTTCTGACAGTTTTGATCTAGGTTGGTGCTGCTCTTGCAAATTACCCATATTGTTCAGATGTTGCATCATTTCTTGGTGCTGTTGCTGACTTTGCTCATAAAGACGACATACTTGTGAGAATGCAGAGTCATTGTCCGGTTGACTTTCTGTCCGTGTGCAAAGTTATTACCCATCTATGTAAGGTTGTTATCTCCTGGCGGACTGGGCATGGAGCGAGTCCAGGGGCGATTCATTTTCCTTTTGGGGTGTTGGTGAAAACACAATTAAAGAAAATCAAGAGAAAACCTTTTAAAAGCTTTGAAAGACGGTCCCAAAAATGTAGGGTTGTAAAAGAGTAGTAAGTTACACAAACATAGGCAAGCCATATTATTCTACATACAAAACCTCATGTTCGGGATGCGCGAACGCATTCATGACATGTTATTACAGCTAAGTGCACTTCTCCTTACCCCTAATATGATGTGAGGAAATGATCTACTGCTCTCCAAGCTTAAAGGAAAAGAAATAGAAAATAAATATCTTACACAACAACTACACTTTCTTATAGGATGGCTACAGCGCTGCTGTCCAGCCTATTGTCCTGGAGTATCAGGGGTCCCGCCAAGGGTGAGTCCTAGCCAGGATGTTGAAGACTCGACCTCCTCCTCTGGAATAGTCTCTAGCCGGGTAGCTTGTGGCAGCAGGGCCATCAGAGGCGGCACTGTGCTAGTTGGTGGCGGAGCTCTGATAGGAGTAGGAGTGATCAAACGATGAAACTCCTTGCGGTTTGACATGCGTCGACCCATGGAAAAGGTAGGAGGATCATAAGGTGGAGTCGGAGCAAGAACAGTGCGTGGTGGTGAAGGAGGGCGAAACTCACTCATACGAGGAATCCTCGCACGGGCTAAGTCCATCCTCGCAGTGATATAATCATCCACCAATGAGGTGAAGAGAGACTGTAGAGTGATGACATACTGAACGAGGGGCTCGATTGCCTCCTCTCTCTCCCATGGCACATGAGAAAGCATAGTGATCAGTGTATGGAACGTGGCACGGAAGATAGTGGTACTGGCATGTCTGGAGTACTGGAAGGATCTCCCTGAGGCGGGCGATAGCCTCACGGGCAGCCATCTAAATGGCCTGCCTCTCAGTAGGCATAGCTCTCCCCATGAATCTGAAGATGCGACATGGCTTAGTACGTCCACCTGGAATGTGTACTGCGGCCTGGTACATAGTTAAGGTGTCGGTGATCCTGTCGGGGTAGATCGTGTACTCAGGACGGGTCGAAGTTCCGATCACATCCCTGGCGATAAAGTAGAGGATATGGGAAAAAACCTGCAGGATCATTGGCGAACACCTGTGCTAGGCAGTTGCCGCCAGGCATCTACAATATTAGACAAAAATCCAAATAGTCATATCATAATTATATGATGACCAAGGAAGATTGCTACGATGAATGAAACGCAATAGAAGTATTTAGGACTGACTCTCCTACTAGCGGACATACCTAGGGTTTCCTACAGTCAGCCTAGCTCTGATACCAAGGTTTGTCAGGACGGTTTCCAGATAAAAATTCTGGAACAACCCTTATGTCACATCAGCCCAAGATCAAATTAAAACCAGCAGTACCTAATATTACACATGGTTGAGTCGAGGTGCTCAATAATTATTACAACTCGCCAATATACGAAGTTGGTGGATATGAGACAGTGGTGAGGTGATATTACATCTCTGATACAATAAGGTAAGTCAAGCATCAGGGTGAGGCTTGGCTAATTTATCCGAGTAGCGAAAGCATCGTGAATGATACACATGGATGACTCCACAACCACAGGAAGACTGTACGGGAACTCCTCTAGACATCGGACTCGCTAGCGCACTCCTCATCCCCAAGATTGCCATCATCCAAATCTGGCCAAATCAACAAGCCAGGTGAGTACTTTGAATGTACTCGCAAGACAGTTCAGACAAGAGATATACCGAATGCAAACAGGATGTATATGCTCATATCAAGTTACTTTTGGTGATATATTCAGGTAGATTAAGTAATATGGCATAAATAATAGGACAGAGGAAAGGGTTAGTGACCACAATATCAAACATTCAAACATCACATATCAAGCATTGATCTTTAGGTGGTGCGACCATCCCAGAAGAATCTTAAAAAAAATAAAGGGGTGGACTCGGGCATTGGACCGCTCGTAGATCCAATAAATATAAAAGAGGAGATCCAAGCAAGATAGAACCGCCTGCATGTCCAAAAGAAAATTAACACACAAGCAAGATAGGTGTCTTTGCGATGCCATGAAAGGTCTTAATAAATATGTAGAGGTGGAAATTCAGCGTTACACCGCCCGAAGATCCAAAAGAAAAATGAACACACAAGTATAATGAGTATTCAGGATGTAGAACCTTCCCAGGAGATACTCAACAGCACATAAAAGAGGGGGGCTAGTCCATAATAGCAATGATAATAATTTTCAAGATAGCATCAATAAGAATAACAATAGCCGATTCTTCATTTAGTTATTTCCTCCGAGGACCGAAACTAAGACCGACACTTGACCGATCCAAACTGTTGTCCTTGACCATGGACATGGCTATTCGAATAGATTATACTCTGCAGAGGTTGTACTCTTTACCCACATGTAAAGGAATTCTTTAATCAGTATCAAAATGTTGATGAGTTCCGATTATGATTCTTGGGTCGCAAACACACCTGACCAACACACACCAGTTTTAATTTCCCTGATGCCAGGAATCACCCAAAGCAGCGGTGCAGTAAAACCCTGATGACCGACAAGTATAGGGGATCAATCATAGTCCTTTAGATAAGTAAGAGTGTCGAACCCAATGAGAAGCAAAAGGAAATGACAAGCGGTTTTCAGCAAGGTATTCTCTGCAGGTACTGAAAGTAGCGGTAATAGATAGTTTTGTAGCAAGGCAAGTCATAGCAAGTAACAAGTAGCAATAGTAATAAAGGTGCAGCAAGGTGGCCCAATCCTTTTGTAGCAAAGGAAAAGCCGGAAGTACTTCTTATAATGAGCAAAGCATTCTCTCAGACACATGGGAATTCTCATCTAGCCACGTGCATCATGTTTAATTGATTCGCGTTCACTACTTTGATAATTTGATATGTGGGTGGACCTGTGCTAAGGTGCTGTTCTTACTTGAACAAGCAACCTACTTATGATTACCCCCTTTCGCAAGCATCCGCAACTACGAAAGAAGAATTAAGATAAATCTAACCATAGCATGAAACATATGGATCCAAATCAGCCCCTTACGGTGTAAAGCATAAACTATGGTTTAATCTTCTGTCACTCTCCCAACTCATCATCTACTTATTACACCCCAATGCTTTTCCTTAGGCCCAAATATGGTGAAGTGTCATGTAGTCGACGTTCACACGACACCACTAAAGGAATAGCAACATACACATCATCAAAATATTGAATGAATACCAACGTCACATGATTACTTATAACAAGACTTCTCCCATGTCCTCAAGAACAAAAGTAACTACTCACAAATCATATTCATGTTCAAGATGAAAGGTGTATTGAATATGCTTAAGGATCTGAACATATAATCTTCCACCAAGTAAACCGACAAGCATCAACTACAAGATGTAATCAACACTACTAGCAACCCACAGGTACCAATCTGAGGTTTTGGAACAAAGATTGAATACAAGAGATGAACTAGGGTTTAGATGAGATGGTGCTAGTGAAGATGTTGATGAAGATTGGTCCTCCCACGATGAGAGGATCATTGGTGATGTCGATGGCTTCAATTTCCCCCTCTCAGAGGGAAGTTTCCCCAGTGGAATCGCTCCGCCGGAGAGCAAAAGTGCTCCTGCCCAGGTTCCGCCTCGAGACGGTGGCTCTTCATCCCGAAAGTCTTCTTTTGATATTTTCTAGGGAAAATGGCATCATATAGGAGAAGATGGGCCCCAGTGGCCTGCTGGTAGAGCCACAAGCTCACCAGGCGCGCCCTAGGGGGGGCGCGCCCCCTGAGCTCATGACTCTCCGGTGGGCCCCCCCTAGTATTTCTTCCGCCAGTATTTTTTATATATTCCAAAATAATTATCCATAAATTTTCAGGTCATTTGGAGCTATGGAGATTATCTAACTCTGTTGTAGCTTTTTCAGATCCAGAATTCCAGCTGCCGACAATCTCCCTCTCCATGTGGAACTTGCAAATTATGAGAGAAAAGGCATTGGAATTGCATTATAAAGTGAAATAATGGCACAAAACATAATAAATAACCGTAGGAAAACATGATGCAAAATGGATGTATCAACTCCCCCAAGCTTAGACCTCGCTTGTCCTCAAGCAAATTTCAAACTCGATAATCATGACCCCATGCATATAGAGAGAGAGGTGTCGATCAAACAAAATACCGACATGAAAGCATCATGATCATTATCATAGCAGCAACATATAAGCATAAAACTTCTCATGATCAAGTAACAATTCATTCACAAGCTAGAGTATTAATCATAAACTTGATTGAAAACCAACAAACTATGATCTCTGTCATTGAAACAATTCATCATATTTTTAGAAAGAGTCTATGTAAGAGCTTTGTTTAGCAAGTTCCACATACTCAACTATCATTTAGTCTTCTATGATTACTGACACTCATGGCATATTTATGGAGCAAAAGTTTCAGTCAAACACATAGGAAGATGGGGGGTTTAAAGTTTTCACATCCTAACTTATTTATCTTGGAGATAATGTCAACAATAATAACTCATGATTACCAATATTCAACTGGATATATGTGCCTGGATCTTTCCCTACCACATGATGCTTTCCAAGTGGAGAATACTTAAGCATGGAATAAGAATGAACCTTACTGACTCTTGCATAAGAATCGAATATCAAAAAGTAAAAGATAGGCCCTTTGTAGAGGGAAGCAAAGGTTTTCATGCACTTTTTATTTTTGGGATGTGCAATCTCTTAATGGAAAGGAACGTCACTTTATATTGCCCCTTGTGATAGCAACCTTTATTATGCAGTCCGTCGCTTTTATTTCTTTACCATCACAAGTTCATACAAAGCTTATTTTCTCTTACAATAATAGATCATACATATTTAGGAGCAATTTTTATTGCTTTTTCCACCAATGACAAATTACTTGAAGGATCTTATTCAATCCATAGGTAGATCTGGTGGACTCTCATGGCAAGAAACTGGTTTTAAGGATTTTGGATGCACAAGTAGTATCTCTACTTAGTGCGAATTTTGACAAGCAAAAGATTATGAGCAGGCACCACATGTTAGAGGATCCATGACAATATAACTTCTATGTGAATATAAGTAATCATAACCCATTACGTTGTCTTCCTTGTCTAACATCAACTATTTGATCAAGCAGAGAATATTTGATGGGGCTCATAATCATAAAAGATGTCCAAGATAGTATAATTATATGTGAGACCTCTCTTCCTTTATCATCTTTCAACAAATTTTATCAACTACACTTCTTTTATGTGATGTCATTACTTCCCATGGGATTAGCATATGATCTTTTCATTCCTTTCATTGATAAGATAAAAAAAAGCAAAACTCACACTACTCTTTATTATATAACTCTCACACTCGATTACATAGATAGATCCCAAAACAAGCACTCGAAACTAAATCATACTAAAACTTTATTCATCTAAATTATGAAATAACTAAAGGTCGAACTAAGATAGGTAATAATTGTAAAAGTGATGGTGATATGATACCGGGGCACATCCCCCAAGCTTGGAACAAGCCGAGGGTGATGCCCATACCTGTGTACTTAGGTTTCTTTCTTCGGTGGTGGTGGTGCAATGTTCTTGGCAATGATTCCCCTGAGGATGCGATTCTCCTCTTCGAGCTTATTGACTTGATACTTAAGGTCCATGATTTCCTTACAAAGCTTGCTAGTAACAGTTAATGCCCCGTCGACCCAAGGGTGCAACTTGGTGGAGGAAGGTGAAACAACACTCTTCTGCATATGGCAATAAGAGGTAAATTGAGTATTGGAGGGTTTAACCGTGTTCGGCAGGCTTGATTTCTTGAATTCCACATGCATGTCTCCTGGTTGGGGTAACGGAGTTTCTTCTTCCTCCCCGCTCAAGGAGTCCATCCTCTTGAAGTCAGCATCCATCTCCTCATCAGTTGTCCATCCATAGGAGTCAACATCGCCATAGACCCTCGGGTTTGTCGTAGTGTGGGACACATGGCTCTCCCCGTCTGATTCTTGCGATGACATATCGCTCTAGATCTATCATAAAAATAGCCCGAAACAAGAACAGGGGAGAAACTTGCGACACGGAGGTAAAAACAGCAAAACGTATATATAATGAATTTTTCTTCTTGTAGGACAAGTCTACGGAAAGAAAACGGAGTTGGGAAAGTCCACAAGGGAGTCACGAGCTCACACGGCGCGCCCCTGAGCTCGTTGCTCCCTCGTGCACTTTCCTGGTTGTTTATTATTTTCCTAATTTTTCATATATTCTGAAACGAACAAAAAGTACTTTTATGGAATTTTTGGAGTCGGTCTACTTACCGTATCACATACCTATTCCTTTTCAGGGTTCTGGAGTGTTTCGAAAGGTCTCTTTTATGTGTTCCTTTGGTGTCATTATTTGAAAAATGTTGGTTTCCATGTCAATGGTTGTACCTAAAATATAATGTTTAATTCTTTTGCCCAATAACCACCTTCTGATTTGTGCCCTCGGCATTATTGATCTTGATAGCTCCAGAACTATAAACTTCTTCGACAACGCCGGGTCCTTCCCATTTGGAGAGAAGTTTCCCTCCAAAAAATTTGAAGCGAGAGTTGTACGAGAAAACTTGATCACCTACATTAAATTACTATTTTTGTATTCTTTTGTCATGCCATCTTTTAAATTTTTCTTTGAACAACTTGGCATTTTCATAAGCATGTGTCCCACATTCATCTAAGGAGCTAATATCAAATAACCTACTTTCACCGGCAAGTTTGAAATCATAATTAAGTTCTTTAATTTCCCAATAACATTTATGTTCTAATTCTAGAGGTAAATGACATGCTTTTCCATAGACCATTTTATAAGGAGACATGCCCATGGGATTTTTATAAGCAGTTCTGTAGGCCCACAATGCATCATCAAGTTTCTTAGACCAATTCTTCCTAGATCTATTAACAGTCTTTTGCAAAATTAATTTTATTTCTCTATTGCTCAATTTAACTTGCCCACTAGACTGAGGATGATAAGGTGATGCAATTCTATGGTTAACATCATATTTAGCTAAGAGTTTATAGAATGCACCATGAATGAAGTGTGAACCACCATCAGTCATTAAATATCTAGGGACTCCAAATCTCGGAAAGATAACTTCCTTAAGCATTTTAATAGAGGTGTTATGATCAGCACTACTAGTTGGAATAGCTTCTACTCACTTAGTAACATAAGCAACAGCAACTAGAATATGTGTGTATCCATTAGAGGAAGGAAAAGGTCCCATGTAATCGAATCACCAAATCAAATGATTCAATAACGAGTGAATAATTCATAGGCATTTCTTGACGTCTACCAATATTACCAATTCTTTGACATTCATCACAAGAGAGGACAAACATACGTGCATCCTTGAAGAGAGTAGGCCAGTAAAAACCAGATTGCAATACCTTATGTGCAGTTCTGTCTCCCGCATGGTGTCCTCCATATGCCTCGGAATGACACTTCCTTAGGATTTTCCCTGCTCATGCTTAGGTACACAACATCTAATAACACCATCTACTCCTTCTTTATATAAATGCGGATCATCCCAAAAGTAATGTCTTAAATCAAAGAAGAACTTTTTCTTTTGTTGGTATGTGTAACTTGGTGGTTTGCATTTAGAAATAATAAAATTAGCATAGTCTGCATACCAAGGATTATTGCGAAAAGTTGAAGCTTTTACAATAGCTAATTGCTCATCAGGAAAACTATCATCAATAGGCAGTGGGTCATCAAGAACATTTTCCATCCTAGACAAATTATCTGCTACAGGGTTTTCAGCTCCTTTTCTATCAACAATATCCAAATCAAATTCTGGTAACAAAAGAAACCACCTAATTAACCTAGGTTTAGCATCTTTCTTATTCATAAGATATTTAATAGCAGCATTATCAGTGTGAATAGTAACTTTGGAATCAACGATATAAGATCTGAACTTATCACATGCAAACATGACTACTAGAAATTATTTCTCAGTAGTAGCATAATTTCTTTGAGCACTATCCAAAGTCTTAATTGCATAATGAATAACATTTATTTCTTATCAACCCTTTGACCTAGAACAGCACCAATAGCATAGTCACTAGCATCACACATGATTTTAAAAGGTAAGTTCCAATCAGGTGGTTGAACAATAGGTGCAGATATTAAAGATTTCTTAAGTGTTTCAAAGGCTTCTACACAATCATCATCAAAAACAAATGGAACATCTTTTTGTAAAAGATTTGTAAGAGGCCTAGAAATTTTAGAGAAATCCTTAATAAACCTTCTATAAAAACCAGCATGACCAAGGAAACTTCTTATACCCTTAATATCTTTAGGTCATGGCATTTTCTCAATTGCATCAACTTTAGCTTTATCTACCTCAATACCTCTTTCAGAAATTTTATGACCAAGGACTATACCTTCATTCACCATAAAGTGGCACTTCTCCCAATTCAAGACGAGGTTGGTCTCTTCACATCTCTGCAAAACTTTGTCAAGATTGCTCAAACAATCATCAAAAGAAGTTCCGTGGATGGAAAAATCATCCATGAATACCTCAACAATTTTCTCACAGAAATCAGAGAATATAGCAGTCATGCATCTTTGAAAGGTAGCAGGTGCATTATATAAACCAAAAGGCATACGTCTATAAGCATAAGTTCCAAAAGGACAAGTAAAAGTAGTTTTCTCTTGATCTTCTTGTGATACAGGTATTTGAGAAAAACCAGAATACCCATCCAGAAAGCAAAAGTGTGTGTGCTTAGATAATCTTTCTAACATTTGATCAATGAAAGGCAAAGGATAATGATCTTTTCTAGTAGCTTTGTTTAATTTTCTAAAATCAATTACCATCCTATAGCCAGTTACAATTCTTTGTGGGATAAGTTCATTTTTATAGTTAGGAACAACAGTAATGCCACCTTTCTTAGGGACACAATGAACATGACTTACCCATCTACTATCAGCTATAGAATAAATTATACCTGCTTCCAGAAGCTTTAATATTTCATTTCTTACCACATCCTTCATTTTGGGATTGAAGCGGCGTTGATGATCAACAACTGGTATAGCGTCAGGCTTCATATTTATCTTGTGTTGACATAAAGTGGGGCTAATGACCTTAAGATCATCAAGAGTATATCCAACTACAGCACGATGCTTCCTTAAAGTTTTCAATAATCTCTTTTCTTCATGCACTGAAAGATTAGCATTGATAATAATATGATATATTTTCTTTTCATCAAGATATCATATTTCAATATATCAGGAAGTTTCTTTAATTCGAACATAGGATCACTCTTGGGTGGGAGAGGATTTCCCAAAGTTTCAACAGGCAAATTGTGTTTAAGGATAGGTGCTTTCTTAAGGAATATCTCATCTATTTCATTCCTTTCATTCATATGCATATCATTTTCATGGTCTAGCAAATATTGTTCTAATGGATCAGTAGGAGGCACAACAATAGATGCAAGACCAATAATATCATCTTTATTAGGTAATTCTTTATCATGATGTTGTCTACTAAACTTTGAGAAATTAAACTCATGAGATATATCACCAAACTTGACTTTAAACTTTTCTTTAGCAGAATCAATTTCAGCATTAATAGTATTCAAGAAAAGTCTACCAAATATAATGGGACAAAAATTATCTTGTGGTGATCCAAGTACTAAGAAAGCAGTGGGATATTTGATCTTATCACACAAAACTTCAACATCTCTTACAATCCCAAGTGGTGAAATAGTATCTCTATTTGCAAGCTTAATAGTGATATCAATATCTTCAATCTCAACAGGTGCTATATCATGCATAACTTCTTGATATAAGGAGAATGGAATAGCATTAACACTCGCACCCATATCACATAAACCATGATAGCAATGATCTCCAATCTCAACAGAAACAACAGACATACCAACGATTGGTTTATTCTTGTCTAGCTTATTGATATGTCTCCAACGTATCGACTTTTCCAAACACTTTTGCTCTTGTTTTGTACTCTAATTTGCATGATTTGAATGAAACTAACCCGGACTGATGCTATTTTCAGCAGAACTACTGTCGTGTTGTTTTTGTGCAGAAAAAAAAGTTCTCGGAATTGGACGAAACTTTTTGGAGATTTTTTATGAAATAAATAAAAAATATTGGCGCAAGAATCAACCAGAGGGGGGGCCACTAGTTGCTCACAAGGCAACAGGGCGCGCCCCCTAGGGCGCGCCCTGATGCCTTATGGGTCCCACAGGCGGCCATCTGACCTAATTCCAACGCCATATATTCTCTTTCCTCGAGAAAAAATAAGAGAAGAAGTTTCATTGCGTTTCACGAGACAAAGCCACCACCACCTCCTGTTCTTCCTTGGGAGGGCTGATCTGGAGTCCATTTGGGGCTCCGGAGAGGGGGATTCATCGCTGTCGTCCTCAACAACCATCCTTCATCAACAATTCCATGATGCTCACCACTTGGAGTGAGTAATCGCTTTGTAGGCTTGCTGGACGGTGATGGAATTGGATGAGATTGATCATGTAATCGAGTCAATTTGTTAGGGCTTGATCCCTTGTGTCCACTATGTTCTGAGATTGATGTTGCTATGACTTTGCTATGCTTAATGCTTGTCACTAGGGCCTGAGTGCCATGATTTCAGATCTGAACCTATTATGTTTTCATGAATATAAGTGAGTTTTAGATCCTATCTTGCAAGTTGTATGCACCTATTACGTGTTATGATCCGCAGACCCCAAGGTCACAATAATTGGGATTCACTCCGGTGATGACCGTAGTATGAGGAGTTCATGTATTCACTATGTGTTAATGCTTTGTTCCGGTTCTTTATTAAAAGGAGACCTTAATATCCCTTAGATTTCCTTATGCACCCCGCTGCCACGGGAGGGTAGGACAAAAGATGCCATGCAAGTTCTTATCATAAGCACGTATGACTATATATGGAATACATGCCTACATTGAATTGACGAATTGGAGCTATTGTGTATCGCTCTAGGTGACTGTTACATGATGAATGCCATCCATGCAAATATCCATCGCTGATCCAATGCCTATGCTTTGCTCATATTGATCTTTGCTAAGTTACTATTGTTACTGCTACTGTTACAAGTGCTGCAAAACTTCTACTATCACTGTTACTGTTACTACTATCACTATTACCACTACTATCAAACTATCATACTACTGTGCTACTAAACATTTGGTTGCAGAGAAATAACTCTCCAAGTGTGGTTGAATTGACATCTCAACTGCTAAGGCTCATAAATATTCTTTGGCTCCCCTTGTGTCGAATCATTAAATTTGGGTGAAATACTACCCTCGAAGGCTGTTGTGATCCCCCTATACTTGTGGGTCATCAAGACTATTTTCTGGTGCCGTTGCCGGGGAGCATAGCTCTATTTATTGAGTTCACTTGGGAGTTAATTATTTGCTGCACCTACTAGTCATTATGAAGAATTTGAAGGACGCTAAGACCAAGATCGTACCCTCTAAGATGAGGGGAGGTAAGGAACTGCCATCTAGCTCTATACTTGATTCACCTTCTATTTTAAGTTAGCCTGCGACATCGTCACCCGTTATTCAACCTGATATGTTGCAAGTAATTAATATTGCTTCTGCTACTAATGATATTCATGATGGTGCTACTACTCTGCTTGATAAAACTGTGCCACCAGGTGAATTTCTGGATGCACAAATTGCTAAAGCTAAAGAATCTGAAATTGCTAAATATTATGATTCACCTATTACACCTAGCACTCCTAGAACAAATATGCTTAATGTACCCGAGGGTTATGTAAGCTGAAAGAGAGGATCTTAAGAAATTTCTAAGGAATTTCTTGCTTGTAAGGATAGAGAGGATCTTAAGAAATTACTGAGTAAGCTGAAAGAAAAGGCTATGAATTAAATTATGAAATATGATCCTAAGTTTGCAACCTCTCCCATCTTTATTATTGATAAGGATTATGAATTCTCTGTTGATCCTGAGCTTATCACTTTGGTAGAATCTAATCCTTTTTGTGGTTATGAATCTGAAACTGTTGTGGCACACCTCACTAAATTAAGTGATATAGCCACCATATTTGCTCAAGAGGAAAAGATTCACTACTACTATATTCTTAAGTTGTTTCCTTTTTCATTAAAGGGTGATGCTAAAGAATGGTTTAATACTCTTGCTCCTGGTTGTGTGCGTAGTCCCCAGGATATGATATATTACTTCTCTAAAAAATATTTCCCTGCTCATAAGAAACAAGTTGCTTTAAAGGAAATATATAACTTTGTGCAACTTGAGGAAGAGCATCTCCCTCAATCTTGGGGGAGGCTTCTCCAACTATTGAATGCTTTGCCTGATCATCCTCTCAAGAAAAATAAAATACTTGATATCTTTTATAATGGACTAACCGATGCTTCTAGCTATTACCTAGATAGTTGTGCTGGTTGTGTTTTCAGGGAACAAACTATTGAACAGGCCCAGGAATTATTAAACAATATATTGAGAAATGCCGATGATTGGACACCTCCTGAACCACCGCCCAAGCCAACTCCTAAGAAAAGAGGTATTCTATTCCTCAGTCCAGAAGATATGCAAGAGGAGGCAAAGAAATCTATGAAAGAGAAAGGTATTAAAGCTCAAGATTTTAAGAATCTACCACCTATTGAAGAAATACATGGACTCGATACCCCTACACAGGCAGTAGAGGTAAATTCTCTTTATAGATTTGATGAGGGTGATATTCCATACAATAAATCTCCTAGTCAATGCTTGGATGAATTTGACAACTTTATTGTTAAGCAAGAAAACTTCAATAAATACATAAATGATCAATTGAAACGTAATGCTATCATGATTGAACGAATGAGTGATATGATGTTTAGAATTGCTAATCATGTTAGAGGTTTATGTAAACACTCATCCATGGTTCAAACTCAGCTAGAACAAGTTTCTAAATCATAGAATGATTTGCTTAATGAAATAAATAATAAAATTAGTGATCACGTTGTTATAATAGTGACTAGAGGTGTTAAAATAACTCAGGATCCTCTATATCCTGAAGGTCATCCTAAAAAAATTGAACAAGATTCCCAGGGAATTAATAATGACACACCTAGTTCACCTAGGAATAAGAAAAAGAAAAATAGTAAGGATAAATCTTTGCTTGCTTCTCGTGAACCTTCTATAGAAAAGTCCTCTGAGAATCCCAATAATGTTTCTATTTCTGATGCTGAGACACAGTCTGGTAATGAGCATATTCCTGGTGATAATGATAATGATGATGCTAATGACGATCATATTGATACTCAACCAGACAATGATAAAGAACTAGATAATGAAATAGAAATAGAACCTGCAGTTGAACTTGATGACCCACCTCCTAAGAATAAAAGATATGATAAAAAAGACTTTGTTGCTAGGAAACATGGTAAAGAAAGAGAACCTTGGGTTCAGAATCCTATGCCATTTCCTAGTAAGGCTTTAAAAACTAAGGATGAAGATGCTTTCAATCGCTTTGTTGAATTGCTTAGACCTTTGTTTCTGCAATTACCCTTGACTGATGCTATGAAAATGCCTCCTTATGCTAAGTATATGAAAGACATTGTTACTAATAAAAAGAACATAACTGAGGCTGAAATTTCCACTATGCTTGCAAATTATTCTTTTAAGGGAAAAATACCGCAAAAGTTAGGAGATCCTGGAATACCCACTATACCTTGCTCCATTAAAAAGAACTATGTTAAAACTGCTTTATGTGATTTAGGAGCTGGTGTTAGTGTTATGCCTTTCTCTTTATATAAAAGACTTGACCTAAGTAAAATGACACCTACTGAAATATCTTTGCAAATCACTGATAAATCAACCACTATACCCATCGGTATGTGTGAGGATGTTCCTGTTGTGGTTGCTAATGTTACTATCTTGACGGATTTTGTTATTCTTGATATGCCCGAGGACGACAATATGTCGGTTATTCTTGGGAGACCTTTTCTAAATACTACAGGGGCTATCATAGATTGCAACAAAAGCAAGGTCACTTTTCATGTTAACGGCAACGAGCATACGGTATATTTTCCGAAGAAGATGAGCAAAGTGAACAGTATAATCACTATTGAAAAAATTATGACAATTACTATCGGAGATTTTGGGTTTCCCCTTCCGGTTCAAGAAAAGAAATATCAAACTCTTATTGTTGGGACAATGCGTATCCTGGTTGAGTTAACCTAGTGTTATACAAAAATTCTTCGGTTTCATGCTACTTGCAAATGGTTTGTTAATATGACCTGATCAACCTTATTAATGGATTCTTTTCGAGGGACATGTGGTCGATGAATTCCGTAAGCACAACCTTCTGTGATCTTCGTTCACCCTCTGTTATTTATAGTTTAATTAAAAAATGCCATGTGTTATTCTGTTTTCTGAATTTTCATTGCAATAAAAAATGACCCAAAAATAAAAGTGCTTATAATGTCACAAAAATTTGACATGATTTTTTCCTGAATATTTAAGAATTTTTGGCACTAGACAAACCCCAGGGGAGTGCACCTGTGGTGCTCACAAGGCAACAGGGTGTCCCCTTGGGGCGCGCCTAGATGCCTTGTGGGGCCCTCAGGACCCCACTCACTTGCCACCCATGCCCATCTTCTTCTTCTAGCTCCAGAAAAATTCATGTCCAACTCTCAGCCCGTGTTCTTGCTCCTAAACTAAAATTTTCGATCTCTTTGCTCGGAGCTCCATTTCTGAAATTGTTTTGGAGATTGCTCCTTGATATGTGACTCCTCCATTGGTCCAATTAGTTTTTGTTCTAGTTATTTATATTTTGCATATTTTGCTACTATTGGTGCCACTGAAAATGAGTTTGCGTGTTGAATGTACTTGGTTCCAACTAGTTTTGATGCTTGATATGGACTCTAGACACTAGTAGGAGTTGTTGCTACCAATTTTGTTTGGTTTTATTCACCTTTTACTTGTGTCCCAAAAATTTCAGAAATTTTTCATAGGAGGATGAACTTCTTGAGGAGAGGATCCTCGAGCCGAAGCCCCAAGGGAGTTGTCGGTGGAGCACCTGATCTCCATCTCCCTCGTAGAGCGGAGGTGCGGTCGTGTGAATGGCCGTGTGACACCTTCATGGATGAAGCCTATTTCAAACACAAGTTCAAACAATACATTGCGAATGCTGGTTTGACCAGCTTCATGGCAGATAAGTGTGACCAATATCACTTACTCACAAATTCCTTTATGCAAAATTTCTACTTCATGCATAGACAGAATATCCCTATGGTTTGTTTTGATTTGTATGCTCAACATTTTGAGATCACATTAGCTGAATTATGTGAGAAATGCATGATTCCTTTTGAGGGAGAGTTGAGGGAGCCTCGACAAGAGGAGTTTGAGGACTTCCTCCTTACTTTAACTTCGGGAGAAACTAGGGGCGTGTCTCAAGTGAGAGTTACTTCTTTGCAATTTCCTGTTGTGCACTACTTTGGGTTATTCATAGGAAAATGCTTAACTGCTAGGAAGGAGGGTGGTACGCTCAGTGCCCCTGACTTCGCAATTTTATGGTGTGCACTCTCTGGTGATAAAACTTATAACTTGGGTAGCATCATTGCATGCCATTTGCACACTAATAGAACCAGGGGAGATATTCATGGCGGTATTTATGCTACTCACCTCACTTCACGCCTTAATGTTGATATTCGTCCTAATGAGCGCTTGCTACCTAGAGTTTATCTTAATTTTCAGTCCATGATAGATCACCATTTTATTGATGACCCTGAACCTCCTAACCATTATCGCTACAACTTGGTATATAGTGAGAAAACTCGTAAGGTTATTTCATTGCCTGCTCCTTCTTTGTTTGATTCTAATGCTAGGCGAGGATACACCATAACATTCGAGGATATTATTGCTTATGAGAATGAGTTAGCCGCCGCGGAGAACGAGGCGCAACCTTGGGACGCTCAAGTGCCGCAGCCCAGCCAGTTTCCTACTGGACCCGATGGATTCTACAGATGGTGATTACCAAGTAGGTCTAAAGCCTAAGCTTGGGGGAGTACTGTAGGGGAATGTGACAGAAAACAAAAAAAATCGCACTACGAACAAGCCTAGGATCACTATGGAGATGCATACAAGGTTTTTGCTCTGATCATTACCGACTCGTAGCGCAACGGAAGTAGAGTCAATGAAGATCGTCCTTGCAGATCCCCGTAGCTAGGATTTACAACCTCCCAACCGCGAGGATGTTCTCCCTCATCTACCCCTTGGTCAGCCCTTCGGGACGTAGTCGGACAGTACCCCAGACGGTGTCACGGACAGCCCTTCAGGAGGACCCTCGAACTCGAACGGTATCTCAGACAGCCCTTTGGGAGGACCCTCAAACAGCCCCTCGGGCAAAAGATGGAATCTATGGCACACATACGGTGTCATCTATCCAGCAGGGCTTCGCCGTCCAGAACTAGTTCCCACCGGAACCCAGACAACCTTTTGGCTCTACGAAACTATTTCGTGGGAGGGAGAGAGAAAGCCAAATCATGCATGGAATTTGTATGTGAGAGAAGAGTGAGAATGGAGAGCACCTCTCCACCTCTATTTATAGGAAAAACCCAAGGAGCTTGGAAATACCAAAATGCCCTCACAATATGACCTTTACAAGGGCATAAAGGGGTGGCTAGTGGAGCTCCATGGAGTAGCTCCACATGGCTGCCACCCTTGGGTCCCCCTTAAAAGGGGTTCCTCCTTCCCCAAGTATTCCCTTCTAGAAGCTTTGGGAAAAGACCTAAAAGGTGGCTTTCCAAAAAGCAACCAAAAAGTGCTTTTCACTATTCATGAAAACATTTTTCCGCATTCGTTAAATCCGAAAATATTTTTGTAGGTCCAGAACATTTCCAGTACCCACTAAAATAATTCTGGACGCGTTCTGAAACATTTCTGGATCAATGATTTTCATTAGCGAAAAGCAACCAAAGCATTTCTAGCTGCTCCGGAACATTACCGGTTTTTCTCTCCGGAAAATTCCAGAACTTCCCAGACAATTCTGGCACCCTCCAGAAAGTTCCAGGCACGTGCCAAAACCTCTTTGGCTCAATGGTTTACTCCAAAACAACTTTTCAGTTTTACCGAAACATTGTCGGTGTTCTCTCCAGAACTTTTCCGTTGTCTCCGAAACTTTTCCGGTGACTTTCTCTCAGACTCCCTGTCTAGTATTCAGCACATACATGACCCTTAAGTGTGTGACCCTTTAGGTTCGGTGAAGTATAGACATGACCGGAACACTTTCCGATCAATGATCAATAGTGGAACCGTGGACATCCATATTGATGCCTATACCCAGACGAATGAATATTCGAGTGAACTAATAGTTGACATGTGCTATTCCTATTGCTTTCCGATATGTTACAAACACCCAAGGTGAGACTTATCGGCATCCCCATAGATCAATAACTTTTCCACTATGCCAGTTGCCTTGTTATAGGTTTTGTTCTCTTATCTCGTTTCCGCGTTCTGGCATCCCTGTGGTCAAATCACATTGTGTCTGGCCAGATGATGATGGATACCGTAACACCAAGAGGGCCCAAAGAATATCTGTCCATTGTCGGAGGAGCAAATCCCAATCTTGAGCTATCAAGTCCCTTGTCATACTTTTTTGTGAACCCGTAAGCCGCCGTAATAGCCACCCTATTACAGATGACGTTTAACAAACCCCAAAGTTCACAAAGCAAGTACAAAGGAACTCGACACTCTCATGGTCTAAGGAATTATGCAGATGTTAACTTTCTCTGTGTTATATACCATTAACTTGTGATGACTGTATCTCATAGCATAACATCAATTCGGGTCGATTCAACACAAGTGTTCTTCTAACATTGTGCCCTCAAAAATTGCCCGGCATACACATGCCCATGATCAGGAAAACGTGACCATCTTGCAACACTTGAGCCAGTCTTAGAGGCTTTGACTAGGAATACTTTTTACCGTTTATTATTCCACACGTGCATATGAGTTTTCCTCCGAGCTTCGTGGTTATTGTAGACTCGAGAACCATAGCAGTTGTAGCACAAAATATAAACATAATTACAAACATGGAGATAATAATAACATTTATTATTGCATTTAGGGCATATCTCCTATAGATTCCCCCTTGCACTAGAGACAATAATCTAGTCAATGCTATTGCACTTTACACCTATGGCATACCGGTGTAAAATATGCTTCACTTGTGGTATAGTCCTTTTCCAACAGAACTGACAACTTCAGGTCCATGTGTATCTTTGCATATCCTTGCATTTTTCATGCTTTCACAAAATTCATATTTTGTGTGGACTTGGCTTTGTATATATGTGATCACCGGTCGAACCTTGATTCCTCAGACTGAGCTATGGAGCAACTATCTACAATACTGTCCCATTGACCAATGCCATCTTGGAACCATACTAAGTTCATGAATGAACTGTATGATTCAACATCTTCTTTGTCACTTCTAAAGTGTCAACATACTTACCTTTGTTATAGAATTCGCCACAGTAACCTGTTTGGAACAATTCCAACTTACTGTGCCACCATATCATGTATTACACAAAACCCTTAACTTAAATCAAAAATCGCATGGAGCACTGATGAAGACTGTATCGATATAATTACATATAACGAGCACTTCATAATCTCTGTTTGCGAGAAAACATGTCATCAGTGCTACTTTAGTACTCAACGACATTTTTCACTGTTGTCCCATGATCAGCACTTTGATCACCTTGTTATCTATACTCGCAACTGCTTGGGAGTACTGGACATATCTGGTTGTTTTACATACCATGGAATACAAGATTAATCCAAACACAAAAGTGTGTGGAATCTCCATCATGTATTTTGCTCATCAGTGTATAGGACATCGAGTCTTGCAAAAAAACTCTTTCCATGTGACTTCGGCAAGAATCACTACTTAGTGTTCTCATGCTAAACCTTTTTAGCATCTTGTTAATACGTATTCTTGGCTTAGCCTATTAGGTAATTTTATCTCCATAGATAATTATGCTGAATATCGAGGATACCTAGCCCAAGCACTTCATCGAAAAACTATTTTTCAATGATGTCCTAATTCGTGTCAAGAAATTTATATTATTTCCAATCAACAATGTGTCAAGCAAACAACGTTTTTAGAAATATTATTATGCTCCCACTTACTTTCTTGTAACCACAAGCATCTTCGTTATCCATTGATGAAATCAAACTCTTTTGACTATTTCATCAAAACAAAGATTCCAACTCCATTTTGCTCTCTTCTGTCCATCGCTGGAACTCTGAAGTTTGCATACTCACTAGCATCCTCTTGATTGACAAAATACTTTGGACTGTACCAACTGCAAGTCCTATGTTGCATTTCCATCTCATGGAAATCCTTTTGGAATCCATGTAACATATCTCATGATTGAAATATGTATTAATTGCTAGTTTAACCTAAACTGACTTTAAGCATCGCTACGGAGAGACAATCTCGCCGTAGTTAATTCCTTGAATTTGTTATAAGCAACAAGTCAAGCTTTATGGATAAAACATTTTTATCCATATCAGTTTATAGTTCCATTAATATTTGTTAGACTCTAAGTCTTCCGAAGGGTTTATCAAGATCTAGTCTTGAATCATTTATGGATACTATCTTGGATTATATCGGGATTTAGCCAATTTCAGAGTCAGGGCCCATCAATGCTTCCTTGTGTATCATAGGTATACTGTTGTCTAACAACAATCTCTTGTTTGCGCAACTGAGAGATTTGCACGAGTTTTGCCTATGTGGTTCAGCTGCAAGTTCGACCGAAGTTCATACATCTCATGTAGAGGCTTCCGTATCAGTCCTAGTAGGAAACTCTGGAATCACTTCCAAGGTTTCTTTCCCTTGACCTGATGACGAAGATACTGTTATCTCGTCGAGTTGCACAGTCCCCCCACTCACCTTTTTGCAAGAAATATTTTCTTCAAAATCATACCATTCTTAGTTGCAAACCTTTTGCCTCGGTATTCTGATGGAGGAATTCCCAATAACTTGGGATAACCTACAAAGTAGCAGTTGTCTGATTTGGAATAGGTTTGTAAAATACTTTACATAAGCCCCATATTCCAAATGTTAAGAAAAGACATAACATGGTTGGGCGTGCCATACCATGGCTTCTTTTCAACAGATCTGATGGCGCTTTTTTCAGTGTAAAAACTGCAGTCTCTAAAGCATTACTTTAAAAGGGATAATGGCAAATTGATTTATGTCATCTTTGATCTTACCATGTCATAAATGGTTTGATTTCATCTTCACAGACATTCCACTCATAGTGGTGTTACGGGAGATGTAAGTTATGAAATTCTTTTCACAATTCATCAGACATTCGCTATACTTGTAACTCAAATATTCCTTTTCCGCAATCTAATTGCAGAATCATAATTTTCTTGTTATAATAATTTCTACTTCATTTTGAAAACCTTTTGAATGATTTCAAAAGATCCAGACTTATGTCTCATCAAGTAAATATCCATATATCTACTTTAGTCATTTCTGAAGATAGACAAATCATCTGCTAGCAACAACTTTTATCAGACTACACACATCAAAATGTATGATCACCAATAAGTTCGTTGCTCTTTCCTTATGGCCTGTGAACGGTATTTTAGTCATTTCACTTTTCGGACAAAAGTTGCAAGTGTCAGATGATTCATAATCAAACGACTTCAAAATCTATCATTATGGAATTTCTCCATTGGGTTTCTCCAATGTGACCAAATGCAGTGCCACACATATGTGGTATTCTTTTAGTCTTGCGTCATTTAGCATCAGTATCATGGATGTATTATATTATTATCAATATTCATAACATACATCTCATTCATAATGAAAGTATGGCCCTTATGTTGTTCATAACATCGAAGAACAATCGTTCTCTCATGAACAACCTTCTTGCAACAAACATTATGCAATGGGCTAGAGTGAATAAAACTCTAAAATGAATTATGAAAATAAAAACAGAGGTAATACACTGATGGAAGGTGTAGTAACTTTTACTATGTTCCCAGCGCGTATCTAAACCTCATTTCTGGCAAGTCTTTTAGGCCGTAGTAGTTCTTGCATCGAATTGCAATAGAATGCAATCGAACGGGGTTTTCCTGTGATCAATTTTTAATCACAATACCGAAGAATCAGTGACTAACAGTTTAATCACAATTCCCAAGAACTATTTCTTTGACCAGCCTTCTATACATCAATAACTTGTATGACATTCATACATGAGCTGGACATTCCAGTCTTCATTCTTTTTGCCTTTATACTTCTAACAGTTTTACTTCCAATATTTCTCCTACTCTCAGAATAAGCACCCAACTTTAAGAGTGGCGTCAGCCCCAGACTTCCTAAGCGTGTAAGTCTCACTGACATCCTTTGGACATTTCCTTTCTCTTTAAGTTGTTGTTTTATTCACCTTCATTACATGAGAGGCGTTCTTCAGGATCCCTCTCTTATCAGTCTAATGCATAGTAAACACTTCACTAATACTTTGCAAACAATCATTGCTTTGGATATCTCATATCTTTTTAGCCTTTGTCTGTATCTGAAAATAATTTTCAGTTCCATGAATATCACATAACTATCCCAAACTTTTGAAGTTCGGGTCTCATGGAAGCAAATATATAGCACTTGACTATAACGGAATTCTAGCTTTTGGATCGACGGACGAGAGTCACAGCATCCATAGCATTAGCGGGAGAATACCGAAAGCATGCGATAGGACAAAGTCCTTCTCGGCACTCTTGAGGACAATCCTCACATTACGTTACCAATCATAAAGTTTTAACCAGATATTTAATAGCTAATTCAATTTTAATAGGGAAGGAGGAAATGCAAGCCATTATTCTACAACTATTATGCAAATCACACTTAGACTTATGTTCATAATTAATTGCACTGAGAATTAAACAAGTTAATTCTAAAATGCGCTCCCACTCAAATCAATATCTCTCATAATTGATTATGAGTGATACAAGACCCATATTTCAATTCAACGCCAAGGATGTATCCATCTCAAGTGACGAGAATTTCAATTGGTGGGCCAGCTTGCCAATCACATCTATATGTGACTCTTGTTCATCTTTCGATGGGTGTGTTCCGAGCTCAGGACGATCCTCTGGAACGTCAAGACAACCAAGAGATCTTGCTGTGAGGTCTCAACTCACCCGCCTCACACTTCTCTAATCGTTCGGACCCATGTATCCATGTGATACCCCGAAGAGATAGGTGCCGTGACGGTGCTACACTTGGGAGAACACTAACTGCATGATATTTTTAAGTGAGAGATCACCCTCATAAAAAGCGGCTACCACACAATCAAGAAGGGTGCATCAAGAGGGATAAACATCTTAGGCAATTCATAATAGCATGATATGGTATAGCCCTTTCTGACGGAAAGGTCTTTAATTTCTTCGTCTTCGGCATTTGCGTCGGTGTTCACCTTCGCGAAGATTGCCACCACCTTGTCAATGCACCAGATAATATTACTATCTCTATAACTAATAAAATAAGTGCATTACATAAGGTTGACACGCAGGTCATTAAAGTGACAATCATATGGCTCCAGCCATCATGCCGAATCATGACACGCAGGTCATGTTAATTAATTTACATCATATAGTGATCTCATACGTAATCAAATTAATATGAGAACTGCTATACCACATCTAATGCACATCTCATGTCATCCTGCAAAACCAAGTTGGACACCTCTAATTAGTTTAAGCAAAATTTTATTTTACGTGGCTTCTAAGGTTTCGAAACAAACCAAAGCTACCAACGTCCACCATCAAGTATGATTATTCTAGTTGCTAGATTAACTTTGAGGGGCGTATGAAACACGAGATAAAATCTCGAGCCCCATACTGAACTTCGTCATATGCAAGAACCCCGTGTAGGTCATATCTGCATTGCCCTTTAGTCTGCGAAACATCCATCTTTCTTTAACTATGGTAGAACCCAAAGAACTGAAGCACTTCATTGATCTGTCAACCAGCATACTCAGGAGCAGCATCGAAGGATCATGGATTGCCAGAACTTTGTTAGATTCTACCTTGCCATCAAGATCAGGACTATGCAAATTCAAGGGAAGCAATAAGAACATCTGGTAATAGATTTCATCTGCTACCCGCATAAATAATTTTCAGCAATAGATCTCATCTACTACAAAATTATACTATGCAATACCCATACATCTCATGTATTCAAGATCATAACCTGCATCTACGCATAGCATGGCTCTGATACCACTGTAAGGGAACTTGACAGAAAACAAAAAATTTCCGCACTATGAACAAGCCCAGGATCACTATGGAGATGCATACAATGTTTTTGATCTGATCGTTCCTGACTCGTAGCGCAGCGGAAGTAGAGTCAATGAAGATCGTTGTTGCAGATGCCCGCAACTAAGATTTACAACCTCCCAACCGCGAGGATGTTCTCCCTCGTCTGCCCCTTGGACAGTCCCTCAGACAGCCCATCGGGAGGCAGTCGGACAGTCACCCGGACGGTGTCACGGACAGCCCTTCGGGAGGACCCTCGAACTCGAACGGTATCTCAGATAGCCCTTCGGGAGGACCCTCGAACAACCCCTCGGGAAAAAGATCGAATCTATGACCTCTCTATGGGGTAGCACACATATGGTGTCATCTATCCGGCAGGGCTTCGCCGTCCAGAACTAGTTCCCACCGGAACCCAGACAGCCTTTCGGCTCTACGAAACTATTTTGTGGGAGAGAGAAAGCCAAATGATGCATGGCACTTGAATGTGAGAGAAGAGTTAGAATGAAGAGCACCTCTCCACCTCTATTTATAGGAAAAACCCAAGGGGCTTCGAAATACCAAAATGACCTCACAATATGACCTTTACAAGGGCATAAAGGGGTGGCTAGTGGAGCTCCATGGAGTAGCTCCACATGGCTGCCACCCTTGCTCCCCCCCAAAGGGGTTCCCCTCCCCCAAGTATTCCCTTCTAGAAGCTTTGGGAAAAGCCCTAAAAGGTGGCTTTCCAAAAAGCAACCAAAAAGTGCTTTTCACTATTCATGAAAACATTTTTCCGCGTCCGTTAAATCTGAAAATACTTCTGTAGGTCCAGAACATTTCCAATAACCACTAAAATAATTCTGGACATTTTTCAAAACATTTTCGGCTCAATGATTTTCATTAGCGAAAAGCAACCAAAGCATTTCTGGCTGCTCCGGAACATTTTTGGTTTTTGTCTCCAGAAAAATTCCAGAACTTCCCAGACAATTCTGGCACCCTCCAGAAAGTTCCAGGCACATGCCGAAACCACTTTGGCTCAATGGTTTATTCCGAAACAATTTTTTTGTTTTTCCGAAACATTTCCGGTGTTCTCTCCGGAACTTTTCTGGTGACTTTCTCTCAGACTCCCTGTCTAGTATTCAGCAGATAGATGGCCCTTAAGCATGTGACCCTGTAGGTTTGGTGAAGTATAGACATGACCGGAACACTTTTTGATCAATGATCAATAGAGGAACCGTGGACATCCATATTGATCCCTATACCCACATGAATGAATATTCGAGTGAACCTGTGGTTGACGTGTGCTATTCTTGTTGCTTCGTGATATGTTACAAACACCCGAGGTGAGACTTATCGGCATCCCCGTGGATCAACAACTTGTCCACTATGCCAGTTACCTCGTTACCGGTTTTGTTCTCTTATCTTGTTTTCGCGTTCCGGCATCCTTGTGATTAAATCACATTGTGTCTGGCCAGACGATGATGGATACCATAACACCGAGAGGGCCCAAAGAATATCTCTCCATCGTCGGAGGAGCAAATCCCAATATTGAGCTATCAAGTCCATTGTCATACTTTTCTGTGAACCCGTAAGCCGCCGTAATAGCCACCCTGTTACAGATGATGTTTAACAAAATCCAAAGTTCACAAAGCAAGTACGAAGGAACACGACACTCTCATGGTCTAAGGAATTATGCAAACATTAACTTTCTCTGTGTTATTTACCATTAACTTGTGACGAATGTATCTCATAGCATAACATCAATTCGGGTCGATTCAACACAAGTGTTGTTCTAGCATTGTGCCCTCAAAAGTTGCCCGGCATAGGCATGCCCATGATCAGGAAAACGTGTCATCGTGCAACACTTGAGCTAGTCTTAGAGGCTTTGACTAGGAATACTTTTTTCCGTTTATTATTCCACACGTGCATATGAGTTTTCCTCCGAGCCTCGTGGTTATTGAAGACTCGAGAACCATAGTAGTTATATCACAGAATATAAACATAATTACGAACATGGAGATTATAATAACATTTATTATTGCCTCTAGGGCATGTCTCCAACAAGTACGTTTCCTTACCGACATTTCATTTTCATGTTTACACATTCATTACACTTGTTGGTGTTCTTCGTTTTCTTTGTATATCCATGCTTCATTTTATTTTCTTTCCTTTTGTGTGTTTGAAAAACTTGGAAAAATCAAAAAAATATTTCCCTCTTCTTTTTGTTTTTTTTAGTTAGTTCGTAATAGTAAAATAACCAAAAAGATTTCTCATTTCTTGTTTTGCTCTTTGTTGAGAGCTCTTCGGTGTAAATAATTTTTCTCACTTTTCATTTTCCTCCTTTCATTTGCTTTCTTCAGAAAAATTAAAAACTCCAAAAATATTTCAGTGTGTTTCTCTGAATTTCTTTTCTTTTCTTTCAGTCGTCGTAGGAGAAGACATCGTAAGAATTGTCAAGTGGCTCTCTTATGCTTTAATGTTGATCTAGTGAAAGCGCTAATATTTCCTTATCTTCTGCTCTGAATAAAGTGTTTGAAGATTCCAGCTTAGTCCACGGCATACTTGCACTGTTATTATTTTCACATCATTCGGTCGTGCAAGTGAAAGGCAATAATGACAATGATTTGGTGAAGTGACTGTGGTGAAGAAAAGCTGGTATGAACTCTTCTTGTTTTCTGTTTTTGTAAATATGTTTAACTCAGTAGACCTGATTCACCATATTATGAGTAAACATGTTTGTGATGACAATTAGAGATTATAGTTGCTCATGCCATGCTTAAGTAGCTAGAAGTTGATAATGATTTATCTCGAATATCAACATGCATTAAAATGATTGTGATGTAGTATGTTAGGATGGTATCCTCCTCTGAAGAATTCAAGTGGCTTGACTTGGCACATGTTCACACATGTATTTGATTCAAAACCAATGTGGCCTTCATGATATTTATATTCAGAGTGTTTATAACCTACTCATGCTCATGTCCAATGTTAATTATTCGCAATACATGATTATGACCGTTGTCGCTCTCTAGTTGGTTGCATCTCAATCTATTTGCTAGCCTTCGCCTATACTAAGCGGGAATACTGCTTGTGCATCCAAATTCATGAAACCCAAAGTTGTTCTGAAAGAGTCCACCATATCTACCTATATACGGTATTACCCTGCCGTTCCAAGTAAATTTGCATGTGCCATCTCTAATCATTCAAATAAACATCTGTTTTGTGTGCCTGTACCGCTTATGGAGCGACGGGGCGGTCAATATCTTCCATGCTACATGGGTTATTCTCACAACGAGAGTTTATTCACTCGTCTTGCATGAGAGAGGCTGGTAAAAGGGATGCCCAATCCCGTTAAATCAAAAACAAAGAAAAATATAATAAAATAAACTCCCCCGGAAAGTTGATTGTTTGGAGGGCACCCAAGGATTCGGCTAGCCATGGCTTGTGTTTGTATGGTGGTGGGGGAGTAAACCTTTACCTTTCTGCATGGGAACAGCCAATAATGTATTTAGCATGGAAGATATTGAAACCCTTTGTCGTGATGTTGACAGGAAAAGCACACCACACAAAATGTATTCATCTATGTTTTAGCTCTGAGTTCTGGCACCGCTGCAAATCTCTATTTCCCTCTGCGAAGGGCCTTTCTATTTACTTTCACGTTATTTACTTTTATTGTTGAGTCATCACCTTCTCATTCAAGCACCAACATAGAGAGCACTATTGTCATTCTTAGTTTAACATGCATTGAGTCTAGTTAATGTTGGATGTGGGCGTGACTGGATCTTTTCTACTCTGAATTACAATGTTTAGTGGCTTCTTGAACTTCGGATGTGCTCTGCATTTATGTTTTGCGGTCACAGAAAGGGCTAGTGAGATACCATGTTATCATATTATATCATCATTGTTTTGATAAAACTGTTGGTATTTGAGATATGTTATTATTGCTCTCTAGTTGATTATGCCATTGATATGAGTAAATGTGAGTTCTAAGTGTTATCATTCACATGGTTAGTTCATGATCTTTGCTGAAAACTTGGTTACTAGTTAAGCTTATATATAGCAACATAAACAAAAGAGTTTGTAAAAGTTTTTCTTTATCACTTTTAGTTTATCAACTGAATTGCTTGAGGACAAGCAATGAGTTAAGCTTGGGGTAGTTGATACGTCTCCAATGTATCGACTTTTCCAAACACTTTTGCTCTTGTTTTGGACTTTAATTTGCATGATTTGAATGAAACTAACCCGGACTGACGCTGTTTTCAGCAGAACCACCATGATGTTGTTTTTGTGCAAAAATAAAAGTTCTTGGAATTGGACGAAACTTTCTGGAGATTTTTTATGGTATAAATAAAAAATATTGATGCAAGAATCAACTAGAGGGGGGCCACCAGTTGCTCACAAGGCAACAGGGCGCCCCCCCGGGGCGCACCCTGATGCCTTGCGGGTCCCACAGGCAGCCATCTGACCTCATTCAAATGCCATATATTCATTTTCCCCGAGAAAAAAATAAGAGAACTTTCATTACGTTTCATGAGACGGAGCCACCGCCACCTCCTGTTCTTCCTCGGAAGGGCTGATCCGGAGTCCATTTGGGTCTCCGGAGAGGGGGATTCATCGTCGTCGTCATCAACAACCATCCTGCATCAACAATTCCATGATGCTCACCATCGGGAGTGAGTAATCCCTTTGTAGGCTTGCTGGACGGTGATGGAATTGGATGAGATTGATCATGTAATCGAGTCAATTTGTTAGGGCTTGATCCCTAGTATCCACTTTGTTCTAAGATTGATGTTGCCATGACTTTGCTATGCTTAATGCTTGTCACTAGGGCCCGAGTGCCATGATTTCAGATCTGAACCTATTATGTTTTCATGAATATAAGTGAGTTTTAGATCCTATCTTGCAAGTTGTATGAACCTATTACGTGTTATGATCCACAGACCCCAAGGTGACAATAATTGGGATTCACTCCGGTGATGACCGTAGTATGAGGAGTTCATGAATTCACTATGTGTTAATGCTTTGTTCCAGTTCTCTATTAAAAGGAGGCCTTAATATCCCTTAGATTTCCTTATGGACCCCGCTGCCATGGGAGGGTAGGACAAAATATGTCATGCAAGTTCTTATCATAAGCACGTATGACTATATACGGAATACATGCCTACATTGAATTGATGAATTGGAGCTATTGTGTATTACTCTAGGTTGTGACTGTTACAAGATGAATGTCATCCATACAAATATCCATCTCTGATCCAATGCCTACGCTTTGCTCATATTGATCTTTGCTAAGTTACTATTGTTACTGCTACTGTTACAAGTGCTGCAAAACTGCTACTATCACTGTTATTGTTACTACTATCATTGTTACCGCTACTATCAAACTATCATACTACTGTGCTACTAAACATTTGGTTGCAGAGGAATAACTCTCCAAGTGTGGTTGAATTGACAACTCAACTGCTAAGGCTCATAAATATTCTTTGGCTCCCCTTGTGTCGAATCAGTAAATTTGGGTGAAATACTACCCTCGAAGACTACTGCGATCCCCTATACTTGTGGGTCATCACTTATCTTGTTTCGTATGGGTTTGTTTGGTAATTTTAGTAGCATCCTCACAGAAAAAAATGACTTGCCCATCAATATTATCAACCAGTAGATGTTTAGTCATTGCAATTTAGGTTCCACTTTAATTTGTTCAGAGGGTTTAGGTGTTCTAATATTACTCTTATGAACCATAGTTGTAGCTTTAGCATGTTCTTTAATCCTAACAGGGAAAGGAGGTTTCTCAATATAAGTAGAAGGTACAACTAGGTTGGCAGTGCAAACAATTGTTTCAGTTTTAGCAATAACGGGTTCCTTACAAATTTCTTCAATAGGTGGATGAAATTTAAACTACTTCTCTTTAGGGAGATCAACATGAGCAACAAAGGATTCACAGAAAGTAGCCACTTTCTCAGAGTCAAGTCCATATTTTGCGCTAAACTTATGAAAAGCATCTGTTTCAATAAAAGATTTAACACAATCATATTCAAGATTTATACCTGACACCTTACCTTTGTCGATTTCCCAATCTTCAGAGTTGCGTTTAATTCTTTCAATAAGATCCCATTTGAATTCAGTAGTTCTATTCATGAAGGAACCGGTACAAGAAATATCAAGCATTGATCGATCATTATGAGAAAGCTGAGCATAAAAGTTTTGTATAATCATTTCTCTTGCAAGCTCATGATTGGGGCATGTGTGCATCATGTATTTAAGCCGCCCCCAAGCTTGAGCGATACTTTCTCCTTCGCGCGGTCAAAAATTATATATATAATTCCGATCACGATGAACCAAATGAATAGGATAAAATTTCTGGTGGAATTACAGCTTCAATCAGTTCCAATCCATGTTTTGGTATCATCCAATAGCCTGTACCATGTCAATGCCTATCCCCCCAAAGATAAAGGGAATACTTTCTTCTTAACTCCAAACTCGCATAAACCTGCAAGCTTAAACAATCCACAAATTTCATCTATATAGATCAAGTGCATATCAGGATGTATTGTCCCATCTCCTGCATAAGGATTAGCTAGCAATTTTTCCAACATACCCCAGGGAATTTTATTGTAAATATTTTCAGTAGCTTCAGTAGGTTGAGGAGAGGCTCTTACCACTTCCGGTCGAGGTGAAGATACCCCGAACAAACCCCTCAACGGATTACTTTCCATATCCATAAGTAGCAGTAAATTTCAGCACATAGTATAAATGTTTCCTTACCAAATTCCACTTACCAAAGGCACTTCACTCCCCGGCAACAGCGCCAGAAAAGAGTCTTGATGATGCACAAGTATAGGGGATCAATTGTAGTCCTTTTGATAAGTAAGTGTGTCAAACCAAACGAGGAGCAGAAGGAAATGACAAGCGGTTTTCAGCAAGGTATTCTCTGCAGGTACTGAAAGTAGCGGTAATAGATAGTTTTGTAGCAAGGTAATTCATAGCAAGTAACAAATAGCAATAGTAATAAAGGTGCAGCAAGATGGCCCAATCCTTTTATAGCAAAGGACAAGCCGGAAGTACTTCTTATAATGAGCAAAACGTTCTCTAGGACACATGGGAATTCTCGTCTAGCCACGTTCATCATGTTTAGTTGATTCGTGTTCACTACTTTGATAATTTGATATGTGGGTGGACCAGTGCTAAGGTGCTGTTCTTACTTGAACAAGCAACCCACTTATGATTACCCACTCTCGCAAGCATCCGCAACTACGAAAAAAGAATTAAGACAAATCTAACCAGAGCATGAAACATATGGATCCAAATCAGCCCCTTACGGTATAACGCATAAACTAGGGTTTAAGCTTCTATCACTCTCGCAACCGATCATCTAATCATTACACCCCAATGCGTTCCCTTAGGCCCAAATATGGTGAAGTGTCATGTAGTCGACGTTCACATGACACCACTAAAGGAATAGCAACATACACATCATCAAAATATTGAATGAATACCAACATCAAATGATTACTTATAACAAGACTTCTCCCAATTCCTCAAGAACAAAAGTAACTACTCACAAATCATATTCATGTTCAAGATCAGAGGTGTATTGAATATGCTTAAGGATCTGAACATATAATCTTCCACCAAGTAAACCAACAAGGATCAACTACAAGATGTAATCAACACTACTAGCAACCCACAGGTACCAATCTGAGGTTTTGGAACAAAGATTAAATACAAGAGATGAACTATGGTTTTAGATGAGATGGTGCTGGTGAAGATGTTGATGAAGATTGGACCTCCGACGATGAGAGGATCGCTGGTGATGTCGATGGCTTCGATTTCCCCCTCCCAGTGGGAAGTTTCCCCGGCGGAATCGCTCCGCCGGAGAGCAAAAGTGCTCTTGCCCAGGTTCCGCCTCGAGACGGCATCTCTTCATCCCGAAAGTCTTCTTCTGATTTTTTCTAGGGCAAATGGCATCATATAGGAGAAGATGGGCCCCAGAGGCCTGCTGGTGGAGCCACGAGCTCACCAGGCACGCCCTAGGGAGGCGCGCCCCCTGAGCTTGTGACTCTTCGATGGGCCCCCTCCTGGTATTTCTTCCGCAAATATTTTTTATATATTCCAAAATAATTCTCCATAAATTTTTAGGTCATTTGGAGCTGTGGAGAATATCTAACTCTGTTGTAGCTTTTTCAGGTCCAGAATTCCAGCTGCCAGCAATCTCCCTCTCCATGTGGAACTTGCAAATTAAGAGAGAAAAGGCATTAGAATTGCATTATAAAGTAAAATAATGGCACAAAACATAATAAATAACAGTAGGAAAACGTGATGCAAAATGGACATATCAAACCCTAAGTCGGGGAGGCTACAACCTCGAGTAGCATGGGCAGACAACCAAATTTATAATGCGCGCGCAACTAGGGGTGCCCCCCTCTTCGGCTACAACCGGAAACGCCCATGCCCCCTGACCTGATGAAAGGCATTACCCTGGGCCAAGGAACCGTCATCGTGGCCTCTCTATGTGGTGTGTGTAGAGAAAGGGGTTAACAACTTACTAAATCGTACCCCCCATACGGACAGACGTGTGGTAGTACAAAAACAATTAGGACATAACGGAACAAGACTCGATCTAGGTCGATGATACGTCCATTTTGCATCATATTTTATTGCTGTTATTTATAAAGTTTTTGATCAATATAGCACTTCATGAAGTATTTCTAATGCCTTTTCTCTCTTAATATGCAAGGTTTACACAAGAAGGGAGAATCCCGGCAGATGGATTTCAGGGCCTGAAAAAGCTACAGCAGAGATACCTATTCTGCACATCTCCAAATGGGCTGAAATTTCATGGAGAATTATTTTAGAATATATAAAAAATATTGGGACAAAGATCTACTGGAGGAGGGGTGCCAGGTGCCCACACAGCACCTGGGCACGTGGTGTTGTGTGGAGGCCCTGGCCCACCTCATGCCTCCTCCTTCTGGTATATAAGTCATTTTAACCTAAAACAATTAGGGGGAGACTTTTGGGACGAGGCACCGCCACCACGAGGTGGAACTGGAGCAGGAGCAATTTGGCTCTCCGGCGGGCAGATTCTGCCGGGGACACTTCCCTCCGGGAGGGGGAAATCGAAGCCTTTGTCATCACCACCAACCCTCTCATCATGGGAGGACCAATCTTCTTCATCATCATCAACAGCACCATCTCATCTCAAACCCTAGTTCATCTCTTGTATCCAATCTTTGTGTCAAAACTATAGATTGCTACTTGTGATTTGCCTGTAGTGTTGATTACTTATCGTAGTTGATGCTAGTTGGATTGCCTCGTGAGATATTAAATGTTCAGATCCTTATGTCATTCATTACCACTCTGATCATGAACATGATGATGATGTGTGAGTAGTTGCTTTTGTTCTTAAGGACATGGGAGAAGTCTTGTCATAAGTAATCATGTGAATTTGGTATTCGTTCGATATTTTGATGATATGTATGTTATGATTCTCTTAGTGGTGTCATGTGAACGTCAACTACATGACACTTCACCATTAATGGGCCTAAGGGAACTCATTGTGGAGTACTAATTAGATGATGGGTTGCAAGAGTGATAGAAGCTTAAACCCCAGTTTATGCGCTATTCCGTAATGGGCTGATTTGGATCCAAACATTTATTGCTATGGTTAGACTTTGTCTTGATTCTCTTTTCGTAGTTGCGGATGCTTGCGAGAGGGGGTAATCATAAGTGGGAGGCTTGTTCAAGTAAGAACAGCACCCAAGCACCGGTCAAGCACATATCAAATCATCAAAGTAGAGAATGTGAATCAAATGAACATGGTGAAAGTGACTAGATGAAATTCCCATGTGTCCTCAAGAATGTTTGCACCACTATAAGTACTTGTTCCAGCCTGTCCTTTGCACTCAAAAGGATTGGGCTATCTTGCTGCGCCATATTTACATTTGTCACTTGTTACGCGTTACGAATTACCTTGCTATTAAACTATCTATTACCGCTTGTTTCAGTGCTTGCAGAAACTACCTTGCTGAAAACCACTTGTCATTTCCTTCTGCTCCTCGTTGGGTTCGACACTCTTACTTATCAAAAAGACTACGATTGACCCCCTATACTTGTGGGTCATCAAGACTCTTTTCTGGCACCGTTGCCGGGGAGTGAAGGGCCTTTGGTGAGTGGAAATTGGTAAGGAAACATTTTTGTTACGTGCTGAAATTTACTGCTACTTGTCACTATGGAAAGTAATTCGTTGAGAAGTTTTTTTGGGGTATCTTTGCCTCAACCGGAAACCACTAGAGTTGCTTCTCCACCACCTATTGAAACTACTGAAAATATTGCTTATGAAATTCCTTTTGGTCTTGTTGAAAAACTGCTGGCTAATCCTTATGCAGGAGATGGTACTAAACATCCTGATATGCACTTGATCTATGTGGATGAAATTTGTGGATTGTTTAAGCTTGCAGGTTTATCTAGAGATAGAGCTGAGAGGAAAGTATTCCCTTTATCTTTGGAGGGAAAGGCATTGACATGGTATAGGCTATGTGATGATGCTGACACATGGGATTGGAATCAATTGAAATTGGAGTTCCACCAGAAATTTTATCCTATGCATTTGGTTCATCGTGATCAGAATTATATCTATAACTTCTGGCCTCGTGAAGGAGAAAGTATTGCTCAAGCTTTGGGGAGGATCAAGTATATGCTTCATACATGCCCCAATCATGAGCTTTCAAGAGAAATAATTCTTCAAAATTTTTATGCTCTGCTTTCTCATAATGATCGGAATATACTTGATTCTTCGTCAACTGGTTCTTTTTCGATGAAGACTATTGAATTTAAATGGAATCTTCTTGAGAAAATTAAGCACAATTATTATGATTGGGAGACCGACAAAGGAAATGAGTCAGGTATAAATCTTGAATTTGATTGTGTTAAGTCTTTTATTGAAACAGATGCTTTTCAGAAATTTAGCACCAAGTATGGACTTGACTCAGAGATTGTAGCTTCTTTTTGTGAATCATTTGCTGCACATGTTGATCTCCCTAAGTATAAGTGGTTCAAATACCACCCTCCTATAGATATTAAGGAAAAACCTCCCGAGGTTAAGGAGGAGAAAACTATTGTCTTCAATGTTGATCCAGTTATTCCTACTACTTATTTTGAGAAACCTCCTTTTCCTGTTAGAATTAAAGAGCATTCTAAAGTTTCTTCTGTTGTTAGAAAAAGTCATGTTAGAACTTCTGCACCTTCTGAGCAAATTAAGGTTGAACCTAGCATTGCTTTAGTTAAAGATCATTTGGTTGATGAATTGGATGAGCATGTTATTTCTTTCTGTGATAATGCATCTAGAATTGCTAGTCCTGATCCTAAGAATAAAAATAGACCCGTAGTTGGCATGCCTGTTATTTCTGTTAAAATTGGAGATCATTGCTATCATGGTTTATGTGATGTGGGTGCTAGCATAAGTGCTATTCCTTTTACTTTATATCAAGAAGTCATGAATGATATTGCACCTGCTGAGATTGAAGATATTGATGTCACGATTAAGCTCGCTGATAGAAACACTATTTCACCACTTTGTATTCTCAGAGATGTTGAAGTCTTGTGTGGTAAGATCAAATACCCTACTGATTTTCTTGTTCTTGGTTCTCCAGAAGATAGCTTTTGTCCAATCATATTTGGTAGACCTTTCTTGAATACTGTTAATGCTCAAATTGATTGTGCCAAAGAGATTGTTAGTGTCAACTTTGGTGCTGTGTCTCATGAATTTAATTTCTCTAAGTTTCATAGACAACCACATGATATAGAGTTGCCTAGCAAGGATGAAATTGTTAGTCTTGCTGCTATTGTTGTGCCTCCTACTGATCCTTTAGAACAATATTTGCTTGAGCATGAGAATGATTTGCATATGAATGAAAGGAATGAAATAGATGAGGTTTTCTTTAAGCAGCCACCTATCCTTAAGCATAATTTGCCTGTTGAAACTCTTGGAGGTCCTCCTCCACCTAAGAGTGATCATGTTTTTGAATTGAAGCAATTTCCTGATACTCTGAAATATGCTTATCTTGATGAAAAGAAAATATATCCTACTATTATCAGTGCTAACCTTTCAGCGCATGAAGAAAAGAGATTATTAAAAGTTCTAGAGAAGCATCGTGCTGCTATTGGATATACTCTGGATGATCTTAAGGGCATTAGTCCCACTCTATGTCAGCACAAGATTAATATAGAGCCAGATGCTAAACCTGTTGTTGATCACCAACGTCGATTGAATCCAAAAATGAAAGAGGTGGTAAGAACTGAAATATTAAAGCTTCTGGAAGCAAGTATTATCTATCCAATAGCTGATAGTAGATGGGTGAGTCCAGTTCATCGTGTTCCTAAAAAGGGTGGTATTACTGTTGTTCCTAATGATAAAGATGAGCTTATTCCTCAGAGGATAGTAACTAGTTATAGGATGGTGATAGATTTTAGAAAGTTGAATAAAGCTACTAGGAAACATCATTATCCTTTACCTTTTATTGATAAAATGCTAGAAATGTTGTCTAAGCACACACACTTTTGTTTCCTAGATGATTATTTTGTTTTTTCTCAAATACTTGTTGCACAATCTGATCAAGAGAAAACCACTTTTTACCTGTCCTTTTGGAACCTTTGCTTATAGACATATGCCTTTTGGTTTATGTAATGCACCTGCTACTTTTCAAAGATGCATGTCTGCTGTCTTCTCTGACTTTTGTGAAAAGATTGTTGAGGTTTTCATGGATGATTTCTCCGTTTACGGAACTTCGTTTGATGATTGCTTAAGCAACCTTGATCGAGTTTTGCAGAGATGAGAATAAACAAATCTCATCTTGAACTGGGAAAAATGCCACTTTATGGTTAATGAAGGTATTGTCTTAGGCCATAAAATTTCTGAAAGAGGTATTGAGGTCGACAAAGCTAAGGTTGATGCTATTGAGAAGATGCCATGTCCTAAGGATATCAAAGGTATAAGAAGTTTCCTTGGTTATGCTGGTTTCTATAGGAGATTTATTAAAGACTTCTCTAAAATTTCTAGGCCTCTTACCAATCTTTTGCAAAAAGATGTTCCTTTTGTTTTTGATGATGATTGTGTAGAAGCCTTTGAAACTCTTAAGTCAGCTTTAATTTATGCACCTATTGTTCAGCCACCTGATTTGGATTTACCTTTTGAAATCATGTGTGATGCTAGTGATTATGCTGTTGGCACTGTTCTAGGGCAAAGAGTTGATAAGAAACTGAATGTTATTCATTATGCTAGTAAGACTTTGGACACTGCCCAAAGGAATTATGCTACTACTGAAAAAGTGTTTCTGGCAGTTGTGTTTGCTTGTGATAAGTTTAGATCGTACATTGTTGATTCCAAAGTTACTATTCATACTAATCATGCTGCTATTAAATATCTCATGGAAAAGAAAGATGCTGAGCCTAGGCTTATTAGGTGGGTTCTTTTGTTACAAGAGTTTGATCTTCATATTGTTGATAGAAAAGGGGCTGAGAATCCCGTGGCTGATAACTTGTCTAGATTGGAAAATGTGCTTGATGACCCACAACCTATTAATGATAGTTTTCCTGATGGGCAACTAGCTGCTATTAATGTTTCTTATAGTACTCCTTGGTATGCAGACTATGCTAATTATTTTGTTGCTAAGTTTATACCCCCTAGTTTTACTTACCAGCAAAAGAAAAAGTTCTTTTATGATTTGACACACTATTTCTGGGATGACCCACATCTTTATAAAGAAGGTATGGATGGTATTGTTAGACGTTGTGTGCCTGAGCATGAGCAGGAACAAATTCTTCGAAAGTGCCAATCCGAAGCTTATGGAGGACACCATGCAGGAGATAGAACCACACATAAGGTATTGCAATCCGGTTTTTATTGGCCTACTCTCTTCAAGGATGCTCGTAACTTTGTCTTATCTTGTGATGAGTGTCAAAGGATTGGTAATATCAGTAGACATCAGGAAATGCCTATGAATTATTCTCTTGTTATTGAACCATTTGATGTTTGGGGTTTTGATAACATGGGACCTTTTCCAAAGTCCAATGGGTATACTCATATTCTTGTTGATGTGGATTATGTCACTAAGTTGGTAGAAGCTATCCCTACTAGTAGTGCTGATCAGAACACCTCTATTAAAACGCTTAAGGAAGTTATTTTCCCAAGGTTTGGAGTCCCTAGATACATTATGATTGATGGTGGTTCACATTTTATTCATGGTGCTTTTCGTAAGATGCTTGCTAAGTATGATGTTAATCATAGAATTGCATCTCCTTATCATCCTCAGTCTAGTGGTCAAGTTGAGTTAAGCAATAGGGAGATAAAGTTGATTTTGTAGAAGACTGTTAATAGATCTCGAAAAACCTAGTCTAAGAAATTAGATGATGCTTTGTGGGCTTATAGAACTGCTTATAAGAATCCTATGGGTATGTCTCCTTATAAAATGGTTTATGGAAAAGCATGTCACTTACTATTGAATTGGAATATAAAGCCTTTTGGGCTATTAAAGAACTTAATTATGATTTCAAGCTTGCAGGTGAGAAGAGGTTATTTGAGATTAGCTCACTTGATGAATGGAGGACCCAGGCTTATGATAATGCCAAGTTGCTTAAAGAAAAAGTCAAACGATGGCATGATAAGAGGATCCAATAGAGAGAATTCAAAGTGGGTGAATATGTTTTATTATATAATTCTCGTCTTAGGTTCTTTGCAGGTAAACTTCTCTCCAAATGGGAAGGACCATATATTATCGAAGAAGTTTATTGTTCCGGAGCCATAAAGATCAATAATGCCACGGGTACTAACCCGAAGGTGGTGAATGGACAAAGAATCAAGCACTACATTTCAGGTACACCCATTAATGTTGAGACTAATATTATTGACACTATTACACCGGAGGAACATATCAAGGAGTCCTTCCGGAACACTCGAGAATACTGAAAAAGGGGTAGGTACGTGATACGGTAAGTAAACGGACTCCAGAAAATCTGCAAAAATATATTCTGTTAGTTTTGAAATATTTAGAAAAATACAAAAATAAAAGGAAGCTGAGAGGGTCCACCAGGTGCCCACACAGCACGTGGGTGCGCGCCCTGATGCTGTGCGGGGCCCTGGTGCACCTTCCCGACTCCGTTTTCCTTCTGTTTACTTGTTATGCAAGATAAAAAATCTATATATACTCCCCGGATTGATTTGACCACCGTATCACGAGATATCTTCTGTTCTAGTTTCTTCCTGTTTTCTGTCAGATCTAAAATCTCCATGGCCTCCTCAAGCTCCTCCAAGGACAAGTTCTACGAGAACGTCATCAACCCTTACCTCCTGGAGGTGATGAAGCACCCTCAGGAAGTTGTCACTCGTGAGGGGGTGCTCAACATCCGGGATGTCCAAGGCCCCAAGAAGATCGGGAGCGTGGAGGAAAGGCTCAAAGCGGTGGAGCAAGAGATCTTCCAGTGCAAGGGGATGGTGGAGCGTGGACTCAGCGCCAACCACACTATGATCACGACATTCACGCGTGAGAATAGGGTGGATGGCCAATCTTTGGAGAACATCATCCTCAAGTTTAACGACCGCATCAACTATCTTCAAGATCAAATCTATGACCTCCGTCACCAAAATTATGAGTATGAAGAAAAATTCAGAGGTATGAGTTTAGCTGCAAGTTTCAGGGCTCTGGAGCCTCGCTCCGCGTATTATGGTGGAGAGACCACCAGATGGAAGCCAGAGGATGATCCATCTTCTTCATCACCTTCATCACCTAAGGAGGAAGCTTGATCCCACGGGTATGGGCACTCCCCTTGGCTTGTGCCAAGCTTGGGGGAGGTGCCCTAGTATCGTATCACCACCACTTTTATTATCTTTTTCTATTTTCAATTCGATCCTTAGTTATTTCGTGATCTAGTAGAATAAAAGTTTGGTATGATCTATTTTTGAGTTTTAGTGTCCATCTATCTATCTATGTAATCGTGTGTGAGTTATATAATAAAGAGTAGTTTGCGTTTTGCTTCTTTACTTTTATGCATCAATCAAAAATAATGAAAAGAAAAAAGATCATATGCTAATCTTGTGGTGAGTAATGACATCACATAAAGAAAAGTATAAGTGGTAAAATTTATTGAAGGTTGACAAACATAGCATTGGTCAATGATGCAATTCATGAAAAAGTTAATAAGGAAGAGATGATTCACACGCAAATATACTATCTTGGACTTCTTTTGTGATTGTGACCACCCACTAAGTATTGTATGTCAAACAGTTGAGGTTGGACAAGGAAGACAACGTAATGAGTTATGTTTGTTCATATTCACATAGAAGGTATATTGTCATGGATCCTCCAACATGGGGTGCTTGCCCAATATCTATGCTAGCCAAAACTCCGCACTAAGTAGAAATACTACTTGTGCATCCAAAACCCTTTAACCAAATTCATGTCATGAGAGTCCACCATACCTACCTATGGATTGAGTAAGATCCTTCAAGTAAGTTGTCATCGGTGCAATAAGGCAATAAAAATTGCTACTAAATATGTATGATCTTTTATTGTAAGGGAAAACAAGCATGGTACGAACTTGTGATGGTGAAGAATAAAAGCAAGAAACTGCATAATAAATGTTGCTATCACAAGGGGCAATATCACATGACGTTCCTTTGCAATAAGAGTTAAGTGCATCCAACATTGAAAGTGCATGGCAACTCTGCTTCCCTCTGCGAAGGGCCTATCTTTTACTTTTATGCAAAGTGTCAAAGTTATTCTCTCTATTCCTTTTTATTTTATCCTTTGGCAAGCATCTTGTGGTTGGGAAAGATCTAGGCACATATATCCAGTTGAATGTGGGTGGGCATGAGTTATTATTGTTGACATCACCCTTGAGGTGAATAAGTTGGAATCTCTATCTTCCTCTGTGTCTGGCTGAAACTTGATGCTCCATATGTATGGTGTGAGTGTTAGCAATTATGAAAGACTAAATGATAGTTGAGTATGTGGACTTGCCAAAAGGCTCCTACATGTGACCCTTCCTGAAAGTACAATGAATTGCAATTGTGTTGTTGACTAAGACCATAGTTTGTTAGTTTTCAAGAAAGTTTATGCTTCATACTTCAGCATTGTGGTGAATTGTTACTTGTTCATATGAATTTTATGATAATATTTGTTGCTGCTATAATATTGTTCGTGATGCTTCCATGTCCGTATTTTGTTTTTATCGACACCTCTCTCTCTAAGCATGTGGGCATGTTTTTCGATTTCGGTTTTTCGCTTGAGAACAAGCGAGGTCTAAGCTTGGGGGAGTTGATACGTCCATTTTGCATCATGTTTTATTGCTGTTATTTATAAAGTATTTGATCAATATAACACTTCATGGAGTATTTCTAATGCCTTTTCTCTCTTAATATGCAAGGTTTACACAAGAAGGGAGAATGCCGGCAGATGGATTTCAGGGCCTGAAAAAGCTACAGCAGAGATACCGATTCTGCACATCTCCAAATGGGTTGAAATTTCACGGAGAATTATTTTGGAATATATAAAAAATATTGGGCCAAAGATCTACTGGAGGAGGGGTGCCAGGTGCCCACACAGCACCTGGGCACCCCCCCCCCCCGGGGCGCGCCCTGGTGTTGTGTGGAGGCCCTGGCCAACCTCAGGCCTCCTCCTTCTGGTATATAAGTCATTTTACCCTAAAACAATTAGGGGGAGACTTTCAGGACGAGGCGCCGCCGCCACGAGGTGGAACTAGAGCAGGAGCAATTTGGCTCTCCGGCGAGCAGATTCTGCCGGGGACACTTCCCTCCGGGAGGGGGAAATCAAAGCCTTCGTCATCACCACCAACCCTCTCATCGTGGGAGGACCAATCTTCATCAACAGCACCATCTCATCTCAAACCCTAGTTCATCTCTTGTATCCAATCTTTGTGTCAAAACTATAGATTGCATTTTGTGATTTGCCTGTAGTGTTGATTACTTATCGTAGTTGATGCTAGTTGGTTTGCCTCGTGAGATATTAAATGTTCAGATCCTTTATGTCATTCATTACCTCTCTGATCATGAACATGATGATGATGTGTGAGTAGTTACTTTTGTTCTTGAGGACATGGGAGAAGTCTTGTCATAAGTAATCATGTGAATTTGGTATTCGTTCGATATAATGATGATATGTATGTTATGATTCTCTTAGTGGTGTCATGTGAACGTCGACTACATGACACTTCACCATTCATAGGACTAAGGAACTCATTGTGGAGTAGTAATTAGATGATGGGTTGCTAGAGTGACAGAAGATTAAACCCCAGTGTATGCGCTATTCCGTAAGGGGCTGATTTGGATCCAAACGTTTATTGCTATGGTTAGACTTTGTCTTAATTCTCTTTTCGTAGTTGCGGATGCTTGCGAGAGGGGGTAATCATAATTTGGAGGCTTGTTCAAGTAAGAACAGCACCCAAGCACCGGTCCACCCACATATCAAATCATCAAAGTAGCGAACGCGAATCAAATGAACATGGTGAAAGTGACTACATGAAATTCCTGTGTGTCCACAAGAACGTTTGCACCACTATAAGTACTTGTTCCGGCCTGTCCTTTGCATTCAAAAGGATTAGGCTATCTTGATGCACCATATTTACATTTGTCACTTGTTACCCGTTACGAATTACCTTGCTATCAAACTATCTGTTACCGCTTGTTTCAGTGCTTGCAGAAACTACCTTGCTGAAGACCACTTGTCATTTCCTTCTGCTCCTCGTTGGGTTCGACACTCTTACTTATCGAAAGGACTACGATTGACCCCCTATACTTGTGGGTCATCAGTTGACTCTGGAGGCAAATATTCCCTGCAGTGGTTAGCACAATATATTTCTTCTCAATGGTAGTGCCAGAATAGGGTCACAAGCCAGCATGTCCCGACATGCAATAGTTGAGTTACTCACGTCCAAGCGTGAACTCACTTCTGGTCACTTTACTTGTCACAAGTTTTATCTCTTTAGGATTGATCAACTTGGGTAAAATAACACAAACAACAAGTATGCTCAAGTTTTATCATAATATTACCATGGTTGAGGATTTCTTTTTTGTATGCAAGATTATGGACATATGGACATTCCTATTCATGCAATTTTCTAATTAAGCAATCATGCATGCAAACACCATATCGCAAGTTCAAAACATGCTTGCCTTGATCAACGTAGGCAGAAGGTGATCCCAGGAAATTCTCAAAAAGATTTTCCTCCTCGTTTTCTATAAAACACAAAATAAACAATCCACATAAATTTCCATTACAGTAAAAAAAAGTTTTCAGAAATATTTTTAAATAAATACTATAAAAAACTAGGTTGAAAAAGAAAATTTTCAGGAAAAGAATCAATTGAAAATGAATTATGGATAAAAAGTAATGATGATTTGAAAATGAATTATGGATAAAAAGTAATGATGATTTGAAAATCAGGGACCTCTCTGTGATTAAATTATTTACCAGCGGGTCCTGGGACGGTAAAACAGAAAACGTTTCGAAGCGAATATGTTTTTCGAAAGTGAAGGCGTATTTTCAGAAAAGGCGTGTCCGAATTAAACGAAAAAGGATAAAAGACTGACGGGTGGGTCCCACCCATTAGGTTTAAATTCGAACGCGCTTTCGCGCTAGAACAGAGGAGGAAGGAGGGGTCACCGGCGGTGATCGACGGCGTCCCAAGGGATGGCGATGGGGCAGGTGTGCTCAGGATGTCCGTCCACGTTGGTGGGTGGTGGAGGTGGTCACCGGCGTGCACTGTGGCGACGGCAGCGGCGTCTCCGGCGGGTGACGGCATCGGTGAAAATGGATCTCACCCGAGGGGCCTGTGAACGTCAAATTGACATGCAGGTCAGACGAGTGGATGCACGAGGAGGCTGCTGGTGGAGTTTGAGAGGTGGAGGTGGACGGACGGCGTCGGTTTCTTCTCGGAACCAGAGGCGGATCGGGCAGCCAGAGTTGCGGAAGAAGACCTTCCCAGGGATCGTTCGACCCCTCTGGTTGACGATTGAGGATGAGTGGAGGTGGTGCCGGTGCTGATTCAAGCTCGAGGCGGCCTTTAAATAGGCGGGCGATGGTGGCCAGAGTTGGATGGATCACGGCGAAGTGATTGCGGCCGGTGGAGGTGGTTGGCGTCGGTTAGCGATGGTCGGCGAGGCTCATTGATGCCAGGTGAAGCTCCTCGAAGTGCCAGCGCGACAAGATCGAGCTCGATCCACTCCCCTCCCCCCAAAGTGGAGCTCGGGTACGGCCATGGCGCTCGGCGCCCGGCTCCGGCGACTGACAGGCTGGGCCTCGGGGGTCTTGGACGGTGTTCAGGAGATGCAGAGAGGCGACGCTTGGTGGAGGAGGTACGTTGGACGGTGCGGGGGTGTGATGGCGCGTCGGCGGCCGTGGCTAGCTGGCGGCTGCACATGGCTTGGCCGGCGGCCGTTGCACCGGCCTGCCACTACTATGGTGGTGGCGAGGGGCTAACGGAAGGGCCCCTGGATTGGGCATTGAAGGCCAGGTGAAGTGTGGTGCAAGCCATGTTGACTTACTATTGAATTGGAATATAAAGCCTTTTGGGCTATTAAAGAACTTAATTATGATTTCAAGCTTGCAGGTGAGAAGAGGTTATTTGAGATTAGCTCACTTGATGAATGGAGGACCCAGGCTTATGATAATGCCAAGTTGCTTAAAGAAAAAGTCAAACGATGGCATGATAAGAGGATCCAATAGAGAGAATTCAAAGTGGGTGAATATGTTTTATTATATAATTCTCGTCTTAGGTTCTTTGCAGGTAAACTTCTCTCCAAATGGGAAGGACCATATATTATCGAAGAAGTTTATTGTTCCGGAGCCATAAAGATCAATAATGCCACGGGTACTAACCCGAAGGTGGTGAATGGACAAAGAATCAAGCACTACATTTCAGGTACACCCATTAATGTTGAGACTAATATTATTGACACTATTACACCGGAGGAACATATCATGGAGTCCTTCCGGAACACTCGAGAATACTGAAAAAGGGGTAGGTACGTGATACGGTAAGTAAACGGACTCCAGAAAATCTGCAAAAATATATTCTGTTAGTTTTGAAATATTTAGAAAAATACAAAAATAAAAGGAAGCTGAGAGGGTCCACCAGGTGCCCACACAGCACGTGGGTGCGCGCCCTGATGCTGTGCGGGGCCCTGGTGCACCTTCCCGACTCCGTTTTCCTTCTGTTTACTTGTTATGCAAGATAAAAAATCTATATATACTCCCCGGATTGATTTGACCACCGTATCACGAGATATCTTCTGTTCTAGTTTCTTCCTGTTTTCTGTCAGATCTAAAATCTCCATGGCCTCCTCAAGCTCCTCCAAGGACAAGTTCTACGAGAACGTCATCAACCCTTACCTCCTGGAGGTGATGAAGCACCCTCAGGAAGTTGTCACTCGTGAGGGGGTGCTCAACATCCGGGATGTCCAAGGCCCCAAGAAGATCGGGAGCGTGGAGGAAAGGCTCAAAGCGGTGGAGCAAGAGATCTTCCAGTGCAAGGGGATGGTGGAGCGTGGACTCAGCGCCAACCACACTATGATCACGACATTCACGCGTGAGAATAGGGTGGATGGCCAATCTTTGGAGAACATCATCCTCAAGTTTAACGACCGCATCAACTATCTTCAAGATCAAATCTATGACCTCCGTCACCAAAATTATGAGTATGAAGAAAAATTCAGAGGTATGAGTTTAGCTGCAAGTTTCAGGGCTCTGGAGCCTCGCTCCGCGTATTATGGTGGAGAGACCACCAGATGGAAGCCAGAGGATGATCCATCTTCTTCATCACCTTCATCACCTAAGGAGGAAGCTTGATCCCACGGGTATGGGCACTCCCCTTGGCTTGTGCCAAGCTTGGGGGAGGTGCCCTAGTATCGTATCACCACCACTTTTATTATCTTTTTCTATTTTCAATTCGATCCTTAGTTATTTCGTGATCTAGTAGAATAAAAGTTTGGTATGATCTATTTTTGAGTTTTAGTGTCCATCTATCTATCTATGTAATCGTGTGTGAGTTATATAATAAAGAGTAGTTTGCGTTTTGCTTCTTTACTTTTATGCATCAATCAAAAATAATGAAAAGAAAAAAGATCATATGCTAATCTTGTGGTGAGTAATGACATCACATAAAGAAAAGTATAAGTGGTAAAATTTATTGAAGGTTGACAAACATAGCATTGGTCAATGATGCAATTCATGAAAAAGTTAATAAGGAAGAGATGATTCACACGCAAATATACTATCTTGGACTTCTTTTGTGATTGTGACCACCCACTAAGTATTGTATGTCAAACAGTTGAGGTTGGACAAGGAAGACAACGTAATGAGTTATGTTTGTTCATATTCACATAGAAGGTATATTGTCATGGATCCTCCAACATGGGGTGCTTGCCCAATATCTATGCTAGCCAAAACTCCGCACTAAGTAGAAATACTACTTGTGCATCCAAAACCCTTTAACCAAATTCATGTCATGAGAGTCCACCATACCTACCTATGGATTGAGTAAGATCCTTCAAGTAAGTTGTCATCGGTGCAATAAGGCAATAAAAATTGCTACTAAATATGTATGATCTTTTATTGTAAGGGAAAACAAGCATGGTACGAACTTGTGATGGTGAAGAATAAAAGCAAGAAACTGCATAATAAATGTTGCTATCACAAGGGGCAATATCACATGACGTTCCTTTGCAATAAGAGTTAAGTGCATCCAACATTGAAAGTGCATGGCAACTCTGCTTCCCTCTGCGAAGGGCCTATCTTTTACTTTTATGCAAAGTGTCAAAGTTATTCTCTCTATTCCTTTTTATTTTATCCTTTGGCAAGCATCTTGTGGTTGGGAAAGATCTAGGCACATATATCCAGTTGAATGTGGGTGGGCATGAGTTATTATTGTTGACATCACCCTTGAGGTGAATAAGTTGGAATCTCTATCTTCCTCTGTGTCTGGCTGAAACTTGATGCTCCATATGTATGGTGTGAGTGTTAGCAATTATGAAAGACTAAATGATAGTTGAGTATGTGGACTTGCCAAAAGGCTCCTACATGTGACCCTTCCTGAAAGTACAATGAATTGCAATTGTGTTGTTGACTAAGACCATAGTTTGTTAGTTTTCAAGAAAGTTTATGCTTCATACTTCAGCATTGTGGTGAATTGTTACTTGTTCATATGAATTTTATGATAATATTTGTTGCTGCTATAATATTGTTCGTGATGCTTCCATGTCCGTATTTTGTTTTTATCGACACCTCTCTCTCTAAGCATGTGGGCATGTTTTTCGATTTCGGTTTTTCGCTTGAGAACAAGCGAGGTCTAAGCTTGGGGGAGTTGATACGTCCATTTTGCATCATGTTTTATTGCTGTTATTTATAAAGTATTTGATCAATATAACACTTCATGGAGTATTTCTAATGCCTTTTCTCTCTTAATATGCAAGGTTTACACAAGAAGGGAGAATGCCGGCAGATGGATTTCAGGGCCTGAAAAAGCTACAGCAGAGATACCGATTCTGCACATCTCCAAATGGGTTGAAATTTCACGGAGAATTATTTTGGAATATATAAAAAATATTGGGCCAAAGATCTACTGGAGGAGGGGTGCCAGGTGCCCACACAGCACCTGGGCACCCCCCCCCCCGGGGCGCGCCCTGGTGTTGTGTGGAGGCCCTGGCCAACCTCAGGCCTCCTCCTTCTGGTATATAAGTCATTTTACCCTAAAACAATTAGGGGGAGACTTTCGGGACGAGGCGCCGCCGCCACGAGGTGGAACTAGAGCAGGAGCAATTTGGCTCTCCGGCGAGCAGATTCTGCCGGGGACACTTCCCTCCGGGAGGGGGAAATCAAAGCCTTCGTCATCACCACCAACCCTCTCATCGTGGGAGGACCAATCTTCATCAACAGCACCATCTCATCTCAAACCCTAGTTCATCTCTTGTATCCAATCTTTGTGTCAAAACTATAGATTGCATTTTGTGATTTGCCTGTAGTGTTGATTACTTATCGTAGTTGATGCTAGTTGGTTTGCCTCGTGAGATATTAAATGTTCAGATCCTTTATGTCATTCATTACCTCTCTGATCATGAACATGATGATGATGTGTGAGTAGTTTCTTTTGTTCTTGAGGACATGGGAGAAGTCTTGTCATAAGTAATCATGTGAATTTGGTATTCGTTCGATATAATGATGATATGTATGTTATGATTCTCTTAGTGGTGTCATGTGAACGTCGACTACATGACACTTCACCATTCATAGGACTAAGGAACTCATTGTGGAGTAGTAATTAGATGATGGGTTGCTAGAGTGACAGAAGATTAAACCCCAGTGTATGCGCTATTCCGTAAGGGGCTGATTTGGATCCAAACGTTTATTGCTACGGTTAGACTTTGTCTTAATTCTCTTTTCGTAGTTGCGGATGCTTGCGAGAGGGGGTAATCATAATTTGGAGGCTTGTTCAAGTAAGAACAGCACCCAAGCACCGGTCCACCCACATATCAAATCATCAAAGTAGCGAACGCGAATCAAATGAACATGGTGAAAGTGACTAGATGAAATTCCTGTGTGTCCTCAAGAACGTTTGCACCACTATAAGTACTTGTTCCGGCCTGTCCTTTGCATTCAAAAGGATTAGGCTATCTTGATGCACCATATTTACATTTGTCACTTGTTACCCGTTACGAATTACCTTGCTATCAAACTATCTGTTACCGCTTGTTTCAGTGCTTGCAGAAACTACCTTGCTGAAGACCACTTGTCATTTCCTTCTGCTCCTCGTTGGGTTCGACACTCTTACTTATCGAAAGGACTACGATTGACCCCCTATACTTGTGGGTCATCAGTTGACTCTGGAGGCAAATATTCCCTGCAGTGGTTAGCACAATATATTTCTTCTCAATGGTAGTGCCAGAATAGGGTCACAAGCCAGCATGTCCCGACATGCAATAGTTGAGTTACTCACGTCCAAGCGTGAACTCACTTCTGGTCACTTTACTTGTCACAAGTTTTATCTCTTTAGGATTGATCAACTTGGGTAAAATAACACAAACAACAAGTATGCTCAAGTTTTATCATAATATTACCATGGTTGAGGATTTCTTTTTTGTATGCAAGATTATGGACATATGGACATTCCTATTCATGCAATTTTCTAATTAAGCAATCATGCATGCAAACACCATATCGCAAGTTCAAAACATGCTTGCCTTGATCAACGTAGGCAGAAGGTGATCCCGGGAAATTCTCAAAAAGATTTTCCTCCTCGTTTTCTATAAAACACAAAATAAACAATCCACATAAATTTCCATTACAGTAAAAAAAAGTTTTCAGAAATATTTTTAAATAAATACTATAAAAAACTAGGTTGAAAAAGAAAATTTTCAGGAAAAGAATCAATTGAAAATGAATTATGGATAAAAAGTAATGATGATTTGAAAATGAATTATGGATAAAAAGTAATGATGATTTGAAAATCAGGGACCTCTCTGTGATTAAATTATTTACCAGCGGGTCCTGGGACGGTAAAACAGAAAACGTTTCGAAGCGAATATGTTTTTCGAAAGTGAAGGCGTATTTTCAGAAAAGGCGTGTCCGAATTAAACGAAAAAGGATAAAAGACTGACGGGTGGGTCCCACCCATTAGGTTTAAATTCGAACGCGCTTTCGCGCTAGAACAGAGGAGGAAGGAGGGGTCACCGGCGGTGATGGACGGCGTCCCAAGGGATGGCGATGGGGCAGGTGTGCTCAGGATGTCCGTCCACGTTGGTGGGTGGTGGAGGTGGTCACCGGCGTGCACTGTGGCGACGGCGGCGGCGTCTCCGGCGGGTGACGGCATCGGTGAAAATGGATCTCACCCGAGGGGCCTGTGAACGTCAAATTGACATGCAGGTCAGACGAGTGGATGCACGAGGAGGCTGCTGGTGGAGTTTGAGAGGTGGAGGTGGACGGACGGCGTCGGTTTCTTCTCGGAACCAGAGGCGGATCGGGCAGCCAGAGTTGCGGAAGAAGACCTTCCCAGGGATCGTTCGACCCCTCTGGTTGACGATTGAGGATGAGTGGAGGTGGTGCCGGTGCTGATTCAAGCTCGAGGCGGCCTTTAAATAGGCGGGCGATGGTGGCCAGAGTTGGATGGATCACGGCGAAGTGATTGCGGCCGGTGGAGGTGGTTGGCGTCGGTTAGCGATGGTCGGCGAGGCTCATTGATGCCAGGTGAAGCTCCTCGAAGTGCCAGCGCGACAAGATCGAGCTCGATCCACTCCCCTCCCCCCAAAGTGGAGCTCGGGTACGGCCATGGCGCTCGGCGCCCGGCTCCGGCGACTGACAGGCTGGGCCTCGGGGGTCTTGGACGGTGTTCAGGAGATGCAGAGAGGCGACGCTTGGTGGAGGAGGTACGTTGGACGGTGCGGGGGTGTGATGGCGCGTCGGCGGCCGTGGCTAGCTGGCGGCTGCACATGGCTTGGCCGGCGGCCGTTGCACCGGCCTGCCACTACTATGGTGGTGGCGAGGGGCTAACGGAAGGGCCCCTGGATTGGGCATTGAAGGCCAGGTGAAGTGTGGTGCAAGCCATGTTGACTTTGCCCAAAATTTGGTCCATCTAGATTCCGCCCCGAGAGGTGTTTGATGAAATGCCAATGTGAGCTAGGGATTTTATTTGAATCTGAATTTTTTTGTGGTGATGCTCTGGTGCAAAACAAAGGTGCTGTCAAAATTTCAGAATTTTTGGAGCTGTGGAAATTGAGGTTTCATCATAGGACAGGAATCTGGTCCAAATTTCATTCAAATGAAATTTGAAATATTTGAACATGAGACCAGAATGTTTTTGGAGAGATGGAGTGTGGGTACTGATCCTAAGCTAAGATAATTTTTGTAGGGTCAAAAATGCTAAGGAGAAAGTAGTTCCTTTGTAAACTCAAAGGGGGCTAAAAGTTGGTTTTGGAATTTTTTTAAATAGATAAAAGAAATTTTTGTGAAAGAAATTGAGTTGGGTACTGCCATAGGGCAGGGGAGGTGCTTGAGGAAATTTTGGAATTAAAATTTGAGTTTTAAAGGATCCTAGTTTCAAAAGAAATCAAACTTGATAATTATTTGAAAGAAAATCATTCCTCAATTATTTCAAATTTAAAACTTTTTAGAATATTTGTTAGATGAGAAATCCCATTTCTATAACCACAAGAAAGTTTTCAAAGACCCAATTAAAACTTTAAGATGGACCACAATGAAATAAAAGAAAGAATTGGAAAGGCCAAAATTAAATCCAGGCATTTTCTTTTAAAGAGAAGGAAATATTTCAATAATCAAAGGAAAATATTTTGCGGTGTTACAGCACGAGTCCAAACGCCCAAGAACCACCCCCTGGTTTGGTACCGGTTTGTGGGATTTCGGATGTCCGGACTCGTCCGTGGACGTTTGAGGGATGATATTGGATGGAAAAAAACATTCGGACAAGCCTATCCGGTCGTTTAGGGGAGGTTTGGTTATTCGCATTGGAGTTACCCTAATATACTCAACATGCTGTGTTGTTACAGTTACTCTTATATTTTTACCTTTCAAAGTTATATATAGTCGACGCTAAAATAACTTATACAATAAAATGTCTCAAGTCAACTCTACATGAAAAGAGCATGAAAAAAAGTTTTTTTTTCAAGCAGTCGGTAGGAGCTTTGACTTTTCATTAAGAAGAGAATTGACCAGTTTATATGGAAAACTGGCCCAAAACTGGTACATCTGCGTGACACGTGGACACGCCAAGAAGGGGTTTTATTGAGTTTCATTACGAGTGTCTTTCTTTTCCTCTCAAAGGTGATCAGGACAAAGCCTTCCTCCCATCGATCTCCACCAGCAAGTCCATGGATTCGGCTCCTCTCTACCTGCCACTCCAGCAGCCGGTGGCAGGGAGGGGAATCCTGATGCCTCGGCTCCGGTTAGTAGATAGGTTAGGATTTTAATTCTCATAGTGGCGGCGCTTGAACGGATGGCGGCGCTTCTTCTTCGAGCCAGTCTTTCGGGTTTCGATCCTCCTCCAGTTCGTCCGTCGGGACGGATTAGATCGGAGTGTTGGCGTAGATTCTTGCCAGCTCCTCGGGGCGACGAGGTTAGGATTTCTCATCGTGCATACGCGACGGCAAGATTTGGTGTCAGATTCTTCAAATCAATTCAAAGTTCAACCAGGACGGCTGCGGCTCCGGGGCGCTGGTCCTTAGGGGCACGTGCACAAAGACTTCCTGAGACTACCCATAGTGGGAGTAACATAGGTAGTAACATCAATGCCACCTAAGCAAAAAAGATGATGTGGCAGCTAATTAATGAGGAGAGAGACAAATTGAGTAACATAGCTAGTTACTCATACTATGAGTAACATCACACAAGATGAGTCTATAAGCTAATAAATAAAAACATCTATGTTACCACCTCTATGTTACTATCCACTATGGAGGTAGTAACTTAGACTAGTAACATATGAATGTTACTACTCTATGTTACTTCCCATTGTGGGTAGTCTGACTGTCATCGACAAGGTCAGGCCGGCTCCGGTATGGGAGCAACGATAGCGGCGCGTCGGCGGTAGTGGTCGTTCGATGGTACAGAGCTCTCAATGTAATTTTTATTATGTTCGGGATACTTTGTATTTCTGGTGAACCTTTGTAAAAGATCTGGATTATTTTTTAAAGTAGAAAACAAATTATCGGACAATATTAATAAAAGTTATGAATTACATTATTAGAAAAAGGTAAAAGGTGATAAAGCCTGCTTTCAAAAACAAATTGTTCTACACGAAACAGTTGAAAGAAAGTCGGTAAATAAATAAAGGGAAAAAAGGAAAAAGACAAGAAACAAAGGAGGGGTTTTTCCTTGCAGCAGAATACTACTCCGTACTCCTCGCCGCTCCGACCCTGACCCCGCCGCCGCCGCCGTCGCCTCCTCACCTTTGACGGCGAGCAGCCGCGTCGCAGCGGCGTGGGAGGGAGGCTACCACCGCCGGGACTAGCCCCGGGCATGGCGTGGGCGGCGGTCAGGTCGGTCGTGAAGCCCTGCATCGGCGGCTCCCTCATCGGCCTCACCGTCTCCGACCGCTACTTCTCCCTCGCCGCCGTCCACGGCGCCTCCATGCATCCCACCTTCGAGGGAAGCAAGGGTAAACTCCCCTCCCCGTCCACAGGCAGACACGACCCACCGGATTCTCGACCGATTTCTGACCGCCGTACGCCGGCGCCGCCAGGTGGACGCGAATACGCGCTGGTGAAGCGGAGCCCCCGCTACGACTACTCCCGCGGCGAGGTCGTCATCTTCGTGTAAGCCTGCTTCTGCTCGCCGCCGCCACCGAGTCCCCCGCCTGGGCGTTTCCTGACTCCTGTAGATACTGGATCTTGATTCTTTTTGGTGCTGCTGTATGCATGTGTGTGTGCAGGTCGCCACTGGAGTAAGGCGATCAAGAGGGTGATTGGGCTGCCCGGCGACTGGATCAGCGTCCCCGAGACGGAGCAGATCCGGAGGATTCCGGAGGGCCACTGTTGGGTCGAAGGGGACAATGGCAGACTCGAGAGACTATGGCCCTGTAAGAAATCATTCTACTACTCCCTTGGAATTTTCCTGTATTTTGCGTCATCTTGCTAGAAAAATCTGTTTTGCAAAGATTTTAGTTCTGGAATTTCCCTGGAATGCCACCCACCCACTCATCGCCATGGAAGATTTAGTCACCCCTGGAGACTTTTCTGCTTTGCAAAGAGTCTCTCCGAGACTTGTTTGGCAGAGAGGCCACTCAAATTTTGTCCGGAGAGACTTGTTTCGAATAGGAAACATAACCAAGATGTCGATTGTCCAAGTTGCATCATACTATTTTCCTGTTCCATTTTCACCCCATTGTGGAGATCAACATCAGGCCTATCCTGGACTATGAAGAATGCAACAGTTTTCAACTAAATACTGAACTAGCATAATATAAGCCACACCGACTGATTGGTCTCTGAAGAACTAACCAAAGGAGCAAATGTACAAACAAACTGGTTACATATCCTCTGGAAGATTACTACTAATAAAGTATGGAGTTCCATATCAAGATGATTTAAGTATGAAGTTGTGATTCTCATCATCACTGACCAAGAAAGAGCCCCCTGCAATGAATTGCCCCCCTGCTTTCTCCACCGAAGTCCATCTGGAAAAGCCCAAACATTTTCCACGGCAAAATTTGCTAGAACAGAGTGCACATATGTAAATTGTAGAAGGAGTCCAAGGAAAGACATATGCAAATATAATTGACAGTAATTATTTTTTATAACTGTCACTATAAAATACTGGGATACAATTCAGTCATATGTAAAGTGTGGAAAGAGTTCAACAGCAAATAAATACAAAGATAATTAAAAACAATTAATTTGGACCCACCGTGAATATCACATACTGGTGCATTTTTGCATGCTGCTTGGACAGTTGGCTTGTCCATGTCACATGTTTGGACGTTTAGACAAGTATCCGTGTGTCACCCGCCCACTCATCAGTTGTCAGAGTCAAAGTCATCCCTGGAGACTTTTCTATTTTTCCAAGTGTCTTTGCGAGACTTGGCAGATGCCAGCCTAGTTAAATTTGTCCAGAAGCCGACCAGCAGCTTACCTCATCAATCTCAGCCATGGAGGTTGCCATGTCTGCAGTTGCAGGAGAAATTGTGAGCCGATTCATCTCCTTCCTGCTGAATAAGTACCATTCGAGCCGTCCACGCTCGGAGGAGAAGGCGGTGGAGAGGTTGCGGCATCTCCTGATGAGAGTCTGCACCATCGTCGAGGAGGCGGACACGCGATACATAACCAACTTCGGGATGATGATGCAGCTCAAGACTCTTTCAGAGGCCATGTACCATGGATACAGTGTGCTGGACAACTCGAGGTACCGGGTCCTCTGATGCAGGCTGCGATAAGGTTAGCAGCAATGACTCATCTAGCAGCAGCTTGTATCTAGCCAAGCGTTCTCGAACAACAACTGACAAGGCCACACACCTGAAGTCACATGGTGCCTTGGAAAGCTTAGAAACTGCTGTTGCTAACATGGCAGAATTTGTTGTGCTTTTGGGTGAATGCGAGCGCATTTCGCGTAGGCCATATGATGTTTATCTTTACACCCACAACTTCATGTTCGGCCGAGATGTTGAAAAGCAAATGCTCTTGAGCTTCTTGTTGCAACACAACGACCCTCCTGGTGATCATGCACCGGAAGTTCTTCCGATTATAGGTGGTGCAGGAATTGGGAAGAAAACTTTGGTTGCTCATGTGTGCGGCAACGAAAGGGTTCGCTCACACTTCTCCTCTATTTTGCACTTGAATGGAGACAGCCTTTTGAGAACACTAGACCATGGAAGGACCATGGAAGGGGTGATCTTGGCGGTTATTGAGTTTGCTTCTGATGTAGGTTACGGTGACTGGAAAAAAATTCACCCATTTCTCATAAGAATGGGCAGAGGTAGCAAGATCATCATCATAAGCCGACTTAAAAGATTATCCCGGTTTGGATCTGTGAAACCGATTTTCCTAAGGATTATGTCTTACGATGAGTTGAGGTACCTTTTCAAAACACTGGTATTCGTGAGCATAGACCCCGCAGAACATCTGCGGCTAGGACAGATAGTAGATGAATTTGCCAAGGTGTTCCACAATGCACAAGTTTCACTTGTCGCAACAAATGTGTTTGCGGATGTTTTGAGAAGCAACCTCGATGCTCAGTTCTGGTGTTGCATATTTGACAAGGTGATAAGATTGGTCAAAAGAAACTTCTCCATATTGTAGGGTAACGCAGCAGAAAACAAAAAAATTCCGACCTACGCACCAGCCCAGGACCACTATGGAGACTGCATACAAGATTTGATCATTTCGTTACCGACTCGTAGCGCAGCGGAAGTAGAGTCGATGACGATCGGCGGTGCAGATCCCCGCAGCTAGGATTTACAACCTCCCAACTGTGAGGATGTATACCCTCGTCTTCCCTTCGAACAGCCCTCCGGGAGGCGGTCGAACAGTCCCCCGGACGGTGTCGCGGACAGCCCTTCGGGAGGACCTTCGAAACTCGAACGGTCACTCGGACAGCCCTTCGGGAGGACTCACAGAACTTGGACCGTCACTTGGACAGCCCTTCGGGAGGCACTCACGAACAGCCCCTCGGGTACTAAGATCGAAACTATGACCTCTCTACAGAGTTGCACACATACGGTGTCATCTATCCGGCAGGGCTTCGCCGTCAAGAACTAGTTCCCACCGGAACCCAGACAGCCTTTCGGCTCTACGAAACTCTTTTCGTGGGAGGGAGAGAGAAGCCAGATCATTGCATGGTACTTGTATGTGAGAAGGGATGAAGTTTGCGGGCAGCCCACTCTCCTCTATTTATAGGAAAGCCAAGGGGTAAAGTTGGCATTCACAAATACCAAAAGTACCCCCACTTTATGTCATTCACATAAAGAATAAAGCAAAAAGGAGTGCCATGTGGAGCTCCATGGAGCTCCACCCTCCATGGCCGGCCACCCCTTGGGGTGCCCCCCAAGGGGGCTTCCTTAGTGCCCAAGGCTTCTAGAAGCCTTTTGGAAAATTTCCCAAAAGGTGCTTTCCATAAAAAATCCCAAAAATCACTTTCACTATTCACGACGACATTTGTCTGCGTCCGTTCGAACTGAAAATATTTATGTGGGCTTAGAAAATTTCCAGTCCCCACTAAAATAATTTTCAATGCATTCTGGAACAATTCCAGTTTAGTGATTTCATCTGCGAAAAGCATCTGAAGCGGTTTCGGCAGCTCCGGAACATTTCCGGTTTTCATCTCCGAAAATTCCCGAAAGTTTCCAGAATGATTTTGGCATCCTCCAAGAATTATCAGGCATGTGCCGAAACCAATTTGACTTTATGGTATCCTCTTAAACAACTTTTCAGTTTCACCGGAACTCATCCGGTGACCTCTCTCTGCGGAACTTTTCCGCTGTTCGAAACTTTTTCGGTGTCCGAAACTTTTTCGGTGATTTTCTCTCAGACTCTCTATCTAGTATTCAGCAGATAGATGACCCTTAAGCGTGTGACCCTATAGGTTCGGTGAAGTATAGACATGACACGGAACCCTTTCCGATCAATGATCAACATCGGAGCCGTGGACACCCATATTGACCCCTATAACCACACGAATGAATATTCGAGTGAACCTCCAGTTGCCGTGTGCTATTCCTGTTGCTTCGCGATATGTTACAAATACCCGAGGTGAGACATGTTGGCATTCCCGTGGATCAACAACTTGTCCACTATGCTAGTTACCTCGTTACCGGTATTGTTCTCTTTTCTCGTTACCGTGTTCCGGCATCCCCGTGATCAAATCAAAAAGTGTCTGGCCAGACGATGATGGATATCATAACACCGAGAGGGCCCAGAGATATCTCTCCATCGTCGGAGGAGCAAATCCCAATCTTTAGCTATCAAGTTACTTGACATACTTTTCCATGAACCCGTAAGCCGCCGTAATAGCCACCCATTTACGGATGACGTTTAACAAACCACAAAGTTCATGAAGCAAGCATGAAGAAACTCGATACTCTCATGGTCTAAGGAATCATGCAAACGTTAACCATCTCTGTGTTATTAACCATTAACTTGTGACGAATGTATCTCATAGCATAACATCAATCGGGTCGATTCAACACAAATGTTCTTCTAACATTAGTGCCCTCAAAATTGCTGGCATAGACATGCCCATGATCAGGAAAACAGGACCATCATGCAACACTTGAGCTAGTCTTAGAGGCTAGACTAGGAATACATTTTACCGTTTATTATTCCACACGTGCATATGAGTCTTCCTCCGTGCCTCGTGGTTATTGCAGACTCGAGAACCATAGCAGTTATAGCATGGAACATAAACATAATAATGAGCATGGAGATAAAAAATAACTTTTATTATTGCCTCTAGGGCATATCTCCTACAGACTCCCACTTGCACTAGAGTCAATAATCTAGTTAATGCTAATGCACTTTACACCTGTGGCACACCGGTGTAAATATGCTTCGCTTGTGGTATAGCCTGATGTCCAACGGATCTGACGACTTCAGCTCCGTGTGTATCTTTGTATATCCTCGTGTTTTCACGCTTTCACAAAATTCATATTTTGTGTGGACTTGGTTTTGTATGTATGTGAATCACAGGTCGAACCTGGATTCCTCAGACTGAGTCATGGAGCAACTACCTGCAGTAGTGCCCCATTGACAAAAGCCATCTTGGAACCATACTAAGTTCATGAATGAACTATATGATTCAACATCTTCTTTGTCGCTTTTCAAAGCGGCAACATACTTCGCCTCTGTTATAGAATTCGCCACAGTAACTTGTTTGGAACATTTTCAAACTAACTGTGCCACCATATTGTGTGTTACACAAAACCCTTAATTTAAATCGAAAATCGCTTGGAGCATGGATGAAGACTGTATCGATGTAACCTTTTACAACGAACTCTTCATGATCTCCGCTTGCGAGAAAACATGTTATCAGTGCTACTATAGTACTCAATGACGCTTTTTCACTGTTGTCCCATGATCAGAACTTTTCATCACTTTGGTATCTATACTCGCAACAACTTTGGGAGTATTGGACATATCTGGTTGTTTTTCATACCATGGAATACATGATTAATCCAAACACAAGAGTGTGTGGAATCTCCATCATGTATTTTGCTCATCAGTGTTTTGGGACACCGAGTCTTGCAAAAACTCTTTCCATGTGACTTCGGCAAGAATCACTCCTTGACGTTTTTAATGCTAAAAGGTTTTAGCATCTTGTCAATATGTATCTTTGCTCAGCCCCATTAGGTAAATCTATCTTCATAGATCATCATGCCTAATATAAAGGCTATTTAGCCCAAGCACTTCATCGAAAAACTATTTTCAAATGAAGTCCTAATTCGTGTCAAGAAATTTATTTCCAATTAACAATGTGTCAAGCACACAATGTTTTTTAGAAATTTTATTATGCTCCCACTTACTTTCTTGAATCATAAGCATCTTCGTTACCCATTGATGAAGTCAAAACCCTTTTAACCATTTCATCAAAACACGAAGATTTCAACTCCATTTTGCTCTCTTCTGTCCATCGCTGGAACTCTGAAGTTTGCATACTTACTAGCATCCTCAGGACTGACAAAATACCTTGGACTGTAACACATGCAAGTCCTTGGTTTATTTCCATCATATGGAAATCCTATTGTCATCCATATTTCATATCTCATGACTGAAATATGTATTAATTGCTAGTTCAACCCGAACCAACTTTAAGCAACGCTACGGTGAAACAACCTCATCGTAGTCAACTCCTTGAACTTGTTATTTCAACAAGTCGAGCTTTATGGATAAAACATTTTTATCCGTATCAGTTTTAAGTTCCATAAAATTCGTTAGACTCTAAGTCTTTCGAAAGGTGTATCAAGATTTTAATCTTGAAACATTTATATGGAAACTATCTCGGATTGTATTGGCATTTAGCCAATTCTGGAGTCAGGGCCCATCAACGCTTCCTTGTGTATCGTAGGTATACTGTTGTCTAACAACAATGTCTCGTCTGCGCACCTGAGAGGTTTGCACGAGCCTTGCCTACGTGGTTCAGCTGCAAGTTCGACCGAAGTCCGTACATTTTATTGTAGAGACTTCCGTATCATTCGTAGTAGGAAACTCTGGAATTACTTCCAAGGTCTCTTTCCTTTGACCTGATGACAGAGATACTGGTTATCTCGTCGACTTGCATTATTCTCCAACTCACCTTTTTGAAAAAACCATTTTCTTCAAAAAGCATACCGTTCTTTGTGGCAAACCTATTTGCCTCGGTATAGTGAGGGAGGAATACCCAATTACTTGGGATAACCTACAAAGTAGCACTTGTCTGATTTGGAATAGGTTTGTAACCTTTTACACAAGCCCCATATTCCAAATGTTAAGAAAAGATATAACATGGTTGGGCGTACCATACCATGGTGTCATTTCAACAGACCCGATGGAGCTCTTTTCAGTGTAAAAAGCCGCAGTCTCTAAAGCATCACTTTAAAAGGGATAATGGCAAATTTATTTATGTCATGTTTGATCTTACCATGTCATAAATGGTTCGATTATATCTTCACGGACTTTCCACTTGCAGTGGTGTTCCGGGAGGTGCAAGTTATGGAACCCCTTTCACAACTCATCAGACATTCGCTAAACTTGTAACTCAAATATTCCTTTCTGCAATCGAATTGTAGAAACATAATTTTCTTGTTACAATAACCATCTACTTCATTTTTGAAAACCTTTCGAATGAATTCAAAAGATCCAGACTTACGTCTCATCAAGTAAATATCCACATATCTACTTGAGTCATTTCTGAAGATAGATAAATCCACTACTAACAACATTTATCGGACTACACACATCAAATGTATGACCACCAATAAGTTTGTTGTCCATTCCTTATGGCCTGTGAATGGTATTTTAGTCACTTCACTTTTCGGAGAAAAGTTGCAAGTGTCAGATGATTCAAAATCAAACGACTTCAGAATCCATCATAATGGAATTTTCCATGCGGGTTTCACCAATGTGACCAAATGCAGCGCCACACTTGTGTGGTATTCTTTTAGTCTTGCGACATTTAGCGTCAGTGTGTATGGATGTATCATATTACTATCAATATTCATAACATACATGTAGCGACCCGACCCGAATGGATCGAATCTCTGTGTTCAAGTGTCATCCCTGGATCGGTAATGCTGACACACACAGTACTTGAGGGATTTATAACAGAGTAGCAATCACACACTTATTACATCGAATGTCTCAAAAGAGAACTGCTTACAATAAATATGGCGTAAGGCCATCTAAATAAGATAACAGCGGAAGGCTTGGAAGATAAAGTGAGTCCATCAACTCCAACGGCATAGCTGAGTGCACGACAACGACCTAGCACACCTTACTCTTCGTCTGAAAAGTCTGCAACACGATACGTTGCAGCCCGAAACGGGTCAGCACATGGAATATGCTGGCAATATAACACAGTAGAGCAATGAACAGAGTAAATGCTAATACTACATGCATATTTGGCTGGTGGAAAAGCTCTAGTGTTATACTGTTTTGCGAAAAGCCAATTTTTCCCTACAACAAAGGAATATATTTTATTTAACTATCATGGTGGTTGTTGAACATTGAGAAGGTAAATCCCCCTCTCAATCCCAATTAAAAGTAAATATTAATCCCAACAAATTAATTTAGAGTGATGGGATTCAATATGATGATCCAAGAACCAGATACTCAAGATGTCCATAACCGGGGACACGGCTAATCATGATTAGTTTGTACACTCTGCAGAGGCTTGTGCACTTTTCCCCACAAGACTCGATCTCCTCCGTTGGATTTCTCGCACTACATGGTGTTTGACAAACGGATGACCGAGACACAGTCTTTCAGAAACATTTACTCTTTACTCTGGGTAGACCGTTACACCTACTTTCCCCTACATCTGCTAGCCTACCACTGAAAGAGGTCATGTAACATACTCAACTATGCTAGAGCCCATAATAGCTTGTGGCTGCACACGGAAGTTTCTAGCATGAATAATCTTATGATCCCTTTGAGCCTGGGTGGCGGACCGTAGGAGGATCACACGGTATATCCCCGGGATCTCCTAGGACAACACTGGTATATCCCCAGGTGCCCAAACAAGCAATCCACCCAGATGTGTATTAAAGTTGCCACCTTAAGTTGATCCATTCATTAAAAATCTCACATCTGTCATGGAATACACTCAAAACCCAATCCACGTCTACGAGCATAGCATGGCAACATAAGCATAGCGTGGAAGTAACTCCCAAGGGTTTTATAATAAAAGGGCAATAGGTTCTACCTCATCATCTACTTCCCAGTACCCACCAGTTAATCACATCCTAATCATGCAATATTTGAGGGTCGAAACTAATGCATAAAAACTGGGTAACGAAGAAGTATGATCAATGTGTTACTTGCCTTGCTGACGATCTGCAAATCCTAGAGACTCGTAGTAGCACGCTTCGCACTCCGGGAATTCTATCGCAAACAAACAATAGCATACATAAGCAATCAAGCGAAGATGCACGGGTAAAACCCAAATGAGAAGACCTAACCAGAAAGTTCAACTGAAGAACTCCGGTTTGCAAAAAGAATCGAATCAAACGGAGCAACGAAACTCAAACTGCGAAAGAAACAAGCTTTGATTACTAATCTGGACTAAAGTCAAATTTTACAGTAGCAAAAACTTGTTTAAGTTGGTTAAACAGAAAGAGGGCTTCGAGACGAAGATCTAGGCGCTTGAATCGCCTGATTCCGACAAACGAGCGAAAAGTTATAATAAAACGAAAATCGGATCAGAAATCACGATCGAAAATAATCGCGGAAAATCCGAGAAAAAGAAAACTAACGAACAGGCTAACGAACGAACGTTCGCTGTCTGCGGTTAAATGGTGAAAACCGTTCGTTAAAACGAACGTACGGACGAACGTCCGCTAAATAACTAAACCGACGGAAAACCGATCTAAAAAGAATAAACCGGTATTTAAAAAAAACCGAATCTAGATCTAGGGTTTAAACAAAAACCGAACGGTTTTTCTCATGAAAACCGACGGCGGCGGCGGCTACCTCCGGCGGTCGGCGGGACAGCGGCGGCGGCGAGGCGACGGGGCAGGGCGCGCGCGGTGCGGCGGCGCGGTGCGGCGGGCGGGGTGCGGCGGCTCGGCGGCGAGCGGCGGCGGCTGGCGCGGCGAGCGAGGCGGCGCGGCGGCTCGGCGGCGCGGCGAGGGCAGGCGGCGGCGGCGGCGGCTTGGGGCTCCAGGGGGGGCCCCGGGTCGGCTTTTAAAGAGGGGGGAGGGGTGGCGGCTTGGGGAAGGGGGCGAGGGCGGCGACGGCGGCGGCTCGGACTCCTCCGGCGAGTCCGTCTCCGGCACGGGACGGGATGGCGGCACGGGGCGGCTGGGCCGGCTGGGCTTCGGCCCGGTTCGGTCCGGCGGATTTTTTTTTTTATATAATTCCGCGCAGAAAAACAAATAAAAGAAATACTAAACGGACTCCAAAATTCCCGAAATAAATTTTCCCCGTCCTCTAAAAATCTCCCGGACAAGGTAAACATTTATTTGGGACTCTAATGCAATTTTGAAAAATGCATATTTTTTCTAAATTCAAATAAAATTGCAATAAAATCCAAATAAATTATTTATTTGATTTTAATATTTTTCCTCCAATATTCCATTTATTTGGGAGAAGTCATATTATCTCCTCTCATATATTTTTAATATGAAATATTTTCGGAGAGAAAAATAATTAAACCAAATTGATCCTTGTTTCAATATTTGAGAAAATTCAAATATGAAAACGGTGAAATCCCCAACTCTCTCCGTGGTCCTTGAGTTGCTCAGGATTTCGAGGATCGCAAAACGAAATGCAATAAAATATGATATGCATGGATGACCTATGTATAACATTCCAAATTAAAAATTTGGGATGTTACAAACCTACCCCCCTTAAGATGAATCTCGCCCTCGAGATTCGGGTTGGCTAGAAAACAGGTGTGGGTGGTCCTTCCGGAGGTCTTCTTTGCGCTCCCAGGTGGCTTCATCTTCGGTATGATGACTCCACTGAACTTTGCAAAACTTGATAACTTTGTTGCGTGTAACTCGGCTGGCAAACTCGAGAATCTTGACGGGTTTCTCCTCGTAGGTTAGATCACTATCCAATTGAATTGCTTCTAGGGGCACTGTATCTCTTAGAGAAATATCAGCCATCTCCGCATGGCACTTCTTCAACTGGGAAGCGTGAAACACATCATGAACTCCTGTCAGTCCTTCGGGCAATTCCAACTTGTAGGCAACTTCACCCATACGTCCCAATACTCGGTATGGTCCTACAAACCTCGGGGCTAACTTTCCTTTAACTCCAAAACGTTTCACTCCTCGTAAGGGTGATACTCGTAGATATGCTCTGTCTCCGACTTCATAGGTTACCTCCTTGCGTTTTGGGTCGGCATAACTCTTCTGTCTGGACTGGGCTACTTTCAGTCTATCTCGAATCAGCTTAACCTTCTCTTCGGATTCCTTAATCAAATCCGGTCCAAACAACTGACGGTCTCCAACTTCATCCCACATCAACGGTGTTCTGCACCTCCTTCCATACAAAGCCTCGAAAGGTGCCATCTTCAAACCGGCTTGGTAGCTGTTGTTGTATGAGAACTCCGCGTAGGGCAAATTGTCATCCCAACTAGATCCATAATCTAGCGCACAAGCTCTTAACATGTCCTCCAGAATCTGATTGACTCTCTCGGTCTGTCCATCTGTCTGCGGATGAAAAGCTGTACTAAACTCTAGCCTGGTTCCCAATGTCTGGTGTAGTTGGCGCCAAAACTTTGAAGTAAACTGGGTTCCTCTATCTGATACGATGGTCCTCGGAACTCCGTGCAGACATACGATCCTGGTCATATATATCTTGGCCAACTTTGCACTCGTATATGTGGTTTTCACTGGGATAAAGTGAGCTACTTTGGTCAACCGATCCACTACTACCCAGATAGAATCATATCCTGATCGGGTCCTGGGTAATCCGGTGATGAAATCCATGCCAAGCTTATCCCACTTCCATTCGGGTATTGGCATAGGCTGTAGCAATCCTGCGGGCTTCTGATGCTCTGCCTTCACTCTCTGACATACATCACATACGGCTACATACTCAGCAATATCCCTCTTCATACCCGTCCACCAGAAACGCTCTTTTAAGTCCAAATACATCTTGGTGTTTCCGGGGTGTATCGAGTATGGCGAGTCATGAGCCTCCTGTAGTATCAACTTCCTGATCTCGGCATTATTGGGTACATACACACGGTCCTCAAACCATAAAGTGTCGCGCTCATCTTCACGAAAACCTTTGGTTTTTCCTTTGCGCATTCTATCCTTTATCTCGGCAATTTCTTTGTCCTCTTTCTGAGCTTCTCGAATCCTTCCCAATAATGTTGACTGAACTTCCATAACTGCGACAAAACCTCTAGGGACTATCCCCAAACGAAACTCCCTGAGATCTTCGGATAACCCCTTTGGTAAACCTCCGCTTTTGAGGGTATTGACATAACTCTTCCGGCTCAAAGCGTCTGCTACGACATTGGCTTTTCCTGGATGATAATGCAACTTCATATCATAATCCTTTATAAGTTCCAACCATCTCCTCTGCCTGAGGTTCAGCTCCTTCTGAGTGAAAATATACTTCAAGCTCTTGTGATCCGTGTACACATCACAACGATTCCCAATAAGAAAATGTCTCCAAGTCTTAAGTGCATGAACTACAGCTGCTAACTCCAAGTCATGCGTGGCATAATTCAACTCATGCGGCCGAAGCTGACGTGAGGCATATGAAACAACTCTTCCTTCCTGCATAAGTACTCCTCCCAGTCCTAAGCGAGAAGCGTCGCAATACACTTGGAAATCCTTGCGTCTATCTGGCAGAATCAGAACTGGGGGTGTAACCAAACGTTTCTTCAGTTCCTGAAAACTTGCCTCACATTCATCTGTCCATTTGAACTTAGTGTCCTTCTTCAGTAACTCCGTCATAGGCTTCGCAATCTGGGAAAAATTCTCGATAAATCTCCGATAATATCCTGCAAGTCCAAGAAAACTGCGGATCTCCCCTACTGAGGTGGGTGCCAACCACTCAGTGACAGACTGAACCTTAGTGGGGTCTACTGCTATACCTTCGCCCGATATAACATGTCCAAGAAATCCAACTTCCTTCAACCAAAACTCACATTTGCTGAACTTGGCATACAACTGATGTTCCCTGAGCTTCTCGAGAACTAAACGCAGATGCTCCTTGTGCTCCTCTTCATTCTTTGAGTATACCAAGATATCATCAATGAACACCACGACAAACTTATCCAAGAACTCCATGAACACCTTGTTCATCATACTCATGAAATAGGCAGGGGCATTAGTCAATCCAAATGACATAACTGTGTACTCATATAGCCCATACCGGGTGGTGAAGGCTGTCTGAGGTATATCCTGTTCTCGGATCTTCAGCTGGTGATACCCTGATCTCAGATCGATCTTGGAGAACACTTTAGCTCCTTGCAACTGATCGAACAAATCATTAATCATTGGCAGTGGGTACTTGTTCTTAATCGTCACTTCATTCAATGCGCGATAATCAACAACCATTCTCAAGGATCCATCCTTCTTCTCAACAAAGAGCACTGGGGCTCCCCACGGTGATGAACTTCGTCGAATGTAACCTTTCTCCAATAATTCCTTGATCTGCTTCTTAATCTCCTCCAGATCATTTGCGGGCATCCGGTATGGTCTCTTTGATATTGGTCCGGTGCCTGGCAACAACTCTATCAAGAATTCAATGTCTCGATCCGGCGGCATGCCTGGTAACTCCTCTGGAAATACATCCGGGAAATCTTTCACAATAGGTACCTCCTCCTGAACAACTCCCGTGAGAGAATTTACTTGGCTCCTTCTAGGCACATGCCTAGATACATACTTGATCCTTTTTCCCTCCGGGGTGGTAAGCGAAATCGACTTACTCGCACAATCGATGCTTCCTCCATACATCGATAGCCAATCCATGCCCAGTATCACATCCAATCCTTGTGACTTCAAAACTATCAGGTCTGAGGGGAAAACATGACTTCCAATGATCAATGGCATCTGAAAACATCCTTGTCTTGCCATATACTCCGCACCGGGTGATCTTACTAACATGGGTGTCCTAAGTACCTTAGTGGGCAACTTATACTTATCCACGAATCCCCTTGATATGTATGAATGCAATGCACCAGTATCGAAAAGAACAATTGCAATAAAAGACTTAACCAAAAACTTACCGATAACTGCATCAGGCTGCTCCTCAACCTCCTCCACGTTCACGTGGTTCACTTGTCCTCGGTTGAATGGATTGGGCTTCTTCCCAGCGCTTCCATTACCATTGCCGTTCTTCAATTCTGGACATTCGTTGGCATAATGTCCAGTCTTCCCGCACTTGAAACAGGTAATGTGGCTTTGATCCTTCTTGGCGGGTGTGGCTGGGTTAGAGCTGTTCTGATTATTGCCTGCTCCATGTCCATTTCCATTCTTGTGGCCATTATGGTTGTGTGAACTTCCTCCATTGTGGTTATGACCTCCATGGTTATGAACAAGCCCTCCCGAGTTCGGGGTGAACCGGGGCTTCTGCTGAGCTCCTGAGTTGAACTTCCCTTGTCCATACTTCCTCTTGCGGCTATCAATCTGCTGCTGCTTCCCTTCAATCATAAGAGCTTTGTCTACCAACTCCTGGTAGTTGTTGAATGTTGCCACCATCAACTGCATACTCAGCTCATCATTCAACCCTTCCATAAACTTCTCCTGCTTCGCGGCATCAGTGGCCACATCATCCGGGGCATAGCGAGCTAATTTACTGAACTCATCCACGTACTGCCCCACGGTACGGTTTCCCTGGCGTAAGTTGCGAAACTCACGCTTCTTCATGCTCATAGCTCCTGCTGAGACATGTGCAGTGCGGAAAGCTTGCTGAAACTGATCCCAAGTGACATTGGCTGTAGGGAATGTGGCTGTGAAATTTTCCCACCATGAGGCTGCGGGTCCATCCAATTGAAGTGCGGCAAAACGCACCTTCTCAGCGTCTGTGCATCCTGCGGTGGTCAACTCCCTTCCAATCCTGCGTAGCCAGTCATCCGCAACTATTGGCTCGGTGCTACTGGAAAACACCGGCGGCTGCAACCTCAGAAAACGGGCTAAGTTGTCAACTGGTGGTGGTGGCGGTGGGTTGTTGTTGTTGTTGTTGCCTTGGTTCTGAACTAGTAGCTGCATCAGGGTATTCTGCTGTTGAATCAACTGAGTGAGCTCCGGTGGGAAAACAAATCCGGTGTCGCGTCTCGGAGGCATCTGATGGGTTTAGAGGGAAGAGATTAGAATAGAGTAAGGTCTAGTGAGAAAGCACTACCCATATGCACATGAGACAAACACATTCATAACACACCACTCAATTCAAGCAAGAGCATACAATCGATCTAACTACCGTTACAAAAGTGCTCGGACTATTACTATTTACATGGGGAAAATACTAATGATAATATGGTGGTCATCTAGAAATTTTGATCGGTGGAAGACTCCATGATATCCGCTCCAGCTTCGTCTTCATAATCATCATCACTACTGTCGGGGTCGGAGTCGGTGTCGTCGATGATGATGTAGTCTTCAGATCGAATTTCCTCAGGTTCGTCGTCTTATTCTCCGGGCGCGGGGTCTCCCATGAATACTCCTAGTTTCCTTGTCAGGTCGTCATTCTTCTCCACTAGTATTGCGATTTCCTCCTCGTATCCATCGCGTGTAGACTTGAGTTCCTCTTCTAGCTCCATGTTCCTGGTCATCACCTTCTTCAAATCTATCATGCTTGCACACATCTGGTTCTCCTGTCGACGAATGTGCTGGTTTAACTCCTGGATGAAAGCTGCAATGGACCTGTCCCTCCGGGTGCTGATCATCTCCCATTGCTCATCTCGGCGCCCACATAACTGGTAGATCGTGTCCTTAAGATCCTTGTGATACACTTCGCCGATGCGTCCCATGGCGATGTGGGCTGCCATGCTCTTTCCTAGACTCCAGGTTGGTGCATCAAAGGAAAACTCTATGGGCTCCGTAACTGGCGTGAATGTCCTTCCTGGAATTTGAACTCGAATCATCCAACGCTCCTCTTCTGGTACAGTGGCGGTGTAGGTCCCGATGAAGCTTGGTATTCCGATGTTCAGGTACCTAGTGACTTCCTTCAAGTGTCGTCCAAAAGGTGTGTCTTCATCCGGTTGTGTAAACTTGTTCCTTGAGTCTGCCATCCTAGAGAATAGAAGATGGAGAGAAGTCAGAAATGAGTAGAGAAGAGTGTCCTATGGCTTTTCTTAGTGGTCGTGTCCTACAGTCAGCGTGTGCTCTGATACCATCTCTGTAGCGACCCGACCCGAATGGATCGAATCTCTGTGTTCAAGTGTCATCCCTGGATCGGTAATGCTGACACACACAGTACTTGAGGGATTTATAACAGAGTAGCAATCACACACTTATTCCATCGAATGTCTCAAAAGAGAACTGCTTACAATAAATATGGCTTAAGGCCATCTAAATAAGATAACAGCGGAAGGCTTGGAAGATAAAGTGAGTCCATCAACTCCAACGGCATAGCTGAGTGCACGACAACGACCTAGCACACCTTACTCTTCGTCTGAAAAGTCTGCAACATGATACGTTGCAGCCCGAAACGGGTCAGCACATGGAATATGCTGGCAATATAACACAGTAGAGCAATGAACAGAGTAAATGCTAATACTACATGCATATTTGGCTGGTGGAAAAGCTCTAGTGTTATACTGTTTTGCGAAAAGCCAATTTTTCCCTACAACAAAGGAATATATTTTATTTAACTATCATGGTGGTTGTTGAACATTGAGAAGGTAAATCCCCCTCTCAATCCCAATTAAAAGTAAATATTAATCCCAACAAATTAATTTAGAGTGATGGGATTCAATATGATGATCCAAGAACCAGATACTCAAGATGTCCATAACCGGGGACACGGCTAATCATGATTAGTTTTTACACTCTGCAGAGGTTTGTGCACTTTTCCCCACAAGACTCGATCTCCTCCGTTGGATTTCTCGCACTACATGGTGTTTGAGAAACGGATGACCGAGACACAGTCTTTCAGAAACATTTACTCTTTACTCTGGGTAGACCGTTACACCTACTTTCCCCTACATCTGCTAGCCTACCACTGAAAGAGGTCATGTAACATACTCAACTATGCTAGAGCCCATAATAGCTTGTGGCTGCACACGGAAGTTTCTAGCATGAATAATCTTATGATCCCTTTGAGCCTGGGTGGCGGACCGTAGGAGGATCACACGGTATATCCCCGGGATCTCCTAGGACAACACTGGTATATCCCCAGGTGCCCAAACAAGCAATCCACCCAGATGTGTATTAAAGTTGCCACCTTAAGTTGAACCATTAATTAAAAATCTCACATCTGTCATGGATACACTCAAAACCCAATCCACGTCTACGAGCATAGCATGGCAACATAAGCATAGCGTGGAAGTAACTCCCAAGGGTTTTATATTAAAAAAAAGGCAATAGGTTCTACCTCATCATCTACTTCCCAATACCCACAAGTTAATCACATCCTAATCATGCAGTGTTTGAGGATTGTAACTAATGCATAAAAACTAGGTAATAAGGAAGTATGATCAAAGTGTGAACTTGCCTTGTACTGTTGATGAAGATCCTTCGCACTCATAATTCCTGATAGTTCTACTCGTCACACTCCGTTCAATCTAACGTGAGCAAGCAATTGCATACATAAGCACTCATGCAAAAGAATCGAAGAAAAGATCTCGAAAAACTTCGAAAACTAGCAATTAACTCTTGCAACAGAAAACAATTTCTAACAGTACCAAAATTGGGTGGATTTGGTCTTATCAGAAAGTTTAGGTCAAGAGCTTCAATTAGCAAAAAGAATCAATTAAATCGGAGTTACGAAACTCAAACTGCGAAAGAAACAAGCTTTGATTACTAACCTGGACTAAAGTCAAATTTTACAGTAGCAAAAACTTGTTTAAGTTGGTTAAACAGAAAGAGGGCTTCGAGACGAAGATCTAGGCGCTTGAATCGCCTGATTCCGACAAACGAGCGAAAAGTTATACTAAAACGAAAATCGGATCAGAAATCGCGATCGAAAATAATCGCGGAAAATCCGAGAAAAAGAAAACTAACGAACAGGCTAACGAACGAACGTTCGCTGTCTGCGGTTAAACGGTGAAAACCGTTCGTTAAAACGAACGTACGGACGAACGTCCGCTAAATAACTAAACCGACGGAAAACCGATCTAAAAAGAATAAACCGGTATTTAAAAAAAACCGAATCTAGATCTAGGGTTTAAACAAAAACCGAACGGTTTTTCTCATGAAAACCGACGGCGGCGGCGGCTACCTCCGGCGGTCGGCGGGACAGCGGCGGCGGCGAGGCGACGGGGCGGGGCGCGCGCGGTGCGGCGGCGCGGTGCGGCGGGCGGGGTGCGGCGGCTCGGCGGCGAGCGGCGGCGGCTGGCGCGGCGAGCGAGGCGGCGCGGCGAGGGCAGGCGGCGGCGGCGGCTTGGGGCTCCAGGGGGGGCCCCGGGTCGGCTTTTAAAGAGGGGGGAGGGGTGGCGGCTTGGGGAAGGGGGCGAGGGCGGCGACGGCGGCGGCTCGGACTCCTCCGGCGAGTCCGTCTCCGGCACGGGACGGGATGGCGGCGCGGGGCGGCTGGGCCGGCTGGGCTTCGGCCCGGTTCGGTCCGGCGGATTTTTTTTTTAAATAATTCCGCGCAGAAAAACAAATAAAAGAAATACTAAACGGACTCCAAAATTCCCGAAATAAATTTTCCCCGTCCTCTAAAAATCTCCCGGACAAGGTAAACATTTATTTGGGACTCTAATGCAATTTTGAAAAATGCATATTTTTTCTAAATTCAAATAAAATTGCAATAAAATCCAAATAAATTATTTATTTGATTTTAATATTTTTCCTCCAATATTCCATTTATTTTGGAGAAGTCATATTATCTCCTCTCATATATTTTTAATATGAAATATTTTCGGAGAGAAAAATAATTAAACCAAATTGATCCTTGTTTCAATATTTGAGAAAATTCAAATATGAAAACGGTGAAATCCCCAACTCTCTCCGTGGTCCTTGAGTTGCTCAGGATTTCGAGGATCGCAAAACGAAATGCAATAAACTATGATATGCATGGATGACCTATGTATAACATTCCAAATTAAAAATTTGGGATGTTACAATACATCCCATCTGGATGGAAGCATGGCCCTAAATGTTATTCATAACACTGAAAAACAATTGTTCTTTTATGAACAACCCTTTTGCAACAACATTGTGCAAGGAGCTAGAGTGTAAAACTCTAAAATGAATTATGAAGGTAAATCCAGAGGTAATATATTAATATCATTATTCATAACATACATCTCATTCTCAATGAAAGTATGGCCCTTATGTTATTCATAACTTCGAACATAAAAAGTTCTCTTATGAACAACCTTCTTGCAAGATACCTTATGCAATGGGCTAGAGTTTAAAACTCTAAATGAATTATGAAAATAAATATAGACAGTAATACACCAATGGAAGGTATAGTAACATTTACTATGTTCCCTGTGTATACCTAAACCTCATCCCTGGCTAGTCTTTCAAGCCATAGTAGTTCTTACATCGAGTTGCAACAGAATGCAATCGAACGGGTATCTTTGTGATTGTCTCACAATACCCAAGAATTAGTGATTAACATGTTTAACCATAATTCCCAAGAACTATATCTTTGACCAGCCTTCTATACATCAAAAACTTGTATGACATTCATACATAAGCTGGATATTCCAGTCTTCTTTCTTATTGCCTTTATACTTCTAACAGTTTAACTTTTAGTATTTCTCCTACTTCCAGAAGAAGCACCCAACTTAAGAGTGGCGTTAGCCCCGGACTTCCTAGGCGTGAAAGTTTCACTAACACCCTTCGGACACTTCTTTCTCTTTAAGTTGTTGTTTTATTCACCTTTCATCATATGACAGGCGTTCTTCTGGATCCCTCTCTTATCAGTCTAATGCATAGTAAACACCTTTACTAATAGTTTGCAAACAAACATTTCTTTGGATATCTCATATCTTTTAGCCTTTGTCTGTCTCTGAAAATGATTTTCAGATTCCATGAATATCACATAACTATCCAAACTTTCGAAGTTTGGGTCTCATGGAAGCAAACATATTGTACTTGACTGAAACGGAATTCTAGCTTTTGGATCGAAGGATGAGAGTCACATGATCCATAGCATAAGCGAGAGAATACCGAAAGTATGCGATAGGACAAAGTCCTTCTTGGAACTCTTGAGGACAATCCTCACATTACGTTACCAACCGTAAAGTTTTAACCAGATATTTAACAGCTATTCAAAATTAACAGGGAAGGTGGAAAAGCGAGCCATAATTCTACAACTATTATGCAAATCACACTTAGACAGTGTTCAAAATTAATTGCACTGAGAATTAAACAAGTTAATTCTACAGTGCGCTCCCACTCAAATCAATATCTCTCATAATTGATTGTGAGTGATTCAAGATCCGCATTTCAATTCGACGCCATTGACGGGTTCATCACTGATGATGTGAATTTCAATCGGTAGGCCAACTTGCTAATCACATCTCTATGTGACTCTTGTTCATCTTTCGATGCGTGTGTTCCGAGCTCATGACTTTCATGCCTGAACTTCAAGACAACCAAGTGATCTCGCTGCGAGGTCTCAACTCACCCGCCTCACACATCCCTAATCGTTCGTACCCATGGTAGCATGTGATACCCCGAAAAGTTAGGTGCCGTGACGGTGCTACACTTGGGAGAACACTAACTACTTGATATTTTTGTGAGAGATCACCCTAATAAAAGCGACTACCGCACAATCAAGAAGGGTGCATCATAAGGGATAAACATCTCAGGCAATTCATAATTAGCATGATATGGTATAGCCCTTTCTGATGGAGAAGTCTTGTATTTCTTCGTCTTCGGCATTCACGTCAGTGTTCACCTTCGCGAAAATTGCCACCACCTTGTCGATGCACCAGATATTATTGCTATCTCTATAGCTAATAAAATAATGTATTACACAAGGTTGACACGCAGGTCATTTAAAGTGCAATCATATGGCTCCAGCCATCATGCCAAATCATGACACGCAGGTCATGTTAATCAATTTACATCATATAGTCATCTCATACATAATCAAATTATTATGAGCACTGCTATACCACATCATATGCACATGCAAACCCTCCTGCAGAACCAAGTTAGACGCCTCTAATCGGTTCATGCAAAAACTGGTTTTACGTGGCTTCTAAGGTTTCGAAACAAATCGAAGCTACCAACGTCCATCATCAAGTATGATAATTCAAGTCGCTAGATTAACTTTCCAGGGTGTTTGAAAACCGAGATAATAAAATCTCGAGCCCCATACTAAACTTCGTCATACGCATGACCCCCGTGCAGATCATATCTGCATTGCCCTTTCGTCTGCGAAATTTCATCTTTCTTTTTAACTACGATGGAATTCAATGAACTGTTAGCACTTCGTTGATCAATCAGGATCGCGGATTGCCAGAACATTGAAACTCCACCATGCTGTTATCAAGATCAGAAATATGCAAATTCCAGGGAAGCAACAATAATATCGGGTAACAGATTTCATCTGCTACCCGCACAAATAATTTTCAGTAATAGAACTCATCTACTACCTAATTATATTGTGCAACACCCATACATCACTATGTATTCTAGATCGTAACCTGCATCTACGCATAGCACGGCTCTGATAAATTCCGACCTACGCATACCTGTAGGGTAACGTAGCAGAAAACAAAAAAATTCCGACCTACGCACCAGCCCAGGACCACTATGGAGACTGCATACAAGGTTTGATCATTTCGTTACCGACTCGTAGCGCAGCGGAAGTAGAGTCGATGACGATCGGCGGTGCAGATCCCCGCAGCTAGGATTTACAACCTCCCAACTGTGAGGATGTATACCCTCGTCTTCCCTTCGAACAGCCCTCCGGGAGGCGGTCGAACAGTCCCCCGGACGGTGTCGCGGACAGCCCTTCGGGAGGACCTTCGAAACTCGAACGGTCACTCGGACAGCCCTTCGGGAGGACTCACAGAACTTGGACCGTCACATGGGCAGCCCTTCGGGAGGCACTCACGAACAGCCCCTCGAGTACTAAGATCGAAACTATGACCTCTCTACAGAGTTGCACACATACGGTGTCATCTATCCGGCAGGGCTTCGCCGTCCAGAACTAGTTCCCACCGGAACCCAGACAGCCTTTCGGCTCTACGAAACTCTTTTCGTGGGAGGGAGAGAGAAGCCAGATCATTGCATGGTACTTGTATGTGAGAAGGGATGAAGTTTGTGGGCAGCCCACTCCTCTATTTATAGGAAAGCCAAGGGGTAAAGTTGGCATTCACAAATACCAAAAGTACGCCCACTTTATGTCATTCACATAAAGAATAAAGCAAAAAGGAGTGCCATGCGGAGCTCCACCCTCCATGGCCGGCCACCCCTTGGGGGGGCCCCCCAAGGGGGCTTCCTTAGTGCCCAACCCAAAAGGTGCTTTCCATAAAAAATCCCAAAAAGCACTTTCACTATTCACGACGACATTTTTCAGCGTCCGTTCGAACTGAAAATATTTATGTGGGCTTAGAACATTTCCAGTACCCACTAAAATAATTTTCAATGCATTCTGGAACAATTCCAGTTTAGTGATTTCATCTGCGAAAAGCATCTGAAGCGGTTTCGGCAGCTCCGGAACATTTCCGGTTTTCATCTCCGAAAATTCCAGAAAGTTTCCAGAATGATTCTGGCATCCTCCAAGAATTATCAGGCATGTGCCGAAACCAATTTGACTTTATGGTATCCTCTTAAACAACTTTTCAGTTTCACCGGAACTCATCCGGTGACCTCTCTCTGCGGAACTTTTCCGCTGTCCGAAACTTTTTCGGTGATTTTCTCTCAGACTCCCTGTCTAGTATTCAGCAGATAGATGACCCTTAAGTGTGTGACCCTATAGGTTCGGTGAAGTATAGACATGACACGGAACCCTTTCCGATCAATGATCAACATCGGAGCCGTGGACACCCATATTGACCCCTATACCCACACGAATGAATATTCGAGTGAACCTCCAGTTGCCGTGTGCTATTCCTGTTGCTTCGCGATATGTTACAAATACCCGAGGTGAGACATGTTGGCATTCCCGTGGATCAACAACTTGTCCACTATGCTAGTTACCTCGTTACCGGTATTGTTCTCTTTTCTCGTTACCGTGTTCCGGCATCCCCGTGATCAAATCAAAAAGTGTCTGGCCAGACGATGATGGATACCGTAACACCGAGAGGGCCCAGAGATATCTCTCCATCGTCGGAGGAGCAAATCCCAATCTTGAGCTATCAAGTTACTTGACATACTTTTCCATGAACCCGTAAGCCGCCGTAATAGCCACCCATTTACGGATGACGTTTAACAAACCCCAAAGTTCATGAAGCAAGCATGAAGAAACTCGATACTCTCATGGTCTAAGGAATCATGCAAACGTTAACCATCTCTGTGTTATTAACCATTAACTTGTGACGAATGTATCTCATAGCATAACATCAATCGGGTCGATTCAACACAAATGTTCTTCTACCATTAGTGCCCTCAAAATTGCTGGCATAGACATGCCCATGATCAGGAAAACAGGACCATCATGCAACACTTGAGCTAGTCTTAGAGGCTAGACTAGGAATACATTTTACCGTTTATTATTCCACACGTGCATATGAGTCTTCCTCCGAGCCTCATGGTTATTGCAGACTCGAGAACCATAGCAGTTATAGCATGGAACATAAACATAATAATGAGCATGGAGATAAAAAATAACTTTTATTATTGCCTCTAGGGCATATCTCCTACACATATATGGTGTGCCCTCAACCATGCTTATAGAACAAGGCCATCCGGTGGACATAACAGACCTTGCTTTGCGTCCACTTAGCATGACAAGTTGTACAATTAATGTTTCAATCAAGGAGGAATCGCCAAGTGTGACATTGGGGGAATTTCTAGCAGATTCTAGTGTTATACCCAAAGAAGACTTCATTGTAACTTCATGGGAGTCAAGGATACCCCCTCATAATTCATTTTCTCATTTTGTTACAAGTCATGCTCCGGATACACATGAAGTTAGTGCCATGACACGGAGGAAGCGGCGAGGAGTGCCAGTCTAATTATGTTTGAGAACTAGTATAATGTAACTTGTTGTATTTTCTGATACATGAGAAACAAATGTGTTTGCATGGACATAAAGCATTTTATGGAGTGATTATACACCATTCAACTAAATGTACTAGAGATCCCAGCGGGGGGGACTTCGTAGATACCATCATATATTTGCTATATATAAAGGAGTATGGAGCTCAGTGTTAATAGTGATGAAAAGGGCATAAGCCTCAGCCCATCTTATTCCAATGAAACCCAAATGTCACACAACACACATTACAGTTCAGGTTTAAGCATGGAATCAAACCAACAAGAAGCCGCTCCTGTGCGAGTGTTTCTATCTTGCATTGCCATTTTACCTCTTATGCATCCTTGCATTCCTCTGTTATATCTGCTGCTTTGATCTAGCTGCAGTTTGTATTTTACTGAATCGAATACGTATTGCATTAGTTCAATGGAATAGGTGTCTAATCCAGCTTAGCAGAGCAGGACATCGCATTTGTCTTGGTACTATTTTGTATACTGCTATTGTGTCATGTTCAATCGGTTATTGTAAGCACTGATGAACTACAGTCCATCAGAAGTCTGAAATTAGTCTGAATCCAGAATACTGTTTTGTCTTTTAGTATTTTTGGTTAAAAAAAGTACCAGCATGCATGCTAGGGCAACTTGCATTTGTTGTTGTAGATGCCTACAACACTCTGACTTGTTTGCAGCTATGGCAAAATGAATTTCCTTTTTGTGCAATCATCCATAGTATTGTCAATGATGAACATCTTCATTAACCTTGTGTTGTCTGCGCAAGTCCCTCTCGGCTGGTGCAGGGCAGGGTGACACACATGGTGTGGCCGCCTAGCAAGATTGGTCGTGTCGACAAAAGGGTGCCAGAAGGAATGGTCATGCCGTAGCCTTCCCTCTCTTCCTTCCTGGGTTACTTTGTCCTGCAGTTTTGTTGGTTCTTGCAGGAGATTCGTCATGTAACAATGTAACATGAACCGTCGTCGGAATGTAGCACAGCAGATGACAGCGATAGATAGTTTCTTGTGGAACCTTTTACCGGCTGTAGTAAGAATTCATCCATTGTAGGTTTTGGTAGGAGCCTGCCAGTGTAGCTGCAGGCAAAATTTTGGTTGGCTACTGCTGCATTCATTGGAGGACCTAGAGGGTGTGCCACGGCACACCCAGCATTTTGCAGATTATTTTCACTATATGTCAGCTTTTCCAGATTTTGTTGGTTTTACACTACTAGAACTAATTCAGCTGAAGCTGTACACGTACATGCAAACCTAGCAAATCATAGAAGCAGCTTGACTGTTTTTTCTACCACTAGCAACACTACGTGTGTCCAGCCAAAGACTCCTGTACATACATGAGCCCGGTAGAAGCTAGCTAGATCAATTCCATCGATCAACTCGACGGAAACTCTAGCGGCTACTTGCGTAGATTGCAAACAGAAAAAACAAAAAAAGTTAGGACTCTTCGATCTCTACCACGTTATTATTTGAGACAACTTCGATCTACCATGTGATCATACCTAATATTAGGGCATTTTCAACTCTGACCTATAAATTTTCTCCCGCATCTGTCCGCGGACAAATGGAGACGAGTCCAGGGACATGAATGCGGGAGCCGGCCATCCAAACCTAATCACCCGTCTCGATTGCTCGTCTGCATTTTGGACATCGCCGCTCACCGTGCTTCCCTCCCCTCGGCCGCTCGCCTTGTCGCCCGGTCCCTTACCCGCCTTTCGCCCGTGGTCGTCCACCCCGAAACGCTTGCCATTGACCAGCTGGATGCATGGATCGCCCGCATCAGCCGCCCGCTGGTCCGTGGAAATAGGACATTGCAGCCCATTTAATACCACATGCTTGTTCGTTTAAAGACATAAAGACTATTTATCCTTTGAACAAAACAATCATCACCGTTTTATTGTAATTGTAGGACTATTACTTCTTGTTTTGTTGTACTTGCATAACTCAAGACGAAGAGGATTGGTAGTATTATGTCCATTTTGTTGACAACATGAGGTCAAAATAAAGAAGGTAGCTGCTGAAGGGCAAACCGAAGTTATTCTTGTGTATCTTTCATGTAAGACTATGTTATTTCGCAAATTTGAAATTATTTCCTGAAACATAATATTCTGAGACTTGATTGAGCTCTTTGTGTTATTTTTTGCCATATATGATATGACACTTACATTAGGCAGATTTATTTTAAAGTGTGCACACCCTCCATATTTTTCCTGGGTCCGCCACAGCCTGCATTGATGTGTAACTGAGAGTTTTCGCAATTTTTCTGAATAATAATGTGTCAAGGAAGGAAGGAAGGGAGAACTCTCAATACACAATTGTGTAGTTGATATGGAAAGAAGAGATATCATATATATTATTTGAATTTCAGCTGAGTTCGATTGGGAGGAGAGTTTCCAAAATTCTGTCGAATTTGAAATTTCTGCTGGATTTCGTGCATCCATATATACACGTGGACGAGACGACCTCCGCGCCGTCTCCCTCGTCCCGCCCCAGTAACTACACCAGCTGGCCCACCTCTGTTTCGTCCTCCACTATCCCCGTCCCAGGGCCGGCCCTGAGGGGGGGCGGGGGGCTGCCGCCCGGGCCCCCAAAACCAGGGGGCCCCTCTGACCAGGTATGCCGTACGCAGCAGCAGGTCAGATACATCGTACGTTGTCATGTTTTCATCGTTGCGATCCATCCACCCCTCTCGCTGAGATACTGGGCCTGGCCTACTGCGTCGGCGGCATGACCAATGCTGCCGAGGCCCTAGGTGGTGCACAACGCCCTCGTCTCCTTTTTTCCGTCGTGGATGCCCATCGCGGCATCGCCCGCCGCCGACACCAAACTTCAGGACCCAATCGCGGCAAGGCCATCGCCGCCGATGCTACGATGGCGGCGAGGGAGGAGGAGCACACAGGTACGCTGGTCTTCAGGCCCTGGTAAGGATCGCTTCGCTCTTTTTTGATCGAATCTTGTGGGATTGTATGGATTTTCAGATTTCTCCCCTTCCTTGCTCTGGATGGAAAGAAATAGTCACCATGAGCAGGATTTAAGTTTGGCATTCAAAAATTAGGGTCGTGGTGTTACTGTTCGATTTAGAGAAATTATTTGTAGGGGATGATATCTACTGAAGCAGGATTAACCACCAAGTTACGTCGAATTCTGTATGAGACTTGTCTTTTCGATTAACTTGCTGATCAATTTTATGGTTTCGTAGTGATTCTGCAAAATCACTTTTCTCAAAAACATTCAGATGGTTCCTTCCTTTTAGAAAATTTCAACATATATCCCGTGGATCAAAGTTGATAGAAAATAATGCCTTTTGGATCTCGAGATGATTAGTAATATACTGAATCTTCCGCTCATCAGTTTTCTCATATAATTTATGACATTCAACTCATTACCGTGTTATCTCTAGAGCTTAGAAGATGGTTCGGATGCTTCAAGAACAATTTCTTTTATCAAGGACACGTATAAGAAGGCACTGGATGTGTGAATGATGACCGAGGTATGCTGCCTTATGTGATAGTTATTGTCATACTGTAAGAAGCATGAACATCTTTTAAATAGCTATATAGCTAGTGAGTAGAAACGATGTGAGGTTTGTAAATTTCTAAGGGAGCTTAAATAGTTTGGTAACTTAAAAAATTATTGAATGAGATTTATATTGATCCATAGTAAACATAATTGCATCTATCAATGTTAGAGGAAAATTTCAAGGTAAAATATAAATTATTTGGTTTTGGTTGCACTTTACTATACTATCTATTGATAATATTTCACATGTACATATACTGAATATTATTGTGATGTTTATATTGAGAGGCCCCTGATTCTAGTCTCGCCCCGGGCCCCAGAAATCTCAGGACCGGCCCTGCCCCGTCCGCTGCTGCTGCTGAAACGCGTACGGATTAAATCTTGGAACCGGGAGGGCCAATGCGCACCCTGCATCTTCTGCGCCGGCGGCAGCCGGACATCGGCTCGAGGCGGTGCTGTCGCAGCAGCAGCCCTTCTCGCTGGGCATCGGCGGCAGGGGCTCCTGCACCCGAAGCAGCCGCGGCGCTCCAAGTCGGAGGCCTCCGTCGACCAGAGCCTCCACCGACCCACGCCTGCGCGCCACCAGGTCTCGTACGCAATCGTTGTTGCTACCCAATGCGTTTGTGGTTTTCCTTCGTTCACTTCCTCAAGGCTGCTGGATTAATCCCAACGGTGTCTTGAGCCTTTGCTTTCTCAACTTGAGCAGGAAACATCCAACCAAATAGCAGGAAGGGGATAGGAATGCAAACATGGATATCAGCCGGGAGCGTTGTGGCGATCTCCGGCGCCGGTGTCGGTGCACACACATTATTCCGTTGGCGTTTCCGTGGGACGCCATCGATCGTGTGTGTTTTAAGTTGGAGGCCGGACACGGGAACCCCAACAGGACCATCTATCGTGAACCAGGCGTGGCGTTGCAGCGGCTCAGAAGACGAGAACCCCCTACGCTTTGTGACGTGGAGTTTGGAACACAAAACGGAATGATCCACTGCCTCATGAATATTGCATAAGCAAATCGATATTCGACTAGAGTATCTACAGCTGGACTTGACAAATTCGGCCCCCTAAATATCCGCGGACGCGTCCGGGCGTGATCCCGGACAGCGTCGGACGGTCTCTCATATGTCCTGCCGGACAGCCACACTCCTCGTATCAAAACCCTCAAATCCATGCATGTCAATCATACACATCAATATTACACGTAAATAACATTTTTGTTCGTAGCGAAAATACATAGTTTAAACTTTTTTTAAGTGCACAATTCAAACATTAAACTCTTTGCTTTCCTCCTTGGTTTTCATTGTGGGTCCACATATGCTTCACAAGATCATTGAGTAGTTGCACGTGTACCTGTTGATCTCGAAGATTCTGATGCATCTGCAGAAAATTCAGAAAATGATCTGCATCTTGTTCCGGGATGTGGACTTGTTCTCTAGGCTTCTCAAAATCATGGATTCGGGCTGCCCCTTCACCCCCGTCCTCGACAATCATATTGTGCAAAATTACATAACATGTCATCAACTGCCACAAAGTCTCTGATTCCCACATCATTGCAGCTCCATGAACAATACCCCTATGAATTTGAAACACTCCGAATGCCATCTCTACATCCTTCCTAGCTGCTTCTTGCATTGTTGTAAAGTGGCTTTGTTTTGTTGCCATGGGGATCCGATATGGTCTTCACAACCACCGCCCACTGAGAATACATACCATCGGCAAGGTAGTACCCCATGTTGCAGTCGTGCCCGTTGACGGTGTAGTTGCACAGCGGCGTTTCCCCATCACAAAGTCTTCTGAACATGGGAGATCGGTAGAGCACATTGATGTCGTTGTGAGAACCAGGCATGCCAAAGAAAACATGTCAAATCCACAAGCCCCTTGATGCCACTGCTTCGAGTATGATGGTGGCCTCTTTGGTGTGACCTTGGTACATCCCGCGCAAACCTTTGGGGCAGTTCTTCCTTGCCAATGCATGCAATCAACTGAACTGAGCATACCTAGAAAACTTTTTACCGCTCCAATAGCCATCAACCTTTCTGTATCTTGCACATTTGGTTCTCTCAGATACTCTGCTTCAAACACCTTCACCACGGCGCAGGTAAATCTCACAGTGGTCTTCAGGCATGTGCTCTCCCCCATCCAGACCATCTCACCAACGGTATCGGCGGCGGTACCTAATGCAATCATCCTCAGAGCAGCCGTGCATTTCTGCTCAGGAGAGAGCAAGAGTTGTCCGCAACAATCCCTGCTGAGCCTGAAGTACGGATCATGTGCCTCCACTCCCTCCACCACGCGCAAGAACAAGGGTTTGCACATACAGAAGCGTCGATGAAAAAAATGTATCAGGGAATGTTGGTTCGGGCTTAAAGTAGTCCTTGTAGAGCAGCCGTCCTCCAGCGACCCTATCCCGGTTGAAAACTCTTCTCCCTTTGATCAAACCCTTGAAGTTCAGAATGTGCTCCACCTCCCTGTCCATTTCCTCTTGGATGCTCATGATCATCATCATCTCGGCATCTTCGTCCGACTCCGACGAATCGAAAAACTCCTTTTGCATTAATTCATCAAGCTCCTTGTTTCCATACTCGTCATCCGACGAACCCTCCGAATCCATCGTTTTGCCTACAAAAGAATACAAAAAACTTCTCGGACAATTTGTTGAACACATAGAGGGCAAGGTACAGTCCGAGAATAGTGGACGTACCGCGGAGGTGTCCGGGGCGGCGAGACTGGTGGGGAGGAGTTTTGTGGCGGTAGTGGCGGCGTTGAGAGGTCGGGACGGCAGCGGAGCTAGGGGAGGGCCGGCGCGGACGAGGGAGAAGAGAGGAGAGGAAAATGGCTGGTCCGGCAAGGTTGGGGGGGGGGGATTTGGTGGAATTTGTGGTGGGTCCTGTCTGTCAGATCCGACGTGGCGGATGCGCCCAGGCGCGTCCGGGCCTCTCCATATTCGCCCTAGATATGGGCTAGATATGAGGGGGTGCCGGTCAACCTGGAGTATAGGACCGGTTGAGGAGCCTGGCTGGGACACAATTTTGTGACCGGTCACTGACCGGGCCGTCCGCCCGGACGTATAACGGGTGTTTGAGGAGCCCGGCTGTAGATGCTCATAGAGAACGTAATCGGCCACCCAATCGGACGTGCTTACCAGATATGCGTGCGTGCATATGCATGCTTAGCAGTTGAAAAGCATCTCATATCTGATATTTATCATCGAAGGACAATAAGACACAAAATGACCCGTAAAAGATAAAATTACATAAAAAATCATACTGACCGTCTTCTTCCTTGCTTAGCAGTTGAAAGGCACGCTCAAATCCCGGCCGGCCGGATCACTTGTTAACACCATCTACTACGCGCGCAGACGGCAACTTTCACCGAAATAAATAAATGACAACTTAATCAAAAGAGCCACACCTTCTCTGAACATATATGCAACCAAAACGTTGTACGAACCAAACTTGGGGAAGATGTTTTCATAGATTCGATGCTTATGGAAGATTCACATTAGTTAGAGGAATTCGAAGAATGTACAAATGTAAATGACTTGTGCTGTGGCAAACAAAACAAAAAAAATTATCGTGTAGACGAGCACCACCCAAAAAAATTAAATATTCTCCATGTGAAGAAATTTGAAACAACAAGTGTGGCACAGCTCGACCACCAACATGGGAAAATTTGGTCCGTGCCACTAGTGAACTCGAATATTCGAAGGCCGCCATTGAAACTTCACGAATTCGGTCTGTGTCACTACCGTTTGCGAAGAAATTAGCTACATGCCCCTGTGCGCCGTTTGCTCGAGTTGCTGTCAGGCTGCCGTCTTCTTCGATCCGTTGCCTCCTCTGTGGGACAGACCACTTCGCCACGTCAACCGGAGCGACGAGGAGACTCAATTGACCATTTGAGACCCACCAGTTTGCCATTTCATTAGCAACGGTGAGGAGACTCATTTGACCATTTGGGACCCACCTGTCGGGGGTGTGTTGAAGAAAACAACGGGATCCCTATAAAAATTCCAGTCCATTGCGCGAGATGCCTCCCCCCCCCCCCCCCCCCCCCCCCCCCAAAAAAAATTTCTCGGCAATGGAATCAGTCTAGAGGGAAGGGGTAGTATGGCTCGCGAGGTGAGGCTCTTGTTTCGGATGTGGGGATGGCTGCAACAAGAGATGAGTGCCACCTTGGCGAGGCTTGCGGCGTGGTTCGCGCCGGCGATGCATGAGGAGCGTGTTCGCTGGATTCCTAGGAGGGCCACACATGCGAGGAGTGCATTTGCGAGGCGGCTTTATGTGGACGCGACGCCGAAGGAACGGCAACGCATGTTTGGCGCTCCGCGAGGTTCCCCAATGCCGGCCATAGTGTCGCTTATGGTAATTATGGAGCACTCATAGGAGATTATCAAGTGGGTGCCGGAGAGAGCATAAGGAGCGACGTGTTGGAATTGCCTCGTTAAACAGGATCCGCACACAGATGGGCAATCGGGGCCATGGCTTTTGGATGAATCCAGGTGTCCAAGGGGCCATGGCTTTTGGATAAAATCATCTTTCAGTTTTGATTATTAGTTTGTGTGATCAAATCACTATGCACCGGAATGCAAATGGGATGATGCTATCCAATAAATAGAAGGGAAATCATCATCAAATACGCACTTTATTTATACATAGGGAGGGATTACACACTGCCGTTTCCAAAATCATCCCTGCTACGTACTACATCTTAACTAGGGATCCCAATATTCCTACTAAACTATCCTAAGTAACTAGACGTGTCGGCATCCAGCGCGCCGGCGCCGGCTGCTGTGCGTGTCTCCTCCTCAGCATGGGCAGCATCTAGGGGTGGATTAACGAGCTACTCGGCTTGTTAAGGCTCGGCTCGTTAAGCTCGTGCTTGTTAAGGCTCGGCTCGTTAAGCTCGTTAAGCTTAACGAGCAAAAAACTGGATCGGCTCTGTTCATTTAAAGCTTGTTAAGCTCGAGAGCGCTCGCGAGTACTCGTTAACAGATATTACCCCCTTTTTTCCACAGTTCTGATATGTTTTTTATGAAGGAAGGAAGTTGCCATATGAGGCGGTATGCTAGTTATTTTCTCAATGTGGTTTAGGTTGGATCGATTAGATGGAATTGATGGGTTGAGGTGCCAAGAAATATTGCCTCTTAACATAAAAACAAGTGTTGTATTGTATTAACGAGCTGCTCGTGAAACTCGTTAGCTCGCTCATTAAGTTCGTTAAGTTTAACGAGCTGAAACCAGTGATTGGCTCTGTTCATTAAGAAGCGAGCTACGAGGTTAACTAGGCGAGCTACCGAGTGTTCATTAAACTTGCGAGCTACGAGCTTTTGGTCCAGCCCTAGCGGCATCCACCTCCGTGTGCCGGCGCTCCAGCAATGCATCCTCGTCTGACTTGTCTAGTTGCCGCCGGAATGCTGCCTCTCTCCGTCTGCCCTCCAGCGAGAAACCAAAGACTGGCTCCGACGCGGTGCGGGTGTCGCCTGTTGCGGCCGGACACGCGTGGGGGCATGACGGACGTTGTGAGGGACGAGGGCAAGCGGCGAGCGGCATCGGGGCGGTCAGGGCTTTGCGAGGAGGGAGGCGCGAGAAGAGTGTGAGGTGAAGGTGCCTCTGGCACACGCTGGGGAGCTAATCAATAAAGGCAATTGGCATGTCGAGCGGCGTCTCGTGCGAAATGCCACGGTACGGTCGCCGGAATTCAATGCAAGCGCCTGCATGCACTGGCCGGCGTGGCATGCGAATCGGGCGAAAAGAAAATTATGCATGTGTCGTCCCGTCAACGGTGGGCCCCCACATCGGTCGGAATGGTCAAACACATCTCCTCGTCGGTGAGGTTGACATGGCCATGCGGTGGGTCCCAAATGCAAGGAAACGACCCAAAGGAGATGGCAATGTGACAGCAACTCGGCGGGGGCATGCAGCTAATTTCTTCGCAAGCGGTAGTGACACATATCGAAATAGGGAAGTTTGAGTGGCAGGACTCGAATATCCAAGTTCAGTAGTGCACGGACCGATTTTTCCCTAGGATAACCCCCCCCCCCCCTCTCTATCTAGGCGTCATCTAGGTCCTTTCAGGTCCGTTATCATTCATAAAATGGTGAGAATGCCAAAAAGGGAGAAGAATTAGTTGTAGATAGACATATGTGTGTTGCTTGTAGCGCGGGGGGGGGGGGGGGGGGGGTGCGGGGTTAACATCACACAATAGTGCTGAAAAATTCATTTTTTTAATAGTAGTAGGTTAATCAAAATACTTTTTTTCAAAATTTTGGGCGGGCCATTCCTTGTGATGCCCTTTTCAGAATTCATAAAATGAGATAATACAATTTTTAATTTATGTTTAGTATGTAATTCCAAAATTCTGTAATCATATTTTAGAAAAAAAATGTACGTAAAATAACTTTTGGAATATATACCATCGTTTGTAAATAGAAGAATTACTCGTGTATATGTTCGTTTCAAATAATGTTGATAATAAAACTAATTATCATAATATCTTCCACTTTCTATGTAAAATGTTCATGTGTATCAAATTGGTAATCACACAACTCATATTACCCCTACATGTATATAGAAAAGATAAAATTATCCCGTTCATGTATATGGAAAAGAAATATTCACACAGCTTATTAATATTGCTTCATATTATTCCATCAAACATGGAAAATACGAAAAATAATTAAAAATTCATAAAGCAAAAGAGGAAGAGAAAACCAAAAAAAAGAAAAAAAAACAGAAATTAGAGTAGAAAATTAAATAAAAGACAAAGAGGCTTAGTGGGCTAGCCCATTAGAAATTCTGCAAAGCGACCCTTCCTCCAATCTGTGAGGCTGTGTCATGCTGGGCCGATCCCTTATTTTCATTGAAGTCCTATCTATGGACACACAAAAATTGGTTTATTTGAGGACGAAAAAGTTAGTCGTATATTATTGAGAGCAACTAATTAACGAGCGCTCCTTCGGGAGCCTCGCAAGGATCAGTGCCACTTGGCGCGCTCTCAGCCATTCGCCACGTGTCGCGCTCTGGGCGCTCTCTCCGGATTTTTTTTCCGCACGCGTTTTCGGCTTTTTAAACGGTTTTTTTCCGTTTTTTACGACGTTTTGGTTTTTCACCGGTCTTCCTTAGCTTTTCGATGAAAAAAATAAAAAAAAAATTGCGCAAAAAAACACATTTTTTTTCCTTTCGCGAGTCACGGTTTTGCTTTCGCGAGAATTACGTCCGTGCCTCTCTTTCGCGAGAGTCATGGTTTTGCTTCTGCTAGAGGCACGGTTGTGCATTAGCGAGAGTCACGGCCGTGCCTCTCGGAAACAGAAAAAAAAACACATTTTTTATTTTTTTCCTTTCGCGAGAGTCACGATTTTGCTTCCGCGAGAGGCATGGGTGTGCTTTTGCGAGAGTCATGGCCATGCGTCCTCGGAAACGAAAAAAAAACGTGTTTTCTCTTCTTTTTTTCCTTCCGCGAGAGTGACGGTTTTGTTTCCGCGAGAGGCACGGTTGTGATTTCGTGAGAGGCACAGGCGTGCCTCTTTCGGAAAGGGAAAAAACCCGTGCTCCCGGTTTGGTTTTTTCGTCCGGTTTTTTTCGTGAAAAAAAAGTTCGTCAAAACTTATCAACATCGGATCTAATTTTGAAGATCTCGACGCGAGGAATCCAACGGTGAAAGCGGTTCGAGATTTGGACGCACGGTTTGAGAGATAAAACGTTTTGAATAAACGGATCTACGAAAAAAGGAAAAACTCCCAGGTTGCGACAAGTGGCGCGCTGCATGTGCGCCACTTGTCGCAACCGGGGGAGTTGAACTGATCTTTGCAACGAGTACTCTGATTTCGTATATTATTACTGTATGTATTATTTTTGACAGGGGTTAATCGTATCTTCTCTGTTTGTCCTTTTCAAGTACTAGTAAGCGTGCACGTGCAACGCACGTTCCGACTAATATTACAAACTGCTGTGAGAATTAATACGTTTAGAGAAGATATTTTGATAGTACTAAAAAATTACAAATCGACTATAATTTAAATGAGTTTTAAGATATGCTACAGTTTAGCCCGTACATTATAGCGAAGACACAACTAATTATCCTAGTTTTCTTAGATGCTTATGCAATTCTCGGCGTAGCAAAAGCATACAAGGTGCAATGCATGTCTAGACTGTTATAAATTATATTTGTAGATAATACTTTAGGTTGACACAGAAGAAATATGTACATCATTGGAATGGAAGAAAATGAATTGCAAAGAACCCCAAGCATGATGGACTCGCCATACTTGTCCCATATTTCAGGCATAAAAAATTAAAATGAACATTTCGAGAAACATTTTCTCCCCCTTTCATTACCGAGAAAACATTTTGAGAAAGATTCCTCTCTACCAATGATATTTTTTCTATACATAAACAACAAAAACGATCAAAGAAAAATACCAAATGTACATGGACAACAAATCATTCCATTTGTTACTTCCTTCAAAAGTTACATCATCGAGTAGTAATCAATGATGTTTGTTTCCAAGTTTTAGTTTGACAGTTTGCATACACATATTCCACTTGATTTACGACAATAATATACAGTTTAAAATGTGGACAATTGAATAAATGATGTACCTAATTGAGGAATCCAAGAGTAAGAACTTTAGCTCTAGTCTCGTTAGCTTCGCATATTCCTTTACAAGCATGTGATTAACTGCTTCCTTTCCGAGTTCAGTCCATACCACAGAAATGAAATGGTTAGTTATTTGATGATAAGCAGCATAATCCATCTCTCGACGCATTATCTATTTTTATTAACCTGATGTTCTAAACATAACTTAAATGGAAGTTGTATCTTGGTATCGCCAATGAATAGATTCTGAGTTTCATGACAATCCTCTCAACGGTGAACCAAGAACCATACACCTATCAGCTACATGGAGAACCATGACAGAAGCCATGTGATGCACATGTACCCCTTTGATCACAATGATGTACACATTTCTACATAAATCGCTATATAGAAACAATGTGCACTACCATTTTTCAAATCGTTCAAGTACACTTCAGTAAGAAAATCATTTCCAGTTTAATGAAGTACATTTTGTACCGCATTACTTGGCCATTTGTACATATTTTTACCAGTCTAACCATTAGGATGACAAAATCCAGTTGTGCAAAAATAAGATCAGGTGAAGCAATGCATGAATATGGTTGTTGGAGCATACACATCATACAGTACTCCCTGCAGCCGGTCATCCAGTCGATATCCTAGTATATGCTTAAAGTAGCCACTCTTGCAAAAATAAGGACAAAAATAAGGTGATTGGTGAGTGCTTTGCTAGATTGTCAAAATTATGCATTGCAACAGAAAGTGAAACTGTAATGAGATGAAAATATTAATGGACTTAGATGAGATGACGAAAGTAAGATGCAAATGAAGAGTGAAATAAGACAGAACCTTCTCTGTTGCCGCAACTGGTTCCTCTGTTCAGTAGTGCTTTTAGGGTCGTAACAACCCAGCAGAAACTCCCAGACTTCCCCTTTGCTATTTGGGTGGACACCCTGTTCGCATAACCAAAGTAAAGACAACGTCCAGGTTCAATTAATCTGAGCAGTCACAACATGTCCATAGAGGCAGTATATATGCCTCAAGGGATACTAACAAAAGCCAAGAAAATGGATAGTTGTTAAGAAGAAGAAAAAAATGCAAGGTTGAAAGGGTAGAAAACAGTGTGAAGGGATGCACCTCCAGGGAGTAAAGAAGTGTCATTGATGAGAATACGTGGAGCAGGCTATGTAGCAGAGTGTATTTACCACCAATCAAGCAAGCATGATTCAGAGTCTTCCTACTGAATCTTGTATCAGCTGGAGAAACAAACTGATGGAGCGAGAATGTCGAAATATGCTATGTGCAAATTCCTACAAGTTTTATTTCTCATGAATAATCATCTAGCGACTGTATATGTAACAGTGTCCACTTCCCCAGACCCTTTTTCAAAAAAAAACTGTCAACTGTCCTGAATGTTATTTGTAGCAGTTTGACTGTAGGTGTTGTCACACATGATACGACATTTACCCGACCCGGGGTGTGAGATCGATACAATTATGTCACTGAGCTAATTACGCTGCTTGTGGTAAAAAATAGATAGATATAGCTCACCCCACGCTGTACTCTCATGATCATTCCAACTGCGTCTAGGCAACCCTCCTCGTTGAACAGAAGGTCCCATCTCCTTGGACTCAGCGTGCGGCGAGGATGCCAAGGACAAGAAGGAAAATCAATATAAACCAATTGATGACCAATACACGCCGGTCATTAATCTCTCTCTCTCTCTAATCAGCCTTGGGGACTTTGAAATTTCATATGCATATATATACGGATTTATGCTTCTGTTGTAATTGGATCGCATAGATGTCCAGATGGGAACAATTCGTAATGCAGAAAACGAATAGGTGGGTTGAAGAAAGGACAAAAGCTCACGTGCGTGCCTTGGGCTTGAAGCGCGACTTGGGGGCGTCGGTGCAGTCGAGGCGGGTGGGGTAGATGGTCTCCTGATCGATCAGCATGTCCAGGTCGTTGTAGCAGCACGTCAAGAACATCATCTTGCTAGATCTTCCTTAATCCTCCTTAATTGACCAGATCGGGGACAGTTCGATCGATACAGCAACGACCGCCGGAGGATTGATTGCTTACGGCTGGCCGGACCGGATGAGGATTATCAAAGAACCCTTCTCCGAAGAGCCTGCTCGTGGCTGCGTACATCGGCGGCAACAACACGACCGAGGTCAGGCGGCGTCCCGGACGGCCCGACGGCGACGAACGGCGAGGCGGTCCAGGCGTCCCCGACGGCCCGACCGCGACGGACGGCCAGGCGGTCCAGGCGGCCACGGACGGCCGTCCAGGCGGCGTACCCGACGGCCCAGAGGACCAGGGCGGCGGCGGAGGAGAGGAGAAGTGGCGGGCAGCGAGCCACGGATGGCCGGCCAGGCGGCGTCCCCGACGGCCAAGAGGACCGGGGCGGTGGCGGAGGATAGGAGGAGCGGCGGGCGGAGAAGAGTAGCGGCGGCGGAGGGCGAGCGGAGCGGCGGCGGGAGGAGGGCGAGGAGCGAGCGAGGGGCGTGCGTGCGTTCGTAGCGGGCAGTGGTTTTTTTTTAACTGGTGGGCAGGGTCCCGAGTCGAGGATTAGTGGGCGGGGTAGGGTCGCGGTGTTGCTTCAGCGCTAATTGCAATTAGCGCTAAAGATAGGATGGTTTTAGGATGTAGGATTTGCTGTATGGACGGATAGGATGGATTTGGATCTCCGCACTTCGTGCTTTTATAGGGGTAGTAGATAGATAAGACAACTGGGCTGTTCTAACATAAATTCCTCCCTGGCGATCCCCATCTCGTAATTGCACAGCGCACAAGCGACCATGAAACCACTGAAGCCTCGATGCAACACGGTCAGACGTGTAGACGATATAACTGCATGCTACGAGATGTTTCAAATCAGAAGACCCAGTCCTGAAAACCGGATAGTGAATTATTTCATCCATCTGGACGTAGATAGTATCAGAAAGAAAGGCAGCGCTTTTACGCACACTGCGTGTTCAACTCGACGAGATGGACGGATTGCTCCGCCACACATGGTCCTGGAAGATTAGCTTGAATTATGGGGGAAGAGGAAATGCGACGAGAATGATGTGGTTTAAATCCGCGACTTGCTCTCGAGGTTGCGATGAATCTAAGTGTCCACTCAAGCCTTTTCTTTTTCTTTTCTAGCTGACTGACATTGCTGGATCTCTCCAGCACCAGCAGTTATATACACCAGCTAAACTAGTGCATATCATACCACGGTTTTACAGTTGTTCCCACCGCAATGCACTTTCGCATTAGGTTTAGTAGCTGAAAGCAGGTGCTATGGTCTACGGCACACATGATTCACTTGATAATGGAAGCAAGGTTCAGTGCAGATCCAAAAGTACGTAGGAGTACATTGTAGGTACTACAAGAGTTATCACACTTGTACTGCACAAGTCAAATATGTAGTGTGCAAGATCGATCGTAGTCGTAGTCAAACACATGTTGTGCACTGCCTGTATTCCTGTACCGCAAAGAATGACCGACGTCTGAACCTGATGGCAACAAACAAGCGTGCTATGCTCCCTGGCAGCAAATTCAGAGGCTTCACTTTCTCCACTTATTCACCTGATCTTATTGCTTGCTTCTGAACTAAGACAGATCCCGGTGACAGCTAGGAAGAAGGGAACAAGCTCGCAAACCGATCGGCCAAAACTCCAGCAAGATCACTTTCCGAAAGGGCCTTTCGCTAATTGTTAAGGTAAGGAGAAAGTAAGATCCATCCATCGTGGCCACCAGTCAGTCATGGAGGTGTGAGACCGGTGCCGGTGCTTCGCTGTCGCCGCCTATACGGCTCCATGTCAGCCCTGCGCCTCTTTCCGGTGTAAAGTCGCCACCTACCACTTGTTGTTCTGGAATAAGCACGCCCATCCATCTCATGATTCGTCTCTGAAAGGATCTCCTACCCAAAGGTCCAGCCTGTATCCACCCCCATTCTCTTCCTTGGTCCTCGTCTTCTTTTTCCATTTGGAAATTAGAGAGATGTCACCTCTTGCTTTATCTCTAGTACTCCTATTCCTACTTGGTCAGGTGGCTTATACGTACTTGTTGTAGAAAGAAAGAAAGAAAGAATAAAAACCGGTATATGACAGTCCAGTCCAAGAGTTGGGTTTAACAGCGTAAACGATGCCAATCCAGTCCAAGAAAGAATACAAGTGAGACAACGATGCTTCTAACAAGGACTCCGTATATTCCAGTCCAGTCAAATAAAAATTGGATAGGAGGACAGCAATGCCAAGGATCATCTCTCAGAAATACTAACATGTCACAGAATTGCCGGCACCATGAGTGGCTCGGATTTCCAACTGCATCCACGAATAGTCAACAGTTTCAGGCATGCTATTCAGTAAAATGAACGTCACTATACTGGCACTTGTATACACCATTCATTTATAAAAAGTTGGTCTTACGTACACAGAAAAGGATATGCAGAAATCGGAGCATGAGGCGTAACCGGTACAGGCTGGCATGTGGAATGTAACACATAAAACCGGCAATTCAGCTCCATTGGAAGCATTCACTAGTAGAAAACAGGGTACTAGTCCTGGTTCCAGAGAGCCTTTAGTCCCGGTTCTGGAACCGGCACAAAACAAACGGGACTAATGCCCAAAATCTTTAGTCCCGGTTCGCTTACGAACCGGGACCAACGGTGCTCCACGTGGCCGCTGTGGGGCGCCCAGTCAGGAGGACATTTAGTCCCGGTTGGTAAGCCACACGTTAGCAGCTTCCAGGCGCTGAGGTTTTTTTTTTTGAAAGGGGGGTTTAGGGGTTTCGTATTGTGTTAGCTAGCTAATAGAGAGAAGTGACCTCTTTTTCTCCGTGCTTGGTCGACGGTAGCTACTACATATATATAGAGAGAACTCGACGGTAGCTAGTAAGTAAATGAAGAAAACCATTAATTACACAAGATCGTCATGAACATATATAGAGAGAAGTGACATCTCTTTCTCCGTGCTTGGTCGAACAACAAGTTTTCATATATCTATCCGACGGTACAACATATATACAATATAACATCTCTTAAAATCCCTAACATCATCTACCTAAGATCCATTTGCAATTCGACATGGTATTCTTCGTCTTCAGGTATGATGTGGTCAACAAAGAATCCCGCCAATTTCTCTTGAATTGATCATATGCGATCATGGGGTAGGAGTTCTTGCCGCTTCTCCCACATCTAATTTAAAGAAGGGGGTCAATACATATATATGAATGAAACTCAACACAATTGATGGTAATAAAATAAAATTGTGAATATTGTTTACGTACTTCAAATTGTTTGTCAGAGAAGCTACGCTCAGAGGTCGAGTGGCGAATGAACTCGCAAACGTAGTATCCACATAAATCATTCCCAGGTGCCTGGTACAAGCACTTTACGAGAATAGAGTTCTATCAAACTGATAAGCAAGCATGATAATGGTATTGATGAAACTAGAATCAATGAGAGGTGCGCGGAACTAGCTAGTACTACTTACTTTGGGGTGTGCAAATCGCAGCTCCTTCTTCAGACCCGGAACCATTCCGACGAACTTTTTCCAAACCCTGCCATGCAAAGAAAATGATTACTTGATATCAGGAAATGAACGAAAGTTGCCGATATGGTGCGATAATGATTGAACTTACTTCTGGAGCATTGCTATCATGTTCGCATAATCCTTGGGATCTTTACGTCTCGAGTCTAAGACAGTTAAACTCCCCCGTCAAGCACAATGGATAGCAGAATAAAGTGGAACCTGCGCACGCATAACTCATCAATTACATTACTTAACCTCGAGTAAGTGAAACCGAATATGCATAAGACAGTAACACTCACTTGAAGTTGTAAGGAAAGAGTATTTCCCTTTTGTTTTGATGTCGAAGGAACGCTTTTAGCAAGTTTTCCTCAGTATCTTTAACTCTATTTTTTACCGACCATTCATTTACGGTATTTGGGTTAATGAACCCAATGTCATAGAATTGTCCTTTTTTTGCATTCGACGATCTTCAATCTGCATAGTGAGGATAATTATATATACATGCAATGAACGAGCTGAGCTAGAGAATTAATTACAGAAGTAATACTTACAGACAGTAGCAAGTCATGAGTTGTTTGTCGAGGGCCTCTTGATTGAATAACTGAAATAACTCCACAAATTCAACAGGCATCAGGTTGGCTCCAAAGAGGCCGTGCTCATCTTTAATTCTCACCATCATACTATCGGTCCCATCCTTCCTGCAGATATCCAAGTACCACTCATGCAATCTTCGCATCATCGTTATTAGATGAGGGGCTTGATCAGGTTTGACGAGAGGCTTCCCGTGCACGTATCAAAAGATCTCTACTACCTCAGCCGTTTCAAACTGTACATCATCGCCCACGTAATCACCAAGATTGGTACCGGGCAGTAGCCCCGGATGATTAGCGACGATATCGCTAGACACCTTGAGCGGGCGGCACGATTGCTTCTCCTGTTCACCGAGCTGGGGAATTGTTTTCCCACATCTTCGTTTTGCTTCTCTTGCAACACTGCTGGTAGTACTTCCCGACCGTTGTGCTTCCTGAAATGTCTTTCCAATAACGCGGTCATAGTTGGATTGCGGCGGAGATGGTGGTGGTCGCTTAAGGGCATCCAGAGTGCGCTTCAATTTTACCGAATCTACCGTTTCCTTCGGAGGTGGAGGTTTCCGTTCAAAATGGTCCTTCACTGCGGCTTCCATGATGTCATCGGTTTCCTTGTCAGTCCTCTCATATGGTAACTTTAGAAGAGGCTTGAGACTTGGACCAAATTTGTATTTCTTCCCGCCTCTTGTACTGCTAGCCGCCGGAGCGGCGGCGTCTCTCTTCCGCCGTTGCTGAGGCGGCGGAGTCCGCTGACACGCCAGAGGAGGCGGAGGAGGAGGCGGAGTGCCCTGACGCGCCGGAGCAGGCGGAGGAGGAGGCGGAGTGCCCTGATGCGCCGGAGGAGGCGGAGAGCCCTGACACGCCGGAGGAGAAGGAGGAGGAGGCGTCCAGTTTGGAAGCTTGATGTACTCCTTTCTCCATAGACAAGTACTCCTTAAAGCATTTTCCAGATGAATCTCCCCTTCACCTGTAGGGTAGTCAAGCTCCAGCTCCTCAAATCCCTCCATTATTTCATCCACCGTCACAATAGCATAGCCATGTGGAATCGGACGGCAATGAAAAGTTCCCTCAGCTTGAGGAGGTACAACAGAGCCGACCGCCGCCTTCAAGGTCAGGTTCTGGCATTTCGTCATTAGCTCGCAATGTTCAGCCTCTGTGATACTATCCATGGGGTAGCGAGGAACCGTGAAATCAGGCTGAACGAGCTCCGCGGAAGCCACGCTGCTTCTCCGCTGAGATGGTGGGGTAGCTTCTGGGGCAGCGTCGAAGCAAGGATCTTCGTGCCGCTGAGATGGTTGGCCGGTAGCTCGCTGGCTCTCAAGTTCCTCTTGTTTTGCTAATCTTGCACTGAGCTTCTGCATTTCGCTTGCTTCCAGTTTCCTCTTTCTCTCTCGGCTTCTATAGCCACCGCTGTCGGGAAACCCATGCACCCACGGAACGGAGCCTGGTGTGCCTCGTGTTCGTCCAGGGTGTTCAGGATTCCCGAGGGTTTCTGTCAGCTCGTCCTTCTCTCTGTCGGGAATGAACGTCCCTTCCTGCGCTGCCTTGATTGCTGTCTGAAGCTTCCGGATGGGTATTGCAAGTTGCTCATCCGTCCAAACACACTCCCCTGTTTTTGGGTCCAAAGTTCCCCCAACCCCGAAGAACTAAGTCCTTGAATGATCTGTCCAGTGCAATGTCGTTGGTTGGACCCCTTTAGCAAGCAGGCCTTGCTCAGCTTTATCCCACAACGGCCGGGCTTTGTAGAGCCACCTGACCCCGTGTGATGGTGATACTTCCTCTTTGCAGCATTTTGCTTGTTTGTCAGTGACCTTTTCTTACCCTTCTCTGATTTCTTGTAGGCCACAAATGCGGGCCAGTGATCTCTTATCTTCTCATATCAACCAAAACAATTAATGCATCAAGTCAGCACAGGCTTTATATATATATATATATATACCTCGCCGGACTTTGCAACAGTTAAGGCTCCCTCCTCCATTTGGTCACCGGAGCCGTCATCATGATCTCCTTCCTCCGCCATTCGATCACCGGAGCCATCATGATCTCCTTCCTCCTCCATTGTTGGATCACCAGAGCCGTCATCCTCTCCTTCCTGACCATCGGTGTCGTTGAGAAACGACAAGGGATCACCTCCGGCGAGGATTATATCCCCCAACAACTGTTCTTGTTCTAAGTCTCTTTCCATAGTTTATGCAAATATTACAACACGGCAATATACAAACATGAGAGATGGATTAGTGGCAAACATAGACCTAGCTAATCACAACAAGGAATCATATGCATATATGAGCAATGGATTAGTTGCGGACCACCTCTCTCATGCATGTCCGACGTCCCCCCTCATGTCAAGTTATCGGGGTTATACTTTCAGGAGAGGACACTTTGTAAAAAATAATCGCTATGCAGGAGATCAAACTATCCATTCTACCCAATTGACCTATGCCGGCAACGATAGATCGACAACGATGCTCTTTCTTCTAGGGTTTGGGTGGCCTCGATAGTTGGTCGGGCGAGCGGACCGCCTCTCTCGCATGCATGTTCGATGTCCCTCCTCATGTCGAAGTTATCGGGGAGGGGTAGATCGGCAACGACGCTCTTTCTTCTAGGGTTTGGGTGGTCGCGATAGTTCGTCGGGTGAGCGGACCGCCTCTCTCTCATGCATGTTCGACGTCCCCCCTCATGTCGAAGTTATCGGGGAGGGGGTAGATCGACAACGACTCTCTTCTAGGGTGGTTCGGGTGGCCTCGATAGTTGGTCGGGCGAGCGGACCTCCTCTCTCTCATGCATGTCCGACGTCCCCCCTCATGTCGAAGTTATCGGGGAGGGGGTAAATTTTAACTTAGAGTGAGTCTTTTCTATGAACAAAAAAAATATTCTATGAACCAAAAAAAACATCATATGATCATTTTCTATATATACATCCATCCATCCATCCATACATACATACACATACATATATACATGGACCAAAAAATGCTATGAACAAAAAATATTCTATGAACAAAAAAATCATCATATGAACAAAATTAATTACATGAACAAAAAAAAGCATACATCATCTATCATCAACATCATCATCTAACAATCATCTATCAACAACATCATCATCTATCAACAAAATCATCAACGGGGAGGAGGACAGGGAGGAAAGGGGGCCGACCAGACCGAACGGGGAGGAGGGGCGGCGTCGTCGGGGCAGGGGCACGGGGCGGCGCGTCAGGGCAGGGCAGCGGCGCTGGGCGGCGCGTCGACGACGAGCTTGGGGCAGGGCAGGGGCGCGGGGCGGCGCGTCGACGGCGAGCTCGGGGCAGGGCAGGGCGAGGGCGTCGACGGCACGGGGCGGCGCATCGGGGCAAGGCAGGGCGAGGGCGTCGATGGCGAACTCGGGCAGCCTGGCGGCGTCGATGTGCTCGGCGTCGTCGGGGGCAACTGGTAGATGAAAACTGAAAAATTCTTAAGTGTCGCTTATATACACAAAGCATTGGTCCCGGTTGGTGCCACCAACTGGGACGAAAGGTGGGAATTGGTCCCGATTGGTGCCACCAACCGGGACGAAAGGGGTGTGCTGCCGCGGGCAAAAGTTTAGTCCCACCTCGCTAGCTGAGATGGGCTTGTGGCACCCTGGCTCAGCGAACCGGTTTACCAGTGTTTCCAACCCAGAGATCATGTCTTCTGGAAACACTCAACAACTTGGAACAGAACATAGCTGAACTTTTATTGATAATAGTCGGGTACAAGCTCATATATTACATGATCTTCGAGGCCAAAAGCACATCTAGTGCTGCAACCATATCTACATTATTTATTTAACATATCGGGGCCTCGGCATTACTACGGAAGACTACAATGGAATACTAGCGCGTAGCGGAACATGATAGCGACTCCAACCACAGGGACACTGTTGTGGACACATCCTAGGCATCGCAACACGGACATTGAGACCTCCATCTCAGTCTTCTCCTGCATCTGGCATGATACGCCAGGTGAGTACTTTGAATGTACTCGCAAGCACATGACAACCAGATATGCAGCAAATAATAGCATGGCATGGATTATGATAACTCTCAAGTGAATCACTTACTGTCATCAACTTACTCATCTCCGGGTTATCTTACAACCCCCAGAGTACTTTATCTCAATGAGCACCACTGCTTCAAAAGACCCGTTCTTCAACCACTACTAAGGTTGTTACGGTTGATCACCTAGAGAGGTCTGGTCGGGCTGTCCAATACCGTGGACGTGGCTATTCGAATATATTTTACACTCTGCAGAGGTTGCGCACTTTACCCACACTATGGAGCACAGACCTTGTGATCCCATTCGGGTGGACCAGCGTTGCTCCAACGAAACCTGTCTGACTCGTGACTCTTTCATCGTACCACCGGCAATCACACTCCCTCTTGGAGTCAAGCCCTAGGTGGCCCTGTGTCCTCTCGACACCTGCCACCGTCGTGGCCAAACTACTGTCCCAAACGGGGACGCCGGCAAAACAACTCAACTGGGCTCACAGGGTTATCGCCGTCTACCTGATCAGGGCAGCACGCACGCATAACCCTCCCTCTTTGGAGGTACCGGTGAAAGAGCACGCAGCCAGACCAAGTCAAGGCCGTCCCATACCGGCGAATGTGGCTGCACGGGTAAGCCCGGACAGGTGACTCATGATCAACCAACTAAGTTTAGCTTAGTCATCAAGGTTATTTCAGCAAGTTAACTTAGTTGGTCACATTAGCCATTTTAATAATTTACTTGGAATTATTCATATTAAATAAATGCAAGAGTTGCATATGAACAATGCAATGCTATGAAATGCCACAAAACATGGATGGCCTGGCTTGCCTTGATCAGTTGGGTGGTTTAGAAACCCTTGCTCTTCAATTCCACAGTTTCCTCCTTCTGGAAATAATTAAAAACAGCAAAAGAAAATGCCAAATAACACTGTTCATAGCCTCAGAAATTCTGTGAGTGTGAGAAAAATATCAAACTTGGTGGAAAAATAAAGAATTCAATTATGAACCCAATGCAAAAAGAATCAATTCATTTGGACCTTCCTGTAAAATGTTATTCCAGGTCAAAGTTACTGGTCTACTCTGGTTAAAAAAATCAAATTTTAATTAAACAGAAAAACCTCAGCCGGCCCACGTCGAAGGCGTACTGGGCCTTTACACCTCCACTTACCGCTTCGCCACTGAGGCTGACGGCGGGCCCGGTTCAGTTTAAAACAGAGAGAGAGACGGGGAACAGGGGAGGGGGCGGCTCACCGGCGATTGTTGCCGGCGATCCCGACGGCGAGAGGGTCTAGAGATGGCTGGGATGGGTCGAGCGAAGAGAGGTGGTCCTCCCTGTACCCGGATCGTGGCCGGAGGTGGACGAACGATGGCGCTCTCCTCTTCTCGGCGGACGGCAATTTTGGGCGTCGCCGGCGACAGCGATTCCGGCAGCAATCCGACCGGGGCAGAGGCTCTCGAGCACCACTGGAGGCCTACGGTCACAATGGCAGGGTCAGGAGGAGCTGGAAGTGGTCGGAGGTGGCTGGTGGTGGAGAGGGGATCGATGGCGGAGCTCCAGTCGAGCTCGAGGCCGGAGGCCTCAATGCCTCGATTGCTGCTGCTAGCTAGTACTATGGAGGAGGAGGAGTGGGTTGATGAGCAAAGCCGCACCGGGCGGGGCTATTTATAGCCGGGAGGAGGCGGGAGGCGAGCTCTCCCGAAGCTCGTCGATGCGGGCCATGGCGCCGGCGCTCGTACGCCGCGCTGGCCGGCTCGACGCGGGCGAGGTGATGAGTGAGGGCAGGAGCATTGAATGCTCGAGGGGACTGGGCAGGAGGAAGACGACGCGCCGCTCGCCACAGTGCAGCCATGGGCAGAACAGGGCGGTGATGACGCGGCGGCTGGCGAGGGCGTCTCCGGCGCAGGCGAAGGGTATGGAGGGGCTACGCGTCACCAGAGAACCTAGTCGGCACGAGCGGACAACCCTGCGCTGCTCGAGTGATCAGCTCCAACGCGACCCGAGCCTTGCGCGGCACAGAGCGCGGCGACAAGCGTGCCAGCACCATGCTCACCATGATAGCTCGTGTCCACGGGCCACGTTTGATCTGGCAAAGTCTGTCTGGCATGTCGTCCCTCGTCCCCTCACTTCACCTGAGCACTTGGTTTGGCTTGGCATGGACTGAGATGAGAGGTTTAGTCTCCAACAGTTCCTGACAGCAATCTTGGGAGATTTCTGGAGCTTGGACGGGGATGAGATTGAGCCAAGAGAGATGTCTGGAGTGATCCACGTTGGAAGAACTACAAACTGGTCAAGTTTGAGCTAGTTTGGATGAGAAATGAAGGTGGTTCATGTAGAAACCACAAATCTGGTCTGAATCTGCAATTTGAAGTACTGTTCATATGGTTGATCTTCAGAGGCTGAAAATTGGTGGAGAGTGGTTGTTTGGAGTTGTCCACATGCTGTAAAAATTTGGTAGCAATTGGACAATCCAAACATGCACTTCCTTCACAATGGTTCATTCTGACCAGGAGAGAAAATGAATTATTTTGCAAAATATTTAAACATGACCAAGGAATGTTTTTGGAGATTGGGTCAAGATATGATCCAAGGGATCTTAGGGAATTATTTGAGAATTTTCTGAGCACTATAGCTATAGGTTGCTTCACAACCCATAATAATGCTCTAAATTCCCAAATAAAAGAAAACGGTTATTGAAAATAATTTAAATGGAATTTGGGTTCTTGAGATGCTTGGCAGGGTTTTGGCAAGTAGTTGAGGCTTTGGATCACTTGGAAGAAAATTCACTAATGCCAAGACCAAGTAAAAGATCCACAATCCATTCAAATTCCAAATAAAACCAGAAAAAGTTTGAAAAGAAAAAGTTGCCAAAAATCAGGGTGTCACAGGGCTCGGAGTGGTTTATAAGCGCCGCTGCCGCTGCCCTCTCAAGCTCCTCTCTAATGCAGGAAGTACTTGCCTATTCGACGCCCTGTTGGGCCTGCTGGCCGTGGAGGCCTAGTAGGTGGGCCATTTTTTTTCTGTTATTTTCGTTTGCTATTAAAGATTTTAACAAAAAAAACTTTATGAAAAATTCTTTTTAGTTGATATTTTTTTTATTCTTTTTAGTTAATGTTTTAGTTGATTCTTTTTAGTTGATTCTTTTTAGTTCATTCTTTTTAACAAATAAATACTTTGATAATTTTAGTTAATATTTTAGTTGATTCTTTTTAGTTGATTCTTTTTAGTTCAATTCTTTTTAGTTAATGTTTATTTGTTCTTTTTAGTTCATTCTTTTTAGTTATATTTTTAGTTGATTCTTTTTAGTTCATTCTTTTTAACAAATAAATACTTTCATAATTTTACTTAATATTTTTTTGATTCTTTTTAGTTCATTCTTTTTAACAAATAAATACTTTGATAATTTTAGTTAATATTATTTTGATTCTTTTTAGCTCATTCTTTTTGCTATTAGTTCATTCTTTGAGCTAAATGACCCTAAAATTGAAAAGCACTACAAATGAACTCTGAAAAGGTTGAAAGTTGGCATGGTACCATCATTTCACCCACATAGCATGTGCTAAAAAGTTGAGAGGGTTACGACAAAAGCTGGATGCACTTCGTATACAAAATGGACAATCTCTTTCGAAGTATCACGATTTCGGACGAAAACTCATCTACTACAACAGGATTTCATTTTTTTGAACTTGTTTCAACACTAGACTTTTTGTGCGTTCAACATGCACCATTCAAAGCCACATCATCAATTTTCAACCCTTTCTGACTTCATTTGGTATTTTTCATGCATTTACTGATTTTTTAGCTAAATGACCCTGAAATTGAAAAGCACTACAAATGAACTCTGAAAAGGTTCAAAGTTGGCATGGTATCATCATTTCACCCATATAGCATGTGCTAAAAAGTTGAGAGAGTTATGTAAAAAGCTGGATGCATTTCGTGTACAAAATGGACAATCTCTTTCAAACTATCAAGGTTTCGGACGAAAACTCATCTGTTACAAAGGGATTTCATTTTTTTGAACTTATTTCAACTCCAGAATTTTTGTGCGTTCAACATGCACCATTCAAAGCCACATCATCATTTTTAAACCCTTTCTAACTTTATTTGGTATTTTTCATGCATTTACTGATTTTTTTAGCTAAATGACCCTGCAATTGAAAAGCAATACAAATGAACTCTGAAAAGGTTGAAAGTTGGCATGGTATCATCATTTCACCCACATAGCATGTGCTAAAAAGTTGAAAGGGTTACGGCAAAAACTGGATCCACTTTGTGTACAAAATGGACAATCTCTTTCGAAGTATCAGGGTTTCGGACGAAAACTCATCTGTTACAAAAGGCATTTCATTTTTTTGAACTTATTCCAACTCCAGACTTTTTGTGCGTTCAACATGCACCATTCAAAGCCACATCATCAATTTTCAACCCTTTCTAACTTCATTTTTTATTTTTCATGCATTTACTGATTTTTTTAGCTAAATGACCCTGAAATTGAAAAGCCATCATCTGTTACAAAACTCATCTGTTACAAAAGGCATTTAATTTCTTGACATGTAACTGCAGTGATATTCTAGATCAAAGCCATCATCAGAATAGTTGTGAAGAGAAAGTCTTCACTTTTTCTTCCCGTGTGTCCCTTGCTTATTGCGCCGTAACCATGGATAATCTTCATCGTTTAACAGGGTGCTTGGGCCAGTCTTGACTTTGAAGGGAGGAATTTCATGAAACTTTTCATAATCTTCAGACATGTCTGTCTTGCCCTCCACTCCCACGATGTCTCTTTTCCCTGAAAGAACTATGTGGCGCTTTGGCTCATCGTATGATGTATTCGCTTCCTTCTTTTTCTCGGTTTGGTAGACATGTCCTTCACATAGAAAACCTGCGCCACATCATTGGCTAGGATGAATGGTTCCTCTGTGTACCCAAGATTGTTCAGATCCACTGTTGTCATTCTGTACTGCGGGTCTACCTGTACCCCGCCTCCTGGCAGATTGACCCATTTGCACCGAAACAAAGGGACCTTAAAATCATGTCCATAGTCAAGTTCCCATATGTTCACTATGTAACCATAATATGTATCCTTTCCCCTGTTGGTTACTGCATCAAAGAGGACACCGCTGTTTTGGTTGGTGCTCTTTTGATCTTGGGCGATCGTGTAAAATGTATTCCCATTTATCTCGTACCCTTTGTAAGTCAATACAGTCAAAGATGGTCCCCTGGCCAACGAGTACAACTCATCTGCAACAGTGTTGTCACCCATGAGATGTGTTTGCAACCAACTGCCAAAAGTCCTGATGTGTTCACCTGTAATCCAGTCGTCACACTGCTTCGGGTGTTTAGAGCGCAAAATATTCTTATATTCATTGACATACGGGGTCACCAAGGTAGAATTCTGTAGAACTGTGTAGTGTGCTTGAGACCAGGAATGCCCGTCCCTACATATTATTGAGTCCGCTCCTAGCGTGCCTTTTCCAGTCAGCCTCCCCTCATACCGTAATTGAGGGAGACCAATCGGCTTAAGGTCAGGAATGAAGTCAACACAAAACCCAATGACCTCCTCTGTTTGCCGGCCGATGGAGATGCTTCCTTCTGGCCTAGCACGGTTACGAACATATTTCTTTAAGACTCCCATGAACCTCTCAAAGGGGAACATATTGTGTAGAAATACAGGGCCCAGAATGGCAATCTCGTCGACTAGATGAACTAGGACGTGCGTCATAATATTGAAGAAGGATGGTGGGAACACCAGCTCGAAACTGATAAGACATTGCACCAAATCACTCCTTAACCTTGGTAGGATATCTGGATCAATTACCTTCTGAGAGATTGCATTGAGGAATGCACATAGCTTCACAATGACTAATCGAATGTTTTCCGGTAGAAGCCCCCTCAATGCAACCGGACGCAGTTGCGTCATAATCACGTGGCAGTCATGAGACTTTAGGTTCTGGAACTTTTTCTCTGCCATATTTATTATTTCCTTTATATTCAACGAGAAGCCAGACGGGACCTTCATACTGAGCAGGCATTCAAAGAAGATTTCCTTGTCTTCTTTGGTAAGAGTGTAGCTGGCAGGACCTTCATACTACTTTGGATGCATGCCGTCATTTTCGTGCACACATTGCTGGTCCTCCCGTGCCTCTGGTGTATCTTTTGTCTTCCCATACACGCCCAAGAAGCCTAGCAGGTTCACGCAAAGATTTTTCGTCACGTGCATCACGTCGATTGCAGAGCGGACCTCTAGGTCTTTCAATAGGGTAGGCCCAAAATATAGATTTCTTCTTCCACATGGGTGTGCGTCCCTTAGCGTCATTCGGAACAGACATTTCAACTGTGGTATTATAGGAGCATACCACATCACCTTGGCAGGAACCCTCTTCCTGGGGCGCTCGCCCTCAACATCACCAGGGTCATCTCGTCTGATCTTATACCGCAATGCACCGCATACCGGGCATGCGTTCAAATCCTCGTACGCACCGCGGTAGAGGATGCAGTCATTAGGGCATGCATGTATCTTCTGCACCTCCAATCCTAGAGGGCATAGAACCTTCTTTGCTTCGTACGTACTTTCGGGCAATTCGTTTTCCTTTGGAAGCTTCTTCTTCAATATTTTCAGTAGCTTCTCAAATCCATTGTCAGATACACCATTGTCTGCCTTCCATTGCAGCAATTCCAGTGTGGTACCAAGCTTTGTGTTGTCATCTTCGCAATTTGGGTACAACCCTTTTTTGTGATCCTCTAACATGCGATCGAACTTCAACTTCTCCCTTTCACTTTGGCATTGTCTCTTTGCATCAACAATGACCCGGCGAAGATCATCATCGGGCACATCGTCTGGTTCCTCTTGATCTTGAGTTTCCCCCGTTGCAGCATCACCGTATTCAGGGGGCGGATAGTTGTCATCATCCTCTTCTTCTTCGTTGTCTTCCATCATAACCCCTCTTTCTCCGTGCTTGGTCCAAACATTATAGTGTGGCATGAAACCCTTCTCAAGAAGGTGGATGTGAAGGGTTTTCGGGTCAGAGTAAGCCTTCGTATTCCCACAGATAGGGCATGGACAACACATAAAACCATTATGCTTGTTTGCCTCAGCCACTTCGAGAAAATTATGCAGGCCCTTAATGTACTTGGAGGTGCGTCTGTCACCGTACATCCATTGCCGGTTCATCTGCGTGCATTATATATAATTAAGTGTGTCAAAAACCATTACAGAACATCATGAATAGAGAAGTGACCAAATTAATATAAGTTCATCATCACATTAAAACCAAAGTAAAGTAGTGATCAAGTGTTATTACTGAAAAAATAAATACATAAAGTTCATACATAGTTCTCATTGAACAACATATAGCTCTCTAGAGCATGTAATTAAAACATACATTGAAACTATGTAAAACATTTAAATGCAACAACAAATGTGATCATAATCGCAACTAAGGTAACAATTGATCCAACGGCATAATGATACCAAGCCTCAGTATGAATGGCATATTTTCTAATCTTTCTAATCTTCAAGCGCATTGCATCCATCTTGATCTTGTGATCATCGACGACATCCGCAACATGCAACTCCAATTCCATCTTCTCCTCCTTAATTTTTTTTAATTTTTTCTTCAAGTAATTGTTTTCTTTTTCAACTAAATTTAACCTCTCGACAAGAGGGTTGGTTGGAATTTCCGGTTCACATACCTCATAGATAAAAACATCTATGTCACGTTGGTCAGCATAATTGTCATAAACACTAAATGAAACAAATAGTTATAAAAGATAATATACCACATCCGAATCATAGACAGGACGAGGGCCGACTGTAGGAGATATGCCCTAGAGGCAATAATAAATGTTATTGATTATCTCCCTGTTCATAATTAGGTTTATGTTCCATGCTATAACTGCAATGATTCTCGACTCTACAAATAAAACGAGGCTTGGAGGGAAACTCATGTGCACGTGTGGGATAATAAACGGTAAAATGTATTCCTAGTCAAGCCTCTATGACTGGCTCAAGTATTGCATGATGATCCTGTTTTCCTGATCATGGGCATGACTATCCCGGCAATTTTGAGGGCACAATTGTTAGCATAACATTTGTGTTGAATCGACCCGAATTGATGTTATGCTATGAGTTACATTCGTCACAAGTTAATGGTTAATAACACAGAGATGGTTAACGTTTGCATGATTCCTTAGACCATGAGAGTATCAAGTTTCTTCATGCTTGCTTCATGAACTTTGGGGTTTGTTAAACGTCATCCGTAAATGGGTGGCTATTACGGAGGCTTACGGGTTCATGGAAAAGTGTGTCAAGTAACTTGATAGCTCAAGATTGGGATTTGCTCCTCCGGCGATGGAGAGATATCTCTGGGCCCTCTCGGTGTTACGGTATCCATCATCGTCTGGCCAGACACAATGTGATTTGATCACAGGGATGCCGGAACACGGTAACGAGAAAAGAGAACAATACCGGTAACGAGGTAACTAGCATAGTGGACAAGCTGTTGATCCACGGGAATGCCAACATGTCTCACCTCGGGTATTTGTAACATATCGCGAAGCAACAGGAATAGCACACGGCAACTGGAGGTTCACTCGAATATTCATTCGTGTGGGTATAGGGGTCAATATGGGTGTCCACGGCTCCGATGCTGATCATTGATCGGAAAGTGTTCCGGTCATGTCTATACTTCACCGAACCTATAGGGTCACACGCTTAAGGGTCATCTATCTGCTGAATACTAGACAAGGAGTCCGAGAGAAAGTCACTGGAAAAGTTTCAGAGACAACGAAAAAGTTCCGGAGAGAACACCGAAAAAGTTTCGGTAAAACCAAAAAGTTGTTTCGGATAAAACCATTGATCCAAAAAGGTTTCGGCAAGCACCGGGAATGTTTTGGAGGTTGCCAGATTGGTCTGGTAATTTCTGGAGAAAAAACCGAAAAAAAGTTTCGGAGCTGCCGGAGTTGTTTACCGGGTAAACAAAGATGGTTTTAAATTAAACCACCATACTGGAAATGTTCCAGAGCACGTCCAGATAATTTTAGAGGGTGCCGGAAATGTTCTGGGACCTTCCGGAATTTTTTAGAAATAATAGTCGCGGAAAACATCTTGTCCCAGCGTGAGGGGACAAGATCCCACGGATCGTGGGGGCTGTTTTTGGGGGCGCCCCCTTTAGGGGGGCAGCCCCTTGTGGCTGGACAAAATGTTGGGGGGGCCCCCCATGGTGGGGGGCAGCCCCCACAAATGGTGGAGAGTGTTCGGAGGAAGGTGGGGCCCCTTTGGGGAACACCATGGACAAGGGAACATGTTTTCTCAATGTTTGGTGGTAACATGTTTTCCTTGTTTGGTGGGTGCATGTTTAGTGGGCTGAATTTCAGCCCCCTCCACCCCTTCCACCACTATATAAGGAGGAGAAGAGGTGCTCTCCAACTCCACTCCAACTCTCTCACACAAGCCATGCATGATCTGGCATTCTTTCTCCCTCCCACGAAATAGTTTCGTAGTGCCGAAAGGCTGTCTGGGTTCCGGTGGGAACTAGTTCTGGACGGCGATGCCCTGCCGGATAGATGACACCGTATGTGTGCAACTCTGTAGAGAGGTCGTAGTTTCGTCCTTTTGCCCGAGGGGCTGTTCGAGTGTCCTCCCGAAGGGCTGTCCGAGTAATCGTCCGAGTTTCGAGGGTCCTCCCGAAGGGCTGTCCGTGACACCGTCCGAGGGACTGTCCGACCGCCTCCCAGAGGTCTATTCGAGGGGCAGATGAGGGAGTACATCCTCGCGGTTGGGAGGTTGTAAATCCTAGCTGCGGGGATCTGCACCGACGATCGTCATCGACTCTACTTCTGCTGCGCTACGATTCGGTAACGAAAATGATCAAACCTTGTATGCAGTCTCCATAGTGTTCCTGGGCTGGTGCGTAGGTCGGAAATTTTTTGTTTTCTGCTGCGTTACCCTACAGTGGCATCATGAGCCGTGCTATGTGTAGATGCAGGTTGCGATCTAGAATACATGAGATGTATGGGTGTTGCACAATATAATTAGGTAGTAGATGAGTTCTATTACTGAAAATTATTTGTGCGGGTAGCAGATGAAATCTGTTACCCGATGTTCTTGTTGCTTCCCTGGAATTTGCATATTTCTGATCTTGATAACAGTATGGTGGAGTTTCAATGTTCTGGCAATCCGCGATCCTGATTGATCAACGAAGTGCTAACAGTTCATTGAATTCCACCGTAGTTAAAAAGAAAGATGAAATTTCGCAAACGAAAGGGCAATGCAGATATGATCTGCACGGGGGTCATGCGTATGACGAAGTTTAGTATGGGGCTCGAGATTTTATTATCTCGGTTTTCATACACCCTGGAAAGTTAATCTAGCGACTTGAATTATCATACTTGATGATGGACATTGGTAGCTTCGGTTTGTTTCAAAACCTTAGAAGCCACGTAAAACAAGTTTTTGCTTGAACCAATTAGAGGCGTCTAACTTGGTTTTGCAGGAGGGTTTGCATGTGCATATGATGTGGTATAGCAGTGCTCATAATAATTTGATTATGTATGAGATGACTATGATGTAAATTGATTAACATGACCTGCGTGTCATGATTTGGCATGATGGCTGGAGCCATATGATTGCACTTTAAATGACCTGTGTGTCAACCTTGTTGTAATGCATTATTTTATTAGCTATAGAGATAGCAATATTATCTGGTGCGTCGACAAGGTGGTGGCAATCTTCGCAAAGGTAAACACCGACGCGAATGCCGAAGACGAAGAAATACAAGACTTCTCCGTCAGAAAGGGCTATACCATATCATGCTATTGTGAATTGCCTGAGATGTTTATCCCTTATGATGCACCCTTCTTGATTGCGCGGTAGTCGCTTTTTATTAGGGTGATCTCTCACAAAATATCAAGTAGTTAGTGTTCTCCCAAGTGTAGCACCGTCATGGCACCTAACTTTTCGGGGCATCGCAGGATCTCCCTGGGTGCGAACGATTAGGGATGTGTGAGGCGGGTGAGTTGAGACCTCGCAGCGAGATCACTTGGTTGTCTTGACGTTCTGGAAGGATCTCCCTGAGCTCGGAACACGCCCATCGAAAGATGAACAAGAGTCACATAGAGATGTGATCGGCAAGTTTGCCTACCGATTGAAGTTCGCGCCATCAGTGTTCATCTCGTTCAATGGCGTTGAATGGAAATGCGGGTCTTGAATCACTCACAATCAATTATGAGAGATATTGATTTGAGTGGGAGCGCACTGTTGAATTAACTTGTTTAATTCTCAGTGCAATTAATTGTGGACACTGTCTAAGTGTTATATGCATAATAGTTATAGAAGAATGGCTCGCGTTTCCGCCTTCCCTATTAAAATTGAATAGCTGTTAAATATCTGGTTAAAACTTTACGGTTGGTAACGTAATGTGAGGATTGTCCTCAAGAGTGCCGAGAAGGACTTTGTCCTATCGCATACTTTGGTATTCTCTCGCTTATGCTATGGATCATGTGACTCCCGTCCTTCGATCCAAAAGCTAGAATTCCGTTTCAGTCAAGTGCAATACATTTGCTTCCATGAGACCTGAACTTCGAAAGTTTGGATAGTTATGTGATATTCATGGAATCTGAAAATCATTTTCAGAGACAGACAAAGGCTAAAAGATATGAGATATCCAAAGCAATGTTTGTTTGCAAACTATTAGTAAAGGAGTTTACTATGCATTAGACTGATAAGAGAGGGATCCAGAAGAACGCCTGTCATATGATGAAAGGTGAATAAAACAACAACTTAAAGAGAAAGGAAGTGTCTGAAGGATGTTAGTGTGACTTACACACCTAGGAAGTCCGGGGCTAACGCCACTCTTAAGTTCGGTGCTTCTTCTGAGAGTAGGAGAAATACTAAAAGTTAAACTGTTAGAAGTATAATGGCAAAAAGGAAAGAAGACTGGAATATCCAGCTCATGTATGAATGTCATACAAGTTTTTGATGTATAGAAGGCTGGTCAAAGATATAGTTCTTGGGAATTATGGTTAAACTTGTTAATCACTAATTTTTGGGTATTGTGAGTTAATCACAAAGATACCCGCTCGATTGCATTCTGTTGCAACTCGATGTAAGAACTACTATGGCCTGAAAGACTAGCCAGAAATGAGTTTTAGGTATACACAGGGAACATAGTAAATGTTACTATACCTTCCATCGGTGTATTACCGTCTGTATTTATTTTTATAATTCATTTGGAGTTTCACAAACTCTAGCCCATTGCATAAGGTATCTTGCAAGAAGGTTGTTTATAAGAGAACTTTTGATGTTCGATGTTATGAATAACATAAGGGCCATACTTTCATTATGAATGAGATGTATGTTATGAATATTGATAATAATACATTACCTCTGGGTTTACTTTCATAATTCATTTTAGAGTTTCATACACTCTAGCCCATTGCACAATGTTTGTTGCAAAAGAGTTGTTCATAAAAACAACAATTGTTGTTTAGTATTATGAATAACATGAAGGGCCATGCTTCCATCCTAGATGGGATGTATGTTATGAATATTGATGGTAATATGATACATCCATAACACTGACGCTAAATGTCGCAAGACTAAAAGAATACCACACAAGTGTGGCACTGCATTTGGTTACATTGGAGAAACCCGCATGGATAAATTCCATTATGATGGATTTTGAAGTCGTTTGATTCTGAATCATCTGACACTTGCAACTTTCCTCCGAAAAAAGAAGTGACTGAAATACCGTTCACAGGCCATAAGGAACGGACAACAAACTTATTGGTGATCATACATTTGATGTGTGTAGTCCGATAAAGGTTGTTGCAAGTAGTGGATTTATCTATCTTCAGAAATGACTCAAGTAGATATATGGATATTTACTTGATGAGACGTAAGTCTGAATTTTTTGAATTCATTCAAAAGGTTTTCAATTATGAAGTAGAAGTTATTGTAACAAGAAGATTATGTTTCTACAATTCGATTGCAGAAAAGAATATTTGAGTTACAAGTTTAGCGAATGTCTGATGAGTTGTGAAAGGGGTTTCATAACTTGCACCTCCCGGAACACCACTGCAAGTGGAAAGTCCGTGAAGATGTAATCGAACCATTTATGACATGGTAAGATCAAAGATGGCATAAATAAATTTGCCATTATCCCTTTTAAAAAGTGATGCTTTAGAGACTGCGGCTTTTACACTGAAAAGCGCTCCATCGGGTCTGTTGAAATGACACCATGGTATGGTACGCCCAACCATGTTATATCTTTTCTTAACATTTGGAATATGGGGCTTGTGTAAAAGGTTACAAACCTATTCCAAATCAGACAAGTGCTACTTTGTAGGTTATCCCAAGTCATTGGGTATTCCCCCACCACTATACCGAGGCAAAAGTTTTTGCCACAAAATGGTATGCTTTTAAAGAGAATTGTTCTTGCAAAAGGTGAGTGGGAGGACAGTGCAACTCGACGAGATAACCAGTATCTTCGTCATCAGGTCAAAGGAAAGGAACCTTGGAAGTGATTTCGGAGTTTCCTACTGCGACTGATACGGAAGTCTCTACAAAAAAATGTATGGACTTTGGTCGAACTTGCAACTGAACCACGTAGGCAAGGCTCGTGCAAACCTCTCAGGTGCACAGACGAGATATTGTTGTTAGACAACAGTATACCTACGATACACAAGGAAGCGTTGATGGGCCCTGACTCCGGGATTGGCTAAATGCCAATATAATCCGAGATAGTTTCCATATAAATGATTCAAGATCATATCTTGATGACCCCTTCAGAAGACTTAGAGTCTAACGAACTTTTATGGAACTATAAACTGATATGGATAAAATGTTTTATCCATAAAGCTCGACTTGTTGAAATAACAAGTTCAAGGAGTTGACTATGATGAGGTTGTTTCATCGTAGCGATGCTTAAAGTCAGTTCGGGTTGAACTAGCAATTAATACAAATTTCATATCATGAGATATGAAACAAGGGATGACAAAAGGATTTCCATCTGATGGAAATGAAACCAAGGACTTGCATGTGTTACAGTCCAAGGTATTTTGTGAGTCCAGAGGATGCTAGTAAGGGTGCAAACTTCAGAGTTCCAGCGATGGACAGAAGAGAGCAAAGTGGAGTCGGAATCTTCGTGTTTTGATGAAATGGTCAAAGGAGTTTGACTTCATCAATGGGTAACGAAGATGCTTGTAATTCAAGAAAGTAAGTGGGAGCCTAATAATATTTCTAAAAACCTTGTGTGCTTGACACATTGTTAATTGGAAATAAAATTCTTGACACGAATTAGGACTTCATTTGAAAATAGTTTTTCGATGAAGTGCTTGGGCTAAATAGCCTCAATATTAGGCATAATGATCTATGGAGATAGATTTACCTAATGGGGCTAAGCAATAAATACATATTGACAAGAAGCTAAAACTTTTTAGCATTTAAAACGCCAAGGAGTGATTCTTGCCGAAGTCACATGGAAAGAGTTTTTGCAAGACTCGGTGTCCCAAAAACACTGATGAGCAAAATACATGATGGAGATTCCTCACACCTTCGTGTTTGGATTAATCATGTATTCCATGGTATGTAAAACAACCAGTTTTGTCCGATACTCCTAAGGTGTTGCGAGTATAGATACCAAAGTGATCAAAAGTACTGATCATAGGACAACAGTGAAAAGTGTCATTGAATGCTAGAGTAGCACTGATGACATGTTTTCTCGCAAGTGGAGATCATGAAGAGTTCGTTGTAAAATGTTACATCGATACAGTCTTCATCATTGCTCCAAGCGATTTTCGATTTAAATAAAGGGTTTTGTGTAATACATAATATGGTGGCACGGTAGTTGGAAATTGTTCCAAACAAGATACTGTGGCGAATTCTATAACAGAGGCGAAGTATGTTGCCGCTTTTTAAGCGACAAAGAAGATGTTGAATCATATAGTTCATTCATGAACTTAGTATGGTTCCAAGATGACTTTTGTCAATGGGCCACTACTGCAAGTAGTTGCTCCATACCTCAGTCTGAGGAATCCAGGTTCGACCTGTGATTCACATACATACAAAGTCAAGTGCACACAAAATATGAATTTTGTGCAAGCATGAAAATGCGAAGGATATGCAAAGAGACACACGGAGCTGAAGTCGTCAGATCCGTTGGACATCAGGCTATACCACATGCGAAGCATATTTTCACAGGTGTGCCACAGGTGTAAAGTGCATTAGCATTAACTAGATTATTGACTCTAGTGCAAGTGGGAGTCTGTCGGAGATATGCCCTAGAGGCAATAATAAATGTTATTGATTATCTCCCTGTTCATAATTAGGTTTATGTTCCATGCTATAACTGCAATGATTCTCGAGTCTACAAATAAAACGAGGCTTGGAGGGAAACTCATGTGCACGTGTGGGATAATAAACGGTAAAATGTATTCCTAGTCAAGCCTCTATGACTGGCTCAAGTATTGCATGATGATCCTGTTTTCCTGATCATGGGCATGACTATGCCGGCAATTTTGAGGGCACAATTGTTAGCAGAACATTTTTGTTGAATCGACCCGAATTGATGTTATGCTATGAGTTACATTCGTCACAAGTTAATGGTTAATAACACAGAGATGGTTAACGTTTGCATGATTCCTTAGACCATGAGAGTATCGAGTTTCTTCATGCTTGCTTCATGAACTTTGGGGTTTGTTAAACGTCATCCGTAAATGGGTGGCTATTACGGAGGCTTACGGGTTCATGGAAAAGTGTGTCAAGTAACTTGATAGCTCAAGATTGGGATTTGCTCCTCCGGCGATGGAGAGATATCTCTGGGCCCTCTCGGTGTTACGGTATCCATCATCGTCTAGCCAGACACAATGTGATTTGATCACAGGGATGCCGGAACACGGTAACGAGAAAAGAGAACAATACCGGTAACGAGGTAACTAGCATAGTGGACAAGCTGTTGATCCACGGGAATGCCAACATGTCTCACCTCGGGTATTTGTAACATATCGCGAAGCAACAGGAATAGCAAACGGCAACTGGAGGTTCACTCGAATATTCATTCGTGTGGGTATAGGGGTCAATATGGGTGTCCACGGCTCCGATGCTGATCATTGATCGGAAAGTGTTCCGGTCATGTCTATACTTCACCGAACCTATAGGGTCACACGCTTAAGGGTCATCTATCTGCTGAATACTAGACAAGGAGTCCAAGAGAAAGTCACTGGAAAAGTTTCAGAGACAACGAAAAAGTTCCGGAGAGAACACCAAAAAAGTTTCGGTAAAACCAAAAAGTTGTTTCGGATAAAACCATTGATCCAAAAAGGTTTCGGCAAGCACCGGGAATGTTTTGGAGGTTGCCAGATTGGTCTGGTAATTTCTAGAGAAAAAACCGAAAAAAAGTTTCGGAGCTGCCGGAGTTGTTTACCGGGTAAACAAAGATGGTTTTAAATTAAACCACCATACTGGAAATGTTCCAGAGCACGTCCAGATAATTTTAGAGGGTGCCGGAAATGTTCTGGTACCTTAAGGAATTTTTTAGAAATAATAGTCGCGGAAAACATCTTGTCCCAGCGTGAGGGGACAAGATCCCACGGATCGTGGGGGCTGTTTTTGGGCTGTTTTTTGGGGCGCCCCCTTTAGGGGGCAGCCCCTTGTGGCTGGACAAAATGTTGGGGGGGCCCCCCATGGTGGGGGGCAGCCCCCACAAATGGTGGAGAGTGTTGGGAGGAAGGTGAGGCCCCTTTGGGGAACACCATGGACAAGGGAACATGTTTTCTCCATGTTTGGTGGGAATATGTTTTCCTTGTTTGGTGGGTGCATGTTTAGTGGGCTGAATTTCAGCCCCCTCCACCCCTTCCACCACTATATAAGGAGGAGAAGAGGTGCTCTCCAACTCCACTCCAACTCTCTCACACAAGCCATGCATGATCTGGCATTCTTTCTCCCTCCCACGAAATAGTTTCGTAGTGCCGAAAGGCTGTCTGGGTTCCGGTGGGAACTAGTTCTGGACGGCGAAGCCCTGCCGGATAGATGACACCGTATGTGTGCAACTCTGTAGAGAGGTCGTAGTTTCGTCCTTTTGCCCGAGGGGCTGTTCGAGTGTCCTCCCGAAGGGCTGTCCGAGTAATCGTCCGAGTTTCGAGGGTCCTTCCGAAGGGCTGTCCGTGACACCGTCCGAGGGACTGTCCGACCGCCTCCCAGAGGGCTATTCGAGGGGTAGATGAGGGAGTACATCCTCGCGGTTGGGAGGTTGTAAATCCTAGCCGCGGGGATCTGCACCGACGATCGTCATCGACTCTACTTCCGCTGCGCTACGAGTCGGTAACGAAAATGATCAAACCTTGTATGCAGTCTCCATAGTGTTCCTGGGCTGGTGCGTAGGTCGGAAATTTTTTGTTTTCTGCTGCGTTACCCTACACCGACGGGGGCGGATACCAAAACCATGGCACTATATAATTACAAAAAATAATAAAAGTAAGAAAATTATACAAGTATCTATCTAAATCATACAAGTAAGAATTATTTTTTTTAGAAAGAAGATAAGAACAAGAGGCTCACCACGGCGGTGCCGACGACGAGATCGGCGCGGGCGATCGATGGTGGTGAGGACGGGGACGGGACAGGACGAACCGCCAAACCTAGACAAATCATGAGGAAAATGGAGTTTGGAGGTCGAGCTTGGAGAGGAGAAAGCTTAAGTGTGGCTCGGGCATTTCATCGAACACCTCATGTGCATAGGAGGTGAGAGCTAGAGCAACACACACCTCGCCCACACGGCCGGCCAAAAAACAGAGCACTGAGCGGGCAGGGGCGGGGGTATATATATAGGCTTCTCTTTAGTCCAGGTTGGTGGCTGCAACCGGGACCAAAGAAACCTTTGGTCCCGGTTCCAGCCACCCACCGGGACTAAAGGTGCTAGGCGAGGAGCGACGCCCATTGGTCCCGGTTCGTGTCTGGAACCGGGACCAAAAGTGTCCGACGAACCGGGACCAATGGCCCCCGAGGCCCGGCCGGCGCCCTGGCCTCACGAACCAGGACTGATGCATCCTTTGGTCCCGGTTCGTGATTGAACCGGGATTAATGCCCTTATCCTGGCCTCAACCAAAGCCCTGTTTTCAACTAGTGATTTCTACTGCTACTACAAATAATCTGGAACAGAGTTCCTGCTCAGGCATCGTGATCGACCCATCATCCCGATGTTATATGCACTATCTATTGTTACGGTGTTCTCAACATCACCAATCATTCTGAAAACCATTGCGAACAATTTACACTAGTGGAAATATTCTCCACATGGTAGAGACAGCGAAAAATTTGTGCCGTGTGCGGCGTCCGCGACAGGGATGCCACGGGTTTCCTTCTTCTAGCAGATTGCGAGGTTTTGGCCTTTTCCGGACCCGGAGAGTTGTGAGTGATCATCGCTTTACTTAGTACAAATATAAAGCTCCTGCAGAAAGCTAAGTATGTACATTGGGAGGGACCAACCGGTTAAGTATATGACTAATCATTCTGGCCGATGTCCCTACGCACGAAAACTCCTCCACCTGTTCTTCTTCTCCGTGACAGCTAGTAGACCAGCTGAGCTCCAAAACCATTTGTTTTTGGCGTTTGGTCAGCGGTAGCTTTTCATCTTATACTAGTACTGGAGGGAGTCATATTTTGAGTGTTGTTTGGCTGGCGCACCAAGGTCGAGGAGATAAATCAGGCCGAAACAAAAGAAAATCATGAAACTTGTGAGAGATTGTTCCACTTGCTACAGCTACTCTCTTTCCCCAGGCAAGGTATTATCACGTGAACATTGGCCTGTTTCCAACTTCTGACGCACATTTTTCTTTTCAAATTTCCTTCATGAGTGGATGAAAGCTAAGTAGGTCCAAACATTGCTTTATTTGAGAAAATGCCGGCGCAAGACAAAGTTTTATGATTCCAAACTAGTACCTATTTCTAGTTCTTCGAGCGGACGGTCAGGAAGCCCTGAAAAGAGCGTACACCAACTAACAGCAATGAAGGGAACCCTAGCAGTCGTTAGACATTAGTAGTAAATAGGACTTTGGTACAGGCCGGGTAAGGGCATTAATCCCGGTTCACCTCGGTTCCGGTTCATGAGGCCAGGGGGCCGGCCGGGCCTCGTGGGCCATTGGTCCCGGTTCGTCTGACCCCTTTGGTCCCGGTTCCATACACGAACCGGGACCAATGGGCCTCGCTCCTGGCCCACAACCATTGATGCCGGTTGGTGGCTGAAACCGGGACCAAATGTTGTCCTTTAGTCCCGGTTTCAGCCACAAACCGGGACCAAAGAAAAGCCTATATATACCCCCTGCCCGCGAGCAGAGCAATGCACTGCTCTGTTTTTTTTGCCCGGCCGTGGGAGAGCTTTGTGGTTCTCTTGCTAACCTCCTATGCACATGAGGTGTTCGATGAAATGCCCGAGCCACACTTAAGTTTTCTCCTCTCGAAGCTCCTTATCCAAACTCCATTTTTCTCAAGATTTGTCTAGGTTTGGCGGTCCGTCCTGTCCCGTCCCCGTCCTCACCGCCGTCCATCGCCCGCGCCGATCTCGTCGCCGGCACCACCGTGGTGAGCCTCTTGTTTTTATCTTCTTTCTAAAAGAAAAAAGTTCTTACTTGTATGATTTATATAGATACTTGTGTAATTTTCTTACTTTTATTATTGTTTGTTATTATATAGTGCGATGGTTTTGGTATCCGCCTCCGTCGGCCCTCGTCCTGTCTATGATTCGGATGTGATATATATTATCTTTTATAACTATTTGGTTCATTTAGTGTTTATGACAATTATGCCGACCAACGTGACATAGATGTTTTTATCTAGGCGGTATGTGAACCGGAAATTCCAACCGACCCTATTGTCGAGCGGTTAAATTTAGTTGAAGAAGAAAACAATTACCTGAAGAAAAAATTGAAAAGAATTGAGGAGGAGAAGATGAGATTGGAGTTGCATGTTGCGAATGTCGTCCATGATCACAAGATCAAGATGGATGAAATGCGCTTGAAGATTAGAAAGATTAAAAAATATGCCATTCATACTGAGGCTTGGTATCATTATGCCGTTGGATCAATTGTTACCCTAGTTGCGATTATGATCGCATTTGTTGTTGCATTGAAATGTTTTACATAGTTTCAATGTATGGTTTAATTAGATGCTCTGGAGAGCTATGTGTTGTTCAATGAGAACTATGTATTTACTTTGGTTTTAATGTGATGATGAACTTCTATTAATTTGGTCACTTCTGTATTCATGATGTTCTATAATGGTTTTTGACACACTTAATTATATGTAATGCACGCAGATGAACCGGCAATGGATGTACGGTAACAGACGCACCTCCGAGTACATTAAGGACCTGCATAATTTTCTCGAAGTGGCTGAGGCAAACAAGCAGAATGGTTTTATGTGTTTTCCATGCCCTATATGTGGGAATACGAAGTCTTACTCTGACCGGAAAATCCTTCAGACCCACCTGCTTTAGAAGGGTTTCATGCCACACTATAATGTTTGGACCAAGCATGGAGAAAGAGGTGTTATGATGGAAGACAACGAAGAAGAAGAAGAGGATGATGACAACTATGTGCCCCCTGAATACGGTGATGCTGCAACGGGGGAAGCTGAAGATCAAGAGGAACCAGACGATGTGCCCGATGATTATCTTCGCTGGGTCATTGTTGATGCAAAGAGACAATGCGAAAGTGAAAAGTAGAAGTTGAAGTTCGATCGCATGTTAGAGGATCACAAAAAAGAGTTGTACCCCAATTGCGAAGATGGCAACACAAAGCTCGGTACCACACTAGAATTGCTGAAGTGGAAGGCAGAGAATGGTGTATCTGACAAAGTATTTGAGAAGCTACTAAAAATATTGAAGAAGAAGCTTCTAAAGGATAACGAATTGCCCAACAGTACGTACGGAGCAAAGAAGGTTGTATGCCCTCTAGGATTGGAGGTGCAGAAGATACATGCATGCCCTAATGATTGCATCATCTACCGCGGTGCGTACAAGGATTTGAACGCATGCCCGGTATGTGGTGCATTGCGGTATAAGATCAGACGAGATGACCCTGGTGATGTTGATGGCGAGCGCCCCAGGAAGTGGGTTCCTGCCAAGGTGATGTGGTATGCTCCTATAATACCACGGTTGAAACGTCTGTTCAGAAACAAAGAGCATGCCAAGTTGATGCGATGGCACAAAGAGGACCGTAAAAAAGACGGGAAGTTGAGAGCACCCGCTGACGGGTCGCAGTGGAGAAAAATCGAGAGAAAGTGGGGGGACTTTGCAGGTGACGCAAGGAACGTATGGTTTGGTTTAAGCGCGGATGGCATTAATCCTTTTGGGGAGCATAGCCCGTGACTCTATGTATCTATAACCTTCCTCCTTGGTTGTGCATGAAGCGGAAGTTCATTATGATGCCAGTTCTCATCCAAGGCCCTAAGCAACCCGGCAACGACATTGATGTGTACCTAAGGCCATTAGTTGAAGAACTTTTATAGCTATGGAATGGAAAAGGAGTACGTGTGTGGGATGAGCAAGACCAGCAGGAATTTGACCTACATGCGTTGCTGTTTGTAACCATCAATGATTGGCCTACTCTCGGTAACCTTTCAGGACAGACAAAGAAGGGATACCACGCATGCACGCACTGTTTAGATGACACCGAAAGTATATATTTGGACAAATGTAGGAAGAATGTGTACTTGGGGCATCGTCGATTTCTTCCGACCAACCATCAATGTCGAAAGAAAGGCAAGCATTTCAAAGGCGAGGCAGATCACGGGAAGAAGCCCGTCGTCCATACTGGTGATCACATACTTGCTATGGTCAATGATTTACAAGTAATCTTTGGAAAGGGTCCCGGCGGACCATCTGTTCCGAATGACGCTGAGGGACGCGCACCCATGTGGAAGAAGAAATCTATATTTTGGGACCTACCCTATTGGAAAGACCTAGAGGTCCGCTCTGCAATCGACGTGATGCACGTGACGAAGAATCTTTGCGTGAACCTGCTAGGCTTCTTGGGCGTGTATGGGAAGACAAAAGATACACCGGAGGCACGGGAGGATCAGCAACGTGTGCACGAAAAAGATGGCATGCCTCCAAAGCAGTATGAAGGTCCTGCCAGCTACGCTCTTACCAAAGAAGAGAAGGAAATCTTCTTTGAATGCCTGCTCAGTATGAAGGTCCCGTCTGGCTTCTTGTCGAATATAAAGGGAATAATAAATATGGCAGAGAAAAATTTCCAGAACCTAAAGTCTCATGACTGCTACGTGATTATGACGCAACTGCTTCCGGTTGCATTGAGAGGGCTTCTACCGGAAAACGTTCGATTAGCCATTGTGAAGCTATGTGCATTCCTCAATGCAATCTCTCAGAAGGTGATCGATCCAGAAATCCTACCAAGGTTAAGGAGTGATTTGGCGCAATGTCTTTTCAGTTTCGAGCGGGTGTTCCCACCATCCTTCTTCAATATCATGACACACGTCCTATTTCATCTAGTCGACGAGATTGCCATTCTGGGCCCTGTATTTCTACACAATATGTTCCCCTTTGAGAGGTTCATGGGAGCCTTAAAGAAATATGTTCGTAACCTCGCTAGGCCAGAAGGAAGCATCTCCATGGGCCATCAAACAGAGGATGTCATTGGGTTTTGTGTTGACTTCATTCCTGACCTTAAGAAGATTGGTCTCCCTCAATCGCGGTATGAGGCTAGACTGACTGGAAAAGGCACGATAGGAGCGGACTCAATAATATGTAGGGACGGGCATTCTTGGTCTCAAGCACACTACACAGTTCTACAGAATTCTACATTGGTGACCCCGTATGTCGATGAACACAAGAATATTCTGCGCTCCAAACACCCGGAGCAGTGTGACGACTGGATTACATGTGAACACATCAGCACTTTCGGCAGTTGGTTGCAAACATGTCTCATGGGTGACAACACTGTTTCTGATGAGCTGTACTCGTTGGCCAGGGGACCATCTTCGACTGTATTGACTTACAAAGGATACGAGATAAATGGGAATACATTTTACACGATCGCCCAAGATCAAAAGAGCACCAACCAAAACAGCGGTGTCCGCTTTGACGCAGCAACCAAGAGGGGAAAGGACACATATTATGGTTACATAGTGGACATATGGGAACTTGACTATGGACATGATTTTAAGGTCCCTTTGTTTCAATGCAAATGGGTCAATCTGTCAGGAGGCGGGGTATAGGTAGACCCATAGTATGGAATGACAACAGTGGATCTGAACAATCTTGGGTACACAGACGAACCATTCGTCCTAGCCAATGATGTGGCGCAGGTTTTCTATGTGAAGTACATGTCTACCAAACCGAGAAAAAGAAAAGATAAGGAAGCGAATACATAATACGATGAGCCAAAGCGCCACATAGTTCTTTCAGGAAAAAGAGACATCATGAGACAGACATGTCTGAAGATTATGAAAAGTTTCATGAAATTCCTCCCTTCAAAGTCAAGGCTGACCCAAGCACCCTGTTAAACGATGAACATTATCCATGGTTACGGCGCAATAAGCAAAGGACACAAGCGAAGAAAAACTGAAGACTTTCTCTCCATAACTATTATGATGATGCCTTTGATCTAGAATATCACTGCAGTTACATGTGAAGAAATGGTTGTACACGAAGGAGATTCTTCGTTTTGTACACGAAGTGCATCCAGTTTTTGCAGTAACCCTCTCAACTTTTTATAACATGCTATGTGGGTGAAATGATGATACCATGCCAACTTTCAACCTTTTCAGAGTTCGTTTGTAGTGCTTTTCAATTTCAGGGTCATTTAGCTTCGAAAAAATTAGTAAATGCATGAAAAATACCAAATGAAGTCAGAAAGGGTTGAAAATTAATGATGTGGCTTTGAATGGTTCATTTTAAACACACAAAAAGTCTGGAGTTCAAATAAGTTCAAAAAAATGAAATACCTTTGTAACAGATGAGTTTTCGTCCGAAACCGTGATACTTCGAAAGAGATTGTCCGTTTTGTACACGAAGTGCATCCAGTTTTTGCCATAACCCTCTCAACTTTTTATAACATGGTATGTGGGTGAAATGATGATACCATGCCAACTTTCAACCTTTTCAGAGTTCATTTGTAGTGCTTTTCAATTTCTGGGTCATTTAGCTTAAAAAATCAGCAAATGCATGAAAAATACCAAATGAAATCAGAAAGGATTGAAAATTGATGATGTGGCTTTGAATGGTGCATTTTGAACACGGAAAAAGTCTGGAGTTCAAATAAGTTCAAAAAAAATAAAATCCCTTTATAACAGATGCGTTTTCGTCCGAAACCCTGATACTTCGAAAGCGATTGTCCATTTTGTACACGAAGTGCATCCAATTTTTGCCGTAACCCTCTCAACTTTTTAGAACATGCTATGTGGGTGAAATGATGATACCATGCCAACTTCCAACCTCTTCAGAGTTCATTTGAAGTGCTTTTCAATTTCAGGGTCATTTAGCTTAAAGAATGAACTAATAGTAAAAAGAATGAACTAGAAAACTTTTATGAAACTCTAATAGCAAAAAGAATGAACTAAAAGAATGAACTAGAAAACTTTAATGAAACTCTAATAGCAAAAAGAATGAACTATAAAACTTTAATGAAACTCTAATAGCAAAAGGAATCAACTAAAAAGATTTTATAAACCTCTAGTGTTTTTTAAACTAAAATTATACAAAATTTATGCAACTAAAATTATCAAAGTATTTTTGGTTCAAAACATTAATAGCAAAAAGAATTATCATATATAAAGAATTTTTTTTTCTTAGAAACTTTAATAGCAAACTAAAATAACAAAATCTATTTTTGATTAAAACAGACATTTAAATTAACCTAAAAATTACCGAATTGAATATAATGATAAAACACAGTAATATTAAATAGCAGGAAAAAGAATCACTCAAAAATCTATTTTTATAGTAAAGTTATTCACAAACTAGTGATTCACACAAATTTAAAAGAATTCAAATTTAAACTATTCAAATTTGAAAACTAATGGCACTAACAGAAAGATTATAATTTTTGTGACCTAAAAGCAAAAAGAATCACTGAAAAACTTTAAGTATTTAGCTGTAAGTAGAAACAAAAAAAATAAAGCAAAAAAGAAAACAAAAAACAGAAGAAAAAAATGCCGCCTACTGGGCCACCACGGCCTGAATACGACTAGAAACCCAGCTAGTTGTGCCAGGATTCAGGCCCGCAGCAGGCCCAGTAGGCCCACCGGCATAGGAGTGTGAAATTAGGCCCGTAGGCCTGCAGTTCAGAGGAGTTCGAGAGAGATGGCGCAGCCTCGCTTATAAACAAGTGCCGAAGCCTCTCAGCTAGCGAGGTGGGACTAAACATCCAACCGCACCGCGGCTGTGCCAGGCGCAGGCCATTGGTCCCGGTTGGTGCCACGAATCGGGACCAATGCACCCCTTTGGTCCCGGTTCGTGGCACCAACCGGGACCAAAGCTTCATGTATATAAGCAAACACTTGTAAAAAATTTCATTTTCATCTCGCAGTTCCCCCCGACGACGCCGACCTCCTCGACGCCGCCAGGCTGCCCCAACGCCGTCGCCGTCGCCCGTGCCCCTGCCCCGCCCCCGAGCCCACGCCGACACCATCCGCCGCCCACGCCGTCGCCGTCCGCCACCCCCGAGCACGCCCGGCATCACCCCTGCGCCCCGGCCCGCCCCCACCGTCGCCGTCGTCGCTGGTTCCCTCGCGCGTCGCCCCCGCCGTCGCCCTCGCCAGCCGACGCCGTTGCCGGCTCCCTCGCGCGCCGCCCCCGCCGTCGCCCTCGCCGGCCGATGCAGTCCGCCACACCCGAGCGCGCCCGGCCACGCCCCTGCCCCGGCCCGCCCACACCGTCGCCGTCGCCGACGCCCTCGCCGCCCCCGCCGTCGCCCTCGCCGGCCGCCCCCGCTATGAGCCGCCCCGCCCCGGCTCTGTTCAGAGCATTTTTTTGTTCATATATGTATTTTTTTGTTCATATATGTATTTTTTTTCATAGCATTTTTTCCATGTATATATGTATGTGGCTATGTATGTATAGATGGGTAGCATTTTTTCCATGTATGTATGTCGTTGTCGATATACCCCCTCCCCGATAACTTCGACATGAGGGGGGGTTGATATACCCCCTCCCCGATAACATTTTTTTACATGTATGTATGTCGTTGTCGATATACCCCCTCTCCCATAACTTCGACATGAGTGGGGGGGGGTCGATATACCCCCTCCCCAATAACATTTTTTTCTATGTTACTAAGGTAAAATGTTCACCCCCCTCTCGATATACCGGGCGACCAACTCTCGAGGCCACCCAAACCCTAGAAAAAAAACGTTGTCGATCTCCTACCCCCTCCCGCCCCTACCCGACAAACTCTCGAGGCCACCCAAACCACTAGAAGAAAACTCCGGTAACTTCGACATGAGGGGGGACGTCGATCAACCCCCTCTCGCCCGAACAAGTCTATGTATCATTTTATATCGCGGTGGACATATATCAAAGTTTGATCATATGTCAAAGTTTGAATTTTGACATATGCAACATTTGATCATATATCAAAGTTTGATCATATGTCAAAGTTTGAATTTTGACATATGCAACATTTGATCATATGTCAAAGTTTGATCATATGTCAAAGTTTGAATTTTGACATATGCAACATTTAATAAGGGATTTATCAAGAATGCCCCCATTAATAAGAGATTTATCAAGAATGCCCCCATTATGTATGTGCATAATTAAGTTGATCCATATTTTTCCTGATCTCATCTACGCTTCTATATGTGCACATTCTCTTGTGTCAAAGTATTAAAGAAATCCATGGTTTCATCATTAGCCAGAAGTAACAGGCGCATGATGGTATGAAGCTCTCCAAAGTTACTTTGGAACGGAGTCCTGATAGGATAATTCGCTTTTTGGTACGAAGTTCAGCAAAGGCCTTCCAAATAGCGATATTCGGAAGGCTCTTGCTGAACTTCGTACCAAAAAGCAAATTATCTTATCCGGGACTCCGTTCCAAAACAACTTTGGAGAGCTTCGTACCATCATGCGCCTGTTACTTCCGGCTAATGATGAAGCCATGGTTTTCTTGAATCCTTTGACACTAGACAACGTGACAAATAGAATGGTAGATGAGATCAGTAAAAATATATGGACCATTTTCTGCACATCCAGAATGGCGCCATTTTGTTAAATCCCTTAAAGGTTAAGAGAATCCCTTGTTTGACATTCATGAGAGAGGCGGTCCGGACGTCGGACATTCATGAGAGAGGCGGTCCGGTCTGGTCGCCGGACATGTCATGTGATTGGTAGTATTTTTTTTTGTTCATAGAAAACTCCGGTAACTCTTCAACATGAGGGGGGACGTCAATCAACCCCCTCTCGCCCGACCAAACCCTGGAAGCGTCGAGGCCACCCCAAACCCTAGAAGCGTTGTCGAGGCCACCCCAAACCCTATAAGCATTGTCGCGGCCACCCCAAACCCTACAAGCGTTGACGCCACTAATATGATTCCTTGTTGTGATTAGCTAGCTAGGTCTATGTTTGCCACTAATATATCCATCTCTCATGTTTGTATATTAATTGCCATGTTGTAATATTTGCAGAAACTATGGATCAAAGAGACTTAGAAAAAGAACAGTTGTTGGGGGATATAATCCTCGCCGGTGCTGATCCCTTGTCATTTCTCAACGACACCGATTGTCTGGAAGGAGAGGATGATGGCTCCGGTGATCGAACAATGGAGGAGGAAGGACATGATCATGACGGCTCCGGTCACCGAATGGTGGAGGAAGAAGGAGACCATGATGAAGGCTCCGGGGACCGAACGGAAGAGGGAGCTGTTGCAAAGTCCGGCGAGGTATATATATTAATTAAGCCTGTGCTGACTAATTCATGCATTAATTGTTTTGGTATGTACATATATATATTAACGCTTCTTTCTTCTTTTATAGCCCTCCGGATCTAGCCAAACTTCCGTAACAAGATGAGGCCCGAAGAAAAGGTTGCGCCAGGATGAAAGGTTCACGATCACACAACTCGCGGACGATGGCCTACCGATCGAACCCAAGCAGACCAAGGACGCATTTTTTGCTCAGTGCAGAGCTATTGTTAGGGACAGCATCCCGATCAGCATCCAGAAATGGAATAAGCCTAAGGACGACGACCCTGAAGTTTCTTATGTCACCGATAGACAGAAAGATGATCTTTGGACCTCGCTGAAGGCAAATTTCACCCTACCACCAGAGGAGGATCCGAATAAGCCAGTTATAGAGCCAAAGGTCAAGGCGTGTGCTCTTAAGAAAATGGCAGATCTATTCAGGAGGTGGAAGAAAGAGTTGAACACAAAGTTTGTCGACAAAGGGAAGACTCCAGAATTCACCGGCCGATTTGAGAAGATAAGAGATCACTGGCCCGCATTTGTGGCCTACAAGACATAGGACAAGAGTAAGAAAATGTCAGAGACAAACAAGAAAAATGCTGCAAAGAAGCAGTATCACCATCACACGGGGTCAGGTGGCTACCTCAAAGCCCGGCCATTGTGGGACAAAGCTGAGCAAGACCTGCTTGCTAAAGGGGTCCAACCAGCGACATTGAACTGGCCAGACCGTTCAAGGACTTGGTTCTTCGGGGTTGGGGGAACTTTGGACCCAGAAACAGGGGAGTGCCGTTGGACGGATGAGAAACTTGCAATACCAATGAAGAGGCTTCAGGATTATATCACCGCAACGCAGGAAGGGACGTTCATTCCCGACAGAGAGAAGGACGAGCTGACTGAGGCCCTCGGGAATCCTGAGAACCATGGACGAACATGAGGCACAGCAGGCTCCATTCCGTGGGTGGTTGGATTTGCCGGCGTAGGCGGTTACAGAAGCCGGGAGAGAAAGAGGAAAGCGAAGCTGAGCGAAATGCAGAACTCAACGCAAGACTAGTAAAGCTAGAGGAACTTGCAGCTTCCGACCAACCATCTCAGCGGCACGAAGCTACCCCAGAAGCTACCCCGCCATCTCAGTGGAGAAGCAGTTTGGCTTCCACGGAGCTCGTTCAGCCTGATTCCATGGCTCCTCGCTACCCCGTGGATACTATCACGGAGGCTCAACATTGCGAGCTTATGACGAAATGGCAGAACCTGACTTTGAAGGCGGCTGTCGGCTCTGTTGCACCTCCTCAACCCGACGGGACTTTTCACTGCGGTCCGATTCCACAGGGCTATGCTGTTGTGACGGTGGATGAAATAATGGAGGGATTTGAGGAGCTGGAGCTTGACCACCCTACAGGTGAAGGGGAGAATCAGCTGGTTAATGCTTTGAGGAGTTCATGTCTATGGAGGAAGGAGTACATCAAGCTTCCAAACTGGACGCCTCCTCCTCCTCCTCCTCCTCCTCCGGCGAGTCAGGGCACTCCGCCTCCTCCTCCTCCTCCTCCGGCGAGTGATCAGGGCACTCCGCCTCCTTCTACGCCTCCTTCGGCGCGTGAGGGCACTCCGCCTCCTCCGGCGCGTCGGAGCACTCTGCCTCCTCCTCCCCCTCGTCAACAACGGCGGAAGAGAGCCGCCACCGCTCCGGCGGCTAGCAGTACAAGAAGAGGCGGGAAGCAATTCAGATACGGTCCATCTCTCAAGCCTCTGGAAAAGTTACCATATGAGAGGACCGACGAGGAAAACGCGAAAATCAGTGCTGCCGGAGTGCATGAACATTTTGCACGGAAACATCCACCTCCGAAGGAAACGATAGATCCGGTGAAAGTGAAGCGCACTGTCGATGCCCTGAAGCGACCACCACCGCCTCCGCCGCAATCCAACTATAACTGCATTATTGAAAGGACAGATAAGGAAGCGGAGCGGTCGGGAAGTACTTGCAGTCATGCAAGGTTAGCAGAACGAAGAAGTGGGAAAAAAAATCCCCAGCTCGGCGAACAGGCGAACCAATTGTGCCCCCCGCTCAAGGTGTCTAGCGATATCGTCGCTAATCATCCAGGGATGGTGCCCGGTACCAATCCTGCTGATTACCTGAGCGATGATGTAGAGTTTGAAACAATGGAGGTGGACGAATTCAGATACCAGTACGGGCAGCCTCTCGTCAAACCTGATCATCCTCCTCTAACAACGATGATGCGAAGATTGCATGTATGGTACATGAAAACCTGCAGCGAGTCTGGGAACGATACTTTGATGCTGAGAATTAAAGAGGAGCACGACCTCGTTGGAACTGAGCTGTTGCCTGTTGAATTTGTCGAGTTATTACAGTTATACAATCAAATGGCCCTCGACAAACAACTCGTGACTTGCTACTGTCTGTAAGTACTACTTCTGTAATTAAGTCTCTATACATAGTTCAGCTCTTTCATTGCATGTATATATAATTATCCTCACTATATTATGCAGATTGAAGATCGTCGAATGCAGAAAAGCACAAATCTATGACATTGGGTTCATTAACCCAAATATCATACATGAATGGACGGTTAAAAACAGAGTCATAGATACCGAGGACAACTTGCTACAATCGTTGCTTAAAAATCAAAACAAAGATAAAATACTCTTTCCTTACAACTTCAAGTGAGTGTTAGTGTTTTATGCATATCCGGTTTCCCTTATTACTCAAGGTTATAGTAATGTAATTGATGAGTTATGCATGCGTGCGCAGGTTCCACTTTATTCTGCTAGAGATTAAGCTTGACCGGGGAGTAGTAACCGTCTTAGACTCGAGACAAAAAGATCCCCAGGACTATGCGGACATGACTGAAATGCTCCAGAAGTAAGTTCAATCGATCATTATCGTACCATATCGGTAACTTTGTTCATTTCCTGATATCATTTATCATGCTTTGATCAAGTAATTATTTTCTTTGTCTAGCAGGGTTTGGAAAGAGTTCACCGCAATTGTTCCAGGACTGCCAAGGGAGCTGCGATTTACACACCCGAAAGTAAGTACTACTACCTAGTTCCGCGCATCTCCCATTGATTCTAGTTTCATCAATACCATTTATCATGCTTGATTATCAGTTCAATTGAACTCTATTTCTCATAAAGTGCTTGTGGCAGGAAGCCGGGAATGATTTATGTGGATACTACGTTTGCGAGTTCATCTACAACGCGATGGACTCTAAGCAGGGCTATTCTGATAAACAATATGAAGTGCGTAAGTAATAATATTCACAATTTTATTTCATTACCATCATTTGTGTAGAGTTTCATTCATATATATGTATTGACCCCCTTCTTTAAATTAGATGTGGCAGATGCGGGATGAACTCCTACCACATGATCGCATACGAGCAATTCAAGAGGAATTGGCGGGATTCTTTCTTGACCACGTCATACATAAAGCCGGAGAATACCATGTGGAAATTGATATAGACATGAGATGTTAGGGATTGTAAGAGATCTTATATTGTATATATGTAGCTAGTAGCGTCGGATAGATATACGAAAACTTGTTGTTCGACCAATCTCTCGGAGAAAGAGAGGTCACTCCTCTCTGTATATGTTCATGACGATCTTGTGTAATTAATGGTTCCTTCATTTGCTTACTAGCTAGCGTGTCAAGTTCTCTCTATATGTATAGTAGCTAGCGTCGACCAAGCACGGAGAAAGAGAGGACACTCCTCTCTATTAGCTAGCTAACACAATATGAAACCCCTAAATTAACCCTCCAAAACCCCCTTACACCCCCCTTTCAAAAACAAAACAAAAAAACAAAAACCCCAGCTCCTTCCAGATGCTGACACGTGGATGCCCTTTGGTCCCGGTTGGTAATACCAACCGGGACTAAAGGTCCTCCTGCCTGTGCACCCCGCAGCGGCCACGTGGAGCCCCTTCTGTCCCGGTTTGTAAGTGAACCGGGACTAAAGGTTTTGGTTAGTCCCGACCCTTTAGTTCCGGTTTCAGAACCGGGGCTAAAGGGCCTCTGGAACCGGGGCTAATTGGACGTTTTCTACTAGTGAGACCATGCCAAACCGCCAATACCTTGGCGATGATGACGATGCTGTTGTTTATTCTTCTTCTTTAATATGTTGGAGTATCATGCTAATCAAGACCAAGATGATTTGTGCATGAGAGGAACAAGTCATGACTCAACAGGCTATACTTTGCTGATCGAGCACGTGAAAAAGAATGACATTGCTTTCAAAGATCTTCTTTGCCGTTCCAGCAGCGGTCCTGCTTTTCTGTCGTTTCTTGGGCAGCGGATTTGACCCATAGTTTTAAATAGCGTGATAAGCCTTAGCGGCGGACTTCTTCTAAACGCTATAGCATGAGACCTCTTGTAAACGCTATAGCGTACCTCTTTGCTGATCGAGTGCACTATTTAAAATGTTTGTTCATGTGTTTCGATAAAAATCCCTTAGGCCATGTTTGGTTCATAAGTCCTAAGACTTTTTTTAGTCCCAACTAAAAAATCGCTAGTCCCTAAAAAGTTCCTACCTGTTTGGTTCCTAGGACTAAACATGGACTTATGGACCATGTTACAACTAAAAGTCCCAATAAGACTCTCAATAGACTCTCATTGAGAGTCTTCTTTCATAAGTTCCAAATGCCCACTTTAAGTCCCTATAAGTCCCTCATGTTTGATTTAGATGGGACTAAAAGGGACTTAAAAAAGTCGCTACACCAATAAGTCTATGTAAACAAATATACCATAGGGCGAGACCTCTTCTAAACGCTATGGCCAAGCTATAGGAGTGCAGGGCGCTATTTAAAACCATGATTTGACCTGACCCATTTGAACGGCCCTGTTCGTCCCAACTTCCAAGGAATCTGACACAGTAACACGTAGTACTACACGAGAACGACAGGGCGTGTGTTACAGTGCCTCTCATTTCGGGTGGTCCATGGCTTGGCTCTGACAGCGAGAGTAACCAGGTGAAAAATCAAAGGGAAAACAGATCTACCAAGAACACAACCATGCAGGAAGAGAGGTAAAAACATGATGTAGGAGTTTTCAGCTTTCCGGGGGTCTAATTAACAACTAAGCAAAACATTACCATATTCGCATCTTCTGCTGATATATACTACTATCTGGTACAGCTGAAGGCCCACTAGCTTCCATGCCATGCTACTGATTTGTCCACCACTTTTCCATTATGCGCTCCTCAACTCACAATAATGAAACCAGGTTAGCTTAATGAGCATACCTAGCTTACTACTTGTATTTTATGTAAACCATAATAATCGCCCAAGCTGAGATGAGCATGCAGGGGTAAATCATTAACATGTGGACAAGCACAAACTCCCTTGCTTATATTCAAAAGCCCTCAAACAAACCAGCCAGCTTGGCCTCACCCAAGCACTAGCTTAAATTCAACTGCTGAGTTATCGCACCAAATAATTAAGATTATTATCGTGCTAACATCATCGATCGGTGGCAAAAAGGAGAGGTGATTGGGCCTTATCGATTAAGTAAATTATGGCCCGGGGACAACTAGAGTTATCTAAAGAGTAAATCTATGGACTGCGACTTTGGTAAGGTCCCATATGGTGTTATGGTTTAGCACCTAAGAGTTGACAGTTAAAAATTGTTTAATTAGACCCTTTGTTTACAATGTCAAAATTGTGTATGGATTGGTTCTAAGGCCAGAGGCTGTTCACGAGTTGGCGAGAAGAATCAAGAAGGATATCCTCTAGACATGATTGGATTGGAGTATAAAGGACGACATTTCTAATATCTCTTGACAAGATTCTTTAGCCGTATATAATTCTTTATATGTTTCTCTTATGTTTTAGCTTATACAAAATGCTATAGTACGGAAGATCTCATTGATGCTACATGTAAAGGCTTATCTCATTACAATTACATGCTCTATTTAGAACAGTAATAATAATAATAAAGAAGAAGAATGGGAAAAATGGATTGGTCAAGGAGAGCTTTGACCTCCCAATCGAAGAGAGTAACAAGCTACTCTACCTACAACCAGAGAGGTCTCTATCACGAAGCCGCCTCCTTAGCTACTTTGCCGCCGGTGGCTAGCTGGAGCCGCACCGTGCCGTACTTGTCGGTGAAATCACGTGACGCTGCACGAGTTGGGGTTCTCGTCGTCGAAGAGGCGGTACGAGTCCTGGAGCGGCGGCGGAGGTGGCGGCGACGCATGCGTCCCGGGCGGGCTGTAGTGGTCGTGGTAGTACAAGTCCGGCAACGCGTATGGGTATGGCATGTAAAGGTACGATGGCGACCATTGCTGCATCGGCTGCGCCTGCTGGGAGTACGCCAGCTGCGGCGGCGGGTGCTGCAACAGGGAGGAGTACCCGGGCTGCAGCTGCGGTGGTTGCTGCTGCATGGAGTAGCCCTGCTCCGGCTGCGGTGCGTAGTAGGACACGCTCGCTCTCGGCTGTGCCGTGTGGTAGCTCATCACCGGCGGTGGCGCGCTGTACGGGTTGAACTCCTGGTGCGCGTGCGCCGGCGCAGACGCTGGAGATAGGGACCTGTCCGGCGCAGGTGCGTCCTTGGGCTTGCTCTGTTGCTTCTTGTCCTCGCCCTCGTCAAAGCCGGCCTCCTTTGTGTCGGCAGCTGATTCCCTCGCGGGCTCGGTGGCACCGTCTTTCTTTGCCTCATCGCTTGGTTTCGCCTCCTCTTTCTGACCCTCCTTCTCAGACTCTGCTTCCTTCTCCGTCTCAGGCTTCTTCTCTGGGGCCGTCTCCTGCTCCGGCATCTTCTCCAAGCTGTCGTCCTGCGGCTCCTTCACAGGCTCCACTGGCTTCTTGTCCGCCTTGCTGCTGTCCTCGGGCGGAGGGGCCGGAGCCGGGGCTTCGGTTGCCGGCGCACGCGCAGCGGGCGTGTGTTGCCATGGCACGGCCTGCTTGCCTGACTTGCAGAGCCTCTTGACGAGCGTCTCGGCGTCCACGGCGCCCGTCACCATCACCTTGTGCTGCTCGGCATATACCTTTACGTCCTGCACGCCTGAACATCCCAACCAAAACGGACAACCACTTGGTTAATTACATAAGCCGAAAGCCACACGAAAATGCACGCGAGGAGAAGGAGAGGACGATCAAAGTTCAAAGAAGAGAGTGACGCTATGTACCTTGGATGCTCTTGAGCACCTTCCGGACCTTCTTCATGCAGCCATGGCAGTGGATGGACACCCTCAGAACCAAGGTCTGCATGCACATCCAAGAAAGACCGCGTCAAAAAAGTTACTACATGAGCAACTGAATTCTATGGACCGGCGAGCATTGGGGGTTCGTAACCGGGCGAAATGGTCTACCTGCACGGCCGGTTGTCCCGACGCCATAGGAGTGCGCTCGGGGGACTTGGGAACTCAGGGAAGGCTGGTGCTGTGGTGCTCAACTTATAGTGGGATGGGAAGAAGTGGATGCGGGGATGGACTACGACCGCATAGGTCACTGACACGTTAGCACAGAGGTGGCGGCGGTGTATCCGTTCCATTCCTAGGTACTACCTCCCTTCTGGTGGTTTATAGGTACCAGGCGTTGAGAAAGAATTCTAAAGTACTTGAGATCAAAAAGAATTATAAAGTACTGGGCACACTCTTGGATGGGACACTTCTTATCCAATACTTGGGGCGCATTCTCGAATCGGACCATTCTTATCCAATTCATACTTTTCGGGTTGCACATTGCAGTAGTGTTTTCTTTTTCAAACCCGGTCTCTTAAGATCTCGATTTCTTTAAAATGAGAAAGGTTGCCTAGTTAATTAACAGAAAATCAGGCTAAAACCACCGCAACGAGCAAAATTGGCCGACCTGGCCACCAGTGGCGGAGCTACAGCCAGGCCAAATGGGCCATGGCCCACCCAGCTCATGGCCAAAACTATAAAGAGTAGGGAATAAACTGGGCCTTCTAAGAGAGAGAAAATGTGTTTCCTTCAGCTTGGGCCATCTTCGCCCGCCCAACTAGTTTACTGTAGCTCCGCCACTGCTGGCCACCCATATGGAAATACACAACGGCCGAGTGAAGAAACACGAAGTGTACTAGCCTCTACTACTATGGAGAGCGGCAGTAGCACTAGTGTGCTAGCACCATCAGTACAAGCAAGACGGACATCTCTGGTTTTGCTCTTTTGTGGTCACAGCAATCCATCACCGGGAGAAGTCGCAAGGCTAACCTGGACCAAGAGGGTATTTTCAGTTTCCTAGTTGCAAAAGGCGAGCCTGCACCGAGAGGGTGTTTTCAGTTTCACACTTGCAGAAGGCAAGCCTGGACCGATAGGGTGTTTTCGGTTTCACAGTTGCACAAGACGATCCTGGACGTAGATGGTGGAGAGTTATCAGATAAACTGTCACAAAATCCGAATCTCCGGCGCTTCTCTTCTTCTCAAAAGTCAAAATCGACTGATCCAAAATCTGAATGTCAGTCGACTGACATTTAGCTATTGTGATCAGATAAATTGTCCATCTCGTTGGTCCCTTTCTTTGTACTACGGGCTAGTTCTTTTGGTGGCTTCTAGAATAAGCTGCCCCTTACCAGATTAGCCTAGAAGCCCAACCAAATTTATTTTTTAGAAGCCTAGTAATTAAGACTTAACCAGCAGGCTTCCAAAAAGAAAATTTTAATTGGGTTTGATCAATAAGCTGGGTAGTGGGCAGCTTATTCTAGAAGACCAAAAAAGTTAGCAAAAGAACTTCCGGTACGTCTTGCTGGACTCATGTGTTGCGTGACGACCAGCTGCCTGCCTGCTGCATGATTGTTCTGAAACACGAACCAGCATATGAATGATTTCTAAGATGCCGTCGTAGCATTAGTGTTACAGATTCATCACCAACTTGTAATCTATTCCTATCGCTTGCCATTTTGTGGCTCTGATGGGCACCTATCATTTTGTACTAGCACGCAAAGTCATTTTTAACTAAACCGGTAGCTAGCGGTGGTTCACCATCTAATCACAGGTCGCCACCTCATAAAGTATACTACTCTCTCATGTACTCCCTCCGTTCCTGAATATAAGTCCTTTTAAAGATTCAATTATAGAGATTACTTCCGATGTATATAGACGTCTTTTACAGTATACATTTACTCATTTTGCTCCGTAGGTCGTCTATAGTGAAATCTCTAAAAAGACTTATATTTAGGAACGAGGGAGTATTCAGTTCTTTTGTGGAGTTTGTGCGCATGGATTTCTCTACTCTGGGTCAGGTAAAAGACACATGCATGGTCCACTCTTTCTCTTTTCCTGCTCAAAGTACAGGCTGGACACATGCATGCTGACAATATCTCTCCTCTCTCCCTCTTAAAATCAATCACTTTAAAATTTCTTTTTAACAATTTAGACGGCTCATATCTTTAAAACCAATTTTTTTTAAAACTTTTTACATATTTGAACTCATGGGGTCAAGACCTTCACAACAAGACCAATCTTCGATACATTTCAAACTTATTTAAATTCCAACGTTTCAATCGACTTGTTTCACTCGTTAAAAAACTAATTTCACTGATATCAATAAACCGACTTATTTTAAATGAGTGAAAAAAAAATGTGAAACATGTTATTTCAAACATGTGAAATAGATTGTTTTAATGCATGAAATTGAATATTTCAAATATATGAAGTATTTTTAAATGAGTCAAATTAGTTTAGTTTTTAAATTGTCAATTGATTTTTGTGAAACAACTTTTTTCAGTCTGTTTATTGTGAAGTTGCTTCGTTCACTAATTTCAGTTTCAGTTATATTTCACATATACCACTTCTTTGAACCAAAGTTTTTTTAGAAACGAGTGAAATTAAATTTTCAACTGTGTGAAATATGTTTTTATATAATGAGTGAAATGTATTTTTGAATGAAATATGTTAATTGAAACTAAAGAAATATATTTGCGAAGATGAGTGGAATATTTTACATGCATATTTCAGAAATCAGTTATGTCAACATTTCAAACATTTCAAGCGCATGTGAAATCAGTATTCATGAAATGAGTGAAATATATTATTTGGAAGCAGTGAAATAAAATTAGTTGAAATGTATCCAATATTGTTCTTATTTTAAAGGTCTTGCCTCGAGTAATTCAAATATATAAAAATATCACCAATTGAATTTTTTGTTTAAAAGATATCAATCTCCAAAATTTTGGCTATCAAATTTAATACTAGTCGCCCTCGCAGATACAAACAATTAAAGCTACAAAGAAATATTTCAATCTCCAAAATTTGGCCACGTACGAGAGCAAGCTTGGCTGCCTTTGAGTTAGCCTGTTTTGTTGGTAGCGGGGGAATTGAAGGGAGAGAGCGGCACGTCTCCGTCTCCTTGCATTCATTCATGCGCGACCAACCGGACCAGCCAAAAAAAATAAAAAATAAAAACCGGACCAGCCGCAGTCGGATGAGGCTGACATATATTGCAGCTAGCCTTCAGAGTAGTATTCCGTGCACCCGGGGATGGATAGAACCCGGATCAGCAAAGCAGATACAGTGGATTTTAGGGGCTATCTGCTTAATGTTTATCCATCGCTGCCGTTGGGGAACGGAAACGGGGAGTCCCCTTCCTTGGTGTTCAAAGAAACTGCAGGTCACGTAGAAATGAAACCTCCAAAATTGAAGTAGTGATGGCAGGATAACATTAACAACTTGGAATGCAACCAATACTCAAGAAGGCGGCGCCAGCCATACGTACTCGCGTCAGGTATTGCGTATACGCACATCAGTCCGTTACTACAGAAACTCCGTTATTCGCTGCGTACCGACGACTTGCCAACCGATCAGTTCATGCACGCGCGTACGGGCACAGCGCACGTCATCTATACGGGGGGATTGGATCTTTTGCCCCAATAACACGCTGCGCCTTTGATAGTGCGGTTACTAGCTAAGCTATAGCAGTGTTCCTTTGTTTCTCATTGCTCTTAAAAGGCAACAAGAGACGTTGGCATTTGCTCAGAGGGTCATCCTATAGCTATTACGGAACTTTAACCACAGTGCCCCGCGCACAGCGATGGCAGTTGGGAGCAACTGATAATACCTAGTAGTAATATAATTGCGACTTTTAGCTCGATAACCTCTGGTTAGACTCCTCATGGCTTGGCTATAATATTTTTTCCTTTTTTCAACTGTTACCTTTTGCGCATACTGAATCGCCTTTGGGATGGGGCCGGTATTTTCAGAGTTGGGCCAAAAGGGCGCCGAGTTGGCTAGGATAAATCGAGATTTGACCTACCCATTTGTCCCTGCCGCCAACTTTCACAACACATGTATCTTATCTTTCTCATCGCCTAATTAGGCGCAGTAATTTGCTCGATGATGCCTAGCCTAGCTTAGCAGATCTAGGGTTTGACAAAATAAATACTGGATGGGCGAGATATCAGGTCCAGTAGCGATATCTGAAGATCGGCTATCTTGTAGCTCCGTCAGGTAATTCTATATCTGCACACCTGATTGAGCTGACAGCCTAGCTTGCTATAACTACTACTATTTGCATAGCTCTTTTTGTTGATCCTGATGGTATTTGTATCTCATCTCAGTCACCTCATACCTGATCCGGTGTGGTTTTCATTTTCATTATCATGTAGTGGCAAAAGTGCAGATGATTATCCCAAGCGCAATCATTCATGACTGTTTTCCGGATGCAACTTTACCAATTAAAGTGTTTAACCTCTTACAGATGTGTGGTCAACTCATATATGATATGAGTACTTTCTTCTTTGCGATGCATATAAATATGTTTCATTTTTGGTTTTTGTTTGGGACCAGTTTGTACCGCAACATGTTTTCGCTGTGTGGCACATCAAATCATGCATGATTTGCAATGCAAAAATTGATTTATATCCAGGCCATGTCGTTGGCCATAGGGTTTTAATCAATGAAAAAAAATGCGTGCTATTTCGACGTTATAGCGTCGCTATAGCGTATCTGGAAGGTGCACGCTACGTTTAAGAGATTTTGCTCGCTACGGCGCTAGTCGCGTTATAGCACGCTATTTCAATGCTAAAAGTTGTAGCGTTGTAGCATCGTGCAAACACCTGAAGCAGAGAAAACAACAGTCGAGCCCCTGGCAGCCCGAAACTACCCCACTTTCTGCCACAGACCCACATGCCACACCCCTCTCATTCTCAGTCTCAAATGGTTAGACCTAATGAACAACCAATCCCAGTTCATTCATCCTTCTCATCTGAGCTATGAGCACCAACAGCGGCGTCTTCTCGTGAGCGGGAACAACAGTGGCTTCCTCCAGCTCGACTCCAGCCAACACGGGAAGGGGCGACGTTAGCCACTGGGTAATACATTTTCATGCTTCTCCCACCTTGCTGAGCTCCTGCTGCTGATTGCTCGTTCGTCTGCGCGTGCTCCTGCTCCAGCCGGGGGCCAGGGAAGAGGAGCAGTTGGGGCTACTGTCGCAGCCCGTGTGCTGCTGCGACTACCTCTTGCATTTGCCTTGGGAAGGAGACGAGGGGTGCAACAATGGAGTAGATGGGAAGCATGCAATGTTGCTTTTTGTATGTGGTTAATTGGTTATGCATGTATTGCTCCTGCACAATTTTTTAGCTACTGAAATCCTTAAATTATGTGATATATTTGATATATTTTAAGACGCTATTTTAAAATATAGCACGCTATAAGTTGTGTAGCATCTGAAGAAGGGCGGCGCTATATCTTGTAGCGCGCTATTTTTTTTCATTGGTTTTAATATTTAGTTTATGTTATTTTAGTTCGTTTGGGCCTGTCCAATCCGAATAGTTTTAGGGTTTACCTATATAAGCTGGCAGCCGGCAATTGTAATAGTTGGCTGGAAATTTGGGTATAAACCATAAAATTCCCAAGAATTGAGGCCGCATATCGCTAATTTTTGCTGATGTTGATGATCTGATGGAATGCCATGTGTGGGAATTGATTCTAATCAGTTCTAATATGAGGACTTGAAGAGGGTTTTGTTTGGTCTATATCAGATTGAGTTCTCTCCAATTGCTATCTTGCTGGTTCTATCATTCACCGTAAAATTGGGCCAAAGACCCTAGGATCTCTAATTGATCCTTATCAAAACCCAAGAAGGCTGCGACCGTATTGCGTATTCTGATTAAAAAAAATGGGTATTGTGTATATGTACAGCAAGCCGGCGGCTCATCCTTTTTATGACCCGCGGCGGCTCATCCTTCGTCCGTTTCTACAGAAATTACGTTATTTGCTGCATATTGACGACTTTTTTTTGCATGATATTACGTGTCTCATTCATATCATAAAGATCAAAATACAAGTCACGTAAGGACCAACATGACATAACTGAAAAGATATCAGAACATTTCTGAGCTTGACACCAACGCACGTACAAGTCACACCCATCGGTTTATGCACGTACGTGCATGGCGCATGTCATCTGACAGCTTAATTGTTTGTAGGTGTTGCATCTACGTTCCACGTCGACGCCACATCCTCGCCCATACCTCTCCATCGGTGCTGCATGGGCCGGCCGGCCGCCGCCGACGCGGATCAGTTGATCGGTCCTTACTCTGATTGAGTCCCGTATGTCTCATTCGAGGTCTGCTTTAAGGTGTGCCCTACGCAACGACATCACTTCTCATCAAACTTTCCTTTCAAAACCAAGTAGCCAAATGCTATGGCTTGCTGCCTGGTAAGCTATCAGAAAAACAAGCAACCAAAAATGCTAGTGCTTGCTTGGGACTCGATTGATCTGGGGCTTCGTCATGGGCGCTGGATATGAAACCGACGGTTCAGATGCGGTCTTCCTGCATCAATCATGTCCATGATTCATGTACGTCTCCCAAATGCTCTTGATTACTACCATGATGCATGAGCTAGCCGGCCATCTGTAAAGCACACTCATTGTCATGTACTGCAGTTCGCTGATCAATCTCGACCAAGCTTCAACCACGTACGCAACGAGCTACACACAGCACTAAATGGCGCCAAATCAGCCACCGGCACCGTCACAAACTCTTCTCTAAATTCTGTTTAATAAATAATAATAATCCGCGATATAATCCGACGGACAAACACGTAGGTACGTGTTTGACATTGCCCAGACGATCCATCCATATCCATGGTCTCAACTGTTTGCGCTTCCACGTGCAAACAAATACTAAAACGCTGCAAGTGCGGTTACTAGCTAAGCTATAGCAGTGTTCCTTTGTTTCTCAGTGCTCTTAAAAGGCAGGAAGAGACGTTGGCAATGACCGCTTGCCTATTTGCAGTGGAGAGATGAGGTCAGATCCTATAGCTATACGGAACTCTATCCACAGCGCCGCGTGGAGTTTTGTCCAAAGCAGAGGGTGAGCAACACGGCAGTTGGGAGCCATGTTAATTTGCTTGCCTTGATGCCTAGCCTACCTTAGTAGAACTAGCACGGTTTCACAAAATAAATACTGGATGGGTGAAATATCAGGTCCAGTCGAGTTTTGGCTTTCGGTCGGAAAAAACGAAATTCCGGGCGAAATCCACCCATTTCGTTCCTGCCCGGTAGATATGTTTGTCAGCCGAACATTTCGGCCCAGTTTGAATATTTGGTCCAGCCCCGCCTCTGGCCCAACCCGCGTTTCTCTTTTGGTGATCTATGAAAGGCCGAAACTGAGCTCCGAACCCTAGAAAAATGTCAAGTTCCTCAACTCTTTTGTAAGCGGCGGCACCGTCCTCGCGCCAGATGTGCTTGCGCCGCCGCCTCGTCGGGCATCGTCCTTGCACATGATGTGCTCGCTTTCTTCCATGGCGCGGCGCGCTAGAGGTTCGCTGGAGCGTGGATACGCTTGTCTAGGCGGCCGGAACTGAACCGGGTAGTGCGCCAGGTGCGCTTGCGTGGGCAGCGCGAGACTTTGGTTCCTACTGGTTCAATCATTGCATCATTGTTGTTCAACTTGGTTCTGCTGTATTCTAGTTGCTGCAGGATTTTAATTTTTTGGGACAATTTCGTTCATTTTTGTTCAAAATTCGCTCATTTTTGTTCAAGAATTCAAAATTTGGACGATGCTTTTCGTACGGAATTTTTGAAAACGAAATCCAAAACCTTTGTCGTGATATCTGAAGATCGGCTATCATGTAGCTCCGTCAGGTAATTTTATATCTGCACACCTGATTGAGTTGACGGCCAAGCTTGCTATAGCTACTAGCTTATTACCACACTATTTGCATGGCCGTCTTCTTCATGCAGATGATATTCATGTCTCATCTCTGTCACCGCATACATGATCCGGTGTGGTTTTCATTATCATGGAGTGACAAAAGTGCAGAAGATTATCCCAAGCGCTACCGGTCATCAAGGTTTTTTGGATGCAACTTTACCAATTAAAGTGTCTAAATTCTGATGGATGTGCGGTCAACTCCTATTTGATGGAGTGGTTACCTTTTTGCGATGCATATAATACGTTTCGGTACATTGCTTCGTGTTTGGGACCTGTTTGTACTGCAGCATGTTTTCGATACGTGTGTGGCAACATCGAACCCTACAAGATTTGTAATGCAAAAATATCCCATGTGTGTAATCTACTCTATTATATACTAAATGGAAAATACGGATGAAAAATAGAGGAATTAGCTAGAAAATCCCACGTTAATCAGAAACATCCGACCATTAATATGGTGGTACCCTCTAAAACTAAAAAATATAGCCATTAGATTTGTGTAATCGTCCTACATCTGTTAGCACTATGTTTGTCATGTGGACCCTTGAAAATTACTTACATAATGGTAAACGTTTAGATCCGGCGCACCGGCTGAAACTTCGGCCGGCTCCTGCCTCGTCAAGCACAACACACACGCACATATAGCCACGTCCCCCCCCCCCCCCCCCCCCCCCCCCCCC